>CM039677.1:1217126-3617126 GCA_022496015.1 Hordeum marinum | reverse complement strand
CATCAACGCCCACAAACACTTTGTGTTCTACTCGAGATCTCATCTACATATAGACCTAGCCCTGATACCACTGTTGGGGAACGTTGCATGGGAAACAAAATTTCCTACGCACACTCAAGATCTATCCATGGTGATGAGCATCTACGAGAGGGAGAGTGGATCTACATATCCTTGTAGATCGCTAAGCGGGAAGTTTTAAGAAACACGGTTGGTGTAGTCGATCGTCTTCGCGATCCAAATTGACGAGCGTCACGCGATCTAATCACGATCCATCCCGATCACTCACCGAATGGACGGCAGCTCCGCGTTCAGCACACATACAGCTTGATGACGATCTCCGCCCTTTTGATCCAGCAAGAGGGAGCGGAGAGGTAGATGAGTTCTCCGGCAGCGTGACGGCGCCGCGGCGATGGTGGTGGAGCAATTCCGGCAGGACTTTGCCTAAGCACTGCCGAAAACCGATCTAGAGGAGAAACTATGCACTAGAGGAACGTGTAGCACGTGGCTGAAAATCAAGTGCAAAAACCCTAAAACCTCTAGTATATATCAGAGGAAGAGATAGGGAGGCTTGGCCCGAGGTCCAGCCCTAGGAGGCTTTAGCCGAAGCTAGGGAGGAGATGAGGACCCCTCCAATCCTAGTAGGACTAGGACTCCTTCATTTTTTGCCCTTTTGCCTTTTTCCACCTTTTCTCTTTGGACTTTTCTTTCCCAGCCGCATGGGCATTGTGTGGGACTTCCACCAGCACACTAAGGGCTGGTATTCACTCTCCCACAGCCCATGTAGCCTCTTGGGTCGAAATACGCCTCCCGATGGTCTCCCAGTACACTACCGACACTCCCGGTACACTACCGATGAGCCCGAAACTTTTCCGGCGACCAAAATAGGACTTCCAATATACCAATCTTTACCTCCGGACCATTCCGGAGCTCCTCGTGATGTACAGGATCTCATCCAGGACTCCGAACAACCTTCGTTCACCACCATACATAACTCTATACTACCGAAACGTCACCAAACCTTAAGTGTGCAGACCCTGTGGGTTCGAGAACTATGTAGACATGATCGAGACACCTCTACGGTCAATAACCAATAGAGGGACCTGGATGCCCATATTGGTTCCTACATATTCTACGAAGATCTTTATCGGTCGAACCTCTATGTCAAGGATTTAGTTAATCCCGTATGATGTTCCCTTTGTTCTTCCGTATGTTACTTGCCCGAGATTGGATTATCGGTATCTCCATACCTAGTTCAACCTTGTTACTGGCAAGTCTCTTTACTCGTCCCTTAATACAAAATCCCGTGACTAACACTTAGTCACATTGCTTCCAAGGCTTATTGTGATGTTGTATTATCGAGTGAGCCCTGAGATACCTCTCCGTCACACGGAGTAACAAATCCCAGTCTTGATCCATGCCAACTCAACAGACACCTTCGGAGATACCTGTAGAGAACCTTTATAGTCAGCCAGTTACGTTGCGACGTTTGATACACACAAGGCACTCTTCCGGTGTCCGTGAGTTACATGGTCTCATGGTCATAGGAACACATACTTGACATGCAGAAAACTTTAGCAATAAACTGACACGATCATATGCTACATTTGTAGTTTGGGTCTTGTCCATCATATCATTCTCCTAATGATGTGATCTCGTTATCAGTTGACATCACATGTCAATGGCTAGTAAACCTTGACCATCTTTGATCAACGAGCTAGTTCACTAGAGGCATACTAGGGACAAAGTGTTGTCTATTTACCCACACATGTAATGTGTTTCCAATCAATACAATTATGGCATGGATAATAAACGATTATCATGAACAAGGAAATATAATAATAAACACTTTATTTATTGCCTCTAGGGCATATTTCCAACACATACATGTGCTAAGACAACCGCGAATTTGTATCGGGATGACAAAAAGCAATGGTGATTTTCCTTCAAGTGTCAGACAGGCGCTCAAGGAAGACCGGTGATGTTGAGTTCAGGTAACTCTTATGTGTGACACGCAATATTTGAGTTGATCACTTTCATGCAGGTTAGTGGTCCGTGTGTGATGGCGTTGGAAGGAAAATCTAGAAGTTGGGAGCACAAACTAAAGTAAAGTGTAAGTTAAATTCGCTTAAGCATTGATTGTGGTCAAGAAGAAAATGGATTACAAGTTGTAGGTGGAGTCAAATGAAATCTTGGTGTAACAGCAATACCCACGCAATAAAATTGAAGTCCAATGTACATGAAAGTTTGACGCAAGGACGAATCCAATGTGGTGGAGAATATTCGCCAGGGTTGAGTTTGTTAAGGTTGTTTCGAATATAATGTACAAAGAAGGTTACACTTGGACTCTGAGTTGTATTGTGTTCAGATGGAAAAGTAGTCATGTCCTAGTAGGACACTTGTATTCTTTGCCTCTTATAAATTGAGGGGTGGACAGACCATGTAACTTATGCCAACAGAATAGCACGAGCACATAGGGGGAGCCGGTAAAGTGTGCTGGTACCCGGGCGACCAGGGTGTGGTATTGTGATGGTGTCACGGGGAGGAGCGCCTATAGTTAGGCCGAGGGATGTATTCATAATGGTAAACATCTTTAACAAATCTCGGTATCGTGCCTCATGTGATTGTTTGGTCCTCGGATGATCGATTACGTGCCCTGAATTTAATTCTAACATGTGTGATGAAGAGGATAGGCTGCATATGGAGGCAAATATGTTAATGGGATCCACTCTTTTAGGTATATATAGTGTAGGATATGCTATATAGTTTTGCTAGGGTGGGCTTTTGGGATTTCCATCATATTTTGTCATTGATATTTAGCTGGGCTTAAATGGTTAGATGGGTCCTGCCTAGCCTTTACTCCCACATGGAACCACCGTTGATAGTTTCACCGGTTTAATTCGTTTTTCTTTCTGGTCCAGCTTTCTTTACTAGTTACACGTTGGCGCTCTAGTGTCCCTGCATTTCAATTTACTTTGTGTAGAACTTGTTTTTCAATATACTAGGCATATTCCGGTCTTGTAACGATAGTTTTCATTTGAGGCTGTCCATAGTGGGAGTAATTTCAGGAGTAGATAAGGTCTAACTCAACAAATTTATTTATGAGGTCATGATCTAATGAGGAGGTATGATTTGAGTAACATAGCTAATTACTCATTTAATGACTAACCTCACACATACCAAAACAAGATGAGTCTACAAACTAATAAATGAAGTGTGTTGCATGACACCACACTTATGATACTCTCCATTATAGAAACTAGCAGGATGGTCCTCGCAAATTCGAGGGCACCATCTATAGTTTATTAAAAAGTGCGAGTAATAAATTCATCGCACATTTCTTGGAAGAAATAATACAACCTTTTTGGTTGTTTCATTCTATTCATTATTTTTGTTAGAATAAAAGGTATTGTTACTTTTGGTGTAATTTTTTTAAGAAACACCGCTCTAAGCCTTTTATGTAAGTTATAATTTTTCTATTTCTTACTCAAATTTACTTTATTCTATATAATGTACTTGCCCTCCCATGGCAAGTGTAGTTACCTTGGATATGCATATTTCTTGACAAAAATGGTTGAGTTCAACATATATTTTGTCGCTCAATGTTTGGACTATTTTCAGATCCATATTCGACATGACATCCCCGCCAACAAAATGATATAACACCATTGATACAAATCTGCCAGACAAAAATTATGTGATTACGTGACTTGTATTCTCCGGCAATTTAGACACAAATTTCATATACAAATATCCAAGTAATTCTGTTGATGTGGACTAACATGGTGCCTAGAGGAAAACCCTTGCTATGATTTTAATAAGTATATACATATAGCATGATATATAGTAACTAAAAAGACACACAAAATATTTGTTATATATTTACCTAATCAATACATCAAGTTGGATTGATTGCCCAGTCGTTGATTAGCTCTAAAACAAAGTCATGCCATTGTAGATACATACATTTATGGCCTTAAAATCGTGAGGACATCATCTTTTAGTCCATGGAAAGTATTATATATTTATTTTTGTTCTATGCGTACCCCTTTATTACCTGCACTTACCCCTTTATTGCATAATAAAAATTCTTCTAAAATTGACACATTTATAAGTGTGTAACATTGAACTTTACTTTTAATTGGAACATATGATTATGTTTTTATTAAATAGTAATGATTAAACGATCAATTTACAAAAAATGAATAGTATTAAAAAAATCAGAAATTGAACACAGAGTACATCCACTAAACCCTTCTAGAATCCTCTCTTCGACTAGGACAATGGTCATCTTTTCGTTTTTTCTTTTGATTTAACCATAGTTAGAGTTTCAAAAATTATTGGTATATTCTATTTACTTTAGGGTTCATTTTTTCGGGTTGACATAACTACGTGACTTTAGGACATGTATATGATGTCTCCAAGATGTAAGTTATAGCGATTCTATATATGAATATGTTGCTAAAATAATGTATCTTATAGAGTTGTGTATTTTTTTTTCAAAAATATATTGTTATTATTTTCACATGATCGGTTTTAGTAATTTTTTACATATCTATAATCTTTTGTTTTTGTGATGAGTCAAAGTAGAAATTGTTAATTGCTTGCATTTTAAAATGTCATCTATTCTTGAATGATTTTGTCCATTTTATTTTACACCATACCAACTTTTAAACATATAGACGTTGTAAAAATTATATTCAAGCAGAAATGAATTTGGTGTGTCGTAGAATACAGTATTCCCACTTGGATGGTATATTTCAAGCAACAATATCATTTATTAGTTTGTCTCCATTTCATGATCCATTTCCCAATCGATCGGCTGTGCCTGTAGTACTTTTAAAAACATGTAAATATACATCATACTCCCCGTGTTCCTAAATATTGGTCTTTTTAGAGATTCTACTACGAGAATGGCGTTTTGGAGGCCGAGCTCCATGGAGGCCTTTATTTTTGAAAAGTTCAAATTTAAACTTTTACGTTTTTTTTTTGAAAAAATATGCATCTATGTAAGGATGTAACCCAAATGTGTGTAAAATTTCATGATGAAATACGTTGAAATGTGACCTGCACAAAAAAAACAAATTGATGGCCTATGAGGATGAATAGTATCATGTGTTAAACAGCCCTAGATTTGTCTTTTTTGCACAACCCTCATTTCAACGTATTTTTCCATAAATATTTACACACATGTGTATTGTGCCTTCATGTATATCTGTAATTTATTTTAGAATTTTTTGAAATGTAAAAATATGAATTATGATGAAATTTGGATTTTGTATTTAGAGGCCTCCAGTGAGCTCGGCTACCAAAGGCAATTTCTGTTCTACTACGAACTATATGTGAAACAAAATGAATGGAACTACACTTTAATGTATGTCTATATACATCCGTATGTAGTCTGTAGTGAAATCTCTAAAGATATATTTACCAAACTGACGAAGTAGATATCTCTCATTGCTGACCAAGTAGTACAAAAAGTATATTGTTATTAAATTCCGATGGTGACCATAGTTGGATGTACATATTCAGATCTTAATAACCTCAAAAGATGATTAATTATGGAGACACGTGGATGCTAATCTAGGAGGATTTGAGGCGCACTAAAAATAGTAAGAGATACATGGAGAGAAATACATCCAAGTCGTGTCATTGTCATGCAATAGCTCTTTAGAGCTGCAGAGGGAGATGATGCATTAAGGGTGTCGAAGAAGGTGATATGGGAGCAGCTCGACAACACAATATTTTGCAGATTGATTCCACATGTATATATATGTATCTTAATAAGATCGGTATAAGGCAAAAGGATGAACGCAGAATCAAAAGAAGTGGCCTGTGCCAAGAAGGCCGCATAACCACCGGCACAGTGTTGCCGGTCCGACGTCTTCAACCAGATATTTTGCTGCTGCCTGTCCGTCGGTCTCCTCGACGGCGCAAGTCGTAGAAGCACCTGGAGCCGTGGAGGCGTATTTCTGCACTGTATCGGAGGCTGCTTCAGTGCCATAACGTTATCTGTCTTTGGGTCTCACCTATCATGCATCCAAATGTACGTGTCGTAAGGCACTGAAGCTCAGCCCGTCCTAATGCATGCATGTGGCTATTAAGTAGATGATCCATGCTCACGGGATGATTTGTGGCTGATGCATCCTCACGGCCTATTCTTCAAAACTTTGCATGCGTGTAGACAATCAAATTGGAATTCTTTGTTCGTACAACACCACACCCAACCATCGGCAGATCCGTAGATGTCGCTGTTTGAGGATATTTTTTCTTTCTTTCAGAAATCCACGTACGATCTCCTTTTTAGACGGGATAAGTACGATCCCAAATTCCCAATAGATGAGAGGAAGACGATCTTGGGAACCTAACACACATGAAACGTTTCTTTTTCTTTTTTCTTTTTGAGAGGACACATGAAACTTTTTTCTTTCTATACTGGCATATGTTTTTTTCTCCAAATATATTTTGTTTGACCCATGTAATTAATTTTAGATGTGTCACGTACAATCTTTAGAGGCCCACGACATTATATATGTTACACAGATCAAACGGTCAAAATAATCCTATGTTTATAAATTTTCCAGATCAAGTGTTAGTATTTTCTAATTAACGTGGAATTTTTTAGTTTATTTCCCTATTTATGACCTATATTTTGCTTTTAGTAGATAAAAGAATAGATAGTAATATAAACTAGTAAAATATACATGTTGGTGCTCCAAGTTAGTCCATGCTACACATACATACGTTTACAGGCTAATTACGGGCTCCTTGCTTCTAATTAAACCTGACCCTGTGATTTCAGCTGGTTGAGGCCCAACACTCCCCTTAGTCCAGTCAGAGCAATGCTACACACAAGGGCATATTCTGACTGAAATTTACAGGGTGCTTAGCTGGGATAAGTTGATTGGAAGAAAAAGGGATGAGGGGCCCACACCCCCTGAAAATCAGGGGGGGCTGAGAATTTGTTAACGGAGGAATCCTGTAAAAGTCCGTATTAGTCCGTTGGTCTAGCATTTTCGGTCCAATCATTGTTTGACACCTTGAGTCCACCCCGTAATTAGCCTGTAAAGTTCCATTGATGTAGCATTGTTGGTCTGAGCCCCTCTACTTCTATGTTTCACCTCTGCTCCAAATGTCTCAAGCACCATTGGTGCATTTTTCTGTTGCTTATTTGTTCGTCTTCCTCTCTTCCACTCCTGATCACATGTAATGACGACCCATCCCATCTAACCGAGCTGTTTTTTCTCATAGATGTGCTCCTCCCCCCTGCCAGCCTATGGCGGCCATGGAAGATGACAGCTTCCAACCGTCATGGTGGACAAAAAGCCAGCCCGACGATGAAGACTACATAACCGGGCGATGGAGGACATCATCATGCATCAATGGGCTCCGGAGTAGTAGTAGCCCATAAGGGACCTCCCGGGGGCCTGTGTTGCAGTCCTGCTGGTGGTACTGTGTAGCGATGGCGACGCCACCATGTGCTGCCGACATGGATGCGAGAGAGGATCATACAGATGTGGTGGGCATGGGCTTAGGGTTTATGCCGTACCGTACGTACGTATAGGCAGCAACGCTCTATATATAGCACCATTGATCAGATTCGCAAGCAAGAGCCCACCGTAGAGGCAGAGGTAGAGCAATGGCCGGCTCCGATCAACCACAGCAGGCCCGCAGCAACCGGTACGGCTTCGAGGAGTCCGGGTGGGTGGAGAAGATCCGGCAGTCCCTCCGGAGGAAGGAGGACGGCGACGGCATCCCCGTGTCGGTGTCGGTGTTCGACGTGCCCAAACAGCTGCAGCTGCACAAGCCGGACGCCTACGCCCCCCAGTTCATCGAACCTCGGCCCCTACCACCACTGGCGCCCCGACCTTTACGAGATGGAGGGCTACAAGATCGACGCCGCCCGCCGCGCGCTCCGCGGCAGCCTCGACGACTTGGTCTCCAAGCTCGCGCGCCACGAGTTCAAGGTCCGCGCCCACTACCACCGCTACCTCGACCTCGGCGGCGAGACGCTCTCGCTGATGATGCTCGTCGACGGCGCGTTCCTGCTCGAGTTCCTCGCCATCCACCACGCAGCCGCTGAGCCTCAGAGGCTACTCCCGGTGCCTTTGGCCTTGAACAGCAGGATGGCGCACCTCGCCGACGTCGGCGGGACCGGGAGGAAGTCCTCCGCGCACGGCCTCATCCTCCGTGACTTGCTCATGCTGGAGAACCAGATCCCACTCTTCGTCCTCCAAGAGATCCTGGAGGCGCAGTGCCAGTCGTCCCAGTCCGTCCACGAGTCTACGTCCACCACGCGGCTCGGGCTCACTGCCATGGTGACAGGCCTCATGAAGGAGCTCTGCCCCTTCAAGATGAAGGGAAACTTCCCGGAGAAGGAGATGGACGTCGCCAAGCACGCGCACCTGCTCCAGATGCTTTACCACCTGCTCCTGCCCAAACCCTCAGATGGCCACGTCGAGGAGGATATCGAGGAGCAGCGACCGGACGGCGGCGGCGAATGCCATGAGAACCCTTGGGCCGGCAGCGAGTACGTGATGCAGCTGTTGGACGCTATTTGGAGCATCGCGTCGAGGCTCAAGGGCGGCCGCCTGCGTCACGTGATGAAGCCGATAGAGTTTGCGGCCAAGGCGCCATGGAAGATGCTCATCGGCATCTCGGCCTCGGCGTCGGCGATGAAGCACCGTGTGGAGTCCTTCTTCCTCATGCCCGCCGACGGGAGCGACGAACTAGCGTCTGAGATCACGATCCCTTCCGTATCCGAGATGGTTAGCAGCGGCGTTCAGTTTGCGGCGACCAACGGCAAGCTGTCCACCATCGCCTTCAACCGCAAGACAACAACGCTCCATCTACCGGCGGTGACCCTGGACTGCCACACGGAGGTGGTGCTCCGGAACCTGGTGGCCTACGAATCATCCGCCGCGTCGGGCCCGCTGGTCCTCACCCGATACACGGAGCTGATGAACGGCATCGTTGACACCGGCGACGACGTCGCGCTGGTCCGCAAGCGCGGCGTGGTGCTCAACCGCATGAAGAGCGACGAGGAGGCTGCCAGGATGTGGAACGGCATGAGCCGGTCGGTGCACCACTCGAGGGTGCCGGAGTTGGACGCGGTGATCGAGGACGTGAACCGCTACTACGACGGGCGGTGGCGCGTCAAGGCGAAGCGCTACTTGCGCAAGTACGTGCTGAGCTCGTGGAAGATGCTCACCTTCCTCGCCACCATCAGCATGCTGCTGCTCACCACGCTGCAGGCCTTCTGCTCCGTCTACACATGCTCCCGGTGGGTCAGCGACACCGTTGCCAGGGTCAAGCCGGCAGGGTAGATCGCTCGCTACACCAGCTCTCTCAGACCGCGCGCGCGTGCTGCACATCCACGTACTAGTAGCTTCATGTGCATGAGTATCGCGTCATGCATGTACCCGTAGTACTCGATCATATCCTGCAAATGTTCCGCATGTGTATCACCATGCATGTACCCGGCCCGTAGTATTCGATCATATCGTGCAAATGTTCTGCAAGGGGTGCAGCATCCTTATGTTCTTTATCCGTGAGTCTCCCACGTTGTGTATTTAGACTCGTCCAAAAACAAGGAAATGAAAGACTACACACACGTAAGGAAGGAAAGACTACAGGCACTCCTAGGCTTTGGCATGAAGGGTGGAAGCATCAACGTCAAGAAACAAAGGAAGGGCGGGCCGGGTTTCAGCCATAAGCCCGACCTTCTGTTGCGGCAAGCAACCGACATCAAGTACGGATGATGGATTCTACATCATCCATCACATGATGGAGTTCAGAATGGATTGCCAACATCTTAGTATGTCATCTACATCCGATGGCCATATCCGCAAATGATTCGCCAACTTAGGAGCCGAACCGGATCATAAACTACGAAATGACTTCTACCGCATCTAGCGGGACATTGCGACGATCATCACAAAAGACGTCGTCGAAAAGGATGCGATGTTCTACGCCGACGATCATCCGAACTCACATAGTCCTATAGCGTCAGGACATGACAACTTTTATGAAGATACGGTGCATCATCCCAGATATGGACGGGTGGAAATTCTAGTTATTGTCGATTATGATGATGTTGTGTCCATTGAATTACTACTTTATTTTTTTTTTAAATTTTGTACGATGAGACTTTGTGATGTAAACGGTCCTCTAGAACTTACATATCATTCTAGTTATTTAGTGTGGGTACGATGAACTTCGTTAATTATGTTTACCATTCGTTACTTCTATTTACTAAATCTTTCTCTTCATGTTGTTTAAGTATATTATGTTGAATATTATCGATCAATCCGCCTAGTGACGATGCATTTCTATCATGGATATAGATCATCGGTAGTGAAGAAGTGCTACGTGGTGTACATAGGAAGGGTTCCGGAAGTGTACAACGAGTGGCCAGAGTGTCCTGGTCATAGTGATCACTCATGGTGAGCGATGCATGATGTGACTATGTTGTAGCACTGTGTCCTCGCCTCGGCAAAATCCGTGCGCGGCGGGGGGGGGGGGGGTTGATGGCGCCGTCGGGGCGCCCCTTCGTTGCGGCTTGGAGGCGGCTCTATGGCAGTGGATCTTGAGTGGCACCTCGAGATGACGTGCGTGTGGCCATGGCGTCGGTCACGCAGCGATGTGACCTCCTCTATCATTGATTGTCTCCATTGTCGGTCCAAAGGGATTTGGTCGGTGGGTGTTGCCTCATGATGTCTTCTAGGCAGCTGATCAAGTGGAGGAGGAGATGGTGGCCTAGCTGCTGAAGTGGGTGAGGATGCCACCATCGTGGGTCCCGTGGGCTCGTTGGAGGCAATGGTGGGGGCGTCCCTTGCTCCATTGTTTTCGGGGGAAACCTCGGATCTAGAGGAGGATTCCATTGACGGCGGCGCCAGTGGGCGTCGTAGACCTCATTGGAGGCGTTGAGGGGCCTCCTGGATCGGATGATGGCGATGTCTTCGTCATTACCCCCATGGGGGCATCATCTTTGGAGACATTCATCAGCTGGACGAACATGTGGACGGCTTGGTGGTTGGGAGTCGGTAGGTGGTGGAGAGGTGCTTCATCCTACACATCCTTGGCGGCAGATCTCCGTGACGTGGCGTAGTGGAGACTGGCTTCCGATGGGTGGCGATGCACTCGTGTACGAGGATGACGTTGTCTGGCGTCGTGGTGGCGTCGATGGCAGAGAGGCCTGGCAAGGTTGATGCGTCAGTATCTGAGGATGAAATGATGGATGAAGGAGGTAACGGCCCTTGCAGCTTGTGCATGTGATGCCCATTGAAAGTGCGCCGGACCGCTGAGTAACCCAGTCCATGTATTGTGGCTTGGATGGGGCATCCGGCATTAGATATTAGGTCTTGATGTGATGTCTGTTTGGTATTAGAAACGGACATTTGGCAACCATTCATCATGGGGATAGGAGTAGCCACCGGTGTTGTCAAGATGGTGGCTTCAGGCTTACTGATGTATTACTTTTGTGAATAATTAATAAAATGGTTGCATGCATCGCCCAGAAGGAAAGGCCGGGGGTACATCCTGCTTTACAAAAAAAAGAGAAAAAAGGAAAAAAAATGAGGCCTTGATCTTAATGCCATCGTCCGCTCATTGTCATGTACATTGTTTTTACCAACAATATACAGACTGCAAAATAATTTCTATAGAATAAAACTATCTTTCTCAAGACTTTCATTTTCCATGTAGTGTGTTAATTTCAATTCTGTAGGATGCTTATATAGAGCCAAATTAAATCAAACAGCAGTTGACAAAAGGATGAAAACAATATATATAGTAAATCTAGGCATGCTGTTGTCCAAGTAACCCATTTATTATTATTCCGTATGTGCTTTTCTATAACCTCTAGTCAAGACGTCTATTTTATCAAGTCACAACATACTATTTTTCTAACAATAGAAGTATCCAAATGTGCGTACCATGTCACAGATAATAATGCAATAGGTATCCAACACCAACTGATAAGAGTAAGAGCATCTCTAGCCGCGGCCCCAAAGGACCCCCCAGGGACCGATTTTAGCGTCGGCGGGCGAAAAAACGCCCAGCCGCGGCACCAGGACCCTTTTTTTTTTCGCCGGTTGAGGCTTTTTTTGGGCCGGCGAACCCAGGCCAAACCCAGGGCGCTGGGGGTCTCTTGGGCGCGCTGGCGGAAGCAAAAAGCCGAGTGAGGCCGAGGTGTCAGCGACACAAGGCGCTACTTCCTGCCGTTTTCTCCTTCTTTTCCCTCCTACTCCCGCCGTTTCGCTGGCCGGTTCATCCATTTCCCTCCATCTTCCTTCCCTTCCTTCGCCGCCATGCTGCCGAAGAAGTACGCCGCCCCTCGCCAAGCCACTGGCTCCACCGTCACCAAGCTGCACAAACCCCGTGCGCCCATGGCAAGACCGCCGGGGATGACGAACGCCGAGTGGAAGGCCGACGTCGAGTGAAGGGAAGCGGTGACCGCCGATCGCCGCAACAGGCTCCTCATGAAGAAAGCCCTAGACGCGGCGGCGGCGGTTGAGCAGAAGGTGTCGTGTCGCCACCCGATCTTCCCAGGGAGACAGCCCGCGGGCCCGCCATCAAATCGCCCCAGGCAACCCGCACTTTCCTTCGCCGACCATCCCTTCGCCGGTATGGGGGTACGCGCCCTCGCCGGAGTACATCGACGGCGACGCCCTTGGTGCGTTCAACCCCAACATTTCCTATCCACGCATGCCCTCCGCCTTCTCCGCCGGCCACCCCAACGCCTAGTACGGCTACGTCCCCTCGCCGATGTACTCCAGCTCGTCCGCGACGGCCCGGCGAGGCCCTCTTCCTTTTGCGCCCGTGCCGTAATATGCCAACGCCGAGGCCGAGATGGAGGACATAATCACCACCGGCTCAACCGCGGCCGCCTTGTTCCCCGGGTTTAACGTCGAGGTCGAGCAGGACACCAGCGACATGGACGACACCGAGGTCGACCCCAAGGAGGAGGAGGCGGCGGAGGAGGAGCAGGACCCCGAGGACGAGCAATGGGAAAAAGAAGAGGAAGACGAGATCGACCAACGGCAAGCCGGGCGAGCCCCGCATCAAGTGGACGTCGGTGGAGGACGTGTGCCTTGCCGAATCATTGAAGCTCGTGAGCATGGACCCGATCACCTACGCGAACCAGAACACCGACACGTACTGGAAGAGGATCAAGGCGGCTTTCGACGAGCGCAAATTGGTCGACCCAGAGTTCACCGGCACGTACATGGATCGTGGCTTCAAAGGCATGTCCGACCATTGGGCGGGCATTCAAACGGCGTGCAACATGTGGCACGACATCCAGGAATCGGTCCATGCTCGCCCAGAGAGCGGAGCAAGCGTCAAGCAGCAGGTATGTTTGCCTACTTTCTTTCGTTGAACACTTGGCATGCTCCTCCCTTCGCCGCCGAACTGTTGTTTTTTGGGCGCAGATGGTGCGGATGTTCGAAATGTTTTGCCGGGAAGCCGACTTCGACTTCAAGTTTCTCCATGTGTTCACGCGGATTGAGTCGTGCGAGAAATGGGCCGAGGTTTGGCCTTAGCTCGCCGACAAGGACGCCTCCTCAGCTCGGACACGCCTGTTTCCGGGGCGGCCGAAGGGCGACCAGACGGGAACAAGAAGGCGAAGAAGGCTAGGGATGACGTGCCGGCGGCCGAGCGCCTGCATGCGTCGATCGAGCAATGCATCGCCGATGCAAAGACCCACTCTGCCTTGAGGAAGGAGAAGACAGAGGCGAGGTGGACGGCGCTATTGACGAAACAGGACGCAAGGCTCGACCTCCTCAGGACCAACGTAGCCGCGAAGAAGTGCAATACCGACTTGGCGTTCCTCATGGGAGGCGTCACGGCGGACATGGACCCGCTGGTCAAGGCGTGGTACCTGGCGGAGCGCGACCTCATCCTCAAACGCATGCCGATGCAGCCGCCCGCACCGCCGGCACCGCCGACACCGCCGCCGAGCCCTCCGCCGCGTCTCCGAGGTTGGAAGTGCCCAATACGCCGACCTCGCCCACGCCGACCGCGCCGACGGCTCCGGCAGATGGCGGTGAGTAGGCCGCTTGAGGAGGACCTCGCCCACTCTGATGGTGTTGGCATTTTTTATACGCCGGACTGTCGGCTTTTTTTGTACGTCAGCTGGACTATTTGGCTTTGTTTCGCCGAACCTATGGCGATCGATCGTCGGCCGATGGCATGATGGCGCCGAACTGTGGGCATGCCAAACCCCATGGGAAATGGTAATGTTTGAATTAAAGACTCTGGGACAAACCCCCGGGATCGCGACTGGCTGGCCGAGCCTCCCAGGCCGATTTTAGCGCCGGCTCGCCCCCAGGCGGCGCTAAAATCGGCCCCTAGGGGGGGCAACGGCTCGACATGCTCTAAGAGAGGACACGCATAGCAAAGACAACTACAGCACAACAGAATAATATAAGAATGGATGAACGGCCTGCCACAAAAAATAAGAACTATGTAACCACTATTCCAGGCAATAGTATAGCTATATCGACTATCAATAAAATACTAAAATTATACAATACATAAAGGACTACATATTGAGGCAGTATCCACAATATGCGATCCAAAATTTATAGTTATAAAACCGACGTGCATTTAATAAGTTGAACCACACAAAGCATTAGTCGTAACAAAAAAGGTCTTGCATTTTCTAATGCATTTTAACTCAATGAACCCTTTAAAGATTTAAAATGTTGGCATATATTTATGAAATAAATCGTATATCCCTGACACATGATAAAATGTGGTTTAAGTTATTTACTTCCAGAAAATTACAACATAATATTAAAAAAAAGAATAATATAATCTAGTTGAGAAAATGTGTGGGTGACCGATCTAGTTGTTAAGATAAAAGCACCTCATTTGTTTGGTGACGAATGCAGCAAACTGAAGAAAGAAAGAACCAAATGAAGATGATTCATCTCGCGTGAAGTACCAGAAGAGTTTCTTTGATCGGATCTCGATTTCTGTCCTGCACGGCGATTTGATTCCGCCGGCTTGACATTTCCTTGATCTATAGATGCGTTTGAAGGCTTCAACGATTCAGATGCACCAAAGCATCACTCTAGTACCTCACCTGAGGGATAGTAATTACTCTCTCGTATTTGAAAAAAGTTTTCAATGGTATATTTTTCAGTAAAATAATTTGTGCATTATTGATCTAATTTACGTTTAAAGTTAATTTTAAAAACGTATGTACGTTACATTATGGAATGGAGAGGGAGTAGCATTCTACTACTCACGTGAGGATCAAATCAAACCTTGCAGTACGTGTGGCACTAACTAATGTCTAGTGCCTGCCTTATGGCTTTGCTTTGGGATGAAACGCTGCACATGTTCATACCGCTGCCTTTGATTTGTTTCTGCGTGGTGCAACAGCCGCAGATATCGCTGGTACGGGACACTCGTCGCATACGACGAATGTTGTGGCATGCGACGCCTGGGCCTGGTGTTTGGCGGCCTTTTAGGCAGTACATCTCTTTTAATTAGTACACAGTGATTGATTGATTAGCTTCAGTCCATAGAAATAAGCGCCAAATGGTACTTGCCCTGCATCAACCACCAAACGGTGTTTTAGCAGAACACTTTACCTGCACACGCCATGATGAGAGATCACCGGTCTTTAGCTTCATGATCCTGGGAAATTAATAGTTCTCTGATCCGTAGCGGAAACAAGGTGGAAGTTATATACTTCCTCCGTTTCAAAATTTAGCGTGTATTTTGTTTTTAAAGAGTCAAATATGTCTATGATTCATCAGGTTTGCAGGAAAAAATTCTACACTGGAGATACAAAATTAGTATCATTACGTTCATCATGAAATGTACTTTTATATTCTATTTATATAATACTCTCTCTATAAACAAATATAAAGATGTTTAGATCTAAACATTTTTAGATTTCTTTATGGAAGGATTATTTTGAATGCTGATAGTTTATTCTATAATCTTGACAGATTTGACTTTGAAAAAACCTAATATGCATTTTATGTTGAAATGAAGTGAGTAATACGTGTGTGGAAGCACAGATAAAGTTTCGACTGACACGCATGCAGCAGCGCGGTAACTGCACTCGAAAAACATGCACACGGGCCATTTATTTTTCCTTTTTTTGTCTACGCGCTGGGATTAGTGGACACTGACGTTTTGGACAGCGAGCAAGATACTCGTAGAAAGCTGCACACAAACCATTTAATGCGGCTGAGAACCCGTGCAAATGTCTTTTTTTGTGCGAACAAACCGTGCTAATGTCAGTCACTGGCTGTAGCACACTGACTACCTTTTCGGAAAGGGTCGCTTTATAACTTGAAACATTAAGCTCTACATAATTAAAATACACACGATTAATTAAGATCCTTCCATACAAACGGAAAATAAGAAAGAGAAATACAAGAGACATATATAGTCTGTATAACGCCTAAAGCAGAGGGAGGCAATCCTAAGATCATGTTACCATCCATGTTGGGTAAAAGTATCCCTTGTTGTAGCCTTCAATCATGTACACATCTTAATAAAGAGGTTTCAATTCTCCACACGTTTTAGAAAAGACCATAAGCAAAGATTCCCAATATATCTATAGATAACATGCACAAGAAAAGTATTTTTTTTCATTAAAAACCTTCTCGTTTCTACATAGTCAAAGCCACCAAATAACGAGAAGTGCTCCCATCCCGAGAAGAGTTCTGAATTTGTGATCAGTCGCATGTAACCAGTTGGAAAATACATTAAAAACACTATAAAAAGGATACAAGCCAGAAGCTATTTGAATATCTAACCTTATAGAGCGAGCTAATTTGCACTAGAAGAATAAATGTTTTATTGTCTCATCATGGTGACAAAAAACACATTACGAACTTTCATGCCAATTACTGTTAATTAGGTTATCATTAGTAAGAATGACTCTGCGACGAGGATTCCATGCAAAGACTTTATTCTTAAGAGATATGTTCATCTTCCAGATCTTCTTGTTATTATCAATTGACACATCAAACCGCATTAACGTTCTATACATGGAATTCACTGAGAATTCTCCATTCCTATGGATGTTCCATCGGAATACATTATACCAATGTGAAAATTGCACCATGGAGAACCGATGGAACAGGATGTTCCACGATTGGTGTCTAGGTCCAATTAAATCTCTTCAACATCACATTTGACGAAAATGATTCCATTTCTGTGTCAATAGTATCACCCTTGTGGAGCAAAATGTTGTGTAGAGCCGGATATTGTTCCTGAAGTGTGACATTTCCTAGCCACTTGTCCTCCCAGAATGTAATTTCGGAGCCATCCTTCATCGAGAAGGATTCATAACAGAAGAAATATTTATTCGTAGCCATTAGACCCGCCCAAAATTGGAAATCCCCAGGCTTCCAATATACTTGGGATACCACCTTGCAAACCACATATTTTGGGCTTAGGAGGCTTTGCCATACACCATCTTCCATTTGCCGATATTCGCCCTATTCTTAACCTCAAGATCATGAATGCCCAACCTACCTTGGTCTTTGGGACATCAAACCACTCTCCAATTAGCTAGTTGATATTTCTTTCTCTTGGTATCTCCTTGCCAAAATAATCTTGATCATAAATAATCCAATCTATGTAAAACTCCTTTTGACAACTGGAAGAAGTAAATCACATATAGTACCATAATACTTAGTACTGAATTTATGAGGACTAATATTCCACACAAAGGCAAGAGTTTACCTTTTCAACTGCTAAGTCTTTTTTGTAGTCTCTCCTCGACGTGTTTCCATTCAGCATTGTGAGTCTACGATAATGTATCGGTATTCCTAAATATGTTATCGAAAACTGGCCAAACCTGCATCCGAACAGTTCAACATAATGGTGGACCTCGTCATGAGTGTCGCCAAAGAAAAACAATTCACTTATATGAAAAATGATATTAAGACCAAAAGTTCAATCAAATGATGATAAAATCAGTTTCATATTTCTTGCTTTATCGAGGTCATGATCCATGAAGAGAATCGTATCGTCGACATATTGAAGTATAGAGAGACCACCATCACCTAGATTGTTTACTACTCCATCAATTTGGCCAGCAACCTTCGCACGCTCAATCATGACCGCTAGTATACCCGTCACTATATTGAATAGCATGGGCGATAGCGAGTTTGTAGCAATCCCTTCTTTGTTTGGAAATAGTGTTCAATGTCATCGTTGACCTTAATGGCAACACTTCCTCCAGAAACGAAGTTATGAATCATAGCGCGCCACTCTGCAAAAAATCTTTTCATTCTGAGAGTCCGTTGAAGAAAAGTACACTTGACTTTGTCACAAGCCTTTTCAAAGTCTATTTTAAGTACCACCCTATTTAACATTTTTTGGTTCAATTCATGGATTGTTTCATGAAGGATAACAACTCCATCTAGGATGTGTCTGCCTTGCATAAAAGTGGTCTGTGAAGGACGAATCACATGTTAAGCAATCGAGTTTAGCCTAATAGTCGCAACCTTCGTGAATATTTTAAAACTAACATTAATGAGACAAGTATGTTTGTATGGTTGTATCCTTTCAGCCGCATTAAGCTTAGGTATTAAAATAATCTCACAGAAGTTTAAGCCGAACAATTCTAGTAGTCCAACATGTGGGTTGCTAAACAAAAATAGGATATCTGATTAGATGACTTATCAGAAGTTCCGATACAACTCTGCGGGGAAGACATCCGGCCCCGGAGCTTTGTTTCTATATTTGTTCCTACTCCTTCGTACTTCAACCCTAAATTTCTGATTCAAATTGTATCTTCTACGTACTTCCAACACTACAATTCTGATTTGAAATGCACGTATCTCCTTCCACGGTTCGACCGTATACGAGGGAGTGGCCTCCGGTCTATCGTGTGGGCTTTGCCTCACTAAGATAACGATTCCAGCAGTACATATACTCTGGAAAATAAAAAAAGTGTAAAACATTGAAGTACGCCCTTGAGGTTGAGTGTCTTTTTCCTGTCGAATGGCTGATGGCATCTTGGACTTTAAGGATTTGATTCCTTTCCAGATATATCCCTGCTAAAAAAACATATGCAAGTGGGTGCTAGGATGATGTTTCGGAACACACACTGTCTGAAACGATACAGTCCGAGTAGCATATGGGATCAGACCGCCAGTCAGCAGCAGGCTTTTCTTTTCTTCCTATTGGCTACAAAACCGCACGCGTAGAAAGCCTGCAAACGTGATGAGAAGCGTAGGGCGTGCTTTGCTGCGCCGGCAAGGGGCTTATGTTTCAATAATTCGTTTTTGGCCATACTTATTTGTATTTTTCTTTTTATTGAAAATAAGGAATACTAGGACCTTTGCATTAAGTGATGCACACATGCACTTATTTATAACTGATTAAAGTCTCAAAGTATGAATAACATCTTAATTAGGTAATCTAAACCAATAAATTAAACAAAATAGTCACAACCAGCAAAAATAGGACAATATATCAAAACAGCCGGTTATTGGACCACCATAACATCTCAAATAGGTAATCTAAACCTATAACTTCTCAAAACAGCTATCCTATTATTGGACCGCCATATAAACCGGTCGTATGTAGCTTGTGCTACCATCTCTCATATGTTACATCTAGAGGCCATAAGCCCACTCACTTTCGCACGGTGTAGTAATGACCATATACGCATCCATCTGGACGCCCGGTAAATAACCTACAAAAAGTTTGTGATATTTGTCCTATTAAACACAACATCATTCTAACCGTTCCAAATAGCCCAAAGTGATGCACATGCTCCCACACAAATTTATGCCGATGTATTACACTCAACCCCACCTAAGCAGTTGCCAAACAGATTGGAGAGACTACTAGCTGGAGGGACATTAAAGGACACATGCCTTGTTCTCCACAATAACTTGCCTAGTGGGCATGTGAGAAATAAATCTTGAATAGTTCCTTGTTTTCACAAAAACAACATCATTTAGTCCCCTCCCACCTACGTTTTGTCAAATTGTCCTTCATTAGAATGACTCCCTTGTGCACAAATCACATAAAAACCTTGATTTTTAAAGGCACCTTTGTTTTCCAGATATGCATAGACCCGAGGATTGGTCCAATATTAAGCATGTCCGCATACATAGATTTAACTGCGAATACACCTGAAACCAAAAGTTTCAATCGGAATACATCTGGCTCATTAGAGAAGTTGATCTCCGTCAACCTAAGCACTAAATGCTGCCATCTATCCCATCGTTCCCCAACCAGTGCCCGCCCCCAACCAATGCCCGCATGACCTGTATATTTATGGGAGGTGTGCCTAATACTTTACTCAAAAATGTGTCTTTATCTTGTACAATATTATAAACCGTTGGATACTGCAAAGCTACATCCGTCTCCCCAGCCAACTATCTTCACATAATCTAGTAGTGTGGCCATTCCCAATAATAAATTTACTCCAAAAGGGTGAACCATTCGACTATGTCCTTACCTGTGCTGATATTTTGGAGTGTAGATATTTGTTACGCAGTAAATATAACCACACCCCCTCTTCCTTTGAGGATAAACGATATAACCATTTGGTAAGTAGGCACTTATTATTGACCTCCAGATCTTCAATCCCCAAACCCACTTGGTCTTTTGTCCTACACGGTATGTTCCACTTAGCCATCCTGTATTTAGTTTTATTCTCATCACTTTCCCCAAAGAACCGTGATCGGCAAAAGTTCAATCTTGGTCATACCCTATGGGTATTTGGAAAAATAACATGAACATCGACATGCTCGTAATCATAGAATTAATAGGAGTGAGCCTACCCACATATGACATAAGCTTGCCCTTCCAACAACTTAGCTTCTTCTCAAATTGATCTTCAATACATTTCCATCTTTATTAGTTTGCTTTCGCTGGTGAATTGGAATCCCAAGATACTTAAATGAAGGGATCCAATCACACAGGCGAATAAGTGTATGTAGCATAGGCTGTTTCTTTTCTTCCTATTGGCTACAAATCTGCGCACATAGAAAGCCTGCAAATGTGTTGAGAAATCACATAGGCGGAGGGAGTTTGTCTCTGGGGGAATATTTTTATTTGGTGCTCTCAAATACTGAAAATACAACTATTGTAGGCATAAACCTTTGTACCAAGAATGAGGAAAGTTGCATAACAACAAAGATATATATATATATATATATATATATATATATATATATATATATATATATATATATATATATATGCCTAGGAAAGATTACACATTGATTGTATCTAGCTGCCTCTCAACCAGGTCATGATCCCGTGAGGCCGTAAGGTTCCTAATCCATGTAAAAACATTGTCTCCATCATGTAGAATGTAAAATAATGAAATTTAATGATGAAGCCGCCTAGTGAACGAATGGTAAAGATGAAGCAGATGATACAAATATACAACTTCAATTACAGACAATTATATTATTAAGAACTTACTGCAGCAACTTGAATTGCTTGCATGTTTTCTAATCCTATGCCTTGAATCTATAATAGAGCTAGCCTAGATTCAGCATTGTCATCATCGTCCAGACTATGTTCAGCTATGAAGTTCTTGTATCTAGAGCTAAGACCACCCGACATTGATTTCAGAGAGAAAATAAATGTTAATTCAAAATTGAATTATCTATCTAGCTCTGTCATAATATCTCTATCCGATCTCCCAAAAGTTATATTTGGCGGGAATTTTTCCGGTTTGGGTTATTAAACCCCATCTAGCCCATCCCGATACCATAAATCCCCAAAACTATAACTTTTCAACCCCTCCCCCCCCCCTCCCACTCCTCCCGTTTGTAAGCCCTCTAGCCCATTTTGCACTAGCGACACCACTTCTCAGCAAATATAGGAAGGTGCCCGGCCTTCCTTGCATCACGACCCGCCATGCCCCACACTTCGGCGCCGTTGTCAATCCCCCGGAGGTACAACCATTCCGTGCGGCCTCACAGCATCCCCGTCGCCCTCTCCCTCCCCATCTCCTCACTCGTTGGCCCTAGAATCGGCATTTTCGCTGCCATAAGGTCGTCGCCGCGTAGTTCCACCCCATTGCTGCTGAGGTCCACTTTCATTGGGAATCTAACCGCTCAATCTCAAAGATAGTGTACGAGGCTCACATGCAAGCCCTAGTCGTCCAACAACGTCGGAACTGACCAAGTTGACCAATGCCGACGCCCCTACATCTTGACTGCCTTCATCGCCTCCTTACTTGGGAACCTCCTTTGCAGCCACCTAGGAACCATCATCGGTATTCTCTGCTTCCGTTCAACTATAGTCGGAGCTCCGTCATTGGCCTCCTTTTCTCCAACCCCGTTTTCCAACAAGGTGTATGCTAAATTGCCCCCAATGGCTTTTTCCATTTTTCTATGTTGTCTATTGCATATGGTAGAAAATTGATCATGAGACACTCCAATGTGTACATAAAGAGGTTGTGGGGTCTTGTACTTCGACGATTCTTCATGGGAGGAGGAGGAGGAAGATGATGATAAATTCATGGTGGTGATAGATATGTCTCCAATGTATCAATATTTTTTATTGTTTTATGCTATTATATAATCAATATTATATGCTTTAGAGCCATTTTATATCATTTTGGGGAACTAACCTATTAATTTAGTGCTAAGTGTCAGTTCCTATGTTTTGACTATTTTTTGTTTCGCAGGAATCCAATACCAAACGAAATCCAAATGGAACAAAGCTTTACGGTGATTTTTCATGGACTAGAAGGGACCCTAGAAGCATCGGAAGGAGACCAGACGACAGACGAGAGGGTCATGAGCTTAGGCGGAGCGCCCGGGGAGGGGGGCTTTGATACGTCTCCAATGTAGCTACTTTTCCAAACTCTTTTGCCCTTGTTTTGGACTCTAATTTGCATGATTTGAATGGAACTAACCCGGACTAACATTGTTTTGAGCATAATTTCCTTTGTGTTACTTTTGTGTAGAAATAAAAGTTCTAAGTTTTTCCTGAAAATTTACGGAGAATATTTTTGGAATTAATAAAACAACTGGCGCAAGAATTAACCAGAGGGGGGCCACCTGCAGGCCACAAGCCTGCTAGGCGCAGCCACTCCCTGGCTGCGCCGAGCAGGCTTGTGGGGCCCTCGTGGCTCCTTCGACCTCCTATTCAGCTCCATATAACCCTATTTGTCGAGAAAAAAATCAGGGAGAAGAGTTCATCGCGTTTCATGAAATGGAGCTGTCGCCACCTCTTGTTCTTCCTCGGGAGACCTGATCTGGAGTCTGTTTTGCGGTCTGGAGAGGGGAAATCGACGCCTTCGTCATCACCAACCATCCTTCATCACCAATTCCATGATGCTCTCCACCGTTCGTGAGTAATCTCATCGTAGGCTTGCTGGACGGTGATGGGTTGGATGAGATTTATTATGTAATCGAGTTAGTTTTGTTAGGGTTTGATCCCTAGTATCCACTATGTTCTTAGATTGATGTTGCTATGACTTTGCTATGCTTAATGCTTGTCACTAGGGCCCGAGTGCCATGATTTCAGATCTGAACCTATTATGTTTTCATGAATATATGTGTGTTCTTGATCCTATCTTGCAAGTTGTAGACACCTATTACGAGTTATGATCCGCATCCCCCAGGGTGACAATAATTGGGATTCTTTCCGGTGATTACCGTAATTTGAGGAGTTCATGTATTCACTAAGTGCTAATGCTTTGGTCCGGTTTTCTATTAAAAGGAGACCTTAATATCCCTTAGTTTCCAATAGGACCCCGCTGCCACGGGAGGGTAGGAAAAAAGATGCGATGTAAGGTCTTTTCCATAAGCACGTATGGCTATATGTGGAATACATCCCTACATTACATTGATGAATTGGAACTAGTTCTGTATCACCCTATGTTATATCTGTTGCATGATGAATGCCATCCGACATAAGCCTACGAGCTTTCCATATATTGATCTTTTCTCAGTTACTTTTCCGTTGCTACTGTTACAAACACTACAAACCGCTACTATCACTTGCCACCGTTACCGTTACTACCATATTACTTTGCTACTGAATGCTTTGCTGCAGATATTAAGTCTTTCAGGTGCGGTTGAATTGACAACTCAGCTGCTAATACTCGATAATATTCTGTGGCTCTCCTTATGTCGAATGAATAAATTTGGGTAGAATACTCTACCCTCAAAAACTATTGCAATCCCCTATACTTGTGGGTTATCAAGACCTTTTTCTGGCACCATTGCCGGGGAACATAGCTTTATTCTCTGAGTCACTTGGGATATATATATCTGCTGATCACTATAAAGAATCTGAAAGATCCAAAAACCAAGATGTATCCCTCTACTACGAGGGGAGGTAAGGAACTGCCAT
The DNA here is from genome assembly GCA_022496015.1 of Hordeum marinum. NCBI lineage: Eukaryota > Viridiplantae > Streptophyta > Magnoliopsida > Poales > Poaceae > Hordeum > Hordeum marinum. The sequence goes on along the minus strand of CM039677.1, from coordinate 3,592,805 downwards.
CTAGCTCTACACTTGATTCACCTTCTGTTATGAGTAAGTTTGCAACACCACCACCTGCTAGTAATTCTGATATGTCGCAAGTAATTGATGTTGCTACTTATTCTATGCATGATGCTTATGATAATACTTTGCTTGATGATAATATGCCACTGGGTGGATTTCTTGATGAACAAATTGCTAGAACCAATGCTGAAACTGATAATATTTCTAAATCTGATGGAATTATTGAAACTAAACACTATGATTCACCTGCTAGACCTAGATCTCCTAGATATGAATTGCCTGATATACCTGAGGGTTATGTTATGGAAGGAGAGGTAGCTAGGGACTTTCTTGCCTGTCAGGATAGAGATGATCTTAAGAAATTGCTTCGCAAGTGGAAGGAAAAATCTCTGAATGCTAGAATGCAATATGATCCTAAATTTTCTACTTTACCTATATTTGTTACTCATAAGGATTATGAATTCTCTGTCGATCCTAAGTTAATTACTTTTGTTGAATCTGATCCTTTCCATGGTTATGAATCTGAAACTTTTGCGCCACATCTTACCAAATTGAATGATATAGCCACCCTATTTAATCACGAGGAAAAACTTCGCTATTACTATATTCTTAAGTTGTTTTATTTCTCATTAAAGGGTGATTCTAAGATATGGATTAATTCTCTTGTTGTTGGTTGTGTGCGTAGTCCCCAGGATATGATTTATTACATCTCTGAAAAATATTTTCCTGTCCATAAGAAACAAGCTGCTTCATAGGAAATATTTAACTTTGTGAAAATTGAAGAAGAGAGTCTCCCACAAGCCTGGGGGAGGCTTCTCCAATTACTTAATGCTTTGCCTGATCATCCTCTCAAGAAAAATGAAATACTTGATATCTTTTATAATGGATTAACCGATGCTTCTAGGGACCACCTAGATAGTTGTGCTAGTAGTGTTTTAAAGTAACAAATTGTTGAAAAAGCTGAATTACTATTGAATAATATATCGAGCAATGATAATTATTGGACTATTCCCGAACTACCTCCAAAGCCAACTCCGAAGAAAAGAGGTATTGTATTCCTCAGTCCTAAAGATATGCAAGAGGAAATGAAATCTATGAAAGAAAAAGGTATTAAATCTGAAGATGTTAAGAATCTATCACCTATTAAAAAAATACATGGTCTTGTTAACCCGACACAGGTAGTAGAGGTAAATTCCCTCAGTAGATTCGATGAAGGAGATATCCCTTATAATAAGTCTGCTCGCCAATGCTTGGATGAATTTGATAATTTTATTGTGAAGCAAGAAATTTCCAATGCCTATGTTAGTAGACAATTGAAACATAATGCGTATATGCTTGATCTCTTGGGTGATTATTTGAGTAGAACTGTCAATGATCTTAAGCTTATTAGTAAACATGCTTCCATTGTAACCACTCAAGTAGAAAAAGTACTTAAGGCTCAAAATGATTTGCTTAATGAGATGAATAGTAAAGACAATGATCATTATGTTAAAGTTGTGACTAGAGGAGGTAGAATGACTCAGGAACCTTTGTATCCCGAGGGCCATCCTAGGAGAATTGAACAAGGTTCTCAGAGAGTTAATAATGATGCACCTATTCCTTCCAATAAGAGTAGGAAAAAGAATGATGATAGTACTTTGCAGGTTGCTAGTGAACCTGTTATAGATACGTCTGAGAATCCAAATGATGTTTCTATTTCTGATGCTGAGACACAATCTGGTGATGACCATGAGACTAGTGATAACATTAATAATGATTTTCATGCTGATGCTCAACCTAGTAATTTTAATGATGCGGAGATTGAACCTGCTGATGATCTTGATAACCCACAACCTAAGAATAAAATATACGATAAAAGAGACTTCATTGCTAGGAAACATGGTAGAGAAAGAGAACAATGGTTTCAAAAACCCATGCCCGGTCCTCCTAAACCATCCAAGAAAAAGGATGATGAGGATTTTGAGCGCTTTGCTGAAATGCTTAGACCTGTCTTTTTACGTATGTGCTTGACTAATATTTTGAAAATGTCTCCTTATGCTAAGTATATGAAAGATATTGTGACAAATAAGAGAAAGATACCGGAAGCTGAGATTTCCACCATGCTAGCTAATTATACTTTTAAAGGTGGAATACCTAAGGAATTAGGAGATCCAGAGTACCTACTATACCATGCTATATTAAAGGAAATTATGTTAAAACTACTTTATGTGATCTTGGAGCTGGTGTTAGTGTTATGCCTTTCTCTTTATACCGTAGACTTGATTTGAATAAGTTGACATCTACTAAAATGTCTTTGCAAATGGCTGATAAATCAACTGCTCCACCTATCGGGATTTGTGAGGATGTACCTATCATAGTTGCAAATACTACTATCTTGACGGACTTTTCTATTCTTGATATTCCCGAGACGACAGTATGTCGATCATCCTTGGTAGACCTTTTTTGACTACTACAGGGGCTGTTATTGATTGCAGCAAGGGCAATGTCACTTTTCATATTAACGATAATGAACGTACGGTACACTTTCCGAAGAAACAACCTCAAGTTCATAGTATCAACTCTGTTGAAAAAATTCTAATAATTATTATTGGAGACTTTGAGTTCCCTCTTCCTATTGTCAAGCAGAAATATGATATACTTATTGTTGGGGAAATGCATATCCCCATTGAGGTAACTTAGTGTTATTCGAAAATTCTTCGGTTTCATGATGTTCGAAAGAAGTTTTTTAATAAGACATGATCAACCTTATTGATGGATTCCTTTTGATGAGCATGAGATGGATGAATTTAGAAAGCACAACTTCATGTACCTAACTTCTACTTTCTGTTACCTAGATGAAATTAAGTAAAAATGCTAGTATTTTTCTATTTTCTGAGTAAACCGTGCAATAGAAAAATGACCTGAAAATAAAAGTTCACAGAATCCCTTTAAAATTTAGTCTGATTTCGTCCGGAATATTTAAGAATTTTTAGCACTAAGAATGCATCAGGGGGCTGCACCAGTGGACCACAAGCCTGCAGGGCGCGGCCACCCACTTGGCCGCGCCCTTGGGGCCTGTGGGTCCCATGTGGCCCCCTCCACTTATTACGGCACCCATTCGCTTCATCTTCCTCTAGAAACAATCCCTCCATTGTTCAAACCCATGTTCTAGCTCATCTTGCTGCCATTTTTGATCTCCTTGCTCAAAGCTCCATTTGCAAAACTGTTTTAGGGGATTACTCATCGGTATGTGACTCCTCCAATGGTCCAATTAATTTTTTTCTAATGCCTTATGTATTGAATTTTTTTGCTATTATGGTGACCTTGTTCTTGCGCTTGCATGTCAAATTTATATGGTCCCAAGGAGTTTTGATGCATGATATATCTCTAGGCACCTGAGGGAGTAGTTGCTATGAGTTTTGTTGAGTTTCGTTCACCTTCATTTCAGTTCACTAAAATTTCAATTTTTTTATGAAATGTTGAGAAGGTTACTAAGAGGTTCTTCAAGCCGGTGTTCTAAGGAAGATGAAACAAAATGAAGTTGAAACCCAAATACAATCTTCCTCACGTCCCAGAAATGTGACCATGTCAATGGCCGTGTGACACATTCTTGAGTGCGGTTATGAAGGTTTCTATTATTTGGTCGAGAACGGGGGCATCACCGACTTCCTCAATGATAAGTGTGACTAGTACCTCTTGATCACTAATACCTTTGTGTAGAATTTTCACTTTCATCCTAGGGAAGACCCTCCTACAGTAGAATTTCACTTATATGATGTGCCTAAAAAATGAACCTTTATGATTTTTGCAAAGTTTGCAAGATACCCTATGAGGGAAGCATGTCCTCGAGACATGGAAGACTTTATTACGATAGTCACTGTAGGGGAAGAGAGAGGCGTGTCAGTGACAAGAGCAGCTAGTTTACATTTTCCTGTGCTACGCTATTATTTATTATTTGCGGGAAGATGTTTAGTTGGTCGCTGGGAGAGTGGAAGCCTTAGTGCCCCTAACCTTGCTACTTTGCGCCATGCTTTACTTGCTAATAGAACCTTTAGTCCGGGCTCTATGGTAGCCCAACGGTTGAACACCAACTATTCGAAGGGGCCCATATTCGGAGGTATCTATGCATCTCATTTAGCTAAACATTTTGAGATACCCATTGGGCTTCACAAGAAAGATGAGAAGCTGATACCCGCAAAGTTTCTAGATTATGACTGTATGGTACCCCATGATGTTATTAAAAAGAATGATGATAGGAGGCTACTTTACAATTTAGTATTTAGTCAGGGTACTTGTGAGATTATTACTCTGCTTGCTTCTTCTCTGTTTGATATTCATCCAGGCAGATACACTATTATGCTCGATAACATCTACGGATATTGGGGTTTGGCGTAACCCCCAGCACCTGATCCGGCACCGGCTCTGGATCCATATCAGACACTGGTTTTTCAGTGGGAGCCACAGGAGATCGCTAATCAGTGGAACCCTTAGTGTCCTCTAGATTATCCTGGATAAGGTTATTTCTAGCCATGGCCCTAAACCAACTTAGGCCAAAAGCCTAAGTTTGGGGGTGTACGTATTTCTCACCGACATTACATTCATGTTCACACACTTATTTCAGTTGTCGGTGTTCATACTTTTTCACTGTACTATCCATGGTAGTTTATTTTCTTCTTTATGCTTTCTTCTTGTTTGTTCAATTAATGTTGAGGAAAATACAAAAAAAATTAGTTCTAGCTTTATTTCCTAGTTGCTTAGTTGTAGCATTAATGAGAAAACCCAAAAAGTTTGCTCGTTCTTCTTTTTGCTTGTTGGAAGCTTTCCCGTGTAAATAATTTTCCTTTCTTTTCTTTGGGTTGTAAGGAGAAGACCATGATGACGTGTTGAGTGGCTCTCATATGCACTATTGTTTATCATACAAAGAGCCCATATTGCCATGTCTTCTCCTTTGGTTTATTGGTTATAGATTCTAGCTTAGTCCAATACACGTGCACTCTTATTATTATTAACATTGTTCGGTCATGCAAGTGAAAGGCAATAATGAAAATATTTGATGAAAAGATTAAGATGGAGAAAAACCGGTATGAACTCGACCTATCTTGCTTTTGTAAATATGATTAGCTCATCGTTCCGAAATCAGTACATTATGGGTTGAACATGCTTTCAATGATAATTAGAGATTATAATTATGCATGCCATGCTTAATTAGATAAGAGTGGATAATGGTTTGTCTTGAGTGCTAACATGCGCATTAAAATGGTTTTGATGTAGTATGATAGAGTGGTATCCTACTCCGGATGATTCAAGTGGCTTGACTTGGCACATGTTCACGCATGTAGTTGAAACAAATCAACATAGCCTCCACGATATTTATGTTCATAGTGAATTCTATCCTACTCATGCTGAAGCGATCCGACCTTAAAGGTCGAATCTCCGGTGTTTCCGTACCATCCCAAGATCTTGCTGGTACACACACAGTACATCAATGTATATATAAAAGGGAAATCAAACAACATTAATTAATCTAAATATCATATCGAGTCCTTTATTACAATAAGAATTACAATAAAGTGGCTGAAGGCCAACTCATGTGATAAACTAAACCAAATTCTTGCGGAAGCATCAAGGTAGTTGAGTCCATCTCACTCCTAGGGCATCTCACCGAGCGTAGAGCGTATCCTCACTCCTGGACGGAAAAGTACTCTGCAACATGATACGTTGCAGCCATGTAGGTCAGCATATTGAATATACCGGCAATGTCACAAAAGAGAGGGGTGAAGAGAAATCATCTATTCTATATGCAATTATGGCAGGGGGTGGTAAGTTTGCGTAAAGCCAATTTTTTCCTACAACAAGAGGGGGCAAAGAAAAAGTTATTACTACAATGTTGGTTGATTAATGAGATGGTTCCGCCAACCAATTCTCATACCCAAGTTATTATTACCCACATCATTATAGTACTTGGTGTTGAGAATTCCAGATAGTTCAGTTCCTTTGGCTCAAGTTGTCCATGACCGTGGACATGACTAATCGATTTGGTTTGAGTACTCTGTAGAGTGTTGCACACGTTCCCCACAAGATTTGGTCGCCTCCGTTGGAATTTCTCGCACTTCTGGGTGTTTGAGAAACGGATGACCAAAACATGGTCTTCTAAAGGGTTTCGCTGAGACTCCGCCGGTGCCCATCCTTTCCTACCATTCTTCTACATCTCGTAGCACCTCCTGTCCAGGGTCACCACAGTATCTAACCAAGCGAGAGCCTATAATGGCTTGTGGCTGTGCAGGTAAGACTTGGGTCTTGAAGCATCCATCCATCTCTTTGTGCCTGGGTGGACCTTTCCGTGTGAATACTGGCACTTCCCCAACAACACCTAGGCTAACCACTGGCTTCCCCAGGGTGTCGTTCATCCATCATCCACCCAGAGGTATGTTGAAAACTCTAAGTCTTGAAGTCTTGATCATCTTGAAAGTCTTGAAATTATTACCTCACAACTCTCATGAATCACACAACCAACCCCGTCTACTAATAGCATAGCAACTGAAATCAACGTTCCCGGGGCCAAGTGTCAAGGGTTGAGGTGTGCCTACCACATGATACTACATCAAGTAACCAAGTTTCCAAATTACCTACTTTGCATGCAATTGGGGATATGGTAGAACTAATGCAATAAAAACATGGTTAGACATGATCAAAGTGACTTGCCTTGCTGACGGTCCTCGTACTCGAGTGATTCTAGATAACAAGCGTCGCACTCCGAATGATCTAACGAATCAAACAAGAGCACATCATAAGCATAAACACAATACAATTCACACAATTCAGCAAGGTTAAACAAACAATACTAAAACCATTCAATAGTAAAAATCAAGAGAAAGAAATCAAAACAAAATTTGACTCACAAATTTTTAGTGTCAACACAACTACTACTTTAAAACAAACAACTAATTTTGTTAACCAAGCAATAGTTAGTAGAAAAGAGATAGTAAAAATAAATTTAGTACAGAGAATCAAATTCACTAAAACTTTTGTGTAAAGAGAAACGACTAAAAATTATAATTTATAAAACACCACGAAATGAAAATAACTAGAATTTCCTATAACATTGGAGTAGGAAACAAAATAACATTATTATTATCATTAATATTATTATCATCATATTCCTTAATAGAAAAGAATTACTAAAATTATTTATTAGAAAACATAATTTAATCTTCTAAATTGTTTGTGAAAGTAAAACTAATTTGTTTTATAAAATTATACCTAATGAAAAGAAATAAAGATTTCCTATAACAATAGGGTATAAAACTAAACAATTCTTTTTATTATTAGCAAGTAATGTCACCTAATGTTGAAACAAAAGAACCTAATGTAAACTAAAGACAAAAGTTAAACTGATTCAGGTTCAAATTAAATTAAAATTAAAATAACTAAACTACATTAAGAACTAAACAGATTTTGTTTTTGTTAAAAACCCTAACCAAATTTATTCTAAAAATTCTCAAACTGTGTTGGATGATAGGTCTAACTAATACAAACCAGTGGCAAAAAGATTCACACAAATATATATTTTTAAACTCTAGTTATACAGATTTTAGTAATTTAAGAAAATTTGGTTAGATGCAAATTTTAATGTTCAAATTTGAAATCTAAGACTACAGGATGAAACTAAAACAAATTTTTGACCTAATGCAAAAAGAATCAACTAAAAACACCAAATATTTTAAAAGATATGATAAAAACAAAAACAGAAAACATTCTGTTTTCTAAAACAGAAAAGAAAAAGAAAAAAACCTAACTAACGGACAGGGTGACGTGGCATGCTGTGATTGGCCTAGGGTGTGTGCACGTGAGTGCTAATGAGCGGACGGCCAAAAACTAACGCATACCTGTTCGGGGGTTTAAGTGATCTAATTTGACGCGTTGGATTGGGATCGGACGGCTACGGAGGGTTGCGGTGACTTACTATGACGGGGGTCGGGGTTCCGGCAAGGTCGACGGCGGCCGATGGTCGTAAGTACTCGGGGACGATGGTGCGATGGTCGGGGGTGGCATCCGAAAGCTTCAAACAGCGGCGGTGAGTCTCCGGCGTCGATTGGTGGCGTCAGAGGGGGCTGGGGGTGAGTGTGGCGACGGGCAGGAGCTCGGGGAGGTCCGGTTGGGTGCCGAGCTCCGACGAGGTGTGGCGGCAGCGTTCGGGCGAGGGAAGAGGCGGTTTTGGGTGTGGAACGAAGAGCGGAGGGGCGGGGCTACTTATAGGGGTGGTGCGGTGGTCGGGGACGGAGAGAGGGGCGAGATTTGTGGGGAGAGATCGCCGGCGACGTCGTCGGGCGCGGGGAAGGGAACGAACGCGCTGATGTCGCGATCGGACGGTGGGTCCCACGCGTCAGTGACGGTGGGACGCGGGATTAGTGCGTCGGTGGCCGACCCGGAGTGATTTCGGGTCTTAAAGGCAGTGGGCCGGCCCGGTTCGGTTTAATTTATTTCCTTTTCTATTTCCAGAGCATTTAAAACAACTTTAAGGCATTCAAAGCGTTTCCAAACATAGGAAATATACATATCAAAATGATTAGGGGAATAATTGCTATTTAATGAACATTTTTCCTCTGTCATATTGAATATTTTTTAAAATAATTTATTTTTATAAAATGCCTATTTGATTTTTTAAAATCCTTTTGCAATAATTTTTCAAATAACCACCTGGTTTTATTGTTCAAATATTTCACCAAGATGCCCCTCGTGTGGAGTGTCATGTTACTCCCCTCTTTCTTTGAACATTTCGAGAGGTTTTCAAATAGGTGAAACAAATACATGGAAAAATTGAAATGGCCTTTCAGAATTTCAAAGGAAGCACTTCAACCATTCTATTCATTCAAACAATGTGATGATGATGCATAGCTATATTTCATAACATTCCAAAATGAAATTTTGGGATGTTACAAACCTACCCACCTTAAGATAAATCTCGCCCTCGAGATTCGGGTTGGCTAGAAAATAGATGCGGGTGGTCTCTACGAAGATCTTCTTCGCGTTCCCAGGTGGCTTCTTCCTCGGTGTGGTGACCCCACAGAACCTTACAGAACTTGATGATCCTGCTACGGGTAACTTTGTTGGCAGTCTCGAGGATCCTGACGGGCTTCTCCTCGTAAGTCAGATCACTGTCCAGTTGTATGGCCTCGAAGGGCACTGTGTCTCTCAAAGGGATATCAGCCATCTCAGCATCACATTTCTTTAGTTGAGAAACATGGAAAACATCATGAACTCCAGACAATCCTTCCGGGAATTCCAGCTTGTATGCAACTTCGCCTCTACATTCAAGAGTTTTGTAGGGGCCTATAAATCTGGGTGCTAACTTTCCTTTAACACCAAACCTCTTGATTCCTCGAAGTGAGGACACACGAAGGTATGCTCGGTCTCCTACTTCATATGTCACTTCCTTGCATTTGCTGTCAGCATAGCTCTTCTGCTAGGATTGAGCTATCTTGAGTCTGTCACGAATCAGCTTGACCTTCTCCTCAGAATCTCGGATAAGATCAGGACCAAAAAGTTTTCGGTCGCCAATGCCATCCCACATCAATGGTGTTCGGCACCTCCTTCCGTATAAAGCTTCAAAAGGGGCCATCTTCAGACTGGTCTGATAACTGTTGTTGTATGAGAACTCTGCGTAGGGTAAATTGTCATCCCAACTAGATCCATAGTCTAGCGCACAAGCTCTCAACATGTCCTCCAGAATCTGGTTGACTCTCTAAGTTTGTCCATCGGTCTGCGGATGAAAAGCTATACTGAACTGCAGCCTCGTACCCAAAGTTTCATGTAAATGATGCCAAAACTTTGAGGTAAATTGTGTTCCTCTCTCTGACACGATACTCCTCGGAACTCCATGCAAACACACGATCCTGGTCATATATATCTTAGCTAACTTAGCACTGGTATAGGTGGTCTTTACTCGGATGAAATGAGCCACCTTGGTCAAGCGATCGACCACTACCCAGATGGAATCATAACCAGAACGGGTCCTGGGTAATCCTGTGATGAAGTCCATACCAAGCTTATCACATTTCCATTCGGGTATCGACAAAGGTTGGAGTAACCCTGCTGGTTTCTGATGTTCCGCCTTTACTCGCTGGCAAACATCACATACAACAACATGTTCGGCAATATCCTTCTTCATACCTGTCCACCAGTAGCTTTCCTTCAAATCCAGATACATCTTGGTGTTGCCTAGGTGTATCGAGTAAGGTGAATCATGGGCTTCCTGAAGTATCAACTTCCTGAGCTCTGGGTCATTAGGCACATAGATTCGGTTCTCGAAGCATAATGTTCCCTATTCATCCTCACAAAAACCTTTAGCTTTTCCACCCTTCATTCTCGTTTTTTATCTCAGCTATCTCCTTGTTCGACTTCTGGGTTTCACGAATTCTTTCAGTCAAGGTGGACTGGATCTCTAGTGTTGCAATGAATCCTCTTGGAACTATCTCTAGCCGGAGCTCTATGAGATCATCGGCTAACTCCTAGGGTAATCCTCCCGCTATGAGTGTGTTTACATAACTCTTCCGGCTCAAGGCATCTACTACAACATTTGCCTTTCCTGGATGGTAGTGTAATCTCATGTCATAGTCCTTGATTAACTCTAGCCATCTCCTCTGTCTGAGGTTCAATTCCTTCTGCGTGAAGATATACTTGAGGCTCTTATGATCAGTGTAAACATCACAACTGTTCCCGATGAGGAAATGTCTCCAAGTCTTGAGTGCGTGCACTACGGTTGCTAATTCCAAATCTTGGGTGGCATAGTTCAACTCATGAGGTCATAGCAGTCTGGATGCATATGCTACAACTTTTCCCTCCTGCATGAGTACTCCTCCGAGTCCTTGATGTGATGCATCACAATAAACCTGGAAATCCTTTCGAATGTTTTGCAGGATCAACACTGGGGCTGTGACCAAACGTTTCTTCCACTCCTGGAAACTAGCTTCACATTCCTCAGTCCAATTATACTTAGACTCTTTCTTCAAGAATCCGTCATGGGCTTGGCAATCTTTGAGAAATTCTCAATAAACCTCCGGAAGTATCTGGCAAGTCCAAGGAAATTGCGGATCTCCTTAACTGAGGTGGGTGAATTCCACTCGGTGATTGCCTCAACCTCAGCGGGGTCCACTGCTATTCCATCTCCAGAAAATAATGTGTCCAAGGAATCCGACTTCCGTCAGCCAAAATTTACATTTGCTGAACTTGGCATATAACTGATGCTCTCTAAGCTTCTCCAGAACTAAACGCAAGTGTTCTTTGTGTTCTTCTTTGTTCTTGGAGAATATCAAAATATCATCGATGAACACCATGACAAACTTGTCCAGATATTCCATAAACACTTTGTTCATCAAACTCATGAAATAGGCAGGTGCATTAGTCAAACCAAAGGACATGACGGTATACACATACAAGCCATACCTTGTGGTGAAAGCTGTTTTGGGTATATCCTGTTCACTAATTTTCAACTGGTGATACCTTGATCGAAGATCGATCTTGGAGAACACTCTGGCTCCTACCAGCTGATCAAACAAGTCATTAATCATCGACAGAGGGTACTTGTTCTTGATAGTCACCTCGTTCAATGCACGATAATCGACTACCATCCTCAATGTTTTATCCTTCTTCTCCACCAAAAGAATTGGGGATCCCCAAGGTGACGAACTTGGGCGAATATACCCCTTGTCCAATAACTCCTTAATTTGCTTCTTGATTTCTACTAAATCATTTGCGGGCATCTGATAGGGTCTCTTGGAAATTGGGGTTGTTCCTGGCAGTAACTCTATCAGGAACTCAATTTCTTTATCTGGTGGCATGCCTGGTAATTCTATTGGGAATACATCTGGAAAGTCTTGTACCACTGGTACTTCCTCCTGAACAACTCATGTGAGAGAATTTAACCGAGCACTCATCCGTGTGCGTCGAGATACATACTTAATTCTCTTGTTCTCGGGGGTGGTGAGCAAAATAGACTTGCTGGGGCAATCCAGGTTTCCTTCATACTTGGTCATACAATCCATGCCTAGGATTACATCCAATCCCTGGGATTCTAAGGCGATGAGGTCGGTGGGAAAAACGTGTTTTCCTATATTGAGTTTCAATGCGTGGCATCCTATTCCTGCCATCATCCTGCCTCCTGGGGAACTAACCTTAATGGGCTGACTAATGATTCTGGTGGGTAAACCATACTTTTCCACAACTACCCTTGATAGGAATGAATGAGTTGCACAGGAATCAAAAAGTACCATAACTGAACATGAATTCAATAGAAACTTACCAACCATAGTCTCGGGCTGATCGTAGACCTCCTCCACATCAATGTGGTTCACTTGATGACAGGGAAAAGGGTTGGGCTTCTTGGCTGCTGAGTTGCCGTTGTTGTTGCCATTTCCATTTCCCATCTTGTTTTGAGGGCAATCATTGGCCTAGTGCCTAGTCTTCTGGCACTGGGAGCAGGTGACATGGTTTAGATCCTTCTTAGCTGGGGCGGGACGGTGCTGGTTGCCATTCCCATTTCCATTCCCATTCTTGGAGTTGTCATTGCTAGGACGATTATTCCCATTGCCTCCATGGTTGTGGCCTCCATGGTTGTCACCTCCATGGTTGTGCATGGCATGAGTGTGTCCTCCATACTTACCGGTCCCTGATCCGGTATTTCCTGAGTATGGAGAGTAGCGAGGCTTCTGATGAGATCCAGAGTTAGACTTCCCCTGTGCATACTTCCTCTTGTGGTTCTTGATTTGCTGCTGCTTCCCCTCCAAGATGAGGGCCTTGTCTACTAGCTCCTGGTAGTTGTTGAAAGTTGCTACAATCAATTGCATGCCCAACTCATCGTTGAGTCCTTCCAAGAACTTCTCTTGTTTCGCTGCATCATTGGCCACGTCTCCTGGTGCATAATCTGCCAACGTGCTGAATTCATCCACATACTAGGCCACGGAACGACTTCCCTGGAGTAAGTTGCGAAACTCACGCTTCTTCAGACTCATGGCTTCAGCTGAGACATGAGAGGTGCGGTAAGCTAACTTGAACTGCTCCCAAGTCACATCCGCAATGGGGTATGTGGTGGTGTAGTTCTCCCACCATGCAGCTGCGGGTCCGTCAAGTTATGTGCGGCAAAACGCACCTTTTCAGCATCAGTGCATCCAGCGGTGGTGAGCTCCCTCTCCATCTTGCGAAGCCAATCATCTGCCACAATGGGCTCAGTGCTGCTAGAGAAGGTTGGTGGTCTCAGCCTTAGAAAACGGGTGAGGTTGTCGCCCTGAGGTGGAGGGTTGTTGTGGTGGGTGTTTTTCTGGTTGTTGGTCTGATTCTGGATCAACAGTTGCATCAGGGCATTCTGCTGCTGGAGGAGTTGTGTGAATTCCGGAGGAAAGGTGAATTCGGGTTCACGTCGAGGAGGCATCTTGCTATTTTCAGAGGGGTGAGAATTAGAATAGAACAAGGGCCTAGAAGAAAATTTCACTACCCATATGCAATGCAACAAACATATCACATCAAACACTCATTCATTTATTCAATTCAAGGTTCAAACATCGAGATACAAGTCTCAATTCAAACTAAGCATCGACCTACACTTTAACGTTGGAAATGAAAGATACATGGGGGGCATGACTAAAGTTCTCCTCAGAAGTACATAGTAGTGGGTTCTCCGGTGGTGCTCTCCTCATAGTCATAATCGTTGCTGATCCAAGGAGCCACGTCTCCTTCTGGTTAAGATTTTCTCCCGTGTCCAGCTGTTCCTACAGAGTTGCAATCCGAGTGTTCAGCTTCTCGATCCTCTCCAAGAAATCCTTCGCTTCATGCTCATGCTCGTACTTGGTTTCCCGTAGGCCAGCCTCGAGGTCAAGCTCGCGGTTCATCAGCTTCTTGATCGTCTTCATGTCAGCACGTACCCGAAGCTCCAGAGTCCTGATGTGAGTCTTCAAAGTCTGGATATAGGAAATGTTGGGGTCTTCAGTGCGGGTGTTTATGATATTTCCACTGATATCCCTGCGACAAACCATGCTGACTCCTGGTGAAATGGGACCACCCCTGTATTCCTCCTGAATACGACCGAGGGCACGGTGAATCGCTATGTCCCTACCAAGAATCTAGATGGGTGCCACAAACTTGAAGTCGAGAGGCTCTGTGAGATAACCAAAAGTCCTTACGGGAATGTACACTTTGATCCTGTAGCGATCGTCTTGTGGGTAAGACATGATCGCAGTCCCGATGATGGTTGGCAGAGCAATCCTTACGTCCTTGACGATCCGTGTCAGCTCTTTGCCAAAAGGCATGGTAGCGCCAAGCTGGCAAAACTCCGTGAAGCGAACTGGGGCGAAGGTGGCCATCTAGAAAAGTTGAAATAAATTGGAGAGAAGTCAGAAAATGAATAGATGAGAATATAAGACTTTGAAGAGAAAAGAATATGATCCTAAGGCTTTTCCAATCCTAGGGGTTACGTCCTACGGTCAGCGTGTGCTCTGATACCATTTCTGTAGCGACCCATCCTGAAAGGTCGAATCTTCGGTGTTTCCGTACCATCCCAAGATCATGCTGGTACACACACGGTACATCAATGTATATATCAAAGGGAAATCACACATCATTAATTAATCGAAATATCATATCGAGTCCTTTATTACAATAAGAATTACAATAAACTGGCTGAAGGCCAACTCATGAGATAAACTAAACCAAAGTGTTGCGGAAGCATCAAGGTAGTTGAGTCCATCTGACTCCAAGAGCATCTCACTGAGCATAGAGCGTATCCTCACTCCTGGTCGAAAAAGTACTCTACAACATGATACGTTGCATCCGTGTAGGTCAACATATTGAAAATGCCGGCAATGTCACAAAAGAGAGGGGTGAAGAGAAATCATCTATCCTATATGCAATTATGGCAGGGGGTGGTAAGTTTGCGTAAAGCCAATTTTTTCCTACAACAAGAGGGGGCAAAGAAAAAGTTACACTAGTAGAAAACAGGGCTTTGGTTCAGGCCTAGCCATCCCATTAGTCCCGGTTCAGTCACGAACCGGGACTCATGGGGGCATACATCCTGGTTCGTGCACCCAGGGGGCCGGCCGGGCCTCGTGGGGCATTGGTCCCGGTTCGTCTGGACCCATTAGTCCCGGTTCCAGACATGAACCGGGACTAATGCGCCTTGCTCCTGGCACACAACCATTGGTCCCGGTTCGTAGCTAGAACCGGGACTAAAGGATGGCCTTTAGTCCCGGTTCTAGAAACGAACCGAGACCAATGAATTGGCTATATATACCCGTCGCCCGCGAGCCACTGCTCTGTTTTTTCCTGGCCGGCGGGGAGAGGGCTTTGTGGTGCTCTAGCTCACCTCTTATGCACATGAGGTGTTCAATGAAATGCCCGAGCCACACTACTTAAGCTTTCTCCTCTCCAAACTCGACCTCCAAGCTCCATTTTCCTCAAGATTTGTCCAGATTTAGCGGTCCGTCACGTCCCATCCCCGTCTTCACTGCCGTCGATCGCCCGCGCCGATCTCGTCGCCGGCACCACCGTGGTGAGCCTCTTGTTCTTATCTTCTTTATAAAAGAAAAAAATTCTTACTTGTATGATTAGATAGATAATTGTCAAATTTCTTACTTGTATTATTGCTTGCTATTATATAGTGCGATGGTTTTGGTATCCGCCCCCGTTGGCCCTCGTCCTATCTATGATTCGGATGTGGTATATATTATCTTTTATAACTATTTGTTTCATTTAGTGTTTATGGTAATTATGCCGACACCAAATTGACATAGATGTCTTTATCTAGGAGGTATGTGAACCGGATATTACATACGACCCTCTGTTCGAGAGGTTAAATTTAGTTGAAGAAGAAAACGAGTATTTAAAAGAAAAATAAAAAAGAATTGAAGAAGAGAAGAAAAGAGTTGAAGAAGAGAAGATGATATTGGAGTTGCATGTTGCGGATGTAGTAGATGGTCACAAGATCAAGATGGATGCAATGCGCTTGAAGATTAGAAAGATTAGAAAATATGCCATTCATAGTGAGGCTTGGTATCATTATGCCTTTGGTTAAATTGTTACCTTGGTTGCGATTATGATCGCATTTGTTGTTGCATTGAAATGTTTTACATAGTTTCAATGTATGGTTTCATTAGATGCTCTGGAGAGCTATATGTTGTTCAATGAGAACTATGTATGTACTTTGGTTTTAATGTGATGATGAACTTCTATTAATTTGGTCACTTATCTATTCATGATGTTCTGTAATGGTTTTTGACACACTTAATGCACGCAGATGAACCGACAATGGATGTACGGTGACAGACACACCTCCGAGTACATTGAGGGCGTGCATGATTTTATCGAAGTGGCTGAGGCAAACAAGCAGAATGGTTTTATGTGTTTTCCATGCTCTATATGTGGGAATACGAAGTCTTACTCTGACCGGAAAACCATTCACGCCCACCTGCTTTATAAGGGATTCATGCCACACTATAATGTTTGGACTAAGCACGGAGAAATAGGGTTTGCGATGGAAGATGGCGAAGAAGAAGAGTATGATGACAACTATGTGCCCCCTGCATACGGTGATGCTGCAACGGGGGAAGCTGAAGATCAAGAGGAACCGGACGATGTGCCCGATGATGATCTTTGCCAGGTCATTGTTGATGCAAGGAGACAGTGTGAAAGTGAAAAGGAGAAGCTGAAGTTCGATCGGATGTTATAGGATCACTAAAAAGGGTTGTACCCCAATTGCGAAGATGGCAACACAAAGCTCGATACCGTACTGGAATTGCTGCAGTGGAATGCAAAGTATGGTATACCTGACAAGGGATTTGAGGATGTACTGAAAATATTTAAGAAGAGGCTTCGAAAGGATAACGAATTGCCTGACAGTACGTACGCAGCAAAGGAGGTCGTATGCCCTCTAGGATTGGAGGTGCAGAAGATACATGCATGCCCTAATGACTGCACCCTCTACCACGGTGCGTACAAGGATTTGAACGCATGCCCGATATGTGGTGCATTGCGGTATAAGATCAGACAAGATGACCCTGGTGATGTTGACGGTGAGCCCCCCAGGAAGAGGGTTCCTGCCAAAGTGATGTGGTATGCTACTATAATACCATGGTTGAAACGTCTATTTAGGAACAAAGAGCATGCCAAGTTGATGCGATGGCACAATGAAGACCGTAAGAAAGACGGGAATTTGAGACACCCCGCTGATGGGTCGCAGTGGAGAAAAATCGAGAGAAAGTACCGGGCTGACTTTGGAGATGACCCAAGGAACGTATGGTTTGGTTTAAGCGTGGATGTCATTAATCCTTTCGGGGAGCAGAGGAGCAATCATAGCACCTGGCCCGTGACTCTATGTATGTATAACCTTCCTCCTTGGGTGTGCATGAAGCGGAATTTCATTATGATGCCAGTTCTCATCCAAGGCCCTAAGCAACCCGGCAATGACATTGATGTGTACCTAAGGCCATTAGTTGAAGAACTTTTACATCCGTGGAATGGAAACGGTGTAGGTGTGTGGGATGAGCACAAACAGGAGGAATTTGACCTGCATGCGTTGCTGTTTGTAACCATCAATGATTGGCCTGCTCTCAGTAACCTTTCAGGACACACAAACAAGGGATACCACGCATGCACACACTGTTTAGCTGACACTGAAAGTATATACCTGGACAAATTCAGGAAGAATGTGTACCTGGGGCATCGTCGATTTCTTCTGACCAACCATCAATGTCGTAAGAAAGGAAAGCATTTCAAAGGCGAGGCAGATCACCGGAATAAGCCCGCCATGCGTACCGGTGATCACGTACTTGCTATGGTCAATGATTTACACGTAATATTTGTAAAGGGTCCCGGCGGACTATCTGTTCCGAATGACGACGAGGGACGCGCACCCATGTGGAAGAAGAAATCTATATTTTGGGACCTACCCTACTGGAAACACCTAGATGTCCGCTCTTCAATTGACGTGATGCACGTGACGTAGAACCCTTGCGTGAACCTGCTAGGCTTCTTGGGCGTGTATGGGAAGACAAAAGATACACCGGAGGCACGGGAGGACCTGCAACGTTTGCACAAAAAAGACGGCATGCCTCCAAAGCAGTATGAAGGTCCTGCCAGCTACGCTCTTACCAAAGAAGAGAAGGAAATCTTCTTTCAATGCCTGCTCAGTATGGAGGTCCCGTGTGGCTTCTCGTCGAATGTAAAGGGAATAATAAATATGGCCGAGAAAAAGTTTCAGAAGCTAAAGTCTCATGACTGCCACGTGATTATGACGCAACTGCTTCCGGTTGCATTGAGGGGGCTTCTACCGGAAAACGTTCCATTAGCCATTGTTAAGCTATGTGCATTCCTCAATGCAATCTCTCAGAAGGTGATCGATCTAGAAATCCTACCAAGGCTAAGGAGTGATGTGGCGCAATGTCTTGTCAGTTTCGAGCTGGTGTTCCCACCATCCTTCTTCAATATCATGACGCACGTCCTAGTTCATCTAGTCGACGAGCTTTTCATTCTGGGCCCCGTATTTCTACACAATATGTTCCCCTTTGAGAGGTTGATGGGAGCTCTAAAGAAATTTGTCCGTAACCGCGCTAGGCCAGAAGGAAGCATCTCCATGGGCCATCAAACAGAGGATGTCATTGGGTTTTGTGTCGACTTCATTCCTGGCCTTAAGAAGATTGGTCTACCTGAATCGCGATATGAGGGGAGAGTGACTGGAAAAGGCACGATTGGAAGGGACTCAATAATATGCAGGGACGAACATTCTTGGTCTCAAGCACACTACATAGTTCTACAGAACTCTATCTTGCTGGCCCTGTTTGTCGATGAACACAAGAGCAGTCTGCGCTCCAAACACCCGGAGGAGTGTGACGACTGGATTACACATGAACACATCAGGACTTTCGGCGATTGGTTGGAAACACGTGTCAGAGGTGACAACAATGTTTCTGATGAGCTATTCTCGTTGTCCAGGGGACCATCTTCAACTGTATTGACTTACAAAGGATACGAGATAAATGGGAATACATTTTACACAGTCGCCCAAGATCAAAAGAGCACCAACCAAAACAGCGGTGTCTGCTTTGATGCAGCAACCAAGAGGGGAAAGGACACATATTATGGTTACATAGTGGACATATGGGAACTTGACTACGGACATGATTTTAAGGTCCGTTTGTTTAAGTGCAAATGGGTCAAACTGTCAGGAGGCGGGGTACAGGTAGACCCACAGTACGGAATGACAACAGCGGATCTAAACAATCTTGGGTACACAGACGAACCATTCGTCCTAGCCAATGATGTGGCGCAGGTTTTCTATGTGAAGGACATGTCTACCAAACCGAGAAAAAGAAATGATATGGAAGCGAATACATCATGCAATGAGCCAAAGCGCCACATCGTTCTTTCAGGAAAAAGGGAGATCGTGGGATTGGAGGGCAAGACAGACATGTCTGGAGATTATGAAAATTTTCATGAAATTCCTCCCTTCAAAGTCAAGGCTGATCCAAGCACCATGTTAAGCGATGAAGAATATCCAAGGTTACGGAGCAATAAGCAAAGGACACAAGCGAAGAAAAAGTGAAGACTGATGAAGTCAGAAAGGGTTGAAATTTTAGTATGTGGCTTTGAATGGTGCATATTGAATCCACAAAAATTCTTGAGTTCAAATAATTTTAGTAAAATGAAATTCCTTTGTAACAGATTAGTTTTCGTCCAAAACCCTCATACTTCAAAAGAGATGGTCCAGTTTGTACAAGAAGTGTATCTAGTTTTTGCTGTAATCCTCTCAACTTTTGCACACATGTTATGTGGGTCAAATGATGATACCATGCCAAGTTTCAACCTATTCTGAGTTCATTTGTAGTGCTTTCCAATTTCAGGGTCATTTAGCTCAAAATATATCATTAAATGCATGAAAAATAGCAAATTAAGTCAGAAAGGGTTGAAATTTTAGTATGTCGCTTTGAATGGTGCATATTTAATGCACAAAAATTCTTGAGTTCAAATAAGTTTAGAAAAATGAAATGCCTTTGTGACAGATGAGTTTTCATCCGAAACCCTCGTACCTCGAAAGAGATGGTCCAGTTTGTACACGATGTGCATCCAGTTTTTGCTGTAATCCTCTCAACTTTTGCACACATGTTATGTGGGTCAAATTATGATACCATGCCAAGTTTCAACCTATTCTGAGTTCATTTGTAGTGCTTTCCAATTTCATGGTCATTTAGCTCAAAATAAATCATTAAATGCATGAAAAATAGCAAATTAAGTCAGAAAGGGATGAAATTTTAGTATGTGGCTTTGAATGGTGCATATTGAATGCACAAAAATTCTTGAGTTCAAATAAGTGTAGAAAAATGAAATTCCTTTGTAACAGATGAGTTTTCGTCTGAAACCCTCGTACTTCGAAAGAGATGGTCCGGTTTGTACACGAAGTGCATCCAAGTTTTGCTATAATCTTATCAACTTTTGCACACATGTTATGTGGGTCAAATGATGATACCGTGCCAAGTTTCAACCTATTCTGAGTTCATTTGTAGTGCTTTCCAATTTAAGGGTCCTTTAGCTCAAAATAAATCATTAAATGCCTGAAAAATAGCAAATTAAGTCAGAAAGGGTTGAAATTTTAGTATGTGGCTTTGAATGGTGCATATTGAATGCACAAGAATTCTTGATTTCAAATGAGTTTAGAAAAATGAAATTCCTTTGTAACAGATGAGTTTTCGTCTGAAACCCTTGTACTTCGAAAGAGATGGTCCAGTTTGTAAACGAAGTGCATCCAGTTTTTGCTATAATCCTCTCAACCGTTGCACACATGTTATGTGGGTCCAATGATGATGCCATGCCAAGTTTCAACCTATTCTGAGTTCATTTGTAGTGCTTTCCAATTTCAGGGTCATTTAGCTCAAAATAAATCATTAAATGCATGAAAAATAGCAAATTAAGTCAGAAGGATTGAAAGTTTAGTGTGTGGCTTTGAATGGTGCATATTTAATGCACAAAAATCCTTGAGTTCAAATAAGTTTAGAAAAATGAAATGCCTTTGCAACAGATGAGTTTTCGTGTGAAACCCTCGTACTTCGAAAGAGATGGTCCAGTTTGTAAACGAAGTGCATCCAGTTTTTGTTGTAATCCTCTCAACTTTTTCACACATGTTATGTGGGTAAAATGATGATATCATTCCAAGTTTCAACCTATTGTGAGTTCATTTGTAGTGCTTTCCAATTTCAAGGTCATTTAGCTCAAAATTAATCATTAAATGCATGAAAAATAGCCAGTTAAGTGTGAAACGGTTGAAATTTTAGTATGTGGCTTTGAATGGTGCATATTGAATGCACAAAAATTCTTGAGTTAAAATAAGTTTAGAAAAATGAAATGCCTTTGTATCAGATGTGTTTTCGTCTGAAACCCTCGTACTACGAAAGAGATGGTCCAGTTTTACACAAAGTGCATCCAGTTTTTGCTGTAATCCTCTCAACTTTTGCACACATGTTATGTGGGTCAAATGATGATACCATGCCAAGTTTCAACCTATTCTCAGTTCATTTGTAGTGCTTTCCAATTTCAGGGTCATTTAGCTAAAAATAAATCATTAAATGCATGAAAAATAGCAAATTAAGTCAGAAATGGTTGAAATTTTAGTATTTGGCTTTGAATGGTACATATTGAATGCACAAAAATTCTTGAGTTCAAATAAGTTTAGAAAAATGAAATGCCTTTGTAACAGATGAGTTTTCGTCCGAAACCCTCGTACTTCGAAAGAGATGGTCCAGTTTGTACACGAAGTGTATCTAGTTTTCATTGTAATCCTCTCAACTTTTGCAAACATGTTATGTGGGTCAAATGATGATACCATGCCAAGTTTCAACCTATTCTGAGTTCATTTGTAGTGCTTTCCAATTTCAGGGTCATTTAGCTCAAAATAAATCATTAAATGCATGAAAAATAGCAAATTAAGTCAGAAAGGGTTGAAATTTTAGTATGTGGCTTTGAATGGTCCATATTTAATGAACAAAAATTCTTGAGTTCAAATAAGTTTAGAAAAATGAAATGCCTTTGTAACAGATGAGTTTTCGTCCGAAACCCTCGTACCTCGAAAGAGATGGTCGAGTTTGTACACGAAGTGCATCCAGTTTTTGCCGTAATCCTCTCAACTTTTGCACACATGTTATGTGGGTCAAATGATGATACCATGCCAAGTTTCAACCTATTCTGAGTTCATTTGTAGTGCTTTCCAATTTCATGGTCATTTAGCTCAAAATAAATCATTAAATGCATGAAAAATAGCAAATTAAGTCAGAACGGGTTGAAATTTTAGTATGTTTCTTTGAATGGTGCATATCGAATTCACAAAAATTCTGGAGTTCAAATAAGTTTAGAAAAATGAAATTCCTTTGTAACAGATGAGTTTTCGTCTTAAACCCTCGTACTTCGAAAGAGATGGTCCAGTTTGTACACGAAGTGCATCCAATTTATGCTGTAATCTTCTCAACTTTTCCACACATGTTATGTGGGTCAAATGATGATACCGTGCCAAGTTTCAACCTATTCTGAGTTCATTTGTAGTGCTTTCCAATTTAAGGGTCATTTAGCTCAAAATAAATCATTAAATGCCTGAAAAACAGCAAATTAAGTCAGAAAGGGTTGAAATTTTAGTATGTGGCTTTGAATGGTGCATATTGAATGCACAAGGATTCTTGATTTCAAATGAGTTTACAAAAATGAAATTCCTTTGTAACAGATGAGTTTTCGTCTGAAACCCTCGTACTTCGAAAGAGATGGTCCAGTTTGTACACGAAGTGCATCCAATTTTTGCTATAATCTTCTCAACTTATGCACACATGTTATGTGGGTCAAATGATGATACTGTGCCAAGTTTCAACCTATTCTGAGTTCATTTGTAGTGCTTTCCAATTTAAGGGTCATTTAGCTCAAAATAAATCATTAAATGCCTGAAAAATAGCAAATTAAGTCAGAAAGGGTTGAAATTTTAGTATGTGGCTTTGAATGGTGCATATTGAATGCACAAGAATTCTTGATTTCAAATGAGTTTAGAAAAATGAAATTCCTTTGTAACAGATGAGTTTTCGTCTGAAACCCTCGTACTTCGAAAGAGATGGTCCAGTTTGTACACGAAGTGCATCCAATTTTTGCTGTAATCTTGTCAACTTATGCACACATGTTATGTGGGTCAAATGATGATGCCATGCCAAGTTTCAACCTATTCTGAGTTCATTTGTAGTGCTTTCCAATTTCAGGGTCATTTAGCTCAAAATAAATCATTAAATGCATGAAAAATAGCAAATTAAGTCAGAAAGGATTGAAATTTTAGTGTGTGGCTTTGAATGGTGCATATTTAATGCACAAAAATCCTTGAGTTCAAATAAGTTTAGAAAAATGAAATGCCTTTGCAACAGATGAGTTTTCGTGTGAAACCCTCGTACTTCGAAAGAGATGGTCCAGTTTGTAAACGAAGTGCATCCAGTTTTTGTTGTAATCCTCTCAAATTTTTCACACATGTTATGTGGGTAAAATGATGATATCATTCCAAGTTTCAACCTATTCTGAGTTCATTTGTAGTGCTTTCCAATTTCAGGGTCATTTAGCTCAAAATTAATCATTAAATGCATGAAAAATAGCCAGTTAAGTGTGAAACGGTTGAAATTTTAGTATGTGGCTTTGAATGGTGCATATTGAATGCACAAAAATTCTTGAGTTAAAATAAGTTTAGAAAAATGAAATGCCTTTGTATCAGATGTGTTTTCGTCTGAAACCCTCGTACTACGAAAGAGATGGTCCAGTTTTACACAAAGTGCATCCAGTTTTTGCTGTAATCCTCTCAACTTTTGCACACATGTTATGTGGGTCAAATGATGATACCATGCCAAGTTTCAACCTATTCTCAGTTCATTTGTAGTTTTCCAATTTGAGGGTCATTTAGCTAAAAATAAATCATTAAATGCATGAAAAATAGCAAATTAAGTCAGAAATGGTTGAAATTTTCGTATTTGGCTTTGAATGGTACATATTGAAAGCACAAAAATTCTTGAGTTCAAATAAGTTTAGAAAAATGAAATGCCTTTGTAACAGATGAGTTTTCGTCCGAAACCCTCGTACTTCGAAAGAGATGGTCCAGTTTGTACACGAAGTGTATCTAGTTTTCATTGTAATCCTCTCAACTTTTGCAAACATGTTATGTGGGTCAAATGATGATACCATGCCAAGTTTCAACCTATTCTGAGTTCATTTGTAGTGCTTTCCAGTTTCAGGGTCATTTATCTCAAAATAAATCATTAAATGAATGAAAAATAGCAAATTAAGTCAGAAAGGGTTGATATTTTAGTATGTTGCTTTGAATGGTGCATATTTAATGCACAAAAATTCTTGAGTTCAAATAAGTTTAGAAAAATGAAATTCCTTTGTAACAGATGAGTTTTCGTCCGAAACCCTCGTACCTCGAAAGAGATGGTCCAGTTTATACACGAAGTGCATCCAGTTTTTGCCGTAATCCTCTCAACTTTTGCAAACATGTTATGTGGGTCAAATGATGATACCATGCCAAGTTTCACCCTATTCTGAGTTCATTTGTAGTGCTTTCCAATTTCATGGTCATTTAGCTCAAAATAACTCATTAAATGCATGAAAAATAGCAAATTAATTCAGAACGGGTGGAATTTTAGTGTGTTTCTTTGAATGGTGCATATTGAATGCACAAAAATTCTGGAGTTCAAATAAGTTTAGAAAAATGAAATTCCTTTGTAACAGATGAGTTTTCGTCTGAAACCCTCGTAGTTCGAAAGAGATGGTCCAGTTTGTACACGAAGTGCATCCAATTTTTGCTGTAATCTTCTCAACTTTTCCACACATGTTATGTGGGTCAAATGATGATACCGTGCCAAGTTTCAACCTATTCTGAGTTCATTTGTAGTGCTTTCCAATTTAAGGGTCATTTAGCTCAGAATAAATCATTAAATGCCTGAAAAATAGCAAATTAAGTCAGAAAGGGTTGAAATTTTAGTATGTGGCTTTGAATGGGGCATATTGAATGCACAAGAATTCTTGATTTCAAATGAGTTTACAAAAATGAAATTCCTTTGTAACAGATGAGTTTTCGTCTGAAACCCTCGTACTTCGAAAGAGATGGTCCAGTTTGTACACGAAGTGCATCCAATTTTTGCTGTAATCTTCTCAACTTATGTACACATGTTATGTGGGTCAAATGATGATACTGTGCCAAGTTTCAACCTATTCTGAGTTCATTTGTAGTGCTTTCCAATTTAAGGGTCATTTAGCTAAAAATAAATCATTAAATGCCTGAAAAATAGCAAATTAAGTCAGAAAGGGTTGAAATTTTAGTATGTGGCTTTGAATGGTGCATATTGAATGCACAAGAATTCTTGATTTCAAATGAGTTTAGAAAAATGAAATTCCTTTGTAACAGATGAGTTTTCGTCTGAAACCCTCGTACTTCGAAAGAGATGGTCCAGTTTGTACACGAAGTGCATCCAATTTTTGCTGTAATCTTGTGAACTTATGCACACATGTTATGTGGGTCAAATGATGATGCCATGCCAAGTTTCAACCTATTCTGAGTTCATTTGTAGTGCTTTCCAATTTCAGGGTCATTTAGCTCAAAATAAATCATTAAATGCATGAAAAATAGCAAATTAAGTCAGAAAGGATTGAAATTTTAGTGTGTGGCTTTGAATGGTGCATATTTAATGCACAAAAATCCTTGAGTTCAAATAAGTTTAGAAAAATGAAATGCCTTTGCAACAGATGAGTTTTCGTGTGAAACCCTCGTACTTCGAAAGAGATGGTCTAGTTTGTACACGAAGTGCATCCAGTTTTTGTTGTAATCCTCTCAACTTTTTCACACATGTTATTTGGGTAAAATGATGATATCATGCCAAGTTTCAACCTATTCTGAGTTCATTTGTAGTGCTTTCCAATTTCTGGGTCATTTAGCTCAAAATAAATCATTAAATGCATGAAAAATAGCAAATTAAGTGTGAAACGGTTGAAATTTTAGTATGTGGCTTTCAATGGTGCATATTGAATGCACAAAAATTCTTGAGTTAAAATAAGTTTAGAAAAATGAAATGCCTTTGTAACAGATGAGTTTTTGTCTGAAACCCTCGTACTTCGAAAGAGATGGTCCAGTTTTACACAAAGTGCATCGAGTTTTTGCTGTAATCCTCTCAACTTTTGCAAACATGTTATGTGGGTCAAATGATGATA
Organism: Hordeum marinum; assembly: GCA_022496015.1. Taxonomy (NCBI): domain Eukaryota; kingdom Viridiplantae; phylum Streptophyta; class Magnoliopsida; order Poales; family Poaceae; genus Hordeum; species Hordeum marinum. Next base: position 3,566,582 of record CM039677.1, on the reverse strand, counting down.
CCATGCCAAGTTTCAACCTATTCTCAGTTCATTTGTAGTGCTTTCCAATTTCAGGGTCATTTAGCTAAAAATAAATCATTAAATGCATGAAAAATAGCAAATTAAGTCAGAAATGGTTGAAATTTTAGTATTTGGCTTTGAATGGTACATATTGAATGCACAAAAATTCTTGAGTTCAAATAAGTTTAGGAAAATGAAATGCCTTCGTAACAGATGAGTTTTCGTCCGAAACCCTCGTACTTCTAAAGAGATGGTCCAGTTTGTACACGAAGTGCATCCAGTTTTTTCTGTAATCCTCGCAACTTTTGCACACATGTTATGTGGGTCAAATGATGATACCATGCCAAGTTTCAACCTATTTTGAGTTCATTTGTAGTGTTTTCCAATTTCAGGGTCATTTAGCTCAAAATAAATCATTAAATGCATGAAAAATAGCAAATTAAGTCAGAAAGGGTTGAAATTTTAGTATGTGGCTTTTAATGGTGCATATTTAATGCAAAAAAAATTCTTGAGTTCAAATAAGTTTAGAAAAATCAAATGCCTTTGTAACAGATGAGTTTTCGTCCGAAACCCTCGTACCTCGAAAGAGATGGTCCAGTTTGTACACGAAGTGCATTCAGTTTTTGCTGTAATCCTCTCAACTTTTGCACACATGTTATGTGGGTCAAATTATGATACCATGCCAAGTTTCAACCTATTATGAGTTCATTTGTAGTGCTTTCCAATTTCATGGTCATTTAGCTCAAAATAAATCATTAAATGCATGAAAAATAGCAAATTATGTCAGAAAGGGTTGAAATTTTAGTATGTGACTTTGAATGGTGCATATTGAATGCACAAAAATTCTTGAGTTCAAATAAGTTTAGAAAAATGAAATTCTTTTGTAACAGATGAGTTTTTGTGTGAAACCCTCGTACTTCGAAAGAGATGATCCAGTTTGTACACGAAGTGCATCCAATTTTTGCTGTAATCTTCTCAACTTTTGCACACATGTTATGTGGGTCAAATGATGATACCGTGCCAAGTTTCAACCTATTCTGAGTTCATTTGTAGTGCTTTCCAATTTAAAGGTCATTTAGCTCAAAATAAATCATTAAATACCTGAAAAATAGCAAATTAAGTCAGAAAGGGTTGAAATTTTAGTATGTGGCTTTGAATGGTGCATATTGAATGCACAAGAATTCTTGATTTCAAATGAGTTTAGAAAAATGAAATTCCTTTGTAACAGATGAGTTTTTGTCTGAAACCCTCGTACTTCGAAAGAGATGGTCCAGTTTGTACACGAAGGGCATGCAATTTTTGCTCTAATCTTGTCAACTTATGCACACATGTTATGTGGGTCAAATGATGATACCGTGCCAATTTTCAACCTATTCTGAGTTCATTTGTAGTGCTTTCCAATTTAAGGGTCATTTAGCTCAAAATAAATCATTAAATGCCCGAAAAATAGCAAATTAAGTCAGAAAGGGTTGAAATTTTACTATGTGGCTTTGAATGGTGCATATTGAATGCACAAGAATTCTTGATTTCAAATGAGTTTAGAAAAATGAAATGCCTTTGCAACATATGAGTTTTCGTCTGAAACCCTTGTACTTCGAAAGAGATGGTCCAGTTTGTAAACGAAGTGCATCCAGTTTTTGCTATAATCCTCTCAACTTTTGCACACAGGTTATGTGGGTCAAATGATGATACCATGCCAAGTTTCAACCTATTCTGACTTCATTTGTAGTGCTTTCCAATTTCAGGGTCATTTAGCTCAAAATAAATCATTAAATGCATGAAAAATGGCAAATTAAGTCAGAAAGGGTTGATATTTTAGTATGTGGCTTTGAATGGTGCATATTTAATGCACAAAAATTCTTGAGTTCAAATAAGTTTAGAAAAATGAAATCCCTTTGTAACAGATGAGTTTTCGTCCGAAACCCTCGTACCTTGAAAGAGATGGTCCAGTTTGTACACGAAGTGCATCCAGGTTTTGCTGTAATCCTCTCAACTTTTGCACACATGTTATGTGGGTCAAATGATGATACCATGCCAAGTTTGAACCTATTCTGAGTTCATTTGTAGTGCTTTCCAATTTCATGGTCATTTAGGTCAAAATAAATCATTAAATGCATGAAAAATAGCAAATTAAGTCAGAAAGGGTTGAAATTTTAGTATGTGGCTTTGAATGGTGCATATTGAATGCACAAAAATTCTGGAGTTCAAATAAGTTTAGAAAAATGAAATTCCTTTGTAACAGATGAGTTTTCGTGTGAAACCCTCGTACTTCAAAAGAGATGGTCCAGTTTGTACACGAAGTGCATCCAATTTTTGCTGTAATCTTCTCAACTTTTGCACACATGTTATTTGGGTCAAATGATGATACCGTGCCAAGTTTCAACCTATTCTGAGTTCATTTGTAGTGCTTTCCAATTTAAGGGTCATTTAGGTCAAAATAAATCATTAAATGCCTGAAAAATAGCAAATTAAGTCAGAAAGGGTTGAAATTTTAGTATGTGGATTTGAATGCTGCATATTGAATGCACTAGAATTCTTGATTTCAAATGAGTTTAGAAAAATGAAATTCCTTTGTAACAGATGAGTTTTCGTCTGAAACCCTCGTACTTCGAAAGAGATGGTCCAGTTTGTACACGAAGTGCATCCAATTTTTGCTGTAATCTTGTCAACTTATGCACACATGTTATGTGGGTCAAATGATTATACAGTGCCAAGTTTCAACCTATTCTGAGTTCATTTGTAGTGCTTTCCAATTTAAAGGTCATTTATCTCAAAATACATCATTAAATGCCTGAAAAATAGCAAATTAATCAGAAAGGGTTGAAATTTTAGTATGTGGCTTTGAATGGTGCGTATTGAATGCACAAGAATTCCTTATTTCAAATGAGTTTAGAAAAATGAAATGCCTTTGTAACAGATGAGTTTTCGTCTGAAACCCTTGTACTTCGAAAGAGATGGTCCAGTTTGTAAACGAAGTGCATCCAGTTTTTGCTATAATCCTCTCAACTTTTGCACACATGTTATGTGGGTCAAATGATGATACCATGCTAAGTTTCCACCTATTCTGAGTTCATTTGTAGTGCTTTCCAATTTCAGGGTCATTTAGCTCAAAATAAATCATTAAATGCATGAAAAATAGCAAATTAAGTCAGAAAGGATTGAAATTTTAGTGTGTGGGTTTGAATGGTGCATATTTAATGCACAAAAATCCTTGAGTTCAAATAAGTTTAGAAAAATGAAATGCCTTTGCAACAGATGAGTTTTCGTGTGAAACCTCGTACTTCGAAAGAGATGGTCCAGTTTGTACACGAAGTGCATCCAGTTTTTGTTGTAATCCTCTCAACTTTTTCACACATGTTATGTGGGTCAAATGATGATATCTTTTCCGGCGACTACCGATGAGCCCGAAACTTTTCCCCGGTATACTACCGATGAGCCCGAAACTTTTCCGATGACCAAACTGGGACATCCTATATGTGAATCTTTAACTACGGACCATTCCGGAGCTCCTCGTGACGTCCGGGATCTCATCCGGGACTCCGAACAACCTTCGGTCACCACCATACATAACTCTACACTACCGAAACGTCACCGAACCTTAAGTGTGCAGACCCTGCGGGTTCGACAACTATGTAGACATGACCGAGACACCTCTACGGTCAATAACCAATGGCGGGACCTGGACGTCCACATTGGTTCCTACATATTCTACGAAGATCTTTATCGGTCGAACCTCTATGTCAAAGATTCAGTTAATCCCTTATAACATTCCCTTTGTTCTTCGGTATGTTACTTGCCCGAGATTCGATCGTCGGTATCTCCATATGTAGTTCAACCTCGTTACTGGCAAGTCTCTTTACTTGTTCCGTAATACAAGATCCCGTGACTAACACTTAGCCACATTGCTTGCAAGGCTTGTTGTGATGTTGTATTACCGAGTGGGCCCTGAGATACCTCTCCATCAAACGGAGTAACAAATCCCAGTCTCGATCCATGCCAACTCAACAGACACCATCGGAGATACCTGTAGAGCACCTTTATAGTCACCCAGTTATGTTGCGACATTTGATACACACAAGGCACTCCTCCGATATCCATGAGTTGCATGATCTCATGGTCATAGGAACATATACTTGACATGCAGAAAACAGTAGCAATAAACTGACACGATCATATGCTATGTTTGTAGTTTGGGTCTTATCCATCACATCATTCTCCTAATGATGTGATCCCGTTATCAAACGACATCTCATGTCCATGGCTAGGAAACCTTAACCATCTTTTGATCAACGAGCTAGTCTACTAGAGGCATACTAGGGACATGGTGTTGTCTATGTATCCACACATGTATCTGAGTTTCCGATCAATACAATTATAGCATGGATAATAAATGATTATCATGAACAAGGAAATATGATAATAACTAATTTATTATTGCCTCTAGGGCATATTTCCAACAGTCTCCCACTTTCACTAGAGTCAATAATCTAGTTCACATCACCATGTGATTCGCATTGTTATGAATCTAACACCCAATGAGTTCTGGGGCTAGATCATGCTTTGCATGTGAGAGAGGTCTTATAGTCAACGGGTCTGCGATATTCAGATCCGTGTGTACTTTGCAAATCTCTATGTCAAACCGTGAACACTGCTACCACACTCCACTTGGTACTATTTCCAAATGGCTGCTCCACTATACGTATCCAGATTGCTACTACGAGTCGCCCGGATTAGTGTTAAAGCTTGTATCGACGTAACTCCTTATGATGAATTCTTTATCACCTCCATAATCAAGAAACATCTCCTCAGTCTCTTAGTTACAGAGGATAATCTTGACCGCTGTCCAGTGATCCACTCCTGGTTCACTCTTGTACCCCCTGATGGACTCATGGCAAGGCACACACAGGTGCGGTACACAGCATGGCATAATATAGAGCCTATGGCTAAGGCATAGGGGACGACGTTCGTCCTTTCTCTTTCTTCTGCCGTTGTCGAGCTTTGAGTCTCACTCAACTTTCACACTTTACAAATCAGTCGAGAACTCTTTCTCTGACTAATCCATTTTGAACTCTTTCAAAATCTTGTCAAGGTATGCACTCATTGAAAGTCTCATTGAGCATCTTGATCTATCTCCATAGATTTTGATGCTCAACAATTAGGTAGCTTCATCCAGGTCTTCCCTTGAAAAACACTTTCCAAATGACCGTTTTATGCTTTCCAGAAACTCTACATTATTTCTAATCAACAATATGTCATCCACATATACTTATCAGAAATTCTATAGAGCTCCCACTCACTTTATTGCAAATACAAGTTTCTCGTAAACTTTGTATAAACATCAAAAACTTTGATCACCTCATCAAAGTGTATATTCCAACTCCGAGATGCTTGCTTCAGTCCATGGAAGGATCACCGAAGCTTGCACACCTTTTAGCATCCTTAAGACTAACAAAACCTTCTGGTTGTATCACATACAACCTTTCCTCAAGTAAACTGTTAAGGAAATGATGTTTTGACATCCATCTGTCAGATTTCATAATTGAAAACGCAGCAACTGCTAACATAATTCCAACAGACTTTAGCATCGCTACGAGTGAGAAAGTCTCATCATAGTCAACTCCTTGAACTTGTCACAAACATCTTTGCAACAAGTCGAGCTTTACAAATAGTGACATTCACCATCAGTGTCTGTCTTCATTTTAAAGATCCATTTGTACTCAACGGCCTGCTGTCCAACGAGCAAGTCTACCAAAGTCTATACTTGGTTTTTCATACATGGATCCTATCTCGGATTTCATGGCCTCCAACCATTTGTTGGAATCCGGGCCCATCATCGCTTCTCCATAGCTCGTAGGTTCATCGCTGTCCAACAACATGACCTCGAAGACAGGGTTGTCGTACCGCTTAGGAGCAGTACACATCCTTGTCGACCCACGAAGTTCGATAGTAACTTGATCCTGAAGCTTCATGATCATCATCATTAACTTCCTCTTCAACTAACATAGGCTTCATAGAAACATCTTTCTGCGCTGCGCTACTCTCTGGTTGAACAAAGGTTTAACAGCTCATCAAGTTCTATCTTCCTCCCACTCAATTCTTTCAAGAGAAACCTTTCCTCGAGAAAGGATTCGTTTTAGTAACAAACACTTTGCACTTGGATCTGATATAGAAGGTTCACCCAACTGATCTTAGGGTATTCTATGAAGATGCATTTGTCCGCCTTGGGTTTGACCTCATTAGGTGAAAACATTTTTCACACAAGTGCCGCAGCCCCAAGTATTAAGAAATGACAGCTTAGGTTTCTATCAAACCATAATTCATATGGTGTCATCTCAACGGATTTAGATGGTGCCCTATTTAAAGTGAATGTAGTTGTCTCTAATGCATAACCCCAAAAAGTATAGTAGTAAATGATAAGAGACATCACAGTATGCACTATATCAATAGAGCATGACTATGATGTTCGGACACACCATCACACCATGGTGTTCCAGGTGGCGTTAGTTGTGAAACAAATTTCACGTTGTCTTAAGTTGTATGCCAAACTCGTAACTCAGATATTCACCTCCACGATCATATCGCGGTCATTTTTATCTTCTTGTCACGATGATCTTTAAACTTCACTCTGAATTTGCTTGAACCTTTCAAACGATTCAGACTTGTGTTTCACTAAGTAAATATACACTATATCTACTCAAATCATCAGTGAAGGTAAGAAAATAACGATATCCACTGCACGCTACAAGACTCACAAGATTGCATACATCAACATGTATCATTTCCAATGAATCACTTGCCCGCTCCATCCAACGGGGTCCTTTAGTCATCTTGCCCAAGAGGCTTGGTTCGCATGTCTCAACCGATTCGAAATCGAATGAGTCCAAATATCCATCAGCATGGAGTTTCTACATGCGCTTTATACCAATATGACATTTAGCGGTAGTGCCACAAGTATGTGGTACTATAATTATTAACTTTGTATCTTTTGACATCAATATTATGAACATGTGTACTACTACGATCAAGATTTCAACAAACCATTCTCACTGGGTGCATGACCATTGAAGGTATTATTCATGTAAACAGAATAACCATTATTCTCTAACTTAAATGAATAACCGTATTGCAATAAACATGGTCTAATCATGTTCATGCTCAACGCAAAACACCAAATAACATTTATTTAGCTTCGTCACTAATCCTGAAGGTAGAGAGATCGTGCGATGTTGATCACATCAACCTTGGAAACACTTCCAACACATATCGTCACCTCACCCTTAGCTAGTTCTCCGTTTATTCCGTAGCTTTTATTTTGAGTTACTAACATTTAGCAACCAAACCGGTGTCCAATACCCAGGTGCTACTAAGAGTACTAGCAAGGTACACATTAATAACTCGTATATCAAATATACTTCTATTAATGTTGCCAGCCTTCTTATCTACCAAGTATCTAGGGTTGTTCCGCTTCAGCGACCGCTCACCTCATAACAGAAGCACTTAGTCTCGGTTTTGAGTTCAACTTTGGGTTGCTTCACTGTAGCAGCAACTGACTTGCTATCCATGAAGTTTCCCTCCTTGGTCTTGCCCTTCTCGAAACTAGTGGTTTGATTAACCATCAACACTTGACCCTCCTTCTTGATTTCTACCTTCGCGGTGTCAGACATCGCGAACAGCTTAGGGATCAAAATTTCTTTCCATGGTATTTTATAGTTAATCACCAAGTTCTAGTAGCTCAGTGACAGTGACTTGGAGAACTACATCAATCACTATCTTATCTGGAAGATCAACTCCCACTCGATTCAAGCGATTGTAGTACCCAGACTGTCTGAGCACATGCTCAACGATTGAGCTATTCTCTTTCATCTTGCAGGCAAAGAATCTCGTTTGAGATCCTATATCTCGCAACTCGGGCACGAGCCTGAGATCACAATCTCAGCTCTTAGAACATCTCATATGTTCCGTGACGTTCAAAACGTTTCGGAGCCTCAATTCTAAGCCGTAATGCATGACACACTAAACTTTCAAGTAGTCATCGAAACGTGCCTGTCAGATGTTCACAACATCTACAGACGACGCTAGATGGGGTGGCGCACCGAGCGGTGCATTAAGGACATAAGCCTTTTGTGCAGCAATGAGGACAATCCTCAGATCACGGACCCAGTCCGCAATTTTGCTACCAACATCTTTCAATTCTATTTCTCTAGGAACATATAAAAATACAAGGGAGCTACAGCGCGAGCTAGTAATCTACAACATAATTTGCAAAGACACTTTGACTATGTTCATGATAATGAGTTCAGTTAATCATATTACTTAAGAACTCCCACTCAAATTGACATCCCTCCGATCATTCGAGTGATACATGATCCAAATTCACCAACTCAAGTCCGATCATCATGTGAGTTGAGATGGCTACAATGGTGAACATCATCATGTTGATCATATCTACTATATGACTCATGTTCGACCTTTCGGTCTCTTGTGTTTCGAGGCCATGTCTGTACATGCTAGGCTCGTCAAGTTTAACCTGACTGTTCTGCATGTGCAACACTGGCTTGCACCCATTGTATGTGAACGTAGAGTCTATCACACCCGATCATCACGTGGTGTCTCAACACGACGAACTTTCCCATCAGTGCACACTCGGGGAGAACACAATTTAGCTTGAAATTAAATGAGGGATCACCTTATAATGCTACCGTCGTCCTAAGCAAAATAAGGTGCATAAAAAGGATTAACATCACATGCAAATCATAAGTGACATGATATGGCCATGAACTTGTGCTTTTGATCTCCATCTAGAAAGCACCGGCATGATCTCCATCGTCACCGGCATGACACCATGATCTCCATTATCTTGATCTCCATCAATGTGTCACCATTGGGGTTGTCACGCCCTGCATGCTTCTACTACTATTGCTACCGTTTAGCGATAAAGTAAAGCATTACATAGCGCTTAATGATTGACACGCAGGCCATACAATAATTAAAGACAACCCTATGGCTCCTGCCGGTTGCCGTATTCATCGACATGCAAGTCGTGATAATCTATACATCCCATGATCATCTCATACATCACATATATCACATCATGTAATTGGCCATAACATATCACAACATACCCTGCAAAAACAAGTTAGACGTCCTCTAATTGTTGTTGCATGTTTTACGTGGCTGCTACGGGTATCTAGAAAGAACAATTCTCACCTATGCATAAACCACAACGGTGATACACTAGTTTGCTTTTCAACCTTCTCAAGGACCGCCTTTGTCGAATCCGATCCAACTAAAGTGAGAGAAACTGTCACCCTGCAAGCCATCTAGGCAACAAGTTGCGTCGAGGGAACCGGTCTCTCGTAAGCGTACGAGTAATGTTGGTCCGGGCCGCTTCATCTCACAATCCCGCTGAACCAAAACACGACAAAGGGAGGAAGCAACCTAAGCATCAACAACCATAAACCTTTTGTGTTCTACTCGAGATCTCATCGAACCATCAACCTAGCTCATGATGCCACTGTTGGGGAACGTCGCATGGGAAACAAAAATTTTCCTACGCACACGGAAACCTATCCATGGTGATGAGCATCAAGGAGAGGGAGAGTGGATCTACGTACCCTTGTAGATCGCTAAGCGGGAAGCATTAAGAAACGCGGTTGGTGTAGTCGAACATCTTCACGATCCAAATCGCCGAGCGTCCCGCGATCTCATCACGATCCGTCCCGTGATCCAATCACGATCCGTCCCGCGAACACATCATGATCCGTCCCGCGAACTCATCACAATCCGTCTCACGATCTTGATCATGATCTGTCCCGCGAACTCATCCGTGATCACATCACGAACCGTCTCGCGATCTCAATCACGGTCCTTCCGATCTAGCGCCGAACGGACGGCACCTCCGCATTCAGCACACGTGCAGCTTGATGACGATCGCCACCATCTTGATCCAGAAAGAGGAGGTGGAGAGGAGAGAGAGTTCACTGGCAGCGTGACGGTGCTCCGGTGATGGTGGTGGAGCAATTCCGGCAGGGCTTCGCCTAAGCACTGCGGAACTACGATCTAGAGGAGAAACTATGCACCGGTGGAACGGGTAGCACGTGGCCGGAAATTCTGTCCAAAAACCACCCAATCCACTAGTATATATAGGAGGAGAGGAGAGGAGAGGCAGCCAAGTCCTTTGGGTCGGCCGAAATAGGAGGTGGGAGCAATCCTACTTCACCTCCAATCCTAGTTGGAGTAGGATTGCCTCCTATTGGCTGATTTTCCACTTTTTGCTTTAGGACTTTCTCTCTTGCGCCATGGGCCTTTGTGGCTGTTTTCCCAGCCCACTAAGGGCTGGTTATTATTCTCCCACAGCCCATGGACCTCTTGGTGTAGAAATACCCCTCCCGGAGGTCCCCCGGTACACTACCGGCACTCCCGGTACACTACCGATGAGCCCGAAACTTTTCCGGCGACCAAACTGGGACATCCTATATATGAATCTTTACCTCCGGACCATTCCGGAGCTCCTCGTGACGTCCGGGATCTCATCCGGGACTCCGAACAACCTTCGGTCACCACCATACATAACTCTACACTACCGAAACGTCACCGAACCTTAAGTGTGCAGACCCTGCGGGTTCGAGAACTATGTAGACATGACCGAGACACCTCTACGGTCAATAACCAATGGAGGGACCTGGACGTCCACATTGGTTCCTACATATTCTACGAAGATCTTTATCGGTCGAACCTCTATGTCAAGGATTCAGTTAATCCCGTATAACGTTCCCTTTGTTCTTCGGTATGTTACTTGCCCAAGATTCGATCGTCGGTATCTCCATACGTAGTTCAACCTCGTTACTGGCAAGTCTCTTTACTCGTTCCATAATACAAGATCCCGTGACTAACACTTAGCCACATTGCTTGCAAGGCTTGTTGTGATGTTGTATTACCGAGTGGGCCCTGAGATACCTCTCCGTCACACGGAGTAACAAATCCCAGTCTCGATCCATGCCAACTCAACAGACACCATCGGAGATACCTGTAGAGCACCTTTATAGTCACCTAGTTATGTTGTGACGTTTAATACACACAAGGCACTCCTCCGATATCCGTGAGTTGCATGATCTCATGGTCATAGGAACATATACTTGACATGCAGAAAACAGTAGCAATAAACTGACACGATCATATGCTATGTTTGTAGTTTGAGTCTTATCCATCACATCATTCTCCTAATGATGTGATCCCGTTATCAAACGACATCTCATGTCCATGGCTAGGAAACCTTAACCATCTTTTGATCAACGAGCTAGTCTACTAGAGGCATACTAGGGACATGGTGTTGTCTATGTATCCACACATGTATCTGAGTTTCCGATCAATACAATTATAGCATGGATAATAAACGATTATCATGAACAAGGAAATATGATAATAACTAATTTATTATTGCCTCTAGGGCATATTTCCAACACCATGGGCTGTGGAGAGTGATATCCAGCCCTTATTGGGCTGGAGGATCAACCACAATAAGGCCCATGGCGCAGGGAGACAAAAGTCCTAAAGGAAAAGGTGGAAAAAGGCTAAAAAGCAAGAGTCCTACTCCTACTAGGAGTGGAGGACGAGTAGGACTCCTCCCCCTTAGCTTCGACCGACTCCTATTGGAGTTCTCCCCTTGCGCCAGCCCTCCTCTCCTCTCCTCCTATATATGCTGGTGGAATAGAGGGTTTTTGCACAGTTTACAGTCCACGTGCTACCCGTTTCACCGGTGCTCCTCTAGATCGGTTTTCTGCAGTGCTCAGGTGAAGACCTACCGGAATTGCTACACCACCATCATCGGAGAGTTGTCACGCTGCCGGTGAACTCTCTCTCCTCTCCACCTCCTCTTGCTGGATCAAGACGGTGGAGATCGTCATCAAGCTGCACGTGTGCTGAGCGCGGAGGTATCGTCCGTTCGGCGCTAGATCGGAAGGACCGTGATCGAGATCGCGAGACATTTCAAGATGAGATCGCGGGACGGATCGTGATGAGTTCACAGGACAGATCGTGATCAAGATCGTGAGACAGATCGTGATGAGATCAGCGGGACGGATCGTGATGGGAGCGCGGGACGGATCGTGATGAGATCGCGGTACGCTCGGCAATTTGGATCGCGAAGATGTTCAACTACACCAACCGCGTTTCTTAACGCTTCCCGCTTAGCGATCTACAAGGGTACGTAGATACACTCTCCCTCTCGTAGATGCTCATCACCATGGATAGGTTTGCATGTGCGGAGGAAATTTTTTGTTTCCCATGCGACGTTCCCCAACACTTTGGTACCGGTTGGTGCTACGAACCGGGACCAATGCTCTAGGTATATAACTGTCACTTAGAAGTTTTCAGTTCTCATGTCGCCATTTGCCCCCGACGACGCCGGAGACGACACCGACGCCGTCAGGCTGCCCAACCGCTGCGCCGCACCGCCCGACGACGCCGACGAAGTCGCTTCCCCAGCCAGGTCGTCGCCGTCTCGGTCAGCTCCCGCGCCAAGTCCCATCGTTTCCCCTTCGTTTCGCCGCCCACTCCGGCCCACGGCCCGCCGCCGTGGCTCGATCCACACCGGCCCGCTGCCGTGCACACGCTCGGGCCGCCCCTCGCCGCCGGCCACGGCCATGGCGTGGGTGCGTGCTGTGTGCCACTCGCCACCCCTCGCCGCCGCACGCCGCTCCGGCCGCCCCTTGCCGTCAGCCATGGCCATGGACACGGCCATGGCATGGGTGCAGGCGTGTTGTGCCACGGCCAACAAAAAAATAGAGAAAAGAAAAAACGGACAAAATAAAACAGAGAAAAAACCTCTAGTCACTTACATGTATGATTTTAGTTCTATATGTAATTTTAAAGTGTAATTATGTGATTTATTTCAACACTATATAGTTTTTTATGTAATTTTAAAGTGTATAAATATTTATATTTGCTCATTGTGTATGTATGATTTTAGTTTAAAGCATTTATATATTCCTCATATATGAATATGGTAAATTTCTGTTTTCGATCCGATTCCGTTCCGTTACCGTACCGTTTCCGAATCTGACTAATCCGGTATTCGAATCCGCATTATCCGGTATTCGAATCCGCATCCGTTCCGCTTCCGAATCCGAAAATAAATATGGAATAGGATACGATATAGAGATTATCCATCCGAATCCGATCCGGTTTCACCCCTAGTCGAGGGTCCCCTAGTCGAGGGTCCCCTATTCGAGGGTCGAGGGTCCCCTAGTCGAGGAACTAGGGTCGAGGGTCGAGGGTCTCCTAGTCGAGGATCAAGGGTCCCCTAGTCGAGGAACTAGGGTTGAGGGTCGAGGGTCGAGGGTCCCTAGTCGAGCGTCGGTCCGGACGTCAGATATTCATGAGAGAGGCGGTCCGGCCCAAACAGTACCCTAGAAGGGTAAAGGGTCGTCAATCGCCGAGGGGTCGAGAGAGTCGATCGTCGAGGGGTCGAGGGGTCGAGGGTCATGTCACGTTTTCCATCAGACATCGGTTGCACGGGTGTCTGGCTCCGGGCGCCATCTTATATAGGTTTATTGTCGTGCCAAAAACTGGTGTCAACACATGCCCCCATGTGTTTTCGGCAAAACTTGTATGTTTGGCACACTAATATATCCATGCTATATCATGTTTGTATATTAAGTGTCATGTTGTAATTAATATTTTGCAGAAACTATGGAAGATCGTCAAAGAAACTTAGAAGAAGAAGAGATGTTGGGGGAAATCATCCGCGAAGGACCGTGTTGGTGGGCGACATCGTCCGGGAAGGAGGTTATGTCTTCTAGTTTCTGAACGACACCGATGGTCTGGAAGAAGAGGGTGAAGCAGGCTCCAGGTGATCGGACAGAGGTGGAAGGACATGCTTATGATGGCTCCTGTGAGCGAACGGAGGAAGGAGACCGTGATGACGGCTCCGGTGAGGGAACAGAGGAAGGAGTTGTTGGAAAGTCCGGCAAGGTATATATAATAATTAAGCCTGTGTTGACTAGCTAATTGATGCATTAATTGTTTTGGTATGTGTACACATATTAACTCTCTTCTTTCTTCTTTTCTAGCCCTCCGTATCCGGATCGAGCCAAACTTCGGTAACGAGACGAGGCCCGAAGAAAAAGTTGCGCCCGGATGAAAGGTTCACGATCACCAACATCAATAGAGATGGCCAACCGATTGAACCCAGCCAGACCAAGGATGCATCTTCTGCTTAGTGCGGGGTTCTTGTTAGGGACATGATCCCGATCACCATCCACCAATGGAATAAGCCAAAGGCCAGAGACCATGAAGTGTCTTTTGTCACCGATAGACAGAAAGATGATCTTTGGACCGCGCTGAAGGCAAATTTCACCCTACCGGAAGAGGAGCAGCCAGAAAAGCCAGTTATAGAGCAAAAGGTCAAGACTCATGCTCTTAAGAAGATGCCAGAGCTATTTAGGAGGTGGAAGAATGAGTTAGAAATAATGTTTGTCAACAAAAAGAAGACTCCAATATTCGAGGGCCGATTTGAGAAGATAAGAGAACAGTGGCCCGCATTTGTGGCCCACAAGACATCGGAGAAGAGTAAGAAGATGTCAGCGATAAACAAACTAAATGTTGCAAAGAAGAAGCATCACCATCGTACGGGGTCAGGTGGCTACCACAAAACCCGACCATTGTGGGACAAGGCTGAAAAGGACCTTCTTGACAAAGGGATAGTACCAGTGACATTGAACTGGCCAGAGCGTGGAAGGAATTGGTTCTTCGGGGTTGGGAGAACCTTGGACCTTGAAACAGAGAAGTGCTATTGGACGAACGAACAACTGACAGTACTGATCACCAAGCTTCAAGAGTTAATGGCCAAAACGGAGGCAGGGACGTTCGTTCCCGACAGAGAGAACAACGAGCTCACAATGGCCCTCGAGAATCCTGAGCACCCAGGACGAACACGAGGCACAATAGGCTCCGTTCCGTGGAAGCATGGGTTTCCCTGATGCAGGCGGTTACGAAAGCAGGGAGAGGAAGAGGAAACAGGAGCAAAGCGTAATACAGAACCTACATGCAAGAGTACAAGCGCTAGAGGAGAGGCATCGAGCTGACGAAGCTACCCTAGAAGCTACCCCGCCATCTCAGCGGAGAAGCAGCGTGGCTTCCACCGAGCTCATTGCGCAGCCTGATTTGACGGCTCCCAGGTACCCCGTGGATGAAATCACGGAGTCTCAAGATTGCCACCTTAAGAAGCAATTGATGATGCACCTCAAACCCATGGTGGCTATCGGCCATGTTGCACCTCCTCGACCCAACGAAACTTTTCACTGTCCTCCGATTCCACAAGGCTATGCTGTTGTGATGGTCGAAGAAATATTAGAGGGATATGAGGAGCTCGAACTTGACTACCCTACCGGCAAAGGGGAAACTCTCCTGGAGAATGCTCTAAGGACTTCATGTAAATGGCCGAAGGAATTCATCAAGCTTCCGAACTAGACGGCGCCTCCGCCTCCTCCTCCTCCGGCGAGTAAGGGACCGCCTCCTCCTCCGCCTCCTCCACAGGCGAGTGATCAGGGCACGCCTCCTTCTCCGCCTCCTCCTCTGGCGAGTGATCGGTGCACGCCTCCTCCTCTGCCTCCTTCTCCGCCTGCGTCGGCGCATCCGAGCAGCCGTTCTCCTCCTCCACCTCGTCAGCAAGAGCAGAAGAGAGCCGCCTCCGCCGCTCCGGCTGCTCTGGCGCTTCTTATGCAACAAAGGAAAATAGCAGCCGTCGTTTCGGCGTCTAGCACTACAACCAGTGGCAGGAGGCGATACCAATACGGCCCATCATCTCTCAAGCCTCTTGAGCCATTACCATACGAGAGGAGCAATGAGGAAAACGGGAAGATCTCTAAAGGCCAAGTGGATGCCTTTTTAAAAAAGAAAAATCCACCTCCAGAGGAGAAGATAGATGAGGTGAAATTGAAGCACACTTTGGATGCCCTGAAGCGACCAGCACCGGCTCCGCTGGATGACAACCATGTTCGCGCTCTTAAAAAGAAAGTGCAAGAAGTGCGCCAGTCCGGAACCACTGCAACTGACAAAAGGAGAGGAAAACAAATTGCAATAGGGAAAAAAATCCCCATCTCGGCGAACAGGCGAAACAATCGTGCCCCCCGCGGCAGATGTCTAGCGATATCGTCGTCGCAAATCTGCCGGCCGGGATGGTGCCCGGTACCAATCCTGCTGATTACCTGCCCGACGATACACATTTTGATGCACTGGAGGTGGACGAACAGAAATTCGGGCACGTGTATCCTCTCATCAGACCTGATCAACAACTACCAACGATGATGCGAAAATTCCATCAGTGGTACATCGACACCTGCAAGAACTCTGGGTCGAATAGTTTGATGATTATGATTAAAGACAAGCACGACCTCGTTGGAATTGATGTGTTGTGTGTTCCATTTGAGGAGTTATTCCATCTTTTCAATCAAAAGTCCATCGATAAAGTAATCGTCACTTGCTACTGTCTGTAAGTACTACTTCTTTAATTAAGTCTCTATATATAGCTCAACTATTTCATTAGCATGTACATATAATTCACTATATCATGCAGATTGAAGATCGTTCGAATGCAAGCAAACAGAAATCTATAATATTGGGTTCATTAACCTAAATCTCTTTCATGAATGGGAGATGAAAAAGAATCCAAAACAAGCCGAGGCCAACTTGCTACAATCGTTGCTTCAACATCAAAACAAACAAAAAATAATCTTTCCTTACAACTTTGAGTGAGTGTTATACTGTGCATATTCGGTTTTCCTTTATTTACTCGAGGTTATAGTAATGTAATTGATGAGTTATGCATGCATGCGCAGCTTTCACTTTAATCTCCTAGAGATTATGCTTGAGGAGGGACTAGTAACCGTCTTAGACTCAAGACGAAAAGTTCCCAAGACGTATGCGATCATCACTCAAATGCTTAAGAAGTAAGTTCAACCGATCATTATCGCACCATTTTGGCAACTTTGTTCATTTCCTGATATCAGGGAATAATTATTTTGTATGTCTGGCAGGGTTTGGATACCGTTCACCACAAAATCTCCGGGACTGCCGAAGGAGCTGAAATTTACATGCCCGAAAGTAAGTACTACTAGCTAGTTCTGCGCATCTTCCATTATATTGATTCTAGCTAGTTTCATCAATACCATTTTATAATGCTTGAGTATTAGTTTGATTGACCTCTATTTCTCGTAAAGTGGTTGTGGTAGCAACAAGGGACTAATCTTTGTGGATACTACGTATGCGAGTTCATCTACAACGCGACGATCTCTAAGCAGGGCGACTACTCTAAAAAAGATTTTGATGTGCGTAAGCAATAATATTCACAATTTTATTTTATTACCATCATTTGTGTTGAGTTTCATTCATATATATGTATTGGCCCCCTTCTTCGAATTAGCTTTGGGAGCTGCAGGAACAACTCCTACCACAAGATCGCATAATAACTATTCAGGAGGAATTGGCAGGATTCTTTCTTGAACACGTCATCAGGAAAGAGGGAGAATACCATATGGAACTTGATTTCAGATGTTAGGGTATTGTAAGAGATCTTATATTGTATATATGTAGCCATTACCGTCGGATAGATATACGAAAACTTGTTGTTCTAACAATCTCACTTCTCTGTGTATATGTTCATGACGATCTTCTGTACGTAATGGTTTAATTCCTTCATTTGCTTACTAGCTAGCATGTCGAGTCCTCTCTATACGTATAGTACGTAGCGTCGACCAAGCACGGAGATAAGAGAGGACACCTCTCTCTCTATTAGCTACCTAACACAATATATTAAACCCCAAAATTAATCCTACAAAACCCCCATCCCCCCCTCTCAAAAAAAAACCTCAGCCCCGGAACTGCTGACGCGTGGATGCATTTTGGTCCCGGTTGGCGCTACCAACCGGGACAAAAGGCCCTCCTGCCCAAGCAAGCCACAGAGGCCACGTGGAGCCACATCTGTCCCGGTTCGTGGGCAAACCGGGACTAAAGGTTTTGGGCATTAGTAACGACCCTTTAGTCCCGGTTCCGGAACTTGTACAAATGGCCCTCTATAACTGGGACAAATGGGCCTTTTCCTACCAGTGTTATTACTACAATGTTGGTTGATGAATGAGATGGTTCCGCCAACCAATTCTCATACCCAAGTTATTATTACCCACATCATTATAGTACTTGGTATTGATAATTCCAGATAGTTCAGTTCCTTTGGCTCAAGTTGTCCATGACCGTGGACACGGCTAATCGATTAGGTTTGAGTAATCTACAGAGTGTTGCACACGTTCCCCACAAGATGTGGTCGCCTCCGTTGGAATTTCTCGCACTTTCGGGTGTTTGAGAAACGGATGACCAAAACATGGTCTTCTAAAGGGTTTCCCTGAGACTCCGCCGGTGCCCATCCTTTCCTACCGTTCTTTTACATCTCGTAGCACCGCCTGTCCAGGGGCACCACAGTATCCAACCAAGACAGAGCCCATAATGGCTTGTGGCTGTGCAGGTAAGCCTTGGGTCTTGAAGCATCCATCCATATCTTTGTGCCTGGGTGGACCTTTCCGCATGAATACTAGCACTTCCCCAGCAACACCTAGGCTAACCACTGGCTTCCCCAGGGCGTCGTTCATCCATCATCCACCCAGAGGTATGTTGAAAACTCGAAGTCTTGAAGTCTTGATCATCTTGCAGGTCTTGAAATTATTACCTCACAACTCTCATGAATCACACAACCAACCCCGTCTACTAATAGCATAGCAAAATGAAATCAACGTTCCTGGGGCCAAGTGTCAAGGGTCGAGGTGTGCCTACCACATGATACTACATCAAGTAACCAACTTTCCAAATTACCTACTTTGCATGCAATTTGGGAGATGGTAGAACTAATGCAATAAAAACATGGTTAGACATGATCAAAGTGACTTGCCTTGCTGATGGTCCTCGTACTCGAGTGATTCTAGATAACAAGGCTTCGCACTCCGAGTGATCTAGCGAATCGAACAAGAGCACACCATAAGCATAAACACAATACAATTCACACAATTCAGCAAGGTTAAACAAACAATACTAAAACCATTCAATAGTAACAATCAAGAGAAAGAAATCAAAACAAAATTTGACTCACAAATTTTTAGTGGCAAAACTACTACTACTTTAAAACAAACAACTATTTTTGTTAACCAAGCACTAGTTAGTAGAAAAGAGATAGTAAAAATTAGTTTAGTAAACAGAATCAAATTCACTAAAACTTTTGTGTAAAGAGAAACTACTTAAAATTATAATTTATAAAACACCACTAAATGAAAATAACTAGAATTTCCTATAACATTGGAGTAGGAAACAAAACAACATTATTATTATCATTAATATTATTATCATCATATTCCTTAACAGAAAAGAATAACTAAAATTCATTATTAGAAAACATAATTTAATCTTCTAAATAGTTTGTGAAAGTAAAACTAAATTGTTTTATAAAACTATACCTAATGAAAAGAAATAAAGATTTCCTATAACAATAGGGTATAAAACTAAACAATTCTTTTTATTATTAGCAAGGTAATGTCACCTAATGTTGAAACAATAGAAACTAATGTAAACTAAATACAAAAGTTAAACTAATTCAGGTTCAAATTAAATTAAAATTAAAATAACTAAACTACTTTAAGAACTAAACATATTCTGTTTTTGTTAAAAACCCTAACAAAATTTATCCTAAAAGTTCTCAAACTATGTAGGATGATAGGTCTAACTAATACAAACCAGTGGCAAAAAGATTCACACAAAAATATATTTTTAAACTCTAGTTATACAGATTTTAGTAATTTAAGCAAATTTGGTTAGATTCCAATTTTAATGTTCAAATTTGAAATCTAAGACTGCAGGATGAAACTATTACAAATTTTTGACGTAATGCAAAAAGAATCAACTAAAAAACCAAATATTTTAAAAGATATGATAAAAACAAAAATAGAAAACATTCTGTTTTCTAAAACAGAAAAGAAAAAGAAAAAAAACCTAACTAACGGACAGGGTGATGTGGCATGCTGTGATTGGCCTAGGGTGTGTGCGCGTGAGTGCTAACGAGTGGACGGCCGAAAACTAACGAGTACAGGTTCGGGGCTTTAAGTTATCAAATCTGACGCGTCAGATTGGGATCGGACATCTACGGAGGGTTGCGGTGACTTACAACGACGGGGGTTGGGGTCGGAAGTGGTCAGGGACGACGGTGCGGTGGTCGGGGGTTGCGTCCGAAAGCTTCAAACGGCGGTGGTGAGTCTCAGGCGTCGATTGGTGGCGTCGGAGGGGGCTGGGGGTGAGTGTGGCGACGGGCAGGAGCTCGGGGAGGTCCGGTTGGGTGCCGAACTCCGACGAGGTGTGGGGGCAGCGTTCTGGCTAGGGAAGAGGGGGTTTCGGGTGTGGAACGAAGAGCGGAGGGGCGGGGCTACTTATATTGGCGGTGCAGTGGTCGGGGACGGAGAGAGGGGCGAGATCTGCGGGGAGAGATCGCCGGCGACGTCGTCGGGCGCGGGGAAGGGGACGAGCACGCTGATGCCGCGATCGTACGGTGGGTCCCGCGCGTCAGTGAGGGTGGGACGCGGGATTAGCACGTCGGTGGCCGACCTTGAGTGATTTCGAGTCTTAAAGGCAGTGGGCCGGCCCGGTTTGGTTTAATTTATTTCCTTTTCTATTTCTAGAGCGTTTAAAACAACTTTAAGGCGTTCAAAACATTTCCAAAGATAGTAATATATATATCAAAATGATCAGGGGAATAAATGCCTATTTAATGAACATTTTTCCTTTGTCATATTGAATATGTTTTTAAAAAATATTTTAAAAAAATGCCTATTTGATTTTTTTAAATCCTTTTGCAATAATTTTTGAAATAACCCCCTGGTTTTATTGTTCAAATATTTCACAAAGATGCCCCTGGTGTGGAGTATCATGTTACTCCCCTCTTTCTTTGAACATTTCCAAAGGTTTTCAAATAGGTGAAACAAATACATGGAAATATTGAAATGGCCTTTCAGAATTTCAAAGGAAGCACTTCAACCATTCTATTCATTCAAACAATGTGATGATGATGCATAGATATATTTCATAACATTCCAAAATGAAATTTTGGGATGTTACACATGCTTGCATTCAATGTTGGTTAATCTCAAAGCATGTTGATGATAGTGTCGCTCTCCAGTTGGTCAGTCCCTAGTCTTTTGCTAGCCTTCACTTGTACTACAAGGGAATACTGCTTGTGCATCCATCTCAATAAACCCAAAGTTGTTCCATATGAGTCCACCATATCTACCTATATGCGGTATTTACCTGTCGTTCCAAGTGAATTTGCATGTGCTAAACTTTAAACCTTCAAATAAATTTTCTGTTGTGTATGCCCAAATCGCTCATGTGGCGACTGGGGGCTGTCAGTATCTTCCATGCTAGGTGGGTTATTCTCACGATATGTGTTGATTCACTATAGTTCACGAGAAAGTGGCTGGTAATCGGGATGCCCAGTTCCATGCTCAAAATAAAAAGAAAAATATAATTAAACAAAACTCCCCCAGGACTGTGTTTGTATGGACGGTACCCGTGAATTCGGCCCGCCGTGGAGTGTGACTGATTGGTGGAGGGGGAGTAAAAAATTTACCATTCTGTTTGGGAACCACATATAATGTATCTAGCATGGAATATGTTGAAAACCTATTGGTCGTTATGATAGCAACGAAAGCATACCGCTCCAAAATCATTACCTAGCCCCTCTACAAATCTCTATTTTAAAAGCTTGAGCTCTGGCCCCTCTACAAATCAATGCTTCCATCTGCGAAGGGTCTTTCCATTTACTTTATTGTTGAGTCATCATCCTCTTATAAAAAACACCTGTTAGAGAGCACCATTGTCATTTGTATGCCTTGATATTAATTGATATTGAGTATGAGCTTGACTGGAACTCTCTCACCATGAATTACAATTCTAAGTCAGTCCTTTTTCTCCGGAGGTGCTATGCATTTATGTTTTGCGGTCTGAGAAAGGGCTAGGGAGATACCATTATGTCATATTGTATCATGATTGTTTTAATAAAAAAATCATTCGAGACTTGTTATTATTGCTTGCTAGTTGATTATATCATTGCTATGAGTAAATGTGAGACCTAAATGTTATTGTGAATGTGGTTAGTTTATAATATTTGCTGAAAATCTGAACATAAGTTAGACATATTTACAACAGCACGATCAAACAGAGTTTGTAATTTTTTTTCTTTATCACTTTCAGTTTATCAACTGAGTTGCTTGAGGACAAGCAATGATACGTCTCCAACGTATCTACTTTTCCAAACTCCTTTGCCCTTGTTTTTGGACTCTAATTTGCATGATTTCAATGGAACTAACCCGGATTGGCGCTGTTTTCAGCAGAATTGCCTTGGTGTTATTTTTGTTTAGAAATAAAAGTTCTCAAATCGTCCTGAAAATTTACGGAGAATATTTTTGGAATTAAAAAAAGACCGGTGCAAAAATTAACCAGAGGGAGGCCACCTGTAGGCCACAAGTCTGCTAGGCGTGACCAGCCCCCTAGCCGCGCCGAGCAGGCTTGTGGGGCCCTCGTGGCACCTCCGACCTCCTCTCTAGCTCCATATAACCCTATTTGTCCAGAAAAAATAGGGAGAAGAGTTCATCGTGTTTCAAGATATGGAGCCGCCGCCACCTCCTGTTCTTCCTTGGGACACCAGATCTAGAGTCCGTTTTGGGCTCCGGTGCGGGGAAATCGACGCCTTCATCCTCACCAACCATCCTTCATCTCCAATTCCATGATGCTCTCCACCGTTCGTGAGTAATCTCATCGTAGGCTTGCTGGACGGTGATGGGTTGGAGGAGATTTATCATGTAATCGAGTTAGTTTTGTTAGGGTTTGATCCCTAGTATTCTCTATGTTCTGAGATTGATGTTGCTATGACTTTGCTATGCTTAATGTTTGTCACTAGGGCCCGAGTGCCATGATTTCAGATCTGAACCTATTATGTTTTCATGAATATATGTGTGTTCTTATTCCTATCTTGCAAGTTGTAGACACCTATTATGAGTTATGATCCGCATCCCCTAGGGTGGCAATAACTGGGATTCTTTTCGGTGATTACCGCAGTTTGAGGAGTTCATGTATTCACTAAGTGCTAAAGCTTTGGTCCGGTTCTCTATTAAAAGGAGGCCTTAATATCCCTTAGTTTCCAATAGGACCCCACTGCCATGGGAGGGTAGGACAAAACATGTCATGCAAGTTCTTTTCCATAAGCATGTACGACTATATATGGAATACATTCCTACATTACATTGATGAATTGGAGCTAGTTCTATGTCACCCTATTGTCTAGCTGTTGCATGATAAATGCCATCCGACATAATTATCCATCATTGATCCATTGCCTACGAGCTTTCCATATATTGATCTTTGCTCAGTTACTTTTCCATTGCTATTGTTACAAACACTACAAACTGCTACTATCACTTGCTGTCGTTACCGTTACTACCATATTACTTTGATGCTGAATGCTTTGCTACAGATATTAGTTCTTTCAGGTGCGGTTGAATTGACAACTCACCTTCTAATACTCGAGAATATTCTTTGGCTCCCATTGTGTCGAATCAATAAATTTGGGTTGAATAGTCTACCCTCCAAAACTGTTGCGATCCCCTATACTGGTGGGTTATCAGGCTTGTGAGTTTGTGGGCCCCTCGTATGTCGGCCTACCCTAATGTAGAGAAAAGTATTTCCCTCAGTTAAGAATCAAGGTTAGACGAACCAATGGGGAGATATCCAAACAAACGGCAAACAGTATCTGCACACACAAGAGCAAATACTTGCACCCAACACTGGTAAGAGGGTTGTCAAGCCCCTTGTACTCGTTAATTGCAAAGATTAAATCTGATAGTGTAGAATAAATAATTATATATAAGAAGATAATAAATAGCACCAAGTATTTATGTATGTTTACATAAATAAAATAGTAAGATGGACTCGGGGTCTATAGCCTTCACTAGAGGCATCTCTTTATTGAGCATAGTAGCGGTTGGTGCACACATTATTGTTGGGAAATTGATAGAAAAGAAAATAATTATTTCATTATCCATTCCATGTTCAATACATAGGAATTATGTCTGTGATAAGTCGATCATTAAACTCACTGGTGTCTATTACTATTACTCCACAAATCGACTGTTATTAAGCATACGCGTCTATGGTATTAAGTTCATGACAAACAGAGTAATGCTTTAAGCAATATGACATAATGTAGAAAGAGTAAGAGCAAATAATATGTTCATATCCCGTCATTTTGTCTTTAGTAGAAACAATACATATATGTGCGTCACTACTCCTCCTTTCACCGAGTGAGGATACCGCAATACTGAATGTACTGTTGGAAATATGCCCTAGAGGCAATAATAAATTGGTTACTATCATATTTCCTTGTTCATGATAATCGTTTATTATCCATGCTATAATTGTGTTGATCGAAAACTCAGATACATGTGTGGATACATAGACAACACCATGTCCCTAGTATGCCTCTAATATACTAGCTCGTTGATCAAAGATGGCTATGATTTCCTAGTCATGGACATAAGATGTCATTTGGTAATGGGATCTCATCATTAGGAGAATGATGTGATGGACAAGACCCGAACTACAAACGTAGCATATGATCGTGTCAGTTTATTGCTACTATTTTATGCATATCAAGTATATGTTTCTAATGACCATGAGATCATGCAACTCATGGACACCGGAAGAGTGCCATGTGTGTATCAAACATCGCAACATAAATGGGTGACTATAAAGGTGCTCTACAGGTATCTTTGAGGGTGTCCGTTGAGTTGGCATGGATCAAGACTGGGATTTGTTACTCCGTGTGACAGAGAGGTATCTCAGGGCCCACTCGGTAATACAATATCAAAATAAGCCTTGCAAGCAATGTGACTAAGTGTTAGTCATCGGATCTTGTATTACAGAATGAGTAAAGAGATTTGCCGGTAACGAGGTTGAACTAGGTATGGAGATACCGACGATCGAATCTCGGGCAAGTAACATACCGAAGAACAAAGGGAATATCATAAAGATCTTCGTAGAATATGTAGGAACCAATACGGGCATCCAGGTCCCGCTATTGGTTATTGACCGTAGAGGTGGCTCGGTCATGTCTACATAGTTCTCGAACCCGCAGGGTCTACACACTTAAGGTTTGGTGACGTTTTAGTAGTTTAGAGTTATGCATGGTGGTGACCGAAGGTTGTTTGGAGTCCTGGATGAGATCCCGGACATCACGAGGAGCTCCGGAATGGTCTGGACGTAAATATTGATATATAGGAAGTCCTATTTTCGTCGGCGGAAAAGTTTCGGGCTCATTGGTAGTGTACTGGGAGTGCCGGTAGTGTGCCGGGAGACCATCGGGAGGGGTATTTCGACCCAAGAGCCTACATCGGCTGTGGGAGGACGAATACCAGCCCTTAGTGCCCTGGTGGAAGTCCCACACAAGGCCCATGCATCTAGGAAGAAAATCCCAAAAGGAAAAAGATGGAAAAGGCAAAAAGGGCTAGATAAGGAAGGAGTCCTAGTCCTACTAGGAGTGGAGGAGGGGGACTCCTCCCTCCTAGTTCGGCCGCAGCCTAGGGCTGGATCCTTGAGGGCCAGGCCTCCACCTCCTATCACACTATATCTACTAGAGGGTTTTAGGGTTTTGGCACAAGATTTTCAGCCACGTGCTACCCGTTCCTCTAGTGCATAGTTTCTCCTCTAGATCGGTTTTCTGCAGTGCTTAAGCGAAGCCCTGCCAGAATTTCTCCACCACCATCGCCGCGGTGCTGTCACGCTGCCGGAGAACTCTTCTACCTCTCCTCTCCCTCTTGCTGGATCAAGAAGGCGGAGATCGTCATCAACCTGTACATGTGCTGAACGCGGAGGTGCTGTCCGTTCGGCGCTAGATCGGAAGGACCGTGATCATGATTGCGAGACGGATCATGATGAGATCGCGGAACGGATCATGATGAGTTCGTGGGACGGATCATGATGAGTTCGCGGGACGGATCGTGTTGAGATCGCGGGACGCTCGGCGATTTGGATCGCAAAGACGTTCGACTACACCAACCGCATTTCTTAACACTTCCCGCTTAGCGATCTACAAGGGTATGTAGATCCACTCTCTGTCTCACAGATGCTCATCACCATGGATAGGTCTTGCGTGTGCGTAGGAAATTTTTTGTTTCCATGCAACGTTCCCCAACAGTGGTATCTGAGCTCGGTCTATGTGTAGATGAGATCTCGAGTAGAACACAAAGAGTTTATGGGCATTGATGCTTAGATTGCTTCCTCCCTTGGTCGTGTTTTGGTTCAGCGGTATTGTGGGATGAAGCGGCACGGACCAACCTTACTCGTACGCTTACGAGAAACCGGTTCCATCGACTGACATGTAACTTCGCTGCACAAAGATGGTTGGCGGGTGTCTGTTTCTCCTACTTTAGCTGGATCGGATTCGACTAAGGCGGTCCTTGAGAAGGTTGAAAAGCAACTTATGTATCACCGTTGTGGTTTATGCGTAGGTGAGAATTGTACTTGCTAGATACCCATAGCAGCCACGTAAAACATGCAACAACAATTAGAGGACATCTAACTTGTTTTTGCAGGGTATGTTGTGATGCGATATGGCCAATTACATGATGTGATATATGTGATGTATGAGATGATCATGTGTTGTATAGAATATCATGACTTAAATGTCAATGAGTACGGCAACCGGCATGAGCCATAGGGTTGTCTTGAATTATTGTATGACCTGCGTGTCAATCGTTAAGCGCTATGTAATGCTTTACTTTATCGCTAAACAATAGCAATAGTAGTACAAGCATGATGGGTGCGACAACCCCGATGGCGACATGTTGATAGAGATCAAGATGATGGAGATCATGGTGTCATGCCGGTGACGATGGAGATCATGCCGGTGCTTTCATGATGGAGATCAAAAGCACAAGTTCATGGCCATATCATGTCACTTATGATTTGCATGTGATGTTAATCCTTTTATGCACCTTGTTTTGCTTAGGACGACGGTAGCATTATAAGCTGATCCTCACTTAATGTGAAGATAAATTGTGTTCTTCCCGAGTGTGCACCGTTGCGAAAGTTTGTCGTGTAGAGACACCACATGATAATCAGGTGTGATAGACTCTACGTTCACGTACAACGGGTGCAAGCCAGTGTTGCACATGCAGAACACTTGGGTTAAACTTGACGAGCCTAGCATGTACAGACATGGCCTCGGAACACAAGAGACCGAAAGGTCGCACATGAGTCATATAGTAGATATCATCAGCATAATGATGTTCACCATTGAAACCACCTCAACTCACATGATGATCGGACATGAGTTGGTGAATTTGGATCATGTGTCACTAGAATGACCAGAGGGATGTCAATTTGAGTGGGAGTTCTTCAGTAATATGATTAATTGAACTCATTATCATGAACATAGTCAGTAGTGTCTTTGCAAATTATGTTGTAGATTACTTGCTCGCGTTGTAGCTCCCTTGAATTTTTATATGTTCCTAGAGAAATAGAGTTGAAAGATTATGTTAGCAATATTGCGGACTGGGTCCGTGAGCTGAGGATTGTCCTCATTGCTGCACAGAAGGATTATGTCCTTAATGCACTGCTAGGTGCGCCAACCCCTCTAGCGCCGTTTCTAGATGTTGTGAACATCTGACAGGCATGTTCTGATGACTACTTGATAGTTTAGTATGTCATGCATGCTAGGGCTTAGAATTGAGGCTCTAAAATGTTTTGAACGTCACGAAACATATGAGATGTTCTAAGAGATGAAATTAGGATCTTAGGCTCGTGCCCGTGTTGTGAGATATGAGATCTCCAACAAGCTTCTTTGCCTGCAAGATGAAAGAGAATAGCTCAATCATTGAGCATGTGCTCAGATTTTCTGGGTGCTACAATTGCTTGAATCGAGTGGGAGTTGATCTTCTAGAGAAGATAGTGATTGATATAGTTCTCCAACTCACTATCACCAAGCTACTAGAACTTGGTGATGAACTATAAAATGCCAGGGATAGAAATAATGATCCCTGAGCTGTTCACGATGTTTCACACTACGAGGGTAGAAATCAAGGAGGAGCATCAAGTGTTGATGGTTAGTCAAACCACTAGTTTCGGGAAAGGCAATAGCAAGGAGGGAAACTTCATGGAGAGCAAGTCAGTTGCTGCTCCAGTGAAGCAACCCAAAGTCGAACCCAAACCCGAGACTAAGTGCTTCGATTGTGAGGAGAGCGGTCGCTGAAGCGGAACAACCCTAGATACTTGGTAGATAAGAAGGCTGGCAACATCGACAGAAGTATATTTGATATACGTGTTATTGATGTGTACCTTGCTAGTACTCCTAGTAGCAGCTGGGTATTGGATACCGGTTCGGTTGCTTAATGTTAGTAACTCGAAATAAAAGCTATGGAATAAACGGAGAACTAGCTAAGGGTGAGGTGACGATGCGTGTTGGAAATGTTTCCAAGGTTGATGTGATCAACATCGCACGCTCTCTCTACCTTCGGGATTAGTGACGAACCTAAATAAATGTTATTTGGTGTTTTTCGTTGAGCATAAACTGTGGTTAGATCGTGTTTGTTGCAACACGGTTATTAATTTAAGTTAGAGAATAATGGTTATTCTGTTTACATGAATAATGCCTTCAATGGTCATGCACCCAGTGAGAATGGTTTGTTGAATCTTGATCGTAGTAATAGACATGTTAATAACATTGATGCCAAAAGATACAAAGTTAATAATAATAGTACCACATACTTGTTGCACTGCCGCTAAAAGTCATATTGGTATAAAACGCATGAAGAAACTCCATGTTGATGGATCTTTGGACTCATTCGATTTCGAATCGGTTGAGACATGCGAACCATGCCTCTTAGGAAAGATGACTGAGGACCCCATTTTTCGAATTGATGGAGCGGGCAAGTGATTTATTGGAAATGATACATGTTGATGTATGCAATCCAATGAGTCTTAGTGTGCGGTGGATATCGTTATTTTCTTACCTTCACTGATGATTTGAGTAGATATAGTGTATATTTACTAAATGAAATACAAGTCTGAATCGTTTGAAAGGTTCAAGCAAATTCAGAGTGAAGTTTAAGATCATCATGACAAGAAGACAAAAATGTTAGCGATATGATCGCAGAGGTGAATATCTGAGTTACGAGTTTGGCATACAACTTTAGACAATGTGAAAGTTGTTTCACAACTCATGCCACCTGGAATACCATAGTGTGATGGTGGGTCCGAACATTATAGTCGTGCTCTATTGGATGTCGTGCGTGCTATGATGTCTCTTATCGTTTTGTTACTATAATTTTGGGGTTATGCATTAGAGACAACTACATTCACTTTAAATAGGGCACCATCTAAATCCGTTGAGAAGACACCGTGTGAATTATGGTTTGATAGAAACCTAAGCTTTCATTTCTTAATGTTTGGGGTTGCGTCGCTTGTGTGGAAAATGTTTTCACCTAATGAGCTCAAACCCAAAGCGGACAAATGCATCTTTATAGAATACCCTAAGAATAGCTTGGATGAACCTTCTATCTCATATCCAAGCATAAAATGTTGCTAAAACTGGGTCCTTTCTCGAGAAAAAGTTTCTCTCGAAAGAATTGAGTGGCAGGAAGATAGAACTTGATGAGGTTATTGAACCTTTGTTTAAACGAGAGAGTAGCGCAGCGCAGGAAGATGTTTCTGTGAAGCCTACGTTAGTTAAAGTGAAAGTTAATGATGATGATCATGAAGCTTCGGATCAAGTTACTATCAAACCTCGTAGGTCGACAAGAATGCGTACTGCTCCTGAGTGGTACGACAACCCTCGTCTTGGAGGTCATGTTGTTGGAAAACGATGAACCTACGAGCTATGGAGAAGCGATGATGGGCCCGGATTCCGACAAATGGTTAGAGGCCATGAAATCCGAGAAAGGATCCATGTATGAAAACCAAGTATAGACTTTGGTAGACTTTGTCGTTGGACGACAGCTCGTCGAGTTCAAATGGACCTTTAAAATGAAGACAGACGCTGATGGTAAATGTCACCATTTATAAAGCTCGACTTGTTGCAAAGAAGTTGACAACAAGTTCAATGAGTTGACTACGATGAGACTTTCTCACTCGTAGCGATGCTAAAATCTGTTAGAATTATGCTAGTAGTTGCTGCATTTTTCAATTATGAAATCTGACAGATGCATGTCAAAACATCGTTTCCTTAACGGTTTACTTGAGGAAAGGTTGTACTTGATACAACCAGAAGGTTTTTTCTATCCTAAGGATGCTAAAAGGTGTGCAAGCTTCAGTGATCCTTCTATGAACTGAAGCAAGCATCTCGGAGTTGGAATATACACTTTGATGAGGTGATCAATGTTTTTGAGTCTATACAAAGTTTATGAGAAATTTGTATTTACAATAAAGTGAGTGGGAGCACTATAGAGTTTCTGGTAAGCATATGTCGTTGACATATTGTTGATCGGAAATGATGTAGAATTTCTGGAAAGCATAAACGGTTGTTTGAAAAGAGTTTTTCAAAGGAAGACCTGGATAAAGCTACCTAATTGTTGAGCATCAAGATCTATAGAGATAGATCAAGATGTTTGATGAGACTTTGAATGATTACATACCTTGACAAGATTTTGAAAGAGTTCAAAATGGATCAGTCAGAGAAAGAGTTCAAAATGTAAGGTGTGAAGTTGAGTAAGACTCAAAGCTCGACCACGGCAGAAGAAAGAGAAAGGACGAATGTCGTCCCCTATGCCTTAGCCATAGGCTTTGTATAGTATGCCATGCTGTGTACCGCACCTGTGTGTGCCTTGCCATGAGTCCATCATGGGGTACAAGAGTAATCCAGGAGTGGATCACTGGACCGCGGTCAAGATTATCCTTACTAACTAAAATACTAAGGAGAAGTTTCTCCTTACTAACTAAAAGACTAAGGAGAAGTTTCTCAATTATGGAGGTGATAAAGAGTTCGTCGTAAAGAGTTACGTCGATGCAAGCTTTAACACTAATCCGTATGACTCGTAGTAGCAATCTGGATACGTATAGTTGAGCGGGCATTTGGAATAGTACCAAGTGGAGTATGGTAGCAGTGTTTACAGATCGACATAGAGATTTGCAAAGTACACACGGATCTAAATGTCGCAGACCCGTTCACTAAAAGACCTCTCTCACAAGCAAAGCATGATCGAGCCCAGGGACTCATTGGCTGTTAGATTCATAACAATGTGAATCACATGGTGATGTGAACTAGATTATAGACTCTAGTGCAAGTGGGAGACTCTTGAAAATATGCCCTAGAGGCAATAATAAATTGGTTATTATCATATTTCCTTGTTCATGATAATCGTTTATTATCCATGCTATAATTGTGTTGATCGGAAACTAAGATACATGTGTGGATACATAGACAACACCATGTCCCTAGTATGCCTCTAATAGACTAGCTCGTTGATCAAAGATGGCTATGATTTCCTAGTCATGGACATGAGATGTCATTTGGTAATGGGATCACATCATTAGGAGAATGATATGATGGACAAGACCGAAACTACAAATGTAGCATATGATCGTGTCAGTTTATTGCTACTGTTTTCTGCATGTCAAGTATATGTTTCTATGACCATGAGATCATGCAACTCACGGACACCGAAAGAGTGCCTTGTGTGTATCAAACGTCATAACGTAACTGGGTGACTATAAAGGTGCACTACAGGTATCTCCGAGGGTGTTTGTTGAGTTGGCATGGATCAAGACTGGGATTTGGACTCCGTCTGACGGAGAGGTATCTCATGGCCCACTCGGTAATACAATATCACAATAAGCCTTGCAAGTAATGTGACTAAGTGTTAGTCACGGGATCTTGTATTACGGAATGAGTAAATAGACTTGCCGGTAATGAGGTTGAACTAGGTATGGAGATACCGACGAATGAATCTCCGGCAAGTAACATACCGAAGAACAAAGGGAACATCATACGGGATTAACTGAATCCTTGACATAGAGGTTCGACTGATAAAGATATTCGTAGAATATGTAGGAACCAATATGGGCATAAAGGTCCCACTATTGGTTATTGACCGTAGAGGTGTCTCGGTCATGTCTACATAGTTCTCAAACCCGCAGGGTCTGCACACTTAAGGTTTGGTGACGTTTCGGTAGTATAGAGTTATGCATGGTGGTGACCGAAGGTTGTTTGGAGTCCTAGATGAGATCCCGTACGTCACGAGGAGCTTCGGAATGGTCTAGAGGTAAAGATTGATATATAGGAAGTCATATTTTGGTCGGTGGAAAAGTTTCGGGCTCATCGGTAGTGTCCCGGGAGTGCTGGTAGTATACCGGGAGACCATCGGGAGGCATATTTCGACCCAAGAGGCTACATGGGCTGTGGGAGGAGGAATACCAGCACTTAGTGGGCTGGTGGAAGTGCCACACAAGGCCCATGCGGCTGGGTAGAAAATCCCAAAAGGAAAAAGGTGGAAAAAGGCAAAAAGGGCTAGATACGGAAGGAGTCCTAATCCTACTAGGAGTGGAGGAGGAGGACTCCTCCCTCCTAGTTCGGCCGAAGCCTAGGGATGGCTCCTTGAGGGCCAGGCCTCCTCCTCCTCTCCTCCTATATATACTAGAGGGTTTTGTCGGTTTTGGCACAAGATTTTCAGCCACGTGTTACCCGTTCCTCTAGTTCATAGTTTCTCCTCTAGATCGGTTTTCCTGCAGTGCTTAGGCGAAGCCCTGCCGGAATTCCTCCATGATACGTATCCGTCGTATCTATAATTTTTGATTGTTTCATGCCAATATTCTACAACTTTAATATACTTTTGGCAACTTTCTATACTATTTCTTGGACTAACATATTGATCCAGTGCCTAGTGCCAGTTCCTGTTGTTTTCGTGTTTTTGACCTTTTTCAGATAGGAATATCAAATGTGTCCAAACGGAATAAAACTTTCTCTGTGATGTTTTATGGAAAATATTAAAAGCAGAAGAAAAAGATACCGAAGAGGAGTCCCGAGGAAGCCACGAGCCTGGGAGGCAGGGCCACGCCCCCTGGGCGCGCCTGGGAGGCTCGTGACCTCCTCGTGGCCCCTCTTTACTTGTTCTCGGCGCTATATGGTCTTATAAATACCAAAACCTCCAGAACTAAACCTAGATCGGGAGTTCCACTGCCGCAAGCCCCTGTAGCCACCAAAAACCAATCGGGAGGGCAGAAACAGAAGGAAACAGAGAGAGAGATCCAATCTCAGAGGGGCTCTCGCCTCTCCTTCTCTATGAAGACCATGGACTAGAGGGGAAACCCTTCTCCCATCTAGGGAGGAGGTCAAGGAAGAAGAAGAAGAAGGGGGCTCTCTCCCCCTCTCTCCCGGCGGCGCCGGAACGCTGCCCGGGACATCATTGTGTCACAGCGATCTACACCAACACCTCCATCACCTTCCTTCATATTATTATCCAATGATGTGTTGCCATCATATGATGTCTGAGTAGATTTTCGTTGTCCTATTGGCGATTAATGAATTGCTATGATTGGTTTAAATTGCTTGTGGTTATTTTTCTGTCCTTTGGTGCCCATCATATGAGCGCACGCGTGGATCACACCATACGGTTAGTTGTATGTTGATAGGACTATGTATTGGAGGGCAAGGGTAACAGAAGCTTCCTGCCTAGCATAGAAATTGATGCATATGGGATTGAAGGGGGACCAATATATCTTATTGCTATGGTTGGGTTTTACCTTATTGAACGTTAGTAGTTGCGGATGCTTTCTAATAGCTCCAACCATAAGTGCATATAATTCCAAGTAAGGGATGACATGCTAGCAGTGGCCTCTCCCACATAAAACTTGCTATCGGTCTAGTAACATAGTCAATTGCTTAGGGACAATTCCGCAACTCCAACCACCACTATTCCAAGATCGTTAAACTAACGTAATTGTTTCTTTATCTAAACAGCCCCTAGTTTTTATTTACGTGTTCTTTATTATCTTGCAAACCTATACTATCACACCTACAAAGTACTTCTAGTTTCATACTTGTTCTAGGTAAAGCGAACGTAAAGTGTGCGTAGAGTTGTATCGGTGGTCGATAGAACTTGAGGGAATATTTGTCCTACCTTTAGCTCCTCGTTGGGTTCGACACTCTTATTGTCGATAAAGGCTATCAAGACCTTTTTCTGGCGCCGTTGCCGGGGAGAGATAGCATGGGGTGAATATTCTCGTGTGTGCTTGTTTGCTTTATCACTAAGTAGATTTATTTTCTGTTCTAAGTTGTTATCTATATTTAGTTATGGATATGGAACACGAAATACCAAAAAAATTATGTGTACTTTCTACTCATGGAGATGGGGAACCTCCTAAAACCCTTGATGCCCGTTGTGTGGAAAATATTATGCACTTCTTTAATAATCCTGAGAAAACCCCATTAAATTATATTATGGGAGTCACATTGGATCAACGGGAATACTTTAGGGATTATCGCTTGACTAAAAAAGGGAAACTATTATGGGATCAAATTCATATGTTGAAATGGTATGCTTGTGATCTATGCTTGAGATATGATATTACTTGTTGCTCTAGGATGAAGGCTAAACACCTTACCTTTTCTTGTAAATTTAATGCTAATGAAACCTTGTATTCTTATGCTAATGGTATATATGATTACTATGATGTGGAACAAATAGAAGAGTTTGTTGCTTTTAAGGGCGCTTATGAAATTGAAGCTTTGTTTGAAAAGTATGAAGATTATGATGATGTTGTTTGCCGATCCCAATATTTGGCTATGCTTCGTTATTTTTATTAAAATTATGAATATAATGCCCATATTGATCAATTTATTGAGAAAGTCTCCACTATCCAAGAAGATACTAATATTTTGCAGGAAACTATGGAAGAAGAAAATGTTGAAACTGTGAGCTCATTAGATGAAAAAGATGACGACGAGAGCGAAGAAAAAAAGGAGGAAGAGCGGACTAGTTACCCGTGCCCACCTTCTAATGAGAGTAACTCTTCAACTCATACATTTTTTAATTTCCCTTTGTGCTTACCGAAGGACGAATTGCTATGTTGATTGCTATGATCCCTTGGATTCGTTTGAAATATCCTTTTGAAGAACTTGATGCTTGCTATGCTTGTGGCCATGATGCCAATGTGAATGATGCTTATGGAGATGAACTTGCTATAGTTCCTTATGTTAAACATGAACTTGTTGCTATTGCACCCACATATGATAGTCCTATTATCTTTTTGAATTCTCCCAACTACACTATATCGGAGAAGTTTGCTCTTATTAGGGATTACATTGATGGGTTGCCTTCTACTATTACACATGATGATTTTGATAAATATAATATGCATGTGCTTGCTGATCCTACTTGCAATTATTATGAGAGAGGAACTACATCTCCACCTCTCTATGTTTCCAATACGATAAAATTGCAAGAAACTGCTTATGCTATGTATTGGCCTTTACTTGATGTGCATGAATTGTAATTTTATGACATGCCAATGCATAGGAAGAGAGTTAGACTCGTCATTGCATGATTTATGTTACCTTGTGCTCACTACTAAATTACAAATCATTGTTAATTAAAATTGACTTTGATATACCTTGGGATCCGGGTGGATCCATTACTTGAGCACTTTATGCCTAGCTTAATGGCTTTAAAGAAAGCGATGCCCGGGAGACAACCCGGAAGTTTTAGAGAGTCATTTATTTCTGTTGAGTTCTTTTATATAGTTTAAAAACAAAAAAAATATAGAGGGGAACTTAAAACTTTTTCAAAAAGAGAAGATGAAAGGTGATGCATTGCGGAAGTGAGGGTCGACCTTGAACACTTGTGTTCATGCTCATGGAAACAATGTAGAAGTTTTCATGGAAGTTTCTCGCAAAAATAATTATCCCGTTTTACAATTCCATTGTATTATAAAAATAATGTGCCAAGTAAATCCTTTATGATTAGTTTGGGTGATAGTTGTTTAATTATGCCGAAAA
Source organism: Hordeum marinum (assembly GCA_022496015.1). Lineage (NCBI taxonomy): Eukaryota > Viridiplantae > Streptophyta > Magnoliopsida > Poales > Poaceae > Hordeum > Hordeum marinum. The sequence continues at coordinate 3,530,518 of CM039677.1, read as the reverse complement.
AAGAAGGAAACTTTGTGCTCACCAAATTATTTTTATTTCCTATCCAGAAAGAGATTTTGAGTTGATTATTTTTGCTGCTGATTTACATGAAAATTTCCCTAATTTTAATAATTTTTTCAGAATTTTTGGAATAACAGAGGTATACGAAATATACAGATTGCTTACAGACTGTTCTGTTTTTGACAGATTCTGTTTTTGTTGTGTTGATTGCTTATTTTGATGAAATTATGGTTAGTATCGGGGGGTAAGAGCCATGTAAAAGTGAGAATACAGTAATTTAACATCAATATAAATGGAAATTAAGTTTACTACAGTACCAAAAAAGTTGGTGGTTTGTTTTCTTATGCTAATGCTATAACGAGTTTCTGTTTAAGTTCTGTGTGATTGAAGTTTTCAAGTTTTGGGTGAGACCACGATGGATGAAGGAATAAGGAGAGGCAAGAGCCTAATATTGGGGATGCCCGAGGCACCCCAAGGTAATATTCAAGGAATACTCAAGCGTCTAAGCTTGGGGATGCCTCGGATGGCATCCCCTCTTTTGTCTACAATCTATCGGTAATTTTACTCGGAGCTATATTTTTATTCGTCACATGATATGTGCAAATGCTTGGAGCGCCTTTTGTGTTTATTTTTCCTTTTCTTTTATGAACCATGCTGGTATGAGATAGTCCTTGGTTGATTTATAGAATGATCTTTGCACTTTACTTATATCTTTTGAGTATGGCTTTATAGAATGCTTCATGTGCTTCACTTATATCATTTGAAGTTTGGATTCCCTGTTTCCCTACACATAGAAAACTGCCATTTGTAGAATGCTCTTTTGCTTCACTTATATTTGTTAGAGCAGAGCATATCTTTTTTAGAAAGAATTAAACTCTCATGCTTCACTTATACCTATTTAGAGAGTTAACAGGAGTTGGTCATTCACATGGTTAGTCATAAAATCCTACATACAACTTGTAGATCAATGAATATGATATGTTTGATTCCTTGCAATAGTTTTGCGACATGAAGATGTGATATTAGAGTCATGCTAGTGAGTAATTGTGTATTCGTAGAAATACTTGTGTTAAGGTTTGTGATTCCCGTAACATGCACGTATGGTGAACCGTTATGTGACGAAGTCGGAGCATGATTTATTTATTGATTGTCATCCTTTGTGTGGAGGTCGGGATTGCGTGATGGTTAACTCCTACCAACCCTTCCCCTAGGAGCATGCGTGTAGTACCTTGTTTCAATGACTAATAGACTTTTGCAATAAGTATGTGAGTTCTTTATGACTAATGTTGAGTCATGGATTATACGCACTCTCACCCTTCTACCATTGCTAGCCTCTCTAGTACCGTGCAACTTTCGCCGGTGCATTACACCCACCATATACCCTTCCTCAAAACAGCCACCATACCTACCTATTATGGCATTTCCATAGCCATTCCGAGATATATTTCCATGCAACTTCCATCATTCCGTTTATTATGACACGCTCCATCATTGTCATATTGCTTTGCATGATCGTAAGATAGCTAGCATGATGTTTTCATGGCTTGTCCGTTTTTTGATGTTGTTGCTACGCTAGATCATTGCACATCCCGGTACACCATCGGAGGCATTCATACAGAGTCATATTTTGTTCTAAATATCGAGTTGTAAGTAAATAAAGTGTGATGATTATCATTACTAGAGCATTGTCCCATGTGAGGAAGTAATAAAAGAGGCCAATTAAGCCCAAATAAAAAATAGAGGCCAAAGAAGCCCACCAAAAAAATGAGAGAAAAGAGAGAAGGGACAATGCTACTATCCTTTACCACACTTGTGCTTTAAAGTAGCACCATGATCTTCATGATAGAGAGTCTCCTATATTGTCACTTTCATATACTAGTGGGAAATTTTCATTATAGAACTTGGCTTGTATATTCCAACGATGGGCTTCCTCAAATTGCCCAAGGTCTTCGTGAGCAAGCAAGTTGGATGCACACCCACTTAGTTTCTTTTTGAGCTTTCATACACTTATAGGTCTAGTGCATCCGTTGCATGGCAATCCCTACTCACTCACATTGATATCTATTTGTGGGCATCTCCATAGCCCACTGATATGCCTAGTTGATGTGAGACTATCTCCTCCTTTTTGTCTTCTCCACGACCACCATATTCTCTTCCACCTATAGTGCTATGTCCATGGTTCAAGCTCATGTATTGCGTGAAAGTTGAAAAAGTTTGAGAATACTAAAGTATGAAACAATTGCTTGGCTAAAACTGAGGTTGTGTGATGAAGATGGAGCATAGCCAGACCATATGATTTTGTAGGGATAACTTTCTTCGGCCATGTGATTTTCAGAAGACCTGATTGCTTCATTAGTATGCTTGAAATATTATTGTCTTTATGTCAAATGATAGACTATTGCTTTGAATCACTCGTGTCTTAATATTCATGCCATGATTAGATTATATGATCAAGATTATGCTAGGTAGCATTCCACATCAAAAATTATCTTTTTATCATTTACCTACTAGAATGCTGATATGTCTCCGTCGTATCTATAATTTTTGATTGTTTCGTGCCAATATTCTACAACTTTCATATACTTTTGGCAACTTTTTATACTATTTTTGGGACTAACATATTGATCCAGTGCCTAGTGCCAGTTCCTGTTTTTTCCGTGTTTTTGACCTTTTTCAGATAGGAATATCAAACGGAGTCCAAACAGAATAAAACTTTCGCTGTGATTTTTATGGAAAATATCAAAAATACCTGAAGAAAAATATACCCGAGAGGAGTCCCAAGGAAGCCACGAGCCTGGGAGGCGCAACCACCCCCCTGGCTGCGCCTGGGAGGCTCGTGACCTCCTCGTGGCCCCTCTTTACTTGTTCTCGATGCTAGACGGTCTTATAAGTACCAAAACCTCCAGAACTAAACCTAGATCGGGAGTTCCACCGCCGCAAGCCCCTGTAGCCACCAAAAACAAATCGGGAGGGCAGAAACAGAAGGAAACAGAGAGAGAGAGATCCAATCTCGGAGGGGATCTCGCCTCTCCGTCGCCATGGAGACCATGGACCAGAGGGGAAACCCTTGTCCCATCTAGGGAGGAGGTCAAGGAAGAAGAATAATAAGGGGGGCTCTCTCCCCCTCTCTCCCAGCGGCGCCGGAACACCGCCTGGGACATCATCGTGTGACGGCGATCTACACCAACACCTCCGTCATCTTCACCAACACCTCCATCACCTTCCCCCATCTATATTCAGCGGTCCACTCTCCCGCAACCCGCTGTACCCTCTACTTGAACATGGTGCTTTATGCTTCATATTATTATCCAATGATGTGTAGTCATCCTATGATGTCTGAGTAGATTTTCGTTGTCCTATCGGTGATTGATGAATTGCTATGATTGGTTTAAATTGCTTGTGGTTATGTTGTTGTCCTTTGATGCCCATCATATGAGCGCGCGCATGGATCACATCATAGGGTTAGCTGTATGTTGATAGGACTGTGTATTGGAGGGTAAGGGTGACAAAAGCTTCCACCTAGCATAGAAATTGATGCATACGAGATTGAAGGGGGACCAATATATCTTATTGCTATGGTTGGGTTTTACCTTAATGAACGTTAGTAGTTGCGGATGCTTGCTAATAGTTCCAATCATAAGTGCATAGAATTCAAAGTAAGGGATGACATGCTAGCAGTGGACTCTCCCACATAAAACTTGCTAGCGGTCTAGTAACATAGTCAATTGCTTAGGGACAATTCCGCAACTCCTACCACCACTTTTCCACACTCGTTAAACTAACGTAATTGTTTCTTTATCTAAACAGCCCCTAGTTTTTATTTATGTGTTCTTTATTATCTTACAAACCTATCCTATCACACCTACAAAGTACTTCTAGTTTCATACTTGTTCTAGGTAAAGCGAACGTAAAGTGTGCGTAGAGTTGTATCGGTGGTCGACAGAACTTGAGGGAATATTTGTCCTACCGTTAGCTCCTCGTTGGGTTCGAAACTCTTACTTATCAAGAAAGGCTACAATTGATCCACTATACTTGTGGGTTATCACTCCACCACCATCGCCGCGGCGCCGTCACGCTGCCGAAGAACTCTTCTACCTCTCCGCTCCCTCTTGCTGGATCAAGAAGGCGGAGATCATCATCAAGCTGTACGTGTGCTGAACGCGGAGGTGCCGTCCGTTCGGCACTAGATTGGAAGGACCGTGATCATGATTACGAGATGGATCGTGATGAGATTGCGGGACAGATCATGATGAGTTCGCGGGACGGATCGTGATGATTTCGCGGGACGGATCGTGATGAGATCGCGGGACGCTCGGCGATTTGGATCCCGAAGACGTTTGACTATACTAACCGCGTTTCTTAATGCTTCCCGCTTAGCGATCTACAAGGGTATGTAGATCCACTCCCCCTCTCGTAGATGCTCGTCACCATGGATAGGTCTTGCGTGTGTGTAGGAAATTTTTTGTTTCCCATGCAATGTTCCCTAACACCTACTACTATTTACCACTCCCTTAAAGATCTACTCATCTACTTGCCCAAAGAAAACATACAGATCGGAAATCATACATAGCTATATGAAATCACACATAATAAATATCAGATTGCCAAATAATTTTTAATGAATAATCTGAACATAAACTCACAATTCATCGGATCTCAACAAACACACCGCAAAACTTACATTGAATAGGTCTTCGAAGAGATCATTGTATTAAAGATCAAACGAGAGAGAGAGAGAGAGAGAGAGAGAGAGAGAGTTACGCATGTGTAGGTCCTATAGGAACTACTCCCACAACATTAGGGAGACAACAAGGTTTATGAAGATGGCATGTATGATGGATTCCTTCTCCGGCAGTGTATCAGAAAAAGCTTCCAGATGGGATACATAATCGCTTGACTACATGGCGATAACCAGGCTTTGTAACTATGCATAAAGGAAACAAAGTAGTATGCAGATACATAACCAAGATTAAACCTAACAGGTACTCGAGTCTTTTAGGCTTTAGTTTGTTGTTCTGATTTATCGAGACAATTAATGTATGGTCACTTGGTGAAGGTCCTAAATAAATAATCACCACATGAGGGAGTGGATGAATGGCCCCTACACCTTATGACGTCTCACTGGTAGAAAACAGGGCATCAGTCCCGGTTGCAGACGGCCTTTATTACCGGTTCTGCAATCGGGACAAAATGATTGGGACTAATGCCCATCGCTTTTAATCCCGGTTGGCTTACGAAATAGGACTAAAGGAGCTCAACGTGGCCACCATGGGGCGCCTAGCAGGTTGACCTTTAGTCCCGGTTGGTAACACCTACCGGGACTAAAAGGCAGCCACAAGTCAGCAGTTGCCAGCCACTGGGTTTTTTAAAGGAGGGTTTTAGGGGTTTTGGATGGTTTAGGGGTTTTCTTATTGTGTTTCCGCCATTTATTTTTGTGTTCACCATTTTTTTATGCTTGTCATTCAACTCGACGCTATCTACTACATATAGCAATGAAAGAACGACATTACACAACATCGTCATGATCAATATATAGAGAGAAGAATTGACCTTCCTTTCTCCGTGCCTAGTCGAACAATGCAATAAGTTTTCGTAAATCTATTCGACGCTATTACATATAATATATACAATATAACATCTCTTACGATCCTAATATCTCATTGCCAAAATCGCATAGCATCTCTTGATGGTATTCTCCATGTTTAGGTATGGCATGGTCAACAAAGAATCCCGATAATTTCTCTTAAATTGCTCATATGTGATCAGTTGGTAGGAGTTCGTCCCGCTTCTGCCAGATCTAATTCAAAGACGGGTATATATATATACACACACATAAAATGTATTTTTTATGGTCTTATGACCAATAATTTTGCTTTCTTATGCCAACATTTTACGTAGTGAATCAATTTAATTGTATAATAAATGTAATGTATTCGTAAAATGATCGTAAGATTACCTCGGATGAATAATAACTTATTCTACACCCTGGGTGATGAATATATATCTAAGCTATTCTGTTTCGCGTAACAGAATGTTACCCTACTTGAATTGACGTAGTTTACAGATTGGACTGACGAATTCGAGCGGGTGGACTCATACTTTCATTATGCCGAACTGATCATCTTGTTTAGTTCAAAAACATAATAATCAAACATTGCAAGAAAAAATCATCGGAATAGGGCATGTAATTTATCGTTGGAAAGCCCTTGACATCTAAATTACAATCCTATAATTTGTTTTTGTAAAATTATCATGGTTTAAGAGCAGTTTTGAAAAAAATCATTTTTAACCGAAAATATGAATCGTATTTTGGAGTTTATTTTCAAATGGTTTGTCGGAATTGAGTAAATGAGATGGCGTTGGAAATCTGGTAAAAATCCGCATCTTCCATATGCAGATTGAATTATTAAATTATGAATGATTCAAAAGTAATTTGGAAAATGGTGAAATTCTGGCCGAAACTTATTTTCGCGATTTTTTGCAAACGGCTTGTCGGATTGACGCAAATGACATGGCGTTGGATAGCTATGGAAAATGCATAACTTTTGCGTATTTAAAGTTTTTTCTAATTGTTTATGGTTTGAAGTCGAATTCGAATTCGGTGAAATTTGGTGTCGAACGTGATTTTTTTTGAAAAGTCTGTTGAAATAAGGCAAATAATATACCGATAGAAAGCTATCAAAATTGCAAAACTTATTCATGTTGAACGTTTTCTCAAATTCGCAACCGTTTAAGAGTAATTTTGAATATGATGAGACCCATCTTGCTGTTTTCGCGTCCGAAAACAAAGTACTCGTACTGATAAAAGTGTGTGTTTGTACTGAGCGTTATTCACTGACTGTACTTTAATTTGTATTTTGTACTGTTTTCGTTAGAAATTTTCAAGCATTTGTCAGAGTTTAATAAATTATATTATTCTGATAGTATTTCCGAACTGACGACTTGGACTAGTTGTACTGACGCTTTCCATCTCATCAAATTGATCGTCGAGTTGGGGCGGCGTGCGCGGCCGACGGGATGGGGCGGGGTGACGATTGCCTCCAACGGTAGGAGGCGGGTTGCAGTATGTTCATTATTCGTTATACCATCCATGGGGTAGCAAGGAGCCATGCTATCAGGATGAACGAGCTCCATGGAGGCCACGATGCTTCTCCACTGAGATGGTAGGGCAGCATCATGGGTAGTCTCCAATGCAGGATCTTCGTGTCGCTGAGATGGTTGGCCTGTCGCTCACTGGCTCGCAAGTGCCTCAAGTTTTTCTAACTTTCATTCATCTTCTGCATTTCGCTTGCTTCCTCTTTCTTCTTTCTTTGTCGGCTTCTATAACCAGTGTTGTCGGGAAACCCAACCTTCCACAGAACGGAGCTAGATGTGCCTCGTGTTCATCTAGGATGTTCAGGATTCCCGAGGGCCAATGACAGCTCGTCCTTCTCTCTGTCGGGAACGAACGTCCCTTCCTTTGATTTCCTGATTGCTTCCTCAAGATTTTTGACGGGTGTTTCAAGTTGAACTTTCATCAAGACACACTTCCCTGTTTCTAGGTCCAAAGTTCCCCCAACCCCAAAGAACCAAGTCCACGCCCGATCTGGCCAGTGCAATGTCGCTGGTTGGACATATTTAGCAAGCAGGTCTTGCTCAGCTTTGTCGCACGTAGGCCGGGCTTTACTATAGCCACCTAACCCCGTAACATGGTGATACTCCTTCCTTGCAGCATTTCTCTTATTTGTAAGTGACCTGTTCTTAGCCTTCTCCGATTTCTGGTAGGCCACAAATGTGGTCCAGTGATCTCTCATCTTCAAGTATTGACCGGTGATTTCTGGTCGGCCAAACTTTTTGTTCAATACTTTCTTCCACTTCTTGAATAGTTCTTCCAACTTCTTAAGAGCAAACGCCTTGACCTTTCGCTGTATAACTGGGTTATTCGAATCGTCCTCTGGTGGTAGGCTGAAATTTCTCATCAGCGAGTTCCAAAGGTCATCTTTCAATTTATCGTGGACATAAGGAACTTGAGGGTCCTTATTCTTATTCCATTCTTGGATGCTGATAGGGATGATGTCCCTAACAATAACTCCACACTTATGTATAAATATGTCCTTGGTCCGCTTGGGAGCAATCGGTTGGCCTTCTGGAGAGACTTCTTCGATCGCAAACCTTGCATCCAGGTCCAACCTTCTCTTCGGGACTCGTCTCCTTACTAGAGTTTTGCTCAATCCGGATGGCTAATTAAAATAAGAAAGAGTCGTCATGATCTCCTTCGTCCTCCATTCGATCACCGAAGCCGTCATGATCTCCTTCGTCCTCCATTCGATCACCAGAGTCTGAATGATCTCCTTCGAACTCATCGGAGCCGTCATCCTCCCTTTCCTGACCATTGGTCTCATTGAGAAACGACAAGGTGATTTCACCTCCGTCTAGGATTATATCCCCCCAAAACTCTTCTTTTTCTAAGTCTCTGGCCATAGTCTCTCCAAATATTACTACATGGCAATATACAACCATGAGAGATGGATTAGTGGCAAACATAGACTTAATTACAACATTCAGTTCACAAGTTTTATAACTATCAATTCACAAGTTTTATAACAGTCAAACCATTTTAGTAACATTTTTGTCATCAAGTATATATCAACTATAGGAATCGGAGCTTCACATTTTCATTCAAAAAAGTAGCTTCACATTTTCATTTCAAAAAAAGACTTGCTTCACATTTTCATTTAATAAAAATACTACCTTAGCATTTACATTTCAAAAAAAGACTTGCTTCATATTTTCATTTAAGAAAAATATTACCTTCACATTTTCATTTCAAAAACAAAGCACATTTTCACAAAACATATCATCTCTCAAAATGGGAGCTTCACATATTCATTTCAAAATTTAACACTATCTGAAGCCGCATCAATCGAGGATACACGACGGAAGGAATTGTTAGTTCGCCTCACCTTCCCGAAGCGTGGGTGGGGTAATTTCTAACAAAGTTTTTCTCTTGTTGATTCCTATTTCTAGGTGTAGTGCTTTTCTCCCCTATGCTGCCTACGGATACTAATAGAGTAGGATTGGCCTGTAATCCATACCATACCATCATTCATATGCAGAAATTAACATTTGTTTCTCTATCTAAAAAAACCTAAAAAGTTCTCTTTAATCTCGTCTCATCTCCACAAAAAATCTATATCTATCACAATGAGTTATTACATTTCACCCATCTGTTTATTCATCTAAAAAACAAAGCAAATTTAACTCACCATCTGATACATCTCATACATCTCATCTCATCTAATCTAAAAAAATAGAGCACATTTCATACATCTTATCTCATCTCATCTCATCTCATCTCATCTCATCATCAAACAAGTAACATGTATGATATATCAACAAGAACACAAGACCTCTAGCAAACCCGAGATCCATGGTCGCGGATGGAACAGGGAAGAAGAGGGGTGGAAGAGAGAGGAAGGAGGGACGAGAGGGGTGGAGGGAGTACTATTTGTGGAGCGGCGGCGGCGGGGTAGGGGCGCAACACCGTCGGGGCAGGGCACAGGCGTAGGGAGCAGCGGTGTCAAGGCAGGACGTGCGTCGGTGCAGAGGGGTAGGGCGGGGCGAGGGTGTCGAGGGCGTTGGCGAGGGATAGGGCATAGATAGGGCGTCGGCGGCAAAATTCGGTAGCCTGGCGGCGTCGAGGTCGTGATGTCTACTACGCAACCTTCTCCTTGTAGACGTTGTTGGGCCTCCAAGTGCAGAGGTTTGTAGGACAGTAGCAATTTCCCCTTAAGTGGGTGACCTAAGGTTTATAAATCCGCGAGAAGCATAGGATGAATATGGTATCTCTCAAGCAACCCTGCAACCAAATAACAAAGAGTCTCTTGTGTCCCCAACACACCCAATACAATGGTAAATTGTATAGGTGCACTAGTTCGGCGAAGCGATGGTGATACAAGTGCAATATGGATAGCAGATATAGGTTTTTGTAATCTGAAAAAATAAAAACAGCAAGGTAAGTAATAGTAAAAGTGAGCACGAACGGTATTGCAATGCGTGGAAACAAGGTCTAGGGTTCATACTATCACTAGTGAAGTTCTCTCAACAATGATAACATAATTGGATTAAATAACTAGCCCTCAACATGCAACAAAGAGTCACTCCAAAGTAACTAATAGCGGAGAACAAACGAAGAGATTATTGTCGGGTACGAAGTTATTCTTTCTGATCGATCTATTCAAGAGTCCGTAGTAAAATAACAAGAAGCTATTCTTTCCGTTCAATCTATCCTAGAGTTCGTACTTGAATAACACCTTAAGACACATATCAACCAAGACCCTAATGTCACCTAGATACTCCATTGTCACCTCAAGTATCCGTGGGTATGATTATACGACATGCATCACACAATCTCAAAATCATCTATTCAACCAACACACAGAACATCTAAGAGTGCCCCAAAGTTTCTACCGGAGAGTCAAAACGTGTGCCAACCCCTATGCATAGGTTCCTGAGGTCAAGAAACCCGCAAGTTGATCACCAAAACATACATCAAGTACTCACATGAATATCCCATTGTCACCACAGATACACACATGCAAGACATACATCAAGTGTTCTTAAAGGCTCAATCCGATAAGATAACTTCAAAGGGAAAACTCAATCATTACAAGAAGGGAGAGGGGGAAGAACATCATAAGATCCAACTATAGTAGCAAAGCCCACGGTACATCGAGATCAAGACATCTCAAGAACACGAGACAGAGAGATCAAACACATAGCTACTGGTACATACCCTCAGCCCCGAGGGTGAACTACTCCCTCGTCTTCATGGAGATCACCGGGATGATGAAGATGGCCACCGGAGATGGATTCCCCTCTGGCAGGGTCCCAGAACGGGCTCTCGATTGCTTTTTCCTGGATACAAAGGCTTGCGGCGGCAGAACTCCCGATCTATGTTTAGTTCTGCGGGTTTCAATATTTATAAGACCGTCTGGCATCGAGAACAAGTCAGGAGGGGCCACGAGGAGGTCACGAGCCCCCTAGCCGCGGCCTAGGGGGGCCATGCCTCCCAGGCTCGTGACTCCCTCATGCCTCCTCTCCGGTATCTTTTCCTTCTGGTATTTTTGATATTTTCCATCGAAGATCACGGCGAAAGTTTTATTCCGTTTGGACTCCGTTTGATATTCCTATCTGAAAAGGTCAAAAACACGGAAAAAACAGGAACTGGCACTGGGCATTGAGTTAATAAGTTAGTCCCAAAAAAATATAAAATAGCATATTCATGCATATAAAACATCCAAAGTTGATAATATAATAGCATGGAACAATCAAAAATTATAGATACGTTGGAGACGTATCAAGCATCCCAAGCTTAACTCCTGCTCGTCCTCGAGTAGGGAAGTGATAAAGACCGAATTGTTGATGTGGAATGCTGCCTAACATATTTGTTTTATGTAATCTCTTTATTGTGGCATGAATGTTCAGATCCATAAGATTCAAAACAATAGTTTAATATTGACATGAAAACAATAATACTTATATTATAATAGCAAAGTAATCATGAACTTTTGAAATAACAAGGCCAAAGAAAGTTATCCCTACAAAATCATATAGTCTGGCTATGCTCCATCATCCCCACACAACGAATTTAAATCATGCATAACCTTGGTATTGGCCAAGTAATTGTTTTCGCACTCTGACTTTCTCAAACTTTTTTCAACTCTCATGCAATACATGAGCGTGAGCCATGGATATAGCACTATAGGTGGAATAGAGTGAGGTGGAGGTTGTGAGGCAAAAAGGAGGAGATGGTCACAACGACTCGGTGTATCAATGGGCTATGGAGATGCCCATCAGTAGATATCAATGTGAATGAGTAGGGATTACCATGGAACGGATGCACTAGAGCTGTAAGTGTATGAAAGCTCAAAAATGAAAACTACTGGGTGTGCACCCAACTTGCTTTCTCACGAAGACCTAGGGCAATTTTAGGAAGCCCATCATTGGAATATACAAGCCAAGTTATATAATGAAAATTTCCACTAGCATATGAAAGTGACAAAACAAGAGACTCTCTATCATGAAGAACATGGTGCTATTTTGAAGCACAAGTGTGGAAAAAGATACTAGCATTGTCCCTTCTCTCTTTTTCTCTCATTTGGGCTCTTTGGCCTCTTTTTTTTATTTTTTATTTTTTGGTTGGGCTCTTTGGTCTCTTTTTTTATATCCTCACCTGGGACAATGCTCTAATAATGATGATCATCACACTTTTATTTACTTACAACTCGATACTTAGAACAATAATGACTCTATATGAATGAAAGTGATGGCACATGTCATGAGACGGAACGGTGGAAGTTGCATGGCAATATATCTCGGAATGGCTATGAAAATGCCATAATAGGTAGGTATGGTGTCTGTTTTGAGGAAGGTAAATGATGGGTTTGTGCATCGGTGAAAGTTGTGCGGCACTAGAGAGAGTAGCAATGGTGGAAGGGTGAAAATGCATCTATACCATGGACTCACATTAGTCATGAAGAACTCATATACTTATTGCAAAAGTTTTATTAGTAATCGCAACAAAGTGCTAGACGCATGGTCCTAGGGGAAGGGTTGGTAGGAGTTAACCATCGTGCGATCCCGACCACCACACAAAGGATGACAATCAATAAAAACATCATGCTCCGACTTCCTAACATAGCGGTTCACCATAGGTGCATGCTACGGGAATCACAAACTTCAAAACAAGTATTTATAGATTCACAACACTCTACTAACAAAACTCTAATATCACCATCTCCATGTCTCAAAACTAGATGCAAGGAATCAAACTTCGCTTACTCCTCAATGCACTTGAATATGAAAGTTTTTATTATATCCCTTTTGGATGCCTATCATATTAGGACTAGTTTCATAACCTAAGAAAATTAGCATGCTGTTTAAGACTCTCAAAATGCTATAAGTGAAGCATGAGAGTTCATCAATTTCTCTAAAATATAAACATTGCAATGCTCTATAAGGATATAAGTGAAGCGCTAGAGCAAAAGACAAACTACTCCAAAAGATATAAGTGAAGCTCAATGAGTAGTTGAATAATTATTTAGCTATGTGAAGACTCTCCCATATAATAATTTCCGATCCTAATTACATTATTCAAAAAAATAAAATGACACTCCAAGGATAGCACGAATCATATGAAGAAGCAAAAACTTTAGTTCAACCGATACTAACCGATAATTGTTGAAGAAGAAAGGTGGGATGCCAACCGGGGTATCCCCAAGATTAGATGCTTGAGACTTCTTGAAATATGGATTGGGGTGCCTTGGGCATCCCCAAGCTTGAGCTTTTGTGTATCCTTAATTCCTCTCATATGGTGGTTTCCAAAATCTTAAAAACTTCATCCACACAAAACATAACAAGAACTCATGAGATAGGTTAGTATAAATCAATGCAAAAGTATATCATCCTATACTGTAGAAAATCACTAATATTATTATTTGACATTTAATACTAAATGCCTCTACATATTTAAAACTCCCATCATCAAATGGAGTCATTAAAAAAGCAAACATTTGCAAACAATGCAAACATAACAGCAATCTTCCTAAATAGAATAGTCTGCGAAGAATGCAGCAAGATCCATACTTAATTATATCCAAAAAATCTGAAAACATTCTATGCTGTATGGAATTTATAATAGCATACTTTGTCCAAATTTCAAGTTATTCCGACATACAAAACATTCTAGGAAATTTTTGCACTACAAGCAAACTTTCTGTTTTGGAACAGCAACTCCTATACTTGCAAATTAAGCATGGTAAAGGCTATCCTTGACATTTTTATTGAACTAAATGATGAAAAACATTATACTTAATATAAATAACAGCAAGTAAGTACTAATAAAATAAAATGACGCTCCAAGCAAAACACATATCATGTGATGAATAAAAATATAGCCCCAAGTAAAGTTACCGATGGATTGAAGACGAAAGTGGGGATGCCTTCCCGGGGCATCCCCAAGCTTAGGATATTTTGTGTCCTTGAATATGGCTTGGGATTCCTTGGTAATACCCAATATTAGGCTCTTTCCACTCCTTGTTCCGTTGTCCATCTGAACTTTACCCAAAACTTGAAAACTTCACAACACAAAACTTAACGGAACTTCGTGAGATGGGTTAGTATAATAAAGACAAATAATTCATTTTGGTACTGTCAAGACAAGATTCATAAATTATCCCACACGATTCCTAAGGTATATTATCATTTTCAGAATTTATATCACTTAATATAATCTATGGAAACACTAAAACAAGCAAACTATGCATTGAAAACACAATCTATCAAGAACAGAATAGTCTGTAATGATCTGAATGATAACCATACTTATGCACCACCAAAAATTCTTAAACAATTATTAAAATTAATTCAATTTGTATATAAATCATAATAAAAAGTAATCAACTCAAAATCTCTCTCTGGATAAAAATTAAAAAAAATCGTGAGCACAAAGTTTCTGTCTTTTTCAGCATGATCAAACAACTATCACCCAAACTAATCATAAAGGATTTAATTGGCATTTCATTGAAATAAAATCTATAAAACATTATTAATACATTATACTAATAATGTGAACACATAAAAACAGTAAGTATACATATTGGGTTGTCTCCCAACAAGCACTTTTCTTTAATGCCTTTTAAGCTAGGCATGATGATTTCAATGATGCTCACATAAAAGATAATGATTGAAACATAATGGAAGCATCATGAAGCATATGACTAGCACATTTAAGTCTAACCCACTTCCTATGCATAGGGATTTTGTGAACAAACAACTTATTGGAGAAAGAATCATCTAGCATAGGAAGGCAAAACAAGCATAGCTTCAAAAAATTCAACACATAGAGAGGAAACTTGACATTATTGCAATATGTAGAAGCATATGATCCTCTCTCATAATATTTTTCAGTAAAATCATGAATAAATTCAAAAATATAACCAGAACCTAAAGCATTCTTTTCATGATCTACAAGCATAGAATATTTACTACTCTCCACATGAGCAAATTTATTCTCATGATTAATAGTGGGAGTATCGTAAAAGACTTGAATACTACGAATAGTTTCCGCATTAAAAGAGTGATGTTTATCAAAAGGGTACTCATAATTGTGACAAGTTTTATCATCATTCTTATTTATATCATAAGTATCATCACAATAATCATCATAGATAGGGGGCCTGCATTCATCATAATAATTTTGATCATTCAAAGTGGGGGAACTAAAAAGATCATCTTTATCAAACATAGCATCCCCAAGCTTGTAGCTTTGCATATCATTAGCATCATGGATATTCAAAGTATTCATACTAACAAGATTGCAATCATGCTCATCATTCACATATTTTATGCCAAGCATCCTATGTAATTCTTCTTCTAGCATTTGAGCACAATTTTCTTTTTCATCATTTTCACGAAAGACATTAAAAACATGAAGCATATGGGGTAACCTTAATTCCATTTTTTTGTAGTTTTATTTTAATAGACTAAAATAGTGATAAAACAAGAAACTAAAATATTCGATTGCAAGATCTAAAGATATACCTTCAAACGCTAACCTCCCCGGCAACGGCGCCAGAAAAGATCTTGATGTCTACTACGCAACCTTCTCCTTGTAGACGTTGTTGGGCCTCCAAGTGCAGAGGTTTGTAGGACAGTAGAAAATTTCCCTTAAGTGGGTGGCCTAAGGTTTATGAATCCACGGGAGGTGTAGGATGAAGATGGTATCTCTCAAGCAACCCTGCAACCAAATAACAAAGAGTCTCTTGTGTCCCTAACACACCCAAAACAATGGTAAGTTGTATAGGTGCACTAGTTCGGCGAAGCGATGGTGATACAAGTGCAATATGGATAGCAGATATAGGTTTTTGTAATCTGAAAAAATAAAAACAGCAAGGTAAGTAATAGTAAAAGTGAGCACGAACGGTATTGCAATGCGTGGAAACAAGGTCTAGGGTTCATACTATCACTAGTGAAGTTCTCTCAACAATGATAACATAATTGGATTAAATAACTAGCCCTCAACATGCAACAAAGAGTCACTCCAAAGTAACTAATAGCGGAGAACAAACGAAGAGATTATTGTCGGGTACGAAGTTATTCTTTCTGATCGATCTATTCAAGAGTCCGTAGTAAAATAACAAGAAGCTATTCTTTCCGTTCAATCTATCCTAGAGTTCATACTAAAATAACACCTTAAGACACATATCAACCAAGACCCTAATGTCACCTAGATACTCCATTGTCACCTCAAGTATCCGTGGGTATGATTATACGACATGCATCACACAATCTCAAAATCATCTATTCAACCAACACATAGAACTTCAAAGAGTGCCCCAAAGTTTCTACCGGAGAGTCAAAACGTGTGCCAACACCTATGCATAGGTTCCCGAGGTCACGAAACCCGCAAGTTGATCACCAAAACATACATCAAGTACTCACATGAATATCCCATTGTCACCACAGATACACACGTGCAAGACATACATCAAGTGTTCTTAAAGACTCAATTCGATAAGATAACATCAAAGGGAAAACTCAATCATTACAAGAAGGGAGAGGGGGGAGAACATCATAAGATCCAACTATAGTAGCAAAGCCCGCGGTACATCGAGATCAAGAGATCTCAAGAACACGAGACAGAGACAGAGAGAGATCAAACACATAGCTACTGGTACATACCCTCAGCCCAGAGGGTGAACTACTCCCTCCTCGTCATAGAGATTGCCGAGATGATGAAGATGGCCACCGGAGATGGATTCCCCCTCCGGCAGGGTGCCGAAACGGGCTACCGGTTGTTTTTTTGTGGCTACAGAGGCTTGCGGCGGCGGAACTCCCAATCTAGGTTTAGTTCTGCGGGTTTCAGTATTTATAAGACCGTCTGACGTCGAGAACAAGTCAGGAGGGGCCACGAGGAGGTCACGAGCTCCCTAGCCGCGGCCTAGCGGGGCGCGCCTCCCAGGCTCATGACTCCCTCGGGCCTCCTCTCCGGTATCTTTTCCTTCTGGTATATTTGATATTTTCCATAAAAAATCACGGCGAAAGTCTTATTCCGTTTGGACTCCGTTTGATATTCCTATCTAAAAAAGGTCAAAAACACGAAAAAACAGGAACTGGCACTAGGCACTGAGTTAATAAGTTAGTCCCAAAAATAATATAAAATAGCATATTCATGCATATAAAACATCCAAAGTTGATAATATAATAGCATGGAACAATCAAAAATTATAGATACGTTGGAGACATATCAGGTCGTCGTCGACACCGTCGCGGAGAGAAGAGAAGAAACTGCAAATGGATTGGAAAAACTGCCAAGTCTCGCTTATATAGCCGCACCTTTAGTACCGGTTTGTGTGGATCCAACCGGGACTAAAAGGGGGCATTAGTCCCGGTTGGAGCCACAAACCGGGACTAAAGGTCAATTTCTAGCAGCCCAAAGGGCGGGAAGTAGAGACCTTTAATCCCAGTTTGTGGCACGAAATGGGACTAAAGGGTGGCATTATTGGAAATATGCCCCAAAGGCAATATGTAAAGTGTTTATTATTATATTTCCTTGTTCATGATAATCGTTTATTATCCATGCTATAATTGCATTGATTGGAAACACATTGCATGTGTGGGTAAATAGACAACACTGTGTCCCTAGTATGGCTCTAGTGAACTAGCTCGTTGATCAAAGATGGTCAGGGTTTCCTATCCATTGACATGTGATGTCATTTGATAACGGGGTCACATAATTAGGAGAATGATGTGATGGACAAGACCCAAACTACAAACGTAGCATATGATCGTGTCAGTTTATTGCTACTGTTTTCTGCATGTCAATGTATATGTTCCTATGACCATGAGATCATGCAAATCACGGATATCGGCGGAGTGCCTTGTGTGTATCAAACTTCGCAACGTAACTGGGTGACTATAAAGGTGCTCTACAGGTATTTACGATGATGTCTGTTGAGTTGGCATGGATCGATACTAGGATTTGTTACTCCGTGTGACGAAGAGGTATCTCGGGGCCCACTCGGTAATGCAACATCACAATAAGCCTTGCAAGCAATGTGACTAATTGTTAGTTGCGGGATCCTGTATTACGGAACGAGTAAAGAGACTTGCCAGTAATGAGATTGAACTAGGTATGGAGATACCGACGATCGAATCTCAGGCAAGTAACATACCGAAGAACAAAGGGAACGTTACACGAGATTAACTGAATCCTTGACATAGAGGTTCGACCGATGAAGATCTTCGTACAATATGTAGGAACCAATGTGGACATCCAGGTCTCGCCATTGGTTATTGACCGTAGAGGTGTCTCGGTCATGTCTACATAGTTCTCGAACCCGCAGGGTCTGCACACTTAAGGTTCGGTGACGTTTCGGTAGTGTAGAGTTATGTATGGTGGTAACCGATGGTTGTTCAGAGTCCCGGATGAGATCCCGGATGTCACGAGAAGCTCCGGAATGTTCGAGAGGTAAAGATTCATATATAGGAAGTCCCAGTTTGGTCGCCAGAAAAGTTTCCGGCTCATCGGTAGTGTACCGGGAGTGCTGGTAGTGTACCGGGAAGCCTCCGGGAGGGGTATTTCGACCCCAAGAGGTCGATGGGCTGTGGGAGGGTGTTAACCAGCCCTTAATGGGCTGGGAAACCCAGCCACAAAGGCCCATGGCCCAGGGAGTGGAATTCCTAAAGGAAAAAAGGGAAAAAGAGAAAATTAGCCAATGGGAAAGCAATCCTACTCCAACTAGGATTGGAGGGCAAGTAGGATTGCTGGATCAAGACGGTGGAGATCGTCATCAAGCTGCACGTGTGCTGAATGCGGAGGTGCCGTCCGTTCGGTACTAGATCGGAAGGATCGTGATCACGGCCACGGGACGTTTGTGATTGGATCACGGGACGGATCGTGACGAGATCGCGGGATAGTTCGTGATTGGTTCGCGGGACAGTTCGTGATTAGATCGCGGGACGGATCATGACGAGATCGCGGGACGGTTCGTGATTGGTTCGCGGGACGGTTCGTGATTAGATCGCGAAGAAGTACGACTACACCAACCGCGTTTCTTAACGCTTCCCGTTTAGCGATCTACCAGGGTACGTAGATTCACTCTCCCTCTCGAAGATGCTCATCACCATGGATAGGTTTGCGTGTGCATAGGAAAAATTGTGTTTCCCATGCGACGTTCCCCAACAGTGGCATCATGAGCTAGGTTGATGGTTCGATGAGATATCGAGTAGAACACAAAAGGTTTGTGGGCGTTGATGCTTAGATTGCTTCCTCCCTTGGTCGGATTTTTGTTCAGCGGGATTGTGTGATAAAATGGCTCAGACCAATATTACTCGTACGCTTACGAGAGACCGGTTCCCTCGACGCAACTTCTTGCTTAGATGGCTTGCGGGCGACAGTTTGTCTCACTTTAGTTGGATCGGATCCGACAAAGGCGGTCCTTGAGAAGGTTGAAAATCAATCTATGTATCACCGTTGTGGCTTATGCGTAGGTGAGAATCGTTCTTACTGGATACCCGTAGCAGCCACGTAAAACATGCAACAACAATTAGAGGTCGTCTAACTTGTTTTTGCAGGGTTTGTTGTGATGTGATATGGCCAATTACATGATAAGATATATGTGATGTATGAGATGATCATGTGATGTATAGATTTTCAAGACTTGCACGTCGGTGAATACGGCAACCGGAAGGAGCCATAGGGTTGTCTTTAATTATTATATGACCTGCGTGTCAATCATTAAGTGCTATGTAATGCTTTACTTTAACGCTAAGCGGTAGCAATAGAAGTAGAAGCAGGGCTGGCGCCACAACCCCAATGGCAACACATTGATGGAGATCAAGATGATGGAGATCATGGTGTTGTGCCGGTGACGATGGAGATCATGCCGGTGTTTCGAAGATGGAGATCTTAAACACAAGTTCATGGCCATATCATGTCACTTATGAATTGCATGAGATGTTAATCCTTTTATGCACCTTGTTTTGCTTAGTACGACGGTAGCATTATAAGGTGATCCCTTACTTAAATTTCAAGATGAACTGTGTTCTCCCCGAGTGTGCACCGTTGCAAAAGTTCGTCATGTCGAGACACCACGTGATCATCAGGTGTGATAGACTCTACGTTCACATACAACGGGTGCAAGCCAGATTTGCACGTGCAGAACACTCGGGTTAAACTTGATGAGCCTAGCATGTACAGACATGGCCTCGGAACACAAGAGACCGAAAGGTCGAACATGAGTCATATAGTAGATAGGATCAACATAATGATGTTCACCATTGAAGCCAGCTTAACTCACGTGATGATCGGACTTGAGTTGGTGAATTTGGATCATTTGACACTCAGATGACCTGAGGGATGTCAATTTGAGTGGGAGCTTTAGCAATTTGATTAACTAAACTCATTATCATGAACAATAGTCTAAGTAACCTTTGCATATTTATGTTGTAGATCAATGGCTCGTGCAGTAGCGCCCCTGAATTTTAATGCGTTCCTAGAGAAAGCTAAGTTGAAAGATGACGGAAGTAACTTTGTTGATTGGGCCCTAATCTGAGGATTATCCTTACGACTTCCTAGAAACAATATGTCCTTGATGCACCGCTTGGTGACCAACCAGAAGACATGACCTCCGAAGACGTTAAGAACGTTTGGGAGGCTCGTGCTGGAGACTACTCAATAGTTCAGTGTGCAATATTGTATGGCTTAGAACCGGGACTTCAAAGACGTTTTGAACGTCATGGAGCATATGAGATGTTCCAGGAGTTCAAGTTTATCTTTCAGAAGAATGCCCGGATCGAGAGGTATGAGACCTCCGATAAATTCTATGCTTGCAAGATGGAGGAGAACGGGTCTGTTAGTGAGCATATACTCAGAATGTCTGGGTACTCAAACCGTCTAGCTGAGTTGGGAATTGCCCTTCCGCAAGAGGCTATCATTGATAGAGTTCTTCAATCACTGCCACCTAGTTACAAGAGTTTTGTGATGAACTATAACATGCACGGGATGAACAAGTCATCATCCGAGCTGTTTGCGATGCTGAAAGTCGCTGAGTCTGAGATCCAGAAAGAACATCAAGTGTTGATGGTCAATAAAACCACTAGTTTCAAGAAAAATGGCAAGGGCAAAGGCAAGAAGGGTAAAACCAAGAAGGATGGCAAAGCAGTTGCTATTCCTACAAAGAAGCCTAAGCATGGACCTAAGCCAGAAACTGAGTGCTTTCATTGCAAGGGAACTGGTCACTGGAAGCGGAACTGCCCCAAGTACCTGGCTGACAAGAAGGCGGCCAAATACAAACAAGGTATATGTGATATACATGTTATTGATGTGTACCTTACTAGTTCTCGTAGTAGTGCCTGGGTATTTGATACCGGTTCGGTTGCTCACATTTGCATCTCAAAGCAGGAACTACGGAATAAACGAAGACTGGCCAAGGACGAAGTGATGATGCGCGTCGGAAATGGTTCCAAGGTTGATGTGATCGCCGTCGGCACGCTCTCTCTTTGATTACCATCGGGATTAGTGATGAACTTGAATAATTGTTATTTACTGCCTGCGTTGAGCATGAACATTATATCTGGATCTTGTTTATTGCGAGACGGTTACTCATTTAAATCAGAGAATAAAGGTTGTTCTATTTATATGAGTAATATCTTTTATGGTCATGCACCCAATGTTAGGGGTTTATTCATTTTGAATCTTGATAGTGATGACACACATGTTCATAACATTGATGCCAAAAGATGTAGAGTTGTTAATGATAGTACCACTTTCTTGTGGCACTGCCGTTTAGGTCATATTGGTGTAAAACGCATGAGGAAGCTCCATGCTGATGGAGTTTTGGTGTCACTTGATTTTGAATCACTTGACACATGTGAACCATGCCTGATGGGAAGGATGACCAAAACGCCGTTCTCTGGAACAATTGAACGGGTGAGTGACTTGTTGGAAATCAGACATACTGATGTGTGCGGTCCAATGAATGTTGAAGCGCGCGGTGGTTATCGTTACTTTCTCACCTTCACTGATGACTTGAGTAGATATGGGTATATTTACTTGATGAAACATAAGTCTGAAACATTTGAAAAGTTCAAGCAATTTCAGAGTGAAGATGAGAATCATCGTAACAAGAAGATTAAATTTCTGCGATCTGATCGAGGAGGTGAATATCTGAGTTATGAGTTTGGCAGTCACTTAAGATAGTGTGGAATTATTTCACAGTTGACACCGCCCAAAACACCACAGCATAATGGTGTGTCTGAACAACGTAATCGGACCTTATTAGATATGGTGCGTTCTATGATGTCTCTTGCCGATTTGCCACTATGGTTTTGGGGTTATGCATTAGAGACAGTTGCATTCACTTTAAATAGGGCACCATCGAAATCCGTTGAGACGACACCATATGAACGGTGTTTTGGCAAAAAGCAGAAGTTGTTGTTTCTTAAAGTTTGGGGATGTGATGCTTATGTCAAAAAAGCTTCAGCCTGAAAAGCTGGAACCCAAAGCAGAAAAATGCGTCTTCATAGGATTCCCGAAAGAGACAGTCGGGTATACCTTCTATCTCAGATCCGAAGGCAAAATGTTTGTCGCTAAGAATGGAACATTTCTTGAGAAAGAGTTTCTCTCGAAAGAATTAAGTGGGAGGAAAATAGAGCTTTATGAGGTTATTGAACCTTTACTTCAACCAGAGAGTAGCGCAGCACAGTAAGATGTTTCTGTGGATCCTATGACGGTAGAACAGGAAGTTAATGATGATGATCATGAAGCTTCGGATCAAGCTGCTATTGAACCTCGTAGGTCGATAACGACGTGTACTACTCCCGAGTACATATATGCATATCAAGTATATGTTTCTATGACCATGAGATCATGCAACTCATGGACACCGGAAGAGTGCCATGTGTGTATCAAACGTCGCAACATAAATGCGTGACTATAAAGGTGCTCTACAGGTATCTTCGAGGGTGTCTGTTGAGTTGGCATGGATCAAGACTGGGATTTTTTACTCCGTGTGACGGAGAGGTATCTCAGGGCCCACTCGGTAATACAATATCAAAATAAGCCTTGCAAGCAATGTGACTAAGTGTTACTCACTGGATCTTGTATTACAGAATGAGTAAAGAGATTTGCCGGTAACGAGGTTGAACTAGGTATGGAGATACCGACGATCGAATCTCGGGCAAGTAACATACCGAAGAACAAAGGGAATATCATAAAGATCTTCGTAGAATATGTAGGAACCAATACGGGCATCCAGGTCCCGCTATTGGTTATTGACCGTAGAGGTGTCTCGGTCATGTCTACATAGTTCTCGAACCCGCAGGGTCTACACACTTAAGGTTTGGTGACGTTTTAGTAGTTTAGAGTTATGCATGGTGGTGACCGAAGGTTGTTTGGAGTCCTGGATGAGATCCCGGACATCATGAGGAGCTCCGGAATGGTCTGGACGTAAATATTGATATATAGGAAGTCCTATTTTCGTCGGCGGAAAAGTTTCAGGCTCATTGGTAGTGTACCGGGAGTGCCGGTAGTGTGCCGGGAGACCATCGGGAGGGGTATTTCGACCCAAGAGCCTACATCGGCTGTGGGAGGACGAATACCAGCCCTTAGTGGCCTGGTGGAAGTCCCACACAAGGCCCATGCGTCTAGGAAGAAAATCCCAAAAGGAAAAAGATGGAAAAGGCAAAAAGGGCTAGATAAGGAAGGAGTCCTAGTCCTACTAGGAGTGGAGGAGGGGGACTCCTCCCTCCTAGTTCGGCCGCAGCCTAGGGCTGGATCCTTGAGGGCCAGGCTTCCACCTCCTATCATACTATATATACTAGAGGGTTTTAGGGTTTTGGCACAAGATTTTCAGCCACGTGCTACCCGTTCCTCTAGTGCATAGTTTCTCCTCTAGATCGGTTTTCTGCAGTGCTTAAGTGAAGCCCTGCCAGAATTTCTCCACCACCATCGCCGCGGCGCTGTCACGCTGCCGGAGAACTCTTCTACCTCTCCTCTCCCTCTTGCTGGATCAAGAAGGCGGAGATCGTCATCAAGCTGTACATGTGCTGAACGCGGAGGTGTTGTCCGTTCGGCGCTAGATCGGAAGGACTGTGATCATGATTGCGAGACGGATCATGATGAGATCGCGGAACGGATCATGATGAGTTCGTGGGACGGATCGTGATGAGTTCGCGGGACGGAACGTGTTGAGATCGCGGGACGCTCGGCGATTTGGATCGCAAAGACGTTCGACTACACCAACCGCATTTCTTAACACTTCCCGCTTAGCGATCTACAAGGGTATGTAGATCCACTCTCCCTCTCACATATGCTCATCACCATGGATAGGTCTTGCGTGTGCGTAGGAAAAAATTTGTTTCCATGCAATGTTCCCCAACAGTGGTATCTGAGCTCGGTCTATGTGTAGATGAGATCTCGATTAGAACACAAAGAGTTTATGGGCGTTGATGCTTAGATTGCTTCCTCCCTTGGTCGTGTTTTGGTTCAGCGGTATTGTGGGATGAAGCGGCACGGACCAACCTTACTCGTACGCTTACAAGAGACCGGTTCCATCGACTGACATGTAACTTCGCTGCACAAAGATGGTTGGCGGGTGTCTGTTTCTCCTACTTTAGTTGGATCGGATTCGACTAAGGTGGTCCTTGAGAAGGTTGAAAAGCAACTTATGTATCACCGTTGTGGTTTATGCGTAGGTGAGAATTGTACTTGCTAGATACCCATAGCAGCCATGTAAAACATGCAACAACAATTAGAGGACATCTAACTTGTTTTTGCAGGGTATGTTGTGATGTGATATGGCCAATTACATGATGTGATATATGTGATGTATGAGATGATCATGTGTTGTATAGAATATCATGACTTGCATGTCAATGAGTACGGCAACCGGCATGAGCCATAGGGTTGTCTTGAATTATTGTATGACCTGCGTGTCAATCGTTAAGCGCTATGTAATGCTTTACTTTATCGCTAAACAATAGCAATAGTAGTACAAGCATGATGGGTGCGACAACCCCGATGGCGACATGTTGATAGAGATCAAGATGATGGAGATCATGGTGTCATGCCGGTGACGATGGAGATCATGCCGGTGCTTTCATGATGGAGATCAAAAGCACAAGTTCATGGCCATATCGTGTCACTTATGATTTGCATGTGATGTTAATCCTTTTATGCACCTTGTTTTGCTTAGGACGACGGTAGCATTATAAGCTGATCCTCACTTAATGTGAAGATAAATTGTGTTCTCCCCGAGTGTGCACCGTTGCGAAAGTTTGTCGTGTAGAGACACCAGATGATAATCAGGTGTGATAGACTCTACGTTCACATACAACGGGTGCAAGCCAGTGTTGCACATGCAGAACACTTGGGTTAAACTTGACGAGCCTAGCATGTACAGACATGGCCTCGGAACACAAGAGACCGAAAGGTCGCACATGAGTCATATAGTTGATATCATCAACATGATGATGTTCACCATTGAAACCACCTCAACTCACATGATGATCGGACATGAGTTGGTGAATTTGGATCATGTGTCACTAGAATGACCAGAGGGATGTCAATTTGAGGGGGAGTTCTTCAGTAATATGATTAATTGAACTCATTATCATGAACATAGTCAGTAGTGTCTTTGCAAATTATGTTGTAGATTACTTGCTCGCGCTGTAGCTCCCTTGAAATTTTATATGTTCCTAGAGAAATAGAGTTGAAAGATGATGTTAGCAATATTGCGGACTGGGTCCGTGAGCTGAGGATTGTCCTCATTGCTTCACAGAAGGATTATGTCCTTAATGCACCGCTAGGTGCGCCAACCCCTCTAGCGCCGTTTCTAGATGTTGTGAACATCTGACAGGCATGTTCTGATGACTACTTGATAGTTTAGTATGTCATGCATTACGGCTTAGAATTGATGCTCTGAAATGTTTTGAACGTCACGAAACATATGAGATGTTCTAAGAGATGAAATTAGGATCTTAGGCTCGTGCCCGTGTTGTGAGATATGAGATCTCCAACAAGATTCTTTGCCTGCAAGATGAAAGAGAATAGCTCAATCGTTGAGCATGTGCTCAGATTTTCTGGGTGCTACAATCGCTTGAATCGAGTGGGAGTTGATCTTCCAGAGAAGATAGTGATTGATATAGTTCTCCAACTCACTATCACTAAGCTACTAGAACTTGGTGATGAACTATAAAATGCCAGGGATAGGAATAATGATCCCTGAGCTGTTCGCGATGTTTCACACTGCGAGGGTAGAAATCAAGGAGGAGCATCAAGTGTTGATGGTTAGTCAAACCACTAGTTTCGAGAAGGGCAATAGCAAGGAGGGAAACTTCATGGATAGCAAGTCAGTTGCTGCTCCAGTGAAGCAACCCAAAGTCGAACCCAAACCCGAGACTAAGTGCTTCGATGGTGAGGAGAGCGGTCGCTGAAGCGGAACAACCCTAGATACTTGGTAGATAAGAAGGCTGGCAACATCGACAGAAGTATATTTGATATACGTGTTATTGATGTGTACCTTGCTAGTACTCCTAGTAGTAGCTGGGTATTGGATACCGGTTCGGTTGCTTAATGTTAATAACTCGAAATAAAAGCTATGGAATAAACGGAGAACTAGCTAAGGCTGAGGTGACGATGCGTGTTGGAAATGTTTCCAAGGTTGATGTGATCAACATCGCACGCTCTCTCTACCTTCGGGATTAGTGAAGAACCTAAATAAATGTTATTTGGTGTTTTTTGTTGAGCATAAACGTGGTTAGATCGTGTTTGTTGCAACACGGTTATTCATTTAAGTTAGAGAATAATGGTTATTCTGTTTACATGAATAATGCCTTCAATGGTCATGCACCCAGTGAGAATGGTTTGTTGAATCTTGATCGTAGTAATAGACATGTTCATAACATTGATGCCAAAAGATACAAAGTTAATAATAATAGTACCACATACTTGTTGCACTGCCGCTAAAAGTCATATTGGTATAAAACGCATGAAGAAACTCCATGTTGATGGATCTTTGGACACATTCGATTTCGAATCGGTTGAGACATGCGAACCATGCCTCTTAGGAAAGATGACTGAGGACCCCGTTTTTCGAATTGATGGAGCGGGCAAGTGATTTATTGGAAATGATACATGTTGATGTATGCAATCCAATGAGTCTTGTAGTGTGCGGTGGATATCGTTATTTTCTTACCTTCACTGATGATTTGAGTAGATATAGTGTATATTTACTAAATGAAATACAAGTCTGAATCGTTTGAAAGGTTCAAGCAAATTCAGAGTGAAGTTTAAGATCATCATGACAAGAAGACAAAAATGTTTGCGATATGATCGCAGAGGTGAATATCTGAGTTACGAGTTTGGCATACAACTTTAGATAATGTGAAAGTTGTTTCACAACTCATGCCACCTGGAACACCATAGTGTGATGGTGTGTCCGAACGTTATAGTCGTGCTCTATTGGATGTCGTGTGTGCTATGATGTCTCTTATCGTTTTGTTACTATAATTTTGGGGTTATGCATTAGAGACAACTACATTCACTTTAAATAGGGCACCATCTAAATCCTTTGAGAAGACCCCGTGTGAATTATGGTTTGATAGAAACCTAAGCTTTCATTTCTTAATGTTTGGGGTTGCGTCGCTTGTGTGCAAAATGTTTTCACCTAATGAGCTCAAACCCAAAGCGGACAAATGCATCTTTATAGAATACCCTAAGAACAGTTGGGTGAACCTTCTATCTCATATCCAAGCATCAAATGTTGCTAAAACTGGGTCCTTTCTCGAGAAAAGTTTCTCTCGAAAGAATTGAGTGGCAGGAAGATAGAACTTGATGAGGTTATTGAACCTTTGTTTAAACGAGAGAGTAGCGCAGCGCAGGAAGATGTTTCTGTGAAGCCTACGTTAGTTAAAGTGAAAGTTAATGATGATGATCATGAAGCTTCGGATCAAGTTACTATCAAACCTCGTAGGTCGACAAGGATGCGTACTGCTCCTGAGTGGTACGACAACCCTGTCTTGGAGGTCATGTTGTTGGACAACGATGAACCTACGAGCTATGGAGAAGCGATGATGGGCCCGGATTCCGACAAATGGTTAGAGGCCATAAATCCGAGAAAGGATCCATGTATGAAAACCAAGTATAGACTTTGGTAGACTTTGTCGTTGGACGACAGCTCGTCGAGTTCAAATGGACCTTCAAAATGAAGACAGACGCTGATGGTAAATGTCACCATTTATAAAGCTCGACTTGTTGCAAAGAAGTTTACAACAAGTTCAATGAGTTGACTACGATGAGACTTTCTCACTCGTAGCGATGCTAAAATCTGTTAGAATTATGCTAGTAGTTGCTGCATTTTTCAATTATGAAATCTGATAGATGCATGTCAAAACATCGTTTCCTTAACGGTTTACTTGAGGAAAGGTTGTATGTGATACAACCAGAAGGTTTTTTCTATCCTAAGGATGCTAAAAGGTGTGCAAGCTTCAGTGATCCTTCTATGAACTGAAGCAAGCATCTCGGAGTTGGAATATACACTTTGATGAGGTGATCAAAGTTTTTGAGTCTATACAAAGTTTATGAGAAATTTGTATTTACAATAAAGTGAGTGGGAGCACTATAGAGTTTCTGGTAAGCATATGTCGTTGACATATTGTTGATCGGAAATGATGTAGAATTTCTGGAAAGCATAAACGGTTGTTTGAAAAGAGTTTTTCAAAGGAAGACCTGGATAAAGCTACCTAATTGTTGAGCATCAAGATCTATAGAGATAGATCAAGATGTTTGATGAGACTTTCAATGATTACATACCTTGACAAGATTTTGAAAGAGTTCAAAATGGATCAGTCAGAGAAAGAGTTCAAAATGTAACGTGTGAAGTTGAGTAAGACTCAAAGCTCGACCTAGGCAGAAGAAAGAGAAAGGACGAATGTCGTCCCCTATGCCTTAGCCATAGGCTTTGTATAGTATGCCATGCTGTGTACCGCGCCTGTGTGTGCCTTGCCATGAGTCCATCATGGGGTACAAGAGTAATCCAGGAGTGGATCACTGGACCGCTGTCAAGATTATCCTTACTAACTAAAAGACTAAGGAGAAGTTTCTCAATTATGGAGGTGATAAAGAGTTCGTCGTAAAGAGTTACGTCGATGCAAGCTTTAACACTAATCTGGATGACTCGTAGTAGCAATCTGGATACGTATAGTTGAGCGGGCATTTGGAATAGTACCAAGTGGAGTGTGGTAGCAGTGTTTACAGATCGACATAGAGATTTGCAAAGTACACACGGATCTAAATGTTGCAGACCCGTTCACTAAAAGACCTCTCTCACAAGCAAAGCATGATCGAGCCCCAGGACTCATTGGCTGTTAGATTCATAACAATGTGAATCACATGGTGATGTGAACTAGATTATTGACTTAGTGCAAGTGGGAGACTCTTGAAAATATGCCCTAGAGGCAATAATAAATTGGTTATTATCATATTTCCTTGTTCATGATAATCGTTTATTATCCATGCTATAATTGTGTTGATCGGAAACTAAGATACATGTGTGGATACATAGACAACACCATGTCCCTAGTATGCCTCTAATAGACTAGCTCGTTGATCAAAGATGGCTATGATTTCCTAGTCATGGACATGAGATGTCATTTGGTAATGGGATCACATCATTAGGAGAATGATATGATGAACAAGACCGAAACTACAAATGTAGCATATCATCATGTCAGTTTATTGCTACTGTTTTCTGCATGTCAAGTATATGTTTCTATGACCATGAGATCATGCAACTCACGGACACCGAAAGAGTGCCTTGTGTGTATCAAACGTCATAACGTAACTGGGTGACTATAAAGGTGCACTACAGGTATCTCCGAGGGTGTCTGTTGAGTTGGCATGGATCAAGACTGGGATTTCGACTCCGTGTGACGGAGAGGTATCTCAGGGCCCACTCGGTAATACAATATCACAATAAGCCTTGCAAATAATGTGACTAAGTGTTAGTCATGGGATCTTGTATTACGGAATGAGTAAATAGACTTGCCGGTAATGAGGTTGAACTAGGTATGGAGATACCGACGAATGAATCTCCGGCAAGTAACATACCGAAGAACAAAGGGAACATCATACGGGATTAACTGAATCCTTGACATAGAGGTTCGACCGATAAAGATATTCGTGGAATATGTAGGAACCAATATGGGCATACAGGTCCCACTATTGTTTATTGACCGTAGAGGTGTCTCGGTCATGTCTACATAGTTCTCGAACCCGCAGGGTCTGCACACTTAAGGTTTGGTGACGTTTCGGTAGTATAGAGTTATGCATGGTGGTGACCGAAGGTTTTTTGGAGTCCTAGATGAGATCTCGGACGTCACGAGGAGCTTCGGAATGGTCTAGAGGTAAATATTGATATATAGGAAGTCATATTTTGGTCGGTGGAAAAGTTTCGGGCTCATCGGTAGTGTCCCGGGAGTGCCGGTAGTATACCGGGAGACCATCGGGAGGCATATTTCGACCCAAGAGGCTACATGGGCTGTGGGAGGAGGAATACCAGCACTTAGTGGGCTGGTGGAAGTGCCACACAAGGCCCATGGGGCTGGGTAGAAAATCGCAAAAGGAAAAAGGTGGAAAAAGGCAAAAAGGGCTAGATACGGAAGGAGTCCTAATCCTACTAGGAGTGGAGGAGGAGGACTCCTCCCTCTTAGTTCGGCCGAAGCCTAGGGATGGCTCCTTGAGGGCCAGGCCTCCTCCTCCTCTCCTCCTATATATACTAGAGGGTTTTGTGGTTTTCGCACAAGATTTTCAGCCACGTGTTACCCGTTCCTCTAGTGCATAGTTTCTCCTCTAGATCGGTTTTCTGCAGTGCTTAGGCGAAGCCCTGCCAGAATTCCTCCATGATACGTATCCATCGTATCTATAATTTTTGATTGTTTCATGCCAATATTCTACAACTTTCATATACTTTTGGCAACTTTCTATACTATTTCGGGGACTAACATATTGATCCAGTGCCTAGTGCCAGTTCCTGTTGTTTTCGTGTTTTTGACCTTTTTCAGATAGGAATATCAAATGTGTCCAAACGGAATAAAACTTTCTCTGTGATGTTTTATGGAAAATATTAAAACCAGAAGAAAAAGATACCGAAGAGGAGTCCCGAGGAAGCCACGAGCCTGGGAGGCAGGGCCACGCCCCCTGGGCGCGCCTGGGAGGCTCGTGACCTCCTCGTGGCCCCTCTTTACTTGTTCTCGGCGCCATATAGTCTCATAAATACCAAAACCTCGAGAACTAAACCTAGATCGGGAGTTCCACTGCCGCAAGCCCCTGTAGCCACCAAAAACCAATCGGGAGGGCAGAAACAGAAGGAAACAGAGAGAGAGATCCAATCTCAGAGGGGCTCTCGCCTCTCCGTCTCCATGAAGACCATGGACTAGAGGGGAAACCCTTCTCCCATCTAGGGAGGAGGTCAAGGAAGAAGAATAAGAAGGGGGCTCTCTCCCCCTCTCTCCCGGCGGTGCCGGAACGCTGCCCGGGACATCATTGTGTCACAACGATCTACACCAACACCTCCATCACCTTCCTTCATATTATTATCCAATGATGTGTTGCCATCATATGATGTCTGAGTAGATTTTCATTGTCCTATTGGCAATTAATTAATTGCTATGATTGGTTTAAATTGCTTGTGGTTATTTTTCTGTCCTTTGGTGCCCATCATATGAGCGCACGCGTGGATCACACCATACGGTTAGTTGTATGTTGATAGGACTATGTATTGGAGGGCAAGGGTAACAGAAGCTTCCGCCTAGCATAGAAATTGATGCATATGGGATTGAAGGGGGACCAATATATCTTATTGCTATGGTTGGGTTTTACCTTAATGAACGTTAGTAGTTGCGGATGCTTTCTAATAGCTCCAACCATAAGTGCATATAATTCCAAGTAAGGGATGACATGCTAGCAGTGGCCTCTCCCACATAAAACTTGCTATCGGTCTAGTAACATAGTCAATTGCTTAGGGACAATTCCGCAACTCCAACCACCACTATTCCACACTCGTTAAACTAACGTAATTGTTTCTTTATCTAAACAGCCCCTAGTTTTTATTTACGTGTTCTTTATTATCTTGCAAACCTATCCTATCACACCTACAAAGTACTTCTAGTTTCATACTTGTTCTAGGTAAAGCGAACGTAAAGTGTGCGTAGAGTTGTATCGGTGGTCGATAGAACTTGAGGGAATATTTGTCCTACCTTTAGCTCCTCGTTGGGTTCGACACTCTTATTGTCGATAAAGGCTATCAAGACCTTTTTCTGGCGCCGTTGCCGGGGAGAGATAGCATGGGGTGAATATTCTCGTGTGTGCTTGTTTGCTTTATCACTAAGTAGATTTATTTTCTGTTCTAAGTTGTTATCTATCTTTAGTTATGGATATGGAACACGAAATACCAAAAAAATTATGTGTACTTGCTACTCATGGAGATGGGGAACCTCCTAAAACCCTCGATGCCCGTTGTGTGGAAAATATTATGCACTTCTTTAATAATCCTGAGAAAACCCCATTAAATTATATTATGGGAGTCACATTGGATCAACGGGAATACTTTAGGGATTATCGCTTCACTAAAAAAGGGAAACTATTATGGGATCAAATTCATATGTTGAAATGGTATGCTTGGGATCTATGCTTGAGATATGATATTACTTGTTGCTCTAGGATGAAGGCTAAACACCTTACCTTTTCTTGTAAATTTAATGCTAATGAAACCTTGTCTTGTTATGCTAATGGTATATATGATTACTATGATGTGGAACAAATAGAAGAGTTTGTTGCTTTTAAGGGCGCTTATGAAATTGAAGCTTTGTTTGAAAATTATGAAGATTATGATGATGTTGTTTGCCGATCCCAAAATTTGGCTATGATTCATTATTTTTATTAAAATTATGAATATAATGCCCATATTGATCAATTTATTGAGAAAGTCTCCACTATCCAAGAAGAGACTAATATTTTGCAGGAAACTATGGAAGAAGAAAATGCTCAAACTGTGAGCTCATTAGATGAAAAAGATGACGACGAGAGCGAAGAAAAAAAGGAGGAAGAGCGGACTAGCTACCCGTGCCCACCTTCTAATGAGAGTAACTGTTCAACTCATACATTTTTTAATTTCCCTTTGTGCTTACCGAAGGACGAATGCTATGTTGATTTCTATGATCCCTTGGATTCGTTTGAAATATCCTTTTTGACGAACTTGATGCTTGCTATGCTTGTGGCCATGATGCCAATGTGAATGATGCTTATGGAGATGAACTTGCTATAGTTACTTATGTTAAAAATGAACTTGTTGCTAGTGCACCCACATATGATAGTCCTATTATCTTTTTGAATTCTCCCAACTACACTATATCGGAGAAGTTTGCTCTTATTAGGGATTACATTGATGGGTTGCCTTCTACTATTACACATGATGATTTTGATAAATATAATATGCATGTGCTTGCTGATCCTACTTGCAATTATTATGAGAGAGGAACTACATCTGCACCTCTCTATGTTTCCAATACGATAAAATTGCAAGAAACTGCTTATGCTATGTATTGGCCTTTACTTGATGTGCATGAATTGTTCTTTTATGACATGCCAATGCATAGGAAGAGAGTTAGACTCGTCATTGCATGATTTATGTTACCTTGTGCTCACTACTAAATTAAAAATCATTGTTAATTAAAATTGACTTTGATATACCTTGGGATCCGGGTGGATCCATTACTTGAGCACTTTATGCCTAGCTTAATGGCTTTAAAGAAAGCGATGCCCGGGAGACAACCCGGAAGTTTTAGAGAGTAATTTATTTCTGTTGAGTTCTTTTATATAGTTTAAAAACAAAAAAAATATAGAGGGTAACTTAAAACTTTTTCAAAAAGAGAAGATGAAAGGTGATGCATTGCGGAAGTGAGGGTCGACCTTGAACACTTGTGTTCATGCTCATGGAAACAATGTAGAAGTTTTCATGGAAGTTTCTCGCAAAAATAATTATCCCGTTGTACAATTCCATTGTATTATAAAAATAATGTTCCAAGTAAATCCTTTATGATTAGTTTTGGTGATAGTTGTTTAATTATGCCGAAAAAAGAAGGAAACTTTGTGCTCACCAAATTATTTTTATTTCCTATCCAGAAAGAGATTTTGAGTTGATTATTTTTGCTGCTGATTTATATGAAAATTTCCCTAATTTTGATAAATTTTTCAGAATTTTTGGAATAACAGAGGTATATGAAATATACAGATTGCTACAGACTGTTCTGTTTTTGACAGATTCTGTTTTTGTTGTGTTGATTGCTTATTTTGATGAAACTATGGTTAGTATCGGGGGGTAAGAGCCATGTAAAAGTGAGAATACAGTAATTTAACATCAATATAAATGGAAATAAAGTTACTACAGTACCAAAAAAGTTGGTGGTTTGTTTTCTTATGCTAATGCTATAACGAGTTTCTGTTTAAGTTCTGTGTGATTGAAGTTTTCAAGTTTTGGGTGAGACCACGATGGATGAAGGAATAAGGAGAGGCAAGAGCCTAATATTGGGGATGCCCGAGGCACCCCAAGGTAATATTCAAGGAATACTCAAGCGTCTAAGCTTGGGGATGCCTCGGAAGGCATCCCCTCTTTTGTCTACAATCTATCGGTAATTTTACTCGGAGCTATATTTTTATTCGTCACATGATATGTGCAAATGCTTGGAGCGCCTTTTGTGTTTATTTTTCCTTTTCTTTTATGAACCATGCTGGTATGAGATAGTCCTTGGTTGATTTATAGAATGCTCTTTGCACTTCACTTATATCTTTTGAGTATGGCTTTATAGAATGCTTCATGTGCTTCACTTATATCATTTGAAGTTTGGATTCCCTGTTTCCCTACACATAGAAAATTGCCATTTGTAGAATGCTCTTTTGCTTCACTTATATTTTTTAGATCAGAGCATATATTTTGTAGAAAGAATTAAACTCTCATGCTTCACTTATACCTATTTAGAGAGTTAACAGGAGTTGGTCATTCACATGGTTAGTCATAAAATCCTACATAAAACTTGTAGATCAATGAATATGATATGTTTGATTCCTTGCAATAGTTTTGCGACATGAAGATGTGATATTAGAGTCATGCTAGTGAGTAATTGTATATTTGTAGAAATACTTGTGTTAAGGTTTGTGATTCCCGTAGCATGCACGTATGGTGAACCGTTATGTGACGAAGTCGGAGCATGATTTATTTATTGATTGTCATCCTTTGTGTGGAGGTCGGGATTGCGTGATGGTTAACTCCTACCAACCCTTCCCCTAGGAGCATGCGTGTAGTACCTTGTTTCAATGACTAATAGACTTTTTCAATAAGTATGTGAGTTCTTTATGACTAATGTTGAGTCGATGGATTATACGCACTCTCACCCTTCTACCATTGCTAGCCTCTCTAGTACCGCGCAACTTTCGCCGGTGCATTACACCCACCATATACCCTTCCTCAAAACAGCCACCATACCTACCTATTATGGCATTTCCATAGCCATTCCGAGATATATTTCCATGCAACTTCCATCATTCCGTTTATTATGACACGCTCCATCATTGTCATATTAATTTGCATGATCGTAAGATAGCTAGCATGATGTTTTCATGGCTTGTCCGTTTTTTGATGTTGTTGCTACGCCAGATCATTGCACATCCCGGTACACCACCGGAGGCATTCATACAGAGTCATATTTTGTTCTAAATATTGAGTTGTAAGTAAATAAAGTGTGATGATTATCATTATTAGAGCATTGTCCCATGTGAGGAAGTAATAAAAGAGGCCAATTAAGCCCAAATAAAAAATAGAGGCCAAAGAAGCCCACCAAAAAAATGAGAGAAAAGAGAGAAGGGAGAATGCTACTATCCTTTACCACACTTGTGCTTTAAAGTAGCACCATGATCTTCATGATAGAGAGTCTCCTATATTGTCACTTTCATATACTAGTGGGAAATTTTCATTATAGAACTTGGCTTGTATATTCCAACGATGGGCTTCCTCAAATTGCCCTAGGTCTTCGTGAGCAAGCAAGTTGGATGCACACCCACTTAGTTTCTTTTTGAGCTTTCATACACTTATAGGTCTAGTGCATCCGTTGCATGGAAATCCCTACTCACTCACATTGATATCTATTTGTGGGCATCTCCATAGCCCATTGATATGCCTAGTTGATGTGAGACTATCTCCTCCTTTTTGTCTTCTCCACGACCACCATATTCTCTTCCACCTATAGTGATATGTCCATGGCTCAAGCTCATGTATTGCATGAAAGTTGAAAAAGTTTGAGAATACTAAAGTATGAAACAATTGCTTGGCTAAAACTGAGGTTGTGTGATGAAGATGGAGCATAGCCAGACCATATGATTTTGTAGGGATAACTTTCTTCGGCCATGTGATTTTCAGAAGACCTGATTGCTTTATTAGTATGCTTGAAATATTATTGTCTTTATGTCAAATGATAGACTATTGCTTTGAATCACTCGTGTCTTAATATTCATGCCATGATTAGATTATATGATCAAGATTATGCTAGGTAGCATTCCACATCAAAAATTATCTTTTTATCATTTACCTACTCGAGGATGAGCAGGAATTAAGCTTGGGAATGCTGATATGTCTCCGTCGTATCTATAATTTTTGATTGTTTCATGCCAATATTCTACAACTTTCATATACTTTTGGCAACTTGTTATACTATTTTTGGGACTAACATATTGATCCAGTGCCTATTGCCAGTTCCTGTTTGTTCCGTGTTTTTGACCTTTTTCAGATAGGAATATCAAACGGAGTCCAAACAGAATAAAACTTTCGCTGTGATTTTTATGGAAAATATCAAAATAACCTGAAGAAAAATACACCCGAGAGGAGTCCCGAGGAAGCCACGAGCCTGGGAGGCGCAGCCACCCCCCTGGCCGCGCCTGGGAGGCTCGTGACCTCCTCGTGGCCCCTCTTTACTTGTTCTCGATGCCAGACGGTCTTATAAGTACCAAAACCTCCAGAACTAAACCTAGATCGGGAGTTCCACCGCCGCAAGCCACTGTAGCCACCAAAAACAAATCGGGAGGGTAGAAACAGAAGGAAACAGAGAGAGAGAGAGATCCAATCTCGGAGGGGATCTTGCCTCTCCGTCGCCATGGAGACCATGGACCAGAGGGGAAACCCTTCTCCCATCTAGGGAGGAGGTCAAGGAAGAAGAATAATAAGGGGGGCTCTCTCCCCCTCTCTCCCAACGGCGCCGGAACACCGCGTGGGACATCATCGTGTGACGGCGATCTACACCAACACCTCCGTCATCTTCACCAACACCTCCATCACCTTCCCCCATCTATATTCAGCGGTCCACTCTCCCGCAACCCGCTGTACCCTCTACTTGAACATGGTGCTTTATGCTTCATATTATTATCCAATGATGTGTAGTCATCCTTTGATGTCTGAGTAGATTTTCGTTGTCCTATCGGTGATTGATGAATTGCTATGATTGGTTTAAATTGCTTGTGGTTATGTTGTTGTCCTTTGGTGCCCATCATATGAGCGCGCGCATGGATCACATCATAGGGTTAGCTGTATGTTGATAGGACTGTGTATTGGAGGGTAAGGGTGACAAAAGCTTCCACCTAGCATAGAAATTGATGCATACGAGATTGAAGGGGGACCAATATATCTTATTGCTATGGTTGGGTTTTACCTTAATGAACGTTAGTAGTTGCGGATGCTTGCTAATAGTTCCAATCATAAGTGCATAGAATTCAAAGTAAGGGATGACATGCTAGCAGTGGACTCTCCCACATAAAACTTGCTAGCGGTCTAGTAACATAGTCAATTGCTTAGGGACAATTCCGCAACTCCTACCACCACTTTTCCACACTCGCTAAACTAACGTAATTGTTTCTTTATCTAAACAGCCCCTAGTTTTTATTTATGTGTTCTTTATTATCTTACAAACCTATCCTATCACACCTACAAAGTACTTCTAGTTTCATACTTGTTCTAGGTAAAGCGAACGTAAAGTGTGCGTAGAGTTGTATCGGTGGTCGACAGAACTTGAGGGAATATTTGTCC
Source organism: Hordeum marinum (assembly GCA_022496015.1). Classification (NCBI taxonomy): domain Eukaryota; kingdom Viridiplantae; phylum Streptophyta; class Magnoliopsida; order Poales; family Poaceae; genus Hordeum; species Hordeum marinum. The sequence goes on along the minus strand of CM039677.1, from coordinate 3,492,353 downwards.
TACCGTTAGCTCCTCGTTGGGTTCGACACTCTTACTTATCGAGAAAGGCTACAATTGATCCACTATACTTGTGGGTTATCACTCCACCACCATCGCCGCGGCGCCGTCACGCTGCCGGAGAACTCTTCTACCTCTCCGCTCCCTCTTGCTGGATCAAGAAGGCGGAGATCATCATCAAGCTGTACGTGTGCTGAACGCGGAGGTGCCATCCGTTCGGCACTAGATTGGAAGGACCGTGATCATGATTACGAGATGGATCGTGATGAGATCGCGGGACAGATCATGATGAGTTCGCGGGACGGATCGTGATGATTTCGCGGGACGGATCGTGATGAGATCGCGGGACGCTCGGCGATTTGGATCCCGAAGACGTTCGACTATACTAACCGCGTTTCTTAATGCTTCCCGCTTAGCGATCTACAAGGGTATGTAGATCCACTCCCCCTCTCGTAGATGCTTGTCACCATGTATAGGTCTTGCGTGTGTGTAGGAAAGTTTTTGTTTCCCATGCAACGTTCCCTAACACCTACTACTATTTACCACTCCCTTAAAGATCTACTCATCTACTTGCCCAAAGAAAACATACAGATCGGAAATCATACATAGCTATATGAAATCACACATAATAAATATCAGATTGCCAAATAATTTTTAATGAATAATCTGAACATAAACTCACAATTCATCGGATCTCAACAAACACACCACAAAACTTACATTGAATAGGTCTTCGAAGAGATCATTGTATTAAAGATCAAACGAGAGAGAGAGAGAGAGAGAGAGAGAGAGAGTTACGCATGTGTAGGTCCTATAGGAACTAATCCCACAACATTAGGGAGACAACAAGGTTTATGAAGATGGCATGTATGATGGATTCCTCCTCCGGCGGTGTATCAGAAAAAGCTTCCAGATGGGATACATAATCGCTTGACTACATGGCGATAACCAGGCTTTGTAACTATGCATAAAGGAAACAAAGTAGTATGCAGATACATAACCAAGATTAAACCTAACAGGTACTCGAGTCTTTTAGGCTTTAGTTTGTTGTTCTGATTTATCGAGACAATTAATGTATGGTCACTTGGTGAAGGTCCTAAATAAATAATCACCACACGAGGGAGTGGATGAATGGCCCCTACACCTTATGACGTCTCACTGGTAGAAAACAGGGCATCAGTCCCGGTTGCAGACGGCCTTTATTACCGGTTCTGCAATCGGGACAAAATGATTGGGACTAATGCCCATCGCTTTTAGTCCTGGTTGGCTTACGAAATAGGACTAAAGGAGCTCAACGTGGCCACCGTGGGGCGCCTAGCAGGTTGACCTTTAGTCCCGGTTGGTAACACCTACCGGGACTAAAAGGCAGCCACAAGTCAGCAGTTGCTAGCCACTGGGTTTTTTAAAGGAGGGGTTTAGGGGTTTTGGATGGTTTAGGGGTTTTCTTATTGTGTTTCCGCCATTTATTTTTGTGTTCACCATTTTTTTATGCTTGTCATTCAACTCGACGCTATCTACTACATATAGCAATGAAAGAACGACATTACACAACATCGTCATGATCAATATATAGAGAGAAGAATTGACCTTCCTTTCTCCGTGCCTAGTCGAACAATGCAATAAGTTTTTGTAAATCTATTCGACGCTATTACATATAATATATACAATATAACATCTCTTACGATCCTAATATCTCATTGCCAAAATCGCATAGCATCTCTTGATGGTATTCTCCATGTTTAGGTATGACATGGTCAACAAAGAATCCCGATAATTTCTCTTAAATTGCTCATATGTGATCAGTTGGTAGGAGTTCGTCCCGCTTCTGCCAGATCTAATTCAAAGAAGGGTATATATATATATATATATACACACACATAAAATGTATTTTTTATGGTCTTATGACCAATAATTTTGCTTTCTTATGCCAACATTTTACGTAGTGAATCAATTTAATTGTATAATAAATGTAATGTATTCGTAAAATGATCGTAAGATTACCTCGGATGAATAATAACTTATTCTACACCCTGGGTGATGAATATATATCTAAGCTATTCTGTTTCGCGTAACAGAATGTTACCCTACTTGAATTGACGTAGTTTACAGATTGGACTGACGAATTCGAGCGGGTGGACTCATACTTTCATTATGCCGAACTGATCATCTTGTTTAGTTCAAAAACATAATAATCAAACATTGCAAGAAAAAATCATCGGAATAGGGCAGTGTAATTTATCGTTGGAAAGCCCTTGACATCTAAATTACAATCCTATAATTTGTTTTTGTAAAATTATCATGGTTTAAGAGCAGTTTTGAAAAAAAATCATTTTTAACCGAAAATATGAATCGTATTTTGGAGTTTATTTTCAAATGGTTTGTCAGGAATTGAGTAAATGAGATGGCGTTGGAAATCTGGTAAAAATCCGCATCTTCCATATGCAGATTGAATTATTAAATTATGAATGATTCAAAAGTAATTTGGAAAATGGTGAAATTCTGGCCGAAAATTATTTTCGCGATTTTTTGCAAACGGCTTGTCGGATTGACGCAAATGACATGGCGTTGGATAGCTATGGAAAATGCATAACTTTTGCGTATTTAAAGTTTTTTCTAATTGTTTATGGTTTGAAGTCGAATTCGAATTCGGTGAAATTTGGTTTCGAACGTGATTTTTTTTGAAAAGTCTGTTGAAATAAGGCAAATAATATACCGATAGAAAGCTATCAAAATTGCAAAACTTATTCATGTTGAACGTTTTCTCAAATTCGCAACCGTTTAAGAGTAATTTTGAATATGATGAGACCCATCTTGCTGTTTTCGCGTCCGAAAACAAAGTACTCGTACTGATAAAAGTGTGTGTTTGTACTGAGCGTTATTCACTGACTGTACTTTAATTTTTTTTTTGTACTGTTTTCGTTAGAAATTTTCAAGCATTTGTCAGAGTTTAATAAATTATATTATTCTGATAGTATTTCCGAACTGACGACTTGGAGTAGTTGTACTGACGCTTTCCATCTCGTCAAATTGATCGTCGAGTTGGGGTGGCGCGCGCGGCCGACGGGATGGGGCGGGGTGACGATTGCCTCCAACGGTAGGAGGCGGGTCGGGGTGGGGCGGGTTGCAGTATAGCCTAGCCTCGTACTGACGCTTTCCATCTCGTCGAATTGATCATCGAGCAAGGGCGGTGTGCAGAGCCGACAGGATGGGGCGGCGCGCGAGGCCGATGAGTTGGGGCGACGCGATGACTGCCTCCAGCGGTAGGAGGAGGATCGGGATGGGGCGGGTCATAGCAGAGTCCAGCCTCGTACATGTTGGACACGTCGCTCCCATATTGTTTACGTACTTCAAATTGTTCTTAATATATGCTCTGGTCCCGCTTAGAGCTCGAGTGGCGAATGACCTCGCAAACGTAGTATGCAAATAAATTAGTCTCGGGTGCCTGCCAAAAGCACTTTACGAGAATAGAGTTCAATTAATATGATAAAAAAACATGATAATGGTATTAAAACTAGAATTAATGAGAGATGCACAATACGCGAGTAGTACTTACTTTGCGGTGTAAAAATTGCCACTTCGGTTTCCATATGACACCCTTAACCTATATGGTGAAGTTTTTCCAAACCCTGATCGACAAAGAAAATGATTACTTGATATTAGGAAATTAACAAAAGATGTCGATATGGTGCGATAATGATTGAACTTACTTCTGAAGCATTTGCCTCATGTTCATCCACTCCTCAGGGTCTTTACGTCTCGAGTCCAAGACAATTACTTTTCCCTCTTCAAGCTGAATGTCTAGCAAAATAAAGTGGAAACTACGCACGCATAACTCATTAATTGCACTTAGCCTTGACTAAGCGAAATAGAATGTGCACAAGATAGTAACACTCACTTGAAGTTGTAAGGAAATAGTATTTCCTTTCTGGTTCGTTGTCCAAGTAACGCATTTAGCAAACTTTTCTTTGTATCAGCGGGATAATCTTTTAACGTACGTTCATTTATGAAATTTGGGTCAATGAACCCAATGTCATAGATTATAGTTTTTTGCATTCGAGGATCTTCAATATGCATAATATAGTGTGCAGATAATTAATACATGCAATGAACAAGCTAACCTAGATACTTAATTATAGAAAAAATACTTATAGACAATAGCAACCAACGATAGTTTTGTAGAGGGCAGCTTGATTGTATAACTGAAAATTTTCTTCAAATTCAATGAACAACACCTGCTCTCCATTGAAGAAGTGCTCATTTTTTATTCCCACGAAGACATTGTCAGTCCCGTCCTTGCTTGTATTCAAGTATCATTCATGCAATTGTCGCATCATCGTTTGTAGACGGGGGAGCTCCTCACATCTTACGAGAGGCTTCCCGTTTTCATATCTTAAGGTTTGTACTACTTCAACCTTTTCAAACTGTATCGAGTTAGGTAAGTAATCACCAGCAGTGATAGCAAGACCACCAGCCGCTTTCTCTCGATCATTAGCTTTATCGGTAACCACCTTCAAGCGAAGGGCACGATTGCAGTCCTTGTTCGCCGAGCTGGGGAATTGTTTTCCCACTTCTTGCACGACTGCTATTTAAGCTTCCCAACCTCCTCACTTAACCAAATGTCTTTTGAATATAGCGATCATAGTTTGATTGCAGTAGAGGCGGTGGTGGTCGCCTAAGGGCTTCCAGAGTTCGCTTCACTTTCACCGGATCTACTCTCCTTTGGAGGTGGACATTTCTCTTCGGCATCCACGATCTTGTTGGTTTCCTCCTCATTCAATTTGTATGGTAACTTCGGAGGAACCTTAAGGCTTGGGCCTACTCTGAATTTATTTGTTTTCGTACTGCTGCTAGCCGCCGGAGCGGTGGCGGCTCTCTTCCGATTTTGCTGAGGCAGCGGAGGAGGTGGAGTCCGATGACGCGGTGGAGACAGCTGAGGCGGTGGAGGATTCTGCTGAGGCGTCTGCTCCGTCGGAGTCCGCTGAGGTGGCAGGAGACGGATGACGCGCCAGAGACGACTGACGCACCGTAGACAGTTGACGCACCGTAGACGGTTGATGCACCGGAGACTGACTCGGGCACCAAGGCCTCCTCCGGCTGAGTCTGTTGAAGCGGCATCTAGTATGGAAGCATGATGTGGTCCTTTCTCCATAGATAGGTAGTCCTCAAGGCATATCAAAGAAGAATCTCCCCTTCACATGTAGCGTACTCAAACTCCAGCCCCTCAAATCCGTCCATTATTTCATCCACCCCGAAAATAGCAAAGCCAGCTGGAACTGGAGTGAAATGGAAAGTTGCATCAGGTCGAGGAGGTAAGACATAGCCGACCGCCGCCTTCAAGGTCAGGTTATGGCATTTCACCATTAGCACACAATGTTCATTATTCGTTATACCATCCATGGGGTAGCAAGGAGCCATGCTATCAGGATGAACGAGCTCCATGGAGGCGACGATGCTTCTCCACTGAGATGGTAGGGCAGCATCATGGGTAGTCTCCAATGCAGGATCTTCGTGTCGCTGAGATGGTTGGCCTGTAGCTCACTGGCTCCCAAGTGCCTCAAGTTTTTCTAATCTTTCATTCATCTTCTGCATTTCGCTTGCTTCCTCTTTCTTCTTTCTTTGTCGGCTTCTATAACCAGTGTTGTCGGGAAACCCAACCTTCCACAGAACGGAGCCAGATGTGCCTCGTGTTCATCTAGGATGTTCAGGATTCCCGAGGGCCAATGACAGCTCATCCTTCTCTTTGTCGGGAACGAACGTCCCTTCCTTTGATTTCCTGATTGCTTCCTCAAGATTTTTGACGGGTGTTTCAAGTTGAACTTTCATCAAGACACACTTCCCTGTTTCTAGGTCCAAAGTTCCCCCAACCCCAAAGAACCAAGTCCACGCCCGATCTGGCCAGTGCAATGTCGCTGGTTGGACATATTTAGCAAGCAGGTCTTGCTCAGCTTTGTCGCACGTAGGCCGGGCTTTACTATAGCCACCTAACCCCGTAACATGGTGATACTCCTTCCTTGCAGCATTTCTCTTATTTGTAAGTGACCTGTTCTTAGCCTTCTCCGATTTCTGGTAGGCCACAAATGTGGTCCAGTGATCTCTCATCTTCAAGTATTGACCGGTGATTTCTGGTCGGCCAAACTTTTTGTTCAATACTTTCTTCCACTTCTTGAATAGTTCTTCCAACTTCTTAAGAGCAAACGCCTTGACCTTTCGCTGTATAACTGGGTTATTCGAATCGTCCTCTGGTGGTAGGCTGAAATTTCTCATCAGCGAGTTCCAAAGGTCATCTTTCAATTTATCGTGGACATAAGGAACTTGAGGGTCCTTATTCTTATTCCATTCTTGGATGCTGATAGGGATGATGTCCCTAACAATAACTCCACACTTATGTATAAATATGTCCTTGGTCCGCTTGGGAGCAATCGGTTGGCCTTCTGGAGAGACTTCTTCGATCGCAAACCTTGCATCCAGGTCCAACCTTCTCTTCGGGACTCGTCTCCTTACTAGAGTTTTGCTCGATCCGGATGGCTAATTAAAATAAGAAAGAGTCGTCATGATCTCCTTTGTCCTCCATTCGATCACCGAAGCCGTCATGATCTCCTTCGTCCTCCATTCGATCACCAGAGTCGTAATGATCTCCTTCGAACTCATCGGAGCCGTCATCCTCCCTTTCCTGACCATTGGTCTCATTGAGAAACGACAAGGTGATTTCACCTCCGTCTAGGATTATATCCCCCCAAAACTCTTCTTTTTCTAAGTCTCTGGCCATAGTCTCTCCAAATATTACAACATGGCAATATACAACCATGAGAGATGGATTAGTGGCAAACATAGACTTAATTACAACATTCAGTTCACAAGTTTTATAACTATCAATTCACAAGTTTTATAACAGTCAAACCATTTTAGTAACATTTTTGTCATCAAGTATATATCAACTATAGGAATCGGAGCTTCACATTTTCATACAAAAAAGTAGCTTCACATTTTCATTTCAAAAAAAGACTTGCTTCACATTTTCATTTAATAAAAATACTACCTTAGCATTTACATTTCAAAAAAAGACTTGCTTCATATTTTCATTTAAGAAAAATATTACCTTCACATTTTCATTTCAAAAACAAAGCACATTTTCACAAAACATATCATCTCTCAAAATGGGAGCTTCACATATTCATTTCAAAATTTAACACATCATTCATATGCAGAAATTAACATTTGTTTCTCTATCTAAAAAAACCTAAAAAGTTCTCTTTAATCTCGTCTCATCTCCACAAAAAATCTATATCTATCACAATGAGTTATTACATTTCACCCATCTGTTTATTCATCTAAAAAACAAAGCAAATTTAACTCACCATCTGATACATCTCATACATCTCATCTCATCTAATCTAAAAAAATAGAGCACATTTCATACATCTTATCTCATCTCATCTCATCTCATCTCATCATCAAACAAGTAACATGTATGATATATCAACAAGAACACAAGACCTCTAGCAAATCTGAGATCCATGGTCGCGGATGGAACAGGGAAGAAGAGGGGTGGAAGAGAGAGGAAGGAGGGACGAGAGGGGTGGAGGGAGTACTATTTGTGGAGCGGCGGCGGCGGGGTAGGGGCGCAACACCGTCGGGGCAGGGCACAGGCGTAGGGAGGAGCGGTGTCAGGGCAGGACGTGCGTCGGTGCAGAGGGGTAGGGCGGGGCGAGGGTGTCGAGGGCATTGGTGAGGGATAGGGCATAGATAGGGCGTCGGCGGCAAAATTCGGTAGCCTGGCGGCGTCGAGGTCGTGATGTCTACTACGCAACCTTCTCCTTGTAGACGTTGTTGGGCCTCCAAGTGCAGAGGTTTGTAGGACAGTAGCAATTTCCCCTTAAGAGGGTGACCTAAGGTTTATAAATCCGCGAGAAGCATAGGATGAATATGGTATCTCTCAAGCAACCCTGCAACCAAATAACAAAGAGTCTCTTGTGTCCCCAACACACCCAATACAATGGTAAATTGTATAGGTGCACTAGTTCGGCGAAGAGATGGTGATACAAGTGCAATATGGATAGTAGATATAGGTTTTTGTAATCTGAAAATATAAAAACAGCAAGGTAACTAATTGTAATAGTGAGCACGGACGGTATTGCAATGCGTGGAGACAAGGCCTAGGGTTCATACTTTCACTAGTGAAGTTCTCTCAACAATGATAACATAATTGGATCATATAACTAGCCCTCAACGTGCAACAAAGAGTCACTCCAAAGTAACTAATAGCGGAGAACAAACGAAGAGATTATTGTCGGGAACGAAGTTATTCTTTCTGATCGATCTATTCAGGAGTCTGTAGTGAAATAACACGAAGCTATTCTTTCTGTTCAATCTATCCTAGAGTTCGTACTTGAATAACACCTTAAGACACATATCAACCAAGACCCTAATGTCACCTAGATACTCCATTGTCACCTCAAGTATCCGTGGGTATGATTATACGACATGCATCACACAATCTCAAAATCATCTATTCAACCAACACATAGAACATCTAAGAGTGCCCCAAAGTTTCTACCGGAGAGTCAAAACGTGTGCCAACCCCTATGCATAGGTTCCCGAGGTCAAGAAACCCGCAAGTTGATCACCAAAACATTCATCAAGTACTCACATGAATATCCCATTGTCACCACAGATACACACATGCAAGACATACATCAAGTGTTCTTAAAGGCTCAATCCGATAAGATAACTTCAAAGGGAAAACTCAATCATTACAAGAAGGGAGAGGGGGAAGAACATCATAAGATCCAACTATAGTAGCAAAGCCCACGGTACATCGAGATCAAGACATCTCAAGAACACGAGACAGAGAGATCAAACACATAGATACTGGTACATACCCTCAGCCCCGAGGGTGAACTACTCCCTCGTCTTCATGGAGATCACCGGGATGATGAAGATGGCCACCGGAGATGGATTCCCCTCTGGCAGGGTCCCGGAACGGGCTCTCGATTGCTTTTTCGTGGATACAAAGGCTTGCGGCGGCAGAACTCCCGATCTATGTTTAGTTCTGCGGGTTTCAATATTTATAAGACCGTCTGGCATCGAGAACAAGTCAGGAGGGGCCACGAGGAGGTCACGAGCCCCCTAGCCGCGGCCTAGGGGGGCCATGCCTCCCAGGCTCGTGACTCCCTCATGCCTCCTCTCCGGTATCTTTTCCTTCTGGTATTTTTGATATTTTCCATCGAAGATCACGGCGAAAGTTTTATTCCGTTTGGACTCCGTTTGATATTCCTATCTGAAAAAGGTCAAAAACACAGGAAAAAACAGGAACTGGCACTGGGCATTGAGTTAATAAGTTAGTCCCAAAAATAATATAAAATAGCATATTCATGCATATAAAACATCCAAAGTTGATAATATAATAGCATGGAACAATCAAAAATTATAGATACGTTGGAGACGTATCAAGCATCCCAAGCTTAACTCCTGCTCGTCCTCGAGTAGGGAAGTGATAAAGACCGAATTTTTGATGTGGAATGCTGCCTAACATATTTGTTTTATGTAATCTCTTTATTGTGGCATGAATGTTCAGATCCATAAGATTCAAAACAATAGTTTAATATTGACATGAAAACAATAATACTTCAATTATAATAGCAAAGTAATCATGAACTTTTGAAATAACAAGGCCAAAGAAAGTTATCCCTACAAAATCATATAGTCTGGCTATGCTCCATCATCCCCACACAACGAATTTAAATCATGCATAACCTTGGTATTGCCCAAGTAATTGTTTTCGCACTCTGACTTTCTCAAACTTTTTTCAACTCTCATGCAATACATGAGCGTGAGCCATGGATATAGCACTATAGGTGGAATAGAGTGAGGTGGAGGTTGTGAGGCAAAAAGGAGGAGATGGTCACAACGCCTCGGTGTATCAATGGGCTATGGAGATGCCCATCAGTAGATATCAATGTGAATGAGTAGGGATTACCATGGAACGGATGCACTAGAGCTGTAAGTGTATGAAAGCTCAAAAATGAAAACTACTGGGTGTGCACCCAACTTGCTTTCTCACGAAGACCTAGGGCAATTTTAGGAAGCCCATCATTGGAATATACAAGCCAAGTTATATAATGAAAATTTCCATTAGCATATGAAAGTGACAAAACAAGAGACTCTCTATCATGAAGAACATGGTGCTATTTTGAAGCACAAGTGTGGAAAAAGATACTAGCATTGTCCCTTCTCTCTTTTTCTCTCATTTGGGCTCTTTGGCCTCTTTTTTTATATTTTATTTTTTGGTTGGGCTCTTTGGTCTCTTTTTTTATATCCTCACCTGGGACAATGCTCTAATAATGATGATCATCACACTTTTATTTACTTACAACTCGATACTTAGAACAATAATGACTCTATATGAATGAAAGTGATGGCACATGTCATGAGACGGAATGGTGGAAGTTGCATGGCAATATATCTCGGAATGGCTATGAAAATGCCATAATAGGTAGGTATGGTGTCTGTTTTGAGGAAGGTAAATGATGGGTTTGTGCATCGGCGAAAGTTGTGCGGCACTAGAGAGAGTAGCAATGGTGGAAGGGTGAAAATGCATCTATACCATGGACTCACATTAGTCATGAAGAACTCATATACTTATTGCAAAAGTTTTATTAGTTATCGCAACAAAGTGCTAGACGCATGCTCCTAGGGGAAGGGTTGGTAGGAGTTAACCATCGTGCGATCCCGACCACCACACAAAGGATGACAATCAATAAAAACATCATGCTCCGACTTCCTAACATAGCGGTTCACCATACATGCATGCTACGGGAATCAAAAACTTCAAAACAAGTATTTATAGATTCACAACACTCTACTAACATAACTCTAATATCACCATCTCCATGTCTCAAAACTAGATGCAAGGAATCAAACTTCTCTTACTCCTCAATGCACTTGAATATGAAAGTTTTTATTATATCCCTTTTGGATGCCTATCATATTAGCACTAGTTTCATAACCTAAGAAGATTAGCATGCTGTTTAAGACTCTCAAAATGATATAATTGAAGCATGAGAGTTCATCAATTTCTCTAAATATAAACATTGCAATGCTCTATAAGGATATAAGTGAAGCGCTAGAGCAAAAGACAAACTACTCCAAAAGATATAAGTGAAGCTCAATGAGTAGTTGAATAATTATTTAGCTATGTGAAGACTCTCCCATATAATAATTTCAGATCCTAATTACATTATTCAAAAAAATAAAATGACACTCCAAGGATAGCACGAATCATGTGAAGAAGCAAAAACTTTAGTTCAACCGATACTAACCGATAATTGTTGAAGAAGAAAGGTGGGATGCCAACCGGGGCATCCCCAAGATTAGATGCTTGAGACTTCTTGAAATATGGATTGGGGTGCCTTGGGCATCCCCAAGCTTGAGGTTTTGTGTATCCTTAATTCCTCTCATATGGTGGTTTCCAAAATCTTAAAAACTTCATCCACACAAAACATAACAAGAACTCATGAGATAGGTTAGTATAAATCAATGCAAAACTATATCATCCTATACTAAAGAAAATCACTAATAATATTATTTGACATTTAATACTAAATGCCTCTACATATTTAAAACTCCCATCATCAAATGGAGTCATTAAAAAAGCAAACATATGCAAACAATGCAAACATAACAGCAATCTTCCTAAATAGAATAGTCTGTGAAGAATGCAGCAAGATCCATACTTAGTTATATCCAAAAAATCTGAAAAAATTCCAGGCTGTATGGAATTTATAATAGCATACTGTGTCCAAATTTCAAGTTATTCCGACATACAAAAAATTCTAGGAAATTTTTGCACTACAAGCAAACTTTCTGTTTTGGAACACCAACTCCTATACTTGCAAATTAAGCATGGTAAAGGTTATCCTTGACATTTTTATTGAAATAAATGATGAAAAACATTAACATTAATATAAATAAAATCAAGTAAGTACTAATAAAATAAAATGACGCTCCAAGCAAAACACATATCATGTGATGAATAAAAATATAGCCCCAAGTAAAGTTACCGATGGATTGAAGACGAAAGAGGGGATGCCTTCCCGGGGCATCCCCAAGCTTAGGCTATTTTGTGTACTTGAATATGGCTTGGGATTCCTTGGTAATACCCAAGATTAGGCTCTTTCCACTCCTTGTTCCGTTGTCCATCTGAACTTTACCCAAAACTTGAAAACTTCACAACACAAAACTTAACGGAACTTCGTGAGATGGGTTAGTATAATAAAGACAAATAATTCATTTTGGTACTGTCAAGACAAGATTCATAAATTATCCCACACAATTCCTAAGGTATATTATCATTTTAAGAATTTATATCACTTAATATAATCTATGGAAACACTAAAACAAGCAAACTATGCATTGAAAACACAATCTATCAAGAACAGAATAGTCTGTAATGATCTGAATGATAACCATACTTATGCACCACCAAAAATTCTTAAACAATTATTAAAATTAATTCAATTTGTATATAAATCATAATAAAAAGGAATCAACTAAAAATCTCTCTCTGGATAAAAATTAAAAAAATTCGTGAGCACAAAGTTTCTGTCTTTTTCAGCATGATCAAACAACTATCACCCAAACTAATCATAAAGGATTTAATTGGCATTTCATTGAAATAAAAGCTATAAAACATTATTAATACATTATACTAAAAATTTGAACACATAAAAACAGTAAGGATACATATTGGGTTGTCTCCCAACAAGCACTTTTCTTTGATGCCTTTTAAGCTAGGCATGATGATTTCAATGATGCTCACATAAAAGATAATGATTGAAACATAATGGAAGCATCATGAAGCATATGACTAGCACATTTAAGTCTAACCCACTTCCTATGCATAGGGATTTTGTGAACAAACAACTTATTGGAGCAAGAATCATCTAGCATAGGAAGGCAAAACAAGCATAGCTTCAAAAAATTCAACACATAGAGAGGAAACTTGACATTATTGCAATATGTAGAAGCATATGATCCTCTCTCATAATATTTTTCAGTAGAATCATGAATGAATTCAAAAATATAACCAGAACCTAAAGCATTCTTTTCATGATCTACAATCATAGAATTTTTACTACTCTCCACATGAGCAAATTTATTCTCATGATTAATAGTGGGAGTATCGTAAAAGACTTGAATACTACGAATAGTTTCCGCATTAAAAGAGTGATGTTTATCAAAAGGGTACTCATAATTGTGACAATTTTTATCATCATTCTTATTTATATCATAAGTATCATCACAATAATCATCATAGATAGGGGGCCTGCTTTCATCATAATAATTTTGATCATTCAAAGTGGGGGAACTAAAAAGATCATCTTTATCAAACATAGCATCCCCAAGCTTGTAGCTTTGCATATCATTAGCATCATGGATATTCAAAGTATTCATATTAACAAGATTGCAATCATGCTCATCATTCACATATTTTATGCCAAGCATCCTATGTAATTCTTCTTCTAGCATTTGAGCACAATTTTCTTTTTCATCATTTTCACGAAAGACATTAAAAACATGAAGCATATGGGGTAACCTTAATTCCATTTTTTTTGTAGTTTTATTTTAATAGACTAAACTAGTGATAAAACAAGAAACTAAAAGATTCGATTGCAAGATCTAAAGATATACCTTCAAACGCTAACCTCCCCGGCAAAGGCGCCAGAAAAGATCTTGATGTCTACTACGCAACCTTCTCCTTGTAGACGTTGTTGGGCCTCCAAGTGCAGAGGTTTGTAGGACAGTAGAAATTTTCCCTTAAGTGGGTGGCCTAAGGTTTAGGAATCCGCGGGAGGTGTAGGATGAAGATGGTATCTCTCAAGCAACCCTGCAACCAAATAACAAAGAGTCTCTTGTGTCCCTAACACACCCAAAACAATGGTAAGTTGTATAGGTGCACTAGTTCGGCGAAGCGATGGTGATACAAGTGCAATATGGATAGCAGATATAGGTTTTTGTAATCTGAAAAAATAAAAACAGCAAGGTAAGTAATAGTAAAAGTGAGCACGAACGGTATTGCAATGCGTGGAAACAAGGTCTAGGGTTCATACTATCACTAGTGAAGTTCTCTCAACAATGATAACATAATTGGATTAAATAACTAGCCCTCAACGTGCAACAAAGAGTCACTCCAAAGTAACTAATAGCGGAGAACAAATGAAGAGATTATTGTCGGGTATGAAGTTATTCTTTCTGATCGATCTATTCAAGAGTCCGTAGTAAAATAACAAGAAGCTATTCTTTCCGTTCAATATATCCTAGAGTTCATACTAAAATAACACCTTAAGACACATATCAACCAAGACCCTAATGTCACCTAGATACTCCATTGTCACCTCAAGTATCCGTGGGTATGATTATACGACATGCATCACACAATCTCAAAATCATCTATTCAACCAACACATAGAACTTCAAAGAGTGCCCTAAAGTTTCTACCGGAGAGTCAAAACGTGTGCCAACACCTATGCATAGGTTCCCGAGGTCACGAAACCCGCAAGTTGATCACCAAAACATACATCAAGTACTCACATGAATATCCCATTGTCACCACAGATACACACGTGCAAGACATACATCAAGTGTTCTTAAAGACTCAATTCGATAAGATAACATCAAAGGGAAAACTCAATCATTACAAGAAGGGAGAGGGGGGAGAACATCATAAGATCCAACTATAGTAGCAAAGCCCGCGGTACATCGAGATCAAGAGATCTCGAGAACACGAGAAAGAGACAGAGAGAGATCAAACACATAGCTACTGGTACATACCCTCAGCCCAGAGGGTGAACTACTCCCTCCTTGTCATAGAGATTGCCGAGATGATGAAGATGGCCACCGGAGATGGATTCCCCCTCCGGCAGGGTGCCGGAACGGGCTACCGATTGTTTTTTGGTGGCTACAGAGGCTTGCGGCGGCGGAACTCCCAATCTAGGTTTAGTTCTGCGGGTTTCAGTATTTATAAGACCGTCTGACGTCGAGAACAAGTCAGGAGGGGCCACGAGGAGGTCACGAGCTCCCTAGCCGCGGCCTAGCGGGGCGCGCCTCCCAGGCTCGTGACTCCCTCGGGCCTCCTCTCCGGTATCTTTTCCTTCTGGTATATTTGATATTTTCCATAAAAAATCACGGCGAAAGTCTTATTCCGTTTGGACTCCGTTTGATATTCCTATCTGAAAAAGGTCAAAAACACGGAAAAAACAGGAACTGGCACTAGGCACTGAGTTAATAAGTTAGTCCCAAAAATAATATAAAATAGCATATTCATGCATATGAAACATCCAAAGTTGATAATATAATAGCATGGAACAATCAAAAATTATAGATACGTTGAAGACATATCAGGTCGTCGTCGACACCGTCGGGGAGAGAAGAGAAGAAACTGCAAATGGATTGGAAAAACTGCCAAGTCTCGCTTATATAGCCGCACCTTTAGTACCGGTTTGTGTGGATCCAACCGGGACTAAAAGGGGGCATTAGTCCCGGTTGGAGCCACAAACCGGGACTAAAGGTCAATTTCTAGCAGCCCAAAGGGCGGGAAGTAGAGACCTTTAATCCCAGTTTGTGGCACGAAATGGGACTAAAGGGTGGCATTATTGGAAATATGCCCCAATATATAAAGTGTTTATTATTATATTTCCTTGTTCATGATAATCGTTTATTATCCATGCTATAATTGCATTGATTGGAAACACATTGCATGTGTGGGTAAATAGACAACACTGTGTCCCTAGTATGGCTCTAGTGAACTAGCTCGTTGATCAAAGATGGTCAGGGTTTCCTATCCATTGACATGTGATGTCATTTGATAACGGGATCACATAATTAGGAGAATGATGTGATGGACAAGACCCAAACTACAAACGTAGCATATGATCGTGTCAGTTTATTGCTACTGTTTGCTGCATGTCAATGTATATGTTCCTATGACCATGAGATCATGCAAATCACGGATATCGGCGGAGTGCCTTGTGTGTATCAAACTTCTCAACGTAACTGGGTGACTATAAAGGTGCTCTACAGGTATTTACGATGATGTCTGTTGAGTTGGCATGGATCGATACTAGGATTTGTTACTCCGTGCGATGGAGAGGTATCTCGGGGCCCACTCGGTAATGCAACATCACAAATAAGCCTTGCAAGCAACGTGACTAATTGTTAGTTGCAGGATCTTGTATTACGGAACGAGTAAAGAGACTTGCCAGTAACGAGATTGAACTAGGTATGGAGATAGCGACGATCGAATCTCAGGCAAGTAACATACCGAAGAACAAAGGGAACGTTATACGAGATTAACTGAATCCTTGACATAGAGGTTCGACCGATGAAGATCTTCGTACAATATGTAGGAACCAATGTGGACATCCAGGTCTCGCCATTGGTTATTGACCATAGAGGTGTCTCGGTCATGTCTACATAGTTCTCGAACCCGCAGGGTCTGCACACTTAAGGTTCGGTGACGTTTCGGTAGTGTAGAGTTATGTATGGTGCTAACCGAAGGTTGTTCAGAGTCCCGGATGAGATCCCAGATGTCATGAGAAGCTCCGGAATGTTCGAGAGGTAAAGATTCATATATAGGAAGTCCCAGTTTGGTCGCCAGAAAACTTTCGGGCTCATCGGTAGTGTACCGGGAGTGCTGGTAGTGTACCGGGAAGCCTCCGGGAGGGGTATTTCGACCCCAAGAGGTCGATGGGCTGTGGGAGGGTGTTAACCAGCCCTTAATGGGCTGGGAAACCCAGCCACAAAGGCCCATGGCCCAGGGAGTGGAATTCCTAAAGGAAAAAAGGGAAAAAGAGAAAATCAGCCAATAGGAAAGCAATCCTACTCCAACTAGGATTGGAGGGCAAGTAGGATTGCTGGATCAAGACGGTGGAGATCGTCATCAAGCTGCACGTGTGCTGAATGCGGAGGTGCCGTCCGTTCGGTACTAGATCGGAAGGATCGTGATCACGGCCATGGGACGTTCGTGATTGGATCACGGGACGGATCGTGACGAGATCGCGGGATAGTTCGTGATTGGTTCGCGGGACAGTTTGTGATTAGATCGCGGGACAGATCGTGACGAGATCGCGGGACGGTTCGTGATTGGTTCGCGGGACGGTTCGTGATTAGATCGCGAAGAAGTACGACTACACCAACCGCATTTCTTAACGCTTCCCGTTTAGCGATCTACCAGGGTACGTAGATCCACTCTCCCTCTCGAAGATGCTCATCACCATGGATAGGTTTGCGTGTGCATAGGAAAAATTGTGTTTCCCATGCGACGTTCCCCAACAGTGGCATCATGAGCTAGGTTGATGGTTCGATGAGATCTCGAGTAGAACACAAAAGGTTTGTGGGCGTTGATGCTTAGATTGCTTCCTCCCTTGGTCGGATTTTTGTTCAGCGGGATTGTGTGATAAAACGGCTCAGACCAATATTACTCGTACGCTTACGAGAGACCGGTTCCCTCGACGCAACTTGTTGCTTAGATGGCTTGCGGGCGACAGTTTGTCTCACTTTAGTTGGATCGGATCCGACAAAGGCGGTCCTTGAGAAGGTTGAAAATCAATCTATGTATCACCGTTGTGGTTTATGCATAGGTGAGAATTGTTCTTACTGGATACCCGTAGGAGCCACGTAAAACATGCAACAACAATTAGAGGACGTCTAACTTGTTTTTGCAGGGTATGTTGTGATGTGATATGGCCAATTACATGATGAGATATATGTGATGTATGAGATGATCATGTGATGTATAGATTTTCAAGACTTGCACGTCGGTGAATACGGCAACCGGCAGGAGCCATAGGGTTGTCTTTAATTATTGTATGACGTGCGTGTCAATCATTAATTGCTATGTAATGCTTTACTTTATCGCTAAGCGGTAGCAATAGAAGTAGAAGCAGGGCTGGCGCCACAACCCCAATGGCAACACATTGATGGAGATCAAGATGATGGAGATCATGGTGTTGTGCCAGTGACGATGGAGATCATGCCGGTGTTTCGAAGATGGAGATCTTAAACACAAGTTCATGGCCATATCATGTCACTTATGAATTGCATGAGATGTTAATCCTTTTATGCACCTTGTTTTGCTTAGTACGACGGTAGCATTATAAGGTGATCCCTTACTTAAATTTCAAGATGAACTGTGTTCTCCCCGAGTGTGCACCGTTGCGAAAGTTCGTCGTGTCGAGACACCACGTGATGATCAGGTGTGATAGACTCTACGTTCACATACAACGGGTGCAAGCCAGATTTGCACGTGCAGAACACTCGGGTTAAACTTGATGAGCCTAGCATGTACAGACATGGCCTCGGAACACAAGAGACCGAAAGGTCGAACATGAGTCATATAGTAGATAGGATCAACATAATGATGTTCACCATTGAAGCCAGCTTAACTCACGTGATGATCGGACTTGAGTTGGTGAATTTGGATCATTTGACACTCAGATGACCTGAGGGATGTCAATTTGAGTGGGAGCTTTAGCAATTTGATTAACTAAACTCATTATCATGAACAATAGTCTAAGTAACCTTTGCATATTTATGTTGTAGATCAATGGCTCGTGCAGTAGCGCCCCTGAATTTTAATGTGTTCCTAGAGAAAGCTAAGTTGAAAGATGACGGAAGTAACTTTGTTGATTGGGCCCTAATCTGAGGATTATCCTTACGGCTTCCCAGAAACAATATGTCCTTGATGCACCGCTTGGTGACCAACCAGAAGACCTGACCTCCGAAGACGTTAAGAACGCTTGGGAGGCTCGTGCTGGAGACTACTCAATAGTTCAGTGTGCAATATTGTATGGCTTAGAACCGGGACTTCAAAGACGTGTTGAACGTCATGGAGCATATGAGATGTTCCAGGAGTTCAAGTTTATCTTTCAGAAGAATGCCCGGATCGAGAGGTATGAGACCTCCGATAAATTCTATGCTTGCAAGATGGAGGAGAACGGGTCTGTTAGTGAGCATATACTCGGAATGTCTGGGTACTCAAACCGTCTAGCTGAGTTGGGAATTGCCCTTCCGCAAGCGGCGATCATTGATAGAGTTCTTCAATCACTACCACCTAGTTACAAGAGTTTTGTGATGAACTATAACATGCACGGGATGAACAAGTCATCATCCGAGCTGTTTGCGATGCTGAAAGTCGCTGAGTCTGAGATCCAGAAAGAACATCAAGTGTTGATGGTCAATAAAACCACTAGTTTCAAGAAAAATGGCAAGGGCAAAGGCAAGAAGGGTAAAACCAAGAAGGATGGAAAAGCAGTTGCTATTCCTACAAAGAAGCCTAAGCATGGACCTAAGCCAGAAACTGAGTGCTTTCATTGCAAGGGAACTGGTCACTGGAAGCGGAACTGCCCCAAGTACCTGGCTGACAAGAAGGCGGCCAACAACAAACAAGGTATATGTGATATACATGTTATTGATGTGTACCTTACTAGTTCTCGTAGTAGTGCCTGGGTATTTGATACCGGTTCGGTTGCTCACATTTGCATCTCAAAGCAGGAACTACGGAATAAACGAAGACTGGCCAAGGACGAAGTGATGATGCGCGTCGGAAATGGTTCCAAGGTTGATGTGATCGCCGTCGGCACGCTCTCTCTTTGATTACCATCGGGATTAGTGATGAACTTGAATAATTGTTATTTACTGCCTGCGTTGAGCATGAACTTTATATCTGGATCTTGTTTATTGCGAGACGGTTACTCATTTAAATCAGAGAATAAAGGTTGTTCTATTTATATGAGTAATATCTTTTATGGTCATGCACCCAATGTTAGGGGTTTATTCATTTTGAATCTTGATAGTGATGACACACATGTTCATAACATTGATGCCAAAAGATGTAGAGTTGTTAATTGTAGTACCACTTTCTTGTGGCACTGCCGTTTAGGTCATATTGGTGTAAAACGCATGAGGAAGCTCCATGCTAATGGAGTTTTGGTGTCACTTGATTTTGAATCACTTGACACATGTGAACCATGCCTGATGGGAAGGATGACCAAAACGCCGTTCTCTGGAACAATGGAACGGGTGAGTGACTTGTTGGAAATCAGACATACTGATGTGTGCGGTCCAATGAATGTTGAAGTGCGCGGTGGTTATCGTTACTTTCTCACCTTCACTGATGACTTGAGTAGATATGGGTATATTTACTTGATGAAACATAAGTCTGAAACATTTGAAAAGTTCAAGCAATTTCAGAGTGAAGATGAGAATCATCGTAACAAGAAGATTAAATTTCTGCGATCTGATCGAGGAGGTGAATATCT
Organism: Hordeum marinum; assembly: GCA_022496015.1. Lineage (NCBI taxonomy): Eukaryota > Viridiplantae > Streptophyta > Magnoliopsida > Poales > Poaceae > Hordeum > Hordeum marinum. Next base: position 3,472,041 of record CM039677.1, on the reverse strand, counting down.
GAGTTATGAGTTTGGTAGTCACTTAAGACAGTGTGGAATTATTTCACAGTTGACACCGCCCAAAACACCACAGCATAATGGTGTGTCTGAACAACGTAATCGGACCTTATTAGATATGGTGCGTTCTATGATGTCTCTTGCCGATTTGCCACTATCGTTTTGGGGTTATGCATTAAAGACAGTTGCATTCACTTTAAATAGGGCACCATCGAAATCCGTTGAGACAACACCATATGAACGGTGTTTTGGCAAAAAGCCGAAGTTGTCGTTTGTTAAAGTTTGGGGATGTGATGCTTATGTCAAAAAAGCTTCAGCCTGAAAAGCTGGAACCCAAAGCAGAAAAATGCGTCTTCATAGGATTCCCGAAAGAGACAGTCGGGTATACCTTCTATCTCAGATCCGAAGGCAAAATGTTTGTCGCTAAGAATGGAACATTTCTTGAGAAAGAGTTTCTCTCGAAAGAATTAAGTGGGAGGAAAATAGAGCTTGATGAGGTTATTGAACCTTTACTTCAACCAGAGAGTAGCGCAGCACAGAAAGATGTTTCTGTGGATCCTACGACGGTAGAACAGGAAGTTAATGATGATGATCATGAAGCTTCGGATCAAGCTGCTATTGAACCTCGTAGGTCGACAACGACGCGTACTACTCCCGAGTGGTACGGCAACCCTGTCTTAGAGGTCATGTTGTTGGACAACAATGAACCTACGAGCTATGAAGGAGCAGTGATGGGCCCAGATTTCGAGAAATGGTTAGAGGCCATGAAATCTAAGATGGGATCCATGTATGAAAATAAAGTTTGGACTTTGGAAGTACTACCTAAAGGGCGAAAGGCCATTCAGAACAAATGGATCTATAAGAAGAAGAAGGACGCGGACGGTAATGTCACCGTCTATAAAGCTCGACTTGTGGCAAAGGGTTTTTCACAAGTTCAAGGAGTTGACTACGATGAGACTTTCTCACCCGTAGCGATGCTTAAGTCTGTCAGAATCATGTTGGCAACAGCTGCTTATTTCGACTATGAAATTTGGCAGATGGATGTCAAAACGGCGTTCCTCAACGGTTTCCTTGAGGAAGAGTTGTATATGATGCAACCCGAAGGTTTTGTCGATCTAGAGAATGCTGCCAAAGTTTGCAAACTCCAGCGATCCATTTATGGGCTGGTGCAAGCATCTCGGAGTTGGAATAAGCGCTTTGATGAGGGGATCAAAGCATTTGGGTTTATACAAGTTTATGGAGAAGCTTGTATTTACAAGAAAGTGAGTGGGAGCTCTATAGCGTTTCTAGTGTTATATGTCGATGACATATTACTGACCGGAAACAATATAGAAATGCTGGAAAGTGGGAAGGAATATTTGAATAAGAGTTTTTCAATGAAGGACCTAGGAGAAGTTGCTTTCATATTAGGCATTAAGATCTATAGAGATAGGTCGAGACGCTTAATAGCACTTTCACATAGCACATACCTTGATAAAGTTTTGAAGAAGTTCAAAATGGAACAGGCCAAGAAGGGGTTCTTGCCTGTGTTGCAAGGTGTGAAGTTGAGTAAGACTCAATGCCCGGTGACTGCAGAAGATAAAGAAAAGATGAGCGTCATCCCCTATGCTTCAGCCATAGGCTCTATCATGTATGCAATGCTATGCACAAGACCCGATGTCAGCCTTGCCATAAGTATGGCTGGAAGGTTTCAAAGTGATCCTGGGATGGAGCACTGGCAAGCGGTCAAGAATATCCTTAAGTACCTTAACAAGACTAAGGACATGTTTCACGTTTATGGAGGTGATGAAGAGCTCGTCGTAAAGGGTTACGTCGATGCAAGCTTTGACACTGATCCGGACGATTCTAAATCGCAAACCGGATACGTATTTATTCTTAACGGGGAAGCGGTAAGTTGGTGCAGTTCCAAGCAAAGCGTGGTAGCTGATTCTACGTGTGAAGCGGAGTACATCGCAGCCTCGGAGGCAGCGAAGGAAGGTGTCTGGATGAAGCAGTTCATGACAGATCTTGGAGTAGTGCCTAGTGTACTGAATCCAATAAATCTGTTCTGTGACAACACTGGTGCCAGTGCTCTAGCCAAGGAACCAAGGTTTCACAAGAGGACCAGACACATAAAGCGACGCTTCAACTCCATCCGGTTCTACATCGAGGAGAAGGACATAAATATTTGCAAAGTGCACACAGATCTGAATGTTGCAGACCCGTTGACTAAACCTCTTCCAAGGGCTAAACATGATCAACACCAGAACTGTATGGGTGTTCGTTTCATTACCATGTAAATCACACAGTGATGTGAACTAGATTATTGACTCTAGTGCAAGTGGGAGACTGTTGGAAATATGCCCTAGAGGCAATATATAAAGTGTTTATTATTATATTTCCTTGTTCATGATAATCGTTTATTATCCATGCTATAATTGCAATGATTGGAAACACATTGCATGTGTGGGTAAATAGACAACACTGTGTCCCTAGTATGCCTCTAGTGAACTAGCTCGTTGATCAAAGATGGTTAGGGTTTCCTAGCCATTGACATGTGATGTCATTTGATAACGGGATCACATCATTAGGAGAATGATGTGATGGACAAGGCCCAAACTACAAACGTAGCATATGATCGTGTCAGTTTATTGCTACTGTTTTCTGCATGTCAATGTATATGTTCCTATGACCATGAGATCATGCAACTCACGGATATCGGAGGAGTGTGTTGTGTGTATCAAACTTCGCAACGTAACTGGGTGACTATAAAGGTGCTCTACAGGTCTGATGATGTCTGTTGAGTTGGCATGGATCGAGACTTGGATTTGTTACTCCGTGTGACGGAGAGGTATCTCGGGGCCCACTCGGTAATGCAACATCACAATAAGCCTTGCAAGCAATGTGACTAATTGTTAGTTGCGGGATCTTGTATTACGGAACGAGTGAAGAGACTTTCCGGTAACGAGAGTGAACTAGGTATGGAAATACCGACGATCGAATCTCGGGCAAGTAACATACCGAAGAACAAAGGGAACGTTATACGGGATTAACTGAATCCTTGACATAGAGGTTCGACCGATGAAGATCTTCGTAGAATATGTAGGAACCAATGTGGACGTCCAGGTCCCGCCATAGGTTATTGACTGTAGAGGTGTCTCGGTCATGTCTACATAGTTCTCGAACCCGCAGGGTCTGCACACTTAAGGTTCGGTGACGTTTCGATAGTGTAGAGTTATGTATGGTGGTAACTGAAGGTTGTTCGGAGTCCCAGATGAGATCCCGGACATCACGAGGAGCTCCAGAATGGTCGAGAGGTAAATATTCATATATAGGAAGTCCCAGTTTGGTCGCCGGAAAAGTTTCGGGCTCATCGGTAGTGTACCGGGAGTGCCGGTAGTGTACCGGGAGTGCCGGTAGTGTACCGGGAGGCCTCCGGGAGGGGTATTTCGACCCCAAGAGGTCCATGGGATGTGGGAGGGTGTTAACCAGCCCTTAGTGGGATGGGAAACCCAGCCACAAAGTCCCATGGCGCAGGGAGTGGAATTACTAAAGGGAAAAAGAGAAAATCAGCCAATAGGAAAGCAATCCTACTCCAACTAGGATTGGAAGGCAAGTAGGATTGCTCCTCCTCTAGCCGGCTGAGCCAAGGAGGCCTTGGCTGCCTCTGCTCTCCTCCCTCCTATATATATTGGTGGATAGCAAGGGTTTTACACACAACTTACGGCCACGTGCTACCCGTTTCACCGGTGCTCCTCTAGATCGAATTTCTGCAGCGCTTAGGCGAAGCCCTGCCGGAATTGCTCCACCACCAGCATCACCGGAGCGCTGTCACGCTGCCGGTGAACTCTCTCTTCTCTCCACCTCCTCTTGCTGGATCAAGACGGTGGAGATCGTCATCAAGCTGCACGTGTGCTGAACGCGGAGGTGCCGTCCGTTCGGTACTAGATCGAAAGGATCGTGATCAAGGCCACGGGACGTTCGTGATTGGATCGCGGGATGGATCGTGACGAGATCGCGGGACAGTTCGTGATTGGTTCGCGGGATGGTTCGTGATTAGATCGTGGGACGGTTCATGATTAGATCGCGGGACGCTCGGTGATTTGGATCGCGAAGAAGTACGACTACACCAACCGCGTTTCTTAACGCTTCCCGCTTAGCGATCTACAAGGGTACGTATATCCACTCTCCCTCTCGTAGATGCTCATCACCATGGATAGGTTTGCGTGTGCGTAGGAAAAAAAAATTCCCATGCGACGTTCCCCAACAGGCATTAGTCCCAGTTGGAGCCACTAACCGGGACTAAAGGGTTGTGCTTCCCGCAGCAACAAGTTTAGTCCCACCTCGCTAGTCGAGAGGGGCTCAGAGTGGTTTATAAGCGCTGTTGGCGCTGCCCTCTCGATCTCCTCTCTAATGCAGGTAGTGCATGCCTATCTAACGCCCTGTTAGGCCTTCTAGCACTGCGGGCCTGCATCCTGGCCCATTTTTAGGATTTCTAGTCGTATGTAGGCCGTGGTGCCCAGTAGGCGGGCCTTTTGCATATATCATGTTTTGAAATTTTTAAATTTATGTTTTGCATATGTTATTTTAAGTTATATAATTTTAGTTGCATAAGTTTTATTTTTTACTGATTCTTTTTAGTTGATTCCTTTTGCTATTAGAGTTTTATAAAAGCTTTTTAGTTTCAATTAAAGCTTGTATCAAAATATAATTTATGAAAATTAACATATTGTAACTCAAAACTTTTTCTGAATTCAATATGCACCATTCAAAGCCACATCATCACTTTTCAAACCTTTTCTGAGTTCATTTGGTATTTTTCTTGCATTTCATGATTTATTTTGAGCTAAAATGACCCTGAAATTCAAAGGCACTTCAAATGACTTTGAAATGGTTGAAAGTTGGCATGGTATCATAATTTCACCCACATAGCATGTGCTAATGTATCAAAAACCATTACAGAACATCATGAATATAGAAGTGACCAAATTAATACAAGTTCATCATCACATTAAAACCGAAATATAGTAGTGATCAAATGTTATTACTGAAAAATAAATACATAAAGTTCAAACATGGTTCTCATGAAACAACATACAACTCTCTAGAGCATTTAATTAAAACATAAATTGAAACTAACATACAACTATGTAAAACATTTAAATAGAACAACAAATGTGATCATAATCGCAACTAAGGTAATAATTGATCCAACAACATAATGATACCAAGCCTCATTATCAATGGCATATTTTCTTTTCTTTCTAATCTTCAAGCGCATTACATCCATCTTGATATTGTGGTCATCGACGACATCGAAAACATGCAACTCCAATTTCATCTTCACCTCCTCAATTCTTTTCAATTTTTCTTTTAAATCCTCTTTTTCTTTTTCAACTAAATTTAATCTCTCGACAAGAGGGTCGGTTGGAACTTCCGGTTCACATACCTCCTAGATAAACACATCTATGTCACATTGGTCGGAATAATTGTCATAAACACTAAATGAAACAAATAGTTATAAAAGATAATATACCACATCTGAATCATAGACCGGACGAGGGCCGACGTCGGCGGTACCATAACCATGGACCTATATAATAACAAGCAATAATAAAAGTAAGAAACTTATAAAAGTATCGATGTAAATCATACAAGTAAGAACTTTTTTCTTTTAAAAAGAAGATAAGAACAAGAGGCTCATCATGGTGGTGCCGGCGACGAGATCGGCGGGCACGATCGACGACGGTGAGGACGGGGATGGGACGTGACGGACCGCCAAACCTAGACAAATCTTTGGGAAAATGAAGCTTGGAGGTCGAGCTTGGAGAGGAGAAAGCTTAAGCGTGGCTCTGACATTTCATCAAACATCACGTATGCATAGGAGGTGAGAGCAGAGCAGCACACACCTCCCACGCGCCGGCCGACCAATAAACAGAGGAGTGAGCGGGCAGGGGCAAGCATATATATAAGCATCTCTTTAGTCTCAGTTCCACCAACCAACCGAGACTAAAGGGGCTAGGCCAGGAGCGGGGCCCTTTAGTCCCGGTTCGTGTCTGGAACCGGGACTAAAGGTGTCAGATGAACCGGGACTGGTTCCTGCCGCTCGAACCGGGATTGATGCACCTGCTCCCGGTTCGTAACAGAACCAGGACTAATGATGTGATCTGGCTTGGATCAAAGCCCTGTTTTCTACTAGTGTCTGGTCTCCAGCCAACACCACCAAGAACATGGAGATTTGAACTGTCCCTTGTATATAGCAAGTGCGTGTATAAATCATGTGAAGAATGTATGTATAAATACTCGAATGGCAGTTGGCCTTGGTCAGAGGATAAATACTCCAGCAATAGGTCGCAGATGCCATACGATTGAAGGTCAAGTTGTTGTTTTCTTCCGAGTCAGAGTTACTTTTTGCATCTACGCACCAGCACCACCTATTAGCTTGCAGATAGCAGATCATCACTTCAAATTTTGATTGCAAAAGCCATCTGGTTGATAGCTATTGCAATTTGGTTGGATGAAAAGAGTAGGTCTTAACGTTGGGCGGCACTAAGAAGTTAATAGAAATGAGATGCATTGGGAACTATCCCGAGCTAAACCTAGAAACTTGATTGCCATGAACTTGTCATGCTACTCATGTTAGTTAACAGTTTAACCCAAGATAAAAGAAAAGAAAAATAGGTGAAAGACAAAAAAAAACACAAACGATAAAAAATCAAGAAAAAGGCCACTAAATATCAAGCAAGAAACAAATAAATCCAAAAAAATAAAATAACAAAAGAAAGCAAAATACAGTAAAACCATGTAAACAAATGAAGAAAATCCGATGGAAAACAAGAAAAACTAATACCAACAAACAATGAAAGCTAGTGGAAAGCAACCTTTCTTCAAGTCGCCTTACTTATCCCACACCAACTGGACCATGGCTCAGTGGTTACGAGTGCTACTATGGCACTAGAAGCACAATGGGTCGAATCATGCACACACGGCCAACCCACTACTATAGATGCTTGTTTGTGGCCCGATTTTCCATATATATTTTGCTCTGTTATATTTTCAAATAATTTCAATTCATGTTTTTTCTTCTCTGTACATACTTTTCCTATCCTATTTTGAAAATAATCAACATTTTAAAATATCCTTGCACATTATTTTTAAAAGTCATGATTTGTTTCTATTTCTCAAATAGATGATGTTTTCAATTGATGATCCTATCTTGGCAATTGTTTAAACTTTTTATAAATTCATTTGTGTGAATTCACCAAGATTTTGTTAGATGAGTGAACATATAAGTTAATTCATATATATGCTTATGTTATCCCAATATATTTAAAAAAAATCGAGGATGTTATTAATCCCTTAAAATGTTTTCTTCACACATTATTTAATAATTACTAACATTATAGTAAATTATTTAAACGTTCTGAATTCGTGAGAGTTTTTTAAAATTTTGTGATTATATAGACTTCATGAAAAATATTCAAATCATTTACTTCTATAAAATTTTGAGAACAAGTTTTGAACATTTTCTAACAAATCATTGAATATTCATTCAATTTTTTTTATATTTGTGTAATCTACTTCTTTTAAATGCACTAATGGGCCAATCAATTACTGTAGACGCTTGACGGTATTTTTGGACCTGTTTCCATGTTATTTTACTTCTGTTATATTTTGAATGTTTTATATTCTTTTTCTTCTTCTTTTGAGTATCTATTTTCTGAATCCTATTTGTAAAACCATTAATATTTTAAAATATCCACGCATATTGTTTCCCAATTCATGATTTTGTTAAATACATAGTTCCAATTTGTGACCTTATTTTGAAATTGATGAACGTTTTTGCAAAAAAAATTGTGTTAATTCGCCAAGATTTGGGTAGATGAGTGAACATTTATTTTAATTCACACATATTTTTTAGTTGGATAAATATATTTAAAATTTCACAAACATGTCATGAATTCGTTAAAATTATTTGAAATTTGTAAATATTGATTCAATTATTTATTATTTATAAAATCATGATCATTGATAAATTTATGATTCTTTAATATTCGTGAAACATATTCAAATCCTTGACATATCAAAAAAAATAGAGCATTTATGTGAACTCTTTTTTAATGAATGAATTTTTTTAACCTATAAAAATCAGATATGGTTATTATGTCTGAACCAGTATCTATTGGCGATCAACACAGCAAACTATGTCATCAAGTGAGTGACTGAGCTGTGGTAGCGAGAGTTCCGGACAAGCGACTAATGTGTCCTTGCCCGCCAATGATGCGGTAGTAAAGTGTTAGGCACTGAAGATGTGCTGTCACGCGGAATGGCAACCTTATGGGTTGCATTTTATCGTTGTTTGTGGTTGGCCTATTCATGGAAGGCATGCTACGAATTTTTATATGTTTATTTTTTTATTTTTCACCTTTCACAACAACTAAATGATCCAAAGTCTAACAATGTTATCTAATAATCTCAAAAACTATAATAAAAATGGTGAACAGTTTAAAAAACACTATCACTTTCAAATTTTTTAATATGTTTCTTAAATGTTTTATATTTTCAAACAATCTTTTCAATTCATAAATATTTCGAGAATAGTTTTTTTCAATTTCACGAATCTTTTTAACTAAGGATTCACGAGCGTTTGTGTGATGTTTACAATAATAATAATTTCAAAAAATATATTTATTTTTGCAAATAGTTGATATAGGAGAAATTTAAGATTTTTATTACTCAATATTTTTAAAAATTCACGACCATATTGGACATTTGCTTCCGTAGTATATTTATGCATTACTATACTAAAGTATTTTCCATATCATATATAATAATTTCCCCAAATAAAAAGCAGGCCCAACACCAACTAGAAACCATCATAAACTTAATTCGTCTTGCACCTTCCCCAAGAATTGACCAGCCTGAATTTATATCGTAGAGTGCATCTTTCCCCTCCCTCCTGCTTGCGAGCAAGGTAGAATTCGAGGCCTCGTACGAGAGCTACCGCACGGGTCTTAAAAAGGTGGAAACATACACACACACACACACACACACAAATCCAAAATATATGCATAATTTATTATATATTAAGAAAATAGTAAAATACTGAGAGCAAAAATACTAAAAGAAATCAACATAAAACATAAGAGGACATAAAGGGAGGGAACCCCACACTCGGTCGGCCCAAACTATGCTGGGACCATGAGCGTGGAATCCAGATGGGCTCCAGTAAATGTCGAATTCTAGCAGGATAGCACATCTTTAAAACCTATAACCAAAAAAGGCCTTGAATATGTATTTGCCTTGTATTTTTAATTTGTTCAGAAAAAGTATGAAACTTTACCAAAATTACTAGCATGCTATTTTTCGTTTAGATAATTCAATTTATTTAAGGACCCTTTGGTTTTCTTCATCCAAATACGATCCAAAAAGGTATAATAAATATTTATTTTCCTTTTCTTTTTTTAAACCAGTTTGGCCGAAAAAAGTTGGAAACCTTTTCAAAATGATTAGGAAGGTATTTTTCATTTTACAAAATTATCTCATTTTTTCCTAAACAATTTCATTTTTTGGTCAAAACTTGACAAAAGGACATGAATGTCTGATTTTCTTGTATATTTTTATCTGTTTGTAAAAAAGTATGAAATTTTGTCAGAATTGTCAGCATGGCAGCCGGCGAATTATTTTTTCTTCTTTACAGTATCATATGTATGTGTCTAGTATGAGTATGTGCAATGTGTTAGTCTTTGGTGTCATCGGTTTGACATTTTGTATGACTAGTTTGACATTTTGTTTTCAATCATTGTGGAAATTGTCAAATAGAAGATGAAGACATGTTTTCCTCATTTAGGTCCTTTTTTTATCTCACTATTTTTATTTTTTGTTTTTGCCATGTTTTATATATTTGGATCACCACGCATTATATTTGAATTTCAGATTTATTGTGCAATTGAACCATACTTTATATGTTTTTGCGTGGGGTTCTTTAAGGTAGTTATAATGCATTTTGAGGTTATTTATAAAGGTGCTAAAGTTTTTCCATCATGCTTAATTTTCTTGTCTCGGTTCTTCCTCTGATCATGGCTCTACCACTATATCCAAGAAAAGGAAGAATCACATATAGCAATATAGAGGAATTGTAGCCATATAAACCATGACAAAAACAAAAATGCTAGTGCTTCTATAGTTCATATCCCACCACTGTCGTAATGGTAGTGCCCAATGTACTCTTACAACATGCTTAAGAATGTCTAGCACCATTTCTATTGCAATGGCCTAAGACGAACAAACTAATTTCACTAAAACAAGACTTGGTATTCTAATCCCTCATAGGAATCACCAATATATATGTTTACATTTCTATGCAAAGTAACACATGGGATGCCACTTCTAGTAAAGACACACATCACATAACATAAAGAATGGTAAACTATCAACTTACGAATTATGAATATTTGTGTTCAACGTCCAACAGTGATAAAAACTAGAAGGAGTCTACTCCGAGAAATAACCCATGTCATATAAAAAACTCACAAACTACAATGATAAATAAGACTGAAACCAGGGATTCAAGCCTATATCCATGAGATACACCTATCGTTGGTTTGGTAAAAGCAAAGTTACCTTCTTCTCGCTGAAGAATTTCTGATCTTGATGCCCTTGTGGGAAGCAGTGATAGATATATTGGTGACGCGGGTGATGAGGTTAGGGACGTGGGAGAAGGTGTCGATGGCATGGCGGGTGCCGACCTAGGCATCCACCTTGAGCTTCGGACTACCCTCCTGCGGCTGGATGTTTAGATTGAGGTGCTTGAAGTTGCGGAGAAGCATCCCGTGTGACCATGTCCCCATCACCAACTTTGCCGACACCTTGATAGTGACGTCCTGGAATCTCCATTTTCTTCGATGCCAGGATCATCTTTATATTATCTTCGACCACGGGCTTTCACTCTTCTCGCTCTTCGACGGCGACAATGGCGGGTTAAGGGACAGGGCGGCTATGTCTTTGCATGGGCAACAACGGCATACTGAGCGGTCATATGAGGTGAAGTTTTATCAAGATTTTGGAAACCAAATGATTTTTCTTATCATGTGTGTCTTGTTGTGTGTGGGGTGGGGTGGGGGTCCTCGATGACTGATAACCATATATATTTTTGATGAAATTTCAAATAGAAATTTGCCAATTTCTTTACCTAAATACAGGTAGGTACTGACATCATATCGATCACAAACCAACTACTGGCTTAGTGGAAGGTTCTCTACACTTGTCCTAGTTGTTTAGATCGCAAGTTCAAGAAGAAATTTCTCTATCCCAAGCTCCTGTCTTTCAAAAGAAAAGCAATACTTCGACCCATGAACTGCTGACGGTGGAGCAACTTATTTACCACTGGACCACTCATAGACATGTTGTTAAAAGGAGAGACGTTACAGCAGTTTTATTTGTCGGCGAGAGTAAAAGGTGGCTCTGGGCGTGTAGTGGGCCTGACTAGACCAAATTGCACTGTGAGCATGATTTAGGGCCCACAAATCAATCTACCACTTTATGATATGATTGACATTAAGTTTTGACTTCAAGTTCTGGTGCTCGCATTTATTTCTGAATTTATTCCTGGATTTTCGGTGATGTACATTCAGTGGAAGCAGACATTCCTGTAGAAGATGAGGTGCCTACGGTGGCTTCGTAAATTTCAAGATGGTATGTCGGCTTAGTCTGTCGGAGGTGCTCATAGAGGTAGGGTGTACGTGTATGCGTTCATGTGGATGAGTGTATGTGCATGTATATGAGTGCTTGCATCTGTATTGTGTTAAAAAAAACATTTTTTTAACAAATTCCCTAGCATACAAATATTTCTCAAGCCCTAAAACATTATTTTGCAGAAAAAATAATTCTTTTCAAATAGAAACCTTTAATAGTACATCTAAAATATATTAGCCATCCATTTAAGTCTAACGACGCTCTTCAAATATTCTACTAAAAAGACGTATAGCTGCAAATGGTGTATAAGATGAGAAGGCGATCAAGTGAGCTCGGGACAAATGTGTGTCAATATCTACATTGATCGATGGATCAGACGAGCCAACAATTGGTTTAGCATTTGATGCTGGCCGTGCTACACACTCATCGCTAGATACAAGGCGTATATATGGCCGAAGCTTGAGCTTTGCACAATATCCAAGAGTAAAAATGAAAACTAGGTGTGAAAAACATTGCATATCCATGCAAGTCCTTCCATGGTAATGGCACGATGATGATGATCAGTAAACCTCGACGTTCCACTGCTCGGCCTTCTTGAGCTGCTTCTTGTAGTCAAGCCAGTTGATCCCTACCAACAACAACAACAAAGAGCATTTCATCATCTCAGCATTAGCAGATCCACCTATTGGATGCTTATTTACTTTCCGAACTTCAAATTAATAGCAATATGAATGGATTGTTGGTACATACCGTCCTTGGCGGCGAGGTCGACCATGATGTCGTCGATGCCCTTCTCCATGCCCTTGAGCCCACACATGTAGACGTAGGTGTTGTCCTTCTTGAGCATCTCCCAGAGCTCCTCCTTGTACTCTGCCATCCGCGTCTGGATGTACATCTTCTCCCCCGCCGCGTTCGTCTGCTCCCGGCTCACCGCGAAGTCCAGCCGGAAGTTCTCTCCACCGATCTCCACCATCTTCTCAAACTCCTGAAAACATGCGTAATTTCCATGCATGTCAGGCAGATGGATCACTGTCTGAAGTCTGATCTTAAAAACAGTACTAGCTACGCTTAATTGCTTACCTCCTTGTAGAGCAGAGTGTCACTTGTGGGGACACCCAAGAAGAGCCATGCCAAGCCATTGAACTGCACCAATGTTTGTACATCAAGAGTTAACTAGTCTGATGTATTGTTGTGTGTGTCTCACTTGTGAATAAATACTGACCAATTTCAGCATATCAGATTTTATTTAAAGCATGGATAGATGACTGTACTCTACTTGTGTGGTGGGTCTTTTTTTCTTTTTTTGCGGGTTTTGTGTGGTGGTTGCTAATTACTAACCTTGTAGTCGTCATGCTGCTCGAAGAACATCTTCCACAGGAAGGAGCGGAACGGCGCGATACCGGTACCAGTCGCGAGCTGCGATCATTCACGATTATGTCCATCAGCTAATTATGTATGTGTGTCCAACAGTTTCTCCAGAAAGAAGCTTATGAATGCAGATGGTGATTAACTTTAAGAATAAATGGGTGCACAGTACCATGATGATGGTTGCGTTGGGGTCCTTGGGCATGAGCATCTCCTTGCCCACTGGTCCAGTGATCTTCACTTCTGAACCCGGCTTGAGGTCACCTGCACACCAAATTAGCAGTTAAGCAGACAAGAAAGATGATGAAAGGAATTAGCAGCAAATATGTATCTCGGCATCATAAATCAGTTTAATGGATGTCAATCTCCTTCTTCATCTCGGATCAATCTTCAGCAATCGATTGATGAAGGAAGAAAAACGATGGAAAAAAAAGAGGAAGCAGAAATATATACTGACAGAGGAAGTTTGAGCAGACGCCCTTGACGACCTCCCCGGCGTCGTTGGTGTAGACGAGCCGCTTGACGCAGAGCGACACGGTCTTGGAGTCGCCGAAGTCCCCCAGCGCGCTGCTGGCGATGGAGTAGAGCCGGAGCTTGTGCGGCTTCCCGTTCTTGTCCTCGCCGTCGGCGATCACCCCGATGGACTGCCCCTCCCGGTACGGCACCTCGCCCTCGGTGCTGAACACCATGTGCCAGGTCTCCCCGGGCGCGTCGTCGCCGGTGAGCCGGGTGTTGAGTAGGCACCGCCCAACGTACGGCTCCTTGGGGCGGTACTTGTTGGTCACCACCCCCTCGTCCTGCTTCTTGGAGATCTTCACCGGCTTGGCCGGCGCCGCGGGGGCCGGCTCCGCGGTCTCCGTCGTCGACACCTGCGCGCGCACCACATTGCGGAGCCGGCGAGTCGGGTAGGAGAGGAAGTGGCTGGCGGTGCAGGACGCCGACGAGCTGCCGCCGGCCTTGGTTGCGGCCGGGGAGTAGGATGGTAGAGCGGCTGTCAGCTGGGCGGCCATTGTGTGGGTGGGTGGAGTGTGGACGTGCGGTGCGTGAGTGGATTGGGTGGTGGTATTTGGGATGAGAGGAGGCGACGGAGGGAGTGGAAGGGAGACGAGGTGAGAAGCAAGTGGTGAGTGGTGACCCAGCGATTGGAGGGAAAAGCCTGCTGCCCGTGTCCCTTGATACTGTTCAAAGTGATTTCATTCGGATAATTAAGTTCTTTTCCTTAAGGGGGTGCAAATATCAGAAATTGGATTAACTCCGGCCAATCTCTAGCTGCCATGTGTATGGCCTTTAAACTATACTGGAAAGTACTACTCCCACCATTTCCTTACACAAGGACACTACGAAAAAAAATACATTTTGCATTTATGAAAGGCCAACAACGATAATCGAGACAAAAATTAATGATGTTTCCTTGTACAAGCAACCTATTTAATAGGTGCATGCATGCAGTCATAATGATACTCATCTACTTTCATCTCATTCCTTCCTTCCATGCACGTGGCGTGTTAATGATCCCGGTTAATAAAAAAAAGTTTAGTTTGCAAAACAGTCATAAAGTTTTACCTTGTTACTTATAATATGAGCTTGGGGCCTTTTCTAAAGGAATGGAGGGAGTATCTCTTTTGTATAAAAGAATCTATTCATATAGTACAAAAAATAGTACTCCCTCTATTCCCTTATACAAGGCCACTTCATATTTTTTATGTCTAAGTTTGACTATTAATTTTACCAACAAAAAGTGAGTTATGTGCCATAAAAAGTATTTCATCGGATACGCATTTCAAATAATTTTCAGATGATATATTTTTGATGACATATAGTTGGTATTTTGTTGTATTTTCAAGTCAATATAGTTTCCTAATAAAAAATTTAAAATAAATAGATCAAGGTTTTGGAAATAGCTTGATATTTTTTTGGCCTTTGTTGGATCGACTTCTTTTTAAAAGTGATTTATTTGTTTTATATGAAATAAATAATTCATTGTCATTTTAGAAACAAACTTTTCAATTTCTTTTGTGCATATTTCAAAATAATTCAAGATACGTCAAACAATTTTGATCCTATTAAAAAAATCAAATTCTCCCATATATATTTTAAACTTTGACTTAATTTTATGACATTTCAAGGAACTCCAATTTGAAAAATTCCATTCATATACAAAAGATCGATATTTTGAAGTAATTTAAGTGAAACTCCAGGCGAGCAGATTTCAACTGTTTCATACACATTTTAGTCAATTTCAATAATATTCGGCACACATTCACATGGACTTCAATTACTTCACACCACTCAGAAATGTAAATAAATTCAACGTCATTTCAAAAAAATCAATTTCTTTTGTACATATTTCAAATTAATTCAATATACAACAAACAGTTTTCATCCAATTCAACAAATATTCCAAATTATTCCATATATATTTCAAATTTGGCTTAAATTTATGACATTTTAGGAAGCACCACTTTCATTATGTCCATTCATATTCAAAGAATCAATATTTTGAAATAATTTCAATGGCATTCCAGATGCAGAGATTTCAACTGTTTCATAATAAGCTTAGTCAATTTCAATAGTATTACTCACATATTTCACAACAACTTCAATTATTCCATACCGTTTCAATTTTTTCAATTAATCGACTATTCTTAATATATTCCACATGATGTCAGAAGTTTTAATACATACCATTCAAAACTATTTGAAACCGTTGCAAAAATTGTATTATTTCGCATTTCACATTTTCAAGTATTTTGGACATGTTTGGGAAAACATCTTTTTGTATGTATGTGTGTGTGTCCAGATATATGTGTGTATATATATATATATATATATATATATATATATATATATATATATATGTATATGTATGTATGTATATATATATATTTAATCATTGCTAAAATCATTCAATATATATGTATATATATGTATATGTATAGAAAGTCTATTCATCACCCAGGGTCTACAATAAGTTATTCTTCACCCGAGGTAATATTACAATCATTTCATAAATAAATTACATTTGAAATGCAAATAGTTATATTTATATTGATTCACTGCGTAAAATTTGACATAAGAAAACAAAAATATATGTCGTAAAGCTAGAAAATTCACATTTTATGTATATTTTACACTATGTTTTTATGTTTGTAATTTTACATGACGTAAAATATTTTTTACGGTGAGTATACGTTTTTTTACGGTCTCTTTTTACGTATGGAATACGATAAAATTTACGTAACGTAAAATTACGGTGCATTGATGTGAAAATAGAGAGGGATGAAGAATAACTATTTCTCACCCAGGGTGATGAATAGTTGATCCCTGTATATGTATACATATATAAACATATATATGTGTGTGTGTATATATATATATATTTAATCATTGCTAAAATATATTACCTTTGGTTTTATGCGTTATTTAAAACAAAATACATGGTACATGCCTTGTTGTTGGAAATATGCCTTAGAGGCAATAATAAATTGGTTATTATCATATTTCCTTGTTCATGATAATCGTTTATTATCCATGATATAATTGTATTGAGCCGAAATTCAGATACATGTGTGGATATATAGACAACACCATGTCCCTAGTATGCCTCTAATAGACTAGCTCGTTGATCAAAGATGGCTAAGGTTTCCTGGCCATTGACATGAGATGTCATTGATAACGGGATCACATCATTAGGAGAATGATGGGATGGACAAGACCCAAACTGCAAATGTAGCATACGATCGTGTCAGTTTATTGCTACTGTTTTCTGCATGTCAAGTATCTTTTCCTATGACCATGAGATCATACAACTCATTAACACCGAAGGAGTACCTTGTGTGTATCAAACGTCGCAACATAACTGGGTGACTATAAAGGTGCTCTATAGGTATGTCCGAGGGTGTCTGCTGGGTTGGCATGGATCAGGACTGAGATTTGTTACTCCGTATGACGGAGACGTATCTCAGGGCCCACTCGGTAATACAACATCACAATAAGCCTTGCGAGCAATGTGACTAAGTGTTAGCCACGAGATCTTGTATTACGAAACGAGTAAAGAGATTTGCCGGTAACGAGGTTGAACTAGGTATGGAGATACCGACGATCAAATCTCAGGCAAGTAACATACCGAATAACAAAGGGAACATCATACGGGATTAACTGAATCCTTGACATAGAGGTTCGACGGATAAAGATCTTCGTAGAATATGTAGGAATCAATATGGGCATCTAGGTAACGCTATTGGTTATTGACCGTAGAGGTGTGTCGGTCATGTCTACATAGTTCTCGAACCCGCAGAGTCTGCACACTTTAGGTTCGGTGATGTTTCGGTATTATAGAGTTATGTATGATGGTGACCGAAGGTTGTTCGGAGTCCCAGATTAGATCCCGGACGTCACGAGGAGCTCCGGAATGGTCCAGAGGTAAAGATTGATATATAGGAAGTCCTGTTTTGGTCGTCGGAAAAGTTTCGAGCTCATCGATAGTGTGCCGAGAGTGCCGGGAGAGTACCGGTAGACCATCGGGAGGGGTGTCATGCCCCAAGGGGCCTCATGGGCTGTGGAAGGAGACAACCACTAGTAGAAAACAGGGCTTTGGTTCAGGCCTGGCCATCCCATTAGTCCCAGTTCAGTCACGAACCAGGACTCATGGGGGCATACGTCCCGGTTCGTGCGCCCAGGGGGCCGGCCGGGCCTCGTGGGGCATTGGTCCCGGTTCGTCTGGACCCATTAGTCCCGGTTCCAGACACAAACCGGGACCAATGCACCTCGCTCCTGGCCCTCAACCATTGGTCCCGGTTCGTAGCTGGAACCGGGACTAAAGGATGGCCTTTAGACCCGGTTCGAGAAACGAACCGGGACCAATGAATTGGCTATATATACCCCTCGCCCACGAGCCACTACTCTGTTTTTTCATGGACGGCGAGGAGAGGGCTTTGTTGTGCTCTAGCTCACCTCTTATGCACATGAGGTGTTCGATGAAATGCCCGAGCCACACTACTTAAGCTTTCTCCTCTCCAAACTCGAGCTCCAAGCTCCATTTTCCTCAAGATTTGTCCAGATTTAGCGGTCCATCACGTCCCATCCCCGTCTTCACCGCCGTCGATCGCCCGCGCCGATCTCGTTGCCGGCACCACAGTGGTGAGCCTCTTGTTCTTATCTTCTTTATAAAAGACAAAAAATTCTTAGTTGTATGATTAGATAGATAATTGTCTAATTTTCTTACTTGTATTATTGCTTGTTATTATATAGTGCGATGGTTTTGGTATCCGCCCCCGTCGGCCCTCGTCCTGTCTATGATTCGGATGTGGTATATATTATCTTTTATAACTATTTGTTTCATTTAGTGTTTATGGTAATTATGCCGACACCAACTTGACATATATGTCTTTATCTAGGAGGTATGTGAACCGGATATTACATACGAGCCTCTTGTCGAGAGGTTAAACTTAGTTGAAGAAGAAAACGAGTATTTAAAAGAAAAATTAAAAAGAGTTGAAGAAGAGAAGAAAAGAGTTGAAGAAGAGAAGATGATATTGGAGTTACATGTTGCGGATGTCGTAGATGGTCACAAGATCAAGATGGATACAATGCGCTTGAAGATTAGAAAGATTAGAAAAATATGTCATTCATAGCGAGGCTGGGTATCATTATGCCGTTGGATCAATTGTTACCTTGGTTGCGATTATGATCGTATTTGTTGTTGCATTGAAATGTTTTACATAGTTTCAATGTATGGTTTAATTAGATGCTTTGGAGAGCTATATGTTGTTCAATGAGAACTATGTATGTACTTTGGTTTTAATGTGATGATGAACTTCTATTAATTTGGTCACTTATCTATTCATGATGTTCTGTAATGGTTTTTGACACACTTAATGCACGCAGATGAACCGGCAATGGATGTACGGTGACAGACACACCTCCGAGTACATTGAGGGCGTGCATGATTTTTTAGTGGCTGAGGCAAACAAGCAGAATGGTTTTATGTGTTGTCCATGCTCTATATGTGGGAATACGAAGTCTTACTCTGACCAGAAAACCATTCACGCCCACCTGCTTTATAGGGGATTCATGCCACACTATAATGTTTGGACCAAGCACGGAGAAATAGGAGTTACGATGGAAGACGGCGAAGAAGAAGAGTACGATGACAACTATGTGCCCCCTGAATACGGTGATGCTGCAACGGGGGAAGCTGAAGATCAAGAGGAACCGGACGATGTGCCCGATGATGATCTCCGCCGGGTCATTGTTGATGCAAGGAGACAGTGTGAAAGTGAAAAGGAGAAGCTGAAGTTCGATCGGATGTTAGAGGATCACAAAAAAGGGTTGTACCCCATTTGCGAAGATGGCAACACAAAGCTCGATACCGTACTGGAATTGCTGCAGTGGAAGGCAAAGTATGGTATACCTGACAAGGGATTTGAGGATGTATTGAAAATATTTAAGAAGAGGCTTCCAAAGGATAACAAATTGCCCGACAGTACGTACGCAGCAAAGAAGGTCGTATGCCCTCTAGGATTGGCGGTGCAGAAGATACATGCATGCCCTAATGACTGCATCCTCTACCACGGTGCGTACGAGGATTTGAACGCATGCCCGGTATGCGGTGCATTGCGGTATAAGATCAGACGAGATGATCCTGGTGATGTTGACGGCGAGCCCCCCAGGAACAGGGTTCCTGCCAAAGTGATGTGGTATGCTCCTATAATACCACGGTTGAAACGTCTGTTCAGGAACAAAGAGCATGCCAAGTTGATGCGATGGCACAATGAAGACCGTAAGAAAGACGGGAATTTGAGACACCCCGCTGATGGGTCGCAATGGAGAAAAATCGAGAGAAAGTACCGGGCTGAGTTTGGAGATGACCCAAGGAACATATGGTTTGGTTTAAGCGCGGATGGCATTAATCCTTTCGGGGAGCAGAGGAGCAATCACAGCACCTGGCCCATGACTCTATGTATGTATAACCTTCCTCCTTGGGTGTGCATGAAGTGGAAGTTCATTATGATGCCAGTTCTCATCGAAGGCCCTAAGCAACCCGGCAACGACATTGATGTGTACCTAAGGCCATTAGTTGAAGAACTTTTACAGCTATGGAATGGAAACAGTGTACGTGTGTGGGATGAGCAAAAACAGGAGGAATTTGACCTGCATGCGTTGCTGTTTGTAACCATCAATGATTGGCCTGCTCTCAGTAACCTTTCAGAACAGACAAACAAGGGATACCACGCATGCACGCACTGTTTAGCTGACACCGAAAGTATATACCTGGACAAATGCAGGAAGAATGTGTACCTGGGGCATCGTCGATTTCTTCCGACCAACCATCAATGTCGTAAGAAAGGCAAGCATTTCAAAGGCGAGGCAGATCACCGGAAGAATCCCGCCATGCCTACTGGTGATCACGTACTTGCTATGGTCAATGATTTACACGTAATATTTGGAAAGGGTCCCGACAGACTATCTGTTCCGAATGACGACGAGGGACGCGCACCCATGTGGAAGAAGAAATTTATATTTTGGGACCTACCCTACAGGAAACAACTAGATGTCCGCTCTTCAATCGACGTGATGCACGTGACGAAGAACCTTTGCGTGAACTTGCTAGGCTTCTTGGGCGTGTATGGGAAGACAAAATATACACCGGAGGCACGGGAGGACCTACAACGTTTGCACAAAAAATACGACATGCCTCCAAAGCAGTATGAAAGTCCTGCCAGCTACGCTCTTACCAAAGAAGAGAAGGAAATCTTCTTTGAATGCCTGCTCAGTATGAAGGTCCCGTCTGGCTTCTCGTCGACTATAAAGGGAATAATAAATATGGCCGAGAAAAAGTTTCAGAACCTAAAGTCTCATGCCTGCCACGTGATTATGACGCAACTGCTTCCGGTTGCATTGAGGGGGCTTCTACAGGAAAACGTTCGATTAGCCACTGTTAAGCTATGTGCATTCCTCAATGCAATCTCTCAGAAGGTGATCGATCCAGAAATCCTACCAAGGCTAAGGAGTGATGTGGCGCAATGTCTTGTCAGTTTCGAGCTGGTGTTCCCACCATCCTTCTTCAATATCATGACGCACGTCCTAGTTCATCTAGTCGATGAGATTTTCATTCTGGGCCCCGTATTTCTACACAATATGTTCCCCTTTGAGAGGTTCATGGGAGTTCTAAAGAAATATGTCCGTAACCGCGCTAGGCCAGAAGGAAGCATTTCCATGGGTCATCAAACAGAGGATGTCATTGGGTTTTGTGTTGACTTCATTCCTGGCCTTAAGAAGATTGGTCTACCTGAATCGTGGTATGAGGGGAGACTGACTGGAAAAGGCACGATTGGAAGGGACTCAATAATATGCAGGGATGGACATTCTTGGTCTCAAGCACACTACACAGTTCTACAGAACTCTATCTTGGTGGCCCCGTATGTCGATGAACACAAGAATAGTCTGCGCTCCAAACACCCGGAGGAGTGTGACGACTGGATTACACATGAACACATCAGGACTTTCGGCGATTGGTTAGAAACACGTGTCAGAGGTGACAACACTGTTTCTGATGAGCTGTTCTCGTTGTCCAGGGGACCATCTTCAACTATATTGACTTACAAAGGATACGAGATAAATGGGAATACATTTTACACGATCGCCCAAGATCAAAAGAGCACCAACCAAAACAGCGGTGTCTGCTTTGATGCAGCAACCAAGAGGGGAAAGGACACATATTATGGTTACATAGTGGACATATGGGAACTTGACTACGAACATGATTTTAAGGTCCCTTTGTTTAAGTGCAAATGGGTCAATCCGTCAGGAGGCGGGGTACAGGTAGACCCACAGTACGGAATGACAACAGTGGATCTGAACAATCTTGGGTACAGAGACGAACCATTCGTCCTAGCCAATGATGTGGCACAGGTTTTCTATGTGAAGGACATGTCTATCAAACCGAGAAAAAGAAAAGATATGGAAGCGAATACATCATGCAATGAGCCAAAGCGCCACATAGTTCTTTCAGGAAAAAGAGACATCGTGGGATTGGAGGGAAAGACAGACATGTCTGGAGATTATGAAAAGTTTCATGAAATTCCTCCCTTCAAAGTCAAGGCTGATCCAAGCACCATGTTAAGCGATGAAGAATATCAATGGTTACGGAGCAATAAGCAAAGGACACAAGCGAAGAAAAAGTGAAGACTGATGAAGTCAGAAAGGGTTGAAATTTTAGTATGTGGCTTTGAATGGTGCATATTGAATGCACAAAAATTCTTGAGTTCAAATAAGTTTAGAAAAATGAAATTCCTTTGTAACAGACGAGTTTTCGTCCGAAACCCACTTCGAAAGAGATGGTCCAGTTTGTACACGAAGTGCATCCAATTTTTGTTGTAATCCTCTCAACTTTTGCACACATGTTATGTGGGTCAAATGATGATACCATGCCAAGTTTCAACCTATTCTGAGTTCATTTGTAGTCTTTTCCAATTTCAGGGTCATTTAGCTCAAAATAAATCATTAAATGTATGAAAAATAGCAAATTAAGTCAGAAAGGGTTGAAATTTTAGTATGTGGATTTGAATGGTGCATATTGAATGCACAAATATTCTTGAGTTTAAATAAGTTTAGAAAAATGAAATGCCTTTGTAACAGACGAGTTTTCGTCTGAAACCCTCGTACTTCGAAAGAGATGGTCCGTTTTGTACACGAAGTGCATACGGTTTTTTCCGTAACCCTCTCAACTTTTTAGCACCTGCTATGTGGGTAAAATGATGATACCATGCCAACTTTGAACCTTTTCAGAGTTCATTTAAAGTGCTTATCAATTTCAGGGTCATTTAGCTCAAAAAAATCAGCAAGTGCATGAAAAATACCATTTGATCAAGTCAGAAAGGGCTGAAAATTGATGATGTGGCTTTGAATGGTGAATTTTGAACACACAAAAAGTATGGAGTTCAAATAATTTCAAAAAATGAAACCCCTTTGTAACAGATGAGTTTTTGTCCGAAACCGTGATACTTTAAAAGAGATTGTCCATTTTGTTCACGAAATGCATCCAATTTTTGTCGTAACCCTTTCAAGTTTTTAGCACATGCTATGTGGATTAAATGATGATACCATGCCAACTTTCAACCTTTTCTGAGTTCATTTGAAATGCTTTTTAATTTCTTTCAAAACATCGTGGGAGTGGAGTTCAAAAAAGAATCAACTAAAAAGCTTTTATAAACCTCTAGTATTTCTGAAACTATAATTATATAAAAATTATGGAACTAAAATTATCAAAAAAAAATTCAAAACATTAATAGCAAAAGGAATATAACGATAAAACACACTAGAAATAAATAAAGCAAAAAATAAAGCAAAAATAAATAAAGCAAAAAACAAAACAAAAATACTGGAAATTATGCAACTAAAATTATCAAAGTATTGTTTGTTCAAAAAATTAATAGCAAAAAGAATATAATGATAAAACACACTAAGCCACCATAAAGTATTTTTTGTTAAGAACTTTTAATATGCAAAAAAATTACATAAAAAATGCCCACCTACTAAGCCACCATGGCCTGCATACGACTAGTAACCCAATATACATGGGCCAGGACGCAGGCCCACGGGGCAAGTAGGCCCAACAGGCAGAGACAATTAGGCATGCACTGCCTACGGTAGAGAGGAGCTCGAGACAGTCAGTTCAGCCGCGCTTATAGACCAGTACGAGCGCTCCTCGCTCGGCGAGGTGGGACTAAACTCCTACAGCACCAGGAACAGGGCTTTGGTCCCGGTTGGTGGCACCAACCGGGACCAATACCCACCTTTAGTCCCGGTTGGTGCCACCAACCGGGACCAAAGGTATGCTTTTCGCCCTTTGGGCTGACGAAAAGGGACCTTTGGTTGGTCCCGGTTGGTGCCACCAACCGGGACCAAAGTTCTCTGCTTCCCGCCCTTTGGGCTGACGAAAAGAGACCTTTGGTCGCGGTTGGTGGCACCAACTGGGACCAAAGGTGGGTATTGGTCCCGGTTGGTGCCACCTACCGGGACCAATGCTTCTTGTATATAAGAAAACACTTGGAAAATTTCAGTTTTCATCCACCAGTTGCCCTGAGCCCGTTGTCCTCATCCCCGTCGCCGCGTCGTCGCCTCCCCGAGCCCGCCGTCCTCATCGCCGGCATCCCCGACGCCGCGCCGAATAGCACGACGCCTCCAGGCTGCCAGACCGCACCCTCGCCGTCACCGACGCACTCCCCTCCCCGAGCCCTCGCCCGCGCCCACGCCCTCGCCGTGCGCCGTCCTCGTTGCCGGCCTCGAGCCCGCCATCCTACTCGCTGACGCGCCCTCGCGCCCTCGCCCTTGCCCGCGCCCTCGACCTTGCCGCGCGCCGTCCTCGTCGCCGGCCTCGAGCCTGCCGTCCTCGTCGCTCCCTTGCCCCCCCGAGCCCAACATCCTCGTCGTCGGCCTTGTCACCGATCAAGCCATCTCCGCGCCCCCCCACAGTGAGCCCCCCCTTCCAATGTCCCCTGCTCCCCGTCGCCACTGCTCCATGGTCGCCGGCCGGCAGCACCGCGCGTGCTCTGTTTTTTTCATGTATATGTGTATTTTTTTTGCGGGCATGTATATGTGTATATGTTTTTTTCATGTATATATATATATATATGTTCATGTATATGTGTGTATATGTTCAAGTTGGCATCGTCTCTATCATCACGTTGGCATCGGCTCTATCTATCAACAAGGCCACGGGAGCACCCCGGCCCCTATCATCACGTTGGCATCGGCTCCCCGAGAGATTTCCAACGGATCCGGAACGTATGTCATTGTCGATATACCCCCTCTCCGATAACTTTGACATGAGGGGGGGGGTCGATATACCCCCTCCTCGATAACATTTTTTTCTAAGTTACTAAGGTAAAATGGTCACCCCCGTCTCGATATCTGGGCGACCAACTCTCGAGGACACCCAAACCCAAGGAAAAAACCGATATATTTGCTCATTGTTTATGTATGATTTTAGTTTAAAGCATTTATATATTCCTCATATATGAATATGGTAAATTTCCGTTTTCGATCCGATTCCGTTCCGTTACTGTACCGTTTCCGAATTCGCCTAATCCGGTATTCAAATCCGCATTAACCGGTATTCGAATCCGCATCCGTTCCGCTTCGGAATCCGAAAATAAATATGGAATAGGATACGGTATAGAGATTATCCGTCCGAATCCGATCCAGTTTCACCCCTAGTCACGTTTTCCATCAGACATCGGTTGCACAGGTGTCTGGTTTCGGGCGCCATCTTATATAGGTTTATTGTTGTGCCAAAAACTGGTGCCAACACATGCCCCCATGTTTTTCGGCAAAACTTGTATGTTTGGCACACTAATATATCCATGCTATATCGTGTTTGTATATTAAGTGTCATGTTGTAATTAATATTTTGCAGAAACTATGGACGATCGTCAAAGAAACTTAGAAGAAGAAGAGATGTTAGGGGAAATCATCCGCGAAGGACCGTTGTTGGTGGGCAACATCGTCCGGGAAGGAGGTTATGTCTTCAGGTTTCTAAACGACACCGTTGGTCTGGAAGAAGAGGGTGAAGCAGGCTCCGGTGATCGGACAGAGGTGGAAGGACATGCTTATGATGGCTCCTGTGAGCGAACGAAGGAAGGAGACCGTGATGACGGCTCCGGTGAGCGAACGGAGGAAGGAGTTGTTGGAAAGTCCGGCGAGGTATATATAATAATTAAGCCTGTGCTGACTAGCTAATTGATGCATTAATTGTTTTGGTATGTGTACACATATTAACTCTCTGCTTTCTTCTTTTCTAGCCCTCCGTATCCGGATCGAGCCAAACTTCGGTAACGAGACGAGGCCCGAAGAAAAAGTTGCGCACAGATGAAAGGTTCACGATCACCAGCATCAATAGAGATGGCCAACCGATTGAACCTAGCCAGACCAAAGATGCATTTTCTGCTCAGTGCGGGGTTCTTGTTAGGGACATGATCCCGATCACCATCCACAAATGGAATAAGCCGAAGGCCGAAGACCCTGAAGTGTCTTTTGTCACTGATAGACAGAAAGATGATCTTTGGACCGCGCTAAAGGCAAATTTCACCCTACCGGAAGAGGAGCATCCGGAAAAGCCAGTTATAGAGCAAAAGGTCAAGACTCATGCTCTTAAGAAGATGGCAGAGCTATTCAGGAGGTGGAAGAATGAGTTAAAAACAAAGTTTGTCGACAAAAAGAAGACTCCAATATTCGAGGGCCGATTTGAGAAGATAAGAGAACAGTGGCCCGAATTTGTGGCCCGCAAGACATCGGAGAAGAGTAAGAAGATGTCAGCGATAAACAAACTAAATGCCGCAAAGAAGAAGCATCACCATCGCACGGGGTCAGGTGGCTACCACAAAGCCCGACCATTGTGGGACAAGGCTGAAAAGGACCTTCTTGACAAAGGGATCGTACCAGCGACATTGAACTGGCCAAAGCGTGGAAGGAATTGGTTCTTCGGGGTTGGGGGAACCTTGGACCCTGAAACAGGGAAGTGCTATTGGACGAACGAACAACTGACAGTACCGATCACCAAGCTTCAGGAGATAATCGCCAAAACGGATACAGGGACGTTCGTTCCCGACAGAGAGAACGACGAGCTCACAATGGCCCTCGGGAAACCTGAGCACCCAGGACGAACACGAGGCACGGCAGGCTCCGTTTCGTGGAAGCATGGGTTTCCCGATGCAGGCGGTTACAAAAGCAGGGAAAGGAAGAGGAAACAGGAGCAAAGCGAAATATAGAACCTGCATGCAAGAGTACAAGCGCTAGAGGAGAGGCATCAAGCTGACGAAGCTACGCTAGAAGCTACCCCGCCCTCTCAGCGGAGAAGCAGCGTGGCTTCCACCGAGCTCATTGCGCAGCCTGATTTGACGGCTCCCAGGTACCCTGTGGATGAAATCACGGAGTCTCAAGATTGCCACCTTAAGAAGCAATTGATGATGCACCTCAAACCCATGGTGGCTATCGGCCATGTTGCACCTCCTCGACCCAACGGAGCTTTTCACTGTCGTCCGATTCCACAAGGCTATGTTGTTGTGATGGTCGAAGAAATATTGGAGGGATATGAGGAGCTCGAACTTGACTACCCTACCGGCGAAGGGGAAACTCTCCTGGAGAATGCTCTGAGGACTTCATGTCTATTGCCAAAGGAATTCATCAAGCTTCCGAACTAGACGGCGCCTCCGCCTCCTCCTCCTCCGGCGAGTAAGGGCCCGCCTCCTCCTCCGCCGAGTGATCAGGGCATGCCTCCTTCTCCGCCTCCTCCTCCGGCGAGTGATCGGTGCACGCCTCCTCCTCCCCCTCCTCCTCCGCCTCCTTCTGCGCCTGCGTCGACGCGTCCGAGCAGCCCGTCTCCGCCTTCGCCTCATCAGCAAGAGCAGAAGAGAGCCGTCGCCGCCGCTCCGGTTGCTTCGGCGCCTCTTAAGCAACAAAGGAAAATAGCAGCCGTCGCTTCGGCGTCTAGCACTACAACCAGTGGCGGGAGGCGATACCAATACGGTCCATCATATCTCAAGCCTCTTGAGCCGTTACCATACGAGAGGAGCGATGAGGAAAACGTGAAGATCTCTAAAGGCAAAGTGGATGCCTTTTTTAAAAAGAAAAATCCACCTCTGGAGGAGAAGATAGATGAGGTGAAATTGAAGCACACTTCGGATGCCCTCAAGCGACCAGCACCAGCTCCGCTGGATGACAACCATGTCCGCGCTCTTAAAAAGAAAGTGCAAGAAGCACGTCGGTCCGGAACCACTGCAACTGACAAAAGGAGAGAACAACAAATTGCAATAGGGAAAAAATTCCCCAGCTCGACGAACAAGCGAAACAATCGTGCCCCCCGCTGCAGGTGTCTAGCGATATCGTCGTCATAAATCTGCCGGCCGGGATGGTGCCCGGTACGAATGCTGCTGATTACCTACCCGACGATACACATTTTGATGCACCGGAGGTGGACGAACACAAATTCCGGCACGGGTATCCTCTCGTCAAACCTGATCAACAGCTACCAACGATGATGCGAAAATTTCATCAGTGGTACATGGACACCTGGAAGAACTCTGGGTTGGATAATGTGATGATTATGGTTAAAGACAAGCACAACCTCATTGGAATTGACGTGTTGTGTGTTCCATTTGAGGAGTTATTCCACCTTTTCAATCAAAAGGTCATCGATAAAGTAATCGTCACTTGCTACTGTCTGTAAGTACTACTTCTTTAATTAAGTCTCTATATATAGCTCAGCTCTTTCATTCTATGTACATATAATTCACTATATCATGCAGATTGAAGATCGTCGAATGCAAGCAAAGAGAAATCTATAATATTGGGTTCATTAACCTAAATCTCTTTGATGAATGGGAGATGAAAAAGAATCCCAAACAAGCCGAGGCCAACTTGCTACAATCGTTGCTTCAACATCAAAACATACAAAAAATAATTTTTCCTTACAACTTCGAGTGAGTGTTATACTGTGCATATTCGGTTTTCCTTTATTTACTCGAGGTTATAGTAATGTAATTGATGAGTTATGCATGCGTGCGCAGCTTCCACTTTATTCTTCTAGAGATTATGCTTGAGGAGGGACTAGTAACCGTCTTAGACTCAAGATGAAAAGATCCCAAGACGTATGCGATCATCACTGAAATGCTTAAGAAGTAAGTTCAATCGATCATTATCGCACCATTTTGGCAACTTTGTTCATTTCCTGATATCAGGTAATAATTATTTTCTATGTCTAGCAGGGTTTGGATACCATTCACCACAAAATCTCCGGGACTGCCGAAGGAGCTGAAATTTACACGCCCAAAAGTAAGTACTACTAGCTAGTTCCGCGCATCTCCCATTATATTGATTCTAGCTGGTTTCATCAATACCATTTATATAATGCTTGATTATCAGTTTGATTGACCTCTATTTCTCGTAAAGTGGTTGTGGCAGCAACCAGGAACTAATCTTTGTGGATACTACGTGTGCGAGTTCATCTACAACGCGACGATCTCTAAGCAGGACGGCTACTCTAAAAAAGATTTTGATGTGCGTAAGCAATAATATTCACAATTTTATTTTATTACCATCTTTTGTGTTGAGTTTCATTCATATATATGTATTGACCCCCTTCTTCGAATTAGCTTTGGAAGCTGCAGGAACAACTCCTACCACAAGATCGCATAATAGCTATTCAAGAGGAATTGGCGGGATTCTTTCTTGAACACATCATCAGGAAAGAGGGAGAATACCATATGGAACTTCATTTCAGATTTTAGGGTATTGTAAGAGATCTTATATTGTATATATGTAGCTAGTAGCGTCGGATAGATATAGGAAAACTTGTTGTTCGAACAATCCCACTTCTCTCTGTATATGTTCATGACGATCTTCTGTACTTAATGGTTCAATTCCTTCATTTGCTTACTAGCTAGCATGTCGAGTCCTCTCTATACGTATAGTACGTAGCGTCGACCAAGCACGGAGATAAGAGAGTACACCTCTCTCTATTAGCTAGCTAACACAATATATTAAACCCCAAAATTAATCCTACAAAACCCCCATCCCCCCCCCTCTCAAAAAAAAATCCAGCTCGAGAACTGCTGACGCGTGGATGCATTTTGGTCCCGGTTGGTGCTACCAACCGGGACAAAAAGGCCCTCCTGCCCGGGCAAGCCGTAGAGGCCACGTGGAGCCCCATCTGTCCCGGTTCGTGGGCAAACCGGAACTAAAGGTTTTGGACATTAGTAACGACCCTTTTATCCCGGTTCCGGAACCGGGACAAATGGCCCTCTAGAACCGGGACAAATGGGCCTTTTTCTACCAGTGAACCCAGCCCATGCTGGGCTGGCCGAACCCTCCACTAAAGCCCATGAGGTTTGAGAAGGAAAAAATCCAAAGGTGGAGAGGTGGAAAGAGTTTCCAAGTGGAAAGGAGGAATGCTAATCCTAATAGGATTGGAGTAGGACTCCTCCACCTCCAATTTCGGCCATATCTTGAGGGTTTGAGGCTGTCTCCTCCCCTCCCTCCCTCCTATATATACTAGAGGATTTAGAGGGAAGAGCTAACCCTAATTGCCACGTGCTGCCCTCTTCTTCCTTTAGATCGTTTTCTCCTCTAGATCAGCTTTCAGTGGTGCTTAGGCAAAGCCCTACTGGAATTGCTCCACCATCATCGCCGCAACACTGTCGCGTTGTCGGAGAACTCATCTACCTCTCCGCTCCCTCTTGCTGGATCAAGAAGACGGAGATCATCATCGAGCTGTACGTGTGTTGAACGCGGAGGTGACGTCCGTTCGGCGTTAGATCCGAAGGACCGTGATCAAGATCGCGGGACAGATCGTGATGAGATCGCGGGACAGATCGTGATTGGATCGCGGGACGGATCGTGATGGGATTGCAGGACGCTCGGCGATTTGGATCACGAAGACGTTCGACTACATCAACCACGTTTCTTAACGCTTCCCGCTTGACGATCTACAAGGATATGTAGATCCACTCTCGTTCTCGTAGATGCTCATCATCATGGATAGATCTTGCGTGTGTGTAATAAAATTTTTGTTTCCCATACAACGTTCCCAACACTTGTAACAAGCCTTTAAACTATACTAGAAAGCATTGTATCTATTGTAAAGAAATCTATTCATATACATAAAATAGAAAATATATATTTATATCTATCTATACCTAATTAATATTAAGGGACGGATTGTGTCTCTAGTTTTTTGTCGGGTGCTTTTGTAAGTCGGCTATTTTTTCGGCCGTCACCTCCATCGGATTTTCGTCCGTCGTTCGGGCATAGTGGGTAGGCAAATCATTTACTTTCTGAGAAAAGCGTACGAACAACAGGTTGACCTGGTAGAGCATAGACACCAGACTGGGGTAGACAGGGACCCTGCTTGGTACATCCGTCCCAAAGACTAGCCGATCCTATGCTAGAAACAGAAAATAGAAAAAATGGCGGTGAGAGTCGAGCACCCCTATGTCTCGCTTGATACGAGACAGAGGGAGCCCTCTCCTGACGGTAGCCGCGAGTTGGGTCAGCCCATGCGCCAAGGAGGCACAACCTTATTTTTTTTCTTTTCATGTTTTTTGTTTCTTTTTGTTTTTACTTCAAAATATTATGAATCAATAAACTACAAATAACACTTTAGCTAAAACATCTGTAAAAAAAATGTTAACCATGCGTTTGAAAAATGTTAATTGTGTACAAAAAGTTTATAGTGCGTGTGAACAAATTTGATCATGTGTTGAAAAATGTTAAGCAAGCATTTTCAAAAAATAAGGTTAAACAAGTATTTGAAAATGTTAAATGTGTATATAAAAACAGTTGCCCTTGAATTTAAACTATTTTAGTTTTATATTTGAAAATTGTTAATCAAGCATATGAATTTTTTTAATGTACATAAAATATTGATCATGTATTCGCAAAAGTTTAGTCTAGTACTTGAAAAACTGGAAATCAAGTATTTTAAATATGTAAAATGTGTATAAAAAAGTGTTGACCATATGTACTAGAAAAATGTTAACATTGTACCTGAAAATATTCATAAAGCATTTGAAAAAATATATTATAGACATAATGTTGACCATGTATTCATAACATGTTAAGCTTGTATTTGAAAGAAGTTACACATGTATTAGAAAAATATATTATATATATACCAAAAATGTGCATTGTGTATGAAAATACATCAAAAAATAAAGTTTCTATAAATGTTAATCATGTACATAAAACATGTTTCTGATGTAGAAGAAAAATGTTAAACCTGTATAAAAAAAGTTCTTGTTAAACCTGTATAAAATAGTTCTTTCAAATATACACACACACATTTAAAAAATAATATTTTGTAACCCATTGCTACAATCTACCATTGTCCTCGAGAGACTAGACTGATAGTAATAGTAGTGTGCCTTCAGTTGAGGAGAACTCTAAAGAAATATAAGCTCCTAATTCCATGTCAATGAAGTTGATAGATTCAAGTATTTTTAACTCTATAATTAACCAAACTCTTGTTAAATTAAAAAACAGTGATTAAAAAAATGAAAACAATAATTTAACTGTCATTTTGAAAACACAGATTTCATATGAATTTTAAATACATATTTTTTTGAAATAATTTTATGAAATTTCACCATTTCCAATTTCAAAATTACGTACGTATTTCGAAAACACAAAACTTGAAATAATTCCTATGACATTCTAGAATCAAACATTTCAACAGTTTGAAACACATTTAGGTGAGTTTTAATAAAGAAATCCACACACATTTCACAACAAGTTTAATTATTCCGTACCATTTGGAAACATTCAATTGTTCAATCAATCATCTATTTTAAAACTATTTAACATCATGTCACGAATATCATTACATACCATTCGAAAGCTATTGAAATTTTTTTAGAATTTTGAAACTGGATAAAATTATAGCATGCATTATTGGTAAGCCACCACATATGGTGGGGCATATACTATATATTTAAGAAAATAAAATCACAACAACTTTAAAATATGGAGGGAAGAGCTAGCTGCCTGTGTCCCATGATATTCTTTAGAGTGACTTCAATCAGATAATTGCTCAATTTTTAAAAATACAATAGAATAGCTTAATGTTTCAAAATAGCTTCATGTTTTTTCTGGGGTTTGTTGATTCAATTTATTTTTAAAAGTAGTGATAAATTTTTAAATGAAATAAATAAATTTGCTATCATTTTAAAAACAATTATTCCAATTTCTTTTCTAAATATTTCAAATGAATTCAACATACGTAGAGAGTTTTGATCATACTCAGCTAACATTTCAAATTATTCCTACATATTGAAAATTTTACTTAAAGTTATGACATTTTTGAAAGCATAGATTTCACAAATTCCATTCATATTCAAAGAATCAAGTTTCGAAATAAATTCAATCACATTCCAGACGCATATAGTTGAACACTTGAACTGTTTTATACAAATTTTAGTCAATTTAAAAAATAGTCCACATACATTTCACAACACCTTCAATTATTCCATACCATTGAGAAATATCCAAATCTTCAATTAATCATCTATTTTAAAACTATTTCACAATATATCCGAAATTTTAATGCATACCATTTGGAAACTATTTCAAACCTTTTGGAAAATTTAATTATTTCACTTTTCACAGGTTCAAGTATTTTGTAAAACATATTTTTTGTTAAAAAATATATTTTGTAACCCATTGCTACAATTTACTCTTATGCCCGTGCAATGCCACGAGAGAGAATTATTTTTATGAGAAGTAACATGAGAGATAATTGATGTGTCTACCAAATAGGTCACCATAGAGAGGACTTGCAGTCTTCTCTCATGTCATGTTTGTCCTTCGAGATCTTGATAATGGTGGGGTTGGTCGGCGTGGGGGCGACCACCCAACTCGTGCCTTTTTCCTCTGGGTATACCTCCATCTAGAGGTTGTTGTTGCCTCCCTATTTGGTCGCTGCCTGGCGATCTTCGGGGCACGGTTTCTCTGGCCACTTTCTCATAGATGGATTACTAATTATAGTGCATAAATCCACTTTCATGTCCTCGAGAAACTAGACTGATAGTAACAGTATTGCGCCTTCAGTTGAGGAGAACTGTAAAGAAATATAAGATCTTTTAGATCACTAATATAGTGATCTAACTTATCTTATATTTACTTATATACGGAGTATTATCTTTGGTATTTTTAGCGTTAGTTCAAATAAAAATATCAAAGATAATATTCCCTTTGTATATGCTGCTCTTTTCACATTGAGGTGCAAAGCTCCTAATTTCATTTCACAAAATGAAGTTGATAGATTCAAGTATGTTTAACTCTAGAATTAACCAAACTCTTGTTCGATTAAAAAAATGAAAAACAATAATTTCACTATAATTTTGAAAACACACATTTCAAATGAATTTAAATACATATTTTTATGAAATTTCAAAATTACGTACGTATTTCAAAAAAACAAAATTTGAAATGATTCTGATGACATTCTAGAATCAAACATTTCAATAGTCTGAAACACATTTAGGCGAGTTTTAATAAAGAAATCCACACACATTTCACAACAACTTTAATTATTCCATACCATTTGGAAACATTCAATTGTTCAATCAATCATCTATTTTAAAACTATTTCACATCATGTCACGAATATCATTACATACTGTTTGAAAGCTATTTAAAACATTTTAGAATTTTGAAGCTGGATAAAATTATAGCATGCATTATTGGTAAGCCACCACATATGGTGGGGCATATACTATATATTTAAGAAAATAAAATCCCCTGATGATAAGTGGGAACTTATGCCTCTAATAACTTTGTTCCCTTTTGTTGTTGTCCTCCGTCCATTGGCTGCAGGATTGAACCGTAGATGAAGCTTCACGCTCAAACACGCCAGGCGAGACACTCGTATCTTGTGCCGCCGTTGCCGTTGTTCTTAGACGACGGAGGAGGCTTCTTGCCGCCGGTGGCGAGGAAGACGTCCGTGAGGACAGTCTTGGACCGCAGCGAGGCCTTGAGGATCTCTAGACCCTCCTTGTACCCGAGCTGCACGGTCCTCTCGTGCAGCGCGGCGAGGCCGCCGACGGCGGCGACTGCACCGAGCCACGCGATGCTGGAGATGGCCGACATGGGCGCGACGGCCAGGTCGTCCGACACCGTGTACGTCACGGCACCCTGCACGTACCCCGCCGTCGCCACGGTGGCGCCCTGCTCCGGCTGGGGGGCCGGCGCCGGCGGCGCCACGTACTGGGACGCGGTCGCCATCCCGTTCCCGCAGGCCGGGCACCGGGCGCCCCTCGCGTCCGACACGTACCCGCCGCGGCAGCCTTGGTTGCCGAAATGCCCTAAACTGGGTGTGGCGCCGCAGGTGAAGAAGGTCCTCGGGGCCGGGGCCGGCGGCGCCGGCGGCGCCGGCAGGCGGAGGAGGGGGCTCGCCTGCACGGCGGGGCATAGGAGGGCGTCCTTGCCGAAGCCGGGACGCAGGTAGCTGCCCTCGAGACGCTCGACGCTGGCGTAGAGGTTGCCGACGCTGCCGGCCATGGACTCCTTCCCCAGCAGCCTCACGGCCGTGCCGGCCGGCAGGGTGAGGAGGGAGAAGAGGAAGTCCACGGCGTCCTTGCCGGCCTCCGCGAACACCACGCGCGGCCGCGGCGCCCTGGTGTCCACCAGGAGCTTCATGGTGATCGGCGCGGCGCCCGGGGCTCCGGCGGTGTCGCCCATCTTGGATTGATTTCTTTGGAGGGAGGAATTGAATCTATATCACGCACGCACGCACGCACGCACCCAGCATCCGTGGGCTTGCCACTACATTTTGCCGCCCAACATTGTGTGTCGGGCAACATTGTGGGAATCGTATCCTCTGCTTTCCCAATTTCCATTGTAAGGCCGCGCATGGTGAGTTCATATTCTCCCAACATATTATAGTGCGTTTCTTTATAAAAATATATGAGAGCACAGTAAATTTAGAGACATTACAACTATAATATACACACTCTTCCGGCCCACTCACGTCCTCAGCATTTTCGACAGATTTGGGCACCTTCGAAAAGACGTCTTTTCTTTTGGAGCATTCGTCTACGTAAACTTCAAAAACAATAATTAAATACAGTACAGATGCAATCGCGCGCATACATTCATCTTTATAAACGCACATACACATATCCTACTTCTATGATATCTTTCGAAAGACTGGACCCGCATATCATAGTGAAATTTACGATGTCATCATAGACGACTCGTTGTCGACGGAAACGTCTCCTCCCACTAAATTCCCATCGTCCAAAAAATCCTAAAAAAAAGTTCAGGAATAATGCGAGCATCCAGACTTAAATCCTAAGGGTCTACGTAATCAGACCGGTACATTCGCGCACTGTTAAACGGAAAAGAAAAGAAAAGGGGGAGACATAGGCATCAATCGGTAGTATCTTGGGAGAAGGCCAACAGCAATAGAAATTGCACCCACGTCATTAACATCGTAAGTATCAGGCATGGTACTTACGAGAGGCGAATGGAGCCAAGTTTTTCATTGTTTTCGTTTTTTCTACCTTATTCTGTTCTTGTTTTTTCACGATTTTTCTACATTTTCATTCTTTTCTTTATTTCTTCATTTCTTTTCACATTTAACATTTTTTCCCTGTTATTTTAATACATGATCAACATTTTTTTCTATACAAATTTAACATTTTTTGACTACAAGTTTAACATTATTGAAATACATGGTCAACATTTATTCTATAAACATTTAACATTTTTCGAATAAATGTTCAACATGTTTCAAATACATGACAACACTTTTTCTATATATATTTAGCATATTTCAAATACATTTTCAACTTTATTTATTACATGGTTAAAAATTTTCTATATATATATTTAGCACATTTAACATTTTTCAAATACATTTTAAACTTTATTTATTACATGGTTAACATTTTTCTACACACGTTTAGCATTTTTGAAATTCTTCATTAACATTTTTTATACCTGTTTAACATATTCTTCAAATGTTTAGATTAATTTTTTTTAAATTCATGATCGATGTTTTTCACAAATATATACATGAGAAACATTTTCTGTGTATATTTGTAAGATATTACAAATGCTGGGTCAAAGTTTTATCATTGTATTTTGTAAAGTGTTTCTTGTAGTATATTTATTTAGAATATTTTAAAGTATCAAGAAAAATAAAGAAAAAATGAAAACATGAAGCATCAGAAAAAGACAAAGAAAACGATACTGTCACCTCCTGTGAGCCTGGATCTGCCCATCTGGCTTTCTTGCAAGAAGCTAGATATAGGGGAGCTCAGGGGAGAAACTAAAGATGGGGTACTTCTTCGAGAGACTCCTAAGAAGTCACTTGGAGTGGGCTGAGAGTGTGCCAAGTGGTGCACTCCCTTTGGATTTCATTTTTTATATTTGTCTCTACGCGTTTTTGGCTTTTAGAGGCTTATTTAGTCAGATTTTTGACTTTTCGATTCCTCCCCAGAATTTCTTAGGATTTGGAGAAACTTTTTTCATAGAAAAAAAACAGTTTTGCGCAAAAAAACATGTTTTTTTTCTTTCGCAAGAGGCTTAGTTGTGCCTCTGTGAAAAGCAAAAAAATGCATTTTATTTTTTGTTTCCATGAGAGGCATGAGTTTGCTTCTTGTGATGGCACAGATTTGGTTCTGTGAGAGACACGGACGTGCCTCTCAAAAGAAAAAAAAACAACTTTTCATTTTTACCTTCCGCGGGAGGTGCAAACTTGCTTCCGCAAAAGTCAGATCGTGCCTCGCAAAAAGAAAAGCACATGTTTATTTTTTTCCACGAGAGGCATAGATTTACTGCCGGGAGAGATAATGTTGTGCCTCTCGAAAAGGAAAATTAAGTGTGTTTTTTCATCACGAGAGGCACGGATTTGCTTCTCATGGACGCATGGTTCTACCTCTTAGAAATGGGAAAAAGTGCTCTTGGTTCTGAATGTTTTTTAAAAAAAAAGGTTCATCAAAACCTATCAATATGGGTCTAACTTCGAAGATCCCGACGTAGGAATCCAACGGTGAAAATGGTTTGAGATTTGGACGCACCGTTTTTATATTATGAATAGAACGATCTAGGAGAGAAAGAAAAAGACCTAGCCGGCGATAAAAAAATTAAGTGTGTTTATATTATTTGGACACACCGTTTTTATATTTTGACTAGATTCTGTTGACCACTGAGTGTCATAGGCCATAGACTTGACCCACTGGCAGTTAACTCGATCACTGATCGTTTGAAAATAGTTTTTAGTTGAGGAAGTTAGCAGATTTCAGAAAAGCCCATGAGTTCATGAAAACAACAAACACTTCATATAAAAAATCATGAATAGAAATAAAGTTCATAGAAAAGTTTACATTTTTTAAAGATCAATATTTTGAAAAAATCACAAATTTACGTGAAAATAATTTAGATTTTTTTCGAAAATTCAAGGCTTGGAGAAATTTGTAAAATCTAAAATGTTTGCATTTGGAAAAAATAAGTAAAAAATTAAAAATGGAAAAAAAGGAGAAACTGGAAAAAACCGAGTGAAACTAGAAAACGAACAACCCTTAAAAAAACCGTTTGGGAAATAGTTTATGGGCAACCCTGTACGCCCACATAAGGGATTGAAGGTGTGCACGAGTTAACAATAAAAAAGGAACAGGTGTATGAAGTGTCAAATAATATTTAGGTATTTAATTCTAACGTGCATCAAATATGATTTCTCGGGAAGTTCAGGAAATTGAGCGTATATGAAGAATCATTGGAAAATGTGACATGCCACTTGCAAAGGTCACCCCAACCTTCTCAGGCACTTGATGTGCTCCACATACCACAATCTAATTTATTTCCTTCTTTGCATAAACTCGTTTATTCAAAAGTTTTTATCCTTTCAACCATACATCTAAATTCTGAACTATTTTCATCGTTTTGAAACTAGACTCGGGTTAATAGATTTCGATTAACCTTTTTTTAATAAAAAATGGATAATGAAAAACAGAAACCAAAAAATGGCAACCGAAAAAAGGTTAACGAAAAAATGAAAGAAAAAATCGTTCCTAGAAGCACAGTTATTATTTGTCATTTTTCCTAGGAAGCACATATTTCTTTCGCCGAGAAGCACATATGTGCTCTTGAGAAAGCAAGTATGTGCTGTAGGAGATATCCCCTAGAGGCAATAATAAATGTTATTAATTATCTCCCTGTTCATAATTAGGTTTATGTTTCATGCTATAACTGTTATGGTTCTCGAGTCTACAATAACCACGAGGCTCGGAGGAAGACTCATGTGCACGTGTGGAATAATAAATGGTAAAATGTATTCCTACTCTGGCCTCTAAAATTAGCTCAAGTTTTGCATGATGGTTATGTTTTCCTGATCATGGGCATGTCTATGCCAGCAAATTTAAGGGCACAATGTTAGAAGAACATTTGTATTGAATCGACCCGAATTTATGTTATGCTATGAGATACATTCATCACAAGTTAATGGTTAATAACACAAAGATGGTTAATGTTTGCATGATTCCTTAGACCATGAGAGTATCGAGTTTCTTCATGCTTGCTTCATAAACTTTGGGGTTTGTTAAACGTCATCCGTAAATGGGTGGCTATTACGACATCTTACGGGTTCATGAAAAAGTATGTCAAGTAACTTGAAAGCTCAAGATTGAGATTTGCTCCTCCGACGATGGAGATATTCTCGAGCCCTCTCGGTGTTACGGTATCCATCATCGTCTGGCCAGACATAGTGTGATTTGATCACAGGGATGCCGGAACACGAAAATGATAAAAGAGAACAAAAACGATAACGAGGTAACTTGCATATTGGACAAGTCGTTGATCCACGGGGATGCAGAAAATCTCACCTCGAATGTTTGTAAAATATCGCGAAGCAACATGAATAGCTCATGGCATCTGGAGGTTCACTCGAATATTCATTCGTGTGGGTATAGGGGTCAATATTGGTGTCCACGGCTCCGATGCTGATCATTGATCGGAAAGTGTTCCGATCATGTCTATACTTCACCGAACCTATAGGGTCACATGCTTAAGGGTTATCTATCTGTTGAATAGTAGACAGGGAGTCCGAGAGAAAGTCACTGGAAAAGTTTCGAGGACAACGGAAAAGTTCCGGAGAGAACACCGAAAAAGTTTGGGTAAAACCGAAAAGTTGTTTCAGATAAAACCATTGATCATAAAATGTTTTGGCAAGCACTGGGCATGTTTTGGAGGCTGCCAGATTGGTCTGGTAATTTCTAGAATTTTTCCGAAGAAGAAACCGAAAAAGGTTTTCGGAGCTGTCGGAATTGTTTACCGGGTAAACGAAGATGGTGTTAAATTAAACCACCATACCGGAAATGATCCGGAGTGCGTCCAGATAATTTTAGAGGGTGCCGGAAATATTCTGGGACCTTGCGAAATTTTTCAAGAGTAAAGTCGTGGAAAACATCTTGTCCCAGTGTGAGGGGACAAGATCCCACGTTACGTGGGGGTTGTTTTTTGGTGCGCCCCCTTTAGGGGGCATCCCCCTTGTGGCTGGACAAAGTGTTGGGGGCCCCATTATAGGGGGCAGCCCCACAAAAGGTGGAGAGTGTTGGGAGAAAGGTGGGGCCCCATGGGGGAACATCATGGACAAGGGAACATGTTTTCTCCATGTTTGGTGGGAACATATTTTCTTTGTTTGGTGGGTGCATGTTTTGTGGGCTGAATTTCAGCCCATCCCCCTCACCCCTTCCACCACTATATAAGGAGGTGGAGAGGAGATCTCCATCCTCACTCCAACTCTCTCACATAAGCCATGCATGATCTAGCATTCTCTCTCCCTCCCACGAAATAGTTTCGCAGAGCCGAAAGGCTGTCTGGGTTCCAGTAGGAACTAGTTTCGGATGGCGAAGCCCTGTCGGATAGATGACACCGTATATGTGCAACTCTGTAGAGAGATCATAGTTTTGGTCTTAGTTCGTGAGTGCCTCCCGAAGGGCTGTCCGTGTGACTGTCCGAGTTTCGAAGGTCCTCTCGTATGGCTGTCCGAGTGACCGTTCGAGTTTCGAAGGTCCTCCCGAAGGGCTCTCCGCGACACCATCCGGGGGACTGTCCAACCGCCTCCCGAAGGGCTGTCTGAGGGGCGGATGAGGGTATATATCCTCGCGGTTGGGAGGTTATAAATCATAGCTGCGGAGATCTGCACCGTCAATCGTCATCGATTCTACTTCTGCTGCACTACGAGTCGGTAACGAAAAAGATCAAACCTTGTATGCAGTCTCCATAGTGGTCCTAGGCTGGTGCGTAGGTCGGATTTTTTTTTGTTTTCTACTGTGTTACCCAACAGCTTCCACGAGATGCAAAATGCTTTTTTACACAAGGTGCAAAATACTTCTCGTGGAAGCACATATTATGCTTCCACGAGAAGAAAAACTATGCTTGCAGCGATCATTTTTGGGGTCCCGCAGTGATTTCTACGAGGGGAAAAACTATGATATTATGCTTCTCGTGGAAGCACATATCATACACACATTGTTAAACTCGATGAACAGGGTTTGAACTTACATGATAATTTTTTAAAATATGTGTACATTTTTTTTATTGTAAATGCATTTAAAAAAGTGCACAAACACTTAAATAAAATACATTATTTTTAAAACATGTGATATTTACAAAAAAATACTTGAACAAGTTGTTATTTTCGAGAGTGCTTTTCAAAATGCATGATATGTTTCTGAAATATTTGCAATTTTCTAATTTTATAAAAATTAGAAATATGTAAATACATCTTAAAATTACCTAAATATTTATTAAAATTAAAATGGAAATAAATTAAATTGATTAAAACTGATGATGAGTAGATCGGCTGTCAGCCTGCCATGTGATGTTGTCTAGACCCGACGATACCTATCCTCGGCCGTGTTGGGGGCCGAATCTGGGTGGGATCTGGCACCCATATCGTGTAGTCCTCTACATGTGGACAAGCATTTGTGCCGACGGGTCCTGGTTGTGGTTGTGTTGAGACAAAATGGTTCTACCCTTCTGTTGTCCATCTCAAGGTGCATTTGTTTCACTGGCTTGGTGTCCCGACGACGGAGGTGTTCGTCCTTGGATGACGGGGCAACATCCCTGAGTGGTGAGGTTGTACATTTGGATCTGTGGCTAGCAGGGCTGCAACGAAGGTGGTGCCTGCTCTTGGCTACATGGATAGCAAGGGGAGGGATGGCGGGTGATAATGGTGTCGTCGTGCCTTCAGCGTTGTCGGCTCCTGGTTAAGATCTAGAGGCCTAGTGATGGCAAGGTAGACCATCCCCCATGTTGGGTCGGTTCAACTGGTACCTCGGGATGGCACAAGTGAGTCTCCGACCAAAAGCTCTGCCCTTTGGCGCCAGTGATGGTAATGTATTTGAGTATTGCTTGCTTTTGGGGACATCGTTGTGGGTTTTCTTTCTCTATCAGGGTATCGGGTGAAAGGCCTAGCCCGTCTTGGAGATGGTGGGGCATTGCGCATTATCCTTTTGCGCGTCATCGTATGCTTGTAGTGTGCCAATGTCTTGGGGCTTGCCACGTTCTTGGCATGAAGCTTCTTCGACTCTGGTGTGGAGAGGATTAATTGGTTTCCTATTCTTTTTCAGGTGTCGTTGTAGTCAGCATACATGGTCCCGACTATCCGCTGGCGGGATTGGAGCTTCATGGACCGGAGCGAGGGGGCAGATGGTTTGCCTCTCTGGCGACAACTTGGTGTGTTTGATGCATCATGTTCTGGTGGTTTTCCAAATCGGCTTGATTGGTCATGTTCGTCAGTCTTGGTCGCCTCTTGTTAGGTCTGGCGACTCCTGTTTTCATGCTCAAATGTGGTTGGTGTCATTAACACCCTATTGCCGTTTCTATTCTTTTGAGTTTGATTGTATGGGAATTTTTCCATCGTCTTTTGGGACATTTGGGCTTTATATTGAAAGCTGAGTGAAAGCCTGTTTCGAGATGATCGTTTATTTGATTCGAAATCATATTCCTAACGCTAAAGGCTCAAAAAGGCCCAATTATCCAATTATTTATTTTGGCCAAGATATTTGCGACATGCCTTTTGCCAGGGCATGGATACCATCACTGCCCATTTTATCATTAACAAATTTAGAAATGTCCTCCCATGAAATATGCTAGTACGCACGTTGACCATTACTAGCTTTGCTTTTGTTTCTGGAGCAAAGGCAAGAAAGTTCTCGTTAATTAGAATGAAATCCAGCTTTAGCAGCCCCCCTCTTGCATAAAGCGGTGATTCGTGGGAGCAGTGCGTGGGATGTTATGTTAGTCCTAGTCCATTCTAAACAGTACCGTCGGCCGTGGGTACGTACTCCAAGAAGAGACACGACGAACACGAGCGCGCGTACGTGAAACGTTCCCGTTCGTCCGTTGGATTCCAGCCTCTCAAAGGCTGAAACAAAAACAAAAAAAACACGGTCAGATCTAGTGATAGATCGAATTTTTGATCGAATGGATGCCGCCGTCCAGCGCCTCTGCTTTGCTGTGCTTCCGCCCTGCTTGGTTTGCAAGCCACCCGCTCGTTCATTCATTTGCTGGCAGCATCTATCACAAGCTCGAGCGTGAAGTACACTTGATGGCTTTTGCAAGCATGCATCAATTAAGCCATTGGATAATTACTCAAGCTTTTGGAAGAGCTAAATTAATTAAACTTATGGGTATAAATAGTAACGGACCCCGCTAGCAAGGAAACGTTCGTCAGAAATAATGGCATTTGCGAGTGTTTTCCCACCAATAGAGGGTAAAGGGTGAAATTAACTATTTAATTTACCTCACGGATTGAATTAATTTGCTTGCCGTCAACGGAGAAGTTCGATTTAGCTACCTAGCTGCATAAGCACGTGCTTGATCATCTTGCACCGTCCTCTCTGTTTTCTTAGTTGGTTCTCAGTGGTACATGTCTGGATGCTATTTTCTGTTGGGTAATATATTGGTTAATTTTAATATGCTCCCTTTTACTTTTTACTTTTACATGTGAGGTAAGAAGGTAATAGTTAATCGGACCATTAATCAATGCGATCAATGGATCAGATCTAATATATACTCTTACATCTCATTGGAAAAGATGGGGTAAAAGGAAGCATGCTAAAATTACTCAAATATCTATGTCCCCGCAAAAAAAAAAGAGAATATATTAATGCGGGTATTTGTTAGTGTATGGCGGATC
Organism: Hordeum marinum; assembly: GCA_022496015.1. Taxonomy (NCBI): domain Eukaryota; kingdom Viridiplantae; phylum Streptophyta; class Magnoliopsida; order Poales; family Poaceae; genus Hordeum; species Hordeum marinum. The sequence continues at coordinate 3,428,306 of CM039677.1, read as the reverse complement.
TAGTTGATGGGTTCTCACTCGTCGCCACATGTGTTAAATCTGGGCCTAATGACACAATGTTCCATTGACAGGCTAACTTAAGCATTCGATTCCGTGGAGAAACATTTATGTTGCAATATTCACAAGATGTATCCACTTTTCCACCCGAATTTTTGTTAAAGCATTTTCAATATTCTTTTAGAGAACTTTTGTAAGTTGGGCAGCAGGTACTCTAACGAAAATCACCGATGACGCTCTTTACATAAAAACGAGTACACCCTATTTCTCCTCTTCTTCCAGAGGGAACTAGCTGCACCAGAGCCCATTCCGCCGCATTTGTCCATGTTCATGAATGATTTCAAAATCCACTAAAATTTTAGTGGAACAAAACTGCCACAAAGAAGCAAATAGAGTAAGAACTGGGTAGAGGTTTTCAGGAGGAGGTTTGTCCCCAAACATACCCCCCAAAAATGGAAACAACATGGGTATATATAATGCTATGAAATAAGCGGTGACAACATATGTTGAACATCATAAGCATTTATCATGCTTCCGCAAAAAAAGCATTTATCAAAGGATAAACAGATATATACATCTCCTTTTATTGGGTCAAAATGAAACCCCGAAGATGGGCGATAAACCCTCGAGTGAATGCCCCACACTTCTTTTTCTTGGAAAAAACAAAATTAGAACATCTTTGGTGTATATAGATCTCATCGTTTTACTTTGACACATCTATCTTTTTCAAAGCATCTAGCCTTAGTCTCCTCTCTTTCTCTCTCCCATAAAGCTACAAGTTCTTCCATTACTTTTGGAAGACACGGTAGTTAGGTTCTTCTTCCATTACTTCGGATGCATGATCGGTGTGCATAACTAATGCCATGTGTGCATGACCCTACACACAATAGCATTATTCTTCGGCGCTGAAACATTAAAGTAAATAGTGTTGTAGTCGATGGGTTTAACTATTTAAGTTGTAGAATTATGTCAACATGCATCTTCGTAGATTGTCTGCACGACATGCATGGAAGCCATCTCCATAGTGTTGCGTACTGCTAACTAAGTGGTTTGTTTGTCTGTCAACCAAATATATTCCCATGAACGTGTGTTGGTACCATTTCGAACGATGAAGGAACATCTACCCAAGAAGTCCTCTTTGATCCAAAAAGAGGAGTCAGTGGATTTCATAGCCACGTGTAACTGGGGGCAGCCCTACGTTATTTTACCAGGACACTCCGGATGACGCCGACAAATATATATATTTCTCACTGTTATACGACAGACAATTAGTGCTTTCACACACCATAAACTGTAGTTATACAAACTTTTGCAAGTAAGTGGACATTGGGTAATTTTGGTTCTAGGTCCGCCACCGCCCAGTGAAGTGTTAGGAATGAAGATATTTGCTCTGCAACACTTGCCACACAGACCATTCTCCTTTAGTAGCACCTTAAAAAATTCGGAGGAATAAAACTAGCATGAAGAACCGGGTAGAGATTTCGTGCATCGGGTTTTGTCCCCAAATAAGTCCAGAAAATAAATAAAAAACATGAGTGTCAATAATTCTGTAAAAGAAGAAGCAACAATATATGTTAACCATCATAAGCATTTGTTATGAAAACTAAAACAAGGATAAATGAATTTACCAAGTCCTTTCATCCATGAAAAAATTAGTCATATTTCTCTCATGAGCTTTTACAGGTAATCATTTCATAGTGTTCCTTACATGCATTATTTCCATGATTTTTGAAAACCCCGAATATAGGGGATAAACCACAAGTTTCACTAAATATATATTCAAGTGGGTGCACCGCGCCTTCTTTTGCTATGAAATATGAATAAACCAAATTAGTAATAGTGTATATAGATCACAACGTTTTACTTTGACACATGCATACTCCTGATTAAAGTATGTCTGAGGGCGGCACGATTTATAGCTTTTTCAAAGCATCTAGCCTTAGTCTCCTCCCCTCTTTCTCTTTCGCATAAAGCTACAAATTCTTCTATTCCTTTTGGAATACATGATAACGAGGTTCTTCTTCCATTACTTCGGATGCCAGCAATGTGCATTCATGCATGGCCCTACAAACACATGCATCATTCTGTGGCGCACAAAAGTTGAAGCAAACAGTGCCGTACTAGTACTGATTTAACTAATTAAGTTGTAGAATATTGTCAACATTCATCTCCATAGATTGTGCGTGGAGGCATCAAGCCAATATCCAGCAGATGTACTGTTCATATATAGCACTTTTGCCACTAAAGACATGTTTTATGCTGAGCAATTTTATAAGTGTTGGGTACTGCTGACTAGCTAAGTGGTTTGTCTCCCAACCAAATATCTTCGACGAGCGTGTGTTGCTGATCTAGGCACTGATTAGTCCCTTCCATAGCCACCTGTGACTAGGTAGATAGGGGGCACTAGGCACGCCCTACAAATAATTGCTTCACTGTTAGAACGAATAGTTATATAGTTAATTAATACCCCATAAACAGTTATATATACATTGACAAGTAAGTGGACCTAGTTAACCTACACCTAGTTGAAATGGGTCCATTTGTAGTCCTTCGGTCTAGAAATAATACTCCACCTAGTTAACCTACGTCTCCATTTATGTTCGCCACTACGGCAGAAAAACCTGGACCTGTAGTAGTCAATTCTTTCAGGAATATCACGAGCTTCCTAAAATGTATGGATATTGACATGTACATAAAAGGAAGCTGCCCTGCCTCGCAACCAACGAATCTGCTTGTATTGATGTTCGAGCTTCTGGCCCGGCCAAAGCTGAATATCTTGAGGTCTGACAACTGCTCAGACATGGATACAACGGGGCTCACAGTTCACTGCCTTTTTCATACCATGTTCTATAAAAATTGTTGAGGTTGGAAACCCTAGCACCAACCATTGCAGAATAAGACCACCACTTTACCCATCCCCCTTATCCCTTGATATAAGAGCGGCAAGCAAATCAACGATGACATAAAGATGAATGGAGGCATCGATCTCCTTGTCTCCAACCCTTCCTCGTCCAAATATAGTGACCATTGTCATCATTACTCTTAATTCCTACACTCCCACCTTGGACAAAATTCGCAATCCTGACTAGTGATAAGTTGATGACCTAAATCCACCTAGTGCAACATTTATTAACCGTCAATCTTACCTAGGAGCTAGAAGAGTATCAGTGTAATCTCCATAGCTTTGGGTGTTTACTCTGAAATCAATATATTCCTACTTGGTGAACGTTAATTATAGGTTACGACAAAAAAAAATTGGAAGCTCAGTTTGCCATTAAAAATCAAGATTGGTTCCTTTTTGTTGGAAGTGTGTGATTTATGTTTATGGCGCATTATTTGGATCTCTCACAACAAAATTACTTAAAAAAAGAGGTTCCAACTTCTTGTAGGTAATCCTCATGGCTGTACACTGGAGCTTTATTTGGTCCTCATTGTAGGTGTGGGGGTGCTGGATTCGTTGGTCTTTAAGTGTGGCCACATGGAAATGGTAGCATAGGATTATTCAACCAACATGCGGATGACGGTCTAGTAATAGGATTGATGCAACATAAGTGTGAAATGTAATCCCTGGTGTAGTTGGCATAGCTTCTAAGCCCTAGATATGTTTATTCCTTGTATGATCTACTCCATTCGTTCCTAAATATTTGTCTTTCTAGAGATTCAACTATGGACTACATACGAACCAAAACGAATGTATCTACATTTTAAATTATGTCTATATACATCCGTATGTAGTCCGTAGTAAAATCTCCAAACAGACAAATATTTAGGAACGGAGGGAGTAATACTTTGTAGTACTATATGGCTAGTGCATCAATATATGCAGAGCCGAGGGGCTTTGCTCTTGAGATTAAAAAAACATGGTGGTCATAAAGCTTTTTGCCACAAGCATGTCTGATGTTATTAAAGTAAACTAGCTAGTTAGTAAAAAGCTAGATACATTCACAAATCCTTAGATTTCTTTTGGTAGATGACAATCTCTTCCAATAATTTTGGATGGCTGGTCCAGTATGCCAATCATGCATTTCTAAACATATTGGCGCACACAAAAATTAGTTCAAATTCAAACATTTTCAAAGTATGGACTTGAAATATTTTTGAATTGAGCGGGATAGAAGCATAATAGTTTAATTAGCATAATGTGAAATCGGAGTTCGTATGCACATATAGAAGAGAAACGGAATATAATGAAATATAGGGGCTACAATTTTATGAAATTTGTCAAAGCAGTGCACCCTAAAATATCCTAGAAGAAAGTTTAGAAGCTGCATCTAAAATAGGTTTAGGGCCTGTATGTTTTTAGTGTATGTGTTAGAGTTGCTCCAATAGTCGTGCATGCATATGGCCAAACACATAATGACATATAATAATTCAGCACACACAAATTAAAGCAAATATTGTTGTGCTGATTTAACTAATCAAGTTATATAATATTGTATTTATAGGGTATGTGTGGATACCATTAATAGTCTTACTACAAACATGTATGGTGCTATCAATTAAGGAACGAAATTATCTAGCTAATTCGTCTAAAGCTAGCAAGACACAAAAAATCTTCCATTTGTTTTTGCTGGATGATATTGTCTTGTCCCAGTAGAACTTTTGGATAGCCCAACTAGATAACTAATGCCGCTATGCCAGTCATGCCTGGCCGAACATATTGCACGCAAAGCATAAAAGCAAACAGTGATGTACTGATGATTTAACTAGTTAAATTGTAGAATATTGTACACATGGATCTTTAAAGATTGTCTGCAGGGCATGAGTGGAGGCCATAAATAGCCCTTCCACTAGCATGTCTCTTGTTATAAATCAAGGACCTAGTTTAGCTAGTTAATTAGTATCAGACGCATCATATAGCTTTTTTTCTTCCTGCAAAGAAAGGCAAAGCCTCTCTCACCATATTTTGAGCAAGTTACCTTGATTTCGTTGATCAAGGGAGGAGAATGGATTGGAAACCTATGGTGACGATGGTGGCGGTGGTGACCGTGTTTGCGGTGATGAACACGCTGACAAAGATGGCTTTTAACGAAGGGATGCACACCACCGTCCTCATCGTCCTCCGCCAGCTCACGGCCACGCTCTTCCTCGCCCCCATCGCGTACTTCAAAGAGAGGTTCGTGTCAGCCTAATTAATGTTCTTGCAAATATAGGTATTGGGCGCATCATCGACGCGACGCAGAGACCGGGGGTGATGAAATCTTTTACATTTTCTAAAAAAGATACTAGTTTCTTTTTGTTTTTTGCGAGGAAAAAAAGATACTAGTCTCTGATGTTGAGTTTGCTAATTTCATGTATGTATGTATGTAGGAAGACTAGACCTAAGATGACCACAGAGATCTTCGTCTTCCTCTTTTTGAGTGCCCTGCTCGGGTAATTAATCTATTTTCTTTGATTATAGCAAGTCTTGACAGAGCTTAATTATAGCAAGAGTAACAAGAGTTGGATATGCTAATGAATGCATGGCAATGACATGGCAGAGCGTCACTGACCCAGTGGCTCTTCTTCTTTGGGCTGCGGTACACCACGGCGACGTTCGCGAGCGCCTTCATCAACATGACCCCCATGTTCACCTTCCTGCTGGCGCTCCCCTTCAAGATCGAGAAGCTCGACGTGGCCACGGGCTCCGGCGCAGCCAAGCTCACCGGCACGGCCGTGGGGCTGGCCGGAGCAATCTTGATGGCTCTCTACCAAGGCCCGGCCCTGACCGGGGCGCCGACGACGGAGCAGCACATGGCCGCCGTCGCGGGCATCCACGGCGGGGCGCGGAGGTGGGCGATCGGGTCGGCGGCCCTGCTGGGCGGCTCGGCGAGCTGGTCGCTGTGGTTCATATTACAGTCCAAGATCGGGACAAAGTACCCCGCTCTGTACTCCAGCACGGCGTGGATGTTCCTGCTGAGCACCGCGCAGATGGCCGCCGTCGGGGCCGCGACGGAGGCGATGAGCCTCCAGGTGTGGCTCCCCGGCACGGCGCTCAAGGCGGTCACGGTGCTATTCGTGGGGGTGGTAGGGTCCGGGCTGGGGTTCCTGGCCATGTCGTGGTGCGTGGAGCGGCGGGGCCCCGTGTTCACGACCGCGTTCATGCCGCTCATCCAGATGATCGCCGCCGGGATCAACGTGACGGTGCTCCACGAGCAGCTCCGCCTCGGGAGCGTGGTCGGGTCGGCGCTCGTGGTCGTGGGGCTATACTTGGTCCTCTGGGGGAAGAGCAAGGAGGCGAGCAGCAAACCCAAGTTGCCTCCTCCGTCACATTCCAAGCTCGCGTTGGATGAAGAAACGGAGCATGGCGATTCACGGATCATGCAGAGTGTGTGATCACCAAAGGAAGATGACATAGTTCGCTATTTTCTTCCATTTTTCTTCATCTTTTTACTAGAATCAAGTGAACTTTAGATAGGTTATTGGAAATAATTCACGTGGACAAGTCAAAGTGGATTTTTGTTCAAACGGGTAATTTTATATTTTCAACACCAGGCTTTATAGGCCTGACTTTAATTTTTGTTTTTTTGGAAAGGCCTGACTTTAAATTAACAAAGCTTTTGAAAGTGGAAGAAAGCAAGCGGAAGATAAATAAGTGGTTAGCTCTCCCGCCGCGCGTCGCTTTACAAGGGACACCTAAGGAAACCCAACAGACCGTCACCATCAGCAAAAGTCCAAAACAAACCTTGCACTTGAAGATGAAACCTAAATCATACCCTCAACTCCTAATTCCTGAAATCCTGCCACCAAACTCTCAAATTCCAGTCTATTTTAAATCTTGAGCTCGTTCTCGTAGGGGTTGTCAACGTGGCAGCAGTTAGAACGGGGATTCGTTGGCGACTGGGCCGGCCCACCAAGCGTGAAATCATATTTTTCTTTTGACTTACAAATACCAAAAAGACAAAACTTGGATGGAATCAATTTTGAGACCTGGCGCTACTAACTCGTCATGCAACCACTCCAACTAATGATTGTTGGGTACAAATATGAAGCACCGAAATATTTAACCACACTACTTAGCATCGAGACATGAAAACATTTTGGAATTTAAAAAAAAGTTCTTGTAAATAATCTAAGATTTTGAAATCCGAATATTCTTAAAAGGAAAAAAGTACAGTTTTGAAAATTACAAACATGTTTTGCAAAAGTGTGAACAATTTGTAGAATTATGATATAAAAAACAAATTTTCAAACGTGAACCATTTTTGAAATCCCTGAATATTTATACATGAATCATTTTTTAAACATGAACAAAATTTTCAAAACACTAACAATTTTTGAAATCTGAACAAAATTTTAAAGTGATAATTGTTTTTCAAAACGTGAACAGTTTTAACATAAACATATTTTCAAAAAATGGGAACAAAATTTGAAACCTGAACGATGCTTTAAAATGACAACACTTCCTAAAAAACTTGAAAATGGGAAAATTTGTTCATACTTTAAAATTTTGTTTTGGTTTCTAAATTGTTCATGTTTTAGACAATTTGTTCTTTTTTCCACATAACTGTCCGTACTTTAAAAAAATGTTCGGTGCTTTAAAAAATGGTTAAGGTTTTCACACAAAAAGTATCGTTTCAAAAACTTTTCTCAAGTCCAAAAAATGTTCACATTCTGTTAATTTTGTAATTTTAATAATTTATTTTTGATTTCAAGAATATTCAGATTTCAAAATTGCTGACAATTTTTTAGTTTTTTTTAAATTGACAAAAAAAGATTTGAAATTTCGTTGATGCTTGTGTTAAATAATTTCGTGCTTCTCTTTTGTCACCAACCGCCATTAGTTCGAGTGTCCAGCAGGCAGACTTTTTTTAGTGCAAGTTGCAAGTTCGATTCACGGGAGTTCTTCTTTTCCGACGTTTTTATGTTGCGTGGTTCCAAAAAAAATTGGCAAAACAAAACACGTTTCACGCTTGATGAGCCGGCCCAGTCTCGCCGCGGTCAATGATCCCAACGTATATTTTTTTGAGATAATTCACCTTAAAAAAGAGCTTCCACGCCGACAATCCCTGTTCAGGAACGCGCTCAAGGTTTAAAGTAGATTGGGATTAGATAGTTCGTTGTGTTGATTTCAGGGATTTGATGTTCAGGTTCGATTTAGCTTTCGTGTTCTACTTCAGGGTTTGTTTTGGACTTTTTCCTCCACTGCCACCCACCTCCCCCTCTCCCACCTCATGTCCTCGCTGAACGATCCATTCGCCTAAGAGTATCGTAATATAAGATGTTGATACTGCTCGCACCATCCACAAGTACTTTGGACAACGTATAACCCCCAACTTGAGGCGCCACCACCAGAGCCAGGCCACCCGGGTTGTCAACCTGGGAGGGGTGATCCTCCCTGCTCCATGTGATCAGATATTCAGACCAATTCAAATATGTAGGCATTGCTGGCTTGACCATGTAAACTTCCCTGTGTTGAACATTGCGATCATGCTTACACGTGCTAGTTGTGAATACGTGGTATTGCTCAGTACTCAACTGTTCGGGGTTATTCAGAAAACCAGCCTAATTGTTCTGCTGCCGGTTACCCTGCCCAGACCTCTGTTGACCATCACCATCTTGGCTGTGATTCTGGAAGCTGGCTCCTGAGCCGCCCGACCCGTGGAAACCTGAGCTTACAAAGCAACTTGATGACCCGACGCCAGAGCCGCAGGGGCCGGGATGACCCAGATTTCTGCCACCGCTACTTCCATGGTATCCCTGATGCGCTTGATTTCGGAGCTCCTGCATGATATAACAATCTTCCCATGAGTGGGCGGCCGACTTGTGTGGGGAACTATGCTTTCGACAGGGAGCCTAAGGAGCTTCGTCGTAATTACGGGGTTTGTTCCCATTGTAAGCCCTACCAGAATTGTTCCGTCGCTGATTCTTGAAGCCCATATTGATGTTGGCAACAAAGTCTGATCCACCCTCAGGATGCCTGCATTTGCCACCATTACCTTGATTATTATGTTTTCCATTGTTTCCAGAGTGTGATGCTGATGACCCTTGTTATTATCATGTTTCTTGACCTTTGTAGACTTGTCCTCGTCTGAACCAGGGTCTTTGGTGTTGTCTGACTCAGCATACCTAGTGAGAACATCCATGAGGCCCCCATGTCCCGAACCTTACGTTTGAGACACCCAACCTTCTGGACTAAAGGTTGGAAGTGGCAGTTTTTCTCTAGGATTAACACAGCCCGTGCCTCCGTTATACCATCCGAAGAGTGTATGATATCTGCGCCCCAACGAGTCTAGTGATGAGCCGATTCGTCAATGCGTTGAACACAATGTTGCAAATTGACAATCGTCATTGGTCACTTGCAAGTTACCTAAAAATTCTTGATGAAACGTTCCTTTACGTCTGGTAGTTATGGATTGAATTCGGAGGGAGGTTTTTCAGTCATGTGCGAGCCGGCCCTTACAAGATCATAGTTAAGTACTTGGCGCAGACCGCGTTGCTGACCTCCAGCATATCCATGGCTATCTCGTAGCTAACTATCCAGGTCAACCGTGTAATTTGGAACCTTCCGAGGGCACTTGATGTCCTTAGGCATACACTCGTTACATAGAGCCGGTGCAAGGCAGGGTACTCCGATCGTTCGGGTGCTTAGGCCCGCTCCTGAGGAATTTGGATGAAGCGGACTAATTGACCCGCCATCGCAGCCGCCGCCTATGCTTCGTGTAGACCTCGAGTTGCGTCGATGACTGCCTAAGCGCCTAAGACCACCGGTTGGGTTGGCTAATTCTGAGCTCGTTGCCTATGCCCACTGCTAGAAGCTGCTCCCGACTCGGCGTTTCGGCCCTTCCCGCGACTTGCATATGGGGTAGACTGAACCTGGTCCCGACTATAGGAATATTGAGCCTGTTGGGTGACAACTGTCTTTAGCATCTCAATGGCGTTCCTGGCTTCAATTTCGATTGGTGTGTATTCTTTGATTGGGAGTTCTTCTAGATTCTGAGTCGCCACTAGCATGTTATCAACCGGGTTAGAGAAGTGTCTAGCTGGCGTTTGGAAACGCGGAGGTGGTGATTGACCTGGCGGCTGGCGGGGCAGCTCGTGTTGCGGATCTAGCTGATGAGTTTGATCCGAACGCGGCTGTCTAGGCCCCGACGTCGGTTGAGGCATGGCAAACAAGTGTGCAAGCTCCAAATTGGCAAGGATGCGACTCGAATGTCTCTTCTGATGGGCCGCCTCCAAACTATTTTGGCACAAATTTAAGCGCCATGCCTCGGCCTTGAGACGTTCATTCTCGATATGGATGAGGGATTGGTGTTCTTCCATGCGGGTATTCTCAGCGTCAATTTCTTTCTGCACTTCAACCATCTGCGCACGAAGTTTGGTCAATTCCGCGTTGCGTTCCACCTGATTTTTCGCTGTCACCGCTGTTTCGACAAGCATGGTCATAACAATCATCATGCCCGCCATAGCTTGAGCCGGTGTTTTGCCTGAGACGGACGCGCCTGTAGCTTGCCCGGTACCAGTTGTCGCACCCGCCATCGCGGAGTGGAGTGCCACCGCCATTCCTTCCATGAACACAGCGACTTGGCATGGCATCTCAAGGGCCTCCTGAGAGGTCTCGTCCTCTCAGCCTACCCCAAGCCAATCATCCAAGAGTGGGCATATCGCCTCACTATCCCCGGTAGAACACTCATCGTCAGAGTTGACGTAGGTGTCTCCACTGGCGACCGGATTGCCCTCAAGATTGATTCCTTGAGTGAAGCCGACAAAGACATGGTTCTTGGTGGCTTGGATCCGTCCAGTTTGGGTGCGCCGAGCTGGCTCGACGCTGTCAGTGCAGGTGACTGGCTTGGGCCTTTATCTGCCGATTTTGCTGATTTAGACATGGATCTTGCCGAAGGGGACCCGATACTCGATTGAGCCGGCCTCGGGACCTCAACTTGAATCGTCGATGTAGACTTTGCCTTGGCGATTCTTGGTCATCCGTCGGATGGCGCATCCCTTGAACCATGGGACAACTCCTTTCAAGAACTCAACATATTCATGCGCATGCCCCACGGTGGGCACCAACTGTCGTGGTTTTTTCACGGCAAATGTCCTAGCTATAGGACTAAGTCTGGGAGATATCACAACTAGGCGGTTGCTTGGATGGGGTTGATCAAGAATGAGAGACAAGGGATTACCCAGGTTTGGCCCCTCCGATTGAGGTAAAAGCCTACGCCCTGCTTTGTATGTTATTGATGATGATGATCTCGATTACAAAGGTGCGGAATCACTAACCTAGCTCTCGAGGGTTCCTTACTTGATCTTTCTATATCAAGGGCACACATTTATATATAGGTTGAGATGCGAGGTTAAAACAGAGTCCGAGTCATATTACGACCAGTGACCTAATCTACTTATGTTTGTCTTGTCTTCCAAACATAGGATATTCTCCATGATGACACCATCGAGACGGCCTACTAAGCCCGACCCATGATCCGACCTTCATGGGCAAGCCGCCCTTCAGCCCTTCAGGCTTCAGGGGCCTTCACTAGCTGGTCCATCCCGCTGACCGTTCTTGTCTTTGTTGAGCTGCCATCGTAATACTCAGGTCATGCCCGCATGGCGGGTCAACCCGTGGGGTACATCCCCAACACAACGGATGTAGAGCATGTTTCGCAAATAGATGACATGATAATGCTACAAACTATACCATAAATCTGAAGGCATGTTGTGGACGAGGCCTGTAGCTTTCCCTTCTCGAATGAATGTCATCTTGTCCCAACGCCAAGTCGATGATGAGAAAACATGGATGACTTATAAGTCCGGAGGACACTCCGAATAAAGCAACGCGTCATCATGGTCACCGTGCAATTTTCTAGCATCTGGCACACATGGAACCAAAAATACCTGATGGTGTGTCGACGCGGTCGGTTCAAACGCGAGGTAGGCGCTTTGATCGAATCCCAGGATGGGTGGCCGAAGGCGTTGAGGCAGATGCGCCCGCCGACGCGTGTCCGGGTTGACGGCATAATCACGCGACAGTGCATCGTCGCTCTCGTGTATCGAACCGCGGCAAAGCAAGAGCCCATTGCAATGGTCCGTCAGAGGGATCATCTCTCCCGACCTCCCCGTGGAGGATGTCCTCAATGGCCCGGAAGAAACCGTGGTACGCCGACATATCTCTGGCTCTGCCTTGCATCAGATGTGTTTGACAAAATGCTTGACCGGATTTGTTGGTCAAAGTTTTAGGCAAAACGATAGATTCCGATGCTTCGTCTCGCGAGGAGTATGGACCGACGGAGCTTGCTCAACCGATTCAAGACGAGTTCTTCAATTCATTTGATTTGGACGAAGAAGCGGACATGGTCATGATCATGAGCACGCAAGAGGAAATGGACCGGAAAGTGGAGCATATTATCAATTTCAAGGGCTCAAAGAAAGGGAGAAGAGTCATCAATGGGGATAGGGTTTCTGGAGCAAAGCTACTGCAGAACGATTACTTTGCTTCGAACCCAACTTTCCCAGATGATACATTTTTTCGTCGTCATTTTCGCATGCGAAAACCATTGTTTTTGCGCATTGCCGACACAGTGGAGGCACACGACGACTACTTCTACCTCAAATTTTTCGTCGTAATTTTCGCATGCAAAAACCATTGTTTTTGCACATTGCCGACACAGTGGAGGCACACGACGACTACTTCTACCTCAAAAGGGATTGTTGCGATCAACTCTCTTTCTATGCCAAGAAGAAATGCACGGCTGCTTTGAGGATGCTTGCATTTGGTACTACGACAGATGTCATTGGTGAGAAGGTCAGGATGGGGAAGAGCACATGCCTGAAGACTACTGTCAAGTTTGCCCGTGCTGTAGTGGAGGTGTTTGGAGCAGAGTATCTGAGAGAGACAAATGCACACGACATGAAGAAGTTGTTGGCTATTGGAGAGGCTAGAGGGTTTCCAGCAATGCTTGGGTCAATCGATTGCATGCATTGGTATTGGAAGAACTGCCCCAAACGTTTGCGAGGAATGTATCAAGGTCACACAAGAGAGGCCACCATCATACTAGAGGCTGTGGCATCACATGACTTATGGATTTGACATGATTTTTTTGGAATGTCGGGTTCTCACAACGACATCAACGTGCTTCAATGATCTCCGGTGTTCAAGAGGCTTTGCAATGGGGAATCTCCTTTGTGCAACTACACCATCAAAGGCCGAGACTACAACATAAGATACTATCTTGCCGATGTCATATATTCTTAGTGGGCTGCATTTGTGAAGACCATAGCCGAACCAAAAGGCAACAAACAATGCAGGAAGCAACTAGGAAGGATGTGGAGAGGACATTCAGAGTGCTTCAAGCGCGTTGCGGAATTGTTCGTGGGGCTGCAATGATGTGGGAATAAGAAACATTGTGGCAGCTGATGACATGTTGTGTTATTTTACACAATATGATCGTCGAGGATGAGGGTGATGGTGTAACCCAAACCAATGATTTTGAAGCACCTATAGAACAAGTTGAAATCCCTGATGTTCAAGATGCAGTTCAGCTCAGGAACTTTCTGCAAATGCATCAGAATCTTCGATATCATCACGTGCACGCGCAACTACTCAATGATTTGGTGGAGCGCATGTGGACCTACAATGGAAATCAAAGAGCATATGCTTTATTGTGCACTTCAAATAAATTTGATGTAAACACTTCTTACCTTCGGTATCAACATTTGTTTCACATGTGTTATTTTTTTATCTTTGATCGACTTGCATGGTTTTGCATGGATTTCAGAGTCCTGATATGAGATATGTGGGTGCTCGGAGCGAAATATGAGGGGCCGTCCGGATGCGTCGACGAGCGTGCCCGAATGCGTCCGAGAACGTATAGGGTGCGGGATTTGCATGGTCCGGCTATAGATGCTCTTAAATGCACTCATATATACATAAATAGTTGATTCCTACTAACTTTTGTTCTCTCATCATGCAACTATACTAAGAGGCATTGAAGCAGAGTCGTCACATGTGCATCTCAAAATTATAGAGTGCACTCCCATGTTTTTTTGCAGGCTCATCGACAGATGGATAAAATGTCTGTAGCCAACGTGTCTTTCTTCTCTGCTTCAAGATCCGTGCTTATTATCCGAGCTCTACCCTTTTTTCTTTTTCTTTTTTGCCTCAAGTGCACAAACAACAGTTTCGTGGGTACCGCGACTCTTCTATATTTCTGATGATCGACCCACTAAAATCGGAACGTGGCCGCAAACCTCAAGTGGCAACTAGGGCGTATCTCCCTCAGTCTCCAGCGATGGGTAGGCGGATCGGGTCCGCCCGTTCTCCGGCGACGAAATGGCCACGCGGATTCGATCTCGATGCTCCTCCTCCGCCGGCTATAGCCGAACTAATACGTTCTTCCTTGATGATGGGTGAGCCACTCTCATGGGCCGTCCGCGTCCACCGAATTTGGGTCCGAGTCCATAGATCGAGGCACTCTCGTGCATCGCCGGGTTAGTCTAGGTTTGGGGCCGTTGTTGGAGGGTGCTTCAACAGTGTGATTTACTGGTATTTTGGGTGATTTTGGGTGGGTTATTGGGATTCGTCGTTTCTCTCATCCCTTCCCATGCGCTGGCTTCCATAGCTGGAACTTTCTAGTGTATCGGCTGCAACAGTTGCAACAGTTGAGTTGCGTGGCTACAACGATTGTACAAACTAGATGATACTCCGTGCGTTGTTGCGGAATCGGTTGCAATATATTTCAATGTGCTTTGTTTGTGTGGAATATAAATATTTAGATTAAATACTTACTGAATATAAGTAGAATATTGGAATGAAAAATATTTTCCTATGCATGGTTGCATGTCGTGGTGGGTCTTTTTTCATGCATGGTAACATGTTGAGGTGGGTCTTAACTTATCCATGATTGTGTGGTGATGTGGCATGTTTGCATGTTGAGATAAATAGGTTAGTGGGGATGAATCTCTTAGGTATGTAGAATGCTAGGGTCTGAGGGTTTCTAGTAGATAGTAGATCAGGTGCTCCGAGGCCCAGGAGTGGAGGAGAAGAAGAGAAAGCGCAAATTGAAAAATAGCATGTAGTACGGCCGTATTTTTGGTACTCTTAGCTAGCAGCCAGGAGTATAACATTAATCTAGTGGGTATTCGTAGTTGCCTATGTGATCTATAACATTAACAGCCCCTTGAGATGGCTTCACGTTTGATATCTGAATTCTGTACTTTTTTTCTTGGTTATCATGGTTGTTTACTTTAACCTTCCTTTACTCATGTGTTGTAGATGATGGCCTGATGCTGCTGCTGTTTGAGGTGCCCTCTGGCTTCGCACTTTTCAATTTTAGGGCGTCCGTCATCGAAAAACCAAATGGCCTGGAGGTACTATGTTCTTCATGTCTTATTGATGTGCTTGCTTTCTCTTGCCGTCTATGTCAGTACCTTATTATCTGCTTTGTCCTTATCTTCTCCAGAATTTATGGACTAACTTCATTCTGGTTGGGAGGTCAAAGTGTGTTAGTGCCCTCTTCTTTCCTTCGGTTCCCTCCTTCTGGTTGCTATTTCCTTACGCTGCTCCGTGCCAAATTAATTCCAGTACTAGTTATCTTGCAGCAATCATGTTTCGTGTTTATCTGTTTATTTTATTTTCTTGCGCTGAGGAGAACAGAGACACACTGGTCATTTCCGTTTTAATCAGAGTGTACAAACAAGTTTTCTTGACAAATTTGTTTCTAAAACCTATGCATCCCTTTCGTGAATAAATGCGCGCACAAAAAAACAACTTTTATTAAATGGTGGCCACCGTGGGTGTAACGAGGATTTTAGTCAATTAGTGCGAGCAGTCTTAACCTACCGTTGTGTATTGAAGAAGATATGGTGCCCTGAAGAAGCTGACAATTCTTGCGAGGTAAATTATATGTCCTATTTTGTGAATGTGTTGCAAGTTGCAGCTGTGCATTTCTTCGAAATTTGTCACTTTTTTAACGTCCAAATTATCACTCTTTCAGATAATTTCAGAAGACGAGTTATCAAGGTTGGTGAATGATGCTGATAAATATAAAGTGAGGCTGGTTAAGGATGCTTGCTTGAAACTTTCTTGACAAATTGTGAAAGCTCATGCGGTTCACACTTCCAAAAAAAAGCTATTGATAAAATATGCTGAGCAGGCCTTTAATCTGCGTTCATGCTTGGAAGAAATATTCTGGAGGGTGTGGTTGTGCTTCACGAAACCCTTCATGAAATTCATTCAAAGAAACTAGATAGGGTTGTCTTCAAGGTGGATTTCGAGAAGGCATATGATAAAGTTAAATGGCCATTCCTACAACAAACTGTGCGTATGAAGGGTTTTGACGAGCTATGGAGGAAGCAAGTCGAATCTTTTGTACAAAAAGGGAGTGTTGGAATTAAAGTGAATGAGGACATGGGTCATTTCTTCCAAACTCAAAAAGGTCTTTGGCAGGGAGACCCAATGTCCCCTATCCTATTTAATGTTGTTGCAGAAGGGCTAAACAGGAAGGCCTAGTAGGTGGTTTAGTGCCTCATCTAGTCGACGATGGGGTGTCCATTCTACAATATGCTAGTGATACTATTCTATTTATGGAGCATGACATAGCGAAAGCAAGAAATATGAAACTTATCCTCTGCTTATTTGAACAACTTTCAGGTTTGAAAATCAACTTTCACAAGAGTGAATTGTTCTGCTTTGGGTGAGCCAAAGAGGAACAAGACAATTAGAAACAGTTGTTCGGATGTAAACTTGGTAGCATGCCATTTAGCTACTTAGGTATACCTATTCACCATCGTAAGCTATCTAACCAAGAGTGGAAGAGGATAGAGGATCGATTCGAGAAGAAGCTGAGCTGTTGGAAGGGCAAGCTTCTGTCTTATGGAGGAAGGTTAATTTTGATTAACTCGATTCTCACGATTATGCCCATGTTCCTCCTGTCCTTCTTTGAGATACCAGTAGGGGTACGGAAAAGATTGGACTTCTATCGATCCCATTTCTTTTGGCAGAGTGATGAGGTTAAGAAAAAGTATAGACTAGCTAGATGGGATATAATATGTCGACCCAAAGACCAGGGAGGGCTGGGAATTGAGAACCTAGAAGTCAGGAATAGATGTCTACCAGTAAGTGGCTGCATAGACTATCTGTTGAGACTGAAGGCATGTGGGTACAAATTTTACGTAACAAGTACCTACATTCCAAAACACTTGCCCAGGTCGCAGCTAGGCCGACTGACTCTTCATTCTGGAAAGGCCTCATGAAAGTAAAGGCTAAATTTTTCCATAGGACTAAGTTCATCGTTGGAAATGGAGAGACAACTCGATTCTGGAAAGATACGTGGGTGGGGGAGACGCCCTTAGCCGTACAGTATCCATCTCTATATAATATTGTGCAACGTAAATAGGGATATGTTGCCACAATATTACAGTCCACTGCCCTAAACATCCAATTTAGGCGCACTTTGATAGGACATCTGTGGGCGGAGTGGTTGCATCTAGTCAGACAACTTATGGATGTACAACTTACGGAAGAGTTCGGCAAGATTACGTGGCAGCTCACTGTCTCTGGCATATATACAGTTAAATCTATGTATCTTGACCTCATAAACATGACGGCTTTATCCAAATCCATCCACATTTGGAAGGTCAAGGTTCCCTTCAGAATCAAAGTTTTCATGTGGTTTGTTCACAAGAAGGTGATTCTTACTAAGGACAATCTTGCCAAGCACAATTGTCTAGGGAGTACGCGATGTAGCTTTTGTGATCATCAGGAGACCATCAAACACCTTTTTCTCCAGTGTCCGATAGCGAAACTTTTCTGGCAAACCATTAGAGTCACTTTTAATATCGATCCTCTAGATAACATTGACACGTTGTTCGAGGCATGGCTAAATAGATTGGATATCAACGCTGCCAGACATATGCATAGGAGTTTGTGCACTTCTCTGGGCTATATGGAATTGTAGGAATGACATGACTTTTAACAGATAAATGCATATACATTTCTTGCAGGTTCTCCACAGGGCGTCGGCATGGACCCGTACATGGTCGTTACTCAGGGAGCCTTTGGTTACTGGTCTGCCTGGTGGGAGATGATAGCGCGGGATATATTCAACCGGTTTGGATGACGGTCCACTAATATGATAGATGGTTAAGCATCTATGCTTATTTTTGTCGGTTGTGGCTATTTCTTGATTTGCTTTTTGAACCTTGTTATTACTCCTGCAGAGCTTGGTTGTGACTGCGGACTATTTGATACTTTCATATAAATAAAGGGGCCGTATGCATCTTGCTGATGTAGAGATCGAAGGTAACACTCCTTTTCTAAAAAAAATGCTGAGCAGGCCAAGAAAGCATATGAAGCACATAAGCTTATGAACCATGAGCTCACAACTGCTGAAGGTGTTTCAGCTAACTAATGTGTTCTTATTCTGAAACGCATGTTGATCTTGGATGACTTTATTCTGTATCTTTAAGCTACTCTCAGTCTGAACATTGTTAGTAGTACTCTGCCCAACATTGTATCGTTTGGCTATCTAGGAAAACTGGAAGTGCTAATTAATGTTACAGTATATGTGGATTGCATTAGCCTTTTTCATCAGTTCGGACTTTTGGTTGCGTTGGCTAGTGCATGAAGCTTAACATGGTATGAGAGCTAAGGTCTTGAATTCAAGTCCTGGCTTTTGCATTTTTACTAAAAATTGATGTTTCCTCCGTTGTGTCCATGTATAGGCCTCTTGAGCCACACCTCTCAGTCTGTTCATATGTTGACTTTCCACTTCACACGTGAGAGGGGGTGTTAAAGTGTATATGTGGATTGCCTAGCCCTTTCCATTAGTTTGGACTTTTGGTTGCATTGGCTAGTGCATGAAGCTTAACAATTATCCTGCTTGATTGGCTACTAGTATTGCGTTCTCAAATGGCGATTTTTGGTTGGTGCGCTCCCCTATGCTTTGTGGTGCTCCAGGCCTCTCCCCTCTCTGTGGTAGGTTCTGCATTCTAGAGGATGCGGCTTAGACGGTGGGAACTCCAGCCCCGGGTGGTGGGGTGGGAACACCGCTCGTGGCCTCTAGGATTTCGGGCTTCGTCTGATTATCTAGGATGATCATGTAATTTCTCCTTGGACTGTAACATTTCCTATTGTAGGCATCAAAACTACAATCTGAAAACTAAAAGTGGAATTATTTGTGTTTGGCGATCTTTCTAGGACCTTTTCCCCTTCCTTCTGCGAACGTCCGGGATGCTAACCCTAAAGACACTGCCTCCGCTTCATCCCCTCCTCTCCGCCCCCCTCGCCGCCGCAGGGGATGCATGCAAGCGAAGCCCGTCCATTAGAGGTGGCGGTGGGCCCCTTCGTCTCCTTACGCCGGGGAGTGCGGCGCGGGGCGAATCTCACGGTCTAGGATGCGGCGCTGGATGTCGGGCGCATTGGCGCTACGGAGCGGGCCGATGACGTTGGCGTGGAGGCGGTGCAATGGGAAGCATGGTAGTGGTGCATGCTAGTGGGTGGTGACGGCAGTGGCTACTTCTAGACGACGCGTCTTGATCCGCCTCTAACACTATGGGTCATTGGCGGTCTCTCTCACCGTTTATGAGGGAAGGAGCGGTAGAGATGAAGTTGGGCGGCCCCCGTCCATTCGGGCCCTTGTGGCTGGAAGGCTGTGGTCACCGCATGAGGGCCTCCCTTGTGGCCTCCCCTCGTTGCGGTGATGTCTGATTTGGCTTCCTCCTTTTCGATGACTGGCGCCTTACGGTGCTCTCCACTAGTCCAGACTTTGGCTTTCGATAGAGAAACACAGTGGTTTGGGGGGGGGGGGGATGGGGACGTATGCATAGTCAGGTGGCTTATTGCCATCACAAGGGTGTGGGTCATTGTCGTTTGACGCTCCTCCGCCTCCCCCTCCCCCTTCCACCAACCTGCATCTCTGGTCGTGTATCCAACGCTCTCGATGCGGGGTGGTTGTCGGTCGTTTCTGGAGACAGTTGGGGTCATGGATCTTGTTAAAGTGGTGACCATTGGAGGCTCTCAAGGTGGTCTAGTGGCAGGGCAGCGACCCTGGTGGTGGGAGGCGCATTGGTCATCGGTGCGTTGCGTGACTTAGATGCGGGAGGGATCCATGGCCACTCGGGGGACATGGCTGCGAATTATTGGCGGAGCGGGGATGCGACTGAGGGGTAAGAGCACTGGGGTGCATCACTTGCCAAGTGCAAGCACTGGTCGACGGCGACGACGTCCGCAGACGTCGTGGTCCTCCTTGTAGGCTTTGTAGTGGTGGTCCCACTCCTTTCATCTAGCTATGTGTGAAACCTTTTTCTTCGGATCGAACGGTGGCAACGATTCGTGGTGGTACCCTTGTTTGAGGCATCGTCTTGGAGTCCTTGGTCCGGCATTGGTCGTCTCTCATCTCCCCGGACGATTGCTCATCTTGGTGATGGTCTCTGTCGGCTCTAAGCGGGTCTCTTATGTGCATCTTTTAAGTGCTTGGTAGTCGTTGGAGTTGTGTGTCGACATCCTTGTAACTTGTCTTGGGTGTGTGTGGTAATCATTTGTATTGGTTGCTTGGATGTAATTGATTGTTTCTTTATAATATCAGAGCCTCTTTGATTTCCAGGATTTTGAGAACATAGTAATAGGAAAAGTGTAGGATTGGACTGGCATGCCCACTTGAATTCTATAGGATTATCAAGAAGCGTTTGATGCCAGAAGAAAAACTAAGAAAATGTAAAAAGAGTTTGGAGTGGATGTTAGATTTCATATTAAATGTAGTACAAAGGATTCCATAGGAAAAATTCCTATGGGACCTAATCTTATGAATCAAAGGACCAACATAGAAATAATTTCTATGGATTTCAATCCTCCAGAAATCCTATAGAATTGCTTTGAATCGAAGGAGCCCTAAAGCATGGGCAAACCCCTTTTCGTCAAAGTATTTGTGTTTTTTGCGGATGGTCAATGTCAAAATGGATTTTTTTTTCATGGGAATTTTGTAGTGGATTGGCATGCTATGTAATTAATAGCAACATGGTGTGCTGCTTTCATTTACTTGTCTCATGAGAACCATTCTATCTATATGCATGCTATTTTCTTCCCTTTCATTTCAGTTGTGTACTCGATGTTATGTGACAGGAGATGTTGTTTTTCCTTCTGCGCCTCGTATACCCGTGCAATTCACCAATGTTTGTGTTGTTCTACACCCAAGTCAAGTCATAACGTGTTGTTGCAGAGCATTTAAGACTTTTTGTTGTTGAGAAAATTATTTTTTTGTTCTTTCATTAGGGGAGATGTTATATGGCCGTTATGGTTGGCCTTTTAGACCTCGTGACATGTTCAGATGGGCTGGACTTGGATGGGCCTTTATTGCCAGGCTAAGGTGCAGGAAGAAGGGGATGCACGGCAAATTCACGTTACCTCGACAAAGTGAAACTGTAGCTTGATTTTCATAGCTGACTATTCTGGTAAATAAATGGGGAGATGTTGTATGATGGAACACGAACCAAGGTGAAGACACTTCTAAATTTTGTAATAACAAACACAACAAAACATGCTACTGCCCAGACTTTAGTCTGCTCACTGTGACCTCAAGACTTGAGTAAACAAGCAAGGTCATACTTCAATTCGCACCATCGAGACCCCCCGATACTCCACCACGACCATCTGCCCAATCTGAATGAAAATGAAGGATGCAGCTGTTGTTGTTCCATGCAACTTTGCAAGCAAGGTAAGCTGCCATCAATGATTCTGCCAATAGAATGAAACTTCAGTCAAGGAGTACACGATGAACAGGGCACACATTTCAGCAACAGAGATTACCTCCAACCCCAGGTGCCAGCACTAGTTTCTCCTCTATTATGAAAATGCCAGGATCACTGGCAAGAAAACAGGGAGACTGCCGTTATTTCCATTGCTACCTGCTTTTGGATTGTCTCCTAAGCTAGGAAAGAGTAGTACTTCACATCATCACAGGGATTACATCATTGTTGCTGTACATCATTACCAGCCATGATGCACCTGCAAGTTGAGAATCGAATAATTAGACTCTAACATGAAAAACGATGTAAAAACACAAAAATCAAAAAAAGGTGAAACGGCAATTAAAAAGCATGTCACCAGCACCCACCGCGACCCCCCAAAATAGTAAACAAAATGAAATTAAAAGCACACATGTTTTTTTATCAGATAAACTATATAGAAACAAAGCAATAAATATACACAATTTTGTTTTTCATTTTGGAGTTTCTTCTTATTAGATAGAGCTATTTTTAAGAGACTCATCCTGATAGTTTTGTTGGTTCCTTTGATAGTATTTTTTTTTAAGATTCAAAAGATTAAAAGAAGGATTCTCAAGATGATGTGTATACCCAAGAAGAGGTGTTGTACGATATGGATTGTTAAGAATAAATAAGTTTCTTATCATTTAAGCTAATTGCAATTAAGTTAGTTGTCAAATAGGTTGATTGGTTCTCAAGAAATCATGTACTTTCTTGGCTTTCAAGGCAGCTATGTAAATCATGTACTTTCTTGGCTTTCAAAGCAGCTATGTAATTCCTTGGATCTCAAGCAACTATGTATTTATTAGGCTTCCAAAAACATGAATACTTCCGTCCGGGTATAAATACCTCATTTCTATCATATTTTATTCATTCATATCTCTCGTTCTTTACTTTTACATCGAACAAGCTTGATTGTGTTGATCAAGACGACGATGGATGGAAACCAATGGTAATGATGATGGCAGTGGTGATCACGTACGCGGTGTAGAATGCACTGACGAAGATGACTTTCAACGAGGGGATGCACACCACTGTCTTCATCGTCCTCCGCCTGCTTATCGCCGCGCTTTTCCTCTCCCGAATCGCATACTTCAAAGAGAGGTTTGAATAAGTACTTTTTTATTTTCAGAAAAAGTAAATTCATGAGCCGAATTTCTGACATAATTTAGCTAATTTATGTATATGGTTTCCATGTATATATGTAGGAATAGTAGGCCGAAGCTGACAATTGAGATCTTCGTCTACCTCTTCTTGAGTGCCTTGCTTGGGTAATTAATCGCTTTATTGAGTTGCTTCAGGTCTTTATAATTCATTTTAACTTTAATTTCCCATGCATCATACTATAAAATAGCAAGTGTTGACCAGTATTAAATAATTAAATTAGGTTTAATTTTAATTTTTTAATTGATGCATGCATGGCAACGATAGAGCCTCACTGATCCAGTGGCTCTTCTTCTTGGGCTTGCAGTACATGACGGCCATGTTCACGAGTGCCTTCAACAACACTACCCCCATGTTCACATTCCTCCTCACACTCGCCTTCAACTTTGAGAGGCTTAGGGCCAGTTCTTTTGCAAGTTTTTAGAATAAGCTGAAATAAGTTGTCCCCTATTCAGCTTATTCTAGAAGCCCAACCAAATTTAGTTTTTTAGAAGCCTGCTAATTAATACCTTACTAATAGGCTTCTAAAAATATATTTTTAGTTTGACTTTTAGAATAAGCTGGGCAAGGGCTTATTCTAGAAGCCCAAAAAAGCTATCAAAAGAACTGGCCCTTAATGTGGACATCCGTTCCGGCATTGCCAAGCTCACATGCACATCTGTGGGGCTGGCCGAAGCGATGGTGATGGCACTCTACCAAGGCCCAACCTTGATTGGTGCTCCATCGGAACACCTAGCCACTGTTGCAGCGCACAGTAGTGCTCGGAGGTGGGTGGTGGGCTTGGTAGTGCTGCTAGGCTTCTCATCAAGCTGGTCAATGTGGTTCATCTTGCAGTCCAAGATTGGGACAAAGTACCCGGCACTCTACTCTAGCACGGCGTGGATGTTCTTCCTTAGCTTCATCCAGATGGCTGTCGTAGGTGCCGCAACCGAGAAGATGACCATGCAGGTCTTGGTCCCCAGCACGGCACTCCAGGCTGTCACTGTACTCTTCACGGGTGTCGGGGTGTCTGGGCTGGGGTTCCTAGCAATGTCATGGTGCGTGGAGCGGCGAGGGGCCTTGTTCACCACAGCCTTCATGCCACTAATCCAGATCATCACCGCAGGGATTGACGTCACCATCATCAATGAGCAGCTCCACCTTGGCAGCGTGATCGGGTCCGTAATTGTGGTCATGGGGCTCTACTTCATGCTATGGGGAAAGAGAAAGGGTCATTTGCATTTCTATCCCTAACTCGAACCACCTACTCATATATGCCCCTAATTTTAAAGCATACTCAAATTTGCCCCTCCGCGGTTACGTGCCCTTACAGAAATGCCCTTCTGCTTTATTATCGTCCGATCAAAGAGCTTTGACCGTCCTGAAAAAAATAGCAAAAAAAATCTAAAAAATCTAAAATTTTGTGAGATAAAAAATAATCATGTGCGCAAGGTGTGTCCAAATTTTGGTGCTATTTGGACATTCCAGGAGATCATGGCGAGGAAAAACAGTTAATTTGTACTCTTGTTAACAGTAAATTTGAAATAAAATAGCAAGAAAATTTAAAAAAATATGAAATTTTTTGGCATCAAAGAGGCTTGGATGCACAAGGTGCTTGCAAGCTTCTGTGATCGAATGACATGCGAGGAGCTCTAGCAAAAACAAACAAAATAGTAATTTTTTCCAAAGTTTTTTCCCGAGCAAAGTTTTGTTTTTTTCTCCATGAGCTCGTACAGTGTCCAAACACAACAAAAATTTGCACACAACTTGCAGACCCAAGCTTCTTTGATGCCAATTTTTTTCATGTTTTTTTGAATTTTCTTGTATTTTTTTGAATTTACTGTTCATAAGCGTACATATTTACTTTTTTTCTTTGGCACGATCTCCTGGAAAGTTCAAACAGCACAAAAATTTGCACGCATTTTGTGAACCTGAGTATCTTTGATCACACAAAATTTCAGGTTTATTGGATTTTTTTGCTATTCTTTCATGACGATCAAAGCCTTTTGACCGGACGGTAACAGCGCAGAAGGGCATTTCTGTCAGGGCACCTAACGGCGGAGGGGCAAATTTGAGCAGACTTTGAAATTAGGGGCAAATATGAGTAGTGGGTTCCAGTTAGGGATACAGATGTAAAAGACTCAAAGAGAAACGAGGCAAGCACAACTGGAGATGAAGGACCCCTTTAATCATTTTCTACATATTAGATTAATCTATTGATCCTTTGCCCTGTGGTACCCCGCTTTTAATTGATTTCCCCATATTGGACTGCTCCATTGATCATTTGCCTCATATTACACATACACACAAGAGAACTGGCATATACTGTATACAGATTAGGTATGCATTTAACTTAACTCCTAACTTTTCTTGTCTCCGGATGATCCTTACCGAAAGGATCAAACTCACAATTCTGTAACTCAAACAACAACAAAAAAAATAGTATATAACAACAAGGCATTGTGGTAGTACCAATTTCAAATCCAAATCTGGTCTACGTATTTAGTTGTAAGAATTTCTCAACTACAAATTCACTTTGAAAAAAATTGATTACTATTTTTTGATGCGGACCGGGGATCACCACACATGTTTTCAGGTGATAGTGCTTCACCAGAAGAACGATTTAAGCAGATTAGACTGCCACATCGACTATACAGAGGTAGAAACGGATTAATTCGTGAGCTATGTGGCGGTTCTAAGGTAGTCAATTCTGTGCTGAAGTCGAGTTATGTTGTACCGTCTAGAAGACATGAACAAAAACCAAGTTCATGTCAAAACAGAAGGTCATGGGGCAAGACTAAACCAGCAAAGCATAGGGGTGGCTGATTAGTTCAGTTTCTGTTACGGAAAGGAAATCACACCCCTCCGAATAAAGAGATTAAGCTGGATTCTTGTTCATGTGAATAAATGGAGCCCAATTTTTTCGAACAAGTTATGTCGTGAACCACAACATCCGAAGAACATAACTTTATTGCTTCACTTTATTTGGATGTACTTGTTGGACATCATAACTTTATTTGGATGTAGTTGATCGTTCTGGTTCGCAACGTGTGCGCAACGAGAACCATGGTTCACAACGTGTGTACATCACTGTACACATGAAGTCATGAACCAGAACCATCAAAGTTGGATCCACACTTCGGGACGTCGCCAAGCTCGCTTCTTGTTGGCTCGATACCCATGCATGTGACGTGCTGATCCACATATGCTTGCATGATGAATTAGGCTATTACAACAATAGGAAGGTTCACGTTTTGGTTGATTTTGTTAGGATTCTTTCCATCCTAAATATTTTCTTATCCCTGGGTTCCTTGTAGTTCACGTCAGACTTTGTTTAGGCTACGGTGGTGTCATGTAAAAGGCAGCGGCATGGGTCTTGACCCACAAAAAAAAAAAGGCATGGGTCTTGTACGCTAGTTTTTGAGATCAGTTTATTTTACTATGATAATATACAGAAAACGCTCGAGTTGAGGGCAGTCATATTGTGTGTATAATTTGTAATTTTTCCATCGCGGAAATAGAGTAGGGGCAGAGGGTTGATTCTGAAATTGACGCCTATGTGCTGATCTGAGCGGGTCATTATCTTTGTTCATGTACTGATCATGCATGCATAGAGATTGTTTTTATTGGAGTTTGCAAGGAGGAACACTGAGGATGGATTGATCAAGAGTCATCGTGAATCACCGGGCCGTCTAGACGCACAATTAACGTCTTGCTAGTTTGTGTCTCATCATTTTTTTAAATTTAACTATTCATATGATCTATGTGCAAACTTTCTCTCTCCCCCTCCTTTTCCCTAGCACCAATCAGTTCTCGCAAACTAGTCCCTGGTTAATACTTTGTCAAGAGAAGATCAACTTCGTACATATAATGAAACAGCAACAAAATTAACCGTAAATAGTCAATTTGATGTTAAAATGCCTTCTCGCACTGCAATCTAATGCAAAGCTCGTGACCAATGCTCTTGGAGATGCCGAATTTGAGATGAAAAAATATGAAAAGGGTAACTGATAAGGAAATTGTGAAAAGAGGAGAAGGGAGATCGGTTTGGATCTTGGAGGGGAGACCCGTGTTCCTTTGTCAGCGACCAGAGAAGGGCCGGGAGGGAGGGAGGAGGGCTACCATTACCTGTCCGGTGAGGTGGTGACCCGGTGTAGAGGGAGATGGCCACCACCGCGAACGAGCCCGCGATGGCCTCAAACAGTCCGCCAACGAGCTAGGAAAGAATAGAAAGGAGAAGAAATCACCAGGAGATGGAAAAGGAGGGGAAGAAGAATGGGTGGGTTGATCTCAAACCGGGGTCGCCGGCAGCGCAGCTTCTTCTTCTTCTCTCTTTCTCTCTTCGACCGTCGCCGTTGTGTGTATAGTAGAAATATAAACCACAGATAGACTGGGCCTGGGGCGAGATATTTGTTTTAGAAGAGAAAAGTCCCCGGCTGCAGCGGCCTACCAGCATGTCGTCTTGGCCCATGTAAGCAACCATATCATATCAACAACCTTACTTCTTGCCTTAAAAAAACTAGTGGACAGCCAGTGCATCGCACGGGCAAGGCCATGATTCACTTACTTATTGTAAGATACTACATAATGTATTTTTAATATAATTTAATTTTGATCTTGTAGAAGCTATTCTATCCACCTAGATTATGGCATAGAAAAATAAAAAATATTAGTAAACATTTGTGCAAAGTGGGTATCTCTATCCACCTAGCACCATCCACGTGATCAGTGAAACTGAAATTACAAAAAGTATGTGGAAGAAAACTGGTTGTATATACTAAACGTTAGAAGATTGCAATCTTCGTAGATGAATTTCAAGAAATCTATAAGCCCGAAACACACGAGATCATTATCATCTAAGAAATTCTTTGACCGATACACTAGTAGAAAACATGGCTTTGGTTCAGGCCTGGCCAGCCCATTAGTCCCGGTTCAGTCACGAACCGGGACTCATGGGGCATATGTCCCGGTTCGTGCGCCCAGGGGGCCGGTAGGGCCTCGTGGGGGCATTTGTCCCGGTTCGTCTGGACCCATTAGTCCCGGTTCCAGACAGGAACTGGGACCAATGTGTCTCGCTCCTGACCCACAACCATTGGTCTCGGTTAGTGGCTCAAACCGGGACTAAAGGTTCGAACGGTTCGCATCCACGACGCTTCGCGCTCCGAGAAAGAGGCAATCGTACGCCTCGCCGAGCGCTGCCAGTTCTCTTCTTCTCCTCCATTCTCCTCTTCTCCTCCATTCTCCCCTCTTCTTCTCCTCCATTCCCCTCTCTTCTTCGCCATATCTTCTACCATGAATCCAATCACTCGCTACGGGGAGGTGCTCGCACATGGCACGACCAATCTCGATGTCGTCTACACAAACGACAACACCATGGTGCCGCGTTTTCTTTCCCTTTTGCAAAAATGGCTTGAAGTGGCGGATGAGAATGACAAGTTCATAGGGCTTGATCTCGAGTACACGGCCAAGCAAGAAGATGTTGCCGTTATCCAGCTATGTTTCAAAAAATATGTCTTGATCTTCCAATGGGCAAGGTGGTTTTGAGAGTTTTCTTTGATCAAATAGTAATGTATAGATTATTATGAAAATTGCATCGGATAGAAATATGTTCCATTTTGAATCCTATGGGAAAGATCAATATTTCTTTTAAGTTTGTAGTGAAACAATTTTCCTTGTTGCAAAACGTGGGAGAACATATATGTCATATAGTTAATTTAGGGTTTGTTCATCAATTCATATGATATGAAAATTGCATGTATATATGATATAGCAATATATATGTTCTATTTTGAATCCTATGGCAAAGATCAATTTCTCTTAAGTTGTAGTGAAATAATTTTCGATTGTTGAATCCTATTTTGAATCCATGAGCCGATGAACATCGAGTATGCAGCAAAAGATGCATACGTTGCATATGAGTTGTACCCCAAGATTCGAACCGTAAACTATGGGCAGCGTCACCTTGCACCACTACATGCATCATGGGAATATTCTTCTGATTCAAACTAGCTAGTAATATTCGCTTGGACGAGTACTTTCTGTAATGGATATCTGAACTATTATATATTACATATCTCTCTAGCTATTATATATTTGTAGTGCTTTTCAATTCAAGTTTTTCTTAAAGTCCGATTGTGGATGAGAACAAAATGCAACAAAAAAGTGGGTTGAAAAAGGACACAAGCGATGAAGAATAGCTATTATATATTTCTGTAATGTTAAGCGATGGAGAATATTCATGGTTACGGAGCAATAAGCAAAGGGATATACCGATAACACACACCGGAAATAAATAAAGCAAAAAATAAAGTATTTTTTGGTAAGAACTTTTAATATGCAAAAAAATAACATAAAAAAATGCCCACCTACTAAGCCACCATGGCCTGCATACGACTAGTAATTCAATATACATGGGCCAGGACGCAGGCCCACGGGGCAAGTAGGCCCAACAGGCAGAGACAATTAGGCATGCACTGCCTACGGTAGAGAGGAGCTCAAGACAATCATCACGTTGGCATCGGCTCCCCTTGAGATTTCCAACGGATCCGGAACGTATGTCATTGTCGATATACCCCCTCTCCGATAACTTCGACATGAGGGGGGGGGTCAATATACCCCCTCCTCGATAACATTTTTTCCTAAGTTACTAAGGTAAAATGTTCACCCCCGTCTCGATATCTGGGGGACTAACTCTCGAGGCCACCCAAATTGAAGGAAAAAATCGGTATATTTGCTTAAGAAGTAAGTTCATCGATCATTATCTCACCATTTCGGCAACTTTGTTCATTTCCTGATATGAGGTAATAATTATTTTTTATGTCTGGCAGGGTTTGGATACCGTTCACCACAAAATCTCCGGGACTGCCGAAGGAGCTAAAATTTACACGCCCGAAAGTAAGTACTACTAGCTAGTTCCGCGCATCTCCCATTATATTGATTCTAGCTAGTTTCATCAATACCATTTATATAATGCTTGATTATCAGTTTGATTGACCTCTATTTCTGGTAAAGTGGTTGTGGCAGCAACCAGGAACTAATCTTTGTGGATACTACGTATGAGAGTTCATCTACAACGCGACGATCTCTAAGCAGGGCGGCTACTTTAAAAAAGATTTTGATGTGCGTAAGCAATAATATTCACGATTTTATTTTATTACCATCATTTGTGTTGAGTTTCATTCATATATATGTATTGACCCCCTTCTTCGAATTAGCTTTGGGAGCTGCAGGAACAACTCCTACCACAAGATCGTATAATAGCTATTCAAGAGGAATTGGCGGGATTCTTTCTTGAACACGTCATCAGAAAAGAGGGAGAATACCATATGGAACTTGATTTCAGATGTTAGGGTATTGTAAGAGATCTTATATTGTATATATGTAGCCAGTAGAGTCGGATAGATATACGAAAACTTGTTGTTCGAACAATCTCACTTCTCTCTGTATATGTTCATGACGATCTTCTGTACTTAATGGTTTAATTCCTTCATTTGCTTACTAGCTAGCATGTCGAGTTCTCTCTATATGTATAGTACGTAGCGTCGACCAAACACGGAGATAAGAGAGTACACCTCTCTCTATTAGCTAGCTAACACAATATATTAAACCCCAAAATTAATCCTACAAAACACCCATCCCACCTCTAAAAAAAACAAAACCCCAACCCCGGAACTGCTGACGCGTGGATGCATTTTGGTCCCGATTGGTGCTACCAACCGGGACAAAATGCCCTCTTGCCCGGGCAAGCCGCAGAGGCCACGTGGAGGCCCATCTGTCCCGATTCGTGGGCAAACCGGGACTAAAGGTTTTGGGCATTAGTAACGACCCTTTAGTCCCGGTTCCGGAACCGGGACAAATGGCCCTCTAGAACCGGGACAAATGGGCCTTTTTCTATCGGTGATAGGACATTGAAGATTATGAATTTATTTTTCTTTTGCAACGTGCGGGCCCTTAGTTACAAAGATTAAACGGTTGTGCTTTGTTTACTGATATGCATTAACTATATTAATGTTGAAATATTTTTTATTAATGCGGATATTTCTAGGATTGATCTACACCATAATAAGTTGGACCTACCAGATTAACGGCTCCTAATTACTGATTAATGTGGGTATTTTTAAGATTGATCTACACTGTAATAACTCGCCCCACCAAATTAATGGCTCCGAATTATTGATTAACATGGGAATTTTGAAGGAGTGCCTAATTAGTATAGTTATAGAAAGATATCAGCAACATTATACTTCCTGCAATTTATTCTCAAAGAGAAGAAAAATACTTTCTTCAGCTCAAAAAAGGGGGAAATATTTAGTATGCGCTATTTGGTTCATATAAATTAACAAAGGTTAGGTATAGGAATATGGATTGCGTTACTTGACAATTAAAGTAGGGTAACAAAGTGCCGAACTAAATACACTCATTTACTTGACCCTGATGTGCTAAGCAAATGAACCGCAAGGTACTAATATTGGGTACGGGTAACGAAAGGGGGTTTGAAAAATACACAATTGGATAGGTAAGGAAGACTTTTTTGAGAAGCGATCGCACTTCTTTTATTACAAAGCTCTCAATACACTAGTATTACCAAATAGGACAACCACTATGGAGATGAATATACCACTATGGAGAACATGTACAAGTGGGAAGGGCCGAGCCAATCCTTGATCATGCACCAAACACTAACGGAGAGATGACATTTGAAAAGAATATGGGCAGTCATTTCCGGTTCCCACCTACAAAGCTGACAAAGAATGCAACTTGGACGTCCCCTCGTCTATAGCCTGTGCCTGTTCAAACTCAGTTTTTTAGGATGAGGGACACAAAAAGTTTGTTTTGGTGGGTGCCTAGTTTTCCGAATGGTAGGCTTCACTGCTGCTGCAGACATAGTCTGCACAAACTGGGCAAGCTAGGCCCAGGCCACGGAGTAATGGCTACTGAAGATGAGCTTCCAGGCGTTGCCGTCGACCCTAGCACACATCTTAGGTGCACTTCCAGTTCCAGAACGTATATAATTGTTGTCGTTTAACCATGTTGATCTCTAGTGTTTATGTTCCTTCCAAGCTCTTTTGTGGGTTCTTGTAACATTTCCGTTCCTAGCTTTAGAGATTGCAAATATGTCTCGATCAACATCTTTAAGTTTACCCAAAGAAACCATGGAGCATGCCACAATAATTGCTGTTTTACCATCTCCGATAGTGATGGATGTCAACACACGAAATAAGTGCATGTCCTCGTTGCTATGACTACTCCAAAACATTGTAAAATAGTGTGATGGTTGACAAACCATTAACGAAAGTAAGGGAACATCACTAGTGAGGCTAGTATGTACTGGAAAGTGTAGAAGGGCATATTATTTAAAAGCTAGCACCCATTGTGGCATCTGCAAAAGCATTCCTCTTTGCCTTATACGTCAAAACTGTACTATCAACTGGAACTTAAACAAATCGATTAAGGATATTGATTGCCAAGTCAATTATTTTCTTTAGTTCTCCTATTTAAACCAACTCCGATGATCTAAGCCAATTTTGCTCAAACTGGCTGAGATAAAGTGTCCATACTAGCTGCTTCTATGGTATATGTGAATTTAAGTTTGACACTTGGAGTTCGCGGAAGATAAATATTGAATAATAATTGTCCTAACTTTTATGTGTACAGCTATTGAAATTGTTCACTCCAGAGGCTGGGGGCACTACCAACATACCACATATGTTATGTTTCATATGGCATGATCGATGTTCTGGAACTAGCAATGGAATTTTGAAGAAGTAATGCAAGGGGGAGAAGCTTCACGCGTATTCACATGCC
Source organism: Hordeum marinum (assembly GCA_022496015.1). Lineage (NCBI taxonomy): Eukaryota > Viridiplantae > Streptophyta > Magnoliopsida > Poales > Poaceae > Hordeum > Hordeum marinum. The sequence continues at coordinate 3,395,690 of CM039677.1, read as the reverse complement.
CGTTGAGTGAAGGTAAAAATTCCATGTCATGAACTTGTTGTCGAATTGATAGAACTTTCACTAGACTAACTACGAATGAAATTTTGCAGAAGTACTGTAGTGGAAATAAGCTTAACTCTTCAGTTGTGTGAAGGTAAAAATGCCATGTCATGAACTTGTGATAAAATTGATAGAACTTTCACTAGAGCAAATGTCTTATTTCCCTTAAGGTGGGCGCACAAGATTGGATCGTGAAGATGCATTTGGAGTTTTGATTAGTTTACAACGTGTAGAACCAACCACCATGCACTGGCATAAAAGCAAAGAACAAAATGTATAGGAAGCCACTATTTATATTGGCAGCAACTATTTATGAGGTAGGTTATATCTCTCATAAAACCTACCTACTGGCTGACTAGGTAAGTTCTATCTCTCATAAAACCTACATACTGGCTGACTACCAGTACGTGGCCTATTAATCCATCCCAAACAATATATAAGAAGTCCCAAGGGAAGGAGAGGTCACTTGTAATCCGAAATCTTTTACATTTGGCATGTCTAGGTGATTCTTTCCTAGCATCTTGCAGTCTCCTGCTCTACTCCATGCGCTGGCTATGTATGTTGTGCAACATCCCTCATTGTGTAGTGAGATTAGGGCATGAACTTTCACCCGTTTGATTCGGAAGCAAATTTATTTTTCTTGTCATTTTGTGTTATGCCCTAGTTGACAAAGCTTTTGATATTTTCACATTGTTAAATGTTGTACGGAAATAGTTTTACATGTAAGATTTGTTGTAATCTTTTCTCCCTATAAATTTATATTTTTTTCGTTTGTAAGAATAGTATTTTTAATTTATTTGCTTTGGAAAATTCTCGTAAAACATATATGAAAAATGGTATTTTTTTGTTACTTTAATTTAAGCTTTCATCATCGTATTAAGAGTTCTGTATTTTATAATTCAAAGTATGGAAAAAACAGAAGAAAGTGAAGCAGAAATCAAAGTATTTTGCAGAAATCAGTCATGATGTGATCCCATCCATTGTTACCTGATTTTCTCTAAATTAATGCTACCCACCGATTGCTCCAATGTACCATTGTTTCTCATACATATTCGTATGTACGATTCATTTGTAATATTATTTTTAGTCTCCACATATAAGTATGATCTGGTAAAAGTGACGGTCAGGATTATTACATATGGACCTATGGTGTAACGAAGACTCATAGTAGGTTATTGGTAGCTTGATATGCATTTGATATTTCAAAAGGGATAGTATTGTTATTCGGTTCTGATGTTTTAGCCGCCATTGGACAACTTCGATCGGTGTTGCGAAGTGCATGTATGCATGCACATATAGCCATGTGAATTCAAAATTATGGTTGTAGATTATACCCTCTAAGTGTCCTATAAATAAAAAAACATTTTTCCAAATTTATTTTATTGTGAAATGATAGTTTGAAAATATGTACGTAGTAAATTACTGTTTCTTTAGTTATTATTCCTATGCTTACAACAACTGACTTTATATGTGGTTTGTATAAAACAATTTCCAAAACAATTTTATTATGAAATGTTAGATACAAAATATGTACACATCAAGTTTCTATTTCTTCCCATTCTTATTCCCATCCCTTCACCCGATTGTCTATCACAATGGTATATTACCATTTTGCATCATCTTGGTTCGCATTTGCATATACATGTGTACAATTGGGATATATCTACATATATGCCGGAATGCTTGTGTTTCCTTCTTTTATCAATGACTATGCATGTCCAGTTAATCCAGCTCGATCTTTTCTGTTGTACGTGTAAGCTAGAGTTTATTTACATATTCTTTTAGGGTGTCAGTTTACCGATTTTATGTGTGCCAATGTTCGCAAGACAGACCTGCTCATTCGTTTCTTTTCTTATGTTATGCACGTGATGTAGTTTGGTCGCGTCCATATTGGACTTTGTATGCCCGTTTAACGGACTTGTTTGTTTTTGACACATATTAGATGTTACCTTTTAGTTTCTTATTGATCTCATCCATCATTATTAAGATGTAAGGTGATATAGTTTTCGCACATGTGGATGATTGTTATGTTTGATTTTTTTATCACACGATTCCTTCTACATGTCTTAGTAGCATACAACTTCTTGTTTTCATGTAGGTAGTGCCTTGGGGATTATATCTCTATGCATGTCTCTTTTAAATATACGTCTTTCGCATGTGCATGATAGATTTGATCAGGTAATTTTTAATGCGACGGTCAGGTTATTCAACTTTACATCACATAGATCAGTTTAATGTGTACAACATTATTGTTGCGCGTAACTTTGTATATATTATAATCTCAATTTTTATAATTAGAATAAAATATACTGTATTTTTAGCATATGTGGATGAACGTGATGGCTTGTTTGTCTTCTTTTTTAATAGTATAAAATATGATTACTTATTTTCCATCTATACGTACTGAGTTGCTGTTGCTCGACAAGTTATACTAGAAAGGGTTTGGAACATCTCAAGAAATGGGTGTAACTTACTAGAGAAGGACCCTATTGGGTCCATGTCTGTATCTACAAGAAAACTTGGGATCCAAATTCCTATATATTGCCCATAGCAAGAGTTAGGAAGCTCCTCATGAAATATTATCGGACGATGCATATATGGTTCTTTATTCACACCTCATTTTATTTAAAAAGAAATCTTGCTTACGAAAACGTTTGATAATCTGCCATTATGGAAGAAAAAGTTCTTTTCGTTACGTAATATGAAAAGTTGCAAAAAGGTGTAGTACAATTTAGCATACAACTTTTTTATACGGAAATGATATTTTTGTCTAAATGGGATATTGTTGCTAAAACATTATGATTTGCCTTCTTATTTTAAGACTTATTTGTCTTCTCTAAGCATATTTCCGGAAGTATTTTTGATTGAAAGAGACTGCTTGATATGGATGTGGCTAGGAGAAGATTTTGTCCAACTTGAAAAACTAGAAGGCGGGTTGTTCGTATTTAGGGAGAGATATTTGAATGGACTCATTACCAGTATCTTGATCAGTGAGGAAGAGTGAATGAAGAAGGAATGGTAGAAAGTTGCCGTGTAGATGATATAATGCTTGATTTTATTTTCGTATTATCTAGTGAGGAAAAAAATGTTATATCCATATTGTATAATGTCGGGTTGAACACACCTAGTCCACAAAGGAACGTTCACCTGTTGTAGATTCATAATAGCAGGGCAGGCTTCACAAAAATCATTTTAATAGCACTAGCCTATCAAAAGTAAGGTCATATTTGTGTTCTGTCTTCTCACAATTCTGATTTGTGGAACCTCTCAGAAGCTTCTAATTTCTAGGAGTGTTGGACCAGAGAAATTATGATAGTAGCTTTGGGACATCCTTAAGTATGTTGTGACAAAATAAACCGAAGGTTCCCAGTGCTAATGGGTGTGGATGTTAGAGCTAACTAGTGCACGTTTTGCTAAGATCTCAATAGACATATGTGCTACTTCTCTACAACGTCACCAGAAATTGGCAAGTTGATAGGAGAATTCTTGTCTTGTGTTGGTTTTTCCCTTGAAGAGGAAAAGGTGATGCAGCAAGGTAGCGTTAAGTATTTCCCTCAGTTTGAGAACCAAGGTATCAATCCAGTAGGAGTAACAAGATGAAGCCACAAGGAACCTGCACAAACACAAACAAACTTGCACTCAACGCGATAAAGAGGTTGTCAATCTCTTTACGATTGCTTGCAAGGTGAGATTTGCTAGTGGTAATAGATGAATATAAATAAGTAAATAAAACTGTAGCAAAGTATTTTTAGTGTTTTTGTGTTTAGATCTGAATATATAATGTGTGAAATAGACCCGGGGGCCATAGTGTTCACTAGAGGCTTCTCTCATGAAAGCAAGTAACACGGTGGGTGAACAAATTACTTTTGAGCAATTGATAGAATAGCGCAAAGTCATGACGATATCTAAGGCAATGATCATACATATAGGCATCACGTCCGAGACAAGTAGACCGATACTTTCTGCATCTACTACTATTACTCCACACATCAACCGCTATCCAGCATGCATCTAATGTATTATGTTCATGATAAACAGAGTAACGCTTTAAGCAACATGGCATGATGTAAAGGGATAGATTCATGCAATATGATATAAATCCCATCTTTTTACCCTTGATGGAAACAACACGATACGTGCCTCGCTACCCCTTCTGTCACTAGGTGAGGACACCGCACGGTATGAACCCAAAAGCAAGCACTTCTCCCATTGCAAGACCTATAGATCAAGTTGGCTAAATGAAACCCATAACTCGAACAGAATTACAAGGATACGAAATCATGCATATAAGAAATCAAAGGAGACTCAAATAATATTCATAGATAATCTGATCATAAATCTACAATTTATCGGATCTTAACAAACACACCACAAAAGAAGATTATATAGGATAGATCACCATGAAGATCATGGAGAACTTTGTATTGCAGATCAAAGAGAGAGAAGAAGCCATCTAGCTACTAGCTATGGACCCATAGGTCTGAGGTGAGCTACTCACGCATCATCGGAGAGGCAATGGTGTTGATGAAGATGGCCACCGGCGATGAATTCCATTCCGACAGGATGCCGGAACGGTCTCCCGATTGGTTTTTGGTGGCTCTGGAGGTCTGTGGCGGCGGAACTTGCGATCTAGGTTTATTTCTAAGGGTTTCCGTATTTATAAGACCATCTGGCGTCGGGAACAAGTAAAGAGGCGCCACGAGGAGGTCACGAGCACCCTAGCCGCGGCCAGGGGGCCCGTTTGATATTCCTATCTGAAAAAGGTCAAAAACACGGAAAAAACAAGAACTGGCACTGGGCACTGGATTAATAAGGTAGTCTCAAAAATAATATAAAATAGCATAGTCATGCATAGAAAACATCCAAAGTTGATAATATAATAACATGGAGCGATAAAAAATTATAGATATGTTGGAGACGTATCAATATGCAAGTTACTTCTTTCGCAGACATTGGACATGTCGGGAATTAGAACTAAAGAATTACCTAGAAGTGTTACTTAGCTTAGACATTTGATATGCCTATGTGTTTATAGAAGAACAAGGCGGCTGAAAGGAACGGGGAACTTTACATCCCTTTAAGTGCTCTAGACAATAGTGTTTCACTTATCTCCTCGTACTATGAAGAGTTGAGCCATATGATCATGGTTAGGGCGATCACAGTTTGAAATATGATGATTTGATCCATACTTTCTAACTTTCAAAAATGCAAAATCTAGAGATTTATAATGGTGGCAGAATGATAGAGCTCATGTATGAAGGATGAATGCCCACTCCAAAGCTTCGTAATTTTGTGTCATGGGACAGCGTGAGGATTTTCTTGAGATTACCGAAGCATATTAATTCAATGCTACTTGATGTCTTCTCTGGACTTGTTGTTAATTTTTGTCAGATAGGATGGGTTGGTTTGGTCGCCTGGGTCAAATATAAGTCAGACTCCTACGAGCTATATCAACTCAAAGAGGATGGATGGAAGATTACCATATCAGTCACAGAGAACATTTAAGGGGATGGTTTGTTTTGTTCTTTGAGGGGGGGGGGGGCTGGGATTATGCCCCTGTTTGACAAATTATTTTGTCATGGCCATGGGCTAGTTGGAAAATTCGATGGATTATGTACACAATGTATAACAACAAAATTTTGATCATGACCGTTATCAATTAATATGCTCTTGATCTAAAAAAGTCTCTGCACATAGTTACTTTGTTTTTTTATTGAATGGCAGTATTATATCTATCTATTACCTACTACCCCTATGAAAACTCAAAGAGCATACAACCAAATACATCCTACCCGTACATATTTCTAATCTTAGTAGCAAAGATGACCGTGCTTTGCACCGGGAGAAAACATAACCCCCCATACAGACACGACGTCATCAACAAATCCTTTGAAATATTTCATGGTAAACAACATGATAAGCGGTGTTGCACAAAAACATAAAGGTGGGATGATTTTTGAAATGTACTCAAGTTGTTTCTTCTTTATTACACAACAAAAATATCTACCTAATTGCCGCTATCTCTTTACGCCTTTGTTTTCCTTCCTCCTTAGTGATGCCCAACAAATATTGTATTAGCATGAAAATATGAAAACAAAGAAATACCTTTTAGTACTCAAGGGTAACTTGTGCATAAGTGCATTATTTTCGTCTTGCTGATATAAGTGTTTGCAACTGTAATCCAAGTCAACATTTAATTTAGCTGCAAACATATTAGACACCTCCACTAAAACAAGCAATCTATAGTGACATGCATACCAAATGTTCAAGCTTGCATAACGGCATCGATATTGTTAGAACAAATTGTTATAGGCACAATTTTACACAATATGAAAATCAACATTAAGCCACTAGTTTACATAAAGCTTGTATCAGTTGTTTAGTGTACAACATCGTATAGGGGTCAGTTATTGTGCAGTGTGCGAAATAGAGAGGATGATTATACACATGTTGTAAACTATAGCATATGGTAGATGTTAGGAATTAGCATCCCCTATGAAGCAAATAACAGTTTTTGTGAAGCGTCAGAATGGCATATGTACTCAATGTAAATGATGTAGGAACATATACAATAGGCTTTACCAAAATACCATCTAGAAAGAAGGTATTATTTAAGTTTGCATCCTAAAGCTAACTTTCAAAGTAATTGACATTCAAGATAATAGCACATATTAAATATACACAGTTGTCACAGGAATTTTTATATATTACATGTTAGATTTTGAGTTAGGATTTTGGAGTTATCAGTGTTTTGAAAAGTATTTGAATCTGCCTAGTAAAAACACTAATAGAGAAGAAAACTAAGGTTTTTAGAAATGATTGACGTGCAAGATAATAGTATATTTGAAGTCTACACATATTTCAGAGAAAAAATCGTACATAATATGTTAGAATTCGAGTTAGGATTTGGAAGATATGAATATTTTAAAAAGTATTCGAATCTGGCCAAGAAAAAATTTAAACAAAAACCGTAATAAAAGTGGATAGTGTGGAACAGAACCTGGATATCTCAGGTAGAAGGGTGGCACTCTAACCAACGTTCTACATGAGTCTTTATAGTATTGTAGCAGGTCTTTGCATTATAAATCAAACTCCACCTCTTCGACTTGTGAAGTAAAATTGAATCATTTTTTCTCATTTACGGGCGGCGTAATGGGTAATTTGTGGAAACTTAGGAGGTAATTATTAGATGGACTAATCCATTTATTAGTAGGTATAGATATGGTCCACATCACTTTAATATTTAGCACTAACCTGATCTCAATAGTCAAAGTATGTCGATCAACAAAGACTAAGATTTCTTAATTATATAGTTTAACATGGGAAATAATGAACTCTTAAAAGCTCTCCAAAATTAGGCTTGACCCTGATGGCACTAACACCGGCGATAGCAGCCTGCACAACAGGGCCAACAAGCACTTCCTCGTGGACACCCCAATAGCGCGCCATGCCTTCCTTCTTTGTGTCCCGTTTGTTCTCTTCCTCGTCCTCAGAGCTGAAGTTGGGGAAGCGGCATGCACCCCCCGCAGCCAGGAGTATGACCCCACTCATGCTGCTACTCATTTTGAATGGAGAGGCATGCATTGCTGCCGTGAACCTCATCGTTTGGAGGTTCTTCCGCAGCTTACAACCGCGTTGCCCATGTCCAACTCGCCCTCAATATGCACAGAAGCTTGGGGCTTTCTCATACTTTACCTCCAAGCACTAGTGGAAAAAGCCCCATTTGTCCCGGTTCGTAAGGGCCATTTATCTCGGTTCCGGAACCGGGACTAAAGGGTCGGGACTAAAGCACATGACCTTTACTGTCGGTTCGCTTACGAACCGGGACAGATGGGGCTATACGTGGCCGCTCCACCGAGTCCAGGCAGGAGGGCCTTTGGTCCCGGTTGGTGTTACCAACCGGGACTAAAGAGCGTCCACGCGTCAGTAGCTAAGGGGCTGTTTTTTTTAAAGAGGGAGGGGGGGGGGGGGTTTGAGGGTTTTCGAGGGTTAATTTAGGGGTTTCATATATTTTGTTAGATAGCTAATAGAGAGAAGTGATCTCTCTTATCTCCGTGCTTGGTCACGACTCTACGTACTATACTTATGAATAGAACATATGACACAATTTAATCATCATTTTCATCAATGAGACATCATATAACAAGTTGGTCACTAGTCATAATCACAACTCCTCCTCCTCCTCCTCATCATCAACTCTAACACATTGTAGCACATAATATCACATTGTACCTAGGACTTATGTACTCCTATCTCGTAGGACCTACTCTACCCTCTCTTCGGTACAATATCATAAAACAAGATAGACCCTGACTCTCCATTATGGAGAATGGAGATCATCCTGTCTCCCATTCTTGGCCTACGCACAATGTTGCTTCCAAATAGCTCTCTACGATTGAGCATACATTTTTTCCAATCTTTGATTGTCATGACTCCATCGATTTTAGAAATCCGGTATGGACGGGAGTGATGTGTAGGCTGACCTGGCCGTGGTGGCCCTAAGCTCGTAACAACAACGCGACCTGTCGGAAACATCAGATGAGGCACACAATCCTCCAAGATTTTCTGTTGAAAAACATAGTAATAACTTTATAATTAGCAATGTAGTTTAGTTTTATAAGAATTTATGCAAAATATGCACGGATGTCGTAATAGTAGAATTAAAATCTTATCATGCAATCTCCATGGATATTACCGTAGTTCACCACGTGCACTAGTGGCACGCATTGACCATAATGTGCAGAAGTTTGATAATAGCTATTGTAATTCTCAAGATGACTAAGAAATGCGATAAGATGATCTTTCTTCTTATAAGTTAATTCTGCTTCATCACTGTAGTAGTAGGTTCCGTCTACCATCTTCTGTACATTTTTTGAAGAATGAAAATAAGCTAGCAATGCAAATAAGTTGTCAACTATTTTTAAATAAACAATATAAATTACTTAATAAATATGGTTGAGAAACTCACATAATGATAAAACTGGAGGCGTCTGCACATCGACCCAGATGTCGATATTACCTTCTATTTCATCTTCTGGACGAATATCAAAGGTGATAAGCATATTAGGCTCATATGCATAAGCCTTGCATAGTGCTTGCCAACTTTTGTATTTAAAATAGCAATAGGTGTCTGCATGGTACAATTTTATCGCAAAAGTAAAACCATGCTTGGTCCTCAAGTGAACTAACTTTACCTCCATATTTGTTTTAGTATTGAAACCAATCTTATCCAAGACAGCAATTCTTGCATGGCAGGGGATACGCTAGTAGAACAGTAAAAAATTTAAATTAATTATAAGTTGAAGCAAAAGAGGCAGAAGTCATGCTTAATCATGAAAAAAGACTTGCCATTGTGACTTACTGTATCCACTTCGAAGTTCTCGTCCAGCATGGTGCTGAAGCGCCTGCCATCAACTAGGAAAGTCTTGTCGCACAGGCCGCATGCATCTTCATAGTATTCGCACATACCGAATTCACTTTCGTCATCAGACATTTCCTATGTTCATAGTTGACCCATTTAAAATCGATCGAAGGAAACTACGAGAAAACTGATCAACACACAGATCACTATTACTCAATATGCAATGGGTTGACTTTAGGTCTGCTGAGTCTTTTCTTTCCTAAACTCTTGTCTCACATAAATGGTGGGCACTGCTACTTCTCTACAACGTCACTAGAAATTGGCAAGTTGATGGGAGAGTTGTTGTCTTGCGTTGGTTTTTCCCTTGAAGAGGAAAGGGTGATACAGCAAGGTAGAGGTAAGTATTTCCCTCAGTTTGAGAACCAAGGTATTAATCCAGTAGGAGTAACAAGACGAAGCTACAAGGAACCTGCACAAACACAAACAAACTCGCTCCCAATGCAATAAAGTGGTTGTCAATCTCTTCACGATTCTTTACAAAGTGAGATATGATAGTGATAATAGATGAATATAAAATAGTAAATAAAATTGCAGCAAGGTGTTTTTAATGTTTTTGTTGTTTAGATCTGAACATATAATATGTAAAATAGACCCGGGGGCCATAGTGTTCACTAGAGGCTTCTCTCATGAAAACAAGTATTGCGGTGGGTGAACAAATTACTGTTGAGCGATTGATACAAAAGCGCAAAGTCATGACGATATCTATGGAAATGATCATACATATAGGCTTCACGTCCGATACAAGTAGACCAATAATTTCTGCATCTACTACTATTACGCCACACATCGACCGCTATCTAGCATGCATCTAGTGTATTAAGTTCATGATAAACAAAGTAACGCTTTAAGCAAGATGACATGATGTAGAAGAATAGATTCATGCAATATGATATAAACCCCATCTTTTTACCCTTGATGGCAACAACACGATACGTGCCTCACTACCCCTTCTGTCACTAGGTGAGGACACCGCACGGTATGAACCCAAAACCAAGCACTTCTCCCATTGCAAGAACTCTAGATCAAGTTGGCCAAACAAGACCCATAACTCGAAGAGAATTACAAGGATACGAAATCCTGCATATAAAAAATCAGAGGAGACTCAAATAATATTCATAGATAATCTGATCATAAATCCACAATTCATCGGATCTCAACAAGCACACTGCAAAAGAAGATTACATCGGATAGATCACCATGATGATCATGGAGAACTTTGTATTGAAGATCAAAGAGAGAGAGAAAGCCATCTAGCTACTAGCTATGGACCCGTAGGTCTGAGGTGAACTACTCACGCATCATCGGAGAGGCAAAGGAGGCAATGGTGTTGATGAAGATGGCCTTCGGCGATGAATTCCCTTCCGGCAGGATGCCAGAACGATCTCCCGATTGGTTTTTGGTGGCTCTGGAGGTCTGCGGTGGCGGAACTTTTGATCTAGGTTTGTTTATGGGGGTTTCAGTATTTATAAGACCGGATGGCATTGGGAACAAGTTGAGAGGGGCCACGAGGAGGTCACGAGCCCTCCAGGCGTGGCCAGGGGGTGGCCCCACGCCCGGCAGGCTCGTGAGTCCCTCGAGCCTCTTCTCCGATATCCCTTTCTTCAGATATTTTTGATATTTTCCATAAAAAATCACGGCGAAAGTTTTATTCCGTTTGGACTCCGTTTGATATTCCTATCTGGAAAAGGTCAAAAACACGGAAAAACAGGAACTGGCACTGGGCACTGGATTAATAAGTTAGTTCCAAAAAATAATATAAAATAGCATATTCATGCATAGAAAACATCCAAGGTTGATAATATAATAGCATGGAATGATCAAAAATTGTAGATATGTTGGAGACGTATCAAGCATCCCCAAGCTTAACTCCTGCTCGTCCTCGAGTAGGGAAGTGATAAAGAATGAATTTTTGATGTGGAATGCTACCTAACATATTTGTTTCATGTAATCTCTTTATTGTGGCATGAATGTTCAGATCCGTAAGATTCAAAACAATAGTTTAATATTGACATGAGAACGATAATACTTCAAGAATAATAGCAAAGTAATCATGAACTTTCGAAATAACAAGGCCAAAAGAAAGCTATCCCTACAAAATCATATAGTCTGGCTATGCTCCATCATCCCCACATAATGAATTTAAATCATGAACAACCTCAGTATTGGCCAAGTAATTGTTTTCACACTCTCATTTTTTCAAACTTTTTCAACTCTCACGCAATACATGAGCGTGAGCCATGGATATAGCACTATAGGTGGAATAGAGTGTGGTGGAGGTTGTGAGGCAAAAAGGAGGAGATGGTCACATTGACTCGGCGTATCAATAGGCTATGGAGATGCCCATCAATATATATCAATGTGAGTGAGTAGGGATTGCCATGTAACGGATGCACTAGAGCTATAAGTGTATGAAAGCTCACAAATGAAAACTAGTGGGTGTGCACCCAACTTGCTTGCTGACGAAGACCTAGGGCAATTTGAGGAAGCCCATCATTGGAATATACAAGCCAAGTTATATAATGAAAATTTCCACTAGCATATGAAAGTGACAAAACAAGAGACTCTCTATCATGAAGAACATGGTGCTATTTTAAGCACAAGTGTGGAAAAAGATAGTAGAATTGTCCCTTCTCTCTTTTTCTCTCATTTTTTATATAGTTTTTATTTTATTTTTAGTTGGGCTCTTTGGCCTCTTTTTATTTGGTGGGCATCTTTGGCCTCTTTTATTTCCTCACATGGGACAATGCTCTAATAATGATGATCATCACACTTTTATTTATTTACAACTCGATACTTAGAACAGTAATGACTTCTATATAAATGAAAATGATGGCACATGTCATGAGACGGAAAGGTGAAAGTTGCATGGCAATATATCTCGGAATGTCTATGAAAATGCCATAATAGGTAGTCATGGTGGCTGTTTTGAGGAAGGCATATGGTGGGTTTGTGCACCGGCGAAAGTTGCGCGGCACTAGAGAGGGTAGCAATGGTGAAAAGTGAAAGTGCATCTATACCATGGACTCACATTAGTCATGAAGAACTCATATACTTATTGCAAAAGTTTTATTAGTAATCGAAACAAAGTGCTAAACGCATAATGCTAGGGGAAGGGTTGGTAGGAGTTAACCATCGCGCGATCCCGACCTCTACACAAAGGATGACAATCAACAAATCAATTATGCTCCGACTTCCTAACATAGCGGTTCACCATACGTGCATGCTACGGGAATCACTAACTTCAACACAAGTATTTATAGATTCACAACACCCTACAAACATAACTCTAATATTATCATAACCATATCTCAAAACTAATTGTGAAGAATCAAACTTATCTTACTAAATCAATGCACTTAAATATGATTTTTTTTATTATATCCTCTTTGGATGCCTATCATATTTAGGACCAATTTCACACGCCAATTACCAAGTTACTTAGAGAGATCACTCTCAAAATGATATAAGTGAAGATTCGAGAGTTTGTATTTCTACAAAATATGACACCCCCGTGCTCTACAAAGATTTAAGTGAAGCAGTAGAGCAAAATTATATAGCTCAAAAGATATAAGTGAAGCACATGGGAGCAAAATTACCAATCTCAAAAGATATAAGTGAAGCACATGGGAGAAAAATTACTAAGCTCAATAGATATAAGTGAAGCACATGTGAGCAAAATTACTAAGCTCAATACATATAAGTGAAGCACATGGGAGCAAAATTGCCTAACTCAAAAGATATAAGTGAAGCTCATTGAGTATTCTAACAAATTCACGATGAGTGCATGTCTCTCTCAAAAGGTGTGCAGCAAGGATGATTGTCACAAAACAGAAAGCAAAGTCTCTTGAAATACATGACGCTCCAAGCAAAACACATATCATGTGGTGAATAAAAATATAGTTCCAAATAACGTTACCGATGGATTGAAGACGAAAGAGGGGATGCCTTCCCGGGGCATCCCCAAGCTTAGGATTTTTGGTGTCCTATAATTTGGCTTGGGATTCCTTGGGCATCCCCAATCTTATGCTCTTGCCACTCTTTATTCCATTGTCCATAAGAACATCACCCAAAATTTGAAAAATTCACAACACAAAACTTAAACAGAAACTCGTGATAGCATTAGCACAAGACAACAAACCACCAACTTTTTAGGTACTATTGTAAATGTTAATTCCCATTTTGATTGATGTTATATTACTGTATTCTCACTTCTCCACGGCTTGTACCCCCAGATACTACCCATAGATTCATCAAAATAAGCAATCAACACAACAAATACAGGATCTGTCAAAAACAGAACAGTCTGTAGCAATCTGTATATTTCGTATACCTTTGTTAACTCAAAAATTCTGAAACAGTTATGAAAATTACGGCAATTTTCATATCAATCAGAAGCAAAAAGAATCAACTCAAAATCTCTTTCTGGATAGGAATGAAAAATAATTTCGTGAGCACAAAGTTTTAGTCTTTTTCCAACGTGATTAAACAACTATCACCAAAACTAATCATAAAGTTTCTACTTGGAACAAACACTAAAAAACACAATCATAATAGAATCATGATGGTTTTGACTAAACAAAACAGAAAGTAAAAGAGCAAAAATAAACCTATTCATTGGGTTGCCTCCAAACAAGCGCTATTGTTTAAAGCCCTTAGCTAGGCATAAGGCAATAGAATCAAGTGTTATCATAATCCTTTCGTTGAAAACATGGGGAGACCTTTTTGAGAGCATCTATCTTCCTATTTTGTGTGAGTACATGACCATTCATAGTAGAAGAAATATTAAGCACATTACGAAAGTTCGTGTCTAAACTAGCCTTCATTTCTTTTATTGATTCATTTTGGTTGAACCAGATGAGGGCAGTGGTCTCATTCTCCCCCTTGGGATGCCCAAATATGGCTTTCATTTTTTCATAAGTGTTGAAGGCTTCTCCTACTAGGAAACCCTTATGGAATATTGAATCCAAGATTTTCTTAAACGAGTGGGGCAATCCGGCATAAAAGCTTTTTAAGTATAACTCAATATGATAAGGAGGAATATGACTAGTTTGAATCCTAGCAATCTATCCCAAGCGTCTTTTAAAGATTCGTTAAGAGAATAGTGAAAAAGTACCGGATCCCCATCATCAACATTATTGAAATTGTCTCTAGCAACCTCAGGACGTCTTCCCATAGACTCATTATTTGTGAATTTGGGAAAGACAAAGGGGCTATCCAAGGCATTAAACCAAGGAAAAGTAATCTTGTGTTTGAATGATTCCGACATGGTGACTTAGCAAGCAAACAAGCACACAAGCAAACAGAAAGCAAAAGAAAAGGGCAAATATTTTTTGTAATTTTTGTTTTTTTAGAAGTGGGGGAGAGGAAAACGAGAGGCAAATAGCAAATAATATAAATGCGGGAGATGAGTTTGTGATAAGTACTTGTAGGTGCTTCACTTGAATACTCCCCGGCAACTGCGCTAGAAATTCTTCCTGCTACTTCTCTACAACGTCACCAGAAATTCGCAAGTTGACGGGAGAGTTCTTGTCTTGCGTTGGTTTTTCCCTTGAAGAGGAAAGGGTGATGCAGCAAGGTAGCGGTAAGTATTTCCCTCAGTTTGAGAACCAAGGTATCAATCCAGTAGGAGTAACAAGACGAAGCTACAAGGAACCTACACAAACAAAAACAAACTCGCACCCAACGCAATAAAGAGGTTGTCAATCTCTTCACGATTGTTTGCAAAGTGAGACCTGATAGTGATTTAGATGAATATAAAATAGTAAATAACATTGCAGCAAGGTGTTTTTAATGTTTTTGTTGTTTAGATCTGAATATATAATATGTAAAATAGACCCGCGGGCCATAGTGTTCACTAG
This sequence comes from Hordeum marinum, assembly GCA_022496015.1. Classification (NCBI taxonomy): domain Eukaryota; kingdom Viridiplantae; phylum Streptophyta; class Magnoliopsida; order Poales; family Poaceae; genus Hordeum; species Hordeum marinum. The sequence goes on along the minus strand of CM039677.1, from coordinate 3,380,372 downwards.
AGGCTTCTCTCATGAAAGCAAGTATTGTGGTGGGTGAACAAATTACTGTGGAGCAATTGATAGAAAAGCGCAAAGTCATGACGATATCTAAGGCAATGATCATACATATAGGCATCACGTCCGATACAAGTAGACCGATACTTTCTGCATCTACTACTATTACTCCACACATCGACCTCTATCCAGCATGCATCTAGTGTATTAAGTTCATGATAAACAGAGTAACGCTTTAAGCAAGATGACATGATGTAGAGGGATAGATTCATGCAATATGATATAAACCCCATCTTTTTACCCTTCATGGCAACAACAAGATACGTGCCTCGCTACTCCTTCTGTCACTAGGTGAGGACACCGCACGGTATGAACCCAAAACCAAGCACTTCTCCCATTGCAAGAACAATAGATCAAGCTGGACAAACGAAACCCATAACTCGAAGAGAATTACAAGGATACGAAATCATGCATATATGAAATTAGAGGAGACTCAAAAAAATTCATAGATAATCTGATCATAAATCCACAATTCATCAGATCTCAACAAACACACCGCAAAAGAAGATTACATCGGATAGATCGCCATGAAGATCATGGAGAACTTTGTATTGAAGATCAAAGAGAGAGAGAAAGCCATCTAGCTACTAGCTATGGACCCGTAGGTCTGAGGTAAACTACTCACGCATCATCGGAGAGGCAAGGGAGGCAATGGTTTTGATGAAGATGGCCTCCGGCGATGAATTCCCCTCCGAGAGGATGCCGGAACGGTCTCCCGATTGGTTTTTGGTGGCTCTGGAGGTCTGCGGCGGCGGAACTTGCGATCTAGGTTTGTTTCTGGGGGTTTCAGTATTTATAAGACCGGATGGCATCGGGAACAAGTCGAGAGGGGCCACGAGGAGGTCACGAGCCCTCCAGGCACAGGCTCGTGACTCTGTCTTGCCTCTTCTCCGATCACTACTAGGAAAAGGGCTATAGATTATATAGACACTAATGGCGCACCAGACAAGTGGTGCGCCACTACTATATAGCAGTGGCGCACCAGGTGCTGGTGCGCCATTAGTGTGATGGGCACTAATGGCGCACCACACACCTAGTGCGCCACTACTAACAAACATTTTTTTTGTTATATTTTCCAAAAGTACTAATGACGCACTAGGGCAGAGTGCGCCATTAGTAGTTTAACTACTAATGGCGCACCACTAACCCAGTGCGCCACTACTATTTTTTTTTGCAAAACTACTAATGGCGCACCTCCAGCTGGTGCGCCATTAGTAACAAGGGTTACTAATGGCGCATTTGTAGGTGGTGCGCCATTAGTAACCTGTGACCATCTAGATATTTTGGACAGCCACCTACCACACTCACTTTACCCACTTTCATTCTCTCCACCTCCTCCTCCAAGCTTGTCTCGGGTGCCTCCTCCTCCTCACCTCATTTGCATCATAGATTCACCCAAATTAAGTGGTTAAATTACCTTTTTTTGATAGGTAAGTAAGGGGAAAGCTTTTATGTTGTAGATCTACTTTTTCTCCCTCCAACAACGTGCACATGCACTTTTTATGGCCTAGCTAGATCTACGTATGTTAGTGGTGTTGCATATATGTTTGTGTTTGCAGGTACCGGTATTTGAAATGCAATAGTTGCCAATATTTTGCTGGAATGTTGATTCATTTCCGTTTCGACGAGAATTTAGCACTATGCATTCTTTTTGGTCCTATGTTTAGGCAAAGTCATGCCAAATTTTTTCTTGGTTCTAAAATATAGTTTTGCTCTACCCCGCAGGCGACCATGGTCCGCAAGATGACCGAAGGCATCATCAATAGGGCCTCCTTCTCAAGAACCCAACCCTGCAAAAGACGACCGCGATCTAGTTGGTACCGCGGAGAAACCCAATTGCAACAAGCGTCGTCTGGCGTTCAGTTCTCAGGAGACGCCTCCAGCTGCCGCCTTCACCGATACAGTAGTAGAAGAAGGGACGGGAAAGAAAGAATAACAAGGGCGTTGCGAGCCAGCCGGCACCGAGTATGATCCATTCACCTAAGGATATCTTGAGGAGGGTGCATGTGGCGGGTAGGCCGATGCTACCGACTAATCTTCTCAATGCTGCAACCGGTGCTATGCGGAGTCTACATGACAGTGTTCTTTCTATGAAGAAGCGGCGTCTCTCCGAGAATGATGTGGCATGCCCGGTTTTCGTGGCCATGGTGCCAGAGGGCAAGGGCTTTGTGGATATCTCCATTGGGGGTACGATCGTCCTGCGGTTTGATGACATCTTCGCTATGTTTAACCTTCATCCGCTGCACTACACCTTCGTTCGGCTATTTTCGCTGAGTATGGAGATGCGGATCATTAGAGACAAGACCCCAAACATCGTGATAGTCGACCCCTTCTACATGCGTGCCAAGATCTTGGGTAGCGCTGGGGACCGGGAAGTCGCGAGTTCACACCTCGAAGGCGTCATTCTGACAAACCCAGGCAAGGATAACTTCCTCGTGCCTTACTTTCCCGAGTAAGTCATCCCCTCACCGCCCCGTAACATATGATTTCTTAGATTTCGATCGTTCTTTTTTCCCCTAACATTCCGTGTTTTGTGCACAGTGACACACATTGCACACTCATCCTCATAAGCCCAAAATATTCCATGGCCACATATTTCGACCCGGACCGTCAGTCGAAGATAGACTACACAAATATCAATAAAGTTCTTGATGATGTTCTCCCCGGCTACGCCAGATCTGGAGGCACCTTCAGCAGGACAATTCATAGGTACGGCAAGCACGTGTTCACCCACAATATGACGTTCCCCTGCGTTAAGCAGCCGCCTGGCAGTCAGAAGGATGCCTACTATGCCCTCCATCACATGCGGGCGATCGTACCGGACCAGCATCACCTTCTGCTACCAAATAATCTCAAAGATTGGGCCACACGCTTGTCGGCAATCCAGGACGCGGACATCAGACAAGAATTCTATGGCATCTAGTTGGAGTTTGCGGAAGTCATCCATCAAGATGTCCGTCATACCTCGGGGCAGTTCTACCTCAGATATCAACCGTCCAACAGTGAGATAGAAACAACGCTACAAATGCAGGCTGACAACGCCCGCGATTTCGTGACCATCACTAAAGACGGCGGCTTCATCCACGCTCCGGTCCCTGAGTCGAGTCGAAAGTAGTGATGCTATGTAGTTATGAAATGTCGATTGGCTCATGTTGTAATACTAAACTTTAATGAGCTTGTATGTTTCTTTGATTTGGACAGTCGTTCAAATTCTATGTAATCGATGCTATTTATTAGTAGGACCATGAATCGTGCTATTAATGTGTTGCTTTTCTCTTCCGATCCTTTTGTTGCATACTTATATATAGCTTATGTATTGTCTGTGAATTGCTACTAACGTTTTGTTTGGGTAGTGCATAGAGATGCCGTCGTATGTCGTGTACAAGGGTAAGGTTCCCGGAGTCTACGATGACTGGGAGGAGTGTCTGAGACAGGTTCACCGTTTCAGCGGTAACAGTTACAAAGGGTACACCACTAGGGCAGAGGCGGAAGCTCGATACGCGTGCTATCTAGCGGGAGAGAGGAGGGAGCGTTGGAGGAACTGGATGAAGACCAGTTTCATCGCGATGATGCTCATCGTGATGACCGCAACTCTCTTCTATGTGATGGTAGTTTAGATGATGGATATCGACTTGTAATGTGAAGACAAACTCGCTACTCGCGGTGTCGAGACTTGTAATGTTCTAACGTTGTTCGGTATTTTAAATTCGGAGACTAAAATGATGAATTGTATTCGGAGACTAATCCTCTATTGTATTCGATAAATCTGCTATTTATATGTTGTGCTCTCTATATTCTATGAAGTAATATGTTTTGTAACCTGTGCAAATATCAGAAAAGAAAAGAAATACCCAATATTCATACTAGTGGCGCACCATTCAGCACATTAGTGGCGCACTGCAAAAAGCACACTAGTGACGCATCCTCCATCAGTGCGCCATTAGTAAGCCAGAGCACATGGGTAAATAAGGCCCTTGGAGGCATACTAATGGCGCACCGTGAGCTATACTAATGGTGCACTGCCTGGTGCGCCATTAGTATACTACTAATGGCGCACCGTGAGCTATACTAATGGTGCACTGCCTGGTGCGCCATTAGTATACCAGATACTAATGGCACACCTGTGGTGCGCCATTACTAAAAAATTCTAATGGAGTGATGCTAGTGGCGCACCTGTACTGCGCCATTAGTAGGCAAAACAGGTGCGCCACTAGCAAGACTTTTCCTAGTAGTGGATATCTCTTTCTTCAGATATTTTTGATATTTTCCATAAAAAATCACGGCGAAAGTTTTATTCCGTTTGGACTCCGTTTGATATTCCTATCTGAAAAAGGTCAAAAACTCGGAAAAAACAGGAACTGGCACTGGATTAATAAGTTAGTCCCAAAAATAATATAAAATAGCATATTCATGCATAGAAAACATCAAGGTTGATAATACAAAATAGCATGGAACGATCAAATTTTTTAGATATGTTGGAGACGTATCAGGCACTCCCTCTGATACTTCGACCGTCGGTGATGGTGGCTCCTCACTAGTAGAAAACAGGGCTTTTGTTCAGGCCTACCCAGCGCATTAGTCCCGGTTCAGTCACGAACCGGGACTCATGGGGGCATACGTCCCGGTTCGTGCGCCCAGGGGGCCGGCCGGGCCTCGTGGGGCATTGGTCCCGGTTCGTCTGGACCCATTAGTCCCTGTTCCAGCACGAACCGGGACCAATGTGCCTCGCTCCTGGCCCACAACCATTGGTTCCGGTTCGTGGCTGGAACCGGGACCAAAGGGGTGAACGTTCGCCTCCTGCGAGCCCCTTTAGTCCCGGTTAGTGGCTCAAACCGGGACTAATGGTTCGAACGGTTCGCATCCACGACGCTTCGCGCTCTGAGAGAGAGGCAACCGTATGCCTCGCCGAGCGCTGCCAGTTCTCTTCTTCTCCTCAATTCTCCTCTTCTCCTCCATTCTCCCCTCTTCTTCTCCTCCATTCTCCTCTCTTCTTCGCCATATCTTCTACCATGAATCCAATCACTCGCTACGGGGAGGTGCTCGCACATGGCACGACCAATCTCGATGTCGTCTACACAAACGACAGCACCATGGTGCCGCGTTTTCTTTCCCTATTGCAAAAATGGCTTGAAGTGGCGGATGAGAATGACAAGTTCATAGGGCTTGATCTCGAGTACATGGCCAAGAAAGAAGATGTTGCCGTCATCCAGCTATGTTTCAAAAAATATGTCTTGATATTTCAATGGGCAAAGTGAGTTTTGAGGGTGTTATTTGATCAAATAATAATGTATAGATTATTATGGACATTTCATCGGATAGAAATATGTTCCATTTTGTATCCTATGGGAAAGCTCAATATTTCAAGTTTGTAGTGAAACAATTTTCCTTGTTGCAAAACGTTGGAGAACATATATGTCATATAGTTAATTTGGGGTTTCTTCATCAATTCATATGATATGAAAATTGCATGTATATAGGATATAGCAATATATATGTTCTATTTTGAATCTTATGGCAAAAATCAATTTCTCTTAAGTTGTAGTGAAATAATTTTCGATTTTTTATGAAAACTATGCGTACGTCTTCCTGTTTTGTTGTAGCGAAATAATTTTCCTTTATATAGTTGCATATTATAATTCTGCCGAAATATACTTGTTGCAGAAATATTTAACATTTGTTCCATTTTAATTTGTTGATGTTGCAGTAGTGACAAGCACTGCCCAGCACTCATGGACTTCCTACGCAGTGGCATACATTTTGCTAGCGTTGATGTAAGAAATGACAAGCTGAAGATGAGGCGCAGCTTCGGTATTGAGATACCAGTTGGCTGCCTTATTGATATCCAAGACATATTCAGGCTTCAGTATGCGAGGACTTCCATGGCTTCTATGGCATCGCCTTGATCGACGACTCTTACACAGATATGAAGACCCAATTCCCCTGGGCGCAGCACAAAGAGTGGGAGAGGACCCCACTTCAGCCGATGAACATTGAGTATGCAGCAAAAGATGCATACGTTGCATATGAGTTGTACCGCAAGATTCGAACCGTGAACTATGGGCAGCGTCACCGCGCACTACCACGTGCATCATGGGAATATTATTCTGATTCAGACTAGCTAGTAGTATTCATTTGGACGAGTACTTTCTGTAATGGATATCTGAACTATTATATATTACATATCTCTCTAGCTATTATATATTTGTAGTGCTTTTCAATTCAAGTTTTTCTTAAAGTCCGATTGTGGCTGAGAACAAAAAGCAACAAAAAAGTGGGTTGAAAAAGGACACAAGCGATGAAGAATAGCTATTATATATTTATGTAATGTTAAGCGATGAAGAATATCCATGGTTACAGCGCAATAAGCAAAGGAATATAACGATAACACAAACTGGAAATAAATAAAGCAAAAAATAAAGTATTTTTTGTTAAGAACTTTTAATATGCAAAAAAATAACATAAAAAATGCCCACCTACTAAGCCACCATGGCCTGCATATGACTAGTAACCCAATATACATGGGCCAGGACGTAGGCCCACCGGACAAGTAGGCCCAACAGGCAGAGACAATTAGGCATGCACTGCCTACGGTGGAGAGGAACTCGAGACAGTTAGTTCAGCCGCGCTGATAAACCAGTACGAGCGCTCCTCGCTCGGTAAGGTGGGACTAAACTCCCACCACACCAGGAACAAGGCACCAACCGGGACCAAAGGTCTTTGCTTCCCGCCCTTTCGGCTGACGAAAGAGGGCTTTTGTCCCGGTTGGTGGCACCAACCGGGACCAAATGTGGGTATTAGTCCCGGTTGGTGCCGCCAACCGGGACCAATGCTTCTTGTATATAAGAAAATACTTAGAAAATTTCAGTTTTCATCCACCAGTTGCCCTGAGCCCGTCGTCCTCATCCCCGTTGCCGCGTCGTCGCCTCCCCTAGCCTATCGTCCTCATCGCCGGCATCCCCGACGCCGCACCGAATAGCACGATGCCTCCAGGCTGCCAGACCGCACCCTCGCCGTCACCGACGCACTCCCCTCCTCGAGCCATCGCCCGCGCCCTTGCCCTCGCCGTGCACCGTCCTCGTCACCGGCCTCGAGCCCGCCATCCTACTCGCTGACACGCCCTCGCTCCCTCGCCCTTGCCCGTGCCCTCGACCTCACCGCGCGCCGTCCTCGTCGCCGGCCTCGAGCCTGCCGTCCTCGTCGCTCCCTTGCCCCCCCGAGCCTGTCATCCTCGTCGCCGGCCCTGTCACCGATCAAGCCATCGCCGCGCCCCCCCACAGTGAGCCCCCCTTCCAATGTCCCCTGCTCCCCGTCGCCACTGCTCCATGGTCGCCGGCCGGTAGCACCGCGCGTGCTCTATTTTTGATATGTTCATGTGTGTTCATGTATATGTTCAGGTATATGTGTGTATATGTTCATGTATATGTGTGTATATGTTCATGTGTGTTCATGTATATATATGTTCATGTATATGTGTGTATATGTTTAAGTTGGAATCGGCTCTATCATCAAGTTGGCGAAGCAAATCTTTTTTTGATATGTTCATGTGTGTATATGTTCATGTTGGCGAAGCAAGTATTTTTTTGAAGTTGTTTTTTTGTGAAATGAAAATGTTGGCATCGGCTCTATCATCACGTTGGCATCAACTCTATCTATCAACAAGGACACAGGAGCACCCCGGACCCCTATCATCACGTTGGCATCGGCTCCCCGAGAGATTTCCAAAGGATCCGGAATGTATGTCATTGTCGATATACCCCCTCTCCGATAACTTCGACATGAGGGGGGGGGTCGATATACCCCCTCATCGATAACATTTTTTCCTAAGTTACTAAGGTAAAATGTTCACCCCCGTCTCGATATCTGGGCGACCAACTCTCGAGGCCACCCAAACCCAAGGAAAAAACAGGTATATTTGCTTAAGAAGTAAGTTCATCGATCATTATCGCACCATTTCGGCAACTTTGTTCCTTTCCTGATATCAGGTAATAATTATTTTCTATGTCTGGCAGGGTTTGGATACCGTTCACCACAAATCTCCGGGACTGTCGAAGGAGCTGAAATTTACAAGTCCGAAAGTAAGTACTACTAGCTAGTTCCGCGCATCTCCCATTATATTGATTCTAGCTAGTTTCATCAATACCATTTATAAGATGCCTGATTATCCATTTCATTGACCTCTATTTCTCGTAAAGTGGTTGTGGCAGGAACCAGGGACTAATCTTTGTGGATACTACATATGCGAGTTCATCTACAACGCGACGATCTCTAAGCAGGACGGCTACTCTAAAAAAGGTTTTGATATGCGTAAGCAATAATATTCACAATTTTATATTATTACCATCATTTGTGTTGAGTTTCATTCATATATTTGTATTGAACCCCTTCTTTGAATTAGCTTTGGGAGCTGCAGGAACAACTCCTACCACAAGATCGCATAATAGCTATTCAAGAGGAATTGGCGGGATTCTTTCTTGAACACGTCATCAGGAAAGAGGGAGAATACCATATGGAACTTGTTTTGAGATGTGAGGCTATTGTAAGAGATCTTATATTGTATAATTTGAGCCAGTAGAGTCGGATAGATATACGAAAACTTGTTGTTCGAACAATCTCACTTCTCTCTGTATATGTTCATGACGATCTTCTATACTTAATGGTTTAATTCCTTCATTTGCTTACTAGCTAGCATGTCGAGTCCTCTGTATACGTATAGTACGTACCGTCGACCAAGCACGGAGATAAGAGAGGACACCTCTCTCTATTAGCTAGCTAACACAATATATTAAACCCCAAAATTAATCCTACAAAACCCCCATCCCCCCCTTTCAAAAAAAAACCTCAGCCCCGGAACTGCTGAAGCGTGGATGCATTTTGGTACCGGTTGGTGCTACCAACTAGGACAAGAGGCCCTCCTACCCGGGCAAGCCGCAGAGCCCACGTGGAGGCATATCTGTCCCGGTTCATGGGCAAACCGTGACTAAAGGATTTGGTCATTAGTAACGACCCTTTAGTCCCGGTTCAGGAATCGGGACAAATGACCCTCTAGAACCGGGGCAAATGGGCCTTTTTCTACCAGTGCCTCCGTTCGTCCCAGAGTGCATTACACCAAAATGTCTAGCACACTTGAACGACGGAGAATCAACCCCCAGGACAACAGTCGGGATTCTTCCTCTCTCATATATATATATATATATATATTGTGGACACTCTCCCTCACTGAAAGACACACAAGGAGCCGAAACAGACCTAAAGTCAACCCGTTTCATATATCGAGCAATGACATAGAAAAAATTCCCTATGTTTTAATGGAATAACTTGCAAATCACAAATACATTTATAATGAACTCGAATACAATATCACTAATACATCATCCCGAATAATCCAGTTCAAGAATTACGGCACACTTTGGATCTTAATTAATGCATGTGTGACTTTCGATCCGTCGAGGCTTTCCTTAAATTACTCTCATATCTCATGGTGTGTTGGTGCACACTCTCTCACATTGATACGGTGGTGTATATATGTTGGTGGACACTCTCTCACAGTTATAGTTCGACCACCGGTGATGGGAGCCTCCCCTCTTCTCTTCTTGCGCAATATATCGAAGAGTATTTCGCAAAGAAGAGAAGAAAGAGGAAGCGCCCCCCACGACAACAGTCGGGATTCCTCCGTCAAGAACACACATGAAAGTCACACAAGGAGCAACGACAGACCGAAATTCACACACACATTATACCGATAAAATATCACTAATACATTAATATTTATAATGACCTTGAATATAATATCACTAATATATCATCCCGAATAATCCAGTTCAAGAATTACGGCACGCTTTTCGATCTTAATTAATGCGTGTGTGACTTTCGGTCTGTCAAGGCTTTCCTTAAATAACTCTCATATCTCATGGTGTGTTGGTGCGCACTCTCTCACATTGATACGATGGTGTATATATGTTGGTGGACACTCTCACAGTAGTAGTTCGACCACCGATGATGGACGCCTCCCCTCTTCTCTTCTTGCGCAATATATCGACGAGTATATCGCAAAGAAGAGAAACAGAGGAGGCGCCCCCACGACAACAGTCGGGATTCCTCCATCAAGAACACACATGAAAGTCACAGAAGGAGAAACCACAGACCGAAAATCACACATGCATTATACCGATAAAATATCACTAATACATTAATATTTATAATGACCTCGAATATAATATCACTAATACATCATCCCAAATAAAACAGTTAATGCATCATCAAATATTAACTAATACAGATCGAATATCCTAGAATCCAAAATGGAGGACGGTAAACCCGGTTAACTAGCGGTCTCTGAGTCGCCGGCGGTGGACACCCAAAGATAAGGAACCATCACGGGATCATAACTCAAGTGAGATCCCTGAAGGATCTTCCAGGTATTATCAAACCGGGCGTCCAACGCCGCCATGTAGCGACGGACGTGCTCGTCCTCCTCCCTGACATGGCGACGTACAACCTCCGCGGGTGCCGGCTCCCTCCGCACCGAAAGTGGCCCACGTGACCGCCACCACAGAAGGTCTGGGTCGACGACGATACCTGCATTCCTCACGAACCTCCGAGCCCGGGAAGGTAGCACCTCCTAGTGCCAGTCTGGTGGAGCCCAGTCCCGGACATGGCGCCTATCAAGCAGGCTCTCGCGGACTACTCGGCCATGAGGATGCGGGCCGGGCATCGTCGACAAATTCCTATGAGATTGTTTTCTTATCGTTTAATCAATAATTTTGCATAAAACCAAAAATCAACATACACATACTAATCTAACATAAACATACTAATCTACTTTCAAAAAAGCATAAACATACTAATCTAACATACACATACTAATCTAGCTAACATAAATATACTAATCTAACATACAAATTCATCATATAAAAAATTCAACATATATTTAAAAAAATTGCAACGAGCCGGGGCGGCGGCGGCTCACAGCGGGGGCGGCGACGGGGGCGGGGCGGCGACGGTGACAGGGTGGTGATTGGGTGGCGACGGGGCGGCGATCGTGGCGGGGCGGCGGGGGAGGCGACGGGGGAGGGTCGATGACATGAGCGGGGCAGTGATGGGAGAGGAGACGGGGGCGATGGGGGAGGCGACGAGGGCGGCGACGGGGATGGCGGGGGAGGCGACGGGCCAGCGGGGAGGCGACAGGGGAGGCAGGGAAGGCGACGGGGGCGGGGGGAGGCGACGGGGCGGCGATGGGGGCGGCGGGGGAGGCGACGGGGACGGGAACGGCGACGGCGGGCTCGGGACGGCGATGAGGGCGAAGTGGCAATGAAAACTACAAATTTTCCTAAGTGCTTGTTATATAGAAGGAGCATTGGTCCCGGTTGGTGGCACAAACCGGGACCAATGTCTCCCTTTAGTCCAGGTTGGTACCACCAACCGGGACCAAAGCCCTGTTTTCAGCAGCCCAAAGGGCGGGAAACAAGGACCTTCGGTAACCGGTTGGTGGCACCAACCGGGACCAAAGCCCTGTTTTCATCAACCCAAAGGGCGGGAAACAGAGACCTTTGGTCCTGGTTGGTGGCACCAACCGGGACCAATGACACGCTATGGTACAATATTTATGCATTTTCTCTCTTAATTTACAAGGTCTACATGAAGAGGGAGAATGCCGGCAGCTAGAATTCTGGGCTGGAAAAGGAGCAAGTTTGAGATGCCTATTCTGCACAACTCCAAAATCCATAAAAATCAACGAGGAATTATTTTGGAATATATAAAAAATACTGGGCCAGAAATATACCAGAGAGGAGTCACCAGGAGGTCACGAGCCTGCCAGGCGCAGGGTACCCCCCTGGCCGCGCCTGGAGGGCTCATGGCCCCCCTGGAGCTCCTCTGGCCCCCATCTTCCCCTATATGAAGGGTTTCGTCAGAGAAAAAAAAATCAGAATAGAGCTTTCGGGAGGAGACGCCGCCACCACGAGGCGGAACTTGAGCAGAACCAATATAGAGCTTCAGCAGGGCTATTCTGCCGGGGAAACTTCTCTCCTGGAGTGGGAAATGGTCGCCATCGTCATCACCAACACTCCTCTCATCGGAGGGGACTCATCTCCATCAACATCTTCATCAGCACCATCTCATCTCCAAACCCTAGTTTATCTCTTGTATTCAATCTCCGTCTCGCAACTCTGATTGGTACTTGCAAGGTTGCTAGTAGTGTTAATTGCTTATTGTAGTTGATGCTAGTTGGTTTGTTTGGTGGAAGATCATATGTTCAGATCCTTAATACTATTCGATACCCCTCTGATCATGAACATGTTTATGCTTTGTGAGTAGTTACGTTTGTTCCTGAGGACATGGGATAAGTCTTGCTAATAGTAGTCATGTGAATTTGGTATTCGTTCGACATTTTGATGCGTTGTATGTTGTCTTTCCTCTAGTGGTGTTATGTGAACATCGACTGCATGACACATCACCATTAATTGGGCCTAGAGGAAGGCATTGGGAAGTAATAAGTAGATGATGGGTTGGTAGGGTGACAGAAGCTTAAACGCTAGTTTATGCGTTGCGTCGTAAGGGGCTGATTTGGATCCACTAGTTTAATGCTATGGTAAGACTTTGTCTTAATTCTTCTTTCGTAGTTTCGGATGCTTGCGACAGGGGTTAATCCTAAGTGGGATGTTTGTCCAAGTAAGGACAACACCCAAGCACGGTCCACCCACATATCAAACTACCAAAGTAGCGAACGCGAATCGTATGAACATGATGAAAACTAGTTTGATAGTAATTCCCATGTGTCCTCAGGAGCACTTTACTTTATATAGGAGTTCGTTCAGGCTTATCCCTTGCTACAAAAGGGATTGGGCCATATTGCTGCATCTTTGTTACTATTTTTACTTGCTACCCGTTACACATTATCTTATCATACAACTATCTGCTACCGACTATTTTAGTGCTTGCAGAGAATACCTTACTGAAAAACGCTTATCATTCCCTTCCGCTCCTCATTAGGTTCGACACTCTTACTTATCGAAAGGACTACGATAGATCCCCTATACTTGTGGGTCATCAAGACTCTTTTCTAGCGCCGTTGCCGGGGAGTGAAGCGCCTTTGGTAAGTGGAACTTGGTAAGGAAACATTTATATCGTGTGCTGAAATTTATTGTCACTTGTCACTATGGAAACTAATCCTTTGAGGAGTTTGTTCGGGGTATCTTTGATAACCGACAAGTATAGGGGATCGCAATAGTTTTCGCGGGTAAAGTATTCAACCCAATTTTATTGATTCGACTCAAGGGGAGCCAAAGAATATTCTCGAGTATTATCAGTTGAGTTGTCAATTCAACCACACCTGAAAGATTTAGTATCTGCAGCAAAGTTTTAGTAGAAAGTAATATGGTAGTAACAGTAATAGCAGTGACAGTAGCAGTAATGATTGATATAGCATGTGTGATAGCAGTAGAGGAAAAGTAACTAAGCAAGAACCAGTATGGGAAAAGCTCGTAGGCATTGGACCGGTGATGGATGATTATGCCGGATGATATTCATCATGTAAAGGTTATAACACGAGGTAATATGTAACTAGCTCTAGTTCATCAATGTAATGTAGGCATGTATTCCGTATATAGTCATACGTGCTTAGGGAAAAGAACTTGCATGACATCTTTCGTCAATCCCTCCCGTGGCAGCGGGGTCCTAATGGAAACTAAGGGATATTAAGGTCTCCTTTTAATAGAGTACCGGAACAAAGCATTAACACATGGTAAATACATGGAATCCTCATACTATGGTCATCTCCGGGAGTGGTTCTGGCTATTGTCACTCTGGGGTTGCCGGGTCATAACACATAGTAGGTGACTACAACTTGCAGAATAGGATCAAGAACACACATATATTGATGGAAACATAATAGGTTCAGATCTGAAATCATGGCACTCGGGACCTAGTGACAAGCATTAAGCATAGCAAAGTAGTAGCAACATTAATCTTAGAACATAGTGGATACTAGGGATAAACCCCCCTTCAAACTAACTCGATTACATGATAGATCTCATCCAACTCATCACCGTCCAGCAAGCCTATGATAAGATTACTCACGAACGATGAAGAGAATCATGAAATTGGTGATGGAGGATGGTTGATGATGACGATAGCTTCGATTTCCACTCTTAGGAGCCCAAAACAGACTCCAGATATGCCCTCTGGAGGAAGAACAGCTGGTGGCGGCGGCTCCGTATCGTAAAACCCGATTATTTCTTCTTCTTGATTTTTTCTAGGACGAAAGAGCTTATATGGAGCTGGAGATGAGGTCGGGGAGCCACGGGGGCCCCATGAGCCTGCCAGGCGCGGCCAGGGGGGTACCCACGCCTGGTGGGCTCGTGGCCCACTGGCAGCCCCTCTTCGCTCGATTCTTTCGCCAGTATTTTTTATATATTGCATAAAAATTCCTCGTAATTTTTCAGGTCATTCCGAGAACTTCTATTTCTGCACAAAAACAACACCATGGCAGTTCTGCTGAAAACAGCGTCACTCCGGGTTAGTTCCATTCAAATCATACAAATTAGAGTCCAAAACAAGGGCAAAAGAGTTTGGAAAATTAGATACGTTGGAGACGTATCAATCTTCACCTCGACCGGAAGTACAAAGAGTTTCTCCTCAACCTACTAAACCTACTGAAAATATTTATTATGAGATTCCGTCGGGTATGCTAGAGAAGCTGTTGGCTAATCCTTTTACAGGAGATGGAACATCACATCCCGACTTGCATCTAATCTATGTAGATGAGGTTTGTGGTTTATTTAGGCTTGCAGGTCTGCCCGAGGATGAGGTCAAGAAGAAAGTCTTTCCCTTATCTTTGAGGGATAAAGCATTGACATGGTATAGGCTATCTGATGATACTGGATCATGGATCTACAAACGATTGAAGTTGGAATTTCATCAAAAGTTTTATCCTATGCATTTGGTACATCGTCATCGGAATTATATCTACAATTTTTGGCCTCGTGATAGAGAAAGTCTCGCTCAAGTTTGGGGGAGGCTTAAGTCAATGTTATATTCATGCCCCAACCATGAGCTCCCCAGAGAGATTATTATTATGAACTTTTATGCTCGGCTTTCTCATGACAATCGCACCATGCTCGACACTTCTTGCACCGGCTCTTTCATGCAGAGAGATATTGACTTCAGATGGGATTTATTGGAAAGAATTAAACACAATTCTAAAGATTGGGGGTTTGATGAAGGTAATGAGTCAGGTATGAATCTTAAGTTCGATTGAGTTAAATCTTTCGTAGAAACAAATAACTTTCGTGATTTTAGCGCTAAACATGGACTTGACTCTGAGATAGTAGCTTCTTTTTGCGAATCATTTGCTACACATGTTAATCTCCCTAAAGAGAAGTGGTTTAAATATCATCCTCCTATAGAAGTCAATATAGCTAAACCTGTTCCAGTTGAAGAGAAAGTAATTGCTTATAATGATTCTATTGTTCCTACTGCTTACATTGAGAAACCACCTTTCCCTGTTAGAAGGATCATGCTAAAGCTTCAACTGTGATACGTAAGGGCTACATCAGAACACCTACACCCCCTAAGCAAATTAAAGTTGAACCTAGTATTGCTATTATTAAAGATCTCTTGGCCGATAATGTTAATGGGCACGTTATTCGATTTTGTGAAGCCTCTGCTAGAATTGCTAAACCTCATGCTAGAGACAAACATTGACCCATAGTTGGCATGCCTGTTGTTTCTGTTAAGATAGGAGATCATTTCTATCATGGTTTATGTGATATGGGTGCTAGTGTTAGTGCAATACCCCAATCTTTATATAATGAAATTAAAGATGAAATTGCACCTGTCGAGATGGAAGGTATTGATGTTACTATTAAACTTGCTAATAGAGATACTATCTGCCCTATGGGAATTGTTAGAGATGTCGATGTCTTGTGTGGTAAAACTAAGTATCCTACTGATTTCCTCGTTCCTGCTACCACACAAGATAGCTTTTGTCCCATCATATTTGGTAGACCTTTCCTCAATACTATTAATGCTCAACTTGATTGTGCGAAACAAACTATTACTGTTGGCTTTGAAGGTGTGTCACATGAATTTAATTTTTCTAAGTTTGGTAAACAACATCTTGAAAAAGAATTGTCTAGTAAGGATGAAATTATTGCTCTTACTTCTATTGTTGTGCCTCCTACTGATCCTTTAGAGCAATATTTGCTTGAACATGAAAATGGTATGCATATGGATGAGAGGAATGAGATAGACACAGTTATCTTTGAACAACATCCAATCCTTAAGACTAATTTGCCTGTTGAATTACTTGGAGATCCACCCCCACCAAAGGGTGATCCTGTGTTTGAGCTTAAACAATTACCTGATACTCTTAAGTATGCTTATCTTGATGAAAAAGAGATATATCCTATTATTATTAGTGCTAACCTTTCAGAGGATGAAGAAAAGAAATTATTAAAAACTCTAAGGAAGCACCGTGCTGCTATTGGATATACTCTTGATGATCTTAAAGGCATTAGTCCTACTCTATGCCAGCATAAAATTAAAACTGATCCTGATTCCAAACCAGTTGCCGATCCTCAACGAAGAATGAATCCTAAAATGAAAGAGGTGGTAAGAAAATAAATACTAAAGCTCCTGGAAGCAGGTATTATTTACCCTGTGGCCTATAGTGATTGGTTAAGTCCGGTGCATTGTGTTGTTCCTAATGATAAAGAAGGGCGGTATTACCGTTGTTCCTAATGATAAAGATGAATTAATCCCACAAAGAATTGTTACTGGCTATAGGATGGTAATTGATTTTAGGAAATTAAATAAAGCTACCTAGAAAGATCATTACCCTCTACCTTTCATTGATCAAATGCTAGAAAGATTGTCTAAACATACACACTTTTGCTTTCTAGATGGTTATTTCGGTTTCTCCCAAATACCTGTTTCACAATCTGATCAGGAGAAAACCACTTTCACTTGCCCTTTCGGTACATTTGCTTATAGCGTATGCCTTTTGGTTATGTAATGCACCTACTAACTTTCAAAGATGTATGATGGCTATATTCTCTGATTTTTGTGAAAAGATTGTTGAGGTCTTCATGGATGATTTCTCCGTTTTCGGATGTTCTTTTGATGATTGCTTGAGCAACCTTGATCGAGTTTTGTAGATATGTGAAGATACTAACCTTGTCTTGAATTGGGAGAAGTGCCACTTTATGGTTAATGAAGGCATCCTCTTGGGACACAAGATTTCTGAAAGAGGTATTGCATTTGATAAGGCTAAAGTTGATGCCATTGAGAAGATGCCATGCCCTACAAACGTTAAAGGTATATGAAGTTTCCTTGGTCATGCTGGTTTCTATAGAAGTTTCATTAAGGACGTCTCTAAGATCTCTAGGCCTCTCACTAATCTCTTGCAAAAAGATATTCCATTTGTTTTTGATGAAGATTGCGAAGAAGCATTTCAAATACTCAAGAAATCTTTGATAACTGCACCTATTGTTCAACCATCTTATTGGAACCTACCTTTTCAAATTATGTGTGATGCTAGTGATTATACTGATGGTGCTGTCCTAGGGCAAAGAGTTGAACAGAAATTAAATGTTATTCATTATGCCAGTAAAACTCTAGACAATGCCCAAAGAAATTATGCTACCACTGAAAAAGAAATTTTAGCAGTTGTGTTTGCATGTGATAAGTTCAGACCTTACATTGTGGATTCTAAAGTTACTATTCACATTGATCATGTTGCTATTAAATACCTCATGGAAAAGAAAGATGCTAAACCTAGACTTAATAGATGGGTCCTCTTGCTACAAGAATTTGATTTGCATATCGTGGATAGGAAGGGTGCTGAGAACCCCGTAGCAGATAACTTTTCTAGGTTAGAGAATGTTCTTGATGACCCACAACCTATTAATGATAGTTTTCCTAATGAACAATTAAATGTTGTCAATGCTTCACGCAGTACACCAGGGTATGCTGATTATGCTAATTATATTGTTGGTAAATATATACCACCTAGCTTCACGTACCAACAAAAGAAATGTTCTTTTATGATTTGAGACATTACTTTTGGGATGATCCTCACCTGTATAAGGAAGGAGTAGATGGTATTATTAGACGTTGTGTACCTGAGCATGAATAGGGACAGATCCTACAGAAGTGTCACTCTGAGGCTTATGTGGGACACCATGCTGGAGAGAGAACTGCACATAAGGTATTGCGGTCCAGTTTTTATTGGCCTACTCTCTTTAAGGATGCTCATAAGTTTGTCTTGTCTTGTAATGAATGTCAAAGAATAGGTAATATTAGTAAACGTCAGGAAATGCCTATGAATTATTCACTTGTTATTGAACCATTTGATGTTTGGGGTTTTGATTATATGGGACCTTTCCCAAAGTCCAATGGGTATACTCATATTTTAGTTGCTGTTGATTACGTTACTAAGTGGGTAGAAGCTATTCCAACTAGCAGTGCTGATCATAACACCTCTACTAAGATGCTCAAAGAAGTTATTTTCCCTAGATTTGGAGTCCCTTGATATTTAATGACTGATGGTGGTTCACATTTCATTCATGGTGCTTTCCGTAAAACGCTTGCTAAGTATGATGTCAACCATAGAATTGCATCTCCTTATCATCCTTAGTCTAGTGGTCAAGTAGAGTTAGGCAATAGAGAAATTAAATTAATTCTGCAAAAGACTGTAAACAGGTCTAGGAAGAATTGGTCTAAGAAACTTGATGATGCACTCTGGGCTTATAGAACTGGTTATAAGAATCCCATGGGCATGTCTCCTTATAAAATGGTTTACAGTAAAGCATGTCATTTACCTCTTGAGCTAAAGCATCAGGCTTATTGGGCAATCAAAGAGCTCAACTTTGATTTCAAACTTGCTAGTGAGAAGATATTATTTGATATTAGCTCACTTGATGAATGGAGAACTCGGGCATATGAAAATGCCAAGTTGTTTAAAGAGAAACTTAAAAGGTGGCATGATAAAAGGATACAAAAACGTGAGTTCAATATAGGTGATTATGTCTTGCTATACAATTCTAGTTTAAGATTTTTTGCAGGAAAACTTCTCTCTAAATGGGAAGGTCCTTACATTGTCGAGGAAGTATATCGTTCGGTGCCATCAAAACCAACAACGCAAAAGGCACTTTTCCAAGAGTTGTGAATGGGCAAAGAATCAAGCATTACATCTCAGGTACACCGATAAATGTAGAAAGCAATATAATTAATACCATAACCCCGAAGGAGTAGATAAGGGATGTCTACCAGCCAGTTTCAGACTCCGTAAACAAAGAGGTATGTGATACGGTAAGAAAACCGACTCCAAAACTTTTCCAATAGCATTTTTCCTCGGTTTTGGAATATTTAAAAAATTACAAAAAATTAAGGTAGTCCGAAAAGTGCACCAGGAGGCCACGAGCCTGCCAGGCGCGGGCCACCCTCCTGGCCGTGCTTGGAGGGCTCGTGAGCTCCTCGTTCGCCTCCCGGACTCCGTTTTCTTGTGGAAGACTCCTTATTGTCGGTAAAAATTCATTATATAACTTCCCGAAAGGTCTGACCCTCGTATCATGCCAATATCCTCTGTTTTCGTTTCGAGCCAGTTTTCGCAGTAGATTTAGAGCAAAGATGTCCTCTCAAGATTCAGAGGGGCAGAGCTATGTGGCTGATTACATGGCTAACCCCAAGGTTTACAAAGACTTGGACCCTTATGGTTGGACCACAGATGAGGAAGAACACTACGATCCTAAGGGCAAGGAAGGAACAAGTTCCGAAAAAGAGAAACCTCCTCTACCCTTACATGGGGACATGCATGTGGAGTTCAAGAAGTCGAGCCTCCCTAACTCGAGGAAGAAGCCTAAGATTTTGTTTACCCCTTGTCGTCTTTTGCAGGAGAGTAAGCAAGAATTATGTCAAAGGATGTTGAGGCTTGAAGAGGAAGTTAACGATCTAAAAGGGCAGAACTTTTTGCTGAAGGCTAGCTTGAACAAGCCGACCGGTATTCCAACTCTACCACCATAACCTCTGAAGGAAGAGAATTAAACACACGGGTATGGGCACTACCCTTGGCTTGTGCCAAGCTTGGGGGAGTTGCCCCGGTATCGTATCACCATAACATCTTTTGCCTTTACCTTTATATATTAGTTCGATCCTTTTGGCAATATCTTTATCTAGTAGAATAAAGTTTTTAGTATGATACAGATTTGAGTTTTGCTTTATGTTACCTCCAATGTAATCGAGTTAGTGAGTTATATAATAAAGAGTGTTTTAGTTAAGGGCTTTGCTTCATGCCATGATCTAAGAAAAATAATAATAAGAGAACAAAAGCATATAAAAAGAATGTTGACTGAAACTTGTTGTGGGTAGACAATCATAGACCTTGGTCATTGAGGCAATAAATAGGAAGTAATAAAGAAAGACAGGTTCACATGTAAATATATCATCTATGACACCATCTATGATTGTGAACACTCACTAAACTATTGCATGCTAAGAAGTAGATGTTGGACAAGGAACACAACATAATGAAACATGTTTCCCTGGTTCCGAACAATGTTATATGATTATGGATCCTTTAGCATGTGACACTTGCTTCCACCTCATATTAGCCAAAACTTTCTCACTAAGTAGAGATACTACTTGTGCATCCTTAAGACCCTTAATCAAGTTTTGCCTTGAGAGTCCACCATACCTACCTATGGATTCAATAAGATCCTTGAAGTAAGTTGTCATCGGTGTAAGCAATAAAAATTTGCTCCCTAAATATGTATAATCTATTAGTGTGTGGAAAATAAGCTTTGTACGAACCTGTGATGAGGAAGACATAAAAGCGACGGACTGCATAATAAAGTTCTTTATCACAGGAGGCATTATAGAGTGACATTTCGTCACACTAAGAGATCACACATTCAAACCTTAAAAGCGCATGACAATCTCCGCTTCCCTCTACGAAGGGCCTATCTTGTACCTTTACTTTTTATCTGTAAAAGAGTCATGGTGATTCTCACCAATTCCTTATCTTTCCATCATCTTGGCAAGCGTCATGTGCTAGGGAAAGATCTATTTTCATATATCAACTTGGAAGTAAGTAATCATGAATTATTATCGTTGACATTACCCTTGAGGTAAAGAGTAGGGAGGCGAAACTATAAGCCCCTATCTTTCTCTGTGTCCAACTAAAACTTTGATCTCGTGAGTACCGCGTGAGTTCTAGAAATTGTAGCAGACTAAAAGATGATTGAGTATGTGGATTTTCTTTACAAGCTCTTATTTCACTCTTTCCCATGTTATGATAAATTGCAATTGCTTCAATGACTGAATTGTGAATGCTTTACATTGTGAATGAATTGTCACCACAGCATAAGGGATTATATGACGATATTGTTGTTCTAAATATGATCATGATGCCTGCATGTCTGTATTTTATTTTATCAACACCTCCTTCTCTAAACATGTGGGCATATTTATCGATCTCGGTTTTCGCTTGAGGACAAGCGAGGTCTAAGCTTGGGGGAGTTGATACGTCCATTCTGCATCATGATTTTATAATGATATTTAATGCACTATGGGCTGTTATTAAATGCTATGTTACAATATTTATGCATTTTCTCTCTTAATTTTTTACATGAAGAGGGAGAATGCCGACAGCTGCAATTCTAGGCTGGAAAAGGAGCAAGTTTGAGATGCCTATTCTGGACAACTCCAAAATCCGTCAAAATCAATGAGGAATTATTTTGGAATATATAAAAAATATTGGGCCAAAAATATACCAGAGAGGAATCACCAGGAGGTCACGAGCCTACCAGGCGCGGGGTACCCCCTTGGCCGCGCCTGGAGGGCTCGTGGGCCCCCTGATGCTCCTCTGGCCCCCATCTTCCCCTATATGCAGGGTTCCGTCCGAGAGAAAATCAGAATAGAGCTTTCGGGACGAGACACCGCCGCCACGAGGCGGAACTTGAGCAGAACCAATCTAGAGCTCCGGCAGGGCTATTCTGTCGGGGAAACTTCTCTCCCGAAGAGGAAAATCGTCGCCATCGTCATCACGAACGCTCCTCTCATCGGAGGGGACTCATCTTCATCAACATTTTCATCAGCACCATCTCATCTCCAAACCCTAGTTCATCTCTTGTATTCAATCTCCGTCTCGCAACTCCGATTGGTACTTGCAAGGTTGCTAGTAGTGTTAATTGCTTACTGTAGTTGATACTAGTTGGTTTGTTTGGTGGAAGATCATATGTTCAGATCCTTAATGCTATTCAATACCCCTCTGATCATGAACATTTTTTTTCTTTGTGAGTAGTTACGTTTGTTCCTGAGGACATGGGATAAGTCTTGCTAATAGTAGTCATGTGAATTTGGTATTCGTTCGATATTTTGATGCGTTGTATGTTGTCTTTCCTCTAGTGGTGTTATGTGAACGTCGACTACATGACACTTCACCATTAATTGGGCCTAGAGGAAGACATTGGGAAGTAATAAGTAGATGATGGGTTGCTAGAGTGACAGAAGCTTAAACCCTAGTTTATGCGTTGTGTCGTAAGGGGCTGATTTGGATCCACTAGTTTAATGCTACGGTTAGACTTTGTCTTAATTCTTCTTTCGTAGTTGTGGATGCTTACGAGAGGGGTTAATCATAAGTGAGATGTTTGTCCAAGTAAGGACAGCAACCAAGCACCGGTCTATCCACATATCAAACTATCAAAGTAGCGAATGTGAATCATATGAACATGATGAAAACTAGTTTGGCAGTAATTCCCATGTGTCCTCGGGAGCACTTTACTTTATATAAGAGTTCGTTCAGGCTTGTCCCTTGCTACAAAAGGGATTGGGCCATATTGTTGCACCTTTGTTACTATTGTTTACAAATTATCTTATCATACAACTATATGTTACCGACTATTTCAGTGCTTGCAGAGAATACCTTACTGAAAACCGCTTATCATTACCTTCTGCTCCTCATTGGGTTCGACACTCTTACTTATCGAAAGGACTACGATAGATCCTCTATACTTGTGGGTCATCAGCCCTGCCGCGGCTACTACGTTGAGCTCCTTTGATAGTGATAATTGATGCGTTTATCCAGAAATGCAGCCTAAATTCAAAATGGTAGTTTGGCGCCTAACTAGCACTTTGAATTTAGGTTGAATTTCAGTGTAAGCACATCTATTTTCGCATTTGCTATTTTTTATATAATTTCTTTGGATATCAAAGTTGTTAACAAAAACTACTTTATGAATATTTTTTTTGGTATTAATTTTTTTAACAAGAATAACTTTGATAATTTTAGTTGCATGAATTGTATATAATATCAAGTTTAGTTATATAACTTTTATCGAACAAAAACATGTGTGTTACAAAAGGATTTTAATTTTTTATAAATGTTTGAACTCAACAATTTTTCTGCATTCAATATGCACCATTCAAAGACATCTCATCGGTTACTCAAGAAAGTGCATCCAACTTTTGTCGTAATCCTCTCAACTTTTTAGCACATGCTATGTGGGTGAAATGATGATATTATGCCAAGTTTCAAATGACCCCGAAAGAGATTCCTTATTTTTCATATATTTATTGATTTTTTTACTTAAATGACTCTAAAATTGAAAAACACTACAAATGAACTCTGAAAAGGTTGAAATTTGACAAGTTATCATAATTTCATCAACATAGCATGTGCTAAAAAATTGAGAGGCTCACGAAGTAGTGAGGCGCTAGTGGTCAGCGTAGGATGACGTATGCCAACGGGGACCATCGGTATAGTCTAGGCCGTCGGTAACAGACCCTGATTCTGATAGTGCATGAGTGAGGCCACATCGAAGATCTGAGCCCATACTCGCATGTGAGCAATCTCGACGTCGTCCGGCGCCTTCGTACCGTGTCCACTCTACTTCGCTAGTACGTAACTAGGATTTCTTGTTAGCTAGCTAAGCTAAACCTAGGAACTAAGTAATCAACCTAGGTCACTACAAAGTACACTGGGTCATTATCGTTATAGGTCCGTGGGCGAGCGATGAGCGAGAGTCTTGTCAGACTACCCGGATTTGGAAATTAATTAAATGCCACAACTTGAAGGTACTCCCAATCTTGAATTGTCAGATCCGACCTTGACTTGTAGCTTGATTCACTAATAACCCCCAAACGAACTCGTCAAAATTTATTTCGTTAAGCTCGAGGCGTTGACAAGCTTTATTTAACTTTTCCCATCGGCCAACAGGAAGGAGAGTTAACATTATATACATTTAAAACTGAGATCCACCCATCCCAAAGCTTTATTTAACATTATATATCTATCCACTCAATTGGGTGTATAAGTCGGGTACGTTTTTAAGTCTTCGATAAACTAATAAAACTTGTATATATGCCCCAAAAATTATATGGAAACTACATTCGACGATGATTTTGTAAATATAACACATGTTGCTCTAAATTGAACACCTAAAAATCTTGCCCAACTTATAAATCCAACCGAAGGGAGTATTCCAAGTTTTTTTTAAAAGGAGTGTTATCTTCGACCTCTACATCAGCATGATGCATACGGCCCTTTTATTAATTAGAATAAATCAAATAGTGCTCAAGATCCAAATACGCTGCATGAGAGCAGAGTACTAATAATAAAGATAAAAAAAAAACACAACCGGCTGAAATAGATCTAGATGCCTCACCATCTAATCTATTAGTGGACCGCCATCCAAACCGGTTGAATATATCCCGCGCTACTATCTCCCATCCGGTACACCCAATAACCAAAGGCTTCTTGGTTTTCCGCAGGAGTGAGTAACGACCACGTACGGATCATAGCCGCCGTCCTGTGAAGTACCAGCAAGAAATGAATATGTGTTGTCCTGTTAAAAACCAGATCATTCCGGCACTTCCAAATAGCCCATAGTAATGCACACCCTCCCACACGGATGTGTCTAGCAATATCATTATCAACTCCGTCTAGCCATGAAGCAAAAAGTGTAAAATATACGGAGGATCAGTATTAAATGTAACCCAAACAGTTTGCCAAAGTAATTTTGCTAGCCGACATTAGAGAAAAAGTTGTTCGATATTTTCTAGATTACCACATATGCAACAGCTAGTATTACCAGGCCAGTTACGCTTAGCTAAATTATCCTTAGTAAGAATCACCCTCTTTTGTGCAAACCACATAAAAACCTTGATTCTCAAAGGAACCTTCACCTACCAAACGTTATTAGTCCTTGGTGTAATTGGGGGTGTAGCTATGCCGTCAGGTCTTGCGTTGGGCCCTTGTACTCGTCTGGAAGTGTCGTGGCAGGTGCAAGCTCCCGGCATGCGGCTCCCGGGTGTGACCCCCCTCACGGGCGTCGCTGCCGCCGCCGCACGGAGGGTGGAAACGGTCACGTCGGGTCGACGCGGAGGGAATCTTACTGTGGGTTAGGCCCAGACCTTGATCCGAAGGGAATCTTTTGGTGGGTTGGGCCCGAACCTTGATCTTAAATGTACCTAGGGGCTGGGCTATCACACCTAGGTGAAAATGTCCATCGATCAAACCCGGTCTGACGAAACTCAAAGGTATAGATCGTCCAGTCAACTCTCGCAGGGTTAGACGGGACGGGTGTACTTTGGGGGGTAGCTATGCCGCCAGGTCTTTTGTTGGGCCCTCCTACACGTCCGGAAGTGCGGTGGCGGGTGCAAGCACCCGGCACGGGGCTCCGTGGTGTCACCCCCCTCACCGACATCGTCGCCAGCATCGCACGAAGGGGGAACGGCCACGTCGGGCAGTAACGAAGGGAATCTTGCGATGGGTTCGGCCCGGATGACCCGAAGTGTATCTATGGGCTGGAATATCACAACCAGGTGAAAATGTCCATCGATCATACCTCGTCCGGTGAAATTCAAAGGGGTAGACCCGTCCGGTTAACAATGCTAGGGTTAGACGGGAAGGTATAATTGGGGGGGGGGGAGCTATGCCGCCAGATCTTGCGCTGGGCCCTTCTACACTTCTGGAAGTGTGGTGGAAGGTGCAAGCTCCCGGCACGCGGCTCCAGGGTGTGACTCCCCTCACGGACGTCGCTGCTGCCGCCACACGGAGGGTGGAAACGGTAACGTCAGGTCGACGTGGAGGGAATCTTGTGGTGGGTTAGGCCCAGACCTTGATCCGAAGGGAATCTTGTGGTGGGTTGGGCCCGAACCTTGATCCGAACTGTACCTAGGCGCTGGGCTATCACACCCAGGTGAAAATGTCCATCGGACAATCCCCGTCCGGCGAAAGTCAAAGGCGTAGACTACCCGGTCAACTCTCGCAGGGTTAGACGGGACGGGTGTACTTTGGGGGGTAGCTATGCTGCCAGGTCTTTCACTGGGCCCTCCTACACGTACGGAAGTGCGGTGGCAGGTGCAAGCACCCGGCACGGGGCTTTGTGGTGTCACCCCCCTCACCGACATCGCTGCCGGCGTCGCATGGAGGGGGGATCGGCCACGTCGGGTACTAACGGAGGGAATCTTGCGGTGGGTTGGGCCCGGACCTTGATCCGAAGGGTATCTATGGGCTGGCCTATCACAGCCAGGTGAAAATATCCATCGGTCATACCTCATCCGATGAAAGTCAAATGGGGAAACGGCCACGTCTGGCAGTAACGAAGGGAATCTTGCGGTGGGTTGGGCCCGGACGATTCGAAGTGTATCTATGGGCTGGCCTATCACAGCCAGGTGAAAATGTCCATCGATCATACCTCGTCTGGTGAAAGTCGAAGGGGTAGACCCGTCCGGTCAACAATGCTAGGGTTAGACGGGACGGTGTAATTGAGGGGTAGCTATGCCGCCAAGTCTTGTGCTAGGCCCTCCTACACGTCTGGAAGTGTGGTGGAAGGTGCAAGCTCCTGACACGCGGCTCCGGGGTGTGACCCACCTCATGGACGTCGCTGCCGCCACCGCACGGAGGCTGGAAACGGTCACGCCAAGTCGACGTGGAGGGAATCTTGCAGTGGGTTAGGCCCGGACCTTGATCCGAGGGGAATCTTGTGGTGGGTCGGGCCCGAACCTTGATACGAAGTGTAGCTAGGGGCTGGGCTATCAAACCCAGGTGAAAATGTCCATCTGACAAACCCCGTTCGGCGAAAGTCAAAGGCATAGACCGCTCGGTCAACTCTCGCAGGGTTAGACGGGACGGGTGTACTTTGGGGGTAGCTATGCTCCCAGGTCTTTCGCTGGGCCCTCCTACACGTCCGAAACTGTGTTGGCGGGTGCAAGCACCCGACACGGGGCTTCGTGGTGTCACCCCCCTCACCGACATTGCCGTCGTCGTCGCATGGAGGGGGGAACGGCCATATCGGTCAGTAACGGAGGGAATCTTGCGGTAGGTTGGGCCCGAACCTTGATCCGAAGTGTATCTATGGGATGGCCTATCATAGCCAGGTGAAACTGTCCATTGGTCATACCTCGTCCGGTGAAAGTTAAAAGCGTAGACCCGTCCGGTCAACAATGCTAGGGTTAGACGGGACGGTGTAAATGGGGGTGTAGATATGCCGCCACGTCTGGAAGTGTCGTGGCAGGTGCAAGCTCCCGGCACGCGGCTCTCGGGTGTGCCCCCCTCACGGACGTCGCTGCCACCACCGCACGGAGGGTGGAAACGGTCACCTCATGTCGATGCGGAGGGAATCTTTTGGTGGGTTGGGCCCGAACCTTGATCTTAAATGTACCTAGGGGCTGGGCAATCACACCTAGGTGAAAATGTCAATCGATCAAACCCGGTTCGGCGAAAGTCAAAGGCATAGACCGTCCGATCAACTCTCGCAAGTTTAGATGGGACGGGTGTACTTTGGGGGGTAGCTATGCCGCCAGGTCTTTCGCTGGGCCCTCCTACACGTCCGAAAGTGCGCTGGCGGGTGCAAGCACCCGGCACGGGGCTCCGTGATGTCACCCCCCTCACAGACATCGCCGCCGGCGTCGCAAGGAGGGGGAAACGGCCACGTCGGGCAGTAACGAAGGGAATCTTGCGGTGGGTTGGGCCCGGATGATCTGAAGTGTATCTATGGGCTGGAATAGCACAACCAGGTGCCATCGACCATACCTCGTCCGGTGAAAGTCTAAGGGGTAGACCCGTCCGGTCAACAATGCTAGGGTTAGACGGGACGGTGCAATTGTAGGGAGGGGGTAGCTATGCCGCCAGGTCTTGCGTTGGGCCCTTCTACACGTTTGGAAGTGTGGTGGAAGGTCCAAGCTCCAGACACGTGGCTCTGGGGTGTGACCCCCCTCACGGACGTCACTGCCGCCGCCACACGGAGGGCGGAAACGGTCACGTCAGGTCAACGTGGAGGGAATCTTGCGGTGGGTTAGGTCCGTACCTTGATACGAAGGGAATCTTGTGGTGGGTTGGGAACCCCGTCTGGCGAAAGTCAAAGGCGTAGACCGCCCGATCAACTCTCGTAGGGTTAGACAGGATGAGTGTAATTTGGGGGTTAGCTATGCTTCCAGGTCTTTTGCTAGGCCCTCCTACACGTCTGGAAGTGCGGTGGCGGGTGCAAGCACCCGGCACGGGGCTTCGTGGTGTCACCCCCTCGCCGACATCGCCGCCGACGTCGCATGGAGCGGGGAACGGCCACGTCGGTGAGTAACGGAGGGAATCTTGCGGTGGGTTGGGCTATCACACCCAGGTGAAAATGTCCATTGGTCAAACCCCGTCCGACGAAAGTCAAAGGCGTAAACTGCCCGGTCAACTCTCGCAGGGTTAGACGGGACGGGTGTAGTTTGGGGGGTAGCTATGCCGCCAGATCTTTCGATGGGCCCTCCTACACGGAAGTGAGGTGGTGGGTGCAAGCACCCGGCACGGGGCTCCATGGTGTCACCCCCCTCACTGACATCGCCGCCGGCGTCGCACGGAGGTGGAAACGGCCACATCGGGCAGTAACAGAGGGAATCTTGCGGTGGGTTGGGACCGGACATTGATCCGAAGTGTATCTGTGGGCTGGCTTATCACAGCCAGGTGAAAATGTCCATCGGTCAAACGTCGTCTGGTGAAAGTCAAAGGGGTAGACCCATCCGGACAACAATGCTAGGGTTAAACGGGACGGTGTAATTAGGGGGGTAGCTATGCCGCCAGGTCTTGCGCTAGGCCCTCCTACACGTCTGGAAGTGTGGTAGATCCCGGCACGCAGTTCCGGGGTGTGACCCCCTCATGGAGATCGATGCGTGTTTAGAAGTATATAGCTTGACAGAGAGGGAGAACGGAAAACTCGGCCCAAGAGACACGTGTGGTGTCTCTGTGTGTGTTTATGTTTAGATAAGGCACAATTTAATCAATTAAAATTTTATTTTTTAATTATGCTTTTAAAAAAATGAATAAAAAATCGAAAATAGCCATGCCAACGGCTAAGCCGTCGGCATAGACCTGCCCACGCCATGTCACCGATCCGCAGCAGGTGGGGCTGGAGCTATGCCGACGGATAAGCCTTCTGCATAGGCCGCTCCCTTATCCGTTCAGCGCCCTACCTCCTCCACTTGTTCTCTTCCAGGCCTCCCTTGATCCCACGCCCCCCTCCCTCGATCTCGCGCCGCCGCCAGCAGCCGTCACCGCTGCTGCCCCCCGTCCCTCCGCACCCGGCCGGGCCCTAGCATTCCCGCCCCGCCTTTCGTGCAACGCCGCCCCACCGTTATTCGCACCGCCGCCACCGGCCTCCCTCGGCCCCGCCCCGGCCCCTTGACCGCGGTCGTGACCGCGGCTCCGGCGGCCCCGACGTCCCTATGCCCCCACGACCGCCCCCATTGCCGGCCTCCTTCTGTCCCGCGGCCATCCCAGCTCGGCTGCTGCTACTGCTCCACTGCCCCGGCCCCTTGACCCCGGCCGACATCCGGTAATTTTTTAGTTAGTTTTACAAATTTTTATATGTATTATTTTGTAAAAATATATAATTACATAGATGAATAGACTGATGGATGTTTGCTAGATGCATACATAGATGGATGAAAAGGAAGTTAGAAAAAATGTGAAAAAAATATATTTGGTGGACAAATTTGTGTATGTTTCGTGTAATTTTATTTGGTTTTAGATACATACTCACGTGATAGATAGATGTTTTGTGGAGTACATTGATAGATAGATAGATGAAATGGCAGAGAACATTTTTTTGGCTTTTTTGATAGATAGACGAATGTTAAAATTTGGATATGATGAGGGGTTATTTGATCATGATCATCTGGATAAAAAATTGAAGTGTCAATGTTGTGTGTGATGTGATGACCCAACTTTTATTCACTCGGTGGAATTTACTGTGGTGTTCCATCTTCGTGGAGTGATCGTCGACGTCGGAGCTGTTGGTCCCTGATCGTCCCTCCGTTGTTCGACTAGTTCCTCTTCAGCCGAGGGTGAGCTATAAATCCACCACCTCCTCATCTGCTCTTTTTTATGTCACTAGATTTAATTATCATGTCAAGTCGCATAACCTAGGCGTCTCCCATTCGACAAGGTTGCGTCGATAAAGATGCATTCAATTGCATATTTATCACAATAATGCTTTTTGGGATTGTCCAGCGTTTTCCACGGACAGCCCGAGGGTGTGTAGATTGGGTACGTTCTCCATGCCCTACCCCATTCCGAGACAGGATTTCGGTGGTGCCTCCCCGTTGTTCTCCGGAGCATATTCTCTCGGATTTTTGCCTAGACGTGTATCTGGAGAACAGCGGGGAGGTGCTGCCAAAATTTTGTCTCGGAACGGGGATGGAGAACGTACTCAATCTACACATCCTCGGGTGGGATTAAGACCTGTCTTTACCTATTAGAGATGTAGGTGGATTCAGTGCCGTTTCTTGTCAACCCGGTAGAAAATAAAAATTGTATGTGATTAATTTTAATGAATCCATAATTTTTGTGTGTGGCTCGTGATAAAGTAGAGGATGGCAGATAATCAGTGGATGTACAATGGTTTTATCCATCGAAATCAAGTGACAACAGAGTGGGTCGAGAAAACCGATGTGTTCTTAAAGGAGATATTCCGTCCTCCAATGATAATTAATCCAGAATGCCCCTATGCAAAATGTGATAGACGTGACCGTAGAGCTCAAGAGAAATGACTTTGTACCTTCGCATGTTTGGATATATGCAATACTTTAACATGCCCATAAACTTTGCCGAGCCGGACCATTGTAGAGAGGAGGTGATGCGACAACTCATTGGTGGTTATGAGGACGATGGGGTTAGAAACATGCTAGATGATGTCTTTGCTACCGAGGCAATAAATAAAGTGTTTATTATTTTTACTTGTTCATGATAATTTTTTATTATCCATGCTATAATTGTATTGACAGGAAACACATTGCATGTGTGGATGAATAGACAAACACAATGTCCCTAGTATGCCTCTAGTGAACTAGCTCGGTGATCAAAGATGGTTAAGGTTTCCTAGCCATTGGCATGTGATGTCATTTGATAACGGGATCACGTCATTAGGAGAATGATGTGATGGACAAGACCCAAACTACAAACGTAGCATATGATCGTGTCAGTTTATTGCTACTATTTTCTGCATGTCAAGTATGTATTCCGATGACCATGAGGTCATACAACTCATAGACATCGGAGGAGTGCCTTGTGTGTATCAAACGTCGCAACGTAGCAGGTATCTCCGAGGGTGTCTGTTGAGTTGGTATGGATCAAGACTAGGATTTGTTACTCCGTGTGACGGAGAGGTATCTCAAGGCCCACTCGGTAATACAACATCACAACAAGCCTTGCAAGCAATGTGACTAAAGTGTTAGTTACGAGATCTTGTATTACGGAACGAGTAAAGAGACTTGCCGGTAACGAGGTTGAACTAGGTATGGTGATACCGACGATCGAATCTCGGGCAAGTAACATACCGAAGAACAAATGGAACATCGTACGGGATTAACTGAATCCTTGACATAGAGGTTCGACCGATAAAGATCTTCGTAGAATATGTAGGAACCAATGTGGACTTCCAGGTCCCGCCATCGGTTATTGACCATAGAGGTGTCTCGGTCATGTCTACATAGTTCTCGAACCCACAAGGTCTGCACACTTAAGGTTTGGTGACGTTTCGGTAGTATAGAGTTATGTATGGTGGTGACCGAAGTTTGTTCGGAGTCCCGGATGAGATCCCGGACGTCATGAGGAGCTCTGGAATGGTCCGGAGGTAAAGATTCATATATAGGAAGTCCCAGTTTGGTCACCGGAAAAGTTCCAAGCTCATCGGTAGTGTACCAGGAGGCCTTCGGGAGGGGTATTTCGACCCCAAGAGGTCCATGGGCTGTGAGAGGTTAATTACTAGCCCTTAGTGGGCTGGGGAATCAGCCTAGAAGGCCCATGGCGCAGGAGATAAAGGCAAAAAGGAAAAAGGCAAAAATCAGCCAATAGGGAGCAATCCAACTACGAGTAGGATTTGAGGTGGAATAGGATTCCACCCCCTCCCCTTCGGCCGAAGCATAGAGGCCCTTGGCCTTGTGCCAAGGGCTGCCTCTCCCTCCGTCCTATATATACTGGTGGATTGGGGCTGTTTAGACAACTTACGGCCATGTGCTACCCGTTTCACCGGTGCTCCTCTAGATCGTTTTTTCGCAACGCTTAGGCGAAGCCCTGCTGGAATCCCTCCACCACCATCACAGGAGCGCCGTCACGCTGCCGGTGAACTCTCTCTCCTCTCCACCTCCTCTTGCTGGATCAAAACGGTGGAGATCGTCATCAAGCTGCACGTCTGCTGAACGCGGAGGTGTCGTCCGGTCGGTACTAGATCGGAAGGATCGTGATCAAGGCCACGGTACGTTCGTGATTGGATCGCGGGACGGATCGTGACAAGTTCGCGGGACGGTTCATGATTTGATCGGGGGACGGTTCGTGATTGGATCGCGGGACGCTCGGCGATTTGGATCGCAAAGAAGTTCGACTACACCAACCGCGTTTCTTAACACTTCCCGCTTAGCGATCTACAAGGGTACGTAGATCCACTCTCCCACTCGTAGATGCTCATCACCATGGATAGGTTTGCATGTGCGTAGGAAATTTTTTGTTTCCCATGCGACGTTCCCCAACAGTGTCATCAGAGCTAGGTTGATGGTTCGATGAGATCTCGAGTAGAACACAAAAGGTTTTTGTGCGTTGATTCTTAGATTGCTTCCTTCCTTGGTCGGATTTGTATTTAGCCGTATCGTGAGATGAAGCGGCCCGGACCAACATTACTCGTACGCTTACGAGAGACCGGTTCCCTCGACGCAACTTGTTGCCTAGATGGCTTGCGGGTGCAGTTTCTCTTACTTTAGTTGGATCGGATCCGACAAAGGTGGTCCTTGAGAAGGTTGAAAAGCAACTAGTGTATCACCGTTGTGGTTTTGCGTAGGTCAGATTTGTTCTTGCTAGATACCCGTAGCATCCACGTAAAACATGCAACAACAATTAGAGGACGTCTAACTTGTTTTTGCAGGGTATGTTGTGCTTTTATATGGCCAATTACATGATGTGGTATATGTGATGTATGAGATGATCATGTGATGTATAGATTATTACGACTTGCATGTCGATGAGTGCGGAAACCGGCAAGAGCCATAGGGTTGTCTTTAATTATTGTATGTCCTGAGTGTCAATCATTAAGTGCTATGTAATGCTTTACTTTATCGCTAAGCGGTAGCAATAGTAGTAGAAGCATGTTGAGCGTGACAACCCCGATGGCGACACGTTGATGGAGATAAAGATGATGGAGATCATGGTGTCTTGCCGGTGATGATGGAGATCATGCCGGTGCTTTCATGATGGAGATCAAAAGCACAAGTTCATGGCCATATCATGTAACTTTTCATTTGCATGTGATGTTAATCCTTTTTTATGCACCTTGTTTTTCTCAGGACGATGGTAGCATTATAAGGTGATCCCTCACTTAAATTTCAAGATAAATTGTGTTCTCCCCGAGTGTGCACCGTTGCGAAAGTTCGTCGTGTCGAGACACCACGTGATGATCGGGTGTGATAGACTGTACGTTCACATACAACGGGTGCAAGCCAGTTTTGCACGTGCAGAACACTCAGGTTAAACTTGACGAGCCTAGCATGTACAGACGTGCACTACAGGAATCAGCTTCTTTGCCGTCTGCCATGGCGGACAGCAAAGGCATCAACGGCGGACGGCAAAGCCCTTTGCCGTCAGCCAGCAGATGGCAAACAGTCCGGCTCAACTCCTGCCGGTAAAGGACTTCTTTGCCGTCTGCTTCACCGAAGTGGACGGCAAAGGTTTATGCCGTCGGCCGTTTGCGGGAAGCAGACGGCAAAGAGCGTGGACGGCAGTGAGGTGAGGTGGGAGCCGTTAGGGGTTAACGGCAGGCTTTGCCGTCCGCTCGCGGACGACAAAGAGGCTAAGGTCTTTGCCGTCTGCCGTCGGATGGCCAAGTGCCCAAATAGGAGTCACTGGGAAGCTGCCACGTGGCACTCTAAGCCGTCAGCCAGCGGACGGCAAAGAGATTTGAATCTTTGTCGTCTGCTGGCTAACGGCATAGCTGGCCTTGTTTGCCAGTCCTATTTGGGAACTTTGCCGTCAGCCAACAGACGGCAAAGACCTTAGCATCTTTGCCGTCTGCCAGCTGACGACAAAATACCCAAATCCCAGTGTTCCCAGGTTGCACAGGTAGCTGCCATGTGGCGTGTTTGCCGTCTGCTAGCTGTCGGCAAAGCTCTTTGCCGTCTGCTAGCAGACGGCAAAGAGCCTATATAACCCCTGTTTTTAATTGAATTCATTCAATTTGACAGAAATTCATAGATATACACAGATACACATATATATCCAACAAGCATATCCAACAATATATTTCCATATATATGCAACAAGCATATCCAATAATATATACATATATATCCAACAAGCATATCCAACAATATATCCATATGACATAAGAAGTTTCCAACAACATATCCATAGTGATATACACATCCAAACAAGTTCCCAAACATGTTTTCATAAACAAAAAGGAAGCACATGCAAGGAGAATATAACAGTCCATCAATGCAAGCTTCCGCATCTCAAGCAAATCTGCAAATTGGGAAAGATGAAAGTTAGAAGAAGAATATCTAGAAGAAGAAGAGGAAAATAAGAAGAAGATTTTATCTTCTCTTTCTTTCTCTCCTCCCTCACTTCTTTATCTTCTTCTTTTCCCACAAATGTAGGTAAAAAAGCCAATTTAGAGCTAAGCTACGTAAAAAGGTCATTTTGGAGATAAGCTAAGTTCAATGTATCATATTGGAGCTAACCTAGGTAAACTTGGTCATTTTGGAGCTAAGCTAAGTTAATGGATCATATTAAAGCTAACCTAGGTAAACTTGGTCATTTTTGAGCTAACCTAGGTAAAAATGTCATTTTTTGCTAAGATAGGTAAAAATGCTAAGTGTGTAGGTCAATTTAGAGCTAACTTAGGTAAATAGGTCATTTTGGAGCTAACGCGGGTAAAATGGATCATATTGTAGCTAACTTAGGTAAACTTGGTCGTTTTGGAGCTAACGTAGGTTAAATGGATCATATTGGAGCTAACGTAGGTAAACTTGGTCATTTTGGAGCTAACCTGGCTAATTAGGCCATTTTTGACATAACTAAGCTTATTGTGTCATTTTAGAGGACAACAAGCTAAGTATATGACATTTATGAGGTTAGCAAGGTTATTATGCCATTTACGAATAAAAACAAGTAAGAGGAGGAAAAGAAGAAGAAGAAGAATAAGAAAAGAAGAAGAATAAGAAAAGAAGAAGAATAAGAAAAGAAGAAGAAATCTTCTTCTTCTTCTTCTTCTTCTTCTTCTCTTCCTATTCCTTCTTTTCTTCCTATTCCTTGATTTTCTTCATCTTATTATGTCATTTGTGGACTAAATAGGCTAAATTATGTCATAAATGGGCTAAATAGGATAAATTATGTCATAAATGGGCTAAATAGGCTAAGTAAGAGGAGGAAAAGAAGAAGAAGAAGAAGAAGAAGAAGAAAAAGAAAAGAAGAAGAATAAGAAAAGAAGAATAAAAGTTCTTCTTCATCTTCTTTTCTTCTTCTTCTTCTTCTTCTTCTCTTCCTATTCCTTCTTTTCTTCCTATTCCTTGATTTTCTTCATCTTATTATGTCATTTGTGGACTAAATAGGCTAAATTATGTCGTAAATGGACTAAATAGGATAAATTATGTCATAAATGGGCTAAATAGGCTAAGTAAGAGGAGGAAAAGAAGAAGAAGAAGAAGAAGAAAAGAAGAAGAAGAAGAAAAGAAGAATAAATGTTCTTCTTCTTCTTCTTCTTTTCTTATTCTTCTTCTTCTTCTTCTTCTTCTTCTTCTCTTCTTATTCCTTCTTTTCTTCCTATTCCTTGATTTTCTTCATCTTATTATGTCATTTGTGGACTAAATAGGCTAAATTATGTCATAAATGGACTAAATAGGCTAAATTATGTCATAAATGGGCTAAATAGGCTAAGTAAGAGGAGGAAAAGAAGAAGAAGAAGAAGAAGAAAAGAAGAAGAAGAATAAGAAAAGAAGAATAAATGTTCTTCTTCTTCTTCTTCTTTTCTTCTTCTTCTTCTTCTTCTTCTTCTCTTCCTATTCCTTCTTTTCTTCTTATTCCTTGATTTTCTTCATCTTATTATGTCATTTGTGGACTAAATAGGCTAAATTATGTCATAAATGGACTAAATAGGCTAAATTATGTCATAAATGGGCTAAATAGGCTAAGTAAGAGGAGGAAAAGAAGAATAAGAAGAACAAGAAGAAGAAGAAAAGAAGAATAAGAAGAAAAGAAGAATAAATGTTCTTCTTCTTCTTCTTTTCTTCTTCTTCTTCTTCTTCTTCTTCTTCTTCTCTTCCTATTCCTTCTTGTCTTCCTATTCCTTGATTTTCTTCATCTTATTATGTCATTTGTGGACTAAATAGGCTAAATTATGTCATAAATGGACTAAATAGGCTAAATAAGAGGAGGAAAAGAAGAAGAAGAAGAAGAATAAGAAAAGAAGAAGAAATGTTCTTCTTCTTCTTCTTCTTTTCTTATTCTTCTTCTTCTTCTTCTTCTTCTTCTTCTTCTTCTTCTCTTCCTATTCCTTCTTTTCTTCCTATTCCTTGATTTTTTTTCATCTTATTATGTAATTTGTGGACTAAATAGGCTAAATTATGTCATAAATGGACTATATAGGCTAAATAAGAAGAAAAATACCGTTATCACGGAGGTGAAGGACCGGTCGGGGCTGCGCTAGTGCCAGACTGCGGTGAAGGGCCGGTCGGGGTTCCACCAAGGGTAGACTGAGAAGCATCGGTTGATGCTTGTCGGGAAGCATTCTACACCAAAGATCATTTCCAATGTCTCGTTAGCATGATGCAACATAAACGTGAATAGTACTAACGACCATTCAAATCGAACTCACCGTGTTCACCGGAGCAATCTGGGGCATCGGCGGAGGGGTCTCGCCGCTTTTCTGGCACATGCTCTACACATTTGGTTCTCACGAGTTAGTCATATTACTTAGTAATGGAACAAACATTATGTGCATGATTTGGCTAATATGCAGGAGAAACATACCACCAAGATGTCGTATAGGGCCCGGTTTTGAGCATCGTTCCGGTTCCTCTCCTCCTCCAACAGCCTAGCCGTCCTCTCCTCCAGCTCCCTCTCCCTCTCCTCCGCCTGCCTTCTTTCCGCCTCCAAAAGCGTCTGCGTGTTTGCGCTCTCTTTCTCAGGAGCAGCCTGCAACACACCACTCCTCGTTAGCATTGTAATCATCGACGGACGCACACACAATGTAATGGATAGGAAAGGTATCCGAGTCCGTATAACTAACTGCCATGGCGAGTTCCGATGGCCGTGCACGAGGCATTATCTCAGGATCAGAGCTACTCTGGCGCTTCTTGATCTGCGTGAGAGTCTAGGACAACGTATCAGTCCATCACCAATGGCTATCGAGCCATGGGACCTCCCGCCACCAGATATCATAACCAGCTCTGTATCAAAAGGATCCTGGCTCGGGTTAAAGTCCTCCCCTTTCCTTGACTTCCCCTCGTCTCTGTACCTCACAAGCTTGTTGCGGGAGGAGATGTTGGTGAAGGTCCCTGGATGATCTAGGTCAGACTCCGAGAAGGCCTTGGCTTTCTTGTACGGGGCACTATGGGCCATGCCATAGAGGTCGAACAGACCTGGCACGGGCTTCTTGTTGTGGTGTGACTGAGAGAGAGGAACAAAATATTAGTCAAGGGCTTAAGCTAGCATGAAGAATGAAATTGCTATGTAAATAAGGTCATTTTGGAGCTAAGTAAGGTTATTATGTCATTTTTGAGGAAAAAAAGCTAAGTTTAGGTCATTTTGGAGGTAACCAAGATTATTATGCCAATTTTGACCAAACTATGCTAATTATGTCAGTATTGAGATATCCAAGGTAGTTATGCATTTTTTAGCTAACTAAAGCATATTTAGGCATTTTATAGAGCTATCTTAGGTTATTATGTCATTTTAGAGCTAATTATGTCATAAATTAACAAGCTAAGATTATTTTAGGTCATTATTGAGCTATCAAAGGTAGTTATGCAATTTTTTAACTAAGTAAGCATTATTGAGCTATCCAAGGAAAAATGCTATCATGTAGAATGAAATTGCATGAATCATGAAGCAAACCACATACCCAGTGAACCCCGTACTCAAACAGGTTGGAGCTCCCTTGATGGTGTGGCACACCAACCATTTGGGCACGCTTATCCTTGGCCCTTTGGTGTTCGACTAGGCATTTGGGAGAGCACCACTCATCCACCAACGCCTCCCAACAGTCCATCCTATTCAGCGCTACGCCTACGAATCAAATCAAGAGAACTAAGTTCAAGGCCTTAAGAATAGGTAATTACCAGCATGTACTTCTCCTTAGTCAGAAACTTGCCGCGACACTTCTTCTTCGCCCTCCTAATGAAGTGCTGCATTGGATTAAACATGCTCGGTGGAAAGATTTTCTCTAACTTGCAGATCAACTCCGACGTGAACTATTCCATTTCTTCGAGGAGGCCAGGCGATAGTTCTTTCGCATATGTGCCAATCATGACTTTTTAGACCAAATATTTTCAATTTTTCAAGACTCGCTCCCCTCTTTAGATTTGCTGCATACCCATCGGGGAACATCAACTGCATTTTCACCCACAGAATAATTTCCCTCATAGCTGGCCTTCCAAGATTGAACCATGCCTTTGGCTTCTTCCAGTTCCGCTTTCCTTTCGGATCTTGCATGTTTTGTAACGGTCTATCACATAGCTCTTATTGATCGACTCTAGCCTTAGGATTATCCTTTGACTTCCCCTCTATGCCGAACAATGTGCCAAAAATGGCTTCGGCGATGTTCTTTTCGGTGTGCATCACGTCAATGTTGTGTGGGCAAAGGAGGTCTTTGAAGTAAGGCAGATCCCATAAGCATGTCTTGTGAGTCCAGGCGTGTTCTTTATTATACCCCTTGAAATACCCTGGACGCGCTAGATCTGGCTCGAGAGTGTTTAACTGATCTAGGATTTGTTGGCCGGTCAACGCAGGTGGTGCAGAGTGTTTGACAACTGTACCTTTCATGAAGTTCTTCTTGTCTTTCCTAAACTTATGGTGAGGATCCAGAAAGGGTCTATGCAAGTCGAAGCAACTATACTTGTGCCCTGCCGTCAGCCAACGAAACTCAAGAGCTCCCTTGCATGTGGGGCACGGGAACCTTCCATGCACACACCAGCCAACGAATAGCGCATACGCCAGCAAGTCATGCGTCGAGTACATGTACCAGGCACGCATTATGAAGTTCTGTTTGCTAAAGGCATCGTATGTCTTGAACCCATTATCCCAAGCTTCTTGCAATTCGTCCTTAACCGGGTGCATGTACACATTCATATTCTTCCCCGGATAGTTGGGGCCTGGAATTATCAATGTCAGGAAAATGTCCTTTCGTTGCATAATCTGTCCGGGGGGGAGATTGAGTGGAATGACAAACACGGGCCAACAACTGTATTGGGTTGCCGTCTGACCATACACACTGAACCCATCCGTGCTGATGGCGACTCGAGGATGCCTTGGATCTGCCGTTTTTTCCTTATGTAATGCATCGAAGCGCTTCCACGCTTCACCATCCGATGTGTGCACCATCATCACATTCCCATCTGCATCACGTTCGGTTCTTTTGTCCGTTTTGTGCCATGTCATCTGTCCGACCGTCTCTTTGACCATGAAAAGACATTGAAGTCTTGGTATGATTGGAAAATACCGAAGAACATTAACGGGTATTTTGGTCTGCGTCTTCTCACCCATACCATTGTCTACCACAACATACCTGGATGACTCGCAAATGGGAAAATAGTTCAAGTCCTCATACTGGTGCCTAAATAAGACACATCCTTTCTCACAGGCATGTATCTTCTCATAGGGCATCTTAAGAGCACGGAGGATTTTGTCTGACTGGTACAGGTTTGCAGGTAGCACATGGCCTTTGGGTAGAAATCGTCCGAATACTGTCATCATTGCGTCGTAGCATTCTCTACCCAAGTTGAACTGAGCCTTCAAAGCCATGATTTGTGAGATGGCATCCAACTGACAAAGCTCAGTGTGCTTGTGGAGAGGACATTTTGAGGACTCCAACATTTCAGTGAAGGCCTTTGCAGATTCCTCCATCTCCTCGTCCGAGTCCCGAGCATCGTCAAAGTCTTGCACCATGTCTTCCATCCCGGTACCATGCTCGTCGCTGCGACGACGAACCACCTCAGGTCTGGCACGTTGGGCAGACTCACCATGAAATGTCCAGACCGCGTAACCAGGCGTAAAACCAAACTTCTGCAGGTGTTTACTCATTTCAAGCTCGTCCCTCTTTTTAAAGCTGTCGCACCGGACACAGGGGCACCAGCTTAATCTCTGGCCATTAGCAAATGCGGCTCTAACAAACTCTTTGGTTTTTGTTAACCATTCGCCGGTCCAAACTTTGTGATTAGTGTAACCGGTGTACATCCACGCACGATCACTCATATTGACTTCCTACTGGACAGACAATAAATATATACATAATTAAGCAAACCATATCCAGCAGTTAATGGAGTTTGTCAGTTCTATTACGTCCATGCAACCTACATGCTAATAGGTAAAGATAGGTCCTAATCCCACCCGAGTATGCGTAGATTGAGTTCGTTTTCCCATGCTCTGCTCCGGATCCGACGCAAAACTTCGGCAGCACCTCCCGGCTGTTCTCCTGATACACGTCTCGGCAATAAGAAGAGAAGATGTGTACCCGGAGAATAACAGGGAGGGACTTATGAAATTTTGCATCGGATCTGGAGCAGAGCATATAGGAAAACGAACCCAATCTAAACATGCTCGGGCTGTCCATGGATAACGTTGGACAATTCAAAAGAATCACGATTATAAATATGCAAATGCATGCATATTTATAGATGTAACCCTTTCGAACGGGAGACACATAGTGATTACGCATACTGATGATTGACACCTATAGCTAGCCAATTTCATTGGCATGAAGACCGGAACAGAGCAAATGTAGGGGGGAGGAGGAGATGTCATTTGTGCTCACCAAGGAAAGCAGGGGTGGAGGTCGTCGAACGCATGGGGAGGTCGTCAAACACCACACCCTCGCAGTGACGAAACAACTGCACATTTCAAATCCACCCGATTAACACAAATATATATGATGTTTTGCATAAGAAAATCGAAAAATATACGACCTAACTCATAATCGAAAAATTGAAAAATCGAAAAATATACGACCAAATATATGGTGTCGGGGGTGTCGTGTCGGGGTCAGGGTGCTGTGTCGTGGTCAGGGGTGCTATGTCAGAGTGTCGGGGTGTCGTGTCGGGGTCGGGGTGCCATGTCGGTGTCGGGGTGTCAGGTCGGGGTCGGGGTCAGGGTCGGGGTGCCGTGCCGGGGTCGGGGTGTCGGGTCGGGGTCGGGGTCGGGGTGTCGGGTCGGGGTCGGGGTCGGGGTGTCGCCATCGGGGTGTCACTTTCGGGGTATCGGGGTGTCGTGTCGGGGTCAGGGTGCTGTGTCGTGGTCGGGGGTGCCATGTCGGAGTGTCGGGGTGTCGTGTCGGGGTCGTGTCGGGGTCAGGGTGTCGTGTCGGTGTCGGGGTGTCAGGTTGTGGTCGGGGTCGGGGTCGGGGTGCCGTGTCGGGGTCGGGGTGTCCGGTCGGGGTCGGGGTCGGGGTCGGGGTGTCGGGGTCGGGGTGTCGGGTCGGGGTGTCGGGGGTGTCGTGTCGGGGTCAGGGTGTTGTGTCGTGGTCAGGGGTGCCATGTCAGAGTGTCGGGGTGTTGTGTCGGGCTCGTGTCGGTGTCGGGGTGCCGTGTCGGTGTCGGGGTGTCAGGTCGGGGTCGGGGTCGGGGTCGGGGTGCCGTGTCGGGGTCGGGGTGTCAGGTCGGGGTCGGGGTCGGGGTCGGGGTGTCGGGGTCGGGGTGTCGGGTCGGGGTCAGGGTCAGGGTCGGGGTCGGGTTTTTTCCTCTTTTTTTCTTTTCTTCTTCTTCCTCTTCTTCCTTTTCTTCCTTTTT
This sequence comes from Hordeum marinum, assembly GCA_022496015.1. Classification (NCBI taxonomy): domain Eukaryota; kingdom Viridiplantae; phylum Streptophyta; class Magnoliopsida; order Poales; family Poaceae; genus Hordeum; species Hordeum marinum. Next base: position 3,337,862 of record CM039677.1, on the reverse strand, counting down.
TTCCTTCTTCTTTTTCTTCTTCTTCTTCCTCCTCCTTTCCTTTTCCTCTTCTTCTTCTCCTCCTCTCCTCTTTTTTCTTCTTCTTCTTCCTCTTCTTCTTTTTTCTTCTCCTCCTCCTCCTCTTCTTCTTCTTCTATTTCCTTTTTTCCCTTCTTTTCTCCTCCTCTCCTCTTTTCTTCTTCTTCTTCTTCTTCTTTCTTCTTCTTCTTCTTTCTTCTTCTTCTCTTCTTCTTTTTTCTTCCTCCCTCCTCCTCTTTCTTCTTCTTCCTTACCTTTTTTCCTCTTCTTCTTTGACTCCTCTCCTCCTCCTCCTCTTCTTATTCTTCTTCTTTTTTCTTCTCCTCCTCTTCTTCTGTTTCTTCTTCTTCTTATTATTTTTTGTTCTTTTCCTTTTTTATTTTTCCTTTTTTTCCTTCTTCTTTTCTTCTTTTCTTTTCTTCTAGGTTTTTGCTTTTATTCTTTTCTATCTAATATATACTAATAAAAACAGAAAAAAGGGGGAGGGTGAAGGGTGGATCTCACCGGAGGGGGGTCGAGGCGGCGGTGCGGGGCGGCGGAGGGGGAGGGCGGGGCGGCCTGGATCCGGCGGTGGCGCCGAAGAGGGAGGCGTAGGGAGGGCGGGACGGTGGCGATGGCGGCGGGGAGAGGGCAGCGGGGAGAGGGCAGCGGCGGGAGGGCTAGGCGGCGGCGACGGGGCGAGCTCCGGGGGGCGGGGGGCAGTGCGGGGCGGCCGCACGACACGGCGGAGGGGGAGGGGCATCGGGCGCCGGCGGAGCGTCGGGCGTGGTAGAGAGAGAAGAGAGAGAGGGAAGAGAGAAGAGAGAGAGAGGAGGTGGGGGTAACCGGCCGTAAAGGCCTTTTCTTTGCCGTCCACTGGCAGACGGCAAAGAACTCTTTGTCTTCTTCCAGCAGACGACAAAGAGGTGGGTTGGCCGTTGCCGTTAAGTGGCCTCCATCTCTTTGTCGTCTGCTGGCGGACGGCAAAGAAGTGCAGATGGCAAAGACTCTCTTTGCCGTCAACTGGTTCTTTGTCGTCTGCTTTTGGGAGACAGACGGCAAACAACCTCTTTGCCGTCAGCTGGCAGATGGCAAAGACCCTGATTCCAGTAGTGATGGCCTCGGAACACAAGAGACCAAAAGGTCGAACGTGAGCCATATAGTAGATATGATCAACATGATGATGTTCACCATTGAAATCACCTCAACTCAGATGATGATCGGACTTGAGTTGGTGGATTTGGATCATGTGACACTCAGATGACCTGAGGGATGTCAATTTGAGTGGGAGCTTTAGTAATTTGATTAACTAAACTCATTATCTTGAACAATAGTCTTAGTAACCTTTGCATATTTATGTTGTAGATCAATGGCTCGCGCGGTAGCACCACTGAATTTTAATGCGTTCCTAGAGAAAGCTAAGTTGAAAGATGATGGAAGTAACTATGTTGACTGGGCCCGTAATCTGAGGATTATCCTCACGGCTTCCCAGAAATCATATGTCCTTGATGCACCGCTTGGTAACCAACCCGTTAACATGACCTCCGAAGACGTTAAGAACGCTTGGGAGGCTCGTGTTGGAGATTACTCAATAGTTCAGTGTGCAATACTGTATGGCTTAGAACCGGGACTGCAAAAACGTTTTGAACGTCATGGAGCATATGAGATGTTCCAAGTGTTGCAGTTTATCTTTCAGAAGAACGCCCGGATCGAGAGGTATGAGACCTCCGATAAGTTCTAGGCATGCAAGATGTAGCAGAACGGGTCTGTTAGTGAGCATATACTCAGAATGTCTGGGTACGCAAATCGTCTTGCTGAGTTGGGTATTACCCTGCCACAAGAAGCAATCATTGACAGAGTTCTTCAATCGTTGCCACCGAGTTACAAGAGCTTTGTGATGAACTATAACATGCACGGGATGAACAAGTCATCGTCCGAGCTGTTTGCGATGCTGAAAGCCGCTGAGTCTGAAATCCAAAAAGAGCATCAAGTGTTGATGGTCAATAAAACCACTAGTTTCAAGAAAACCGACAAGGGAAAAGGCAAGGAGGGTAAAACCAAGAAGGATAGCAAAGCAGTTGCTAATCCTAAGAAGCCTAAGCATGGACCTAAGCCAGAAACTGAGTGCTTTCATTGCAAGGGAACTGGTCACTGGAAGCGGAACTGCCCCAAGTACCTGGCTGACAAGAAGGCGGCCAACGACAAACAAGGTATATATGATATACATGTTATTGATGTGTACCTAACCAGCTCTCGTAGTAGTGCCTGGGTATTTGATACCGGTTCGGTTGCTCACATTGCAACTCAAAACAGGAACTACGGAATAAGCTAAGGCTGGCAAAGGACGAAGTGACGATGCGCGTGGGAAATGGTTCCAAGGTTGATGTGATCGCCGTCGGCACGCTCTCTCTTTGATTACCATCGGGATTAGTGATGAACCTGAATAATTGTTATTTAGTGTTTGTGTTAAGCATGAACATTATATCTGGATCTTGTTTATTGCGAGACGGTTACTCATTTAAATCAGAGAATAAAGGTTGTTCTATTTATATGAGTAATATCTTTTATGGTCATGCACCCAATGTTAGGGGTTTATTCATATTGAATCTTGATAGTGATGAAACACATGTTCATAACATTGATGCCAAAAGATGTAGAGTTCATAATGATAGTACCACTTTCTTGTGGCACTGCCGTTTAGGTCATATTGGTGTTAAACGCATGAGGAAGCTCCATGCTGATGGACTTTTGGAATCACTTGATTTTGAATCACTTGACACATGTGAACCATGCCTCATGGGCAAGATGACCAAAATGCCGTTCTCTGGAACAATGGAATGGGCAAGTGACTTGTTGGAAATCATACATACTGATGTGTGCGGTCCAATGAATGTTGAAGCGCATGGTGGATATCGTTAGTTTCTCACCTTCACTGATGACTTAAGTAGATATGGATATATTTACTTGATGAAGCACAAGTCTGAAACGTTTGAAAAGTTCAAGCAATTTCAGAGTGAAGTTGAGAATCATCGTAACAAGAACATTAAATTCCTGCGATCTGATTGAGGAGGTGAATATCTGAGTTACGAGTTTGGCAGTCACTTAAGACAGTGTCGAATTGTTACACAGTTGACACCGCCCAGAACACCACAGCGTAATGGTGTGTCCGAACGTAGTAATCGGACCTTATTAGATATGGTGCGTTCTATGATGTCTCTTGCTGATTTGCCACTATTGTTTTTGGGTTATGCATTCGAGATAACTCCATTCACTTTAAATAGGGCACCATCAAAATCCGTTGAGACGACGCCATATGAACTATGGTTTGGCAAGAGGCCGAAGTTGTCATTTCTTAAAGTTTGGGGATGTGATGCTTATGTCAAAAAGCTTCAGCCTGAAAAGCTGGAACCTAAAGCAGAGAAATGCGTCTTCATAGGATACCCGAAAGAGACAGTCAGGTATACCTTCTATCTCAAATCCGAAGGCAAAGTATTTGTCGCTAAGAATGGAACATTTCTTGAGAAAGAGTTTCTCTTGAAAGAATTGAGTGGGAGGAAAATAGAGCTTGATGAGGTTGTTGAACCTCTACTTCAACCAGAGAGTAGCGCAGCACAGAAATATGTTTCTGAGGTGCCTGCAATGGTGGAAGAGGAAGTTAATGATGATGATCATGAAGCTTCAGATCAAGCTGCTATTGAACCTCGTAGGTCGACAAGGCTGCGTACTGCTCCAGAGTGGTAAGGCAACCCTGTCTTAGAGGTCATGTTGTTGGACAACAATGAACCTACGAGCTATGGAGGAGCAGTGATGGGCCCGGATTCCGAGAAATGGTTAGAGGCCATGAAATCCGAGATGGGATCCATGTATGAAAACAAAGTATTGACTTTGGAAGTATTACCTGAAGGGCGAAAGGCCATTCAGAACAAATGGATCTTTAAGAAGAAGATGGACGCGGATGGTAATATCACTGTCTATAAAGCTCGACTTGTGGCAAAGGGTTTTTCACAAGTTCCAGGAGTGGACTACGATGAGACTTTCTCACCCGTAGCGATGCTTAAGTCTGTCAGAATCATGTTGGCAATAGCTGCTTATTTCCACTATGAAATTTGGCAGATGGATGTCAAAACGGCGTTCCTCAACGGTTTCTTTGAGGAAGAGTTGTATATGATGCAACCCGAAGGTTTTGTCGATCCAGAGAATGCTGACAAAGTTTGCAAAATCCAGCGATCCATTTATGGACTGGTGCAAGCGTCTCGGAGTTGGAATAAGCGTTTTGATGAGGTGATCAAAGCGTTTGGGTTTATACAAGTTTATGGAGAAGCTTGTATTTACAAGAAAGTGAGTGGGAGCTCTATAGCGTTTCTTGTGTTATATGTGGATGACATATTGCTGATTGGAAACAATATAGATATGCTGGAAAGCGTGAAGGAATATTGGAATAAGAGCTTTTCAATGAAGGACCTAGGAGACGCTGCTTTCATATTAGGCGTTAAGATCTATAGAGATAGATCGAGATGCTTGATAGCACTTTCACAAAGCACATACCTTGATAAAGTTTTGAAGAAGTTCAAAATGGATCAGTCCAAGAAGGGGTTCTTGCCTGTGTTACGAGGTGTGAAGTTGAGTAAGACTCAATGCCCAGTGACTGCAGAAGATAGAGAAAAGATGAGCGTCATCCCCTATGCTTCAGCCATAGGCTCTATCATGTATGCAATGCTGTGCACTAGACCCGATGTCAGCCTTGCCATAAGTATGGCCGGAAGGTTTCAAAGTGATCCTGGAATGGAGCACTGGCAAGCGGTTAAGAATATCCTTAAGTACCTGAAAAGGACTAAGGAAATGTTTCTCGTTTACGGAGGTGATGAAGAGCTCGTCGTAAAGGGTTACGTCGATCCAAGCTTTGACAGTGATCCAGACGACTCTAAGTCGGAAACCGGATACGTATTTATTCTTAACGGGGGGCTGTAAGCTGGTGCAGTTCCAAGCAAAGCATGGTAGCTGTTTCTACGTGTGAAGCGGAGTACATCGCAACCTCAGAGGCAGCGAAGGAAGGTGTCTAGATGAAGCAGTTCATGACAGATCTTGGAGTAGTACCCAGTGTACTGAATCCAATGAACCTGTTCTGTGACAACACTGGTGCCATTGCTCTAGCCAAGGAACCAAGGTTTCACAAGAGGACCAGACACATAAAGCGACGCTTGAACTCCATACGGTTTTACATCGAGGAGAAGGACATAAATATATGCAAAGTGCACACGGATCTGAATGTTGTAGACCCGTTGACTAAACCTCTTCCAAGGGCTAAACATGAACAACACCAGAACTGCATGGGTGTTTGATTCATTACAATGTAAATCACATAGTGATGTGAACTAGATTATTGACTCTAGTGCAAGTGGGAGACTGTTGGAAATATGCCCTAGAGGCAATAAATAAAGTGTTTATTATTTTTCCTTATTCATGATAATTGTTTATTATCCATGCTGTAATTGTATTGACTAGAAACACATTGCATGTGTGGATGAATAGACAAACACAATGTCCCTAGTATGCCTCTAGTGAACTAGCTCGTTGATCAAAGATGGTTAAGGTTTCCTAGCCATTGGCATGTGATGTCATTTGATAACGGGATCACGTCATTAGGAGAATGATGTGATGGACAAGATCCAAACTACAAACGTAGCATATGATCGTGTCAGTTTATTGCTACTGTTTTATGCATGTCAAGTATGTGTTCCTATGACCATGAGATCATACAACTCTCAGACATCGGAGGAGTGCCTTGTGTGTATCAAACGTCGCAACGTAACTGGGTGACTATAAAGGTGCTCTACAGGTATCTCCGAGGGTGTCTGTTGAGTTGGTATGGATCAAGACTAGGATTTGTAACTCCATGTGACGGAGAGGTATCTCAGGGCCCACTCGGTAATACAACATCACAACAAGCCTTGCAAGCAATGTGACTAAAGTGTTAGTTACGGGATCTTGTATTAGGGAACGAGTAAAGAGACTTGCCGGTAACGAGGTTGAACTAGGTATGGTGATACTGACGATCGAATCTCGGGCAAGTAACATACTGGAGAACAAAGGGAACATCGTACGGGATTAAATGAATCCTTGACATAGAGGTTCGACCGATAAAGATCTTCGTAGAATATGTAGGAACCAATGTGGACGTCTAGGTCCCGCCATCGGTTATTGACCGTAGAGGTGTCTCGGTCATGTCTACATAGTTCTCGAACCCGTAGGGTCTGCATACTTAAGGTTTGGTGATGTTTCGGTAGTATAGAGTTATGAATGGTGGTGACCGAAGTTTGTTCAGAGTCCCATATGAAATCCCAGACGTCACGAGGAGCTCCGGAATGGTCCGGAGGTAAAGATTCATATATAGGAAGTCCTAGTTTGGTCACCGGAAAAGTTCTGGGCTCATCTATAGTGTACCGGGAGTGCCGGTAGTGTACCGGGAGGCCTCCGGGAGGGCTATTTCGACCCCAAGGGGTCCATGGGCTGTGAGAGGTTAATTACCAGCCCTTGGTGGGCTGGGGAATCAGCCTATAAGGCCCATGGCGCAGGAGATAAAGGCAAAAAGGAAAAAGGCAAAAATCAGCCAATAGGGAGCAATCCTACTAGGAGTAGGATTGGAGGTGGAATAGGATTCCACCCCCTCCCCCTCGGACGAAGCATACAGGCCCTTGGCCTTGTGCCAAGGGATGCCTCTCCCTCCCTCCTATATATACTCGTGGATTGGCGCTGTTTAGACAACTTACGGCCACGTGCTACCCGTTTCACCGGTGCTCCTCTAGATCGGTTTTCCGCAGCGCTTAGGCGAAGCCCTGCCGGAATCCCTCCACCTCCATCACCGGAGCTTGTCACGCTGCCTATGAACTCTATCTCCTCTCCACCTCCTCTTGCTAGATCAAAATGGTGGAGATCGTCATCAAGCTGCACGTGTGCTGAACGCAGAGGTGCCGTCCGTTCGGTACTAGATCGGAAGGATCGTGATCAAGGCCACGGTACGTTCGTGATTGGATCGCGGGACGGTTCATGATTGGATCGCGGGACGGTTCGTGATTGGATCACGGGACGCTCGGCGATTTGGATCGCGAAGAAGTTCGACTACACCAACCGCGTTTCTTAACGCTTCCCGCTTAGCGATATACAAGGGTACGTAGATCCACTCTCCCTCTCGTAGATGCTCATCACTATGGATAGGTTTGCTTGTGCGTAGGATTTTTTTTGTTTCCCATGCGACATTCCCCAACAACACCTTCACATAATGAACCGGAGGAGCCGGAGGCAATCGCAAAGTCTTTATGCAGGTCTTGGCCTCGTCAAAGAAACCTCTTTATGCAGGTGCCAAAATTTCTTAGTTGGATGCCATCTCCCAACTGATGGCAGTCAAAGCTGAGTACGGCTGCTCCCAAGCTTGCTTCGAAGCATTTTTGGGAGTATGGGCTAACAACCTTCCTGAGGGTCATGAACTGCCGAAAAGCATGTACGCTACGAAGAAAATCATGAAGGCACTATCTATGCAATATGATAAAATCGAAGTTTGCCCGAAGAACTGCCTTTTGTTTAGGCATGAGTATGCCGGTGACAAGTACTGTAGGGAGTACGGTTCCTCTCGGTACCGTGAGGTGGTTGATGAGCACGGTGATAAGAAGCAACTAGACATCACCGTAAAGATTATTCGGTATCTCCATTTCATTGAAAGACTGCAGTGCCTTCTCATCACGGAGGAGTCTGCCAAAATGATGAAGTGGCACAAGGAAGGAAAATTGTACGACAAAAAAATCGTACATCCATTGCAAGTTGAAGCATGGAAGTCATTCGATATAGAGTACCCCGAGGAAGCAGCCGAGGCAGGGAATGTCAGGATTGCGATAAACAGGTGACGGGTTGAATCCATATGGTATGTCGTCCAATCTATACAGCTTCTGGCCCATGTTTGTTATTCCGCTCAACCTCCCTCCCGATGTCATAATGCAATGCAAGACCATGTTCTTGTCGCTGATCATTCCAGGGCCTGATTACCCGGGAAAGAATTTGGGAGTGTTTATGCAGCCTCTGGTGGATAATTTTCTCCATTGATGGTACTTTCCGAGGTTGACATACGACCGATATCTGGAAAAAAAATTATTGAAGAAAGTTTGGTTGATGTATTGCATGCATGACTTTCCCGGCTATGCCCTATTTTGCGGATGGTGTACAAGTGGGAAGATGCCATGCCCAGTGTGCGTGCAGGCTCTACGTTTTACATGGCTGCAGAAGGGTGGCAAGTATGTAGCCTTTGACATGCATCAACAGTTCCTCCCTACAGACCATCCAGACAGGGAAGACAAGAAGAACTTCATGAAAGGCCGGGTTGTCCATGAAGTAAACGAGATTCCAATGTTTTCTGGGGCAGATGTTCTTGTACAGCTAAAAGCTCTCAAGCCTAAAGGCGAAGGCATAGGCAAAGGCAAAGGCAAAGGCAAAGGCAAAGGGGAAAATGAAGGCAAAGGCCCAGGAAAATGCAAAGGCAAAGGCAAAGCGAAACGCTTTGAGGGATATGGTGACACTAGTAGAAAACAGACTTTTTGTCCCGTGCATTAGTCCCAGTCTGGTTACGAGCCGGTACTAAAGACGGTATTAGTACCGGTTCGTGCCGGCTCCAACGGCTAGGAGAAGGGCGACCTTTGGTACCGGCTCGTGAGCGATCTTTAGTACCTGTTTGTGTCACGAGCCGGTACTCAAGGGGGCATGCAGGCTTCTGGTCAGACCTGGGCCTTGCTTGCACCTTTAGAACCGGCTCGTGACACCAGTCGGTACTAAAAGTGCAACCTTTAGTACCGGTTAGTGACACCAGCCGATACTAAAGACTTCCTATATCATCTCCTTCGCCCGCAGCCGATCGAAGGGAGATCGATGGGGCTCTCATTGCTTTGTTTTCTCCCCTGTTCTCTTCTTCTTGCTCGAAGCTCATCCTCCATTTTGCCAATGATTTGTCAAGATTTAAAGGCACCCCATCTATAGTGTTCATAAAGGTTAGCAACTTTGCTCCTTCATCTCTCATTGCTAGATTAGCTTGTGGTATGTTCAAAGATATGTGATATGTGATTTGTGGGAGTTTATTTGATTTATATGGAATTTGAGCGCAAATTAACTTTTTAGGTTTTGCTCCTTCATCTCTCATTGCTAGATTAGCTTGTGGTATGTTCAAAGATATGTGATATGTGATTTGTGGGAGTTTATTTGATTTATATGCAATTTGAGCTCAAATTAACTTGTTAGGTTTTGCGCCTTCATCTCTCATTGCTAGATTAGCTTGTGGTATGTTCAAAGATATGTGATATGTGATTTGTGGGATTTTATTTGATTTATATGCAATTTGAACTCAAATTAACTTGTTAGGTTGCATATGTACGTGTGTACGTGTGGTTTATTTGGTGCGCCTTCCCATTCCCGTCCTAACCACCGTCGATCGTCCGCACCGTCTCGTCGTGGCACCGGTCACCTTGGTGAGCCTCTTGTTCTTCTTAAAATCTTTTAAAAAACTTACTTGTATGATTTAGATAGCTGCGTGTACGATTTACTTACTTTTATTATTGTTAGTTATTATATAGTGTCATGGTTATGGTATCAGCCCACGTCGGCCCTCGTCTAGTCTATGATTCAGATGTGGTATGTCGTTATCTTTTATAAATATTTCACACATCATCTAATGTCCATGACAATTAATTATGCCACCAAATTGACATAGATGTTTTTATCTATAGGAAGTAGTTGAACCAGAAATTCTAACCGACTATGCAATTCTGCTCGAGAAATTAACACAAGCTGAAAAAGAAATTGATCATTTAAAAGAAAAATTGAAAAGATCTGAAGATGAGAAGATGGGATTGGAGTTGCATGTTGCCGATATCATCGATGATCACAAGAACAAGATGGCTGGAATGCGCTTGAAGCTTAGAAAGATTAGAAAATATGCCATTGATAAAGAGGCTTGGTATCATTATGCCGTTGGCTCAATTGTAACTTTAGTTGCGATTATGATCGCATTTGTTGTTGCATTTACATGGTTTAGATAGTTGTATATAGTTTTATGAGATGTATGTATGAACTCTAAGTATCTATTATTTGCAGTAATAACATTTGGTCAATGCTAGCTCTACTTTTCGTTGTGATGTGATGATGCAGTTGTATTAATTTGGTCACTTCGATGTTGTGTAGTAAACATGAGCCGGCAATGGATGTACAATGACCGACTATGTCCGGGGTTTCTTAAGGGCTTGCATGATTTTATTCGTGTGGCTGAGGCAAACAAGCAGAATGGTTTCATGTGTTATCCATGTCGTGACTGTAAGAATGAAAGGAATTACTCTACCTCAAAAACCCTTCACTACCACCTGCTGAAGTCCGGTCTCATGTCCAGCTATAGCTGTTGGACCAAGCATGGAGAAAGAGGGGTTATAATGGAAGACAAGGAAGAAGAAGAGGATGATGACAACTATCCTTTCGCCGATACAACAATGGGGGAAGCTGAAGAAGAGGCATCAATGGGGGAAACTGAAGAAGAGGCATCAGGAAGGCAGGCAACCATTTCAAAGGTGATCCAGATAACCGGAAGAATCCTTGCCTCCGTACTGGTGAATATATATTTGATATGGTCAAGGATTTACCGGTAATCTTTGGAAAGGGTCCTGGCGGACAATCTGTTCCGAATGACGCCTACGGACACACACCCATGTGGAAGAAGAAATCTATATTTTGGGAACTTGAATATTGGAAAGCCCTAGAGGTCCGCAATGCAATCGACGTGATGCATGTGACGAAGAATCTTTCTGGGAACCTTCTAGGCTTCTTGGGCGTGTATGGAAAGACAAAAGATACACCGGATGCACGGGAGGACAAGCAAAGAGTATGTTAGGTAGCATTCCACATCAAAAATTCGTTCTTTATCACTTCCCTACTCGAAGACGAGCAAGAGTTAAGCTTGGGGATGCTTGATACGTCTCCAACATATCTATAATTTTTGACCGTTCCATGCTATTATATTATCAACCTTGGATGTTTTCTATGCATGAATATGCTATTTTATATTATTTTTTGGAACTAACTTATTAATCCAGTGCCCAGTGCCAGTTCCTATTTTTCCTGTGTTTTTGACCTTTTCCATATAGGAATATCAAACGGAGTCCAAACGGAATAAATCTTTCTCCGTGATTTTTTATGGAAAATATCAAAAATATCCGAAGAAAGAGATATCAGAGAAGAGGCTCGAGGTAGTCACGAGCCTGCCGAGCGCGGGGCCACCCCCTGGCCACGCCTGGAGGGCTCGTGACCTCCTCGTGGCCCCTCTCGACTTGTTCCCGACTCCAGATGGCCTTATAAATACGGAAACCTTCACAAACAAACCTAGATCACAAGTTCCGCCGCCGCAGACCTCCAGAGCCACCAAAAACCAATCGGGAGACCGTTCCGGCATCCTGCCGGAGGGGAATTCATCGCTGGTGGCCATCTTCATCAACATCATTGCCTCTCCGATGATGCGTGAGTAGTTCACCTCATACCTATGGGTCCATAGCTAGTAGCTATATGGCTTCTTCTCTCTCTTTGATCTTCAATAGAAAGTTCTCCATGATCTTCATGATGATCTATCCGATGTAATCTTCTTCTGCGGTGTGTTTGTTGAGATCCGATGAATTGTGGATTTATGATCAGATTATCTATGAATATTATTTGAGTCTCCTCTGATTTCTTACATGCATGATTTCGTATCCTTGTAATTCTCTTCGAGTTATGGGTTTCATTTGGCCAACTTGATCTATAGTTCTTGCAATGGGAGAAGTGCTTGGTTTTGCGTTCATACTGTGTAGTGTCCTCACCTAGTGACAGAAGGGGTAGTGAGGCACGTATCGTGTTGTTGCCATCAAGGGTAAAAAGATGGGTTTTATATCATACTGCATGAATCTATCCCTCTACATCATGTCATCTTGCTTAAAGCGTTACTCCATTTATCATGAACTTAATACATAAGATGAATGTTGGATAGAGGTCGATGTGTGGAGTAATAGTAGTAGATGCAGAAAGTATCGGTCTACTTGTCTCGGACGTGATGCCTATATGTATGATCATAGCCTTAGATATCGTCATGACTTTGCGCTATTCTATCAATTGCTCAACAGTAATTTGTTCACCCACCGTAATACTTGCTTTCATGTGAGAAGCCTCTAGTGAACACTATGGCCCTCGGGTCTATTTTACACATTATATATTCAGATCTAAACACAAAAACACTAAAAAACACTTTGCAGCAATTTTCTTTACTTATTTACATTCATCTATTACCACTATCAGATCTCACTTTGCGAGCAATCGTGAAGAGATTGACAACCTCTTTATCGCGTTGGGTTCAAGTTTCCTTGTGTTTGTGCAGGTTCTTTGTAGCTTCATCTTGTTACTCCTACTGGATTGATACCTTGGTTCTCAAACTGAGGGAAGTACTTACCGCTACCTTGCTGCATCACCCTTTCCTCTTAAAGGGAAAAACAAATGCAAGACAAGAATTCTCGTATCAACTTGTCAATTTCTGGTGACGTTGTAGAGAAGTAGCAGCAAGAATTTCTGGCGCCGTTGCCGTGGAGTATTCAAGTGAAGCATATCTACAAGTACTTATCACAAAACCATCTGCTGCATTTACATTATTTTCCATTTGCCTCTCGTTTTCCTCTCCCCCACTTCTAAAACAAAAATTACAAAAATATTTGCCTTTCTTTATTTGCCCTGTTTTTCGCTTGCTTTCTGTTTGCTTGTGTGCTTGTCTTCTTGCTAAGTCACCATGTATGAAAACACTAAATTGTGTGACTTCTCTAATACGAATAACAATGATTTTATTAATACTCAAATTTGTCCCACCACTAGTGCGGAATCATATGAAATTAATGCTGCCTTGTTGAATCTTGTTATGAAAGAGCAATTTTCCGGCTTTTCGGGTCAAAATGCCGCATCCCATCTTAATACCTTTATTGAGTTATGTGATATGAAAAAGAAGAGAGATGTGGATAATGATATGATTAAATTGAAGCTATTTCCGTTCTCACTACCTAATGATATGTGGATAATGATAATGATATGATCGAGCAAAAACTTGGTTTTCATCTTTACCTAAAAATAGTATTGATTCATGGAACAAGTGTAAAGATGCCTTTATTTCCAAGTATTTTTCACCTCCTAAGATTATCTCTCTCGGTAATGATATCATGAATTTTAAGGAACTAGATCATGAACATGTTGCCCAATCTTGGGAGAGAATGAAATTGATGATTAGAAATTGTCCCGCTCATGGTCTAATTCTCTGGATGATTATACAAATTTTCTATGCTGGTTTGAATTTTGCTTCTAGAAATATCTTGGATTCCGCCTCTGGTGGAACTTTTATGGAAATCACATTAGGAGAAGCTACAAAACTCTTGGATAATATCATGACAAATTATTCTCAATGGCACACTAAAAGGTCACCTAATAGTAAAAAAGTTCATGATATAGAAGAAATTAACTCTTTGAGTGCTAAGATGGATGAGTTAATGAAATTGGTTGCTAGGAAGAGTGTTCCTCTAGATCCTAATGATATGCCTTTATCTTCCTTGATTGAGAATAGCAATGAAAATTTGGATATTAATTTTGTTGGGAGGAATAATTTTGGTAACAACAATGCTTATAGAGGTAACTTTAATCCTAGGCCTTTTCCTAGTAACCCCTCTAATAATTTTGGAAATTCCTACAACAATGCTCACGTAAATTATAATAAAATACCCTCTGATCTTGATATTAATATTAAGGAGTTTATTAATTCGCAAAAGATTTTCAATGTTTCCATAGAAGAAAACCTGCTTAAAATTGATGATTTGGCTAACTGTTGATAGAATGTCTCTTGATATTGATGCTTTGAAATTGAGATGTGTTCCTCCCATGATTAATATGGATGAAACTTTGAAAGCGATGCGTATTTGTATGAATAAGATTAAAGAAAGAACCACCCAAATTTGTGCTAGACATGAATGGCTCAAAAAGGCATGCTCTCGTGATGAGAAGCACAAAGATCTTAGAGTGCTTGATGTGACTCCTATTGAATCCTTGTTTTCTAATGTCAATCTTAATTGTGATGGGGCTGGATGTGAATCCACTTTGGTTGAGAAATACCGGAATGATTCAGAGTCTATTTATCTTGATGCTAAAAATACTAAAAGTGGAGTAGAGGATGTTAAACTTTGAATAGTGATGAAATTACTAATTTGCATCTCAAGGAATTTAATTATGGTAGTTGATCTTTGATTGAATGTATTTCCTTGATGCAATCTAAGCTAAACTCTCCACATGCTTATAGCCAAAATAAGGCTTTTACTAAACATATCGTTGATGCTATGATGAAATCTCTTGAAGAGAAACTTGAGTTGGAAATATCTATTCCTAGAAAACTTCATGATGAGTGGGAACCTACTATAAAGATCAAGATTAAAAATTATGAATGCCATGCTTTGTGTGATTTGGGTGCTAGTGTTTCCACAATTCCAAAATCTTTATGTGATGTTCTAGGTTTTAATAAGATTGATGCGTGCTCTCTTAATTGGCATCTTGCGGATTCTACTATTAAGAAACCTATGGGAAGGATTAATGATGTTCTTATTATTGCAAATAGGAATGATGTGCCTGTAGATTTCATTGTTCTTGATATTGATTGCAATCCTACATGTCCCATTATTCTTGGTAGACCTTTCCTTAGGACTATTGGTGCGGTCATTGATATGAAGAAAGGGAATATTAAATTTCAATTTCCATTAAAGATGGGCATGGGAAATTTTCCTAGAAAGAGAATAAAATTGCCTTATGAATCTATTATGAGAGCTACTTATGGTTTGAGCACTAAAGATGATAATACTTGATTCTATTGCCTCATGCCTAGCTAAGGGTGTTAAACATGTGCTTCACTTATATCTTTTGTTCTAGATAATTTTTCTCTAGTGCTTCACTTAAATCTTTGTAGAGCACGGCGGTGTCAAATTTTGTAGAAATACAAACTCTCGAATCTTCACTTATATCATTTTGAGAGTGATCTCTCTAAGTAACTTGGTAATTGGCATGTGTTATGAAATTAGTCCTAAATATGATAGGCATCCAAAGAGGATATAATAAAAACTTTCATATTCAAGTGCGTTGATTAAGTAAGATAAGTTTGATTCCTCGCAATTAGTTTTGAGATATGGATATGTTAATATTAGAGTTATGTTAGTAGGGTGTTGTGAATCTAGAAATACTTATGTTGAAGTTAGTGATTCCCCTAGCATGCACGTATGGTGAACCGCTATGTTAGGAAGTCAGAACATAATTGATTTATTGATTGTCATCCTTTGTGTAGAGGTTGGGATCGCGCGATGGTTAACTCCTACCAACCCTTCCCCTAGGAGTATGCGTTTAGCACTTTGTTTCGATTACTAATAACTTTTTGGCAAAAAGTATATGAGTTCTTCATGACTAATGTGAGTCCATGGTATAGATGCACTTTCACCTTCCGCCATTGCTACCCTCTCTAGTGCTGCACAACTTTCGCCGGTGCAGAAACCCACCATATGCCTTCCTCAAAACAGCCACCATACCTACCTATTATGGCATTTTCATAGCCATTCCGAGATATATTGCCATGCAACTTTCACCGTTCTGCCTCATGACATGTTCTATCATTTTCGTTTATATAGAAGTCATTGTCTTTCTAAGTATCGAGTTGTAAGTAAATAAAAGTGTGATGATCATCATTATTAGAGCAATGTCCCATGTGAGGAAATAAAAGAGGCCAAAGATGCCCACCAAATAAAAAGAGGCCAAAGAGCCCAATCAAAAAAGTGAGAGAAAAAGAGAGAAGGGACAATGCTACTATCTTGTTCCACACTTGTGCTTCAAATAGCACCATGTTCTTCATCACAGAGAGTCTCTTGTTTTGTCACTTTCATATGCCAGTGGAAATTTTCATTATATAACTTGGCTTGTATATTCCAATGATGGGCTTCCTCAAATTAGCCTAGGTCTTCGTGAGCAAGCAAGTTGGGTGCACACCCACTAGTTTTCATTTGTGAGCTTTCATACACTTATAGCTCTAGTGCATCCGTTACATGGCAATCCCTACTCACTCACATTGATATCTATTGATGGGCATCTCCATAGCCTATTGATACACCGAGTCATTGTGACCATCTCCTCCTTTTTGCCTCACAACCTCCACCACACTCTATTCCACCTATAGTGCTATATCCATGGCTCACGCTCATGTATTGCGTGAGAGTTTAAAAAGTTTGAAAAATAAGAGTGTTAAAACAATTACTTGGCCAATACCGATGTTGTTCATGATTTAAATTCATTATGTGGGGATGATGTAGCATAGCCAGACTATATGATTTTGTAGGGATAGCTTTCTTATGGCCTGGTTATTTCAAAAGTTCATGATTACTTTGCTATTATGCTTGAAGTATTATCGTTCTCATGTCAATATTAAACTATTGTTTTGAATCTTACGGATCTGAACATTCATGCCACAATAAAGAGATTACATGAAACAAATATGTTAGGTAGCATTCCACATAAAAAATTCATTCTTTATCACTTACCTACTCGAGGACGAGCAGGAGTTAAGCTTGGGGATGCTTGATACGTCTCCAACATATCTATAATTTTTGACCGTTCCATGCTATTATATTATCAACCTTGGATGTTTTCTATGCATGAATGTGCTATTTTATATTATTTTTTGGAACTAACTTATTAATCCAGTGCCTAGTGCCAGTTCCTGTTTTTCTCGTGTTTTTGACCTTTTCCAGATAGGAATCTCAAACGGAGTCCAAACGGAATAAAACTTTCTCCGTGATTTTTTATGGAAAATATCAAAAATATCTGAAGAAAGAGGTAGTCACGAGCCTGCCGGGCGCGCGGCCACCCCCTGGCCACGCCTGGAGGGCTCGTGACCTCCTCGTGGCCCCTCTCGACTTGTTCCCGACTCCATATGGCCTTATAAATACGGAAACCTTCACAAACAAACCTATATCGCAAGTTCCGCCGCCGCAGACCTCCAGAGCCACCAAAAACCAATCGGGAGACCATTCCGGCATCCTGCGGGAGGGGAATTCATCGCTGGTGGCCATCTTCATCAACACCATTGCCTCTCCGATGATGCGTGAGTAGTTCACCTCAGACCTATGGGTCCATAGCTAGTAGCTAGATGGCTTCTTCCCTCTCTTTGATCTTCAATACAAAGTTCTCCATGATCTTCATGGTGATCTATCCGATGTAATCTTCTTTTGCGGTGTGTTTGTTGAGATCCGATGAATTGTGGATTTATGATCAGATTATCTATGAATATTATTTGAGTCTCCTCTGATTGCTTACATGCATGATTTCGTATCCTTGTAATCCTTTTTGAGTTATGGGTTTCGTTTGGCCAACTTGATCTATAGTTCTTGCAATGGGAGAAGTGCTTGGTTTTGGGTTCATACCGTGCCGTGTCCTCACCTAGTGACAACAGGGGTAGCGAGGCACGTATCGTGTTGTTTCCATCAAGGGTAAAAAGATGGGGTTTATATCATATTGCATGAATCTATCCCTCTACATCATGTCATCTTGCTTAAAGCGTTACTCCGTTTATCATGAACTTAATACACTAGATGAATGCTGGCTAGCGGTCGATGTGTGGAGTAATAGTAGTAGATGCGGAAAGTATCAGTCTACTTGTCTTGGACGTGATGCCTATATGTATGATCATTGCCTTAGATATCGTCATGACTTTGCGCTATTCTATCAATTGCTCAACAGTAATTTGTTCACCCACCGTAATACTTGCTTTCATGAGATAAGCCTCTAGTGAACACTATGGCCCCCGGGTCTATTTTACACATTATATATTCAGATCTAAACACTAAAACACTAAAAAAATACTTTGCTGCAATTTTATTTACTTATTTACATTCATCTATTACCACTATCACATCTCACTTTGCAAGCAATCGTGAAGAGATTGACAACCTCTTTATCGCGTTGGGTGCAAGTTTG
Source organism: Hordeum marinum (assembly GCA_022496015.1). Lineage (NCBI taxonomy): Eukaryota > Viridiplantae > Streptophyta > Magnoliopsida > Poales > Poaceae > Hordeum > Hordeum marinum. Next base: position 3,319,796 of record CM039677.1, on the reverse strand, counting down.
TTTGTGTTTGTGTAGGTTCTTTGTAGCTTCATCTTGTTACTGCTACTAGATTGATACCTTGGTTCTCAACTTGAGGGAAATACTTACCGCTACCTTGCTGCATCACCCTTTCCTGTTCAAGGAAAAAACCAACACAAGGCAAGAATTCTCCTATCAACTTGCCAATTTCTGGTGACGTTATAGAGAAGTAGCAAGGAGGTGTCAGACCTCAGGACATCGTACTATCTATACCACGTTCCCACTCTGCATAATCTTGATAACCCACAAGTATAGGGGATCGCAACAGTTTTCGAGGGTAAAGTATTCAACCCAAATTTATTGATTCGACACAAGGGGAGCCAAAGAATATTCTCGAGTATTAGCAGTTGAGTTCTTAATTCAACCACACCTGAAAGATTTAGTATCTATAGCAAAGTTTTAGTAGCAAAGCAATATGGTAGTAACAGTAATAGCGGTGATAGTAGATGTAGTGATTGGTATAGCAATTGTGACAATAGTAGTGGAAAAGTAACTAAGCAAGAACCAGTATAGGAAAAGCTCGTAGGCATTGGATCGGTGATGGATGATTATGCCGGATGGTATTCATCATGTAACTGTTATAACATAGGGTAATACGTAACTAGCTCCAGTTCGTCAATGTAATGTAGGCATGTATTCCGTATATAGTCAAACGTGCTTAGGGAAAAGAACTTGCATCACATCTTTCGTCCATCCCTCCCGTGGCAGCGGGGTCCTAATGGAACTAAGGGATATTAAGGTCACCTTTTAATAGAGTACTGGAACAAAGCATTAACACATGGTGAATACATGGAATCCTCATACTATGGTCATCTCCGGGAGTGGTTCCGGCTATTGTCACTCCGGGGTTGCTGGGTCATAACACATAGTAGGTGACTACAACTTGCAGAATAGGATCAAGAACACACATATATTGATGAAAACATAATAGGTTCAGATCTGAAATCATGGCACTCGGGACCTAGTGACAAGCATTAAGCATAGCAAAGTAGTAGCAACATCAATCTTAGAACATAGTGGATACTAGGGATCAAACCCCATCAAAACTAACTCGATTACATGATAGATCTCGTCCAACTCATCACTGTCCAGCAAGCCTACGATAATATTACTCATGAACTATGAAGAGCATCATGAAATTGGCGATGGAGGATGGTTGATGATGACGATGGCTTCGATTTCCACTCTCCGGAGCCCAAAACGGACTCCAGATCTGCCCTCCCGAGGAAGAACTGGTGGTGGCGCTGGCTCCGTATTGTAAAACGCGATGCTTTCTTCTCCTTGATTTTTTCTGGAACGAAAGAGTATATATGGAGCTGGAGATAAGGTCGGAGGAGCCACGTGGGCCCCACGAGCCTGCCAGGCGTGGCCAGGGGGGTACCCATGCCTGGTGGGCTCGTGGCCCATTGGCAGCCCCTCTCCGGTTGATTCTTCCTCCGGTATTTTTTATATATTCCATAAAAATTCCCCGTAAGTTTTCAGTTCATTCCGAGAACTTCTATTTCTTCACCAAAACAACACCACGGCAGTTCTGCTGAAAACAGCGTCACTCCGGGTTAGTTTCATTCAAATCATGCAAATTAGAGTTCAAAACACGGGCAAAAGAGTTTGGAAAAGTAGATACGTTGGAGACGTATCAATCTTCACCTCGACCAGAAGTACAAAGAGTTTCTCCTCAACCTACTAAACCTACTGAAAATATTTATTATGAGATTCCGTCGGGTATGCTAGAGAAACGGTTGGCTAATCCTTTTACAGGAGATGGAACATCACATCTCGACTTGCATCTAATCTATGTACATGAGGCTTGTGGTTTATTTAAGCTTGCAGGTCTGCTCGAGGATGAGGTATAGAAGAAAGTCTTTCCCTTATCTTTAAGGGATAAAGCATTGACATGGTATAGGCTATGTGATGATACTGGATCATGGATCTATAAACGATTGAAGTTGGAATTTCATCAAAAGTTTTATCCTATGCATTTGGTGCATCGTGATCGGAATTATATCTACAATTTTTGTCCTAGTGATAGAGAAAGTATCGCTCAAGCTTGTGGGAGGCTTAAGTCAATGTTATATACATGCCCCAACCATGAGCTCCCAGAGAGATTATTATTATGAACTTTTATGCTCGACTTTCTCATGACAATCGCACCATGCTCGACACTTCTTGCACCGGCTCTTTCATGAAGAGAGATATTGACTTCAGATGGGATTTATTGGAAAGAATTAAACGCAATTCTGAAGATTGGGAGTTTGACGAAGGTAATGAGTTAGGTATGAATCTTAAGTTCGATTGTGTTAAATCTTTCGTAGAAACAAATACCTTTCGTGATTTTAGCCCTAAACATGGACTTGACTCTGAGATAGTAGCTTATTTTTGCGAATCATTTGCTACACATGTTAATCTCCCTAAAGAGAAGTGGTTTAAATATCATCCTCCTATAGAAGTCAATATAGGTAAACCTGTTCCAGTTGAAGAGAAAGTAATTGCTTATAATGATTCTATTGGTCCTACTGCTTACATTGAGAAACCACCTTTCCCTGTTAGAATAAAGGATCATGCTAAAGCTTCAACTGTGATACGTAAGGGCTACATCAGAACACCTACACCCCTTGAGCAAATTAAAGTTGAACCTAGTATTGCTATTATTAAAGATCTCTTGGCCGATAATGTTAATGCGCATGTTATTCAATTTTGTGAAGCCTCTGCTAGAATTGCTAAACCTCATGCTAGAGACAAGCATAGACCCGTCGTTGGCATGCATGTTGTTTCTGTTAAGATAGGAGATCATTCCTATCATGGTTTATGTGATATGGGTGCTAGTGTTAGTGCAATACCCCAATCTTTATATAACGAAATTAAAGATGAAATTGCACCTATCGAGATGGAAGGTATTGAGTTTACTATTAAACTTGCTAATAGAGATACTATTTGCCCTGTGGGAATTGTTAGAGATGTTGAAGTCTTGTGTGGTAAAACTAAGTATCCTACTGATTTCCTCAATCCTGCTACCACACAAGATAGCTTTTGTCCCATCATATTTGGTAGACCTTTCCTCCATACTATTAATGCTCAAATGATTGTGAGACAAACTATTACTGTTGGCTTTGAAGGTGTGTCACATGAATTTCATTTTTCTAAGTTGGTAAACAACATAATGAAAAAGAATTGTCTAGTAAGGATGAAATTATTGCTCTTACTTCTATTGTTGTGCCTCCTACTGATCCTTTAGAGCAATATTTGCTTGAACATGAAAATGATATGCATATGGATGAGAGGAATGAGATAGAAAGAGTTATCTTTGAACAACGTCCAATCCTTAAGACTAACTTTCCTGTTGAATTACTTGGAGATCCACCACCACCAAAGGGTGATCCTGTGTTTGAGGTTAAACAATTACCTGATACTCTTAAGTATGCTTATCTTGATGAAAAAGAGATATATCCTATTATTATTAGTGCTAACCTTTCAGAGCATGAAGAAAAGAAATTATGATAAACTCCAAGGAAGCACCGTGCTGCTATTGGATATACTCTGTATGATCTTAAAGGCATTAGTCCTACTCTATGCCAGCATAAAATTAAAACTGATCCTGATTCCAAACCAGTTGTCGATCCTCAACGAAGACTGAATCCTAAAATGAAAGAGGTGGTAAGAAAAGAAATACTAAAGCTCCTGGAAGCAGGTACTATTTACCCTGTAGCCTATAGTGATTGGGTAAGTCCGGTGCATTGTGTTGTTCCTAGTGATAAAGAAGGGAGGTATTACCGTTGTTCCTAATGATAAAGATGAATTGATCCCACAAAGAATTGTTACTGGCTCTAGGATGGTAATTGATTTTAGGAAATTAAATAAAGCTACCAAGAAAGATCATTACCCTCTACCTTTCATTGATCAAATGCTAGAAAGATTGTCTAAACATACACACTTTTGCTTTCTAGATGGTTATTCCGGTTTCTCCCAAATACCTGTTTCACAATCTGATCAGGAGAAAACCACTTTTACTCGCCCTTTCGGTACCTTTGCTTATAGACGTATGCCTGTTGGTTTATGTAATGCACCTACTACCTTTCAAAGATGTATGATGGCTATATTCTTTGATTTTTGTGAAAAGATTGTTGAGGTCTTCATGGATGATTTCTTCGTTTTCGGATCTTTCTTTTGATGATTGCTTGAGCAACCTTGATCGAGTTTTGCAGAGATGTGAAGATACTAACCTTGTCTTGAATTGGGAGAAGTGCCACTTTATGGTTAATGAAGGCATTGTCTTGGGACACAAGATTTCTGAAAGAGGTATTGCGGTTGATAAGGCTAAAGTTGATGCCATTGAGAAGATGCCATGCCCTACAAACGTTAAAGGTATACGAAGTTTCCTTGGTGATGATGGTTTCTATAGAAGGTTCATTAAGGACTTCTCTAAGATCTCTAGGCCTCTCACTAATCTCTTGCAAAAAGATATTCCATTTGTTTTTGATGAAGATTGTGAAGAAGCATTTGAAAAACTCAAGAAATCTTTGATAACTGCACCTATTTTTCAACCACCTCATTAGAACCTACCTTTTGAAATTATGTGTGATGATAGTGATTATGCTGTTGGTGTTGTCCTAGGGCAAAGAGTTGATAAGAAATTATGCCAGTAAAACTCTAGACAATGCCCACAGAAATTATGCTACCATTGAAAAAGAATTTTCAGCAGTTGTGTTTGCATGTGATAAGTTCAGACCTTATATTGTGGATTCTAAAGTTACTATTCACACTGATAATGTACTATTAAATACCTCATGGAAAAGAAAGATGCTAAAATAACTTGTCTAGGTTAGAGAATATTCTTGATGACCCACAACCTATTAATGATTGTTGTCCTGATGAACAATTAAATGTTGTCAATGCTTCACGCAGTACACCAGGGTATGCTGATTATGCTAATTATATTGTTGCTAAATATATACCACCTAGCTTCACGTACCAACAAAACAAAAGGTTCTTTTATGATTTGAGACATTACTTTTGGCATGATCCTCACCTGTATAAGGAAGGAGTAGATGGTATTATTAGACGTTGTGTACCTGAGCATGAACAGGAACAGATCCTACAGAAGAGTCACTCCGAGGCTTATGGGGGACACCATGCTGGAGATAGAACTGCACATAAGGTATTGCAATCCAGTTTTTATTGGGCTACTCTCTTTAAGGATGCTCGTAAGCTTGTCTTGTCTTGTAATGAATGCCAAAGAATAGGTAATATTAGTAAACGTTAGGAAATGCCTATGAATTATTCACTTGTTATTGAACCATTTGATGTTTGGGGTTTTGATTATATGGGACCTTTCCCAAAGTCCAATGGGTATACTCATATTTTAGTTGCTGTTGATTACGTTACCAAGTGGGTAGAAACTATTCCAACTAGCAGTGCTGATCATAACACCTCTATTAAGATGCTCAAAGAAGTTATTTTCCCTAGATTTGGAGTCCCTAGATAGTTAATGACTGATGGTGGTTCACATTTTATTCATGGTGCTTTCCGTAAAACGCTTGCTAAGTACGATGTCAACCATAGAATTGCATCTCCTTATCATCCTCAGTCTAGTCAAGTAGAGTTAGGTAATAGAGAAATTAAATTAATTATGCAAAAGACTGTAAACAGGTCTAGGAAGAATTGGTCTAAGAAACTTGGTGATGCACTGTGGGCTTATAGAACTGGTTATAAGAATCCCATGGGCATATCTCCTTATAAAATGGTTTACGGTAAACCATGTCATTTACCTCTTGAGCTAAAGCATAAGGCTTATTGGGCAATCAAAGAGCTCAACTTTGATTTCAAACTTTCTGGTGAGAAGAGATTATTTGATATTAGCTCACTTGATGAATGGAGAACTCGGGCATATGAAAATGCCAAGTTGTTTAAAGAGAAAGTTAAAAGGTGGCATGATAAAAGGATACAAAAACGTGAGTTCAATATAGGTGATTATGTCTTGCTATACAATTCTAGTTTAAGATTTTTTGCAGGCAAACTTCTCTCTAAATGGGAAGGTCCTTACATTGTCGAGGAAGTATATCGTTCCGGTGCCATCAAAATCAACAACGCAGAAGGCACTTTTCCAAGAGTTGTGAATGGGCAAAGAATCAAGCATTACATCTCAGGTACTCCGATAAATGTAGAAAGCAATATAATTAATATTTCCTCCGTAAACAAAGAGGTATGTGATACGGTAAGCAAACCGACTCCAAAACTTTTCCAATAGTAATTTTCCTCGGTTTTGGAATATTTAAAAAATTACAAAAAATTAAGTTAGTCCGGAAAGCGCACCAGGAGGCCACGAGCCTGCCAGGCGTGGGCCACCCCCTGGCCGCGCCTGGAGGGCTCGTGAGCTCCTCGTTCGCCTCCCGGACTCCGTTTTCTTGTGGAAGACTCCTTATCATCGGTAACAATTCATTATATAACTTCCCGAAAGGTCTGACCCTCGTATCATGTCAATATCCTCTGTTTTTGTTTCGAGCCAGTTTCTGTAGCAGATTTAGAGCAAAGATGTCCTCTCAAGATTCGGAGGGGGAGAGCTATGTGGCTGATTACTTGGCTAACCCCAAGGTTTATGGAGACTTGGACCCTTCTGGTTGGACCACAGATGAGGAAGAAGACTATGATACTAAGGGCAAGGAAGGAACAAGTTTCGACAAAGAGAAACCTCCTCTACCCTTACCTGGGGACATGCATGTGGAGTTCAAGAAGTCGAGCCTCCCTAACTCGAGGAAGAAGCCTAAGATTTTGTTTACCCCTTCTCGTCTTTTGCAGGAGAGTAAGCAAGAATTATGTCAAAGGGTGTTGAGTCTTGAAGAGGAAGTTAACGATCTAAAAGGGCAGAACTTTTTGTTGAAGGCTAGCTTGAACAAGCCGACCGGTATTCCAACTCCACCACCATCACCTCCGAAGGAAGAGAATTAAACACACGGGTATGGGCACTCCCCTTGGCTTGTGCCAAGCTTGGGGGAGTTGCCCCGGTATCTTATCACCATCACATCTTTTGCCTTTACCTTTATATATTAGTTCGATCCTTTTGGCAATATCTTTATCTAGTAGAATAAAGTTTTTAGTATGATATAGATTTGAGTTTTGCTTTCTGTTACCCCCAATGTAATCGAGTTCGTGAGTTTTATAATAAAGAGAGTTTTAGTTAAGGGCTTTGCTTCATGCCATGATCTAAGAAAAGTAATAATAAGAGAAGAAAAGCATATAAAAAGAATGTTGACTGAAACTTGTTGTGGGTAGACAATCATAGACCTTGGTCATTGAGGCAATAAATAGGAAGTAATAAAGAAAAATAGGTTCACATGTAAATATATCATCTATGAAACCATCTATGATTGTGAACACTCACTAAACTATTACATGCTAAGAAGTAGATGTTGGACAAGGAAGGCAACATAATGAATCATGTTTGCCTGGTTCCGAACAATGTTACATGATTATGGATCCTTTAGCATGTGACACTTGCTTCCACCTCATATTAGCATAAACTTTCGCACTAAGTAGAGGTACTACTTGTGCATCCCTAAAACCCTTAATCAAGTTTTGCCTTGAGAGTCCACCATACCTACCTATGGATTGAATAAGATCCTTGAAGTAAGTTGTCACCGGTGCAAGCAATAAAAATTTGCTCCCTAAATAAGTATGATCTATTAGTGTGTGGAAAATAAGCTTTGTACGAACCTCTGATGAGGAAGACATAAGAGCGACGGACTGCATAATAAAGTTCTTTATCACAGGATGCAATATAGAGTGACGTTCCGTCACATTAAGAGATCACACATTCAAACCTTAAAAGCGCATGACAACCTCTGCTTCCCTCTGCGAAGGGCCTATCTTGTACCTTTACTTTTTATCTTGAAAAGGGTCATGGTGATTCTCACCAATTCCTTATCTTGCCATCATCTTGGCAAGCGTCATGTGCTAGGGAAAGATCTATATTCATATATCAACTTGGAAGTAAGTAATCATGAATTATTATCGTTGACATTACCCTTGAGGTAAAGAGTTGGGAGGCGAAACTATAAGCCCCTGTCTTTCTCTGTGTCCAACTAAAACTTTGATCTCGTGAGTACCGCGTGATTTCTAGAAATGGTAGAAGACTAAAAGATGATTGAGTATGTGGATTTTCTTTACAAGCTCTTATTTCACTCTTTCCCATATTATGATAAATTGCAATTGCTTCAATGCCTGAATTGTGAATGCTTTACATTGTGAATGAATAGTCACTTCAGCATAAGGGATTATATGACGATATTGCTGTTCTAAATATGATCATGATGCCTGCATGTTCGTGCTTTATTTTATCAACACCTCCTTCTCTAAACATGTGGGCATATTTATCGATCTGGGTTTTCGCTTGAGGACAAGCAAGGTCTAAGCTTGGGGGAGTTGATACGTCCATTCTGCATCATGATTTTATATTGATATTTATTGCACTATGGGCTATTATTACATGCTATGTTACAATATTTATGCATTTTCTCTCTAAATTTTTTACATGAAGAGGGAGAATGCCGACAGTTGGAATCCTGGGATGGAAAAGGAGCAAGTTTGAGATGCCTATTCTGCATAACTCCAAAATCCATAAAAATCAACGAGGAATTATTTAGGAATATATAAAAAATACTGGGCCAAAAATATACCAGAGAGGAGTCACCAGGAGGTCACGAGCCTACCAGGCGCGGGGTACCCCTTGGTCGCGCCTGGAGGGCTGGTGGGCCCCCTGGAGCTCCTCTGGCCCCCATCTTCCCCTATATGAAGGGTTTCGTCCGAGAAAAAATCAGAATAGAGCTTTCGGGACAAGACGCCGCCGCCACGAGGCGGAACTTGAGCAGAACTAATCTAGAGCTCCGACAGGGCTATTCTGTCGGGGAAACTTCTCTCCCGGAGAGGGAAATCGTTGCCATAGTCATCACGAACGCTCCTCTCATCGTAGGGGACTCATCTCCATCAACATCTTCATCAGCACCGTCTCATCTCCAAACCCTAGTTCATCTCTTGTATTCAATCTCTGTCTCGCAACTCCGATTCGTACTTGCAAGGTTGCTAGTAGTGTTAATTGCTTACTGTAGTTGATGCTAGTTGGTTTGTTTGGTGGAAGATCATATGTTCAGATCCTTAATGATATTCAATACCCCTCTGATCGTGAACATGTTTATGCTTTGTGAGTAGTTACGTTTGTTCTTGAGGACATGGGATAAGTCTTGCTAATAGTAGTCATGTGAATTTAGTATTCGTTCGATATTTTGATGCGTTGTATGTTGTCTTTCCTCTAGTGGTGTTATGTGAACGTAGACTACATGACACTTCACCATTAATTGGGCCTATAGGAAGGCATTGGGAAGTAATAAATAGATGATGGGTTGCTAGAGTGACAGAAGCTTAAACCCTAGTTTATGTGTTGCGTCGTAAGGGGCTGATTTGAATTCACTAGTTTAATGCTATGGTTAGACTTTGTCTTAATTCTTCTTTAGTAGTTGTGGATGCTTGCGAGAGGGGTTAATCATAAGTGGGATGTTTGTCCAAGTAAGGACAGCACCCAAGCACCGGTCCACCCATATATCAAACTATCAAAGTAGCGAACGCGAATCATATGAACATGATGAAAACTAGTTTGACAGTAATTCTCATGTGTCCTCGGGAGCACTTTCCTTTATATAAGAGCTCGTTCAGGCTTGTCCCTTGCTAAAAAAGGGATTTGCCCATATTGTTGCACCTTTGTTACTATTGTTTACAAATTATCTTATCATACAACTATATGTTACCGACTATTTCAGTGCTTGCAAAGAATACATTACTGAAAACCGCTTATCATAACCTTCTGCTCCTCATTGGGTTCGACACTTTTACTTATCGAAAGGACTACGATAGATCCTCTATACTTGTGGGTCATCAGCCCTGCCGCGGCTACTACGTTGAGCACCTTTGATAGTGATAATTGATGCGTTTATACAGAAATTTAACCTAAATTTAAAAGGGTAGTTTGGCGCCTAACTAGCACTTTGAATTTATGTTGAATTTCAGTGTAAGCGCATCTATTTTCAGATTTTCTATTTTTTATATAATTTCTTTGGATATAAAAGTTGTTAACAAATAGTACTTTATGAATATATTTTTTGATATTAATTTTTTTAACAAGAATAACTTTGATAATTTTAGTTGCATGAATTGTATATAATATCAAGTTTAGTTATATAACTTTTATCGAACAAAAACATGTGTGTTACAAAATGATTTCAATTTTTTATAAATATTTGAACTCAAGAATTTTTCTGCATTCAATATGGACCATTCAAAGACATCTCATCGGTTACTCAAGAAAGTGCATCCAACTTTTGTCGTAACCCTCTCAACTCTTTAGCACATGCTATGTGGGTGAAATGATGATATTATGCCAAGTTTCAAATGACCTCGAAAGAGATTCCCTATTTTTCATATATTTATTGATTTTTTTGACCTAAATGACTCTAAAATTGAAAAGCACTACAAATGAACTCTGGAAAGGTTGAAACTTGCCATGTTATCATAATTTCACCAACATAGGATGTGCGAAAAAGTTGAGAGGGTTACGACAAAAGCTGGATGCACTTTGTGTACAAACGGGACAATCTCTTTCGAAGTATCATGGTTTCGAACGAAAACTCATTTGTTACAAAAGTATTTCATTTTTTTAACTTATTTCAATTCCACACTTTTTATGTGTTCAACATGCACCATGTAATATGTGCCTACGAGCAGACAAAATAAATTAAAAACAATTTTGAACTCAAGTTATTCACAATATATGGTTTGAAGGAAATTTCAACAAATTCAAATTTAAACCATTCAAATTTGAAAACTAATTGCACAAACAAAAACTAGACAAAATTTTGAATCTAATGCAAAAAGAATCACTCAAAAAACATTAAATATCCTAAAAGATATAAGTAATTCTAAACAGAAAATACAAAATTGCACATATGCCGACGGTGCAATAAAATAAAAAATAAAATTGCACCATCGGCGTAGCCTGAAAGGTATGCCGACGGCATAACCGTCGGCGTAGCTACGCCCCCGGATCCGCACCTCCTGGGATCGATGACGTGGCACATCGTAGCTATGCCGACGGTTTCCGTCAGGGCCGTCGGCATATCTTTGACGGCGTCAAACGGGAGTTACTCATCGAGCGAACGGGCCCGCTGATACGCCGACGGCCACCGTAGGCATAGGTGAATCTACGCCGACGGCCTTTGTACGCCGACGGAGCCGTCGGCATAGGTTCATTTACGCCGACGGTTTTTTATACGCCGACGGTGAGACGCTAGTGGTCGGCGTAGGGTGACGTATGCCGACGGGGGCCATCGGCATAGTCTAGGCCGTCGGCAACGATCCTGATTCTGATAGTGCATGAGTGACGCCACATCGAAGATCTGAGCCCATACTCGCATGTGAGCAATCTCGACGTCGCCCGGCGCCTTCGTACCATGTCCACTCTACTTCGCTAGTACGTAACTAGGATTTCTTGTTAGCTAGCTAAGCTAAACCTAGGAACTAAGTAATCAACCTAGGTCACTACAAAGTACACTGGGTCATTATCGTTATAGGTCCGTCGGCGAGCGATGAGCGAGAGTCTTGTCAGACTACCCGGATTTGGAAATTAATTAAATGCCACAACTTGAAGATACTCCCAATCTTGAATTGTCAGATCCGACCTTGACTTGTAGCTTGATTCACTAATAACCCCCAAACGAACTCGTCAAAATTTATTTCGTTAAGCTCGAGGCGTTGACAAGCTTTATTTAACTTTTCCCATCGGCCAACAGGAAGGAGAGTTAACATTATATACATTTAAAACTGAGAAACACCCATCCCAAAGTTTTATTTAACATTATATATCTATCCACTCAATTGGGTGTATAAGTCGGGTACGTTTTTAAGTCTTCGATTAAACTAATAAAACTTGTATATATGCCTCAAAAATTATATGGAAACTACATTCGACGATGATTTTGTAAATATAACACATGTTGCTCTAAATTGAACACCTAAAAATCTTGCCCAACTTATAAATCCAACCGGAGGGAGTATCCCAAGATTTTTTTTAAAAAGAAGTGTTACCTTCGCTCTCTGCATCAGCATGATGCATACGACTCTTTTATTAATCAGAATAAATCAAATAGTGTTCAGGATCCAAATACGCTGCATGAGAGCAGAGTACTAATAATAAAGATAATAAAAAAACACAACCGGCTGAAATAGATCTAGATGCCTAACCATCTAATCTATTAGTGGATCGCCATCCAAACCGGTTGAATATATCTTGCGCTACCATCTCCCATCCGGTACACCCAATAACCAAAGGCTTCCTGGTTTCCGCAGGAGTGAGTAACGACCACGTACGGATCATAGCCGCCGCCCTGTGAAGTACCAGCAAAAAATGAATATGTGTTGTCCTGTTAAAAACCAGATCATTCCGGCACTTCCAAATAGCCCATAGTAACACACACCCTCACACACGGATGTGTCTAGCAATATCATTATCAACTCCGTCTAGCCATGAACCAAAAAGTGTAAAATATACGGAGGATCACTATTAAATGTAACCCGAACAGATTGCCAAAGTAATTTTGCTACTGGACATTGGAGAAAAAGGTGTTCGATATTTTCCAGGTTACCACATATGCAACAGCTAGTATTACCAGGCCAGTTACGCTTAGCTAAATTGTCCTTAGTAAGAATCACCCTCTTTTGTACAAACCACATAAAAACCTTGATTCTCAAAGGAACCTTCACCTACCAAACGTTATTAGTCCTTGGTGTAATTGGGGGTGTAGCTATGCCGCCAGGTCTTGCGTTGGGCCCTTGTACACGTCTGGAAGTGTCGTGGCAGGTGCAAGCTCCCGACACGCGGCTCCCGGGTGTGACCCCCCTCACGAACATCGCTGCCGCAGCCGCACGGAGGATGGAAACGGTCACGTCAGGTCGACGCGGAGGGAATCTTGTGGTGGGTTAGGGCCGAACCTTGATCCGAAGGGAATCTTTTGGTGGGTTGGGCCCGAATCTTGATCTTAAATGTACCTAGGGGCCGGGCTATCACACCTAGGTGAAAATGTCCATCGATCAAACCCGGTCCGGCGAATGTCAAAGGCATAGACCGCCCAGTCAACTCTCGCAGGGTTAGACAGGACCGGTGTACTTTGGGGGGTAGCTATGCCGCCAGGTCTTTTGCTAGGCCCTCCTACACGTCCGGAAGTGCGGTGGCGGGTGCAAGCACCCGGCACGGGGCTCCGTGATGTCATCGCCCTCACCGACATCATCGCCGGCGTTGCACGGAGGGGGAAACGGCCACGTCGGGCAGTAACGAAGGGAATCTTGCGGTGGGTTGGGCCCGGATGAGCCGAAGTGTATCTATGGGCTGGAATATCACAGCCAGGTGAAAATGTCCATCGATCATACCTCGTCCGGTGAAAGTCAAAGGGGTAGACCCATCCGGGGTGTGACGCCCCTCACGGACGTCGCTGCCGCCACCACACGGAGGGTGGAAACACTAACGTCGGGTCGACGTGGAGGGAATCTTGCGGTGGGTTAGGCCCGGACCTTGATCCGAAGGGAATCTTGTGGTGGGTTGGGCCCGAACCTTGATCCGAACTGTACCTAGGGGCTGGGCTATCACACCCAGGTTAAAATGTCCATCGGTCAAACCCCGTCCGGCGAAAGTCAAAGGCGTAGACCGCCCGGTCAACTCTCGCAGGGTTAGACGGGACGGGTGTACTTTGGGGGGTCGCTATGCTGCCAGGTCTTTCGCTGGGCCCTCCTACACGTCCGGAAGTGCGGTGACGGGTGCAAGCACTCGGCACAGGGCTTTGTGGTGTCACCCCCCTCACCGACATCGCCGCCGGTGTCGCATGGAGGGGGGAACGGCCACGTCGGGTAGTAACGGAGGGAATCTTGCGGTGGGTTGGGCCCGGACCTTGATCCGAAGGGTATCTATGGGCTGGCCTATCACAACCAGGTGAAAATATCCATCGGTCATACCTCGTCTGATGAAAGTCAAAGGGGGAAACGACCACGTCGGGCAGTAACAAAGGGAATCTTGCGGTGGGTTGGGCCCGGACGATCCGAAGTGTATATATGGCCTGGCGTATCACAGCCAGGTGAAAATGTCCATCGATCATACCTCGTCTGGTGAAAGTCGAAGGGGTAGACCCGTCCGGTCAACAATGCTAGGGTTAGACGGGACGGTGTAATTGAGGGGTAGCTATGCCGCCAAGTCTTGCGCTGGGCCCTCCAACACGTCTGGAAGTGTGGTGGAAGGTGCAAGCTCCCGGCACGCGGCTCCGGGGTGTGACCCCCCTCACGGACGTCGCTGCCGCCGCCGCACGAAGGGTGGAAACGGTCACGCCAGGTCGACGTAGAGGGAATCTTGCTGTGAGTTAGGACCGGACCTTGATCCGAAGGGAATCTTTTGGTGGGTTGGGCCCGAACCTTGATCTGAACTGTACCTAGGGGCTGGGCTATCACACCCAGGTGAAAATGTCCATCGGTCAAACCCCGTCCGGCAAAAGTCAAAGGCATAGACCGCTCGGTCAACTCTCGTAGGGTTAGACGGGACGGATGTACTTTGGGGGGTAGCTATGCTGCCAGGTCCTTTGCTGGGCCCTCCTACACGTCCGGAAGTGCGGTGGCGGGTGCAAGCACCCGGCACGGGGCTTCGTGGTGTCACCAGCCTCACCGACATTGCCGCCAGCGTCGCATGGAGGGGGGAACGGCCACGTCGGTCAGTAACAGAGGGAATCTTGCGGTGGGTTGGGCCCGAACCTTGATCCGAAGTGCATCTATGGGCTGGCCTATCATGGCCAGGTGAAACAGTCCATTGGTCATTCCTCTTCCGGTGAAAGTTAAAGGGGTAGACCCGTCCGGTCAACAATGCTAGGGTTAGACGGGACGGTGTAATTTGGGGTGTAGCTATGCCGCCACGTGTGGAAGTGTCGTGGCAGGTGCAACCTCCCGGCACGCGGCTCCCGGGTGTGCCCCCCTCACGGACGTCATTGCCGCCACCCCACAGAGGGTGGAAACGGTCACGTCAGGTCGACGCAGAGTGAATCTTGCGGTGGGTTAGGCCCGGACCTAGATCCGAAGGGAATCTTTTGGTGGGTTGGGTGCGAACCTTGATCTTAAATGTACCTAGGGGCTGGGCAATCACACCTAGGTGAAAATGTCCATCGATCAAACCCGGTCCGGCAAAACTCAAAGGCATAGACCACCTGGTCAACTCTCGCAAGGTTAGACGGGACGGGTGTACTTTGGGTGGTAGCTATGCCGCCAGGTCTTTCGTTGGGCCCTCCTACACGTCCAAAAGTGCGGTGGCGGGTGCAAGCACCCGGCACGGGGCTCCGTGGTGTCACCCCCCCTCACCGACATCGCCGCCGGCATCGCACGGAGGGGGAAACAGCCACGTCGGGCAGTAACGAAGGGAATCTTGCGGTGGGTTGGGCCCGGATGATCTGAAGTGTATCTATGGGCTGGAATATCACAGCCAGGTGAAAATGTCCATCGATCATACCTCGTCCGGTGAAAGTCAAAGGGATAGACCCGTCCGGTCAACAATGCTAGGGTTAGACGGGATGGTGCAATTGAGGGGGAGGGGGTAGCTATGCCGCCAGGTCTTGTGCTGGGCCCTTCCACACGTCTGGAAGTGTGGTGGAAGGTGCAAGCTCCCGACACGCGGCTCGGGGGTGTGACCCCCCTCATGAACGTTGCTGCCACCGCCACACGGAGGGTGGAAACGGTCACGTCAGGTCAACGTGGAGGGAATCTTGCGGTGGATTAGGCCCATACCTTGATCCAAAGGGAATCTTGTGGTGGGTCGGGCCCAAACCTTGATCCAAACTGTACCTACGGGCTGGGCTATCACACCCAGGTGAAAATGTACATCGGTCAAACCCCGTTTGGCGAAAGTCAAAGGCGTAGACCGCCCGGTCAACTCTCGCAGGGTTAGACGGGATGGGTGTAATTTGGGGGTTAGCTATGCTGTCAGGTCTTTCGCTGGGCCCTCCTACATGTCCGGAAGTGCGGTGGCGGGTGCAAGCACCCGGCACGGGGCTTTGTGGTGTCACCTCCCCTCACCGACATCGTTGTCGGCGTCGCATGGAGGTGGGAATGGCCACGTTGGGCAGTAACGCAGGGAATACCATGTTGAATCCATATGGTATGTCGTCCAATCTATACAACTTCTGTCCCGTGTTTGTTATTCCGCTCAACCTCCCTCCCGGCGTCGTAATGCAACGCAATACCATGTTCTTGTCGCTGATCATTCCAGGGCCTGATTACCGGGAAAGAATTTGGGAGTGTTTATGCAGCCTCTGGTGGATGATTTGCTCCATTGTTGGTACTTTCCGAGATTGACATACGACCGACATCTGAAAAAAAAACTTCTTGAAGAATGTTTGGTTGATGTATTGCATGCATGACTTTCCCGGCTATGCCCTATTTTGTGGATGGTGTACAAGTGGGAAGATGCCATGCCCAGTGTGCGTACAGGCTCTCCGTTTTACTTGGCTGTAGAAGGGTGGCAAGTATGTAGCCTTTGACATGCATCGACAGTTCCTCCCTACAGACCATCTAGACAGGGAAGACAAGAAGAACTGCATGAAAGGCCGGGTTGTCCATGAAGTAAACGAGATTCCAATGTTTTCTGGGGCAGATGTTCTTGTTCAGCTAAAACCTCTCAAGCCTAAAGGCGAAGGCAAAGGCAAAGGCAAAGGCAAAGGCAAAGGCAAAGGGGAAAGTGAAGGCGAAGGCCCAGGAAAACGCAAAGGCAAAGGCAAAGCGAAACGCTTTGAGGGATATGGTGACACTAGTAGAAAACAGACTTTTTGTCCCGTGCGTTAGTCCCAGTCTGGTTACGAGCCGGTACTAAAGACGGTATTAGTACCGGTTCGTGCCGGCTCCAACGGCTAGGAGAAGGGCGACCTTTGGTACCGGCTCGTGAGCGATCTTTAGTACCTATTTGTGTCACGAGCCGGTACTCAAGGGGGCATGCAGGCTTCTGGTCAGACCTGGGCCTTGCTTGCACCTTTAGAACCGGCTCGTGACACCAGTCGGTACTAAAAGTGCAACCTTTAGTACCGGTTAGTGACACCAGCCGATACTAAAGACTTCCTATATCATCTCCTTCGCCCGCAGCCGATCGAAGGGCGATCGATGGGGCTCTCCTTGCTTTGTTTTCTCCCCTGTTCTCTTCTTCTAGCTCGAAGCTCATCCTCCATTTTGCCAATGGTTTGTCAAGATTTAAAGGCACCCCATCTATAGTGTTCATAAAGGTTAGCAACTTTGCTCCTTCATCTCTCATTGCTAGATTAGCTTGTGGTATGTTCAAAGATATGTGATATGTGATTTGTGGGAGTTTATTTGATTTATATGGAATTTGAGCTCAAATTAACTTTTTAGGTTTTGCTCCTTCATCTCTCATTGCTAGATTAGCTTGTGGTATGTTCAAAGATATGTGATATGTGATTTGTGGGAGTTTATTTGATTTATATGCAATTTGAGCTCAAATTAACTTGTTAGGTTTTGCGCCTTCATCTCTCATTGCTAGATTAGCTTGTGGTATGTTCAAAGATATGTGATATGTGATTTGTGGGATTTTATTTGATTTATATGCAATTTGAACTCAAATTAACTTGTTAGGTTGCATATGTACGTGTGTACGTGTGGTTTATTTGGTGCGCCTTCCCATTCCCATCCTAACCACCGTCGATCGTCCGCACCGTCTCGTCGCGGCACCGGTCACCTTGTTGAGCCTCTTGTTCTTCTTAAAATCTTTTAAAAAAAATTACTTGTATGATTTAGATAGCTGCGTGTACGATTTACTTACTTGTATTATTGTTAGTTATTATATAGTGTCATGGTTATGGTATCAGCCCACGTCGGCCCTCGTCTAGTCTATGATTCAGATGTGGTATGTCGTTATCTTTTATAAATATTTCACACATCATCTAATGTCCATGACAATTAATTATGCCACCAAATTGACATAGATGTTTTTATCTATAGGAAGTAGTTGAACCAGAAATTCGAACCGACTATGCAATTCTGCTCGAGAAATTAACACAAGCTGAAAAAGAAATTGATCATTTAAAAGAAAAATTGAAAAGATCTGAAGATGAGAAGATGGGATTGGAGATGCATGTTGCCGATATCATCGATGATCACAAGAACAAGATGGCTGGAATGCGCTTGAAGCTTAGAAAGATTAGAAAATATGCCATTGATAAGGAGGCTTGGTATCATTATGCCGTTGGCTCAATTGTAACTTTAGTTGCGATTATGATCGCATTTGTTGTTGCATTTACATGGTTTAGATAGTTGTATATACTTTTATGAGATGTATGTATGACCTCTAAGTATCTATTATTTGCAGTAATAACATTTGGTCAATGCTAGCTCTACTTTTCGTTGTGATGTGATGATGCAGTTGTATTAATTTGGTCACTTCGATGTTGTGTAGTAAACATGAGCCGGCAATGGATGTACGATGACCGACTAAGTCCGGGGTTTCTTAATGGCCTGCATGATTTTATTCGTGTGGCTGAGGCAAACAAGCAGAATGGTTTCATGTGTTGTCCATGTCGTGACTGTAAGAATGAAAGGAATTACTCTACCTCAAAAACCCTTCACTACCACTTGCTGAAGTCCGGTCTCATGTCCAGCTATAGCTGTTGGACCAAGCATGGAGAAAGAGGGGTTATAATGGAAGACAAGGAAGAAGAAGAGGATGATGACAACTATCCTTTCGCCGATACAACAATGGGGGAAGCTGAAGAAGAGGCATCAATGGGGGAAACTGAAGAAGAGGCATCAGGAAGGCAGGCAACCATTTCAAAGGTGATCCAGATAACCGGAAGAATCCTCGCCTCCGTACTGGTGAATATATATTTGATATGGTCAAGGATTTACCGGTAATCTTTGGAAAGGGTCCTGGCGGACAATTTGTTCCGAATGACGCTTATGAACACACACCCATGTGGAAGAAGAAATCTATATTTTGGGAACTTGAATATTGGAAAGCCCTAGAGGTCCGCAATGCAATCGACGTGATGCATGTGACGAAGAATCTTTCTGGGAACCTGCTAGGCTTCTTGGGCGTGTATGGAAAGACGAAGGATACACCGGATGCAGGGGAGGACAAGCAAAGAGTATGTTAGGTAGCATTCCACATCAAAAATTCGTTCTTTATCACTTCCCTACTCGAAGACGAGCAAGAGTTAAGCTTGGGGATGCTTGATACGTCTCCAACATATCTATAATTTTTGACCGTTCCATGCTATTATATTATCAACCTTGGATGTTTTCTATGCATGAATATGCTATTTTATATTATTTTTTGGAACTAACTTATTAATCCAGTGCCCAGTGCCAGTTCCTATTTTTCCCGTGTTTTTGACCTTTTCCATATAGGAATATCAAACGGAGTCCAAACGGAATAAAAATTTCTCCGTGATTTTTTATGGAAAATATCAAAAATATCTGAAGAAAGAGATATCAGAGAAGAGGCTCGAGGTAGTCACGAGCCTGCCGAGCGCGGGGCCACCCCCTGGCCGCGCCTGGAGGGCTCGTGACCTCCTCGTGGCCCCTCTCAACTTGTTCCCGACTCCAGATGGCCTTATAAATACGGAAACCTTCACAAACAAACCTAGATCGCAAGTTCCGCCGCCGCAGACCTCCAGAGCCACCAAAAACCAATCGGGAGACCGTTCCGGCATCCTGCCGGAGGGGAATTCATCGCTGGTGGCCATCTTCATCAACATCATTGCCTCTCCGATGATGCGTGAGTAGTTCACCTCATACCTATGGGTCCATAGCTAGTAGCTATATGGCTTCTTCTCTCTCTTTGATCTTCAATAGAAAGTTCTCCATGATCTTCATGATGATCTATCCGATGTAATCTTCTTCTGCGGTGTGTTTGTTGAGATCCGATGAATTGTGGATTTATGATCAGATTATCTATGAATATTATTTGAGTCTCCTCTGATTTCTTACATGCATGATTTCGTATCCTTGTAATTCTCTTCGAGTTATGGGTTTCATTTGGCCAACTTGATCTATAGTTCTTGGAATGGGAGAAGTGCTTGGTTTTGCGTTCATACCGTGCAGTGTCCTCACCTAGTGACAGAAGGGGTAGTGAGGCACGTATCGTGTTGTTGCCATCAAGGGTAAAAAGATGGGTTTTATATCATACTGCATGAATCTATCCCTCTACATCATGTCATCTTGCTTAAAGCGTTACTCCGTTTATCATGAACTTAATACATAAGATGAATGTTGGATAGCGGTCGATGTGTGGAGTAATAGTAGTAGATGCAGAAAGTATCGGTCTACTTGTCTCGGACGTGATGCCTATATGTATGATCATAGCCTTAGATATCGTCATGACTTTGCGCTATTCTATCAATTGCTCAACAGTAATTTGTTCACCCACCGTAATACTTGCTTTCATGTGAGAAGCCTCTAGTGAACACTATGGCCCTCGGCTCTATTTTACACATTATATATTCAGATCTAAACACAAAAACACTAAAAAAACACTTTGCAGCAATTTTATTTACTTATTTACATTCATCTATTACCACTATCAGATCTCACTTTGCAAGCAATCGTGAAGAGATTGACAACCTCTTTATCGCGTTGGGTTCAAGTTTCTTTGTGTTTGTGCAGGTTCTTTGTAGCTTCATCTTGTTACTCCTACTGGATTGATACCTTGGTTCTCAAACTGAGGGAAATACTTACCGCTACCTTGCTGCATCACCCTTTCCTCTTAAAGGGAAAAACAAACGCAAGACAAGAATTCTCGTATCAACTTGTCAATTTCTGGTGACGTTGTAGAGAAGTAGCAGCAAGAATTTCTGGCGCCGTTGCCGGGGAGTATTCAAGTGAAGCATATCTACAAGTACTTATCACAAACCCATCTGCTGCATTTACATTATTTTCCATTTGACTCTCGTTTTCCTCTCCCCCACTTCTAAAACAAAAATTACAAAAATATTTGCCTTTCTTTATTTGCCCTTTTCTTTCGCTTGCTTTCTGTTTGCTTCTGTGCTTGTCTTCTTGCTAAGTCACCATGTCTGAAAACACTAAATTATGTGACTTCTCTAATACGAATAACAATGATTTTATTAGTATTCAAATTTGTCCCACCACTAGTGCGGAATCATATGAAATTAATGCTGACTTGTTGAATCTTGTTATGAAAGAGCAATTTTCCGGCCTTTCGAGTCAAAATGCCGCATCCCATCTTAATACCTTTATTGAGTTATGTGATATGAAAAAGAAGAGAGATGTGGATAATGATATGATTAAATTGAAGCTATTTCCGTTCTCACTACCTAATGATATGTGGATAATGATAATGATATGATCGAGCAAAAACTTGGTTTTCATCTTTACCTAAAAATAGTATTGATTCATGGAACAAGTGTAAAGATGCCTTTATTTCCAAGTATTTTTCACCTCCTAAGATTATCTCTCTCGGTAATGATATCATGAATTTTAAGGAACTAGATCATGAACATGTTGCCCAATCTTGGGAGAGAATGAAATTGATGATTAGAAATTGTCCCGCTCATGGTCTAATTCTCTGGATGATTATACAAATTTTCTATGCTGGTTTGAATTTTGCTTCTAGAAATATCTTGGATTCCGCCTCTGGTGGAACTTTTATGGAAATCACATTAGGAGAAGCTACAAAACTCTTGGATAATATCATGACAAATTATTCTCAATGGCACACTAAAAGGTCACCTAATAGTAAAAAAGTTCATGATATAGAAGAAATTAACTCTTTGAGTGCTAAGATGGATGAGTTAATGAAATTGGTTGCTAGGAAGAGTGTTCCTCTAGATCCTAATGATATGCCTTTATCTTCCTTGATTGAGAATAGCAATGAAAATTTGGATATTAATTTTGTTGGGAGGAATAATTTTGGTAACAACAATGCTTATAGAGGTAACTTTAATCCTAGGCCTTTTCCTAGTAACCCCTCTAATAATTTTGGAAATTCCTACAACAATGCTCACGGAAATTATAATAAAATACCCTCTGATCTTGATATTAATATTAAGGAGTTTATTAATTCGCAAAAGATTTTCAATGTTTCCATAGAAGAAAACCTGCTTAAAATTGATGATTTGGCTAACTGTTGATAGAATGTCTCTTGATATTGATGCTTTGAAATTGAGATGTGTTCCTCCCATGATTAATATGGATGAAACTTTGAAAGCGATGCGTATTTGTATGAATAAGATTAAAGAAAGAACCACCCAAATTTGTGCTAGACATGAATGGCTCAAAAAGGCGTGCTCTCGTGATGAGAATCACGAAGATCTTAGAGTGCTTGATGTGACTCCTATTGAATCCTTGTTTTCTAATGTCAATCTTAATTGTGATGGGGCTGGATGTGAATCCACTTTGGTTGAGAAATACCGGAATGATTCAGAGTCTATTTATCTTGATGCTAAAAATACTAAAAGTGGAGTAGAGGATGTTAAACTTTGAATAGTGATGAAATTACTAATTTGCATCTCAAGGAATTTAATTATGGTAGTTGATCTTTGATTGAATGTATTTCCTTGATGCAATCTAAGCTAAACTCTCCACATGCTTATAGCCAAAATAAGGCTTTTACTAAACATATCGTTGATGTTATGATGAAATCTCTTGAAGAGAAACTTGAGTTGGAAATATCTATTCCTAGAAAACTTCATGATGAGTGGGAACCTACTATAAAGATCAAGATTAAAAATTATGAATGCCATGCTTTGTGTGATTTGGGTGCTAGTGTTTCCACAATTCCAAAATCTTTATGTGATGTTCTAGGTTTTAATAAGATTGATGCGTGCTCTCTTAATTGGCATCTTGCAGATTCTACTATTAAGAAACCTATGGGAAGGATTAATGATGTTCTTATTATTGCAAATAGGAATGATGTGCCTGTAGATTTCATTGTTCTTGATATTGATTGCAATCCTACATGTCCCATTATTCTTGGTAGACCTTTCCTTAGGACTATTGGTGCGGTCATTGATATGAAGAAAGGGAATATTAAATTTCAATTTCCATTAAAGATGGGCATGGGAAATTTTACTAGAAAGAGAATAAAATTGCCTTATGAATCTATTATGAGAGCTACTTATGGTTTGAGCACTAAAGATGATAATACTTGATTCTATTGCCTCATGCCTAGCTAAGGGTGTTAAACAATAGCGCTTGTTGGGAGGCAACCCAATGAATAGGTTTATTTTTGCTCTTTTACTTTCTGTTTTGCTGAGTAAAAACCATCATGATTCTGTTATGATTTTTTTTGAGCTTAGTAATTTTGCTCCCATGTGCTTCACTTATATCTTTTGAGATTGGTAATTTTTCTCACATGTGCTTCACTTATATCTTTTGTTCTAGATAATTTTTCTCTAGTGCTTCACTTAAATCTTTGTAGAGCACGGCGGTGTCAAATTTTGTAGAAATACAAACTCTCGAATCTTCACTTATATCATTTTGAGAGTGATCTCTCTAAGTAACTTGGTAATTGGCATGTGTTATGAAATTAGTCCTAAATATGATAGGCATCCAAAGAGGATATAATAAAAACTTTCATATTCAAGTGCGTTGATTAAGTAAGATAAGTTTGATTCCTCGCAATTAGTTTTGAGATATGGATATGTTAATATTAGAGTTATGTTAGTAGGGTGTTGTGAATCTAGAAATACTTATGTTGAAGTTAGTGATTCCCCTAGCATGCACGTATGGTGAACCGCTATGTTAGGAAGTCAGAACATAATTGATTTATTGATTGTCATCCTTTGTGTAGAGGTTGGGATCGCGCGATGGTTAACTCCTACCAACCCTTCCCCTAGGAGTATGCGTTTAGCACTTTGTTTCGATTACTAATAACTTTTTGGCAAAAAGTATATGAGTTCTTCATGACTAATGTGAGTCCATGGTATAGATGCACTTTCACCTTCCGCCATTGCTACCCTCTCTAGTGCTGCACAACTTTCGCCGGTGCAGAAACCCACCATATGCCTTCCTCAAAACAGCCACCATACCTACCTATTATGGCATTTTCATAGCCATTCCGAGATATATTGCCATGCAACTTTCACCGTTCTGCCTCATGACATGTTCTATCATTTTCGTTTATATAGAAGTCATTGTCTTTCTAAGTATCGAGTTGTAAGTAAATAAAAGTGTGATGATCATCATTATTAGAGCAATGTCCCATGTGAGGAAATAAAAGAGGCCAAAGATGCCCACCAAATAAAAAGAGGCCAAAGAGCCCAATCAAAAAAGTGAGAGAAAAAGAGAGAAGGGACAATGCTACTATCTTGTTCCACACTTGTGCTTCAAATAGCACCATGTTCTTCATCACAGAGAGTCTCTTGTTTTGTCACTTTCATATGCCAGTGGAAATTTTCATTATATAACTTGGCTTGTATATTCCAATGATGGGCTTCCTCAAATTAGCCTAGGTCTTCGTGAGCAAGCAAGTTGGGTGCACACCCACTAGTTTTCATTTGTGAGCTTTCATACACTTTTAGCTCTAGTGCATCCGTTACATGGCAATCCCTACTCACTCACATTGATATCTATTGATGGGCATCTCCATAGCCTATTGATACACTGAGTCATTGTGACCATCTCCTCCTTTTTGCCTCACAACCTCCACCACACTCTATTCCACCTATAGTGCTATATCCATGGCTCACGCTCATGTATTGCGTGAGAGTTTAAAAAGTTTGAAAAATGAGAGTGTTAAAACAATTACTTGGCCAATACCGAGGTTGTTCATGATTTAAATTCATTATGTGGGGATGATGGAGCATAGCCAGACTATATGATTTTGTAGGGATAGCTTTCTTATGGCCTGGTTATTTCAAAAGTTCATGATTACTTCGCTATTATGCTTGAAGTATTATCGTTCTCATGTCAATATTAAACTATTGTTTTGAATCTTACGGATCTGAACATTCATGCCACAATAAAGAGATTACATGAAACAAATATGTTAGGTAGCATTCCACATAAAAAATTCATTCTTTATCACTTACCTACTCGAGGACGAGCAAGAGTTAATCTTGGGGATGCTTGATACGTCTCCAACATATCTATAATTTTTGACCGTTCCATGCTATTATATTATCAACCTTGGATGTTTTCTATGCATGAATGTGCTATTTTATATTATTTTTTGGAACTAACTTATTAATCCAGTGCCTAGTGCCAGTTCCTGTTTTTCTCGTGTTTTCGACCTTTTCCAGATAGGAATCTCAAACGGAGTCCAAACGGAATAAAACTTTCTCCGTGATTTTTTATGGAAAATATCAAAAATATCTGAAGAAAGAGGTAGTCACGAGCCTGGAGGGCTCGTGACCTCCTCGTGGCCCCTCTCGACTTGTTCCCGACTCCATATGGCCTTATAAATACGGAAACCTTCACAAACAAACCTATATCGCAAGTTCCGCCGCCGCAGACCTCCAGAGCCACCAAAAACCAATCGGGAGACCGTTCCGGCATCCTGCCGGAGGGGAATTCATCGCTGGTGGCCATCTTCATCAACACCATTGCCTCTCCGATGATGCGCGAGTAGTTCACCTCAGACCTATGGGTCCATAGCTAGTAGCTAGATGGCTTCTTCCCTCTCTTTGATCTTCAATACAAAGTTCTCCATGATCTTCATGGTGATCTATCCGATGTAATCTTCTTTTGCGGTGTGTTTGTTGAGATCCGATGAATTGTGGATTTATGATCAGATTATCTATGAATATTATTTGAGTCTCCTCTGATTGCTTACATGCATGATTTCGTATCCTTGTAATCCTTTTTGAGTTATGGGTTTCGTTTGGCCAAC
Source organism: Hordeum marinum (assembly GCA_022496015.1). Taxonomy (NCBI): domain Eukaryota; kingdom Viridiplantae; phylum Streptophyta; class Magnoliopsida; order Poales; family Poaceae; genus Hordeum; species Hordeum marinum. The sequence continues at coordinate 3,293,875 of CM039677.1, read as the reverse complement.
TTGATCTATAGTTCTTGCAATGGGAGAAGTGCTTGGTTTTGGGTTCATCCCGTGCCGTGTCCTCACCTAGTGACAACAGGGGTAGCGAGGCACGTATCGTGTTGTTTCCATCAAGGGTAAAAAGATGGGGTTTATATCATATTGCATGAATCTATCCCTCTACATCATGTCATCTTGCTTAAAGCGTTACTCCGTTTATCATGAACTTAATACACTAGATGAATGCTGGCTAGCGGTCGATGTGTGGAGTAATAGTAGTAGATGCGGAAAGTATCAGTCTACTTGTCTTGGACGTGATGCCTATATGTATGATCATTGCCTTAGATATCGTCATGACTTTGCGCTATTCTATCAATTGCTCAACAGTAATTTGTTCACCCACCGTAATACTTGCTTTCATGAGATAAGCCTCTAGTGAACACTATGGCCCCCGGGTCTATTTTACACATTATATATTCAGATCTAAACACTAAAACACTAAAAAAAATACTTTGCTGCAATTTTATTTACTTATTTACATTCATCTATTACCACTATCACATCTCACTTTGCAAGCAATCTAGAAGAGATTGACAACCTCTTTATCGCGTTGGGTGCAAGTTTGTTTGTGTTTGTGTAGGTTCTTTGTAGCTTCATCTTGTTACTGCTACTAGATTGATACCTTGGTTCTCAACTTGAGGGAAATACTTACCGCTACCTTGCTGCATCACCCTTTCCTGTTCAAGGAAAAAACCAACACAAGACAAGAATTCTCCTATCAACTTGCCAATTTCTGGTGACGTTATAGAGAAGTAGCAAGGAGGTGTCAGACCTCAGGACATCGTACTATCTAGACCACGTTCCCACTCTGCATAATCTTGATAACCCACAAGTATAGGGGATCGCAACAGTTTTCGAGGGTAAAGTATTCAACCCAAATTTATTGATTCGACACAAGGGGAGCCATAGAATATTCTCGAGTATTAGCAGTTGAGTTCTTAATTCAACCACACCTGAAAGATTTAGTATCTATAGCAAAGTTTTAGTAGCAAAGCAATATGGTAGTAACAGTAATAGCGGTGATAGTAGATGTAGTGATTGGCATAGCAATTGTGACAATAGTAGTGGAAAAGTAACTAAGCAAGAACCAGTATAGGAAAAGCTCGTAGGCATTGGATCGGTGATGGATGATTATGCCGGATGGTATTCATCATGTAACTGTTATAACATAGGGTAATACGTAACTAGCTCCAGTTCGTCAATGTAATGTAGGCATGTATTCCGTATATAGTCAAACGTGCTTAGGGAAAAGAACTTGCATCACATCTTTTGTCCATCCCTCCCGTGGCAGCGGGGTCCTAATGGAAACTAAGGGATATTAAGGTCACCTTTTAATAGAGTACTGGAACAAAGCATTAACACATGGTGAATACATGGAATCCTCATACTATGGTCATCTCCGGGAGTGGTTCCGGCTATTGTCACTCCGGGGTTGCTGGGTCATAACACATAGTAGGTGACTACAACTTGCAGAATAGGATCAAGAACACACATATATTGATGAAAACATAATAGGTTCAGATCTGAAATCATGGCACTCGGGACCTAGTGACAAGCATTAAGCATAGCAAAGTAGTAGCAACATCAATCTTAGAACATAGTGGATACTAGGGATCAAACCCCATCAAAACTAACTCGATTACATGATAGATCTCGTCCAACTCATCACTGTCCAGCAAGCCTACGATAATATTACTCATGAACTATGAAGAGCATCATGAAATTGGCGATGGAGGATGGTTGATGATGACGATGGCTTCGATTTCCACTCTCCGGAGCCCAAAACGGACTCCAGATCTGCCCTCCCGAGGAAGAACTGGTGGTGGCGCTGGCTCCGTATTGTAAAACGCGTTGCTTTCTTCTCCTTGATTTTTTCTGGAACGAAAGAGTATATATGGAGCTGGAGATAAGGTCGGAGGAGCCACGTGGGCCCCACGAGCCTGCCAGGCGTGGCCAGGGGGGTACCCATGCCTGGTGGGCTCGTGGCCCATTGGCAGCCCCTCTCCGGTTGATTCTTCCTCCGGTATTTTTTATATATTCCATAAAAATTCCCCGTAAGTTTTCAGTTCATTCCGAGAACTTCTATTTCTTCACCAAAACAACACCACGGCAGTTCTGCTGAAAACAGCGTCACTCCGGGTTAGTTTCATTCAAATCATGCAAATTAGAGTTCAAAACAAGGGCAAAAGAGTTTGGAAAAGTAGATACGTTGGAGACGTATCAATCTTCACCTCGACCAGAAGTACAAAGAGTTTCTCCTCAACCTACTAAACCTACTAAAAATATTTATTATGAGATTCCGTCGGGTATGCTAGAGAAACTGTTGGCTAATCCTTTTACAGGAGATGGAACATCACATCTCGACTTGCATCTAATCTATGTACATGAGGCTTGTGGTTTATTTAAGCTTGCAGGTCTGCTCGAGGATGAGGTATAGAAGAAAGTCTTTCCCTTATCTTTAAGGGATAAAGCATTGACATGGTATAGGCTATGTGATGATACTGGATCATGGATCTATAAACGATTGAAGTTGGAATTTCATCAAAAGTTTTATCCTATGCATTTGGTGCATCGTGATCGGAATTATATCTACAATTTTTGGCCTAGTGATAGAGAAAGTATCGCTCAAGCTTGTGGGAGGCTTAAGTCAATGTTATATACATGCCCCAACCATGAGCTCCCAGAGAGATTATTATTATGAACTTTTATGCTCGACTTTCTCATGACAATCGCACCATGCTCGACACTTCTTGCACCGGCTCTTTCATGAAGAGAGATATTGACTTCAGATGGGATTTATTGGAAAGAATTAAACGCAATTCTGAAGATTGGGAGTTTGATGAAGGTAATGAGTCAGGTATGAATCTTAAGTTCGATTGTGTTAAATCTTTCGTAGAAACAAATACCTTTCGTGATTTTAGCGCTAAACATGGACTTGACTCTGAGATAGTAGCTTATTTTTGCGAATCATTTGCTACACATGTTAATCTCCCTAAAGAGAAGTGGTTTAAATATCATCCTCCTATAGAAGTCAATATAGGTAAACCTGTTCCAGTTGAAGAGAAAGTAATTGCTTATAATGATTCTATTGGTCCTATTGCTTACATTGAGAAACCACCTTTCCCTGTTAGAATAAAGGATCATGCTAAAGCTTCAACTGTGATACGTAAGGGCTACATCAGAACACCTACACCCCTTGAGCAAATTAAAGTTGAACCTAGTATTGCTATTATTAAAGATCTCTTGGCCGATAATGTTAATGCGCATGTTATTCAATTTTGTGAAGCCTTTGCTAGAATTGCTAAACCTCATGCTAGAGACAAGCATAGACCCGTCGTTGGCATGCATGTTGTTTCTGTTAAGATAGGAGATCATTCCTATCATGGTTTATGTGATATGGGTGCTAGTGTTAGTGCAATACCCCAATCTTTATATAACGAAATTAAAGATGAAATTGCACCTGTCGAGATGGAAGGTATTGAGTTTACTATTAAACTTGCTAATAGAGATACTATTTGCCCTGTGGGAATTGTTAGAGATGTTGAAGTCTTGTGTGGTAAAACTAAGTATCCTACTGATTTCCTTGATCCTGCTACCACACAAGATAGCTTTTGTCCCATCATATTTGGTAGACCTTTCCTCAATACTATTAATGCTCAAATGATTGTGAGACAAACTATTACTGTTGGCTTTGAAGGTGTGTCACATGAATTTCATTTTTCTAAGTTGGTAAACAACATAATGAAAAAGAATTGTCTAGTAAGGATGAAATTATTGCTCTTACTTCTATTGTTGTGCCTCCTACTGATCCTTTAGAGCAATATTTGCTTGAACATAAAAATGATATGCATATGGATGAGAGGAATGAGATAGAAAGAGTTATCTTTGAACAACGTCCAATCCTTAAGACTAACTTTCCTGTTGAATTACTTGGAGATCCACCACCACCAAAGGGTGATCCTGTGTTTGAGGTTAAACAATTACCTGATACTCTTAAGTATGCTTATCTTGATGAAAAAGAGATATATCCTATTATTATTAGTGCTAACCTTTCAGAGCATGAAGAAAAGAAATTATGATAAACTCCAAGGAAGCACCGTGCTGCTATTGGATATACTCTTGATGATCTTAAAGGCATTAGTCCTACTCTATGCCAGCATAAAATTAAAACTGATCCTGATTCCAAACCAGTTGTCGATCCTCAACGAAGACTGAATCCTAAAATGAAAGAGGTGGTAAGAAAAGAAATACTAAAGCTCCTGGAAGCAGGTACTATTTACCCTGTAGCCTATAGTGATTGGGTAAGTCCGATGCATTGTGTTGTTCCTAATGATAAAGAAGGGAGGTATTACCGTTGTTCCTAATGATAAAGATGAATTGATCCCACAAACAATTGTTACTGGCTCTAGGATGGTAATTGATTTTAGGAAATTAAATAAAGCTACCAAGAAAGATCATTACCCTCTACCTTTCATTGATCAAATGCTAGAAAGATTGTCTAAACATACACACTTTTGCTTTCTAGATGGTTATTCCGGTTTCTCCCAAATACCTGTTTCACAATCTGATCAGGAGAAAACCACTTTTACTCGCCCTTTCGGTACCTTTGCTTATAGACGTATGCATGTTGGTTTATGTAATGCACCTACTACCTTTCAAAGATGTATGATGGCTATATTCTTTGATTTTTGTGAAAAGATTGTTGAGGTCTTCATGGATGATTTCTTCGTTTTTGGATCTTTCTTTTGATGATTGCTTGAGCAACCTTGATCGAGTTTTGCAGAGATGTGAAGATACTAACCTTGTCTTGAATTGGGAGAAGTGCCACTTTATGGTTAATGAAGGCACTGTCTTGGGACACAAGATTTCTGAAAGAGGTATTGTGGTTGATAAGGCTAAAGTTGATGCCATTGAGAAGATGCCATGCCCTACAAATGTTAAAGGTATACGAAGTTTTCTTGGTCATGCTGGTTTCTATAGAAGGTTCATTAAGGACTTCTCTAAGATCTCTAGGCCTCTCACTAATCTCTTGCAAAAAGATATTCCATTTGTTTTTGATGAAGATTGCGAAGAAGCATTTGAAAAACTCAAGAAATCTTTGATAACTGCACCTATTTTTCAACCACCTGATTAGAACCTACCTTTTGAAATTATGTGTGATGCTAGTGATTATGCTGTTGGTGTTGTCCTAGGGCAAAGAGTTGATAAGAAATTAAATGTTATTCATTATGCCAGTAAAACTCTAGACAATGCCCAAAGAAATTATGCTACCATTGAAAAAGAATTTTCAGCAGTTGTGTTTGCATGTGATAAGTTCAGACCTTATATTGTGGATTCTAAAGTTACTATTCACACTGATCATGTGCTATTAAATACCTCATGGAAAAGAAAGATGCTAAAATAACTTGTCTAGGTTAGAGAATATTCTTGATGACCCACAACCTATTAATGATTGTTGTCCTGATGAACAATTAAATGTTGTCAATGCTTCACGTAGTACACCAAGGTATGCTGATTATGCTAATTATATTGTTGCTAAATATATACCACCTATCTTCACGTACCAACAAAACAAAAAGTTCTTTTATGATTTGAGAAATTACTTTTGGCATGATCCTCACCTGTATAAGGAAGGAGTAGATGGTATTATTAGACGTTGTGTACCTGAGCATGAACAGGAACAGATCCTACAGAAGAGTCACTCCGAGGCTTATGAGGGACACCATGCTGGAGATAGAACTGCACATAAGGTATTGCAATCCAGTTTTTATTGGGCTACTCTCTTTAAGGATGCTCGTAAGCTTGTCTTGTCTTGTAATGAATGCCAAAGAATAGGTAATATTAGTAAACGTTAGGAAATGCCTATGAATTATTCACTTGTTATTGAACCATTTGATGTTTGGGGTTTTGATTATATGGGACCTTTCCCAAAGTCCAAGGGGTATACTCATATTTTAGTTGCCGTTGATTACGTTACCAAGTGGGTAGAAACTATTCCAACTAGCAGTGCTGATCATAACACCTCTATTAAGATGCTCAAAGAAGTTATTTTCCCTAGATTTGGAGTCCCTAGATATTTAATGACTGATGGTGGTTCACATTTTATTCATGGTGCTTTCCGTAAAACGCTTGCTAAGTACGATGTCAACCATAGAATTGCATCTCCTTATCATCCTCAGTCTAATCAAGTAGAGTTAGGTAATAGAGAAATTAAATTAATTATGCAAAAGACTGTAAACAGGTCTAGGAAGAATTGGTCTAAGAAACTTGATGATGCACTGTGGGCTTATAGAACTGGTTATAAGAATCCCATGGGCATGTCTCCTTATAAAATGGTTTACGGTAAACCATGTCATTTACCTCTTGAGCTAAAGCATAAGGCTTATTGGGCAATCAAAGAGCTCAACTTTGATTTCAAACTTTCTGGTGAGAAGAGATTATTTGATATTAGCTCACTTGATGAATGGAGAACTCGGGCATATGAAAATGCCAAGTTGTTTAAAGAGAAAGTTAAAAGGTGGCATGATAAAAGGATACAAAAACGTGAGTTCAATATAGGTGATTATGTCTTGCTATACAATTCTAGTTTAAGATTTTTTGCAGGCAAACTTCTCTCTAAATGGGAAGGTCCTTACATTGTCGAGGAAGTATATCGTTCCGGTGCCATCAAAATCAACAACGCAGAAGGCACTTTTCCAATAGTTGTGAATGGGCAAAGAATCAAGCATTACATCTCAGGTACTCCGATAAATGTAGAAAGCAAAATAATTAATATTTCCTCCGTAAACAAAGAGGTATGTGATACGGTAAGCAAACCGACTCCAAAACTTTTCCAATAGTAATTTTCCTCGGTTTTGGAATATTTAAAAAATTACAAAAAATTAAGGTAGTCCGAAAAGCGCACCAGGAGGCCACGAGCCTGCCAGGCACGGGCCACCCCCTGGTCGCGCCTGGAGGGCTCGTGAACTCCTCGTTCGCCTCCTGGACTCCGTTTTCTTGTGGAAGACTCCTTATCATCGGTAACAATTCATTATATAACTTCCCGAAAGGTCTGACCCTCGTATCATGTCAATATCCTCTGTTTTCGTTTCGAGCCAGTTTCTGTAGCAGATTTAGAGCAAAGATGTCCTCTCAAGATTCGGAGGGGGAGAGCTATGAGGCTGATTACTTGGCTAACCCCAAGGTTTATGGAGACTTGGACCCTTCTGGTTGGACCACAGATGAGGAAGAAGACTATGATACTAAGGGCAAGGAAGGAACAAGTTTCGACAAAGAGAAACCTCCTCTACCCTTACCTGGGGACATGCATGTGGAGTTCAAGAAGTCGAGCCTCCCTAACTCGAGGAAGAAGCCTAAGATTTTGTTTACCCCTTCTCGTCTTTTGCAGGAGAGTAAGCAAGAATTATGTCAAAGGGTGTTGAGTCTTGAAGAGGAAGTTAACGATCTAAAAGGGCAGAACTTTTTGCTGAAGGCTAGCTTGAACAAGCCGACCGGTATTCCAACTCCACCACCATCACCTCCGAAGGAAGAGAATTAAACACACGGGTATGGGCACTCCCCTTGGCTTGTGCCAAGCTTGGGGGAGTTGCCCCGGTATCTTATCACCATCACATCTTTTGCCTTTACCTTTATATATTAGTTCGATCCTTTTGGCAATATGTTTATCTAGTAGAATAAAGTTTTTAGTATGATATAGATTTGAGTATTGCTTTCTGTTACCCCCAATGTAATCGAGTTCGTGAGTTTTATAATAAAGAGTGTTTTAGTTAAGGGCTTTGCTTCATGCCATGATCTAAGAAGAGTAATAATAAGAGAAGAAAAGCGTATAAAAAGAATGTTGACTGAAACTTGTTGTGGGTACACAATCATAGACCTTGGTCATTGAGGCAATAAATAGGAAGTAATAAAGAAAGAGAGGTTCACATGTAAATATATCATCTATGAAACCATCTATGATTGTGAACACTCACTAAACTATTACATGCTAAGAAGTAGATGTTGGACAAGGAAGACAACATAATGAATCAAGTTTGCCTGGTTCCGAACAATGTTACATGATTATGGATCCTTTAGCATGTGACACTTGCTTCCACCTCATATTGGCATAAACTTTCGCACTAAGTAGAGGTACTACTTGTGCATCCCTAAAACCCTTAATCAAGTTTTGCCTTGAGAGTCCACCATACCTACCTATGGATTGAATAAGATCCTTGAAGTAAGTTGTCACCGGTGCAAGCAATAAAAATTTTCTCCCTAAATAAGTATGATATATTAGTGTGTGGAAAATAAGCTTTGTCCGAACCTCTGATGAGGAAGACATAAGAGCGACGGACTGCATAATAAAGTTCTTTATCACAGGATGCAATATAGAGTGACGTTCCGTCACACTAAGAGATCACACACTCAATCCTTAAAAGCGAATGACAACCTCTACTTCCCTCTGCGAAGGGCCTATCTTGTACCTTTACTTTTTATCTTTAAAAGGGTCATGGTGATTCTCACCAATTCCTTATCTTGCCATCATCTTGGCAAGCGTCATGTGCTAGGGAAAGATCTATATTCATATATCAACTTGGAAGTAAGTAATCATGAATTATTATCGTTGACATTACCCTTGAGGTAAAGAGTTGGGAGGCGAAACTATAAGCCCCTGTCTTTCTCTGTGTCCAACTAAAACTTTGATCTCGTGAGTACCGCGTGATTTCTAGAAATGGTAGAAGACTAAAAGATGATTGAGTATGTGGATTTTCTTTACAAGCTCTTATTTCACTCTTTCCCATATTATGATAAATTGCAATTGCTTCAATGCCTGAATTGTGAATGCTTTACATTGTGAATGAATAGTCACTTCAGCATAAGGGATTATATGACGATATTGCTGTTCTAAATATGATCATGATGCCTGCATGTTCGTGCTTTATTTTATCAACACCTCCTTCTCTAAACATGTGGGCATATTTATCGATCTGGGTTTTCGCTTGAGGACAAGCAAGGTCTAAGCTTGGGGGAGTTGATACGTCCATTCTGCATCATGATTTTATATTGATATTTATTGCACTATGGGCTATTATTACATGCTATGTTACAATATTTATGCATTTTCTCTCTAAAATTTTTACATGAAGAGGGAGAATGCCGACAGCTGGAATCCTGGGATGGAAAAGGAGCAAGTTTGAGATGCCTATTCTGCATAACTCCAAAATCCATAAAAATCAACGAGGAATTATTTAGGAATATATAAAAATACTGGGCCAAAAATATACCAGAGAGGAGTCACCAGGAGGTCACGAGCCTACCAGGCGCGGGGTACCCCCTTGGCCGCGCCTGGAGGGCTGGTGGGCCCCCTGGAGCTCCTCTGGCCCCCATCTTCCCCTATATGAAGGGTTTCGTCCGAGAAAAAATCAGAATAGAGCTTTCGGGACAAGACGCCGCCGCCACGAGGCGGAACTTGAGCAGAACTAATCTAGAGCTCCGACAGGGCTATTCTGTCGGGGAAACTTCTCTCCCGGAGAGGGAAATCGTCGCCATAGTCATCACGAACGCTCCTCTCATCGTAGGGGACTCATCTCCATCAACATCTTCATCAGCACCGTCTCATCTCCAAACCCTAGTTCATCTCTTGTATTCAATCTCTGTCTCGCAACTCCGATTCGTACTTGCAAGGTTGCTAGTAGTGTTAATTGCTTACTGTAGTTGATGCTAGTTGGTTTGTTTGGTGGAAGATCATATGTTCAGATCCTTAATGATATTAAATACCCCTCTGATCGTGAACATGTTTATGCTTTGTGAGTAGTTACGTTTGCTCTTGAGGACATGGGATAAGTCTTGCTAATAGTAGTCATGTGAATTTAGTATTCGTTCGATATTTTGATGCGTTGTATGTTGTCTTTCCTCTAGTGGTGTTATGTGAACGTAGACTACATGACACTTCACCATTAATTGGGCCTAGAGGAAGGCATTGGGAAGGAATAAGTAGATGATGGGTTGCTAGAGTGACAGAAGCTTAAACCCTAGTTTATGTGTTGCGTCGTAAGGGGCTGATTTGAATTCACTAGTTTAATGCTATGGTTAGACTTTGTCTTAATTCTTCTTTAATAGTTGTGGATGCTTGCGAGAGGGGTTAATCATAAGTGGGATGTTTGTCCAAGTAAGGACAGCACCCAAGCACCGGTCCACCCATATATCAAACTATCAATGTAGCGAACGCGAATCATATGAACATGATGAAAACTAGTTTGACAGTAATTCTCATGTGTCCTCGGGAGCACTTTACTTTATATAAGAGCTCGTTCAGGCTTGTCCCTTGCTAAAAAAGGGATTGTGCCATATTATTGCACCTTTGTTACTATTGTTAAAAATTATCTTATCATACAACTATATGTTACCGACTATTTCAGTGCCTGCAAAGAATACATTACTGAAAACCGCTTATCATAACCTTCTGCTCCTCATTGGGTTCGACACTCTTACTTATCGAAATGACTACGATAGATCCTCTATACTTGTGGGTCATCAGCCCTGCCGCGGCTACTACGTTGAGCACCTTTGATAGTGATAATTGATGCGTTTATACAGAAATTTAACCTAAATTTAAAAGGGTAGTTTGGCGCCTAACTAGCACTTTGAATTTATGTTGAATTTCAGTGTAAGCGCATCTATTTTCAGATTTTATATTTTTTATATAATTTCTTTGGATATAAAAGTTGTTAACAAATAATACTTTATGAATATATTTTTTGATATTAATTTTTTTAACAAGAATAACTTTGATAATTTTAGTTGCATGAATTGTATATAATATCAAGTTTAGTTATATAACTTTTATCGAACAAAAACATGTGTGTTACAAAATGATTTCAATTTTTTATAAATATTTGAACTCAAGAATTTTTCTGCATTCAATATGGACCATTCAAAGACATCTCATCGGTTACTCAAGAAAGTGCATCCAACTTTTGTCGTAACCCTTCTCAACTCTTTAGCACATGCTATGTGGATGAAATGATGATATTATGCCAAGTTTCAAATGACCTCGAAAGAGATTCCCTATTTTTCATATATTTATTGATTTTTTTGACCTAAATGACTCTAAAATTGAAAAGCACTACAAATGAACTCTGGAAAGGTTGAAACTTGTCATGTTATCATAATTTCACCAACATAGCATGTGCGAAAAAGTTGAGAGGGTTACGACAAAAGCTGGATGCACTTTGTGTACAAACGGGACAATCTCTTTCGAAGTATCATGGTTTCGAACGAAAACTCATTTGTTACAAAAGTATTTCATTTTTTTAACTTATTTCAATTCCACACTTTTTATGTGTTCAACATGCACCATCTAATATGTGCCTACGAGCAGACAAAATAAATTAAAAACAATTTTGAACTCAAGTTATTCACAATATATGGTTTGAAGGAAATTTCAACAAATTCAAATTTAAACCATTCAAATTTGAAAACTAATTGCACAAACAAAAACTAGACAAAATTTTGAATCTAATGCAAAAAGAATCACTCAAAAAACATTAAATATCCTAAAAGATATAAATAATTCAAAACAGAAAACACAAAATTGCACCTATGCCGACGGTGCAATAAAATAAAAAATAAAATTGCACCATCGGCGTAGCCTGAAAGGTATGCCGACGGCATAACCGTCGGCGTAGCTACGCCCCCGGATCCGCACCTCCTGGGATCGATGACGTGGCACATCGTAGCTATGCCGACGGTTTCGGTCAGAGCCGTCGGCATATCTTTGACGGCGTCAAACGGGAGTTACTCATCGAGCGAACGGGCCCGCTGATACGCCGACGGCCACCGTAGGCATAGGTGAATCTACGCCGACGGCCTTTGTACGCCGACGGAGCCGTTGGCATAGGTTCATTTACGCCGACGGTTTTTTATACGCCGACGGTGAGGCACTAGTGGTCGGCGTAGGGTGACGTATGCCGACGGGGGCCATCGGCATAGTCTAGGCCGTCGGCAACGACCCAGATTCTGATAGTGCATGAGTGAGGCCACATCGAAGATCTGAGCCCATACTCGCATGTGAGCAATCTCGACGTCGCCCGGCGCCTTCGTACCATGTCCACTCTACTTCGCTAGTACGTAACTAGGATTTCTTGTTAGCTAGCTAAGCTAAACCTAGGAACTAAGTAATCAACCTAGGTCACTACAAAGTACACTGGGTCATTATCGTTATAGGTCCGTCGGCGAGCGATGAGCGAGAGTCTTGTCAGACTACCCGGATTTGGAAATTAATTAAATGCCACAACTTGAAGATACTCCCAATCTTGAATTGTCAGATCCGACCTTGACTTGTAGCTTGATTCACTAATAACCCCCAAACGAACTCGTCAAAATTTATTTCGTTAAGCTCGAGGCGTTGACAAGCTTTATTTAACTTTTCCCATCGGCCAACAGGAAGGAGAGTTAACATTATATACATTTAAAACTGAGATCCACCCATCCCAAAGCTTTATTTAACATTATATATCTATCCACTCAATTGGGTGTATAAGTCGGGTACGTTTTTAAGTCTTCGATAAACTAATAAAGCTTGTATATATGCCCCAAAAATTATATGGAAACTACATTCGACGATGATTTTGTAAATATAACACATGTTGCTCAAAATTGAACACCTAAAAATCTTGCCCAACTTATAAATCCAACCGGAGGGAGTATCCCAAGATTTTTTTTTAAAAAGAAGTGTTACCTTCGGTCTCTGCATCAGCATGATGCATACGGCTCTTTTATTAATCAGAATAAATCAAATACTGTTCAAGATCCAAATACGCTGCATGACAGCAGAGTACTAATAATAAAGATAATAAAAAAACACAACCGGCTGAAATAGATGTAGATGCCTAACCATCTAATCTATTAGTGGACCGCCATCCAAACCGGTTGAATATATCTTGCGCTACCATCTCCCATCCGGTACACCCAATAACCAAAGGCTTCCTGGTTTCCGCAGGAGTGAGTAACGACCACGTACGGATCATAGCCGCCGTCCTGTGAAGTACCAGCAAGAAATGAATATGTGTTGTCCTGTTAAAAACCAGATCATTCCGGCACTTCCAAATAGCCCATAGTAACACACACCCTCACACACGGATGTGTCTAGCAATATCATTATCAACTCCGTCTAGCCATGAACCAAAAAGTGTAAAATATACGGAGGATCACTATTAAATGTAACCCGAACAGATTGCCAAAGTAATTTTGCTACTGGACATTGGAGAAAAAGGTGTTCGATATTTTCCAGATTACCACATATGCAACAGCTAGTATTACCAGGCCAGTTACGCTTAGCTAAATTGTCCTTAGTAAGAATCACCCTCTTTTGTACAAACCACATAAAAACCTTGATTCTCAAAGGAACCTTCACCTACCAAACGTTATTAGTCCTTGGTGTAATTGGGGGTGTAGCTATGCCGCCAGGTGTTGCGTTGGGCCCTTGTACACGTCTGGAAGTGTCGTGGCAGGTGCAAGCTCCCGACACGCGGCTCCCGGGTGTGACCCCCCTCACGAACATCGCTGTCGCAGCCGCATGGAGGATGGAAACGGTCACGTCAGGTCGACGCGGAGGGAATCTTGTGGTGGGTTAGGGCCGAACCTTGATCCGAAGGGAATCCTTTGGTGGGTTGGGCCCGAACCTTGATCTTAAATGTACCTAGGGGCCGGGCTATCACACCTATGTGAAAATGTCCATCGATCAAACCCGGTCCGAAAGTCAAAGGCATAGACCGCCCAGTCAACTCTCGCAGGGTTAGACAGGACCGGTGTACTTTGGGGGGTAGCTATGCCGCCAGGTCTTTTGCTAGGCCCTCCTACACGTCCGGAAGTGCGGTGGCGGGTGCAAGCACCCGGCACGGGGCTCCGTGGTGTCATCGCCCTCACCGACATCATCGCCGGCGTCGCACGAAGGGGGAAACGGCCACGTCGGGCAGTAACGAAGGGAATCTTGCGGTGGGTTGGGCCCGGATGATCCGAAGTGTATCTATGGGCTGGAATATCACAGCCAGGTGAAAATGTCCATCGATCATACCTCGTCCGGTGAAAGTCAAAGGGGTAGACCCGTTCGGTCAACAATGCTAGGGTTAGACGGGACGGTATAATTGGGGGGGGGGGCAGCTATGCCGCCAGATCTTGCGCTGGGCCCTTCTACACTTCTGGAAGTGTGGTGGAACGTGCAAGCTCCCGGTACGCGGCTCCGGGGTGTGACCCCCCTCACGGACGTCGCTGTCGCCACCACACGGAGGGTGGAAACACTAACGTCGGGTCGACGTGGAGGGAATCTTGCGGTGGGTTAGGCCCGGACCTTGATCCGAAGGGAATCTTGTGGTGGGTTGGGCCCGAACCTTGATCCGAACTGTACCTAGGGGCTGGGCTATCACACCCAGGTTAAAATGTCCATCGGTCAAACCCCGTCCGGCGAAAGTCAAAGGCATAGACCGCCCGGTCAACTCTCGCAGGGTTAGACGGGACGAGTGTACTTTGGGGGGTCGCTATGCTGCCAGGTCTTTCGGTGGGCCCTCCTACACGTCCGGAAGTGTGGTGGCGGGTGCAAGCACTCGGCACGGGGCTTTGTGGTGTCACCCCCCTCACCGACATCGCCGCCGGCGTCGCATGGAGGGGGGAACGGCCACGTCGGGTAGTAACGGAGGGAATCTTGCGGTGGGTTGGGCCCGGACCTTGATCCGAAGGGTATCTATGGGCTGGCCTATCACAACCAGGTGAAAATATCCATCGGTCATACCTCGTCTGATGAAAGTCAAAGGGGGAAACGACCACGTCGGGCAGTAACAAAGGGAATCTTGCGGTGGGTTGGGCCCGGACGATCCGAAGTGTATATATGGCCTGGCCTATCACAGCCAGGTGAAAATGTCCATCGATCATACCTCGTCTGGTGAAAGTCGAAGGGGTAGACCCGTCCGGTCAACAATGCTAGGGTTAGACGGGACGGTGTAATTGAGGGGTAGCTATGCCGCCAAGTCTTTTGCTGGGCCCTCCAACACGTCTGGAAGTGTGGTGGAAGGTGCAAGCTCCCGGCACGCGGCTCCGGGGTGTGACCCCCCTCACGGACGTCGCTGCCGCCGCCGCACGAAGGGTGGAAACGGTCACGCCAGGTCGACGTGGAGGGAATCTTGCAGTGAGTTAGGACCGGACCTTGATCCGAAGGGAATCTTTTGGTGGGTTGGGCCCGAACCTTGATCTGAACTGTACCTAGGGGCTGGGCTATCACACCCAGGTGAAAATGTCCATCGGTCAAACCCCGTCCGGCAAAAGTCAAAGGCATAGACCGCTCGGTCAACTCTCGTAGGGTTAGACAGGACGGGTGTACTTTGGGGGGTAGCTATGCTGCCAGGTCTTTTGCTGGGCCCTCCTACACGTCCGGAAGTGCGGTGGCGGGTGCAAGCACCCAGCACGGGGCTTCGTGGTGTCACCAGCCTCACCTACATTGCCGCCAGCGTCGCATGGAGGGGGGAACGGCCACGTCGGTCAGTAACAGAGGGAATCTTGCGGTGGGTTGGGCCCGAACCTTGATCCGAAGTGTATCTATGGGCTGGCCTATCATGGCCAGGTGAAACTGTCCATTGGTCATTCCTCTTCCGGTGAAAGTTAAAGGGGTAGACCCGTCCGGTCAACAATGCTAGGGTTAGACGGGATGGTGTAATTTGGGGTGTAGCTATGCCGCCACATGTGAAAGTGTCGTGGCAGGTGCAACCTCCCGGCACGCGGCTCCCGGGTGTGCCCCCCTCACGGACGTCATTGCCGCCACCCCACAGAGGGTGGAAACGGTCACGTCAGGTTGACGCAGAGTGAATCTTGCGGTGGGTTAGGCCCGGACCTAGATCCGAAGGGAACTTTTGGTGGGTTGGGCGCGAACCTTGATCTTAAATGTACCTACGGGCTGGGCAATCACAACTAGGTGAAAATGTCCATCGATCAAACCCGGTTCGGCGAAAGTCAAAGGCATAGACCACCTGGTCAACTCTCGCAAGGTTAGACGGGACGGGTGTACTTTGGGTGGTAGCTATGCCGCCAGGTCTTTCGTTGGGCCCTCCTACACGTCCAAAAGTGCGGTGGCGGGTGCAAGCACCCGGCACGGGGCTTCGTGGTGTCACCCCCCCTCACCGACATCGCCGCCGGCATCGCACGGACGGGGAAACGGCCACGTCGGGCAGTAACGAAGGGAATCTTGCGGTGGGTTGGGCCCGGATGATCTGAAGTGTATCTATGGGCTGGAATATCACAGCCAGGTGAAAATGTCCATCGAGCATACCTCGTCCGGTGAAAGTCAAAGGGATAGACCCGTCCGGTCAACAATGCTAGGGTTAGACGGGATGGTGCAATTGAGGGGGAGGGGGTGGCTGTGCCGCCAGGTCTTGCGCTGGGCCCTTCCACACATCTGGAAGTGTGGTGGAAGGTGCAAGCTCCCGACACGCGGCTCGGGGGTGTGACCCCCCTCATGAACGTCGCTACCACCGCCACACGGAGGGTGGAAACGGTCACGTCAGGTCAACGTGGAGGGAATCTTGCGGTGGATTAGGCCCATACCTTGATCCAAAGGGAATCTTGTGGTGGGTCGGGCCCAAACATTGATCCAAACTGTACCTATGGTCTGGGCTATCACACCCAGGTGAAAATGTACATCGGTCAAACCCCGTTTGGCGAAAGTCAAAGGCGTAGACCGCCCGGTCAACTCTCGCAGGGTTAGACGGGATGGGTGTAATTTGGGGGTTAGCTATGCTGTCAGGTCTTTCGCTGGGCCCTCCTACATGTCCGGAAGTGCGATGGCGGGTGCAAGCACCCCGCACGGGGCTTTGTGGTGTCACCCCCCTCACCGACATCGTTGTCGGCGTCGCATGGAGGGGGGAACGGCCACGTTGGGCAGTAACGCAGGGAATACCATGTTGAATCCATATGGTATGTCATCCAATCTATACAGCTTCTGTCCCGTGTTTGTTATTCCGCTCAACCTCCCTCCCGGCGTCGTAATGCAACGCATTACCATGTTCTTGTCGCTGATCATTCCAGGGCCTGATTACCGGGAAAGAATTTGGGAGTGTTTATGCAGCCTCTGGTGGATGATTTGCTCCATTGTTGGTACTTTCCGAGATTGACATACGACCGACATCTGAAAAAAAAACTTCTTGAAGAATGTTTGGTTGATGTATTGCATGCATGACTTTCCCGGCTATGCCCTATTTTGTGGATGGTGTACAAGTGGGAAGATGCCATGCCCAGTGTGCGTACAGGCTCTCCGTTTTACTTGGCTGCAGAAGGGTGGCAAGTATGTAGCCTTTGACATGCATCGACAGTTCCTCCCTACAGACCATCTAGACAGGGAAGACAAGAAGAACTGCATGAAAGGCCGGGTTGTCCATGAAGTAAACGAGATTCCAATGTTTTCTGGGGCAGATGTTCTTGTTCAGCTAAAACCTCTCAAGCCTAAAGGCGAAGGCAAAGGCAAAGGCAAAGGCAAAGGCAAAGGCAAAGGGGAAAGTGAAGGCGAAGGCCCAGGAAAACGCAAAGGCAAAGGCAAAGCGAAACGCTTTGAGGGATATGGTGACACTAGTAGAAAACAGACTTTTTGTCCCGTGCATTAGTCCCGGTCTGGTTACGAGCCGGTACTAAAGACGGTATTAGTACTGGTTCGTGTCGGCTCCAACGGCTAGGAGAAGGGCGACCTTTAGTACCGGCTCGTGAGCGATCTTTAGTACCGGTTCGTGTCACGAGCCGGTACTCAAGGGGGCGTGCAGACTTTTGGTTAGACCTGGGCCCTGCTTGCACCTTTAGAACCTGCTCGTGACACCAGCCGGTACTAAAAGTGCAACCTTTAGTACCGGTTAGTGACACCATCCGGTACTAAAGACTTCCTATATAATCTCCTTTGTCCGCAGCCGATCGAAGGGCGATCGAACGGGCTCTCATTGCTTTGTTTTCTCCCCTGTTCTCCTCTTCTTGCTCGAAGCTCATCCTCCATTTTGCCAACTATTTGTCAAGATTTAAAGGCACCCCATCTATAGTGTTCATAAAGGTTAGCAACTTTGCTCCTTCATCTCTCATTGCTAGATTAGCTTGTGGTATGTTCAAAGATATGTGATATGTGATTTGTGAAAGTTTATTTGATTTATATGGAATTTGAGCTCAAATTAACTTTTTAGGTTTTGCTCCTTCATCTCTCATTGCTGGATTAGCTTGTGGTATGTTCAAAGATATGTGATATGTGATTTGTGGGAGTTTATTTGATTTATATGCAATTTCAGCTCAAATTAACTTCTTAGGTTTTGCGCCTTCATCTCTCATTGCTATATTAGCTTGTGGTATGTTCAAAGATATGTGATATGTGATTTGTGGGAGTTTATTTGATTTATATGCAATTTGAGCTCAAATTAACTTGTTAGGTTGCATATGTACATGTGTACGTGTGGTTTATTTGGTGCGCCTTCCCATTCCCGTCCTAACCACCGTCGATCGTCCGCACCGTCTCGTCGCGGCACCGGTCACCTTGGTGAGCCTCTTGTTCTTCTTAAAATATGTTCGTTAAAAAAATTACTTGTATGATTTAGATAGCTGCGTGTACGATTTACTTACTTGTATTATTGTTTATTTTTATATAGTGTCATGGTTATGGTATCAGCCCACGTCGGCCCTCGTCCAGTCTATGATTGAGATGTGGTATGTCGTTATCTTTTATAAATATTCCACACATCATCTAATGTCTATGACAATTAATTATGCCACCAAATTGACGTAGATGTTTTTATCTGTAGGAAGTAGTTGAACCAGAAATTCCAACCGACTATGCAATTCTGCTCGAGGAATTAACACAAGCTGAAAAATAAATTGATCATTTAAAAGAAAAACTGAAAAGATCTGAAGATGAGAAGTTGGGATTGGAGTTGCATGTTGCTGATATTGTCGATGATCACAAGAACAAGATGGTTGGAATGCGCTTGAAGCTTAGAAAGATTAGAAAATATGCCATTCATAAGGAGGCTTGGTATCATTATGCCGTTAGCTCAATTGTAACTTTAGTTGCGATTATGATCGCATTTGTTGTTGCATTTACATGGTTTAGATAGTTGTATATTGTTTTATGAGATGTATGTATGAACTATAAGTATCTATTATTTGCAATAATAACATTTGGTCAATGCTAGCTCTACTTTTGGTTGTGATGTGATGATGAAGTTGTATTAATTTGGTCACTTCGATGTTGTGTAGTAAACATGAGCCGGCAATGGATGTTCGATGACCAACTAAGTCTAGGGTTTCTTAATGGCCTGCATGATTTTATTCGTGTGGCTGAGGCAAACAAGCAGAATGGTTTCATGTGTTGTCCATGTCGTGACTGTAAGAATGAAAGGAATTACTCTACCTCAAAAACACTTCACTACCACCTGCTGAAGTGCGGTTTCATGTCCAGCTATAGCTGTTGAACCAAGCACGGAGAAAGAGGGGTTATAATGGAAGACAAGGAAGAAGAAGAGGATGATGACAACTATCCTTTCGCCGATACAACAATGGGGGAAGCTGAAGAAGAGGCATCAATGGGGGAATCTAAAGAAGAGGCATCAGGAAGGCAGGCAACCATTTCAAAGGTGATCCAGATAACCGGAAGAAACCTCGCCTCCGTACCGGTGAATATATAATTGATATGGTCAACGATTTACAGGTAATCTTTGGAAAGGGTCCTGGCGGACAATCTGTTCCGAATGACGCCTACGGACACGCACCCATGTGGAAGAAGAAATCTATATTTTGGGAACTTGAATATTGAAAAGCCCTAGAGGTCCGCAATGCAATTGACATGATGCATGTGACGAAGAATCTTTGTGGGAACCTGCTAGGCTTCTTGGGCGTGTATGGAAAGACAAAAGATACACCGGATGCACGGGAGGACAAGCAAAGAATTAACAAAAAAGACGACGTGCCTCCAAAGCAGTATCAAGGTCGTGCTAGCTACGCTCTTACGAAAGAAGAGAAGGAAATCTTTTTTGAATGCCTGCTCAGTATGAAGGTCCCGTCTGGCTTCTCGTCGAATATAAACAGAATAATAAACATGGCAGATTTTTTTTTCAAAATCAAGGTCCCAGCCCAAGGAAGAAGTCTAGAAGTACGACATCAACTAGCGGGAAAATAGTTCCCCGGCTCGGAGAACAATCCAAGCAATCGATCTCTCCGCTCAAGGTGAGTACCAATGCAAGCAAGCAATCAATCCAACCAGTCGACTTGCAAGGAAACCCAAACGAACTCAAAGAATTAGAGGTTGCAAGTCTCACTCTTGAACAAATCCTTGACACCAAGGAAATCCGCGGGTTCGATGCAACTGAATACGCAATGAAATATGCCGCCGGAAAACCACTTGCCAAACCCGAGCAGTACGAGGAACTACCTACTCCGATGCGATGGTTGCATGATTGGTACCTGCGTGAATCAAAGCGAGGGCAGATCAGGGTCCAGGTCAAAGTAAGGAAAGAGCATTACATCAATGCATGTGACATAATGCTTGAATTCTCAGAACTTTTCCAGTTATACCACATGGACTCTATCGACAAAACTCTCGTCAGTTGCTATTGTCTGTAATTGAATTATATCTTTAATAATTTAAGTCTCTAGCTAAGATATCGTTCATTGGCTTATCCTCACTATATATGTTTCTTTTCTATGCTATTATGCAGATTGAAGATGTGGGAATTGAAACAAGAGGGAGTCGATGAAGTTGGGTTCATCGACCCAAGTATCGTTCATGGTCATGTGGTAAAATTTTTTGCCAAGGACACAGAAGATCTCTTGGAAAAATTTCTAAAGGCAATGAATACCAAATCTACTATAATATTTCCTTACAACATGGGATGAGTGTTTACTCTCTTGTATACTACAAATTCTATTTTTGCTTACTACCTCGCTGTCAAGTGTAGTTGATGAGTTATATGCATGCCTGCTTAATTATATAAACTTCTTCGCAGAGACAACTACATCCTCCTATATATTATCCTCGTGGATGGACTTGTTCAAGTGTACGACTCACTAGATACACCAGAACGATCATACGTAGACTTGTATTTTATGATGGAATGGTAAGTTCAATCTATATCGACCTCGCTTTCTTTCATTATTTCCTGATATCAAAAGTAATTATAATAACTCTTTCGTTCTTTTTCTTTGCCGTGTAGTGTTTGGAAAAAATGATAGAAAAACACATAGCGATTGTCGTCATCAATGGCCCATGAAGCTAAAGTGGAAAAGGATGCAGGTAATGAAGTAGAACAAATTACTAGGTCCGCGCATCTCTTTAATTCTATTTTCAATACCATTATCATGCTTGATTATTAATTATCTTATTGAATTCTATTCTTTTGCAAACTGCGCGAAGCAGCCACAGGGGACAAATTTATGTGGATACTTCCTCTGCGAGAACATTTGCATCCAGACCGAAGACCATACACGTCGCAGAGGAGCACTTGATAGACAACTAAAGCTTTGGCATTTGTCGTCGAAGCTGTCACCCGAGAAACGCTTCGTAGCACTTCAAGAGGAATTTGCGGCATTTCTTCCTCAACATGTCATTGATGTAAACGGAGAGTACTATTGCTTACCGTCGCCTCAATAATGCCAGCAAATCAGTAGTAGAAACTGAGATTCATCCGGAGCACTAGCTAGCTAGTCCCGGCCGGGTTTTGGGAAGTTAATCATAAGTCTAGAATATATACTGTGTATGAGATATTGTATATTATATTACATACATATATATGCATCAACTTGTGTAATTAATGTTTACAGTATGTAGCACCGTAAAATAAATTTGAAATGAATGGAAAACCTAATTAAAAGTGAAATAGAAAAACAGAACGCTTAGTACGGCTGGTATCACCAACCGGTACTAAAGGTCCTGCCCATGCAACAGCCATGTGGAACACTTTGTACTAGTTGGTATCACCAACCGGTACTAAAGGTCCTCCACACCAGCCCACGCAGGCAGCCACGTGGAGGGCCTTTAGTACCGGTCCGTGGGCCAACCGGTACTAAAGGTCTGGACCCTTTAGTACCGGTTGGGGAACCGGTACTAAAGGCCCATCCAGACCGGGACAACAGACAGACATTCTACTAGTGTGAGATGCACAACTGGACTCACATGACCCCGTTCACGAAGCTTCCCTATTTCAAGGACCTCAAACTTCCTTATAACATCGATCTGATGCACACCGAAAAGAATGTCGCATAGTCCATTTTTTCCATGATCCTCAACATTCCTGATAAGACAAAGGATAACGTCAAAGCTAAAGCCGATCAACAAAAATTTTGTGATAGACCATGGCTAAACATGCGGCCTCCAACAGACGGTCGAATAAACTGGTTCAAACCAGATGCTGACTTCGTCCTTAAACTGCCAGAAAAGAAGGAAGTACTTATGTGGCTCAAACACATTGTGAAGTTCACTGATGGTTATGCATCAAATATAAGTATGGGGGTCAATCTTTCAACGGGCAAAGTGACCGGGCTAAGAGTCATGACTATCATGTATGGATTTAGCGGATAATGTCGGTGATGGTTCGAGGCTATGTCCCCGAGCGTGTCTGGTGAGTGCTTGTGGAGCTAAGCCATTTCTTTTGCACGATATGTGCTAAAGAAGTATGTCCTGAGGTGATTGAACAATTGCATACGAAGGCACCGGAATTGATATGCAAGCTAGAGAAGACCTTCCCACCAGGCTTCTTTACTCCGATGACACATCTCATTTTGCACCTCGCGAAGGAGGTATTGTTGGGGGATCCTGTGCAAAATCGTGATGGCCATTTTCATCAACACCATTGCCTCTCCGATGATGCGTGAGTAGTTCACCTCAGACCTACGGGTCCATACCTAGTATCTAGATGGCTTCTTCTCTCTCTTTGATCTTCAATACAAAGTTCTCCATGAGCTTCATGGTGATCTATCCGATGTAATCTTCTTTTGCGGTGTGTTTGTTGAGATCCGATGAATTGTGGATTTATGATCAGATTATCTTTGAATATTATTTTAGTCTCCTCTGATTTCTTACATGCATGATTTTGTATCCTTGTAATTCTCTTCGAGTTATGGGTTTCGTTTGGCCAACTTGAATTATAGTTCTTGCAATGGGAGAAGTGCTTGGTTTTGGGTTCATACTGTGCGGTGTCCTCACCTAGTGACAGAAGGGGTAGCGAGGCATGTATCGTGTTGTTGCCATCAAGGGTAAAAAGATGGGGTTTATATCATATTGCATGAATCTATCCCTCTACATCATGTCATCTGGCTTAAAGCGTTACTCCGTTTATCATGAACTTAGTACATAAGATGAATGCTGGATAGCGGTCGATGTGTGGAGTAATAGTAGTAGATGCAGAAAGTATCGGTCTACTTGTCTCGGACGTGATGCCTATATGTATGATCATTGCCTTAGATATCGTCATGACTTTGCGCTATTCTATCAATTCCTCAACAGTAATTTGTTCATCCACCGTAATACTTGCTTTCATGTGAGAAGCCTCTAGTGAACACTATGGCCCCCGGGTCTATTTTACACATTATATATTCAGATCTAAACACCAAACACAAAATACGTTGCAGCAATTTTATTTACTTATTTACATTCATCTATTACCACTATCAGATCTCACTTTGCAAGCAATCGTGAAGAGATTGACAACCTCTTTATCGCATTGGGTGCAAGTTTCTTTGTGTTTGTGCAGGTTCTTTGTAGCTTCATCTTGTTACTCCTACTAGATTGATACCTTGGTTCTCAAACTGAGGGAAATACTTACCGCTACCTTGCTGCATCACCCTTTCCTCTTAAAGGGAAAAACCAACGCAAGACAAGAATTCTCGTATCAACTTGTCAATTTTTGGTGACGTTGTAGAGAAGTAGCAGCAAGAATTTTTGGCACCGTTGCCGGGGAGTATTCAAGTGAAGCATATCTACAAGTACTTATCACAAACTCATCTCCTGCATTTACATTATTTTCCATTTTCCTCTCGTTTTCCTCTCCCCCACTTCTAAAACAAAAATTACAAAAATATTTGCCTTTCTTTATTTGCCCTTTTCTTTCGCTTGCTTTCTGTTTGCTTGTGTGCTTGTCTACTTGCTAAGTCACCATGTCTGAAAACACTAAATTGTGTGACTTCTCTAATACTAATAACAATGATTTTATTAGTACTCCAGTTTGTCCCACCACTAGTGCGGAATCATATGAAATTAATGTTGCCTTGTTGAATCTTGTTAGGAAAGAGCAATTTTCCGGCCTTTTGACTGAAGATGCCGCATCCCATCTTAATACCTTTATTGAGTTATGTAATATGCAAAAGAAGAGAGATGTGGATAATGATATGATTAAATTGAAGCTATTTCCATTCTCACTACGAGATCGAGCAAAAACTTGGTTTTCATCTTTACCTAAAATTAGTATTGATTCATGGAACAAGTGTAAAGATGCCTTTTAAGGAACTAGATCGGGAACATGTTTCCCAATCTTGGGAGAAAATGAAATTGATGATTAGAAATTGTCCCGCTCTTGCTCTAAGTCTCTGGATGATTATACAAATTTTCTATGCTAGTTTGAATTTTGCT
This sequence comes from Hordeum marinum, assembly GCA_022496015.1. Lineage (NCBI taxonomy): Eukaryota > Viridiplantae > Streptophyta > Magnoliopsida > Poales > Poaceae > Hordeum > Hordeum marinum. Next base: position 3,269,235 of record CM039677.1, on the reverse strand, counting down.
TCTAGAAATATCTTGGATTCCGCCTCTGGTGGAACTTTTATGGAAATCACGTTATGAGAAGCTACAAAACTCTTGGATAATATCATGACAAATTATTCTCAATGGCACACTAAAAGGTCACCTAATAGTAAAAAAGTTCATGATATAGAGAAATTAACTCTTTGAGTGCTAAGATGGATGAGTTAATGAAATTGGTTGCTAGTAACAGTGTTCCTCTAGATCCTAATGATATGCCTTTATCTTCCTTGATTGAGAATTGCAATTAAAATTTGGATGTTAATTTTGTTGGTAGGAATAATTTTAGTAACAACAATACTTATAGAGGTAACTTTAATCCTAGGCCTTTTCCTAGTAATCCCTCTAATAATTTTGGAAATTCCTACAACAATGCTCACGGAAATTATAATAAAATACCCTCTTATCTTGATATTAGTATTAAGGAGTTTATTAATTTGCAAAAACTGCTTAAAATTGATGATTTGGCTAGGACTGTTGATAGAATGTCTCTTGATATTGATGCTTTTAAATTGAGATGTGTTCCTCCCATGATTAATATGGATGAAACTTTGAAATCTATGCATATTTGTATGAATAAGAGTAAAGAAAGAACCACCCAAATTCATGCTAGACATGAATGGATCAAAAAGGCGTGTTCTCGTGATGAGAATAACGAAGATCTTAAAGTGGTTGATGTGACTCCTATTGAATCCTTGTTTTCTAATGTCAATCTTAATTGTGATGGGGCTGGATGTGAATCCACTTTGGTTGAGAAACACCCGAATGATTCAGAGTCTATTTATCTTGATACTAAAAATACTAAAAGTGGAGTAGAGGATGTTAAAACTTTGAATAGTGATGAAATTACTAATTTGCATATCAAGGAATTTAATTATGGTAGTTGCTATTTGATTGAATGTATTTCCTTGATGCCATCCATGCTAAACTCCCCACATGCTTATAGCCAAAATAAGGCTTTTACTAAACATATCGTTGATGCTATGATGAAATCTCTTGAATAGAAACTTGAGTTGGAAATATCTATTCCTAGAAAACTTCATGACGAGTGGGAACCTACTATAAAGATCAAGATTCAAAATTATGAATGTCATGCTCTGTGTGATTTGGGTGCTACTCTTTCCACAATTCCAAAATCTTTATGTGATGTTCTAGGTTTCAATAAGATTGATGAGTGCTCTCTTAATTTGCATCTTGTGGATTCTACTATTAATAAACCTATGGGAAGGATTAATGATGTTCTTACTATTTCCAATAGGAATGATGTGCCCGTAGATTTCATTGTGCTTGATATTTATTGCAATCCTACATGTCCCATTATTCTTGGTAGACCTTTCCTTAGGACTAGTGGTGCGGTCATTGATATGAAGGAAGGGAATATTAAATTTCAATTTCCATTAAAGAAGGGCATGGAAATTTTTAATAGAAAGAGAATAAAATTTCCTTATGAATCTATTATGAGAGCTACTTATGGTTTGAGCACTAAAGATGATAATACTTGATTCTATTGCCTCATGCCTAGCTAAGGGTGTTAAGCAATAGCGCTTGTTGGGAGGCAACCCAATGAATAGGTTTATTTTTGCTCTTTTACTTTATGTTTTGCTGAGTTAACACCATCATGGTTCTGTTATGATTTTGTTTTTTATGTTTTAATTAGTGTTTGTGCCAAGTAGAACCTTTATGATTAGTTTTGGTGATAGTTGTTTAATCACGCCGGAAAAAGATAAAAAAACTGTGCTCACGAAATTATTTTTTATTTATATCCAGAAAGATCTTTTGAGTTGATTCTTTTTACTTCTGATTGATATGCAAATTTCCCTAATTGTCATAATTGTTTCAGAATTTTTGAGTTAACATAGGTATACGAAATATACAGATTAATACAGACTATTCTGTTTTTGTCACATTCTGTTTTTTGTTGTGTTGATTGCTTATTTTGATGAAACTATGGGTAGTATTGGGGGGTACGAGCCATGGAGAAGTGAGAATACAGTAATATAATATCAATCTAAATGGAAATTAAATTTTACTACAGTACCTAAAAAGTTGGTGGTCTGTTTTCTTATACTAATGCTATCATGAGTTTTTGTTTAAGTTTTGTGTTGTGAAGTTTTCAAGTTTTGGGTGATGTTCTTATGGACAATGGAATAAATAGTGGCAAGAGCCCAAGCTTGGGGATGCCCAAGGCATCCCAAGCCAAATTCAAGGACACCAAAAAGCCTAAGCATGGGGATGCCCCGGGAAGGCATCCCCTCTTTCGTCTTCAATCCATCGGTAACGTTACTTGGAGCTATATTTTTATTCACCACATGATATGTGTTTTGCTTGGAGCGTCGTGTATTATAAGAGTCTTTTCTTTTCATTTTGTCACAATCATCCTTAGTGCAAACCTTTTGAGAGAGACAAGCATTCATCGTGAATTTGTTAGAATACTCAATGAGCTTCACTTATATCTTTTGAGTTAGGCAATTTTCCTCACACGTGCTTCACTTATATCTTTTGAGCTTAGTAATTTTGCTCCCATGTGCTTCACTTATATCTTTTGAGATTGGTAATTTTGCTCACATGTGCTTCACTTATATCTTTTGTGCTAGATAATTTTGCTCTAGTGCTTCACTTAAATCTTTGTAGAGCACGGCGGTGTCATATTTTGTAGAAATACAAACTCTTGAATCTTCACTTATATCATTTTGAGAGTGATCTCTCTAAGTAACTTGGTAATTGGCGTGTGTTATGAAATTAGTCCTAAATATGATAGGCATCCAAAGAGGATATAATAAAAACTTTCATATTCAAGTGCATTGATTAAGTAAGATAAGTTTGATTCCTCGCAATTAGTTTTGAGATATGGATATGGTAATATTAGAGTTATGTTAGTAGGGTGTTGTGAATCTAGAAATACTTATGTTGAAGTTAGTGATTCCCGCAGCATGCACGTATGGTGAACTGCTATGTTAGGAAGTCGAAACATAATTGATTTATTGATTGTCATCCTTTGTGTAGAGGTTGGGATCGCGCGATGGTTAACTCCTACCAACCCTTCCCCTAGGAGTATGCGTTTAGCACTTTGTTTCGATTACTAATAATTTTTTTGTAAAAATTATATGAGTTTTTCATGACTAATGTGAGTCCATGGTATAGATGCACTCTCTAGTGCCGCGCAACTTTCGCCGGTGCACAAACCCACCATATGCCTTCCTCAAAACAGGCACCATACCTACCTATTATGGCATTTTCATAGCCATTTCGAGATATATTTCCATGCAACTTTCACCGTTCTGCCACATGACATGTTCTATCATTTTCATTTATATAGAAGTCATTATTTTTCTAAGTATCGAGTTTTAAGTAAATAAAAGTGTGATGATCATCATTATTTGAGCAATGTCCCATGTGAGGAAATAAAAGAGGCCAAAGGTGCCCACCAAATAAAAAGAGGCCAAAGAGCCCAGTCAAAAAAAATGAGAGAAAAAGAGAGAAGGGCGAATGCTACTATCTTTTTCCACACTTGTGCTTCAAAAAGCACCATGTTCTTCATGACAGAGAGTCTCTTGTTTTGTCACTTTCATATGCTAGTGTAAATCTTCATTATATAACTTGGCTTGTATATTCCAATGATGGGCTTCCTCAAATTATCCTAGGTCTTCGTGAGCAAGCAAGTTCGGTGGACACCCACTAGTTTTCACTTGTGAGCTCTCATAGACTTATAGCTCTAGTGCATCCGTTACATGGCAATCCCTACTCACTCACATTGATATCTATTAATGGGCATATCCATAGCCTATTGATACACCGATTCAATGTGACCATCTCCTCCTTTTTGCCTCACAACCTCCACCACACCCTATTCCACCTATAGTGCTATATCCATGGCTCATGCTCATGTATTGCGTGAGAGTTGAATTTTTTTGAAAAAATGAGAGTGTGAAAACAATTTCTTGGCCAATACCGAGGTTGTTCATGATTTAAATTCATTATGTGGGGATGATGGAGCATAGCCAGACTATATGATTCTGTAGGGATAGCTTTCTTTTGGCCTTGTTATTTCGAAAGTTCATGTTTACTTTGCTATTATGCTTGAAGTAATATCGTTCTCATGTCAATATTAAACTACTATTTTGAATCTTACGGATCTGAACAGTAATGCCACAATAAAGAGATTACATGAAACAAATATGTTAGGTAGCATTCCACATCAAAAATTCGTTCTTTATCACTTCCCTACTTGAGGACGAGCAGGAGTTAAGCTTGGGGATGCTTGATACGTATCCAACATATCTATAATTTTTGATCATTCCATGTTATTATATTGTCAACCTTGGATGTTTTCTATGCATGAATATGCTATTCTATATTATTTTTTGGAACTAACTTATTAATCTAGTGCCCAGTGCCAGTTCAAGTTTTTCCGTGTTTTTGACCTTTTCCAGATAGGAATATCAAACGGAGTCCACACGGAATAAAACTTTCGCCGTGATTTTTTATGGAAAATATCAAAAATATCTGAAGAAAGAGATATCGGAGAAGAGGCTCGAGGTAGTCACGAGCCTGTCGGGCGTGGGACCACCCCCTGCCCGCGCCTGGAGGGCTCGTGACCTCCTCGTGGCCCCTCTCGACTTGTTCCCGACTCCAGATGGCCTTATAAATACGGAAACCTTCACAAACAAACCTAGATTGCAAGTTCCACCGCCGCAAACCTCCAGAGCCACCAAAAACCAATCGGGAGACCGTTCCAGCATCCTGCCGGAGGGGAATTCGTCACCGGTGGCCATCTTCATTAACACCATTGCCTCTCCGATGATGCATGAGTAGTTCACCTCAGACCTATGGGTCCATAGCTAGTATCTAGATGGCTTCTTCTCTCTCTTTGACCTTCAATACAAAGTTCTCCATGATCTTCATGGTGATCTATCCGATGTAATCTTCTTTTGCGGTGTGTTTGTTGAGATCCGATGAATTGTGGATTTATGATCAGATTATCTATGAATATTATTTGAGTCTCCTTTGATTTCTTAAATGCATGATTTCTTATCCTTGTAATTCTGTTCGAGTTATGGTTTTCGTTTGGCTAACTTGATCTATAGTTCTTGTTTGGTTTTGGGTTCATACCGTGCGGTGTCCTCACCTAGTGACAGAAGGGGTAGCGAGGCTCGTATCGTGTTGTTGCCATCGAGGGTAAAAAGATGGGATTTATATCATATTGCACGAATCTATCCCTCTACGTCATGTCATCTTGCTTAAAGCGTTACTCCGTTTATCATGAACTTAATACACTAGATGAATGCTGGCTAGCGATCGATGTGTGGAGTAATAGTAGTAGATGCAGAAAGTATCAGTCTACTTGTCTTGGACGTGATGCCTATATATATGATCATCGCCTTAGATATCGTCATGACTTTGCGCTATTCTATCAATTGCTCAACAGTAATTTGTTCACCCACCGTAATACTTGCTTTCATGAGATAAGCCTCTTGTGAAAACTATGGCCCCCGGGTCTATTTTACACATTATATATTCAGATCTAAACACTAAAACACTAATAAAATACTTTGCTTCAATATTATTTACTTATTTACATTCATCTATTACCACTATCAGATCTCACTTTGCAAGCAATCGTGAAGAGATTGACAAACCCTTTATCGTGTTGGGTGCAAGTTTGTTTGTGTTTGTGTAGGTTCTTTGTAGCTTCATCTTGTTACTCCTACTGGATTGATACCTTGGTTCTCAAACTGAGGGAAATACTTACCGCTACTTTGCTGCATCACCCTTTCGTCTTCAAGGAAAAACCAACACAAGACAAGAATTCTCCTATCAACTTGCAAGGAGGTGTAGCAAGGAGGTGTCAGACCTCACGGCATCGTACTATCCACACCATGTTCCCACTCTGCATAATCTTAATAACCCACAAGTATAGGGGATCGCAACAGTTTTCGAGGGTAAAGTATTCAACCCAAATTTATTGATTCGACACAAGGGGAGACAAAGAATATTCTCGAGTATTAGCAGTTGAGTTGTCAATTCAACCACACCTGAAAGATTTAGTATCTACAGGAAAGTTTTTGTACCGAAGCAATATGGTAGTAACACTAATAGCGGTGACAGTAGCAGTAGTGATTGGTATAGCAATTGTGACAGCAGTAGCGGAAAAGTAACTAAGCAAGAACCAGTATAGGAAAAGCTCGTAGGCATTGGATCGGTGATGGATGATTATGCCGGATGGTATTCATCATGTAACTGTTATAACATAGGGTAATACGTAACTAGCTCCAGTTCGTCAATGTAATGTAGGCATGTATTCCGTATATAGTCATATGTGCTTAGGGAAAAGAACTTGCATCACATCTTTCGTCCATCCCTCCCGTGGCAGCGGGGTCCTAATGGAAACTAAGGGATATTAAGGTCTCCTTTTAATAGAGTACTGGAACAAAGCATTAACACATGGTGAATACATGGAATCCTCATACTATGGTCATCTCCGGGAGTGGTTCCGGCTATTGTCACTCCGGGGCTGCTGGGTCATAACACATAGTAGGTGACTACAACTTGCAGAATAGGATCAAGAACACACATATATTGATGAAAACATAATAGGTTCAGATCTGAAATCATGGCACTCGGGACCTAGTGACAAGCATTAAGCATAGCAAAGTAGTAGCAACATCAATCTTAGAACATAGTGGATACTAGGGATCAAACCCCATCAAAACTAATTCGATTACATGATAGATCTCGTCCAACTCATCACTGTCCAGCAAGCCTACGATAAGATTACTCATGAACGATGAAGAGCATCATGAAATTGGCGATGGATGATGGTTGATGATGACGATGGCTTCGATTTCCACTCTCCGGAGCCCAAAACGGACTCCAGATCTGCCCTCCCGAGGAAGAACTGGTGGTGGCGCTGGCTCCGTATTGTAAAACGCGATGCTTTCTTCTCCTTGATTTTTTATGGAATGAAAGAGTATATATGGAGTTGGAGATGAGGTCGGAGGAGCCACGTGGGCCCCACGAGCTTGCCAGGTGTGGCCAGGGGGGTACCCACGCCTAGTGGGCTCATGGCCCACTGGCACCTCCCCTCCGGTTGATTCTTCCTCCGATATTTTTTATATATTCCATAAAAATTCCTCGTAAGTTTTCAGGTCATTCCGAGAACTTTTATTTCTACACAAAAACAACACCATGGCAGTTCTGCTGAAAACAGCGTCAGTTCGGGTTAGTTTCATTCAAATCATGCAAATTAGAGTCCAAAACAAGGGAAAAGGAGTTTGGAAAAGTAGATTCGTTGGAGACGTATCAACTCCCGCAATCTTAAAGCCTTGCTTTTCCTCAAGCAATTTAGTTGATAAAACTGAAAGAGACAAAAGAAAAACTTTTACAAACTCTGTTTGATCTTGTTGTTGTAATTATGTTTAACTCATATTCAGATTTTCAAGAAGATCATAAGCTAACCACATAAGCACTGACATTCAGGTCTCACAGTATGCTCATATCAATGGCATAATTAACTAGCGAGCAATAATAATAAGTGATAAATGTCAACACTTCAATCAAAACAATCATGATACAACATGAATAGATGGTATCTCGCTAGCCCTTTCTGAGACCGCAAAACATAAATGTAGAGCACCTTCAAAGACCAAGGGCTGCCTAGAACTTGTAATTCATGGTAAAGAAGATCCAGTCATAATCATACTCAATATCAATTATAGGCAAAGCGCACAAATGACGGAGGTGATCTCTAGCTGGTGCTTTTAATAAGAAGAGGATAACTTAACAGAAATATAAATAGATAGGCCCTTCGCAGAGGGAAGCATTGATTTGCAGAGGTGCCAGAGCTCAAACTTTTTAAAACAGAGATAAATGATTTTTGGGGTAGCATGCTTTCATTGTCAACGCGATGACCAGGAGTTTTCACCATCTTCCATGCTACACGTATTATAGGAGGTTCCCAAATAGAACAGTAAAGTTTTGAATCCCCCACCACCGATCAATCACACTCCACGACTAGCCGAATCCTCGGGTGCCGTCCATACAAACAACAATCCAGGGGGAGTTTTGTTTGCAATTATATTTTTACTTGATTTGAGCATGGAACTGGGCATTCCGATTACCGGCCCCTTTCTCGTGAGTGATAGTGAATAAACACATATCAAGGATAACACGCCTAGCATGGAAGATACTGACCGCCCCTTGTCACAACATGAGCGGTCTGGGCATACAAAACAGATTATAATTCGAAGGTTTAGAGAATGGCACATGCACATTTACTTGGAACGGCAGGTAAATACCGCATATAGGTAGGTATAGTGGACTCATATGGAACAACTTTAGGTTAAGGAAGTGGATGCACAAGCAGTATTCCCGCTTAGTACAAGTGAAGGCTAACAAAAGACTGGGAAGTGACCAACTAGAGAGCGACAAGAGACATCAACATGCATTGAGATTAACAAACATTGAGTGCAAGCATGAGTAGGATATAAATCACCATGAACATGAATATCGTGGAGGCTATGTTGATTTTGTTTCAACTACATGCGTGAACATGTGCCAAGTCAAGCCACTTGAATCATTCAAAGGAAGATACCATCCTATCATACTACATCACAATCATTTTAAAATTCATGTTGGCATCCACGACAAACCATTATAAGATCCTAGCTGATTAAGCATGGCATAAGAAACTATGATCTCTAAGTTGTCATTGCAAACATGTTTCTCTCATAACAATGCTTAATTAGGAACGACGAGCTAGTCATATTTACAAAAACAAGATAGGTCGAGTTTATACCAGCTTTTCCAGGCTCAGTCACTTCATCATATATCGTCATTATTGCCTTTCACTTGCATGACCGAATGATGTGAATAATATTAAGAGTGTTCGCGCATTGGACTAAGCTGGAATCTGCAAGCAAACTCAGAGGAGAAGACAAGGTAATATGGCTCTTTGATGGATGAACAATAATGCATATGAGAGCCACTAATCATTTTAATCATCGTCTTCTACCTCGACCCAAAGAAAAAGAAAACTATTTACACGGGAAAGCTCCCAACAAGCAAAAGAAGAAGGGGAAAATCTTGTTGGGTTTTCTTTTTAGTTACTACCTAGCATCAAGAATATAAAGTTATATCTAATTTTTTTGTTTTTTCTCATTTTTTTTGGATTTTCTCAAGTTAACCAAACACACAAGAAGAATGCGAGAAAAGAAAATAAACTAGCATGGATGATAAGAAAGCGTGAACACCGACTATCAAAGTGAATGTGTGAACATGAATATAAAGTCGGTGAGAAACACGTACTCCCCTAAGCTTAGGCTTTTGGCCTAAGTTGGTATACTCCCAAGGAGGAAAGTAACCAGCTCCGGGGTACTCCGGAGTGTACTGAGGGTGCCACTGCTGGGTGAGCTCCTTCGGCTCCCACTGATAAACTGGCGTCTGGTACTCGACAGGTGGCTCGGGCACGGGCGCCTGAGGTGGCGCCATGCCCCAGTGTGCGTAGATGTCCGAGGGCATAATAATGTACCTGCCTAGATGAAGGTTGAACAAACAAGGAGCAGGCAGGGTAACTCATGAGTACCCTGGCTAAATACGAAGTTATAAATTAACCTCCCACTATCATATTTATCAATAAAGTCATGGCAAACCATGCTATCATAATCTAAATATCTCTCTGTAAGAAGCATCTCTCCCTCCTCATGCAGCCTAGCAGGTATCCCAAAATGATTAGCTAGACGAGTAGCATAGATACCTCCATATACAGTGCCCTTGGAACGGTTTGTATTCAACCGTTGGGCAACAATAGCACCCAGACTATAACTTCTATCATTGTGTAAAGCTGAGCGTAGGACTGCAAGATCTGGGGAACTAAGACCCCCGGCCTTTCCACGGCCAATCAAACATTTTCCTACAAATAAAGAGAAATAACAAAGCACAGGAAAATGCACACTAGCAATTCTGGCGCCAGACACCCCTCTTTCCTCTCCTATGGCAATAGTATCAATCAAAGCCTCCAAGTCCCGTCGACGAGGTTCATGAATATCCCCAACATAAGGTAACTTGCAAACATTGCAAAAATCCTGAAGTGACATGCGCTGGGGGATATCATATAACTTGAACTCAACCATAGGAGGACTCTACCTCGGATAGAAATTAAAACTTTGCACGAAAGTATTAGTGAGGAGGAGGTATTGGGGACACTTATCTTCAACAATGCGGTAAGGCCGGCGTTCTCCACCAAGTAATAAAAATCCTTATGAATACCGGCAGTGTGCAAGAACATATTGCCTGGCCACTCGCATGCTCGAACTTCTACAACTCGAGGGACCGGATACTTGGATTTCCTATTCTCATTTTCATCTTCGTTGGGATTACGGCTCGAAGAGACCCTTAGAAACCTCCTCATGGTTCCCTTTTATTCCTCTGAAAAAATTCTGAAATTTTTAGTGACACAAAATAAAAGTGAACAAAACTCATAGCAACTACTCCTACAAGTGCCTAGGGGCCATATCTTGAATCAAAACTACTTGGGACCAAATAAAATTAACATGCAAAGCTCAAGAACAGGGTCACCAAGGCAGCAATAATATGCAATGAATAAAGCACTAGAACAAAAACTAATTGGACCAATGGAGGAGTCACATACGAAGGAGCAATTCACTTAAACATTTTGGTGAATAGAGCTTTGCACAAGGAGATCGAAAAACGCAGCAAAATGAGCAAGAAAACGGGTTTGAGCTGTGGGATGATTTTTTCTAGAGGTAGAAGAAGGAGATGGGGGCTGGAATAAGTGGAGGGGGCCACATGGGCCCCATGAGCCTGCCAGGCACGGCCAGGGGGGTGGCTGCGCCTCCTGGGCTCGTGACCCACTGGTACATCCCCCTCGGTAGTTTTTTATCTCAAAGATTTTAAAATATTCGAGAAAAAATCATACTTGAATTTCAGGGCATTTGAAGAACTTTTATTTTCAGGTCATTTTTTATTGGACGAATAATGTAGAAAATAGGAAAATAATGTTATTTCTATTATTTTTCTACCAGGTAACAGAAAGTAAAAGTTGGGAGCAGAAGATAGTGACTTCTATATTCATCCATCTCATGGTCATCAAAAGAAATCCATCAATGAGGTTCAGCAAGTCTCCTTGACAAACTTTTTCCGAATCACATGAAACCGGAGAATGTTCGAACAATCACTAGGGTACCTCAATGGGAATATGCATATCCCCAACAATAAGTATATCATATCTCATCTTGACAGTAGGTACAGGGAATTCAAAGCTTCCAATAATAATGGATGAAGATTTTTCAATAGAATTTTTGCAATGAACCCGATATTGTTTCTTCGGAAAGTGCACCATGCTTTCATTACCATTGACATGGAAAGTGACATTTCCTTTGTTGCAATCAATAACAGCTCCTGCAGTGTTCAAAAAGGGTCTTCCAAGGATGATTGCCATGGCATCATCCTCGGGAATATCAAGAATAACAAAGTTCGTTAAGATAGTAACGTTACCAACCACAACAGGCACATCCTCACAAATGCCGATAGGTAGAGCAGTTGATTTATCGGCCATTTGCAAAGAGATTTCAGTCGGTGTTAACTTATCCAATTCAAGTCTACGATATAAAGAGAGATGCATAACACTAACACCGGCTCCAAGATCGCATAAAGCAGTTCCAACATAATTTCCTTTAATGGAGCAAGGTATAGTGGGTACTCCAGGATCACCTAGTTTCTTAGGAGTCCCACCCTTAAAAGTTTAATTAGCAAGCATGGTGGAAATCTCAATATCAGGTATCTTCCTTTTATTAGTCACAATATATATCTTTCATGTATTTAGCATAAGGAGACATTTTAAGCATATCAGTCAAACACATTTGCAAAAGGATAGGTCTAATCATTTCAACAAAGTGCTCAAAATCCTCATCATACTTTTTCTTGGATGGCTTAGGAGCAATATGGTAGTAACAGTAATAGTGGTGACAGTAGCAGTTGTCATTGGTATAGCAGCTGTGACACAAGTAGCAAAAAAGTAACTAAGCAAAAACCAGAATAGCAAAAGCTTGTAGGCATTGGATCGGTGATGGATGATTATGCCGGATGGTATTCATCATGTAATTTCTATAACATAGGGTAATACGTAACTAGCTCCAGTCCGTCAATGTAATGTAGGCATGTATTCCATATATAGTCATACATGCTTAGGGAAAAGAACTTGCATGACATCTTTCGCCCATCCCTCCCGTGGCAGCGGGGTCCTAATGGAAACCAAGGGATATTAAGGTCTCCTTTTAATAGAGTACTGGAACAAAGCATTCACACATGGTGAATACGTAGAATTCTCATACTATGGTCATCTCCGAGAGTGGTTCCGGCTATTGTCTCTCCGGGGTTGCCGGGTCATTACACATAGTAGGTGACTACAACTTGTAGAATAGGATCAAGAACACACATATATTGATGAAAACATAATAGGTTCAGATCTGAAATCATGGCACTTGGGCCCTAGTGACAAGCATTAAGCATAGCAAAGTATTAGCAACATCAATCTTAGAACATAGTGGATACTTGGGATCAAACCCCATCAAAACTAACTCGATTACATGATAGATCTCATCCAACTCATCACCATCCAGCAAGCCTACGATAAGATTACTCACGAACGATGAACAGCATCATGAAATTGGCAATGGAGAATGGTTGATGATGACGATGGCTTCGATTTCCACTCTCCGGATCCCAAAACGGACTCCAGATCTGCCCTCCCGGGGAAGAATAGGTGGTGGCGGTGGCTCCGTATCGTAAAACGCGATGATGTCTTGTCCTTGATTTTTTCTGGAACGAAAAAGTATATATGGAGCTAGAGATGAGGTCGGAGGAGCCACGCGGGCCCCACGAGCCTGCCAGGCGCGGACAGAGGGGGTACCCGCGCCTGTTGGGCTCGTGGCCCACTGGAACCTCCCCTCCGGTTGATTCTTCCTCCTGTATTTGTATATATTCCATAAAAATTCCTCGTAAGTTTTCAGGTCATTCCGAAAACTTTTATTTCTGCACAAAAACAACACCATGGCAGTTCTGCTAAAAACAGCGTCAGTCCGGGTTTGTTTCATTCAAATCATGCAAATTAGAGTACAAAACAAGGGCAAAAGAGTTTGGAAAAGTAGATACGTTGGAGACGTATCACATAATAAGGTGTCTTGATACAATATAGAAGGGCCCAAGTATAAAACCAAGCTCGATCTATTCAATGGACAATGTGGCCGGGCTGGGGGTTCGAAACCTTATAACATGCCAGAACAAGAGTGGGAGGACATCATGTTCTATGTCTTGCACAACATCAAGGAAGTCGAGGAAGAGTGGATGAGGTAATACAGCTACACTATTCCTTTCTTTACTTCGATGAGGATGAGTCTCGTTCTAACACCGATTTTCTTCTTTTAGTCAATTCCTACATGAGGAGTGGACGGGAATGATTCCTCCTACTAAAGCGGAGGAACTTACTCTTTTACAGAACGGTGCCTCTGGCAGGAAAAAATTTGTTGCTTGGTTCATGGATAAAGTAATTGTTCACATTCCCCTAGTTCAACTTCCTAGTTCAACATTTATTAGTTGATGGAACTAATGCATCCATCAATTTCAATTAAACTTGTAGGGCAAAGATCTGAACACCTCTATGGATGAAGAATTGAGATGGGTTTCCATGGGTTTTACCGCTCGGGTCATGAAATGTGAAAAGTATGATGTGAATGGGTATCGCCTCCATACAGAGGATCACCAGAACAGCTGGCCTGATACCAAAACTATAAACGCAGGGGTGTACACCCCAGGAGAAAATGAAGTTGAGTACTACGGAAGGGTAGGAAAATATACGACCTATCATTCGATCTTGGGGGCGAGGACCTAAATCTAGCTGTGTTCAAATGCCAATGGTTTGACCCATATGAGGGGTTGAGACATACGCCTTCCCTTGGTTTGGTCGAAGTTAGATCTTTTTATTGCTGCCACCCAGGCCACACAAGTTTATTATCTGCCCAACCCATGCCAGAAGGAGTACCTAAAGGGTTGGGAAGTTGTGTTCAAGGTGGCGCCACATGGTAAGCTATCGGACCCGGACGATGACTATTACTTCTACATTAACACCAAGACATATGAGGGAGTGTTCTATCAAGAGCAACTTGATGATGTTGATGTGGTTCGATAAAATGACGTTGATGCCTTGGGTGATGTTGATGTGGATCCAAACGATGATGATGCACGGAATGATGGCGAGACCATTGTGAACGACCAAGACATACTTATGCTAGAGAAATTAAATGAATACACTGAGGACGAGGAAGAGCCTGCAGCTACGTCAGACAACGAAGATGATATGCGTGATAGTGACGATGAGACTGGTCGAGGCAACGGTTACAACAGTGATGATTCGCATGGGTTCTAGCAGATGTATGTTGCATGTCTTATTTTTATGTTCTATTAATATGTATTTTTATATGGTTTATTATTATGAATGCTCTTTTTTTATTCCTTTTTATTATGTCTACTCCTTCATTATTAATACACTAACTTCTTATTCTCTTTTCAATGCAGGTTCGCTAAGTATGGGAAAGGGCAAGGCCGATGGTACAGGTTTGCTAAGCAAACACGCCGCAAAGGTTAGTCGGAGTGCTCGAACCCATAATGTCCCCTCGCTACTACTTGATGATGAGTTCTCAGAGGGAGGTCGAGGGAGAGGTGCCCCTAGAGGAGGACGTGGTAGTGGGAGTGGCCCAGGGGGGCGGTCTCAGGGCCAGAAACTGCACTCTGTGACCGACATAGGGGGGTCGTCTTGGCAACCCTTCTCTAAGGAGGTAATGATACGTCTCTATCGTATCTATAATTTTTTTTGTTTCATTCCAATATTCTACAACTTTCATATACTTTTGGCAACTTTTTATACTATTTTTGGGACTAACATATTGATCCAGTGCCTAGTGCCAGTTCTTGTTTGTTGAATGTTTTTTGTTGCGCAGAATATCCATACCAAACGAACTCCAAATGCAATAAAAATCCTACGGGGACTTTTTTGGAATATTTATGATTTTTGGGAAGAAGAATCAACGTGAAACGATGCCCGAGGTAGTCTCGAGCCCAGGAGGCGCCACCTACCCCCCCCCCCCCAGGCGCCTGGCAGCTCATGACCAACCCTTAAGCCGGTTGGGGCCCTTATTTCGCCGTAAGAAAGCTAATATCCAGATAAAAATCGTGTTAAAAGGGCATCCCGATCGGAGTTACAGATCTCCGAGAATTTAAGAAACGGCGAAAGGCCAGAATCTGAGAGCGCAGAAACAGAAGGGCACACAGAGAGAGAGAGAGAGATCCAATCTCGGAGGGGCTCTCACCTCTCCGTCGCCATGGAGACCATGGACCAGAGGGGAAACCCTTCTCCCATCTAGGGAGGAGGTCAAGGAAGAGGAACAAGAAGGGGGGCTCTCTCCCCCTCTATCCCGACGGTGCCGGAACGCCGCCCGGGACATCATCGTGTGACAACGATCTACACCTACACCTCCGTCATCTTCACCAACACCTCCATCACCTTCCCCCATCTATATTCAGCGGTCCACTCTCCTGCAACCCGTTGTGCCCTCTACTTGAACATGGTGCTTTATGCTTCATATTATTACACAATGATGTGTTGCCATCCTATGATGTTTGGGTAGATTTTCGTTGTCCTATCGATGATTAATGAATTGCTATGATTGGTTTAAATTTCTTGTGGTTATATTGCTGTCCTTTGGTGCCCATCATATGAGCGCGCACGTGGATCACACCATAGGGTTAGTTGTATGTTGATAGGACTATGTATTGGAGGGCAAGGGTGACAGAAGCTTCAACCTAGCATAGAAATTGATGCATACGGGATTGAAGGGGGACCAATGTATGTTATTGCTATGGTTGGGTTTTACCTTAATGAACGTTAGAAGTTGCGGATGCTTTCTAATAGTTTCAATCATAAGTGCATAGAATTCCAAGTAAGGGATGACATGATAGCAGTGGCCTCTCCCACATAAAACTTGCTATCGGTCTAGTAACATAGTCAATTGCTTAGGGACAATTCCGCAACTCCTACCACCACTTTTCCACACTCGTTAAACTAAGATAATTGTTTCTTTATCTAAACAGCCCCTAGTTTTTATTTACGTGTTCTTTATTATCTTGCAAACCTATCCTATCACACCTACAAAGTACTTCTAGTTTCATACTTGTTCTAGGTAAAGCGAACGTAAAGTGTGCGTAGAGTTTTATCAGTGGTCAATAGAACTTGAGGGAATATTTGTCCTACCTTGAGCTCCTCATTGGGTTCGAAAATCTTACTTATCGAGAAAGGCTACAATTGATCCCCTATACTTGTGGGTTATCAAGACCTTTTTCTGGCGCCGTTGCCGGGGAGCAATAGTGTGGGGTGAATATTCTCGTGTGTGCTTGTTTGCTTTATCACTAAGTAGGTTTTATTTTCTGTCTAAGTTGTTCTTTATCTTTGGTTATGGATATGGAACATGAAATACCAATAAAATAGGTGTACTTGCTACTCATGGAGATGGGGAACCTCCTAAAACCCTCGATGCTCGTTATGTGGGAAATATTATGCACTACTTTGATAATCCTGAGAAAACCCCATTCAACTTGATAATGGGATACACATTGGATCAACGTGAATACTTTAGGGATTATCGCTTATCTCAAAAAGGGAAACACTTATGGGATCAAATTAGAATACTGAGATGGTTTGCTTGGGATGCATGCTCGAGATGTGACTTTACTTGTTGCTCTAATATCAAAGCTCGACACCTTCCATTTCAGTGCAAATTTAATGCTAATGAAACCTTAGCTTCATATGCTAAAGATATTTATGATTACTATGATGTGGAACGAATAGAAGAATTTGTTGTTTGAAGGTGCTTATGAAATTTCTTCTTTGCTTGAAAAGTATGATGATGATGTTCCTTACGAATCTGAAATTTTTTCCATACTTAAATATTTCTATGAAAATTATGATTGCAATGCTGATTTTATTGAATTTATGGAAAGAATGACCACTGCTTTGGAACAGATTAATATCTTGCAGGAAACTATGGAAGAAGAAATTGCTGAAACTGTGAGCTCATTACATGAAAAAGATGAGGAGGAGAGTGAAGAACAAAAGGAGGAAGAGTGGATTAGCTACCCGTGCCCACCTTCTAATGAGAGTAAATTTTCAACTCATACATTGTTTAATTTCCCTTCATTATTATCGAAGGATGAATGCTATGATAATTGCTATGATCCCTTGGATTCGTTTGGAATATCCCTTTTTGATGAACTTGATGCATGCTATGCTTGTGGCCATGATGCCAATATGAATAATGCTTATGGATATGAACTTTCTATAGTTACTTATGTTAAACATGAACTTGTTGCTATTGCACCCTCATATGATAGTCCTATTATCTTTTTGAAATCTCCCAACTACACTATATCGGAGAAGTTTGCTCTTATTAGGGATTACATTGATGGGTTGCCTTCTATTATTACACATGATGATTTTGATGAATATAATATGCATGTGCTTGATGCTCCTACTTGCAATTATTATGAGAGAGGAACTACATCTCCACCTCTCTATGTTTCCAATATGATAAAATTGCAAGAAACTGCTTATGCTATGTATTGGCCTTTACTTGATGTGCATGAATTGTTCTTTTATGACATGCCAATGCATAGGAAGAGAGTTAGACTTTGTCTTTGCATGATATAAGTTTCCTTGTGGTCACTACTAAATTATAAATCATTGTTAATTAAAATTGGCTTTGATATACCTTGGGACCCGGGTGGATCCATTACTTGAGCACTTTATTCCTAGCTTAATGGCTTTAAAGAAAGCGCTGCCTAGGAGACAACCCGGAAGTTTTAGAGAGTCATTTATTTCTGTTGAGTGATTTTATATAGTTTAAAAACAAAAAAATATAGAGGGTAACTTAAAAAAATCAAAAAGAGAAGCGATTGAAAGGTGATGCATTGCGGAAGTGAGGGTCGACCTTGAACACATGTGTTCATGCTCATGGAAACAATGTAGAATTTTTCATGGAAGTTTCTCGCAAAAATAATTATCCCCTTGTATAATTAAATTGTATTATAAAAATAATGTGCCAAGTAAAGCCTTTATGATTAGTTTGGGTGATAGTTGTTTGATCATGCAGAAAAAGACAGAAACTTTGTGCTCACGAAATTATTTTTAACTCCTATCCAGAAAGAGATTTTGAGTTGATTATTTTTTCTTCTGATTGATATGCAAATTTCCCTAATTTTCATAATTGTTTCAGAATTTTTGGGTTAGAAGAGGTATACGAAATATACAGATTGCTACAGACTGTTCTGTTTTTGACAGATTCTGTTTTTGTTGTGTTGATTGCTTATTTTGATGAATCTATGGTTAGTATCGGGGGGTACGAGCCATGGAAAAGTGAGAATACAGTAATATAACATCAATATAAATGGAAATTAAGTTTACTACAGTATCTAAAAAGTTGGTGGTTTGTTTTCTTATGCTAATGCTATCACGAGTTTCTGTTTAAGTTTTGTGTGATTAAAGTTTTCAAGTTTTGGGTGAGACCACGATGGATGAAGGAATAAGGAGAGGCAAGAGACTAAGCTTGGGGATGCCCGAGGCAACCCAAGGTAATATTCAAGGAAGACTCAAGCATCTAATCTTGGGATGCCCCGGAAGGCATCCCCTCTTTCGTCTACAATCTATCGGTAATTTTAGTCAGAGCTATATTTTTATTCGTCACATGATATGTGCAAATGCTTGGAGCGTCTTTTGTGTTTATTTTTCCTTTTTCTTTTATGCACCGTGCTGGTATGAGATAGTCCTTGGTTGATTTATAAAATGCTCTTTGCACTTCACTTATATCTTTTGAGTATGGCTTTATAGAATGCTTCATGTGCTTCACTTATATCATTTGATGTTTGGACTGCCTGTTTCCCTACACATAGAAAACCTCCATTTGTAGAATGCTCTTTTGCTTCACTTATATTTGTTAGAGCGGGGCATATATTTTGTAGAAAGAATTAAACTCTCATGCTTCACTTATACCTATTCAGAGAGTTAACAAGAGTTGTTTATTCACATGGTTAGTCAGAAAATCCTACATAAAACTTGTACATCACCGAATATGATATGTTTGATTCCTTGCAATAGTTTTGCGACATGAAGATGTGATATTAGAGTCATGCTAGTGAGTAATTGTGTATTCGTAGAAATACTTGTGTTAAGGTTTGTGATTCTCGTAGCATGCACGTATGGTGAACCGTTATGTGACGAAGTCGGAGCATGATTTATTTATTGGTTGTCATCCTTTGTGTGGAGGTCGGGATTGCGTGATGGTTAACTCCTACCAACTCTTCCCCTAGGAGCATGCGTGTAGTACCTTGTTTTGATGACTAATAGAATTTTGCAATAAGTATGTGAGTTCTTTATGACTAATGTGGAGTCCATGGATTATACGCACTCTCACCCTTCCACCATTGCTAGCCTCTCTAGTACCATGCAACTTTCACCGGTGCATTACACCCATCATATAACCTTCCTCAAAACAGCCACCATACCTACCTATTATGGCATTTCCATAGCCATTCCGAGATATATTGCCATGCAACTACCATCGTTCCATTTATTATGACACGCACCATCATTGTCATATTGCTTTGCATGATCGTAAGATAGCTAGCATGATGTTTTCATGGCTTGTCCCTTTTTTTATGTCATTGCTATGCTAGATCATTGCACATCCCGGTATACCGCCGGAGGCATTCATATAGAGTCATATTTTGTTCTGAATATCGAGTTGTAAGTAAATAAAAGTGTGATGATCATCATTATTAGAGCATTGTCCCAGGTGAGGAAGTAATAAAAGAGGCCAATGAAGCCCAACTAAAAAAAAGAGGCCATAGAAGCCCACCAAAAAAAGAGAAAATAAAAAAAATGAGAGAAAAGAAAGAAGGGACAATGCTACTATCCTTTACCACACTTGTGCTTCAAAGTAGCACCATGATCTTCATGATAGAGAGTCTCCTATATTGTCACTTTCATATACTAGTGGGAAATTTTCATTATAGAACTTAGCTTGTATATTCCAATGATGGGCTTCCTCAGCTTGCCCTAGGTCTTCGTGAGCAAGCAAGTTGGATGCACACCCACTTAGTTTCTTTTTGAGCTTTCATACACTTATAGCTCTAGTGCATCCGTTGCATGGCAATCCATACTCACTCACATTGATATCTATTGATGGGCATCTCCATAGCCCGTTGATATGCCTAGTCGATGTGAGACTATCTCCTCCTTTTCGTCTTCTCCACAACCACCATATTCTCTTCCACCTATAGTGCTATGTCCATGGCTCACGCTCATGTATTGCGTGAAAGTTGAAAAAGTTTGAGAATACTAAAGTATGAAACAATTGCTTGGCTAAATCTAGGGTTGTGCATGATTTAATACCTTGTGCGATGAAGATGGAGCATAGCCAGACCATATGATTTTGTAGGGATAACTTTCTTCTGCCATGTTATTTTGAGAAGACATGATTGCTTTATTAGTATGCTTGAAATATTATTGTCTTTATGTAAAATGATAGAATATTGCTTTCAATCACTCGTGTCTTAATATTCATCCCATGATTAGATTATATGATCAAGATTATGCTAGGTAGCATTCCACATCAAAAATAATCATTTTTTTATCATTAACCTACTCGAGGACGAGCAGGAATTAAGCTTGGGGATGCTGATATGTCTCCGTTATATCTATAATTTTTTATTGTTTCATGCCAATATTCTACAACTTCATATACTTTTGGCAACTTTTTATACTATTTTTGGGACTAACATATTGATCAAGTGCCTAGTGCCAGTTCCTGTTTGTTGAATGTTTTTGTTTCGCAGAATTTCCATACCAAACGAAGTCCAAACACAATAAAAATCTATGGTTTTTTTTGGAATATTTATGATTTTGGGAAGAAGAATCAACGCGAAACAATGCCCGAGGTGGTCAAGAGACCAGGAGGCGCCACCTACCCCCCCCCCCAGGCGCCTAGAAGGCTCGTGGCCAATCCTTAAGGCGGTTGGGGCCCTTCTTTCGCCGCAGGAAAGCTAATATCCGAATAAAAATCATGTTAAAAGGGCATCCCAATCGGAGTTACGGATATCTGAGAATTTAAGAAACGGTGAAAGGCCAGAATCTGAGAGCGCAGAAACAGAAGGGCACAGAGAGAGAGATCCAATCTCGGAGGGGCTCTCACCTCTCCGTCGGCATGAAGACCATGGACCAGAGGGGAAACCCTTCTCCCATCTAGGGAGGAGGTCAAGGAAGAAGAAGAAGAAGGGGAGCTCTCACCCCCTCTCTCCTGGCGGCGCCGGAACGCCGCCCGGGACATCATCATGGGACGACGATCTACACCAACACCTCCGTCATCTTCAGAAACACCTTCATCACCTTCCGCCATCTATATTCAGCGGTCCACTCTCCCGCAACCTGTTGTACCCTCTACTTGAACATGGTGCTTTATGCTTCATATTATTATCCAATGATGTGTTGCCATCCTATGATGTCTGAGTAGATTTTTGTTGTCCTATCGGTGATTGATGAATTGCTATGATTGGTTTAAATTTCTTGTGGTTATGCTGTTGTCCTTTGGTGCCCATCATATGAGCGCACGCGTGGATCACACCATAGGGTTAGTTGTATGTTGATACGACTATGTATTGGAGGGCAAGGGTGACAGAAGCTTCAGCCTAGCATAGAAATTGATGCATACGGGATTGAGGGGGGGCAATATATCTTATTGCTATGGTTGGGTTTTACCTTAATGAACGTTAGTAGTTGCGGATGCTTGCTAATAGTTCCAATCATAAGTGCATAGAATTCCAAGTAAGGGATGACATGCTAGCAGTGACCTCTCCCACATAAAACTTGCTATCCGTCTAGTAACATAGTCAATTGCTTAGGGACAATTCCGCAACTCCTACCACCACTTTTGCACACTCGTTAAACTAACGTAATTGTTTCTTTATCTAAACAGCCCCTAGTTTTTATTTACGTGTTCTTTATTATCTTGCAAACCTATCCTATCGCACCTACAAAGTACTTCTAGTTTCATACTTGTTTTAGGTAAAGCGAACATAAAGTGTGCATTGAGTTGTATCAGTGGTCGATAGAACTTGAGGGAATATTTGTCCTACCTTTAGCTCGTCGTTGGGTTCGACACTCTTACTTATCGAGAAAGGCTACAATTGATCCCCTATACTTGTGGGTTATCAGGTAACTTCTGAGGAGGACCAAGAGGTTGGGGAGGAGGACGAGGAGCAGGAGGTTAGGGAGGAGGAGGAGGAGCAGGAGGTTAGGGAGGAGGAGGAGGAGGATGGCGAGGAGGGTACGGTGGCGAGGAGGGGGGTGGTGGCGAGGAGGGGGTGCTGGTGGGGAGGGGGATGGTGGCGAGGAGGGGAGTGCTGGCGGGGAGGGGTGGCAAGCAGAAGGGTTGGCTGCGTGGTGGTGCACGACTCCCAAAAGCTCCTGATACCAAGGAGATGAAGTGGCTCATTAAGCCCAAGGGGAAAAGGTAGGTGCCCCTTAATAATATTTTAAACACATAGCATCATTTTGATTGTACACATGCTAATATTTTCATTCTTTTGCAGTAGCTAGGAATATCCTGCAGGTGCCCGTGCTCCAAATGGCATCCTCACTATCATGTTGAAGAAGCTTTGGCCGGGGATGTTTACTCCAGACCGAAACAACCAGGAGCATAAGATTTTGGCCACAAGCTGGGAGGACTACGAAGCGGCCTTCCACCAAACCCATCAGACGGCCGCTAAGGCCGTGATATCAAAGTTTTGGGTAAGTTCTCTTGAGAAGCACAATTCTTGAGTTACTTTCATAGTTTATCAGCAAATCGTTTAACTCATGGTTTGTTCCATTCTGGTTTCATGAATGACTATAGACATTCTATAGAGTTCTTGAGGAGGACAAGGCCGAGGCCGATGAGTACTTGTTGCGGGCTGCGAGGAAGCAGGTTCGTCAGTTGCAGTACAAGGTGCGCTGGGTGGCTATCATGCATTATTATCATGAGGCATGTAACGCGAAGGTGACCAAGGATGACGTGAAGGAGCATAACCTTATATTGACTAAGGAGCAGTACATGTTGGTAAGTATAACAGACTTTTCATTACGGCGTTTTTGTGGTAAATTTCATTGTTTTGTGGTCACATGCCATTATGCATCTTATGTAGGTGCGTCCTGATTGGTGCTTTGGAAAGAATGATGGATGGGAGGGATTAGTGGATCTATGGGTCGGCGAGGATGCAAAGTTTGCTGCCAAGAGCAAGATAAACCCGGCTAATCGAGGTACCGACGGAACACACCGTCAGGGAAACCGAAACCACCGGCGCCACAAGAAACTTTAGGTATATCTATGTACATGAAACATTCTTGATCTTCTCTTTACCGTATGTTATTATGTATGAATAACCTTTGTTTGGCGGTGCTGGAGGAGAAATTGAAGCGGCCGCTCTCAAACATCGAGTCATTGAGGCTCGCCCGTGTGCGGCCTAGTCCCATGGCCGGCGAGGGTGAGTACTACGGCCATACCGGGGAGAACCTGACGTTATACACGAAGGAGTTTCAGAAGTGGAATCCTGGCACATCAGACCCCTTGTCTGTGGATGCCGACGAGAGGGCCGCCGTCAGCATAGGGCCGAAGAGTCATGATCGGCATCTGATTCTGGATTCTGTGATCACCCCTTTTGTCTCCTACAAGCGGATTCGCGCTACCGACCCGAGGCCGAGCCAGTGCCCGCGCCCTAGTGCGTCCTCTACACTGTCACTCCTAGCCAAGCAGAACTCTGTAAGTATTTCCCCTCTTATCTTCTTTCTTTTGACATTTATTTTCCGCATTGCTATATTTTATGAGTTCCATCATGTCATATTTGTAGGCCTACATGGACTTCCAACGTCAGCAACTCTTCGACTGGACCGAGAGAGTTGCAGCAGCCACTAAGTACAACAGCCGGATGACGCAGCTTCTGGTTGCGTCTATGGCAACCGGGCAGATTCCTACACTGCCACCACCACCACCACCTCCTGGAGCACAACCAGTGCCGCCTACGTTTGAACAATTCCTGGTAGAACACTATGGCACTTTGGTTAGTACATCACCAAACGTTTCAACCACAACTTACTATTTATTCAATACAATCATTTTTGCCTTGCCATCTCTTTTCAAACATGCAGGAACCGGTGGATCATCCACCGGTGGTGGTGCTACTTATGGTTCCACTCCTGAGTCACAAAGCCCAGTCACTCCGGTCTGGCGAGGCGATGGCGCTGGCAGTGGCGGTGGCGGTAGTGCTAGCGCTAGCTATGGCAGTGGTGGTAGCGCTAGCGATGACGACCTTAGCTTTGGCTACCTTGACTTTGGCGGTAGAAGTGATGGCGCTTAAGCCTTTGGCGGTGGAAATGATGGCGCTTAAGCCTTTGGCGGTGATGACGTTGTTGGCTTTGTAGAAGTTGTCATTATGTTGAACTTGTCGTTATGTTGAACTATGTTACCAAGCTTGAACTATCTTGAACTATGCCTATGTGTATATGTTGTGTATATTTTGTGTATAAACTGTGTATTTCAAACAAATAAAATAGGGCAATTTTTTTTATGGTGGCTATCCCGATGGCATAACCGTCGGCGTAGATGGCACGAGGCACCAGGTTTCGCCACGTGGTAGCCCCTGGCAAGCTCCTGGTGACCCTCTACGCCGACGGTTATGCCGTCGGGATAGATTTACCACCTATGCCGACGACATAGCCGTCGGCATAGTGGGCCACATGGCTGCTCTACGCATCTCCTGGTAGCCCTCCACGCCGACGGCTAGTCCGTCGGCATAGTTGGTAAATCTATCCTGATGGCATAACCGTCAGCGTAAAGGGTCACCAGGAGATGCGAGGGGCTGCCACATGGCGACGCATGATTGGCCGGCTTCGCCGTCAAAGGCCGTCAGTCCCAATACGTTGCCGAGGGGGTCTCTATGCCGATGGTTGTACAGAAGCCGTCGGCGTATATGCCATTACCGACGGTTTTTGTATGCCGACGGCCTCCCGTGGGTACACCGACATCCAAGTTGCCAACGGAGTTACGCCGACGGCCACCGTCGGGGTAGCCGTATGCTGACGGCCCTTGGGGCCTATGCCGACGGCCTAGGCCGTCGGCATAGGTGGTTATTCTGGTAGTGGCCATGGATGATCACAGGAAACGTGATGCCACCGTTGGGAAGTTCCTCCGCTGTCGCACGTTGCCACATCCATCGGATCCCGACGCCAACTGCCTCACCGCCCCTGGATCTGCCCTGTCGCCTTGCCGTCGCTGGTTTGTTTCAGTCGGGTTTTACAGATAAAGAAAAGCGATGAAGGAAACGATCGAGAGGTGGGGTTCGACCGGTAAAAATCGGTGGGAACGGGGAGGTCGTGGGAGGGGAACGGTAGTACCAACGAAACGACGTACTAACTGCAGTACTGCGCAATTAGGAGTAGAGATGGGTGAGCATATCTGCAGTTATAGCTCTGATATGCTAAAAAAAAAGTTATAGCTCTGATATAGTGGACCCATACAGACATGGCTTTAACTGCACGGAATAAATCAAAAGCCACAGACCCTTTACATGATATAATATTCCATGCGAGGCCTTAACCGCAAATGTGCCATTGGTACAAAATATAAATACGTGCCCACAGTGCGTACCGCATTTTCCGTTTCGAGCGGAAACGCCGCGGCAAGCTGAACAACAACTTCTGCGAGCTCGGCGTCGCTCACCATGCCCAGCATGGACATGGACTCCCTCGTCGCCAGCGTCGGCTTGTACATCGCGGAGCTGCGCACCCGCGTGGCATGGCTCGAGGAAGAGAGCAGGCATGCGGCCCCCGCAACACGGGGGTCGAGCTCAGCTTCAGGCCGCCGCAGTGGAGGCGCCTCCTTCCTGCACCACCTGACCGGCGACGATGTGGTGGAGGTGCGGATGATCGGCCCGGAGGAGGCCGCGGTGCACGTGACGACGGCCATTGGATCAGCCCCGCATGCGCCCGCATGGCTGATGAGCGCGCTCTGGTCACTGGACCTGCAGGTGCAGCACGCGTGCGTGATTCGCAGGCAGGGCGTGACTGTGCAGGACGTCGTCGTCGACGTGCCTCACGCGCTGCAGCAAGAAGACGGCGCCGCCCTCCGCTCGGCCTTGCTCCAGCAGCTACACGACAGCGTCGGCCCATCTATCTAGAACCTGAAACACCACAACGTTCTCATGTCACCAAAACAAGCTCAAGATCCATGGTAAATCTGTTTTCCTTGCTTTGCGTCGTTAATAAAATAAATAAAACACGTGATCAGTCGCTCTTATAGAAGATCCTCCGGTACCGATTAAATATCGAGTGTTAAGTATGCACGGATGTACTAGGTAGTATTATACTCCCTCCATCCCATAATGTAAGATGTTTTTTAACATTAATATAGTGTTAAAAAACCTCTTACATTATGAGACAGAGGAAGTACTTGTTTCTGTTATTTTATTACTGAAAAATGGTGCGTTAAACCATTATGTAATACTAGTGTTAGATACATTCCTATCCAAATAAATTTAGGATAAGTATATCTGCATGTATACATGTGTGGTGGTTCTGTAGACCAACTTCGTGCTGCTTATTTTGAACTACCTTGTCTAAATATTTTCGGAGAACAGCTGTATCTTCTGCCTTCATGCAGCCTGCACGGACGTGCTCTATAACGCTGAGCTTTCTAGTTTTGAAGTTCTCATATTTTATTGAGGTCTTCAACTTAAATTAGATCACCCAACTGTGACCAGGTCAAAAAAGTTTCAAAGAGATGGAATTAGCTTACTTATCTAGTTATGTAATACATTATGCCCCTAAGTTTAGAGACCTCTTAATCAATTAAGGTCTTCAATATATATAATCTGACCACTCGATTTTGGCCAGGTCAAAAATTTCTTATTGAGCCCTCTCATTTTATTTTATTTTATTTTCAGTCCGCTACACTCTATAATTTTGAAGCTCTCCCATTTGATTGAGTTACACTATTTGGGATTTAGTTCATATTTTGACCAAGTCAATGGTCTTCATAAATCAACCGACAATCACCGGCATATCAAAACTATCAACCCCATGCGCTCTTTTGGCACCTAGAAAAAAGAAGCACAAATGTATGATGTTGTAAGACAAATATAGTACATCCAACAATCGATGTATTTTTTCCCATATAACTTTGATTTGATTAGCTGATAACTTACAATAACAACGCAAAATGACCATAGGAAACACAACATTATAAATAAAAATACAACACGCCTCATCATTTCTCTAACTAGCTCGCTAGAGAAAATACTCGGACGGTTCCAAAATATATGGTGTATTAGTTTCTTAAACAAAATTTTCTTTAACGTTGATCAAGTCTAGAGCCAAAACGACATTCATGATATTAAATAAATAAAATATAAAAATTAATCTTATGATGAATCCAATGAAACCGATTTGATATTATCGATATTGATATATTTCTCTACAAATTTCATCAAATTAAAATAGGTTTAGCTTTAAAAAAACTAATGCATCAGATATTTTAAAATAGAGAGAGTAAAGACATTATGAAAAACCGAATAACACCAACGACGTAGCAAAGCGCGTCCAACTCTTCTAATATTAGTCAAAAACTAAAGAATGTTTCCCCAGAAAAAACAAACCCGTGACCTTGCTCTCGACAGCAGCGTGCATCTGCCAACTTCCTTCCATTACCGAGAACAGTACTCCCTCCATCCTATAATGTAAGACGCGACCCAAGCAGTAGTTGGCTTGTCTTGTCTTTGTCGAGGTCCCGTTATTCAATACTCAGTAGAAATAAATGAACTCAGTAAAGACGAATATTCCTGTAGCGTTTCTGGACGTCTGTATTATTGTTTAAATTTAACTTGCCTGGTTGGCTGTTGGTATGGTCGTGGAACGTATATTTCACGTGAATGCTTCGTGTGGACAGAAGTTCGGCACTGTACCTTGACTTCGTAGATACGGTAGAGCACCGGTTCGGCCTTGACATACAGTTGCTATATCACTATCATACAGCTGTAATTAGGACAGCACTGCCACTGTCACCAGATAAAAAAAATGAGAGAGAGCGTTGTTACGCATCATTCCTTCTAAGTGACACAAAGTTCATGCTAAATCACTATCCAGCGATACAAAGAGTAATATTTTGCAATGTATTCTAATCATGTGAAATTGTTGCTATATCACTATCCAGCCACATAAAGACTAATTAATGCCCTTGAAGTTTTTACAAATTCTATCGGTTTCCAATCCTACATACTGAGAGACATCTTCATTAATTCATTAGAAAAGGAGGTTAAACCACCCGGGCTCTTCATCAATCGATGCATGCAGTCATCTTATTAATTACTTTAGTTGGGAAGATAGGACGAGAGAACCGGATCCAGTTCCCTCATCCGTATGAATGCTTATTTTAGGACAGATCTAACGCTGACCCGCATATTTCCTTCCACATGCGTCCCCGGACCGGGGACGGGAGACGGGAGGAAACACTCCGCAGACACAGATACAGGATGTGGCGGCACCCCAAATCGTCTGGGGCGGACTGGGCATTTAAAAAAATGGAATACATAAAAAATGCCAGAAAAATGTAAATAAAACGCAAACATTAATAATTATACATTAATAAAACATTGTTCAACGGGCCCCCGGCCCACAATCCTTAATTAACATAATTAAAAAAAGATAAAATGCGTCGCCCGGCACTGCTGCCATGCCCGTCGCCGTCTTCAGGCGGCGCCATTGTCGTCACCGTCATCGCCGCCAGTGAGGTCGATGTACGGTGGCACCGTCCCGAGGTGGGCAGGCGGCCCCTAGAAGGTAGATGGCGGCGCCTGCACCACCTTCCCGCGCGGCGACAACTCGCGCTCCGGTGACCGCGGCGGCGTGGGGCACCAATACTCGGCCCCCACTCCCTGGGCCATCTCCATGGCCGTGCACGACCATGTCCACCGCTGGCCCTCTAGGTGCGGGTCGAACGCGGCCACTGGCTGCTCCTCGTGCAGCTCCTTCTTCATCGCCAAGGGCTGCTCCTCCACGGCGTCGGCCATCTCCAGCTCCGGGATGGCCACGTTGCCGATCACGGAGACGTCCATCATCTCCTCCAGCCCCTACCACTAGCGCTCATCGTACGTGTTCATGGAATCTTCCATGACACGCTGGAGGAGCCAGGCCTCCTCCTCCCCGGTCATGCGAGGAGGTGGTAGTGGCCAAGGAGAGGGCGACGACGACGACGACGACGACGACCTGGGGACGGCTCAGAGGGCACGCTCGGCGCTCTGCACGTCCCCGTCGCGGGTTGTTGTGTTGGCCGGCAAAATTGGACGCGCGTCGCACGTCGTGCTCATCACGAAACCAAGTGTCCCACAAGGGAGAATCCACGGCGTACCTCGGGTCATAGTAGAGGTCATCAGGGAGGCGGCATCGGCGGCAGTGGATCTCGTCGTGGCGGGCATGGCCGCTCATTCACACCGGCGGGATCGGCACCCAATCGGCGGACAGGTGCCAGTTGTTCGGCAAGTGGACGTCGCTTCAGGGAGCGGCGTCCTTGTCTCCCAATACCGACGGCACACATCTGCATGGATGTACTGTCGGGAGCGTGCTGGAGCACCCGTAGAGGCAATGGAGAAGGCTGCCGCAGCAAGCCGTTGCGGAGGAGAAGGACGGCGTGGCTCGCTTGCGGTGTGGCGGCGGCCGACTGACGACCCAACCTCGTGGTCGTGCGCCCCCTTCCCCTTGCGGTCGGTGCTCCACCACCCCATTGCCATCGGCGACCGGAGAGCTCAAGGAAGGGGGGAAGCTAGGGTTTGTTGTCGGTACCGAGGAGGCAGCAGGAGCAGAGTGGGGCGCGTGGACTGTGCCGGTCCACGGCTTCCCCATTAAGTAGGACGGTGGGCGCCCGCCTGAGTGGATGACAGGCGGGGCTTACCAGTCGTGCGTAGTAAATATAGGTGGTGGGAGGTAGGTGGCTGCCCGCCACGTGTCCCCGAGGCGGACAAGAGGAGGCCTTGAGCGCGTCCGCTCGCTGTCCGCCTAGACCCAAACCGGACGCATGTTTGCGTCAGAAATGGGTCGGTCCGGACACAAAACGGACAAAATGCATCCAGAGCGACGCGCGCTGGGTCGTGAGCTTTGTTTGTTTTGCCCCAAATGGACAGGGCCGGACCGGATGGTTTCGCGCGCTGGAGTTGGTCTTAGACATGGTGCTTCCAAAGGTAGCCAACGGAGGCTAAATACCATCAACCAGATAGTAGACCATATTATACTCATGTCTGTTTACATTATAGTGAGAAGGAGGAGCTTTTCCTTCAACCAGCCTCACAAACAAGGATGATCAATACAACACAAAGTTGTCATTGTGATATCTGGACATGTCAAAGAAAGCGTGTCAAATCCGAAGGTCGTGTGATACAGCTGCTTCAAGAATGATGGTAGCATTCTTAACATGACCGTAATATTTTCCTTGTAAAGGCCATGGGTAATTCTTTTATTTTCAATGCATGCAGTAAAGAGATCCAAGCAAACCTTCTCATCCTCTTGCTTCTGAGATTCCGAGCACCCTCTCGGTATCTGCCACAGTTGGTACACTTAGTTATCGTGGTCCAAACACCTCGACCACCGCAGTAGCAAACCTGACCATGGCATCTCCGCACGTGCTCTCACACATTCATAGGTACTCCGGATTGGGGCTGTGGACTTATGATAACTAGAGAACCCGATTGTTCCCACGACGTCTTTCTTCAAGACGAAGTTGTCATCATAAGACAGGATATCATGATACAAACGATCAAAGACAGGCTTGATCATCTGAAAATGCTGGCGATAATGGTCAGCAAAGAGTGCATCGGAGGTAAAGTAGTCATACATCAGTGTCAAATGGTCGTGTGCCCTGATGTGGTTGAGCACTAAATGACCCATGATAGATCCCTTAAAATTGAAAACATGCTCCTCCGCAATAATAATGCAAGTTGTGGAGGTTGGCCATGACGGAAGGAAACATGTGCAGTATTGATCAGTTTGTGGGAAGCTCTGCTGGACTGTTACATGAACAGCTAAACTCGAGTACAAGTAGTACGGGGAAGAACAAGCAACATGAGATCACGAGTACTAATTCGATATACTACTTCGAAGACCATAGCTGGTGCAAAGCCTATGGTACGTACACAACGCAGATGGCAGTTGGCTGATTTGGGGTCATTAAGTATGTTAACTGCAGTACTAATTGATAAGTTTTCAGAGCTCTTTTATGGTGAACTGTGATTGTCATAGTATTAGGAGTACTACTATCCAGTACTTATTCCTGTTGAGTATATAGGCAATCTTCTGATCAGATTAATCCACAAGATTATAACTAGTATGACTTTGAAACTAGCATAACAATTGATGATGGAACTGTTGAAGTATTGAACTCGCTAAGTAAGGACCCTGAAATACATAAGCTTGCATTCGTTGGTCGGAAATTAATTTCAATCATTGACGCACTATGTCGGCTTTTTACTAGTTCAATTCCTGATATTAAGTAATTAATAATTTATTTATTCATTTTGTTTACCGGACAGGGTTTAAAAACGTTTCATCAAAGATCTCACCGGTGAATGGAAACCAGAGCTGAGATGGCGAAAGCACAAGATAATTAAGTAGCACTAGCTATGTTCGCGCATCTCCTTAATTCTAATTTTAATACCATTGTCATGCTTCATTATTATCTGATTGAATTCTATTTTACTAAAGTGCATGAGGTAGGCACAGGGGACTAATCTATGTGCATATTATGTTTACGAGAACATTCGCTTTATGAACGAAAGCAACAAAAGTGTAAGAGATCTTTGGATACGTAAACACCATTCATATTTTTTTACCATGATCTAATTTATATACACACAATTAACATGCATATTCATATTGATCTCCTTCTTTATATATAGATAACGCAGATGCGGGATCAGTTCCTACTAACAGACCGCATACGAGCAATTCAAGAGGAAATTGCGGGATTTTTGCTTCAACGGGTCATATCTCCCGACAGAGAATACCATTTCACCTAATGCCTGCATGTAATGATCTGCAAATTGTACGAGAAATTGCATATACCAAATTGTGTGTGTGTGTGTTATATGACATATGATTACTTGTACGAGAAATTCTATGATATATGATCGGTTTCATGAGAAATTCTATTAACCCCGAAAATAAACAATAAACCCCTAAACCCCTAAACCTCTAAACCCCTAAACCTTTAGTTCCGGTTGGTGTTACCAACCGGTCCCCATGCCCTGGCGCACACTGCCGACCACGTGGTCAGGGTTTCAGTTCCGGTTCGTAGCCAACCGGGACTAAAGACATAGATCCTTTAGTCTCTATACTTTCGTCCCGGTTGGGGAATCGGGACTAAAGGCCCTTCCCAACCGGGACTGAAGACTTGTTTTATACTTGTGAATCTTTATTATTCCTAAATCCCCATGGTAGAGCTGCTATATTGAAAATTTTAACCGAATTAGCTTACACTCAGCCTAGTTATCCTGGTGACGATGGAACGTACAAGCTTTGCAGCAGTTGAGTGAATGTTACCGACGGATCAAGATAATTCCTCTCATCTATACATCTTTGAGAACAAGATAGGCTTCAAAACCTATAGACGCAGCAAAGTATCCTCAAGCATCCATTTAATTTGTACCAAAATGCTAAAATTGAAAAGCAACTGTAGCGTAGTGCTGCCAAGTAGCATTGCAATACAGATTTACTAGATCGGAATTAGCGCGAGGGTGCCGGTCACAACACTATGGCCAAGTAGTGAATATTCAATTTAGTAGGAAATCAAGTTTAACATAGGTGTAACAGAAGCAAAATGCCATCAAGTACAACATCGTCATGAAACTATTAGGCAACATTCAGTTTCGAGTGTTTCAACCCGGTAGGTTATGCTTCATATTCAACAGGTTCACACGATGAAAGGGTAAAGTGCACAAACTTAGAACATTATACCAGAAGCAAAGCAGAATCGTAGCACACAATAACTAATGATTCATATTCGATTCAGGCTGTTACACAAAAAATAAAGTACAATGGCAGCACCCACCACTACTGGGTACACAATATATATTCCACAAGACACAATATATTTTCAAACAGATAGAAGGAAATTATAGAGAACAGTGATTCGGATCAACGAGATTCAGGCTGTTACACAAAAACTAAAGTACAATGGCAGCACCCACCATTACTGGGTACACAATATATATTCCACAGGACACAATATATTTTCAACAGATAGAAGGAAATTATAGAGAACAGTGATTCGGATCCACGACACCAGGTACATATTTGATTCGGATCCACGACACCAGGTACAGGTTGTCATGCTTTGCTCTCACCCATGGCTGACTGGCTTCCAGCAGTGACGCCACTCGCAGATACAATGTTCCCTAAAATGAACCAAGTAGCAGCAGCAATAAGCATTCAATCAACCACGATACACCATGGGGAGTAGCAGGTTAGTAGTAGCAATAACCAAGCAGCGGCAGAATATGAACAACATAGGGAAGCAGTCAATCAGCTGGCGGGCAGCAACAGCAACCGCATGGCAAGCAGCAACAGGCTGGGTTTCGGCTAGAAATGGCTGGGTCTGCTGTTATTCTATGGAAGCCAACTGGAAGTTGTGTTTTTAAATTTTAGTTCAAATGGATCTATCTCTGCAGTTTAATTCCTATGTTTTTAATTTACATTTGGCATTGTGCTTACTAACATGACATACCCAGCCATGAATCTTGTTTATAAGCTTTGGCCAGCCAAAAACAAGAGAGTATGAGAATATTAGCATCGAGAACGGGTCAGCCTATATAATGAAACTTACCAAACCAACTGCTGACACTAAGTTAATTAGTACACAAAAGGGACACATTAACTGTTTATATTATGCATGTATATATTCCCAACATCGGTCACATCACATCATAGGCATATTTGAAGGCAAGGGTTCACCTCAGATGAAGGACCCTATTTTTGTTAGTTTGCCGGAATAAGATTCCTCCCATGAATATTGATACAATGAAAAGCAGTATAGTGTACCATTGAGTCTTTCCTGCAATATAAGAATAATGGAATAGTGATGATGATTATGCCTCATCAGCACGTTGGATCGATCTCCTTGATGCCATGTGGACCGCAAGGGTGCTGGTCCCAACATTTTAATCAAACAGGTAATGTATAATACAATCTCTGAATTCTTATGAGGCCTTAATACAAAAGGTATTACAATCAAGATCAAAGAGATGGTAGCACATACAAATTAGAACATCTAAGCAACAATACAATAACGATTTATATCACAATTAAAATAGCTTAAAGTAGGCATGAAAGGCAAAAGCACACAGGTTACGGGCATTACACCAAAAGCAAGCATGATCGTAGTACAAGATAAGTCAGGCGCAGCTTGCCGCTCATTACCCGCCCAACGACGGGCCAACAAATAGGGCATTAATATGTTAATGAAGATGATCTCACAAACAAATAGGACATTAATATGTTAATGAAGATGGTCTCACATATTCCCTCCGTGAAACAAAATCTAGATGTACCCTTATTCATGGACGGAGGGAGTATATCATTACAATGACTGTTTATACCATAATAAAGTTTGAATGTAAAATGCATTTAGTTACATATAGGAATTGGACTATCTCTCATACATAGGATGTCACAATCACAAGATATACATGGAGGCAACAATAAGCCCTGTGTTGGTACAAAAGCTTAGTATGATAGTATCCTAAATCTAAGATATTTGGATGCAGAGCAGTAAGGCGAAGGGCTTCCTCTATTTGGCTGTAACAACAGTGGTAAGCTGAAAAAAAAACAGTTAAGATGCAAAGTTTGGACACTCGTTTGACCAACACAGAGCAACGAAATTAATCAAAAAATAGCAATGAGTACCATGCAAACATCCTTTCTATCTATCTCTCCCGGCTGGGTAGCAAAGTTCATGTTCAAAAGACAACTTGGGTTTTTATCATCTAAGACTTCTATATGGTTAAGTTCATGTTCAAAAGTCATCTTGGATTTTTTTCCTGTACATGTTGTTCGTGCATAGGAATAGGAGACACATCTATGGCTCATACCTGATCTATATGAACCGTTAAGCTGTCTTTTCATAGTAAAATACAAGCGACAATACATGGTTACAGTTAAAGAATATCCAAAGAACTACATAACTATACCTGACAATACATGGAATAGGTAAGAAGAGGGCATCCCAACAACCTTGGCGGTGATCGATAGCTGGAGACCGATTGGATTCATGGTTGCACACAAGTCAGGATTTCCTTAATGATTTCAGGCCTGACGATATCTGGTAGCCAAGGTTGCTGTTCAATACTAGTAAGCAGATATAAAATGATTAAGCCAAACCGAAATTCCAAAGGAAGCATATGTACATAGATATAGAACCACAATGGGTTAAATAGAGTTCGAATTATGACATGCAAACTATTATTTTTCAAATCTCCAGTACACCAGTCTAACATTTTGGTGTAAATGTGCAGCTTTTGAAAGTGAGTATTCAGTAAAAAAAAGATCTTCGGACGAAATAATGAAATTATTCCAATGAATTAGTTAAATTTTTTAGAATACCAACACCTAACTAATACTACCAAAACGACTATAAGATGTTCATCACCACAATAAACGACAATATTTTTTATTGTCTCTTATTGAAGGGAGACACTATTATGATGTAACCAGATTTTTTGACCCGAGCATGGAACATGTAAGATTGAAATCAAATAAGCTAATGATAAAGAAATACCAAAGTGGTACTCAGTACTCCGACATACCAAATAATAAATTCTTTAGCAAACGGATGCTGGCATATAGCCATTTTTACTCATTTCATCAAACCCCATGAAAGCCAAGAAAATGGTGAGCATCAGGAATAACCATGACGCTTCCAGTGGCATCTGTAAGCAGGGGACACAAAGTGAAAATCCAATTAATACATGCAGAAAAGAGGAAAGAACCGAGAGGAGAACCACCTTAACCGGCGTCACCACGGTGCGACGCCATCGGATCCCCTCGGCAACCGACACTAGCGGCGACTTGCGGACCAAAAAGCAGGACGACGGAGAGGAGAGAGCACTGAAACGAAACTGTAGCAGCACATCCAAATTAGAAAACAGTAAGCAATAATCCATCAAGCATTTATATGAGAATGATAACAACTCAACGCAGGGCACACAATAATCCATAAAACAGTAAGCAATAATCCATCAAGCATTTATGTGATGAGCATAACTAATTCAAAATATAGGATTTTTTAAAATTACTTCTAATCTGATTTGGTGGCAACTCTTGCTGCAGCGGCAAGTGCTAATGCACCTGATAAAATATAAACCTTCAAATTAGTTACAGGAAAATATGGAAGGAAGCAGAGAGAAAAATATTAAGAAATATACTGAGGGTTGTAACCCAAAGTCACATATCTCACAATCAAATAAGATCATAGTGCCAACCCAGCTACCTTTCCAGTTCGAAGATGTAAAATTCTTGCTAATTATAAAATCCTACAATGTATGAGTTGCAAGGAAACACAATTAAGCAGAGCTAATAGCAGCGTATGGAAAGCATTCCATCAAAAAACCTGCAGACAGTGGTAAAAAATAAACCTCAAGTGATAAATTAATTATTGACAGAACACAATATATATAGCTGTTAATATATATAGCTTGCAGTAACATTTGGTGCTCAAGGCACCGAAAGAGAAAGCAGGTCAATCCATCAACAATTGTACCACGCGCAATTTACTTTAAACAGAACTGTGACCTTAGGTAGTTCCACATAAATATACCATCGACATGCAGTGCTCCAACTCTAAGTGAAGCGGGAGTACATTAAAAAACCCAAGAACTTTAAGCTACAAATGCAGAGAGCATATGTTAAACTGCCCCAGAAAACATGTGAGACTGCACGACATCATCCCTAATGATAACATCAATCTCGACCCCTCCAAGGACCGAATCATCATCCACCACCTCTTGAACGTAAGAATAGAATCCGACAGTAGCTCGCAATAGCCTCAAACATCTGCACACATGATGAACGCACAATAAACATGGTTGTAATGACTAAGGAAGAACCCAAAAACCAACAACACACACCAAACAAGGATGAATAAGGATATTAGATAAATAAGAATATATTTTAGCACATAACAAGCAATAGAAAATATTGCAGGGTGTAGTTTACCTTATGAACCAAACAACAATAGCAGGGTCCAACAGTCTCCAACAGTGAACAGGGTTCCAAGGCCGCCACCAAACTGAAAGTAACAAACCAGCAGAAAGAAAAAAACATTAATCAAGAACTATAAATTTGAGCACAACCATCTCAGGGAGCTAAACCGCATCTCCACACATTCTTTGCAAGGAAGTTCAATGCTTAAGAAGAACATAACCTACATTCACTGAAATAGGTAAAAACAACATATAGGTCCTAATTCCATTAAATCAAACAAACCTAAGGATCCATGATCACTAAAGTAGGAACCAAAAGAGTAAAATAAACCTATATGACACCGAAAAGAAGCAGACCGAATGGACAAAGACCAAGCATGCCAACCTAAATTGACCAGCCCTACTTCAGCTACAGGCCAATGAATAATTTTTATAGATCATATCTAGAACGATATTGGTTTGTTTGGTAGCCCCAACAGCGCGAACACATGCGAGTAGTTCCAACAAAGAAATCAATAGGCTACTTCTAGGACACAGCAGAAAGGTACAAAAAAATCCTAGGTCCTACCAGGATCTAGAGAAGTGACAAAAAGTCCCCAATTCTAAATGCCAAGCAAGCACAAAAATACAAGCAGGAAATAAAATGTTTAGATGCTAGGCTTCTACCAATGAGAGAACAAAAAATAGATACATCCATTGTCCAGACAAAATCTAACAGCAGCTTCGTACATGAAGCAAAGGTAAATACATGGCCGCAAAAATGCAAGCCTAGGCCTGGAAAGCAGAGAGGAGAGGGAGAGAAGGGGTCAACCTGCACAGAGCTGGCCAAAGGCGGAACACGACGAATAGGGCAGAACAACGAGCACCTGTAGACAGCGGACCAACCTGCAAAGGAAAAAAGGGGAAAAGGTACAACCATGGATGAGCTGCAGTTAACCAGAATTGAGACGGTCCAAAACAAGGGAAATTCCGCCCGTTCCTGGCCTAGCCCTTGAATGAGAGACACGCAGACGGCGGCGACGGTCTAGCCAATCGCTGGAGCTCATACCTCAGGATCGGATGGGTGGGGACGATGCTGGACGCGGACGCACATGGGAGGCAGAGGAGGCGACCGGAGGGAGCGGGGGCCTGGGGCGAGAGACCGCTGCTGGCGAGGCCGGGCTAGGGCACGCCGGTGGCTGGACCTGTCGGTGCTCCTCGCTTCCCTGCAAAGGCAGAGCACCAGCCGCTGCATCTTGGGGAGGCACAATATCGGCCGAGAGAGGTGCCCCGCATGGTGAATTGGACTCGACATCGTGCTCCTCTCTACGGAGCAACGACGCGAGCGTGGGTCTGCACTTTCCTCATGGCGATGGCAAGGGGTGAGGCAGCGTGGGTCTGCACTTTCCTCCTGGTGCTGCTAGGGTGAGGGAGCGAGTGCGGGCCGAGGCAGCGGCTAGGGTTTCTCCACGGGGGCGCGCCGCCCTTTTATACCCCTTCTACGTGAAACGACGAAATGCCCTCAGCAGGGCACGGAATTTACGCGTGGTGGTACGAACGAGCGGTAACTGCTCACGGGTCCTGATCCGACGGACGATAGCCCTTCATCTCAAGATCCGATGGCCTAAATTCGATCAAGCAAACGATCCAACGGCCCAGAATCCCAAATCGCTGAGGAGCCAGGGTTTTCCCTGGATTCTTGTTTCTGGATTTACCGGACCGAACTCATCTCCCGGTTGAACTTCGCGTCCATATAGCCGTCGCCAGAAATGAGAAATTTCCTTTCCCAGCCACCAGATGTTGAAAATAGTCAGAGTACTCCATGACGGAAAAACCGAGAACCCTACGTACAATAACGGATCTGCCGATTTGTATCCTGTATTGTTTATGTATACACATGTGTGTACATGGCAGCAGTTTGGTACACAAGATACCTTTCACGTGTTGACACGCTGAATATAACACGAATCTCTTAATTAGCGCGATTCTGCCGCACGCACATAGCCCGTACATACATGTTCTGCTAGAAAATCCCCTTTTGGAGTTAAAGCATACTCCCTCAGTTCCTAAACATAATACTTTTTAGAAATTTCGCTACAGACAACATACAAAGCAAAATGTATAAATCTACATTTTAAAATATGTCTATATACATCCGTATGTTATCTTTAATGAATTCTCTAAAAAAACGAGGAAGTATACATGCTTATTTTCTGCAGGATTAGGACCGGCTTTGTCATGTAGACGAATCAATAGTATGTCGTTGTGCTTTGACTTTGAAGCCTTACCATCCACGCAACCGCTAGAGCAGCTTCAAACTGCCGTTGGCCACTACCGCCGTTGCACAAATGGTCAAGATATGGGTTCCTTTTCTTTTTTTTGCGAGGGAAGATATGGGTTCCTTGATTTGCCTAAGTGGTAATATAGATTCAAGTGTGGTCACAACATGGAAGAAACAACACAAAAAAACAAATTGAGAAAAGTGTGGGTGCTCCCGGGTGTAGGTGCACCTGCAGGAACAGAAAATCCAATATCTTAGTTTAGGCAATGATGGGAGTAGTTTGTTGTGTTCGTTCATGTTCTTTGTAGTCTCTGACTAGATCGATACTATATCGCTCAACTCGCGTGTTGAGCATGCTTCCTAGTCAGGCAAGTGGCCTTCCAGCTCGTTGTTGTGGTAGTGTTGTTTTTGCGGAATAAATTGGTTTTTATTGCATTTGATTTTTCCAGATGTACAGGAGTGCCTAAAATTAATGGGCAAGGGCGAAAATTGATCCATTAATGATTAAAATGCATTTTTATTCTTCTTTTGATTAGTGATCATGATTCATGTCGTGGATTTTTCACGGCAGATGTCTGGGTCAACGGATTTAGGTTCGGGACGAGACGCAGCTATGTGGCGGCTTGAAGGGGTTGATCGGAATCGAGAGACACGGAGTTTTACCCAGGTTCGGCTCCTCCAATGGAGGTAAAAGCCTACGTCCTGCTTGTCTGATATTGATGATGATGAAGATCTCTCGGTTACAAGGGTGATAATTGCTACCTCTAATCAGGAGAGCCTCTAATCTGTCTATCTCTAATCTCTTGTGTTGTCTAAACTTGTGGACTTGTGTCTCTTCTGAATATGTCTCTCTAGGGGTGCTCTACTCCTCCTTATATAAGTGGAGTGGGTAGGCTTACAAATAGAGTCCTACTAGGAGTAGGATTAGGACTCGTCTCTCACGAATCCTACTCCGGGTCTTATTTCCTATAAGGGAATCCTTCTCTCTTTGGGCCTTCTCTTGTGGGCCTTCTCTTGTAAGCCGTCTGGCGCCGGCTCACCGGCCGGGTCTTATCTCATGAGCCGCCTGGTGCCGGCTCACTCGCCGGGTCTTGGGCTTGGTCGTCCTGCGGCCTACCTGCCGGGTCATTAATAAGATGTTTGTCTTTAACAGGTCTCCTGTGAGTCACCAGGTCGGGTCATACCGCGGGGTATATCCCCATCATTAGCCCCCAGGTTAGCTTGAATTTATTCATAGTAAGCTCCTGAAATAAAGTAACAAATATGTTAAGTGGACGGCTTTGCTCCTTTGGCCGGCTTATGAAATGGCCCCTCAGAAATCCGGGTCTTTTCTGCACACGAATGAGTCGTATTGATAATCATCTTGCTTGTCATGTCCTTTAAAAAATATTGATAATTGGATACCCATATGCCATTGGGTTGGCTTCCAATATACTTGGCGGGTCATCTCCACCGGGTCATAATCATTGATGATGTCGGGTCATTATCGTTGGTGATTCCGGGTCAAATAGCTAGAAT
Source organism: Hordeum marinum (assembly GCA_022496015.1). NCBI lineage: Eukaryota > Viridiplantae > Streptophyta > Magnoliopsida > Poales > Poaceae > Hordeum > Hordeum marinum. The sequence continues at coordinate 3,228,062 of CM039677.1, read as the reverse complement.
CCATCTGACTTGATAAAAATATTGGGATGAAAATCCATCTGATGTAAAGCCGGACTTCCATCGTTGTGAAGCAGGGCGGCTTATATAAAATCTGGCGGGTTATGATCTTTTTGACAATCGCCGGGTCATAAATGTTGGTGACGCCAGGTCTAACAACTCAACTCCATAATTAACGTCTTAAAAATTCTCCTCAAAGTTTTTCATATGTCCATATATCTTGTAGCCCCCAAGCTCTGAGATTATCCATGATAACTTGATGCTTTGCAATAATATTTGGACTGTGTAGCCCCCAAGTGTCGGGTTGTCCTGCCTGCAGCAACCTGGGACTTATATCTGTTTTATATCTTATAAAGCTTCGGCGGGTGTAGCCCCCAAGGGTTGGTTTATCAGAAAGCTTCGGCGGGTGTAGCCCCTAAGGGCCGGCTCATCAGAATGTGATGTGCCGGATCTCAATTTGAACCTCATAATCTATTTAAACGGTTGAATACTATAGCCCCCAAGTGTCGGGTCGCACGCCTGCGGTGACTTGGGACTTTATATAAATTGATCTGAGCGGTGTAGCCCCCAAGTGTCGGGTCAGTAAGAATTACTAGGCTGGGACTTAAAAAGATATAGAAAAGCCGACTCATCTCCTTGATATAATAGGATCTTTGCTGACAATAGTGATTTGAAAAACCGGTTTGCATTAGCCCCCAAGTGCCGTGGCGCATGCTTGCAGCGACATGGGACTTGCATATTTGATATAAACTGGACTTGAATAGTGTAGCCCCCAAGTGCCGGGTCGTTTGCGTGCGGCGACTCGGGACTATGTGAAAATAATATGACTCACCACAATTTGTTTGAATGAATGTTTGACCGTAGTTGTAATATAATCCGGAATGAATATCCTGAAATAATTCCTTTGTCTTTGACATGAAATTCCTGCTCGTGGTTGCGGTGCAACTCGGCAAATATAATCTTGAGAAATCCATAAGTGTTGTAGATTACTACAGAGCACAATTGAAGAAATCCGAGAGCCGGTCAATTAGATGGCACGGCATTATATCTGACAAGGCGGCTCTTGAAAAAAAAATTCTCCGAGCTGGTTTGAAAAACCCCAATCATTTATTACTGGTTATGATAAACCATGAAGATCTAGCCATGTTGGCTATTAAAAGATCCAGAATACTTAATGGCGGCTCATCTTAAGAGATAATACCTGCAAAAAATAAACAAGACAAAATATATTCTGCATTGTTTGGGAGGGCGGCTTAAAGAAGCTCAACCCGGAGATGTTCATACCGTTCATAACATTGCTCCTTTTCTCATAATCTTGCTCTGACCCGGCTTGATAAGCCGACATGTTTTCTGAAGGTGGGAAGCCCCCTTTGAATAATCCACGTCTGACATGTCAACCGGAATGGCATAAAGCCGGTTGTTAGGATTAGATAAGCTACACCCGGAGGTGAGAAGCCCCCTTCTACAGCTGTAGTTGATAAACAACATAGTTTGGCTTTGAAGGCCGGCTGTTAGGGTTAGATAAGCTACACCCGGAGGTGAGAAGTCCCCTGCAACAGCTGCAGTTGATAAACAACATAGTTTGGCTTTGAAGGCCGGTTGTTAGGGTTAGAAAAGCTACACCCGGAGGTGAGAAGCCCCCTGCAACAGCTATAGTTGAGAAACAACTGAAATTTTGGCGTAAACGCCGATTGTTCAGGGTGAGAGAAGCAAACCCATCGGTAAGAAGCCCCCTTCCAACAACCGCGGTTAATAAATAACCGGAAGTGGCACAAAGCCGGTCGTTAGGGTATGATAAGCTAACCCGTCGGTAAAAAGCCCCCTTCGACGACCGCAGTTGATAAGTAACTAGAATTTGGTATACACGCTAGTTTGTCTTAAGGTAGTGTAAGCTATACCAAAGGTAAGAAGCCTCCAATCGACAACCGCGCTTAACGTAACCAAATTGGACATAAAGCCGGTTGTGCAAGGGTAATGTACGCTATACCCATAGGTAAGAAGCTTCCTCGCAACAGCGTGGTGTGAACGCCGGTTGTTTCGGGTGAGATAAGCTATACCCGAATGTAAGAAGCCCCCTGCAACCAAATTGGGCATAAAGCCAGCTATGCAAGGGTAATGTAAGCTATATCCGAAGGTAAGAAGCCTCCTTGCAACAGCGTGGCGCGAACGCCGGTTGTTTCGGGTGAGATAAGCTAGACCCGTAGGTAAGAAGCCCCCTGCAACCATGATTTAACTTACTTTGAGCCGGATGACGGCCCAGTAACCGACTGTTAAAGCCGCCTCAGCTCAAATTTGAACCGAAAAGAATTCATCTTGTAAGTCGTCATCTTGTAAAAACAAACGGCAGAAGCTTCAAGTGACTTTATGACGTCCCAATAAATCCGGGCACCCATGTTTGAATGGTGCATTTCACGGCGGTTTGTCCTCTTGGGCAACGTTTAATCATCCGCCAATAATGTAATAGCCTCCGGGGTTGGGTTCTTGCAAAGACCCGGGGTTCTCGTTGAAAACGACTAAATGTGTCTCGCCATCTCTGTAGCCCCCGAGTCTTAAGTTGGCTCGAAAAGGCGGTTGAGAATCTCCACTGAAAGTTTGAGGTTGGCCGTAGCGGGTTATAGATGATCCCGTATGAATTGCTTCAATGATCCGGTCGATGGTTTGTTCCGGTTGTTTTATTGAAGTGAATCAAACTGTAGTGGCAGCGACTTGCGTGCCTGTCCGTTGGGCGGCTCGTATTGATGAGCACTGCACCGATATGTTGATGTAGATCACAGTATGGGTGCCGTCTAGCACGCGTCCGTTGGGCGGCTCATACAGACGAGCACTGCACCGATATGTTGATGTAGATCACATTGTGGGTGGCGTCTTGCACGCGTCCGTTGGACGACTCGTACAGGCGAGCACTGCACCGATATGTTGACGTAGACGTAGAAAACATCCGCGGCATTGTAAGCCGGCGCTGTTGTGAAAGATGCTACGACGTTGTAAGCCGACGCAGATGGCGAGAGACGGCCACGGTGTTGTAAGCCGACGCAGATGGCGAGAGACGACCAAGGCGTTGTAAGCCGGTGCGCCCATGAGAGGCGGCCAAGGCGTTGTAAGCCGGTGCGGAGGGCAAGAGACGGCTACGGCGTTGTAAGCCGACGCAGATGGCGAGCCACTCCGCAGTCTTCGGGCGGCTCGTACCGGCGGGTGATCATGCGTGATACCGACGCAATATGATGTTTGCGCGAGCTCTACATCCGTAGCTCGACGGACGCTCTTGCAGTGAATAATTATCCTGCATAAGACATATCGCAGCGAGAGTAACTTGTTCTCAAAAGAATTTAGTATGTACTGATAAATAAATGGAAGAGAGAACACCTGATATTTTTCTCGGATGAACGAGGACGTAGCAACCTGAGTTCAGATATGCAGATCGATCCACTTTCAAAAAATTCTAATTGATGAATTTTGCACTACTCCTATCTGGATCGTAGTGATGGTGGATGACATATCATGGACGAACGCCAGGGACATTTTCAGCCAGAACTTTGGAAACCGGCACAGACAATCCATCCCTGCACCCCTTTTTTTCTTCTTCTTTGTTTTGCATATTGAGGCAATATGGACTGTAGGGCGGCGAGCCAAGGGGATTCGAACCCTCGAACACCTGATCAACCCAGCGAGGGACGACCACTACGCTAGGCAGGGGTTCTGTGGACTGTAGGGCGGCGGGCCATGAATGCATTCGTCGGACAACCCGCGCTGGCGAACACTGTTGTATCCTTTGGGTGTAGTTGTAAATGGACCAAGAGGGGTGGTGGCATGGGCGACTGTCTGTCGGATAGACGCCGTTTGCACGGACGAACACCCTCCTCCGAGAGTCATCGTAGGACGGTCACTTTTGCAGTAAACATTTATCCTGTGTAGAAAAATATTGCGGACCAGAGTAATTGTTTCTCAAAGAATTTAATACGCGTTAAATAAACAGACTGAACGAATACCACCTGATAGATTTAACCAATAGATGATCCATATGTAGGCCAGGAATTGATTGAGATACATTGGAAAACATCAACGTGGTTGTGGAAATATTTTAGTCTCCGCGGAATACCACTAGTACTTTTATTTTTGGACTCACCAGCCGTGCCTTGCATGAACAGTCACACTTTTGGTGGATTGGTGCTATCGTACTCTTACTTGGTAATTGTGGATCAATGTGTAACACGTGGGACTAGCATTCCCTCTGATTTGATCTCTTATGGGTCAACTTTTGATCTCAGTCAGACTGCTCTTGCACGTACGTGCATCAAAGGGGCAGAGGTCTCGAGCCTGGGTGTGTGTTGCGGCAATTTTTCCTCGGGGGTAGTAGCAGCAATTGACAACTGACTGGTCAATGTGTAGGGCATTAGGCGGAAAACCTGTCGGTCTCGGCTGTATACGTGGCTCCCTTAAGATCCGACTCGATCTGGGTGTGCGGTTGGGGTCTCCTACCTCCAAAAAATATCCTTCATGCTTTATTCCTAGTTACCTAATCGGATTGAAAACAATAGAGGCCGGATCAACAATTGGCCAGCGCGTGACAACCATTGAAAAATTCTTTGGATTCGATCTTGGATCCCAGCTGATGTAAATCTTTCTGTATGTTTTCTTCGTCATCCGGCTGATGATGAATTTCTCGATCCCTGAGAGAGCTCCCTCTAAGAACATAACACCACTGTGCGAGGCCCCACGATGGGCGCCAACTGTCGTGGATTTCTCACGGCAGATGTCCGGGTCAACGGACTTAGGTTCGGGGCGAGACGCAGCTATGTGGCGGCTTGAAGGGGTTGATCGGAATCGAGAGACACGGAGTTTTACCTAGGTTCGGCCCGTTCGATGGAGGTAAAAGTCTACGTCCTGCTTGTCTGATATTGATGATGATGAAGATCTCTCGGTTACAAGGGTGCTAATTGCTACCTCTAATCATGAAAGCCTCTAATCTGTCTATCTCTAATCTTTTGTGTTGTCTAAACTTGTGGACTTGTGTCTCTTCTCAATCTGTCCCCCTAGGGGTGCTCTACTCCTCCTTATATAAGTGGAGAGGGTATGCTTACAAATAGAGTCCTACTAGGAGTAGGATTAGGACTCGTCTCTCACGAATCCTACTTCAGGTCTTATTTCCTTTAAGGGAATCCTTCTCTCTTTGGTCCTTCTCTTATGGCCCTTCTCTTGTAAGCCGCCTGGCGCCGGCTCACCCGTCGGGTCTTATCTCATGAGACGCCTGGTGTCGGCTCACTCGCCGGGTCTCGGGCTTGGTCGTCCTGCGGCCTACCTGTCGGGTCATTAATAAGATGTATATTTCTTTAACAGGTCTCTTGTGAGTCGTCAGGCCGGGTCATACAGCGGGGTATATCCCCGTCAATTCATGCATGAATGATTGAACCTTATGACTGAAGAAGCTGCAACTTGATCTTAAAAAGAAAAAAGAAGCTGCAACTTGTGCATCCGCAAGACAGCAATGTCTTGCAAGTTCTTACACAAGATATTTTCGCAAACCCTGCTTCATCTTGTGGTGGTAGGGATTTTGTAAGCTAGTGCCCCATCGCTTCATTTATAAGATATGCTATCATGTGCCAAGATATTTCGGTAAATGTCATCCGCCATCAATCTATGCACAGTGCCTTGTACAATGTATAATTTGGGTCAGTTTCCGAATTATACGGGAAGATATCCCTACCAGCTAGGACACCAATAACAAAATAGATAAGATCATCCTTCTTTTTCCAAGTTAGATGTGATCCATAAGTGTAGTATGTCGTGTCGATTATGTTCTGTGTTTCACTCGGAGAAACGAAATAAGCGGTAAATTATAAATCAACAAATTTAGTACGGAAGAACACCAATCTTTTTTAAATATAGAATGCAAATTACTTGACAAATATGCATGGTTGACAAACTCACATGAAGGTTAAACAGGAAGCATATCGACATCCACCCAAATGTCGATGTTTCCTTCAATATGATCTTCAGGACGAAGATCGAACGTTATTTTCATATCGTCCTGAAATCCATCTACCTTGCAAAGAGATTCCTAATTTGAGCACCCTAATTCTATGTTATTAGGTGCATTCATTATTTTCACAAGAAATGTGTGACCATGTTTAATCCTCAGGTTGGCTGTCCTCGTCTCGAAACTCTCAGTGCTCTTCGAAACCGAGCCTCTCCAAGAAATACCGTCTTGCATGACAGCGGTTGAACTAGTCGAATTGTATAAAACAGAAATTACACGTTGAAGGAAAGAAATAGAAGTCATGATTAATTATGAAAAAACAGTTGTCATCATTGCGTACCGTAGAAATATCAAAGTCCTTGTAAAGCTTCAAGGTGAAGAACCTGCCATCTTGCAGCCCAGGCTGGTCGCAAAGACCCTTATCTTCACCGCAAAATTCACACGCTTGGATCCTATCGTGGTCTGATGACGACGACATTTCCTGTGTTCATGATTCAAGAATTATGGCACGCTTGGTGTCGGTCTTAAAACCGGCGGATCTCGGATAGGGGGTCCCGAACTATGAGACCTGGATCGACGGTAACAGGAGACGAAGGGGAAAGAAGTTTACCCAGGCATGGGCCCTGCAATGGAGGTAATACCCTACGTCCTACTTGATTGTATTTATGGTGTAAGAGGTTACAGAGTTGATCTACCTCAAGATCGTATGTCTAACCCTAGATGATTTGTTCTGTCCCTATATCCAAATACCCTCCGGCTAATATAGACGACGAGGAGGCCTAGGGTTTAAACATGGTCGGTTACACTCCGAAGAGATAAACATGCCTATTTACTACATCAAACGTGGAGCGCAAGCCATACTTCTCAAAGCTTCCATCCTGGGAACTTGGCCTTTAAATCATCTAGTGTTCGACAAGTAGCCCATATAGTCCGGCCCATAGACAATAGGTTGGCTCTCCGAGGACCCCCTAATCCAGGACTCCCTCAGTAGCCCCCGAACTTGCCTCCAACGCCAAGGGTCTTCAGCTCGAATTGCTTTGCGAATAGAGTCTTCGGCTTGCGAGGTGAGTTCCTTCCTGCTGAACCATAGTTCGGCCTCCGATGATAAGTAGTTTTCCGCATAGTGGCACGTCTGAATTCTGTGATAAAAGTTAGCTTTGAAGGACAAACGTCAGGGAAAAAAAGGTAATGTTTCCTAATGACTTCTCTGACAAACGGTCACAGCCCACGACGACCGATAGGCCAGTTACACGTGCTCGATGCGTGGTTCGAGGCCGTTCCATCCACATGACTATCAACATGCCGATTGTGCCCCAATTTATATGGGATATACTTAATCACGCGTGCGCAACGGCTCGCACGTCTCGGAAAGTGGAGGGATTCATGGCACAACTAAGGGAGCCCGAATCGACAGACCGCATAAAAGGAGAAATAAAACCTCAAAGGCCTTTCACGCTCTCCATTCCACTTCTCCGCATCCTAGTCCATTGCGCCTCCAAAGCAAAGATCTAGGTTTCTCCACCCCCACTCCTGAACTCAACAATAGCGGGCTCAAATCGCCAGTGGGAAGCTTCGACTGTCACCAACAAGGACATTGCCGACCTCAAGAAGGTCGGCTACCTTCCCACCGACATTCCTCATCGCGTGGCGGAGGAGGGCCAAGTGATCCCCATCGCCAGCCAGACGAGAGGTGGTGTTTATCCTTCACTTCATCAGGGGGTTGTGCTTCCCACTCCACCCCTTCGTCAGGTGACTAGGGTTCTTCTACGTCCTCGACTTCCACAACCTCCCGCCGAATTCTATCATGCCCCTCTTAGGCTTCATCCTCGTCTGCGAGGCCTTCCTGCATGTCGAGCACTTCGGGCTCTGGCTGCAGGTTTTCAGCATCAAGCCGAAGTGCGTCGGCGGCAAGCACGCCGACTGCGACGGGGCCGTCATTGGCAAACTTGTTGGAAATATGCCCTAGTCAAAAATATCTGCATAAGTATAAGAAGAACTCTTACAGTCATAACCATGGCCTATAGTCACAAATTATGAACATGTACATCTTTCCAAAGCCAGTGCAGAACAAACAAACTAGAGAGGTATATGTTCAAAGAATGCTCCAGTATCTTTGTTCGCTTGTTAGCTGGATTTATAGATAGAAAATGCTCTTGTAAAAGGTATGAAACACACTGACCTCAAGAATATCAAAGTGCAGGTTTATGCAGGCCTTAGATTTTATTGAGGAAATTGATTATTCAACTACTCTGCAACACCACCACAAACCGAATGACATATAGCCAAACAACAAAAAAGTGCTACTCCTAGATAAAGCCTTCAAGAATGAGTAGTCACACGTGCGCCGTTGCTGACGTGTTCAACCAAAGGTTGAAAAATGGTATTCCGTCTCCGCGGCCGAGTTTCGAGCAAACACCCTGGACAAGAGCACACGCACGCACACATGCACACACACACACACTGATGTTGACGTTGCATGATCTAGTCGGAGGGTTTTTAACTGGAAGTGTGCACACTAGTCATTGAATGGGCCAATGACAACAACCACTTTACCGGTCGACGACTCCTTGCTACATGGTTCAAAACGATAAGAGAGATCGAGGCCTTCACACATTGCAGGAGAAAACACCAAAAACAGGCGAGAACCTCGCCAACCCACTTTCGCTCTCAGTCGCACCTTCAGGCTATCCCATCAATGGGAGACGGAGGGATACTCGACGTGATAACTTGACCGAACTGTTGGAGCGGACATCTCGCAAATTTACCGACCACATCCCCTGGGCTACCACCGGATGACCTCTATCGTGAACACCATCTATGGAATCACGCAGCGCCAACCTGGTCGCCGCCACAGCCCAACCCGCACGCTTGTATCCAGCAGCACTACCCACTCCAGGACTAGATTGAGAACCGTTGCATGGTTCCAACACATGTGCCGTCAAATCCTCCGCTTCAACTACTGCAATAGCCTTGCGCATGCGTCCGCACGACCATGGCACGGGTCGCACTGCAATGAGTCTGCCCTGCCTAGCCACCCCTACTTTTTATGTGGTGTGGAAGGCCAATGCGCTGCCAGGTCCTCCACCATCTTCCAGCTTGAAGCAAATAAGCTCCGCCATTGCTGCCACCGACCACATTGGCTTTGCCCCTGGCGGTTTGCATCGGTGGTGGCGAGGTTGTGATGGGTGGATGAAGGGGAGACGCGCTGTCATGTCCCCTAAGGTTGGCAATCGTGGGGGCTGGTGCTCCTGTTAATTATTTGCTTGTGTAACAATGGTTTCTTAGATTAAATATGTGGAAATATTCACTTAGAAAAACACGTACTTAGGCTATCATTCACATATCAAATACTCCCTTCACCCGGAAATATTTGTCAGGGAAATGGATGTATCTAGCCGTATTTTAGTTCTAGATAAATCCAATTTTATTCATTTTGACGACAAATAATTTCGGACAGAGGGAGTAGCATTTACAATAATTTTTTACATCTTGATGAAGGAGAAGATTATAATTTGAATTGGGAACAACGAGTACATATTGCTCTTGATGCAGCACAAGGTTTGTACTTTATTTACATGTTTACCTATAGGTCATGTACGTACGGTGTGTGCTAACAAAGTATATGTTCTAATATACTACAGGCCTGGAGTATCTACATGAGTCATGCACCCCATCAATAGTGCACAGAGATGTGAAGACCCCAAACATCCTTTTGGACAAGAATCTGGTGGGGATAATATCTGATTTTGGGCTTTCCCGGGCTTTTAGTGACGCTCACACACACATATCTACTGTTGCTGCTGGAACCATTGGCTATCTCGACCCCGAGTACCATGCAACTTTCCAACGCACCGTTAAGGCAGACGTTTACAGCTTCGGCATCGTGCTATTGGAGATCATCACAGGCCAACCCCCAGTATTTATGGACTCTCGGACAGTCCACCTGCCAAATTGGGTGCGGCAAAAGATGGCTAAGGGGGGCATTCACGATGTAGTAGACAAGAAGCTGATGGATCAGTACGATGTCAGTTCACTGCAGAGTGTGGTGGACCTTGCCATAAGGTGCGTTGAAAGAAAAGCCATCAACAGGCCGACCATGACTGAAGTTGTTTCAAGGCTCGGAGTGTGGTTGCCAGTAATTTCTAGCGAAAAGAAGTCTGCTTCTCGGACCCATACCGACATTCCCAGCCAGTTCCCGTTGATGATTTCAGGAGCAAGCAACGAGGGGAGCTACAGTGGTGGGTCGTCACAAATGAGCATATTTTCTGGACGGTGAAAGGAAAACGCCTACTGTGTTTTTGTTGCTTCGCCTTAAATAATGTGTGGTAAATTTGTTGGGCATAAACTGGAATACAGTAATTCATTCAGTTTCTAATATTGTTCACATGTTGCTGCTTGAAAACTCCGCCCTTTATTCCCCAATCTTTCTTGCAAGGTTGTGGATTCAAATTAAAGTTATTAAACTGCTCATTTCGTCTACCAAATCATTCGATCATGTTCATAGTTTGCCGACTAGCACAACATTATTATGTGCTGGCGTGGAGTTGGCACCCAGGGAGCTGAGCTCTTAAATGGCAGAAATGCAATTGCAGGCCATAGCTCACTCCCGCCACCTACCCGTCGCAAGAAGTTCTGCATGCAGCAGCGCGACAACGAAGGGTGGGGATATGTCTCGCTTTATGTGAGCCGAATGATGCCCTCGCCTCATGGACGCCATATATTGGCTGACCCAACCCAGCGCTCCTAATTTTTTGTTACTTTTTTCCATTTGTTTATATTTGTGAAAATATTACAAACACACATGTTCACAAATATTAATGCACTTAATATTTTTAAAACACCATGAAGCTCAATATTTTTAACACATCATAAAAAATTGTTAGTATAATTTTAAAAAATAGTTGATATCATTAAAAATCAAGTTCATGGCACTCTCAAAATGTAAATTAAATTTAAAAAAACGTGATAAAAAGAAACGTTCACTTAATTGAAAAAAAATTAGAATAATTGAAAACGGAATGTATGTTACATTTAAAAAAAGTTTTTGTTTATAAAATGTATAAAAATGATCATATAGTTTTTAAACATTATCATTGAAAGTACTTCAATGTGTATTTGAAAATGAATAAACATATTTTAAAATCTTTAAGAACAAGTATTTCGAAAAATGTTAGTAATCTACTTCAAAAACGTTAAAGATGTAAAAACTGATTTATATGTAAGAAAAACTAGACATTAAAAATTATATTTGAGAAAATTTTAATTATCTTTTTGAACAATGTCAAATGTGTATAAAAATATTTTTATAATTTCGACATGTGTTGCGAAAAGAAAAACAGAAGGAAACAAAACAAATCGGTGAAACCGAGAAAAGGAAAAACTAAACAAAAATAATAATGTAATAATAAAATTAAAAAGAAAAAAAATTGGGATTAAAAACTAGAGCAAATCGAGGGAAACATCGGAAAAAGCGGATAAGAAACTACAGGAAAAAAAACCTTTTGTCTACTGGTACAGTACTAGGCTGGGCTAGTAGCATTGATGCGAGGGGCGAGCCGAAACACTACCATGCAGTAGGTGATGCATAGCTCAGGCGGGCAGCATCGGCCTCCCAACCCCACCTCTGCCTCAAAACCCGAGTTGCACAAGAAGTGCATTATATCAGATACTGGTGTTGCCCATTTACACGTGTGATTGTTGTTTACATTTTTTCAGAAAGAAGGTATTTTACTTAACGAAAATTCTACGGGACAGATGGTAGTTGCCATACCGTGTTGTGACCACACACTCATGTTCCAATCGCTCACATGGTGGAGTTGATTAGTCCTCCGGGGTAATACTATTTTCATGCACCTCTCCCTTCTTTCCACTGCTAATAGTGTAAGGATTGTACCTCAAATGGTGTACGTGCTTTGCTCTTCGTGGATTGCCTTTGTGGCCACAACGGTTGGTTAGCCTCCAAATTTCGGCATTGTAGTGGCAGCCTCCACATTTCGAAGATGTATAAGGAAACGTCAATATTTGTAACAAAAAAATGTTTTCTGTTTGAATTTGAGAAACCAAATCTGCCAAAAGTTCAAAACCACTATTAGTTCTGCGACAAGTTAACTCTATTTTTTGTTGTTTTGTTTCCGTCGGCAAATCACAAAATTTTATTGCACCCTATCTTGTGCTGGATCTTTAAAGGATGTTATATAAACTGGAGAGGTCCTTCCATATAGTTTGCGAGTTGTTAAATTATTTTGTGACATCATTGTGTAGCAAACCATGGTGGCCTCTCAAGAAGACGCAATCCTTCTTCAAGAACATCATATTTCTGCCCTGCTTCTTCTTGTACATGTGAGTAACCAACCTGTTCCGTCTGTGTGGTTCATGTGTAAGCTTAGAACATGGTGTGTGTGACAGCCTCATAAACCAGACCCACCTAGGCACGTGACAAACAAATCAATCATTTGCACACACAGAATACGTGATGTTACAACCTTTTATGCGAAAGTGATGTTAGAACGTAGCCCATTTATGCAATGCACGAAGTAAAGGCACCTGCCTAAAGCAACAATTTGCCCTCTCATGAAATTTAGGCACAAATCCCACATCTAAAAGACAACGACCATATTGGTACTAGCCTTTTGATTGAAAGCATTGATACCTTGTCCCTTGACTTACCAATAAGAGGGTTTGTGACTCCACTAATTAGTGCATGATATGGAAGTGATTTGCACTAACTCGTTTCCATAAATGAATGTAAGTGAAATTTGTTGGACGAGTGGCCCTCAAGAACTCTCTACTTCTTTTTCTTTGGAATCCACATCAACTTGATGGAAATCCTTGGACTTGGTAGCACTTTATGAGCGCAGAACTTGAAGTAGTCTTGGGAACCCACTTGACCAAAGCTTGAGGAGGTTCTTCATATGAGCCTTGCTCATCTTGTAGCTTGTTCTTTGATTTTTTTTCTTTTGGTCTTGTGGTGCAAGATAATCTTGAGCTTTTGTTCCCGTGAATGAAGTAGGATCATAATTATCCTTTTGTGGAACAAACTTTGTTTTGGGTATTGATCCTCTTCCCATTCACTGTTGGGGAATGTTGCATGGGAAACAAAAAATTTCCTACGCACACGCAAGATCTATGCATGATGATGAGCATCTACGAGAGGGAGAGTGGATCTACATACCCTTGCAGATCGCTAAGCGGGAAGCGTTAAGAAACACGGTTGATGTAGTCGAACGTTTTCGCGATCCAAATCGCCGAGTGTCCCGTGATCCCATCACGATCCGTCCCGCTATCCAATCACAATCCGTCCCGCGATCTCATTACGATCTGTCCCGCGTTCCAATCACGAATCATTTCACGATCTTGATCACGGTCCTTCCGATCTAGCGACGAACGGACAGCACCTCCGCGTCTAGCACACATACAACTCGATGACGATCTCCGCCTTCTTGATCCAGCAAGAGGGAGTGGAGAGGTAGATGAGTTCTTCGACAGCACAACAGCATGGTGGTGGTGGTGGTGGTGAACTAATCTTGCAGGGCTTCCCCTAAGCACCGCGGAACTAATCTAGAGGAGAAACAGATCTAGAGGAAGAAGAGGGCAGCACGTGGCAATTAGGGTTAGCTTCCCCCTCTACATCCTCTAGTATATATAGGAGGGAGGGAGGGGAGGAGGCAGCCCAAACCCTCAAGATCTGGCCGAAATTGGAGGTGGAGGAGTCCTACTCCAATCCTATTAGGAGTAGGATTCCTCCTTTCCACTTGGAAACTCTTTTCACCCCTCCACCTTTGGATTTTTTCCTTCTCAAACCTCATGGGCTTTAGTGGAGGCTTCGGCTAACCCACCAGGGGCTGGTTTGTCTCCTCCCACAGCCCATGAGGCCCCTCGGGGCGTGACACCCCTCCCGATGGTCCTTTGGTACCCTCCCGACACTCTCGGTACACTACCAATGAGCCCGGAACTTTTCCGGCGATCAAAACAGGACTTCCTATATGTCAATCTTTACCCCCGGACCATTCCGGAGCTCCTCGTGATGTCCAGGATCTCATCTGGGACTCCTAACAACCTTTGGTCACCACCATACATAACACTATACTACTGAAACATCACCGAACCTTAAGTGTGCAGACCCTGCGGGTTCGAGAACTTTGTAGACTTGACCAAGACACCTCTACGGTCAATAACCATTAACGGGACCTGGATGCCCATATTGGTTCCTACATATTCTGCGAAGATCTTTATCGGTTGAACCTCTATGTCAAGGATTCAGTTAATCCCGTATGATGTTTCCTTTGTTCTCTGGTATGTTACTTGTCCGAGATTCGGTCGTCGGTATCTCCATACCTAGTTCAATCTCGTTACCGGCAAGTCTTGTTCCTCGTTCCGTAATACAAGATCCCGTGGCTAAATCTTTAGTCACATTGCTTGCAAGTCTTATAGTGATGCGGTATTACCGAGTAGGCCCTAAGATACGTCTTCGTCACACGGAGTAACAAATCCTAGTCTTGATCCATGCCAACCCAACTAACACCCTCGGAGACACCTGTAGAGCACCTTTATAGTCACCCAGTGACGTTGCGGTATTTTATACACACAAGGTACTCCTCCGGTGTCAGTGAGTTGCATGATCTCATGGTCATAGGAACAGATACTTGACATGCAGAGAACTGTAGCAATAAATTGACAGGATCATATGCTACGTTTATAGTTTAGGTCTTGTTCATCACATCATTCTCTTAATGATGTGATCCCGTTATCAAATGACACCTCATGTCCATGGCTAGGAAACGTTAACCATCTTTGAGCAACGAGCTAGTCCATCAGAGGCATACTAGGGACATGGTGTTGTCTATATATCCACACATGTATTTGAGTTTCCGATCAATACAATTATAGCATGGATAATAAACGATTATCATGAACAAGGAAATATGATAATAACTAATTTATTATTGCCTCTAGGGCATATTTCCAACAGTCCTCCATTCATCAAGCTCTCGAATTGTCGTTGCTTTGCCTGCACCGTGACAATTCCAACAGAGGAGATTCATTTTGCATGCCAATCCTCGACGCGGGAGGTCGCCGATTTTGCATCCATTTGTTTGTTTGTCGATGGTCCCATCTTCCCAACATTCTTCTCTACATTCATACGTATCCTCTTCGGATCCTACTTAGCCGATGAGCTAACCAGCACCACTGGTGGATGTTGAGCCAACTAGGCGTTAGCCGCCGACAAAATGGCCACGGTTCCTCTCCTAGGGTCAGTCAATTCATAGGTGTGTTTCCTGGTATATCCAGCATACAACATTTGTAGGTCAATGTCATTATCCTCCTTGGCGTCATCTCTAGGCTGAGAATTTCCTTCGCCACGCCCCGCTGAGCATCCACCTTGCCGACTGCCACGCCGTCGAATGCCATGGCCGCCTCCTGGACCTGAACCCACGCCCATATTCCATGTTGCCCTGAGATCCTTGAAAAATAAGTTGATGGGGGCATGTATGCCCCTGGTGTCCACACACATCACACAAGTCCGGGAGCCTTTGATACTTCACCAAGTAGATATGTCTCTGTCCATCACGGATCATGGACACAACATTCTTTAGAGGTTTGTGAACATTGATCTTTACCCATACACGGTAGAAATTACCGACAAAATCTTGTGTAATTGGATCTGCACAAAGAACTTTGCCTACCTTGGCTACTAGGGCTTCCATCAAGTGTGCATATTTATCTAGAACATCATGAATGTGGATCCAGATATCAATCTGTCCATCTTGACCATGGTTGGTTTTATGACACTGTCGTAGGGAGCGATCTCCACTGTGTTGCCTCTGAAATTCCATGGACCCTCCGGCATAACCCATTACCAATCTCCAAGGGTAAAAAGTTGTAGGGAGCCATGCGTTTAAGGATGGCAGTTTTACCCATGGGTACGGTACCCGCGGGTACCGTACCCGCATGGGCCGGGTATGGGCGCACTTTGATACCATGGATAGTACCCATACCCTACCCGTTAAGTCATGTGTAGGGTACGGGTATAGCCTTGAACCCACGGGTATACCCATATCCGGTTAAATTTTCGTCAATTATTCATTGTTTTTCATGTGACTCGTCTACTCCTACTCTCTTATGAGTATGTTATGATTTCTAAATTTTGGTGGTGGTTATGTACTTATCTACATGTTATGTAGTTGAGATAATTGATTTTTTTGTTAAATGTGCTATCATTGAGTGTAAAATTATAAACAACTTGTGTATTATTTATTCTACCCGTCGGGTAACTAATGGGTATGGGTACCCGTCGGGTATGGGTATGCGTAAAGTTCCATACCCATGGGTACGGATATGGGTAGAATTTTGTACCCACTGACCATTCGGGTATGGGTATGGTATTGCTCTACCCTGCTCATACCCTACCCATCGCCATCCTTACATGCGTTAAGTGGCATGCAGATCACATGTTCCTTAAAAAACAAGCTGGGCTATAGGGCTTGTTGATATGTACGCGAGCCAAAACCAACCCCTAGGTGCATCCGGTGATGCTTCTTTCTCATCGTACACAACATTGTTCAAATCCTATCCCCCGAGGCCGAGTTTACCCATCATCTTCTCCCCCTCGGTTGTAGCGCTTGATCCAGAGCCATCGCGGGGGGGGGGGGGGGGGGGGGGGACCTATCTCTCTTCGGGCAGAACAAATCCTGGCGACCTGAGTCTAAATCCTAGGAAGATTGGAGGAGGGAAGGTCAAAGCATCGATCGTGGCAGAAAGAATCACCTCCGGGAGAAAACAAACCCAAGCTATCATAGGTTAAAACCGTTGAGGCCATCAAACTACACCTGTATTGTACTACATGCTGCTCCATGGGACTTATGTCACCCCAGCCTGGCTAGCCTCACTAGGCCGCCTTGGGCCTGCTGGACCGGATGGCTTGCCCCGTGCAATTCTTGGACGCCTGCGCTTGTGCTCTGCTGCCAACATACCTGGCGCACTACCCGGCCGCTGCTATGATCGATCAGATGATCTATCTGTTGTTGTCGCTGATCGCTAATAATCTACCACTGATTGGATACCGTGACATCACTGCTTCCAATCTCCTAAATCCTAAGCTTCTTTGTTCGGTTGTTTGCAACGAACTCGTCGCCAGCTCCATGGTCAGGTGCGAAGCCTATAATTAGGATCCAACATGACGCTTAGATTCATCCTCTGGATCAATGAGTCTGCCTCAAAACCTAGCTCATGATACCACTTGTAAGAATTAATATGAGCCAATCACCGATCATCCGAGGACCAAGCTATCACATGAAGCATGACACCGAGATTTGTTAACAAGGTTCATCGATATGGCTACATTGTCGGGGCCTGACTGCGTGCATCCCTCCCCGTGACATCATCACAATACCGCACCACAATCGCCCAGGCGCCGGCACACGCTACCGGATCCTCCTATGTGCCTATGCTATTAAGCTGGCATAGGTTACGTCGCGTGTCTGCCCCTGCATTATATGAAATGCGTAGGCTAAAGTGTCCTACTAGGACAAGACTCTATATCCTGTCTTAACACAATACAACTAAAAGTTCAACTGTAACCTACCTTGTACACTATATTTGACCAGTGACGGAGCCAGAAATTTTGTGGAGCCTGGGCAAGTTAACCCTAAGTGTATAATCTATAAAGCAAAAATCGGTATTCGACACAACATATACTATAACACCAAGCTTCGAAATAGCAAATCCATAATATAATAATCTAATGAAAGCATAATCATAATAATCAGACAAAAAATAATTTTGAAGTGAGCTAATATATCAAAATCAAAATAAAATTGAGACATATGAACAAAGGATACATGGCCAGCCTTGCATACCATTCACATTTTCGGTGCCTCCACCTCTATTTCCGGTTGCGCACCATTCACATTTTCGGCGCTTGCTCTATTAACTAAGAACCTTTTCATTTCTGAAATTTGATGATAAAGTTTGAAGTTAGTTGTTAAACAAGTAAATAAGAAATGAGCTACAACAAGTGCAAATTCATAGTACTAGAAACAAAGAAATAATGCATTCTGATAGAAAAACTAGTCAGATTGAGAACTTACTTGCTCTCAAATACTAATCAGAGTCAGCAGTACGAAAGAATTGCTAGTTACTTAGTTCTACTACAGATTAATTGTCTTGAAAATAAATACATATACATGAGATGATATGATGAGAAAATCATACAAGGACCAAAACGCGCTGACCTGAAAAGAAACACAAAATAACACTGTAACTATTAGCTGGGGCAAGAAGTGCTAATGCCAATCAGTACTGCTTGTCTGCATGACTGCAAGAACAAATAAACAATTCATTCCCTAGCCACCAATTATTCAGAGATGACAGTTCCCTAGCCGGCTAACCCTAATTCTGATGGAGAAATACTTAGTTACTTGGTTTCTTACGAAATGAAGCCGTGAGAACTGAGAAGGGACGGCCAAAGAAATACTTATTTACGGTGTTTGTTGTCAGAAATTGATGTTATTTGAGTCTCCCAGGTCAGCTTCGACGACGCCCATTCCGGAGAGTTCCAGAACTGGGGTAGTTCGTCTTATACGCAGAAGGTTGACATCTGACAAGGTGCTGCTGCACCTAAGAGAGTTGGTTCCTGCCTCATTTCAGTGGGATTTGGTATGTCTGGAGGATCAGGTATTCAGAGCGGATTTTCCAACCAGGGAGGATTTAGGACGTCTTCTGACTTTTGGAATGAGCAAGGTTCCTAACAGTCCCTGTGTGCTTGAGTTTGAACCGTGGACTCGTCAAGAGCCAGTTGGTAGTCCTTTACCGCAGCTCTGGATTCAACTTACAGGTGCACCACAGGGGGCACTAGATGACGTGCGGAATACTTGGAGCCTAGGCTCGCTGGTTGGGAAAACGGAGAAGGTGGACATGCCGTTTACGCGGGCTAATGTAGTGGCCCGTGTATTCGTGAGTGTAATCATTGTTGAGCATATACCTAACTCGGTTAGATGGGTGTACGATGGCAGGTCATACACGTTGGATATTGAGATCGAGGAGAATGGTGAGTTTCAAGACTTGGCAAGGCAAGTTGATATGGACACTGATGAGGGAAACGGGGGTGACGGACAGCCGCACAATGACGAACAGAGGGATGCACAGAAAGGCCCAGATGCTGCTCCGCAGGCAAATAAATCGGACAAGGCGGATGGTACAGACCATCAAGGTACCTTTGTCACACGTCAGCTGCAGTTCGGTTCGTTTGGTGCTTGTTCGGCGCCAAGCAAGCTGTGGGGCTCCAGAGTTGATAGTAATGACCCGATGGAACGCGAGCTGCCGCCACTTTGTATATCGAGACCGATTCCATCATCGGCTTCCCCTATTCCGTCATCACCATCATCTGAGAGTTTGAGGGACAATAGAGAGCTGTTAGATGCTGCTGTGACACCCGAGGTGGATTCCATCACAACACCGGGTCTTGGCCAGGATGGACGCACGGCCGGAGGAGAGGAGTCTCCTAGACCGGGGTTGGCCCTTGCAGTGAATGCCCGCTGCACGATCCCGAGGACCACGGGAACCATCTCCGCGGGAGCGGAGTCCCCGTCAGCCGTGGTGCGGTTACTAGTGGGTCGGCCGAGGACGGCAGCGGCAGTGGTGCACTCTGCTCATTCCCACCACTATGGACCGAAGCCGGTGACAGGTGGTACCACGGTGGTTGCAGTCTCGGTGCAGCGGCCCGGCATGGCTGTTCGGGTGCGAGAGCCGGAGGGTTGCATCTCGTCCAACGGCGCAACGAAGCCGGTTACTGCTTCTGCCGCCGTCTTGCCTAGACCAGATGTGGCGACAGCATGCCATATGTTTCAGCTAGGGGTAGGAGAGCCCTTGCAGCACGGACCATCAACCACGGAGGTGGTGGCCTTCGGAGGCATCCAGGACCCGGCGACGGGCGATAGGCGGGTGAGCCGTCGTCTCCAGGAGCAGCCGGATGCTGATGACTTGATGATAGGACGTGCCATGAGGGCGGCTAAGCTGCGCGACATCGAGTCCACTACAGGTATGAAAGTTAATACGGCATGCTCTATTTTACATTTTTCCGATGAAGATATTGTTTCAAATTCAAACATGTTAAGAGTTTCTTTGGGCAGCAATGCTAAAGAGATATCCAAATCTATAAACAACCTGTTGGACTTAGAGGCGGAAAGAGCCATGTTAATGCTACGTAAGATTGCATCAGTTAAACCTTTGAATGATGATGAGATCGATGAACTAGGTATTAACGACATGGAACGTTTATGTGAGGATCTAGTTCCTACATCACTAATAGTCGAGGATGAAGAGAACATAAGTACGGAGGGGAATGTGGCCCCACCAGCACTTGATGATAACTCTATTGCTGCATCTGGTTATGTGGACCAGGATGCGATTATTGAGTGACCACAAAGATCTTCGAAGAGGAAGGTTCACTCGGTGTTGGCGGTACGCCAGAGTGTGAGATTTAAGACTGCAAAGAAATTCCACGATGAAATATGAGAGGCATATTCTAGAATAGCAGAGGTCTTGGAGACTTGGCTAAAAGGAGATTTCTTGCAGAAGCAACGATCGAACATAAACTTGATTTGATAGCAATATTGGAAACGGATAGAGATAACTTCACCTCCTAGTTTCTTAATACGATTTCGGGTGGTGCGGATTTTGACTGGCATTGCTTACCCCTAAGAGGAAGGTCTGGAGGGATCTTACTTGGGGTGCGGTGCGAGACCCTGGAAGTACGGAGTGTGGCTTTAGGGGACTTTGCAGTCAAGATTAGAGTCCGATCCAAAGAGGATGGGTTTTTGTGGGCGTTAGTGGCCGTATATGGGGCGGCACGGCCAGAGTTAAAAATGGACTTCTTGTCAGACCTCATTCACATATGTGGGAACGAGAGGTTACCAATCCTAGTGGGTGGTGACTTCAATATCATCAGGTGTAGAGATGAAAAAAATAATGACAATTTTGATGACCGATGGTCATTTATGTTTAATACCATCATCAAGAGCCTGTATCTTAGCGAGATAGAGTTCTCAGGCAGAAAATTTACTTGGGCCAAATCGTTACCTAACCAAACCTTCGAGAAGTTGGACAGAGTCCTTACCAGTGTAGAATGGGAGCAGAAATTCTCACGTGTGATAGTTCGAGCATTACCACGGGTAATCTCGGATCACACACCACTATTTGTGGACTCTGGCGGGGCAACTCATGTAGGCAACAAGGATGTGTTTTCATTTGAGTTGTCATGGTTCGAACGAGAAGGCTTTATGGATCTTGTAGCGAGAGAATGGGGGGCTGCCCGTGGGGGTGGTTCGAATATTGATAGATGGCAGAACAAGATTCGACATTTAAGACAATTTCTTCGAGGTTGGGCGAAGAATGAGAGCGGAGCCTATAAGCTCAAAAATCAAAAGCTAATGGAGCTTATAGATCGACTCGACATAAAGGTTGAATCCGTGTTGTTGGATGTTAATGAAAGAGCATCCAAAGCGGAGGCAGAACTTGAACTTAAAAAATGCTTAGAGAAGAGGAGCTAAAATGGGCCCTACGAGCAAAAGTGAGACAAGTAATACAAGGAGACGACAATACGTAATTTTTCCATCTCATCGCCAATGGAAAACATAGGAAAAAGAGGATTTATCAGCTAGAGAAGGACGAGGGTACAATCGTTGGGCAAGACAACCTAAAGTTGTACATCTCCGAATATTACAAGAAATTGTTCGGCCCACTGGAGGACAGTACGGTCACCATGGATGAACAATTTGTCGACGATATTCCTCAGTTAGGAACGGATGAGAATGAGATACTAACCGCGCCATTCACGAAAAAAGAGGTGTTCGACGCTATTACGCAAATGAAGAATAATAAGGCCCCCGGCTCGGATGGGTTTCCAGCTGAATTCTATAAGAAATGTTGGCATATTATCAAAGGTGATCTTCTGCCAATGTTCCGTGATCTTTTCAATGGGCACCTATAGTTATACCATCTTAACTTTGGGAAAATCACACCGTTGCCAAATAAGGAAGGAGGGGTGCGAATTGAACAATTCAGACCCATATGCTTACTGAATGTAAGTTTCAAAATTTTCACGAAAGTTGGAACAAACAGGCTGACGCAGATCGCACACAAAGTAGTGCAACCGAGCCAATTTGCGTTTATGCCTGATCATAATATTCTGGAGGGGGTGGTCGTGTTCCATGAAACCATTCACGAAATCCATGCGAAGAAACTAGATGGGGTTATCTTCAAAGTGGACTTCGAGAAGGCATACAACAACGTTAAATGGCCTTTCCCTCAACAAGCATTACATATGAAGGGATTTGACGAGCTATGGAGAAAGCAAGTCGAGTCCTTCGTACAAAAAGGGAGTGTTGGGATTAAAGTGAATGATGACATAGGTCGGTTCTTCCAAACTCAAGAGGGGCTTCGACAGGGAGACCCCATATCCCCTATCCTATTCAATGTGGTCGTAGATATGCTTCTGGTGTTGATAGAGAGGGCTAAACAGGAAGGCCTCATAGGTGGATTGGTGCCTCATTTAGTTAACGATGGGGTGTCAATCTTACAATATGCGGATGACACTATTCTGTTCATGGAGCATGATATGGCGAAGGCTAGCAACATGAAACTCATTCTCTACCTGTTTGAACAACTGTTAGGTCTCAAAATAAATTTTCATAAGAGTGAATTGTTTTGCTTTGGGAGAGCCAAAGAGGAACAAGAGAATTATAAACAATTGTTTGGATGTGAATTGGGTTCTTTGCCGTTTAGCTATATGGGCATACCAATTCATCGTCGCAAATTATCAAACCATGAATGGAAAACAATAGAGGATTGATTTGAGAAGAAACTAAGCTACTGGAAGGGCAAGCTGTTATCTTAGGGAGGAAGGTTAATTTTGATTAACTCGGTACTCACGAGTATGCCGATGTTCCTCTTGTCATTCTTTGAGGTATCAGTAGGGGTACGGAAAAGATTGGATTTTTATCGATCAAGATTCTTTTGGCAGAGTGATGAGATTAAGAAGAAGTATAGATTGACTAGATGGGACATTATATGTCGACCCAAAGACCAAAGAGGTCTTGGAATCGAAAACCTGGAGGTTAAAAATAGGTGTTTACTCAACAAGTGGCTGTTTAGACTATCAGTTGAGACTAAGGGCATGTGGGTACAAATTATGCGTAATAAATACCTACACAACAAAACTTTGGCCCAAGTCACTTCTAGGCCAACAGACTCTCCCTTCTGGGAAGGTTTGATGAAGGTCAAACCTTAGTTTTTCCATAGAACGAAGTTTATCATTGGAAATGGGGAGACTACCAGGTTTTGGAAAGACACGTGGTTGGATAACACGCCTCTGGCCTTGCAGTATCCAACCTTGTATAATATCGTGCAACACAAGGACAGATATGTTGCCACCGTATTACAGTCCGCTCCGCTCAACATCCAGTTCAGCGTGCATTGATAGGTTATCGATGGGCGGAGTAACTACATCTAGTCAGAAGACTTATGGATGTGCAGCTAATGGAAGAAGCAGACAAGGTGGTCTGGCAACTTTCTAAGGCTGGGACATTCTCAGTTAAATCCATGTATCTCGACCTCATAAATACAACGACGCTGACCAAAGCCACACATATCTGGAAAGTCAAAGTACCTTTGAGAATCAAAATTTTCATGTGGTTTGTTCACAAGAAAGTGATTCTTACTAAGGATAACCTCGCAAAGCGTAATTGGCCGGGATGCACGCGATGTAGCTTTTGTGATCATCATGAGACAATCGAACACCTGTTTTTCCATTGCCCACTAGCGAAACTTCTATGGCAAACAGTTACAATTGTTTTCAATATTAGACCTCCAGATAGTGTTGACATGTTATTTGGGACATGGCTAAATCGAGTGGATATCAATGTAGCAAAACATATAAGCATAGGGGTATGTGCACTGCTTTGGGCTATATGAAACTGTAGGAATGACATGACATTTAACAGAAAGACACATATTCATTTCTTGCAGGTACTATTCAGGGCGTCGGCTTGGATCCGTATGTGGTAGTTACTCACTCCTGCGGAAGTCAGGAAGCCTTTGGTTACTGGATCTGCCTGATGGGAGATGGTAGCGCGGGATATATACAACCGGTTTGGATGGCGGTCCACTAATACAATAGATGAGTAGGTATCTATGCATTTTTTGCCGGTTGTGGCTTTCCTTGCTTTATTTTACAATTTGTGATAGCTCCTTCAGAGCTTCGTTGTATCACCAGACTACGCTATTTTAATAAAAGGGCATATGCATCTCATTGATGCAGAGGCCGAAGGTAACACTCCTTTTTTAAAAAAAATTGATTTTCTGTATCGGGCTATCAGCCTTTGCCTGGGGTCTGGGCTGCTGTGTTGGGGTGGGGTGGGCTGCTCCGCTGACCGCTGCCGTGAGACGTGAGGCCCATTTGTTTTTTTCCCGGGTAAACCAAGCCGACGGACGGTATTACCGTATTAGAGCTTCGTAATGGCGAATCGATCGCTGCTGTCTTGGACAAGCGAGCCCGCGGAACTGCCCAGGGTCGCTGGGCGGTGCCTCCGCCACTGTATTCGACACAACTTCAACAAATGAGTTGAAGCCTCAATAAAGATGTTTGCTTGCACGTTACAATGATTATAGGACAAAGAGATTTTTTATGGTATGTTTTCTTCTGCTCTGCACGTTTTTAGTTAAACTGAGACGTGAAATTTTGCATCAGTCTAGGCGATCAAGTTTATAAATTTGTATACCTTGTCCTTCTTTACTAATTGCTGAAGATGTTGTCACTTCTATCTAGTTATGTGACCTTGTAGATACTTCAAATCAAAACAGGATAAAGAGAAGCCGAGTCTCCGTTAGTGTTTGCATTGTAAGGTAGTGTTAGAGACAACGACCTCTCGTTTTCCGAGAATGTCCCTAGTTGGGGTTTCATCCAGTTGGTCTGCATTGTTCATCCCATATGGTCCTGGAGTCGTCAAAGATGTCGGGTCGCGGATAAGAGGTGGTCTCTTCCAGGCCAATACCCACAAATGACTTAGGAAAATGATGGCTTCTTCCAACAATTATGCAGTTCTGCATCATTAACCTAGAAATATTACGTGATAACTGACAAATGTTAGGCAACATCATTAGTAATTTATTTGTGTGCATGAACTACTCTACGAAATTGTGAATTTCAACAGTGTTGCTGCCTAGATAAAACTTGCATCGAGTGTGTTCTATAAAAAAATATTTAGCGAGATTCCCGAGTGGTACTTTTTTTGCAACTTGCAACCGAGTCTTGTCATAAACCATCCCTAAATCTTGGTGAACCTCTACTTTGTTTTTGTTGATGTCTTAAGGTCATCTCGATTAGCTTAAGCAGTTTGTTGTTGCGCACAAGCTCACTTCTTACTTATAGCCACTTCATTTAGTAATCATAATGATGTGCATCTCAGAAAGTAGAATAACAGATTGTATAGTTTATTAGTTATGGTAACAGCTAACAAGACAATGACATGGCTAGACTAGAAGACTTATGTTAGGTTTATGGAGTATGATCATTTGCACAAATTATGGGTTTTAATGGTTGCTTAATTTGGAACACCTATTTAGATTATGATAGCAGTACACTAGTAGAAAACGACCCGTTTGTCCCGGTTCCAAAGGCCCATTAGTCCCGGTTTCAGAACCGGGACTAAAGGGTCGAGACTAAAGCCAAATATTTCACTCGAAGAAACGAAATAAGCTGTAAATTAAAAATTAACAAATTTAGTACTGATAAACACCAAATATTTATGTATATAGAATGGAAATTACTTGAAAAATATGCATGGTTGACAAACTCACATGGAGGTAAAACAGGAAGCATATCGACATCCACCCAAATGTCGATGTTTCCTTCAATATGATCTTTAGGACGACATCGAAAGTTATTTCCATATCCTCCTGAAAAACACATGCCTTGCAAAGAGCTTCCCAATTTGAGCACCCTAATTCTGTGTTATTAAGTGCATTCATTACTTTGACAAGAACTGTGTGACCATGTTTAGTCCCCAGGTTGGCTGTCCTCGTGTCGAAACTCTCGTGCTCTTCAAAACCGAGCCTCTTCAAGTAATATCGTCTTCCATGACAATTGACGAACTAGTCAAATTGTATAAAACGGAAATTACGCGTTGAAGAAAAGAAACAGAAGTAATGCTTAATTACGAAAAAATAGTTATCATCGTTGTGTACCGTAGAAATATCAAAGTCCTCGTAAAGCTTCATGGTGAAGAACCTGCCGTTTCACAGCCTAGGCTGGTCACAACGACCCTTATCTTCACCACATAATTCACTCGCTTGGATCCTATCATCGTATAATGACGACGATATGTCATGTGTTCATAATTCAAGAATTACGACTCGTTTTGGATCCTAATGCGTGTGTGACTTTTGGTCCGTCGTGGTTTTTCTTAAATAATTATCATATCTCATGGTGTGTTGGTGCGCTCTCTCTCACACCGATATGGTGGTCTATATATGTTGGTGGACACTCTCTCATAGTAATAGTTCGACCGCCGGCGATGGACGTCCCCCTCTTCTCTTCTTGCGCATTATACCGACGAATATATCGCAAAGATATGAAAAAAGAGGAGGCGTCCCCCACGACAACAGTCGGAATTCCCCCATCAAGAACACGCATGAAAGTCACACAAGGAGCAACGACAGATCAAAAGTCACACATGCATTATACCGATAAAATATCACTAATACATTTATAATGAACTCAAGTGTAATATTACTAATACATCATCTCGAATAATCCAGCTATTAATGCATCATCAAATAGTAACTAATACATGTTGAATATTATCATATAAGATCACTAATATTTAAAATCGATCGTAGGAAACTAACAGGAAACTGATCAACACACAACTCACTATTACTCAATATGCAACAGGTTGACTTTAGGTCTGTTGAGTCTTTCCTTCCTAAACTCTCATGTCACGTATATGGTGGGCACTCGCTCTGATATTGCGAGTGTTGGTGATGGTGGCTCCTCCATTCGTCCCCGAGTGCGTTACACCAAAATGTCCAGCACACGGGAACGAAGGAGTAGCGGCCCCCACGACAACAGTCGGAATTCTTCCTCTCTTATATATATATTAAGCACTCGGTATATATATATATATAGAGAGAGAGAGAGAGACCTAAAGTCAACCCATTCCATATATCAAGCAATGTCATAGAAACAAATCCCTATGTTTTGCCGGAATGACGGGCAAATCACAAGCACTTGATATTAACTAATACATCATCCCGAATAATCCAGTTAATGCATCATCAGATATTAACTAATACATCTCGAATATTATCATATAAGATAACTAATACAGATCGAATATCCTAGAATCCAAAGTGGAGGATGGTGAACTCGGTTCACTAGCGGTCTCTGAGTCGCTGGTGGTGGACACCCAAAGATAAGGAACCATCACGGGATAATAACTCGGGTGAGATCCCTGAAGAATCTGTCAGGTATTGTTGAACCTGGCGTCCAACGCCGCCATGTAGCGACGGACGTTCTCGTCTTCCTCCCGGACACGGTGACGTACCACCTCCGCGGGGGGCCGCTCCCTCCGCACCGAAAGTGTCTCATGTGACCGCCACCACAGAAGCTCTGGGTCGACGACGAGACCTGGATTCATCACCAACTTTCGAGCCCGAGAAGGCAGCACCTCCCAGTGCCAGTCCGACGGAGCCCAGTCCCGGACATGGCACGTATCAAGCAGGCTCTCGCGGACCACTCGACGACGAGGATGCGGGCCGAGCATCGTCGACGTCGAGACAAATTCCTATGAAAACGTTTTCTTATCCTTTAATCACTAATTTTTCATAAAACCAAGAATTTTTCTGTAATCTAACATACACATACTAATTTTTCCTAGGACTACTAATAATGAATTAAATATAAAAGAACTAAAACATAAAAAGTATCATAAACAAAATCAACTAATTTGGCAGAACATATAGCCACATACATATATACATTATATATTATATAGACACATACATACATACATATATATATATATACATTATATATGAACAAAAACATTCATCATATAAAAAAATCAACATATATATTTTTTTTAAATCCACAGAGCCGGGGCGGTGGCGGCTCACAGTGGCAGCGGCGACAGGGACGCAACGGGGAGACGACGGGGGCGGGGCGGCGATGGAGAAGCAACAGGGACGCGGCGGTGACGGGGGCGGCAACGAGGGCGGGGCAGCAATGGTGGCAACGGGGGCGACGGGGGAGGGGCGATGACGTGGGCGGGGCGGCGACGAGGGTGACGGGGGAGGGGCGGCGGGGGAGGCGACGGGGACGGGGCGGCGGGGGAGGCGACGGGGACGGGGCGGCGACGGGGGCGACGGGGGAGGCGATGGGGACGGCGGGTTAGGCGACGGGGGCGACGGGGGAGGCGACGGGGAAGGGGCGGTGACGGGGGCGGCAAGGACAGGGCGGCGACGGGGGAGGTAACGGGGACAGGGCGGCGACGGGGAGGGGGACGACGACGGCGAGGGCGGCGACGGGGAGTCGACAGGGGCGGCGACGGGGACGGGGATGACGACGGCGGGCTCGGGGCGACAAGCAGCGACGCGGACGAGGACGACGGGCTCGGCAAAGTGGTGATGAATCCCGCGAAATATTCTAAGTGCTCCTTATATAGAAGAAGCATTGGTCCCGGTTCGTGGCACCAACCAGGACCAATACCAAACTTTAGTCCCGGTTGGTGCCACCAACCTGGACCAAAGGTCTCTTTTCAGCAACCCAAAGGGCGGAAAACAGGGACCTTTGGTCCCGGCTGATGGCACCAACCGGGACGAAAGGGGCATTGGTCTCGGTTGGAGCCACCAATTGGGCCCAAAGGTCCCTTTTCGTCAGCCCAAAGGGCGGGAAGCAAAGACCAAAGTGTGGCATTGGTTCCGGTTGGTGGCACCATCCTGTACCAATGGCCTTGCATAGCGGTGTGGTGAGAGTTTAGTTCCACCTCGCCAAGCGAAGGTTTGCCCGAACCTGTTTATAAGCCCCGCCGCGGCTACTACGTTGAGCTCCTCTCCAAGTGAAAATAGATACCCTTATACGGAAAATTTGACCTAAGTTCAAAATGCTAGTATGTGCTAGTATGCACTTAGTAGCACTTTGAATTTAGGTTGCTTTTTCCCTATAAGCGCATCTATTTCCATTTTTTTTGCATATTAGAAGTTCTTAACGAAAAATAATTTATGAATATTCTTTTTCTATTACATTTTAAAAAAAATAACTTTGATAATTTTAGTTGCATGAATTGTATATAATACCAAGTTAGTTATATAACTTTTATCGAACCAAAACATGTCTGTTATAAAAGGATTTCAATTTTTTTATACATATTTGAACTCAAGAATTTTTTTTGCAGTCAATATACACCATTCAAAGCCACATCATCTCTTTTCAACCCTTTTCTGACTTCATTTGCTATTTTTCATGCATTTCATCATTTATTTTGATCTAAAATGACCCTGAATTGAAAAGCACTGCAAATGAACTCTGAAATGGTTGAAACTTTGCATGGTACCATCATTTCACCGACATAGCATTTGCTAAAGAGTTGAAAGGGTTATGGCAAAAACTGGATGCACTTCCTGAACGAAATGGGGAATCTCTTTAAAAGTATCAGTGTTTCGCTCGAAAACACGTCTGTTATAAAAGGATTTCAATTTTCTAAACATATTTGAACTCTAGAATTTTTCTGCATTCAATATGCACCATTCAAAGCCACATCGTCCCTTTTCAACCCTTTTATGACTTCATTTACTATTTTTCATGCATTTTATCATTTATTTTGTGCTAAAATGTCCCTAAATTGACAAGCATTTCAAATGAATTCTAAAAAGGTTGAAAGTTGGTATGATATCATTATTTCACCCATATTGCATGTGTTAAAAACTTGAGTGGGTTACGGCAAAACCTGGATGCATTTCGTGTGCAAAGTGAACAATCTCTTTCGAAGTATCACGGTTTCGGACGAAAACTCATCTGTTACAAAGGGATTTCATTTTTTAAACTTATTTGAACTCCATACTTTTTGTATGTTCCAAATGCACCATTCAAAGCCACATCATCAGTTTTCAACCTTTTCTGACTTCATTTGGTATTTTTTCATGCACTTATTGATTTTTTTGAGCTAAATAACCCTGAAATTGAAAAGCATTTCAAATGGACTCTGAAAAAGTTGAAAGTTGACATGGTATCATCATATCACCCACATAGCATGCTATAAAAAGTTGAGAGGGTTACGGCAAAAACTGGATGCAGTTCGTGTAGAAAACGGACAATCTCTTTCGAAGTATAAGGGTTTCGAACGAAAACTCATGTATTACAAAAGGCATTTCATTTCTTCACATGTAACTGCAATGATATAGTTGTGGAGAGAAACTCTTCACTTTTTCTTCGCTTGTGTCCTTTGCTTATTGCGTCGTAACAGGGTGCTTGGGTCAACCTTGACTTTGAAGGGAGGAATTTCATGGAACTTTTCATAATCTTCAGTCATGTCTGTCTTGCCCTCCAATCCCATGATGTCTCTTTTTCCTGAAATAACTATGTGGAGCTTTGGCTCATCGTATGATGTATTCGCTTCCTTATCTTTTCTTTTTCTCGGTTTGGTAGACATGTCGTTCGCAT
Organism: Hordeum marinum; assembly: GCA_022496015.1. Classification (NCBI taxonomy): domain Eukaryota; kingdom Viridiplantae; phylum Streptophyta; class Magnoliopsida; order Poales; family Poaceae; genus Hordeum; species Hordeum marinum. Next base: position 3,197,379 of record CM039677.1, on the reverse strand, counting down.
AGAAAACATGCGCCACATCATTGGCTAGGACAAATGGTTCGTCTGGGTACCCAAGATTGTTCAGATCCACTGTTGTCATTCCGTACTGTGGATCTTCCTATACCCTGCTTCTTGACAGATTGACCCGTTTGCACTGAAACAAAGGGACCTTCAAATCATGTCCATAGTCAAGTTCCCATATGTCCTCTATGTAACCATAATATGTGTCTGTTCCCCTCTTGGTTGCTGTATCAAAGCGAACACCGCTATTTTGGTTGGTGCTCTTGTGATCCTGGGCGATCGTTTAAAATGTATTCCCATTTATCTCGTACCCTTTGTAAGTCATTACAGTTGATGATGGTCCCCTGGCCAACGAGTAGAGCTCATCAGAAATAGTGTTGTCACGCATGAGACGTGTTTGCAACCAACTGCCAAAATTCCTAATGTGTTCACATCTAGTCCAGTCATCACACTGCTCCGAGTGTTTGGAGCGCAGAATATTCTTGGGTTCATCGACATACGGGGTCACCAAGGTTGAATTCTATAAAACTGTGTAGTGTACTTGAGACCAAGAATGTCCGTCCCGACGTATTATTGAGTCTGCTCCTAGCGTGCCTTTTCCAGTCAGTCTCCCCTCATACCCCGATTGAGGGAGACCAATCTTCTTAAGGTCAGGAATGAAGTCAACACAAAACCCAATGTCATCCTCTGTTTGATGGCCCATGGAGATGTTTCCTTCTGGCCTAGCGCGGTTACGAAGATATTTATTTAAGACTCCCATGAACCTCTCAAAGGGGAACATATTGTGTAGAAATACAGGGCCCAGAACGACAATCTCGTCGACTTGATGATCTACGACGTGAGTCATGATATTGAAGAAGGATGGTGGGAACTCCAGCTCGAAACTAACAAGACATTGCACCAAATCACTCCTTAACCTTGGCAAGATTTCTCAATCGATCACCTTCTGAAAGATTGCATTGAGGAATGCACATAGCTTCACAATGGCTAATGGAACATTTTCCGATAGAAGTATTGGGAGACGTAGTAGTAAATCAAAATTTTCCTAAGTTCACCAAGATCAATCTATGGAGAAAACCAGCAACGAGTGGGGAGAGATTGGATCTTCATACCTTTGAAGATCACTAAGCGGAAGCGTTACAAGAACGCGGTTGATGGAGTCGTACTCGCAGCGATTCAGATCGCGGTAGATCCGATCAAGTGCCGAACGGACGGCACCTCCGCGTTCAACACACGTGCAGCCCGGTGACGTCTCCTACGCCTTGATCCAGCAAGGAGGAAGGAGAGGTTGGGGAAGAGCTCCAGCAGCAGCACGACGGCGTGGTGATGGTGGAGTAGCAAGGTATCCCGGCAGGGCTTCGCCTAAGCACTGCGGAGGAGGAAGAAGCAGGATAGGGCTGCAGCGAGAGAGAGAGAGTTCGTCGTCTCAAACCTGCCCAAACCCTTGCATATATATAGGGGAAAGGAGAGGGAGGGCTGGCTTGGCCCCTCCTCCAAGGAGGAGGGATTCGGCCGAAGTGGCGGGAGAGTCCTCCTCCCACACGGGAGGTGGATCTCCCCTTTTTAAATCCCTTTTGCCTCTATCTCAAGATCCCTGGCGCATGGGCCCTTTCTAGAAGGTCTTGGCTGGCCCACAATGGGCTTGCACACCTCCTCTAAGGGCCCATGAGGTCCTTTGGTCGTCACACCCCTCCCGGGGGTCCTCCGGCACCCTCCCGGCACTCCCGGTACAATACCGATGAGCCCGAAAACTTTCCGGTGACCAAAACTGGACTTCCCATATATCAATCTTTACCTCCGGACCATTCCGGAGCTCCTCGTGACGTCCGGGATCTCATACGGGACTCCAAACAACCTTCGGTAATCACGTATACCTTTTCCCTATAACCCTAGCGTCATCGAACCTTAAGTGTGTAGACCCTACGGGTTCGGGAGACACGTAGACATGACCGAGACACCTCTTCGGCCAATAACCAACAGAGGGATCTGGATACCCATGTTGGCTCCCACGTACTCCACGATGATCTCATCGGATGAACCACGATGTCAGGGATTCAATCAATTCTGTATACAATTCCCTTTGTCTATCGGTATGGTACTTGCCCGAGATTCGATCGTCGGTATCCCTATACCTTGTTCAATCTCGTTACCGGCAAGTCTCTTTACTCGTTCCGTAACACATCATCCCGTGGCTAACTCCTTAGTCACATTGAGCTCATTATAATGATGTCTTACCGAGTGGGCCCAGAGATACCTCTCCGTCACACGGAGTGACAAATCCCAATCTCGATTCGTGTCAACCCAACAGACACTTTCGGAGATACCCGTAGCGTACCTTTATAGCCACCCAGTTACGTTGTGACGTTTGGCACACCCAAAGCATTCCTACGGCATCCGGGAGTTACACAATCTCATGGTCTAAGGAAACGATACTTGACATTGAAAAGCTTTAGCAAACGAACTACACGATCTTGTGCTATGCTTAGGATTGGGTCTCGTCCATCACATCATTCTCCTAATGATGTGATCCCGTTATCAATGACATCCAATGTCCATGGTCATGAAACCGTGACCATCTATTGATCAACGAGCTAGCCAACTAGAGGCTCACTAGGGACATGTTGTGGTCTATGCATTCACACATGTATTACGGTTTCCGGTTAACACAATTGTAGCATGAATAATAGACAATTATCATGAACTAGGAAATACAATAATAACCATTTTATTATTGCCTCTAGGGCATATTTCCAACAGTCTCCCACTTGCACTAGAGTCAATAATCTAGTTACATTGTGATGAATCGAACACCCATAGCATTCTGGTGTTGATCATGTTTTGCTCGTGAGAGAGGTTTAGTCAACGGATCTGCGACATTCAGATCCGTATGCACTTTACAAATATCTATGTCTCCTTCCTGAATGTAATCACGGATGGAGTTGAAGCGGCGCTTGATGTGTCTTGTCTTCTTATGAAACCTGGGCTCCTTCGCAAGTGCAATAGCTCCAGTGTTGTCACAGAGTAGAGTCATCGGGCCCGACGCATTTGGAATCACTCCTAGGTCGGTGATGAACTCCTTCATCCAGACTCCCTCCTTTGCTGCTTCCGAAGCAGCTATATACTCCGCTTCACATGTAGATGCCGCCACGACGCTTTGCTTGCTGCTGCTCCAACTTACTGCCCCTCCATTCAAAATATACACGTATCCGGTTTGCGACTTGGAGTCGTCCGGATCTGTGTCGAAGCTAGCATCGACGTAACCCTTTACGACGAGCTCTTCGGCACCTCCATAAACGAGAAACATGTCCTTTATCCTTTTCAGGTACTTCAGGATATTCTTGACCGCTGTCCAGTGTTCCGCTCTGGGATCACTTTGGTACCTTCCTACCAAACTTATGGCAAGGTTCACATCAGGTCTGGTACACAGCATGGCATACATGATAGAGCCTATGGCTGAAGCATAGGGGATGACACTCATCTCTTCTCTATCCTTTGCCGTGGTCGGGCATTGAGTCGTACTCAATCTCACACCTTGCAATACAGGCAAGAACCCTTTCTTGGACTGATCCATATTGAACTTCTTCAATATCTTTTCAAGGTATGTGCTTTGTGAAAGACCAATGAGGCGTTTCGATCTATCTCTATAGATCTTAATACCTAATATGTAAGCAGCTTCTCCAAGGTCCTTCATTGAAAAACACTTATTCAAGTAGGCCTTTATACTTTCCAAGAGTTCTATATTATTTCCCATTATCAGCATGTCATCCACATACAGTATAAGAAATGCTATAGAGCTCCCACTCACTTTCTTGTAAATACAGGGTTCTCCATAAACCTGTACAAACCCAAACGCTTTAGGACGTCTTCTGACTTTTGGAATGAGCAAGGTTCCTAACAGTCCCTGTGTGCTTGAGTTTGAACCGTGGACTCGTCAAGAGCCAGTTGGTAGTCCTTTACCGCAGCTCTGGATTCAACTTACAGGTGCACCACAGGGGGCACTAGATGACGTGCGGAATACTTGGAGCCTAGGCTCGCTGGTTGGGAAAACGGAGAAGGTGGACATGCCGTTTACGCGGGCTAATGTAGTGGCCCGTGTATTCGTGAGTGTAATCATTGTTGAGCATATACCTAACTCGGTTAGATGGGTGTACGATGGCAGGTCATACACGTTGGATATTGAGATCGAGGAGAATGGTGAGTTTCAAGACTTGGCAAGGCAAGTTGATATGGACACTGATGAGGGAAACGGGGGTGACGGACAGCCGCACAATGACGAACAGAGGGATGCACAGAAAGGCCCAGATGCTGCTCCGCAGGCAAATAAATCGGACAAGGCGGATGGTACAGACCATCAAGGTACCTTTGTCACACGTCAGCTGCAGTTCGGTTCGTTTGGTGCTTGTTCGGCGCCAAGCAAGCTGTGGGGCTCCAGAGTTGATAGTAATGACCCGATGGAACGCGAGCTGCCGCCACTTTGTATATCGAGACCGATTCCATCATCGGCTTCCCCTATTCCGTCATCACCATCATCTGAGAGTTTGAGGGACAATAGAGAGCTGTTAGATGCTGCTGTGACACCCGAGGTGGATTCCATCACAACACCGGGTCTTGGCCAGGATGGACGCACGGCCGGAGGAGAGGAGTCTCCTAGACCGGGGTTGGCCCTTGCAGTGAATGCCCGCTGCACGATCCCGAGGACCACGGGAACCATCTCCGCGGGAGCGGAGTCCCCGTCAGCCGTGGTGCGGTTACTAGTGGGTCGGCCGAGGACGGCAGCGGCAGTGGTGCACTCTGCTCATTCCCACCACTATGGACCGAAGCCGGTGACAGGTGGTACCACGGTGGTTGCAGTCTCGGTGCAGCGGCCCGGAATGGCTGTTCGGGTGCGAGAGCCGGAGGGTTGCATCTCGTCCAACGGCGCAACGAAGCCGGTTACTGCTTCTGCCGCCGTCTTGCCTAGACCAGATGTGGCGACAGCATGCCATATGTTTCAGCTAGGGGTAGGAGAGCCCTTGCAGCACGGACCATCAACCACGGAGGTGGTGGCCTTCGGAGGCATCCAGGACCCGGCGACGGGCGATAGGCGGGTGAGCCGTCGTCTCCAGGAGCAGCCGGATGCTGATGACTTGATGATAGGACGTGCCATGAGGGCGGCTAAGCTGCGCGACATCGAGTCCACTACAGGTATGAAAGTTAATACGGCATGCTCTATTTTACATTTTTCCGATGAAGATATTGTTTCAAATTCAAACATGTTAAGAGTTTCTTTGGGCAGCAATGCTAAAGAGATATCCAAATCTATAAACAACCTGTTGGACTTAGAGGCGGAAAGAGCCATGTTAATGCTACGTAAGATTGCATCAGTTAAACCTTTGAATGATGATGAGATCGATGAACTAGGTATTAACGACATGGAACGTTTATGTGAGGATCTAGTTCCTACATCACTAATAGTCGAGGATGAAGAGAACATAAGTACGGAGGGGTATGTGGCCCCACCAGCACTTGATGATAACTCTATTGCTGCATCTGGTTATGTGGACCAGGATGCGATTATTGAGTGACCACAAAGATCTTCGAAGAGGGAGGTTCACTCGGTGTTGGCGGTATGCCAGAGTGCGAGATTTAAGACTGCAAAGAAATTCCACGATGAAATATGAGAGGCATATTCTAGAATAGCAGAGGTCTTGGAGACTTGGCTAAAAGGAGATTTCTTGCAGAAGCAACGATCGAACATAAACTTGATTTGATAGCAATATTGGAAACGGATAGAGATAACTTCACCTCCTAGTTTCTTAATACGATTTCGGGTGGTGCGGATTTTGACTGGCATTGCTTACCCCTAAGAGGAAGGTCTGGAGGGATCTTACTTGGGGTGCGGTGCGAGACCCTGGAAGTACGGAGTGTGGCTTTAGGGGACTTTGCAGTCAAGATTAGAGTCCGATCCAAAGAGGATGGGTTTTTGTGGGCGTTAGTGGCCGTATATGGGGCGGCACGGCCAGAGTTAAAAATGGACTTCTTGTCAGACCTCATTCACATATGTGGGAACGAGAGGTTACCAATCCTAGTGGGTGGTGACTTCAATATCATCAGGTGTAGAGATGAAAAAAATAATGACAATTTTGATGACCGATGGTCATTTATGTTTAATACCATCATCAAGAGCCTGTATCTTAGCGAGATAGAGTTCTCAGGCAGAAAATTTACTTGGGCCAAATCGTTACCTAACCAAACCTTCGAGAAGTTGGACAGAGTCCTTACCAGTGTAGAATGGGAGCAGAAATTCTCACGTGTGATAGTTCGAGCATTACCACGGGTAATCTCGGATCACACACCACTATTTGTGGACTCTGGCGGGGCAACTCATGTAGGCAACAAGGATGTGTTTTCATTTGAGTTGTCATGGTTCGAACGAGAAGGCTTTATGGATCTTGTAGCGAGAGAATGGGGGGCTGCCCGTGGGGGTGGTTCGAATATTGATAGATGGCAGAACAAGATTCGACATTTAAGACAATTTCTTCGAGGTTGGGCGAAGAATGAGAGCGGAGCCTATAAGCTCAAAAATCAAAAGCTAATGGAGCTTATAGATCGACTCGACATAAAGGTTGAATCCGTGTTGTTGGATGTTAATGAAAGAGCATCCAAAGCGGAGGCAGAACTTGAACTTAAAAAATGCTTAGAGAAGAGGAGCTAAAATGGGCCCTACGAGCAAAAGTGAGACAAGTAATACAAGGAGACGACAATACGTAATTTTTCCATCTCATCGCCAATGGAAAACATAGGAAAAAGAGGATTTATCAGCTAGAGAAGGACGAGGGTACAATCGTTGGGCAAGACAACCTAAAGTTGTACATCTCCGAATATTACAAGAAATTGTTCGGCCCACTGGAGGACAGTACGGTCACCATGGATGAACAATTTGTCGACGATATTCCTCAGTTAGGAACGGATGAGAATGAGATACTAACCGCGCCATTCACGAAAAAAGAGGTGTTCGACGCTATTACGCAAATGAAGAATAATAAGGCCCCCGGCTCGGATGGGTTTCCAGCTGAATTCTATAAGAAATGTTGGCATATTATCAAAGGTGATCTTCTGCCAATGTTCCGTGATCTTTTCAATGGGCACCTATAGTTATACCATCTTAACTTTGGGAAAATCACACCGTTGCCAAATAAGGAAGGAGGGGTGCGAATTGAACAATTCAGACCCATATGCTTACTGAATGTAAGTTTCAAAATTTTCACGAAAGTTGGAACAAACAGGCTGACGCAGATCGCACACAAAGTAGTGCAACCGAGCCAATCTGCGTTTATGCCTGATCATAATATTCTGGAGGGGGTGGTCGTGTTCCATGAAACCATTCACGAAATCCATGCGAAGAAACTAGATGGGGTTATCTTCAAAGTGGACTTCGAGAAGGCATACAACAACGTTAAATGGCCTTTCCTTCAACAAGCATTACATATGAAGGGATTTGACGAGCTATGGAGAAAGCAAGTCGAGTCCTTCGTACAAAAAGGGAGTGTTGGGATTAAAGTGAATGACGACATAGGTCGGTTCTTCCAAACTCAAGAGGGGCTTCGACAGGGAGACCCCATATCCCCTATCCTATTCAATGTGGTCGTAGATATGCTTCTGGTGTTGATAGAGAGGGCTAAACAGGAAGGCCTCATAGGTGGATTGGTGCCTCATTTAGTTAACGATGGGGTGTCAATCTTACAATATGCGGATGACACTATTCTGTTCATGGAGCATGATATGGCGAAGGCTAGCAACATGAAACTCATTCTCTACCTGTTTGAACAACTGTTAGGTCTCAAAATAAATTTTCATAAGAGTGAATTGTTTTGCTTTGGGAGAGCCAAAGAGGAACAAGAGAATTATAAACAATTGTTTGGATGTGAATTGGGTTCTTTGCCGTTTAGCTATATGGGCATACCAATTCATCGTCGCAAATTATCAAACCATGAATGGAAAACAATAGAGGATTGATTTGAGAAGAAACTAAGCTACTGGAAGGGCAAGCTGTTATCTTAGGGAGGAAGGTTAATTTTGATTAACTCGGTACTCACGAGTATGCCGATGTTCCTCTTGTCATTCTTTGAGGTATCAGTAGGGGTACGGAAAAGATTGGATTTTTATCGATCAAGATTCTTTTGGCAGAGTGATGAGATTAAGAAGAAGTATAGATTGACTAGATGGGACATTATATGTCGACCCAAAGACCAAAGAGGTCTTGGAATCGAAAACCTGGAGGTTAAAAATAGGTGTTTACTCAACAAGTGGCTGTTTAGACTATCAGTTGAGACTAAGGGCATGTGGGTACAAATTATGCGTAATAAATACCTACACAACAAAACTTTGGCCCAAGTCACTTCTAGGCCAACAGACTCTCCCTTCTGGGAAGGTTTGATGAAGGTCAAACCTTAGTTTTTCCATAGAACGAAGTTTATCATTGGAAATGGGGAGACTACCAGGTTTTGGAAAGACACGTGGTTGGATAACACGCCTCTGGCCTTGCAGTATCCAACCTTGTATAATATCGTGCAACACAAGGACAGATATGTTGCCACCGTATTACAGTCCGCTCCGCTCAACATCCAGTTCAGGCGTGCATTGATAGGTTATCGATGGGAGGAGTAACTACATCTAGTCAGAAGACTTATGGATGTGCAGCTAATGGAAGAAGCAGACAAGGTGGTCTGGCAACTTTCTAAGGCTGGGACATTCTCAGTTAAATCCATGTATCTCGACCTCATAAATACAACGACGCTGACCAAAGCCACACATATCTGGAAAGTCAAAGTACCTTTGAGAATCAAAATTTTCATGTGGTTTGTTCACAAGAAAGTGATTCTTACTAAGGATAACCTCGCAAAGCGTAATTGGCCGGGATGCACGCGATGTAGCTTTTGTGATCATCATGAGACAATCGAACACCTGTTTTTCCATTGCCCACTAGCGAAACTTCTATGGCAAACAGTTACAATTGTTTTCAATATTAGACCTCCAGATAGTGTTGACATGTTATTTGGGACATGGCTAAATCGAGTGGATATCAATGTAGCAAAACATATAAGCATAGGGGTATGTGCACTGCTTTGGGCTATATGAAACTGTAGGAATGACATGACATTTAACAGAAAGACACATATTCATTTCTTGCAGGTACTATTCAGGGCGTCGGCTTGGATCCGTATGTGGTAGTTACTCACTCCTGCGGAAGTCAGGAAGCCTTTGGTTACTGGATCTGCCTGATGGGAGATGGTAGCGCGGGATATATACAACCGGTTTGGATGGCGGTCCACTAATAGAATAGATGAGTAGGTATCTATGCATTTTTTGCCGGTTGTGGCTTTCCTTGCTTTATTTTACAATTTGTGATAGCTCCTTCAGAGCTTCGTTGTATCACCAGACTACGCTATTTTAATAAAAGGGCATATGCATCTCATTGATGCAGAGGCCGAAGGTAACACTCCTTTTTAAAAAAAATTGATTTTCTGTATCGGGCTATCAGCCTTTGCCTGGGGTCTGGGCTGCTGTGTTGGGGTGGGGTGGGCTGCTCCGCTGACCGCTGCCGTGAGACGTGAGGCCCATTTGTTTTTTTCCCGGGTAAACCAAGCCGACGGACGGTATTACCGTATTAGAGCTTCGTGATGGCGAATCGATCGCTGCTGTCTTGGACAAGCGAGCCCGCGGAACTGCCCAGGGTCGCTGGGCGGTGCCTCCGCCACTGTATTCGACACAACTTCAACAAATGAGTTGAAGCCTCAACAAAGATGTTTGCTTGCACGTTACAATGATTATAGGACAAAGAGATTTTTTATGGTATGTTTTCTTCTGCTCTGCACGTTTTTAGTTAAACTGAGACGTGAAATTTTGCATCAGTCTAGGCGATCAAGTTTATAAATTTGTATACCTTGTCCTTCTTTACTAATTGCTGAAGATGTTGTCACTTCTATCTAGTTATGTGACCTTGTAGATACTTCAAATCAAAACAGGATAAAGAGAAGCCGAGTCTCCGTTAGTGTTTGCATTGTAAGGTAGTGTTAGAGACAACGACCTCTCGTTTTCCGAGAATGTCCCTAGTTGGGGTTTCATCCAGTTGGTCTGCATTGTTCATCCCATATGGTCCTGGAGTCGTCAAAGATGTCGGGTCGCGGATAAGAGGTGGTCTCTTCCAGGCCAATACCCACAAATGACTTAGGAAAATGATGGCTTCTTCCAACAATTATGCAGTTCTGCATCATTAACCTAGAAATATTACGTGATAACTGACAAATGTTAGGCAACATCATTAGTAATTTATTTGTGTGCATGAACTACTCTATGAAATTGTGAATTTCAACAGTGTTGCTGCCTAGATAAAACTTGCATCGAGTGTGTTCTATAAAAAAATATTTAGCGAGATTCCCGAGTGGTACTTTTTTTGCAACTTGCAACCGAGTCTTGTCATAAACCATCCCTAAATCTTGGTGAACCTCTACTTTGTTTTTGTTGATGTCTTAAGGTCATCTCGATTAGCTTAAGCAGTTTGTTGTTGCGCACAAGCTCACTTCTTACTTATAGCCACTTCATTTAGTAATCATAATGATGTGCATCTCAGAAAGTAGAATAACAGATTGTATAGTTTATTAGTTATGGTAACAGCTAACAAGACAATGACATGGCTAGACTAGAAGACTTATGTTAGGTTTATGGAGTATGATCATTTGCACAAATTATGGGTTTTAATGGTTGCTTAATTTGGAACACCTATTTAGATTATGATAGCAGTACACTAGTAGAAAACGACCCGTTTGTCCCGGTTCCAAAGGCCCATTAGTCCCGGTTTCAGAACCGGGACTAAAGGGTCGAGACTAAAGCCAAATATTTCACTCGAAGAAACGAAATAAGCTGTAAATTAAAAATTAACAAATTTAGTACTGATAAACACCAAATATTTATGTATATAGAATGGAAATTACTTGAAAAATATGCATGGTTGACAAACTCACATGGAGGTAAAACAGGAAGCATATCGACATCCACCCAAATGTCGATGTTTCCTTCAATATGATCTTTAGGACGAGATCGAAAGTTATTTCCATATCCTCCTGAAAAACACATGCCTTGCAAAGAGCTTCCCAATTTGAGCACCCTAATTCTGTGTTATTAAGTGCATTCATTACTTTGACAAGAACTGTGTGACCATGTTTAGTCCTCAGGTTGGCTGTCCTCGTGTCGAAACTCTCGTGCTCTTCAAAACCGAGCCTCTTCAAGTAATATCGTCTTCCATGACAAGGGACGAACTAGTCAAATTGTATAAAACGGAAATTACGCGTTGAAGAAAAGAAACAGAAGTAATGCTTAATTACGAAAAAATAGTTATCATCGTTGTGTACCGTAGAAATATCAAAGTCCTCGTAAAGCTTCATGGTGAAGAACCTGCCGTTTCACAGCCTAGGCTGGTCACAACGACCCTTATCTTCACCACATAATTCACTCGCTTGGATCCTATCATCGTATAATGACGACGATATGTCATGTGTTCATAATTCAAGAATTACGACTCGTTTTGGATCCTAATGCGTGTGTGACTTTTGGTCCGTCGTGGTTTTTCTTAAATAATTATCATATCTCATGGTGTGTTGGTGCGCTCTCTCTCACACCGATATGGTGGTCTATATATGTTGGTGGACACTCTCTCATAGTAATAGTTCGACCGCCGGCGATGGACGTCCCCCTCTTCTCTTCTTGCGCATTATACCGACGAATATATCGCAAAGATATGAAAAAAGAGGAGGCGTCCCCCACGACAACAGTCGGAATTCCTCCATCAAGAACACGCATGAAAGTCACACAAGGAGCAACGACAGATCAAAAGTCACACATGCATTATACCGATAAAATATCACTAATACATTTATAATGAACTCAAGTGTAATATTACTAATACATCATCTCGAATAATCCAGCTATTAATGCATCATCAAATAGTAACTAATACATGTTGAATATTATCATATAAGATCACTAATATTTAAAATCGATCGTAGGAAACTAACAGGAAACTGATCAACACACAACTCACTATTACTCAATATGCAACAGGTTGACTTTAGGTCTGTTGAGTCTTTCCTTCCTAAACTCTCATGTCACGTATATGGTGGGCACTCGCTCTGATATTGCGAGTGTTGGTGATGGTGGCTCCTCCATTCGTCCCCGAGTGCGTTACACCAAAATGTCCAGCACACGGGAACGAAGGAGTAGCGGCCCCCACGACAACAGTCGGAATTCTTCCTCTCTTATATATATATTAAGCACTCGGTATATATATATATATATATAGAGAGAGAGAGAGAGACCTAAAGTCAACCCATTCCATATATCAAGCAATGTCATAGAAACAAATCCCTATGTTTTGCCGGAATGACGGGCAAATCACAAGCACTTGATATTAACTAATACATCATCCCGAATAATCCAGTTAATGCATCATCAGATATTAACTAATACATCTCGAATATTATCATATAAGATAACTAATACAGATCGAATATCCTAGAATCCAAAGTGGAGGATGGTGAACTCGGTTCACTAGCGGTCTCTGAGTCGCTGGTGGTGGACACCCAAAGATAAGGAACCATCACGGGATAATAACTCGGGTGAGATCCCTGAAGAATCTGTCAGGTATTGTTGAACCTGGCGTCCAACGCCGCCATGTAGCGACGGACGTTCTCGTCTTCCTCCCGGACACGGTGACGTACCACCTCCGCGGGGGCCGCTCCCTCCGCACCGAAAGTGTCTCATGTGACCGCCACCACAGAAGCTCTGGGTCGACGACGAGACCTGGATTCATCACCAACTTTCGAGCCCGAGAAGGCAGCACCTCCCAGTGCCAGTCCGACGGAGCCCAGTCCCGGACATGGCACGTATCAAGCAGGCTCTCGCGGACCACTCGACGACGAGGATGCGGGCCGAGCATCGTCGACGTCGAGACAAATTCCTATGAAAACGTTTTCTTATCCTTTAATCACTAATTTTTCATAAAACCAAGAATTTTTCTGTAATCTAACATACACATACTAATTTTTCCTAGGACTACTAATAATGAATTAAATATAAAAGAACTAAAACATAAAAAGTATCATAAACAAAATCAACTAATTTGGCAGAACATATAGCCACATACATATATACATTATATATTATATAGACACATACATACATACATATATATATATATACATTATATATGAACAAAAACATTCATCATATAAAAAAATCAACATATATATTTTTTTTAAATCCACAGAGCCGGGCGGTGGCGGCTCACAGTGGCAGCGGCGACAGGGACGCAACGGGGAGACGACGGGGGCGGGGCGGCGATGGAGAAGCAACAGGGACGCGGCGGTGACGGGGGCGGCAACGAGGGCGGGGCAGCAATGGTGGCAACGGGGGCGACGGGGAGGGGCGATGACGTGGGCGGGGGCGGCGACGAGGGTGACGGGGGAGGGGCGGCGGGGGGAGGCGACGGGGACGGGGCGGCGGGGGAGGCGACGGGGACGGGGCGGCGACGGGGGCGACGGGGGAGGCGATGGGGACGGCGGGTTTAGGCGACGGGGGCGACGGGGGAGGCGACGGGGAGGGGCGGTGACGGGGGCGGCAAGGACAAGGGCGGCGACGGGGGAGGGTAACGGGGACAGGGCGGCGACGGGGAGGGGGACGACGACGGCGAGGGCGGCGACGGGGAGTCGACAGGGGCGGCGACGGGGACGGGGATGACGACGGCGGGCTCGGGGCGACAAGCAGCGACGCGGACGAGGACGACGGGCTCGGCAAAGTGGTGATGAATCCCGCGAAATATTCTAAGTGCTCCTTATATAGAAGAAGCATTGGTCCCGGTTCGTGGCACCAACCAGGACCAATACCAAACTTTAGTCCCGGTTGGTGCCACCAACCTGGACCAAAGGTCTCTTTCAGCAACCCAAAGGGCGGAAAACAGGGACCTTTGGTCCCGGCTGATGGCACCAACCGGGACGAAAGGGGCATTGGTCTCGGTTGGAGCCACCAATTGGGCCCAAAGGTCCCTTTTCGTCAGCCCAAAGGGCGGGAAGCAAAGACCAAAGTGTGGCATTGGTTCCGGTTGGTGGCACCATCCTGTACCAATGGCCTTGCATAGCGGTGTGGTGAGAGTTTAGTTCCACCTCGCCAAGCGAAGGTTTGCCCGAACCTGTTTATAAGCCCCGCCGCGGCTACTACGTTGAGCTCCTCTCCAAGTGAAAATAGATACCCTTATACGGAAAATTTGACCTAAGTTCAAAATGCTAGTATGTGCTAGTATGCACTTAGTAGCACTTTGAATTTAGGTTGCTTTTTCCCTATAAGCGCATCTATTTCCATTTTTTTTGCATATTAGAAGTTCTTAACGAAAAATAATTTATGAATATTCTTTTTCTATTACATTTTAAAAAAAATAACTTTGATAATTTTAGTTGCATGAATTGTATATAATACCAAGTTAGTTATATAACTTTATCGAACCAAAACATGTCTGTTATAAAAGGATTTCAATTTTTTATACATATTTGAACTCAAGAATTTTTTTTGCAGTCAATATACACCATTCAAAGCCACATCATCTCTTTTCAACCCTTTTCTGACTTCATTTGCTATTTTTCATGCATTTCATCATTTATTTTGATCTAAAATGACCCTGAATTGAAAAGCACTGCAAATGAACTCTGAAATGGTTGAAACTTTGCATGGTACCATCATTTCACCGACATAGCATTTGCTAAAGAGTTGAAAGGGTTATGGCAAAAACTGGATGCACTTCCTGAACGAAATGGGGAATCTCTTTAAAAGTATCAGTGTTTCGCTCGAAAACACGTCTGTTATAAAAGGATTTCAATTTTCTAAACATATTTGAACTCTAGAATTTTTCTGCATTCAATATGCACCATTCAAAGCCACATCGTCCCTTTTCAACCCTTTTATGACTTCATTTACTATTTTTCATGCATTTTATCATTTATTTTGTGCTAAAATGTCCCTAAATTGACAAGCATTTCAAATGAATTCTAAAAAGGTTGAAAGTTGGTATGATATCATTATTTCACCCATATTGCATGTGTTAAAAACTTGAGTGGGTTACGGCAAAACCTGGATGCATTTCGTGTGCAAAGTGAACAATCTCTTTCGAAGTATCACGGTTTCGGACGAAAACTCATCTGTTACAAAGGGATTTCATTTTTTAAACTTATTTGAACTCCATACTTTTTGTATGTTCCAAATGCACCATTCAAAGCCACATCATCAGTTTTCAACCTTTTCTGACTTCATTTGGTATTTTTTCATGCACTTATTGATTTTTTTGAGCTAAATAACCCTGAAATTGAAAAGCATTTCAAATGGACTCTGAAAAAGTTGAAAGTTGACATGGTATCATCATATCACCCACATAGCATGCTATAAAAAGTTGAGAGGGTTACGGCAAAAACTGGATGCAGTTCGTGTAGAAAACGGACAATCTCTTTCGAAGTATAAGGGTTTCGAACGAAAACTCATGTATTACAAAAGGCATTTCATTTCTTCACATGTAACTGCAATGATATAGTTGTGGAGAGAAACTCTTCACTTTTTCTTCGCTTGTGTCCTTTGCTTATTGCGTCGTAACAGGGTGCTTGGGTCAACCTTGACTTTGAAGGGAGGAATTTCATGGAACTTTTCATAATCTTCAGTCATGTCTGTCTTGCCCTCCAATCCCATGATGTCTCTTTTTCCTGAAATAACTATGTGGAGCTTTGGCTCATCGTATGATGTATTCGCTTCCTTATCTTTTCTTTTTCTCGGTTTGGTAGACATGTCGTTCGCATAGAAAACATGCGCCACATCATTGGCTAGGACAAATGGTTCGTCTGGGTACCCAAGATTGTTCAGATCCACTGTTGTCATTCCGTACTGTGGATCTTCCTATACCCTGCTTCTTGACAGATTGACCCGTTTGCACTGAAACAAAGGGACCTTCAAATCATGTCCATAGTCAAGTTCCCATATGTCCTCTATGTAACCATAATATGTGTCTGTTCCCCTCTTGGTTGCTGTATCAAAGCGAACACCGCTATTTTGGTTGGTGCTCTTGTGATCCTGGGCGATCGTTTAAAATGTATTCCCATTTATCTCGTACCCTTTGTAAGTCATTACAGTTGATGATGGTCCCCTGGCCAACGAGTAGAGCTCATCAGAAATAGTGTTGTCACGCATGAGACGTGTTTGCAACCAACTGCCAAAATTCCTAATGTGTTCACATCTAGTCCAGTCATCACACTGCTCCGAGTGTTTGGAGCGCAGAATATTCTTGGGTTCATCGACATACGGGGTCACCAAGGTTGAATTCTATAAAACTGTGTAGTGTACTTGAGACCAAGAATGTCCGTCCCGACGTATTATTGAGTCTGCTCCTAGCGTGCCTTTTCCAGTCAGTCTCCCCTCATACCCCGATTGAGGGAGACCAATCTTCTTAAGGTCAGGAATGAAGTCAACACAAAACCCAATGTCATCCTCTGTTTGATGGCCCATGGAGATGTTTCCTTCTGGCCTAGCGCGGTTACGAAGATATTTATTTAAGACTCCCATGAACCTCTCAAAGGGGAACATATTGTGTAGAAATACAGGGCCCAGAACGACAATCTCGTCGACTTGATGATCTACGACGTGAGTCATGATATTGAAGAAGGATGGTGGGAACTCCAGCTCGAAACTAACAAGACATTGCACCAAATCACTCCTTAACCTTGGCAAGATTTCTCAATCGATCACCTTCTGAAAGATTGCATTGAGGAATGCACATAGCTTCACAATGGCTAATGGAACATTTTCCGATAGAAGTATTGGGAGACGTAGTAGTAAATCAAAATTTTCCTAAGTTCACCAAGATCAATCTATGGAGAAAACCAGCAACGAGTGGGGAGAGATTGGATCTTCATACCTTTGAAGATCACTAAGCGGAAGCGTTACAAGAACGCGGTTGATGGAGTCGTACTCGCAGCGATTCAGATCGCGGTAGATCCGATCAAGTGCCGAACGGACGGCACCTCCGCGTTCAACACACGTGCAGCCCGGTGACGTCTCCTACGCCTTGATCCAGCAAGGAGGAAGGAGAGGTTGGGGAAGAGCTCCAGCAGCAGCACGACGGCGTGGTGATGGTGGAGTAGCAAGGTATCCCGGCAGGGCTTCGCCTAAGCACTGCGGAGGAGGAAGAAGCAGGATAGGGCTGCAGCGAGAGAGAGAGAGTTCGTCGTCTCAAACCTGCCCAAACCCTTGCATATATATAGGGGAAAGGAGAGGGAGGGCTGGCTTGGCCCCTCCTCCAAGGAGGAGGGATTCGGCCGAAGTGGCGGGAGAGTCCTCCTCCCACACGGGAGGTGGATCTCCCCTTTTTAAATCCCTTTTGCCTCTATCTCAAGATCCCTGGCGCATGGGCCCTTTCTAGAAGGTCTTGGCTGGCCCACAATGGGCTTGCACACCTCCTCTAAGGGCCCATGAGGTCCTTTGGTCGTCACACCCCTCCCGGGGGTCCTCCGGCACCCTCCCGGCACTCCCGGTACAATACCGATGAGCCCGAAAACTTTCCGGTGACCAAAACTGGACTTCCCATATATCAATCTTTACCTCCGGACCATTCCGGAGCTCCTCGTGACGTCCGGGATCTCATACGGGACTCCAAACAACCTTCGGTAATCACGTATACCTTTTCCCTATAACCCTAGCGTCATCGAACCTTAAGTGTGTAGACCCTACGGGTTCGGGAGACACGTAGACATGACCGAGACACCTCTTCGGCCAATAACCAACAGAGGGATCTGGATACCCATGTTGGCTCCCACGTACTCCACGATGATCTCATCGGATGAACCACGATGTCAGGGATTCAATCAATTCTGTATACAATTCCCTTTGTCTATCGGTATGGTACTTGCCCGAGATTCGATCGTCGGTATCCCTATACCTTGTTCAATCTCGTTACCGGCAAGTCTCTTTACTCGTTCCGTAACACATCATCCCGTGGCTAACTCCTTAGTCACATTGAGCTCATTATAATGATGTCTTACCGAGTGGGCCCAGAGATACCTCTCCGTCACACGGAGTGACAAATCCCAATCTCGATTCGTGTCAACCCAACAGACACTTTCGGAGATACCCGTAGCGTACCTTTATAGCCACCCAGTTACGTTGTGACGTTTGGCACACCCAAAGCATTCCTACGGCATCCGGGAGTTACACAATCTCATGGTCTAAGGAAACGATACTTGACATTGAAAAGCTTTAGCAAACGAACTACACGATCTTGTGCTATGCTTAGGATTGGGTCTCGTCCATCACATCATTCTCCTAATGATGTGATCCCGTTATCAATGACATCCAATGTCCATGGTCATGAAACCGTGACCATCTATTGATCAACGAGCTAGCCAACTAGAGGCTCACTAGGGACATGTTGTGGTCTATGCATTCACACATGTATTACGGTTTCCGGTTAACACAATTGTAGCATGAATAATAGACAATTATCATGAACTAGGAAATACAATAATAACCATTTTATTATTGCCTCTAGGGCATATTTCCAACAGTCTCCCACTTGCACTAGAGTCAATAATCTAGTTACATTGTGATGAATCGAACACCCATAGCATTCTGGTGTTGATCATGTTTTGCTCGTGAGAGAGGTTTAGTCAACGGATCTGCGACATTCAGATCCGTATGCACTTTACAAATATCTATGTCTCCTTCCTGAATGTAATCACGGATGGAGTTGAAGCGGCGCTTGATGTGTCTTGTCTTCTTATGAAACCTGGGCTCCTTCGCAAGTGCAATAGCTCCAGTGTTGTCACAGAGTAGAGTCATCGGGCCCGACGCATTTGGAATCACTCCTAGGTCGGTGATGAACTCCTTCATCCAGACTCCCTCCTTTGCTGCTTCCGAAGCAGCTATATACTCCGCTTCACATGTAGATGCCGCCACGACGCTTTGCTTGCTGCTGCTCCAACTTACTGCCCCTCCATTCAAAATATACACGTATCCGGTTTGCGACTTGGAGTCGTCCGGATCTGTGTCGAAGCTAGCATCGACGTAACCCTTTACGACGAGCTCTTCGGCACCTCCATAAACGAGAAACATGTCCTTTATCCTTTTCAGGTACTTCAGGATATTCTTGACCGCTGTCCAGTGTTCCGCTCTGGGATCACTTTGGTACCTTCCTACCAAACTTATGGCAAGGTTCACATCAGGTCTGGTACACAGCATGGCATACATGATAGAGCCTATGGCTGAAGCATAGGGGATGACACTCATCTCTTCTCTATCCTTTGCCGTGGTCGGGCATTGAGTCGTACTCAATCTCACACCTTGCAATACAGGCAAGAACCCTTTCTTGGACTGATCCATATTGAACTTCTTCAATATCTTTTCAAGGTATGTGCTTTGTGAAAGACCAATGAGGCGTTTCGATCTATCTCTATAGATCTTAATACCTAATATGTAAGCAGCTTCTCCAAGGTCCTTCATTGAAAAACACTTATTCAAGTAGGCCTTTATACTTTCCAAGAGTTCTATATTATTTCCCATTATCAGCATGTCATCCACATACAGTATAAGAAATGCTATAGAGCTCCCACTCACTTTCTTGTAAATACAGGGTTCTCCATAAACCTGTACAAACCCAAACGCTTTAGGACGTCTTCTGACTTTTGGAATGAGCAAGGTTCCTAACAGTCCCTGTGTGCTTGAGTTTGAACCGTGGACTCGTCAAGAGCCAGTTGGTAGTCCTTTACCGCAGCTCTGGATTCAACTTACAGGTGCACCACAGGGGGCACTAGATGACGTGCGGAATACTTGGAGCCTAGGCTCGCTGGTTGGGAAAACGGAGAAGGTGGACATGCCGTTTACGCGGGCTAATGTAGTGGCCCGTGTATTCGTGAGTGTAATCATTGTTGAGCATATACCTAACTCGGTTAGATGGGTGTACGATGGCAGGTCATACACGTTGGATATTGAGATCGAGGAGAATGGTGAGTTTCAAGACTTGGCAAGGCAAGTTGATATGGACACTGATGAGGGAAACGGGGGGTGACGGACAGCCGCACAATGACGAACAGAGGGATGCACAGAAAGGCCCAGATGCTGCTCCGCAGGCAAATAAATCGGACAAGGCGGATGGTACAGACCATCAAGGTACCTTTGTCACACGTCAGCTGCAGTTCGGTTCGTTTGGTGCTTGTTCGGCGCCAAGCAAGCTGTGGGGCTCCAGAGTTGATAGTAATGACCCGATGGAACGCGAGCTGCCGCCACTTTGTATATCGAGACCGATTCCATCATCGGCTTCCCCTATTCCGTCATCACCATCATCTGAGAGTTTGAGGGACAATAGAGAGCTGTTAGATGCTGCTGTGACACCCGAGGTGGATTCCATCACAACACCGGGTCTTGGCCAGGATGGACGCACGGCCGGAGGAGAGGAGTCTCCTAGACCGGGGTTGGCCCTTGCAGTGAATGCCCGCTGCACGATCCCGAGGACCACGGGAACCATCTCCGCGGGAGCGGAGTCCCCGTCAGCCGTGGTGCGGTTACTAGTGGGTCGGCCGAGGACGGCAGCGGCAGTGGTGCACTCTGCTCATTCCCACCACTATGGACCGAAGCCGGTGACAGGTGGTACCACGGTGGTTGCAGTCTCGGTGCAGCGGCCCGGAATGGCTGTTCGGGTGCGAGAGCCGGAGGGTTGCATCTCGTCCAACGGCGCAACGAAGCCGGTTACTGCTTCTGCCGCCGTCTTGCCTAGACCAGATGTGGCGACAGCATGCCATATGTTTCAGCTAGGGGTAGGAGAGCCCTTGCAGCACGGACCATCAACCACGGAGGTGGTGGCCTTCGGAGGCATCCAGGACCCGGCGACGGGCGATAGGCGGGTGAGCCGTCGTCTCCAGGAGCAGCCGGATGCTGATGACTTGATGATAGGACGTGCCATGAGGGCGGCTAAGCTGCGCGACATCGAGTCCACTACAGGTATGAAAGTTAATACGGCATGCTCTATTTTACATTTTTCCGATGAAGATATTGTTTCAAATTCAAACATGTTAAGAGTTTCTTTGGGCAGCAATGCTAAAGAGATATCCAAATCTATAAACAACCTGTTGGACTTAGAGGCGGAAAGAGCCATGTTAATGCTACGTAAGATTGCATCAGTTAAACCTTTGAATGATGATGAGATCGATGAACTAGGTATTAACGACATGGAACGTTTATGTGAGGATCTAGTTCCTACATCACTAATAGTCGAGGATGAAGAGAACATAAGTACGGAGGGGTATGTGGCCCCACCAGCACTTGATGATAACTCTATTGCTGCATCTGGTTATGTGGACCAGGATGCGATTATTGAGTGACCACAAAGATCTTCGAAGAGGGAGGTTCACTCGGTGTTGGCGGTATGCCAGAGTGCGAGATTTAAGACTGCAAAGAAATTCCACGATGAAATATGAGAGGCATATTCTAGAATAGCAGAGGTCTTGGAGACTTGGCTAAAAGGAGATTTCTTGCAGAAGCAACGATCGAACATAAACTTGATTTGATAGCAATATTGGAAACGGATAGAGATAACTTCACCTCCTAGTTTCTTAATACGATTTCGGGTGGTGCGGATTTTGACTGGCATTGCTTACCCCTAAGAGGAAGGTCTGGAGGGATCTTACTTGGGGTGCGGTGCGAGACCCTGGAAGTACGGAGTGTGGCTTTAGGGGACTTTGCAGTCAAGATTAGAGTCCGATCCAAAGAGGATGGGTTTTTGTGGGCGTTAGTGGCCGTATATGGGGCGGCACGGCCAGAGTTAAAAATGGACTTCTTGTCAGACCTCATTCACATATGTGGGAACGAGAGGTTACCAATCCTAGTGGGTGGTGACTTCAATATCATCAGGTGTAGAGATGAAAAAAATAATGACAATTTTGATGACCGATGGTCATTTATGTTTAATACCATCATCAAGAGCCTGTATCTTAGCGAGATAGAGTTCTCAGGCAGAAAATTTACTTGGGCCAAATCGTTACCTAACCAAACCTTCGAGAAGTTGGACAGAGTCCTTACCAGTGTAGAATGGGAGCAGAAATTCTCACGTGTGATAGTTCGAGCATTACCACGGGTAATCTCGGATCACACACCACTATTTGTGGACTCTGGCGGGGCAACTCATGTAGGCAACAAGGATGTGTTTTCATTTGAGTTGTCATGGTTCGAACGAGAAGGCTTTATGGATCTTGTAGCGAGAGAATGGGGGGCTGCCCGTGGGGGTGGTTCGAATATTGATAGATGGCAGAACAAGATTCGACATTTAAGACAATTTCTTCGAGGTTGGGCGAAGAATGAGAGCGGAGCCTATAAGCTCAAAAATCAAAAGCTAATGGAGCTTATAGATCGACTCGACATAAAGGTTGAATCCGTGTTGTTGGATGTTAATGAAAGAGCATCCAAAGCGGAGGCAGAACTTGAACTTAAAAAATGCTTAGAGAAGAGGAGCTAAAATGGGCCCTACGAGCAAAAGTGAGACAAGTAATACAAGGAGACGACAATACGTAATTTTTCCATCTCATCGCCAATGGAAAACATAGGAAAAAGAGGATTTATCAGCTAGAGAAGGACGAGGGTACAATCGTTGGGCAAGACAACCTAAAGTTGTACATCTCCGAATATTACAAGAAATTGTTCGGCCCACTGGAGGACAGTACGGTCACCATGGATGAACAATTTGTCGACGATATTCCTCAGTTAGGAACGGATGAGAATGAGATACTAACCGCGCCATTCACGAAAAAAGAGGTGTTCGACGCTATTACGCAAATGAAGAATAATAAGGCCCCCGGCTCGGATGGGTTTCCAGCTGAATTCTATAAGAAATGTTGGCATATTATCAAAGGTGATCTTCTGCCAATGTTCCGTGATCTTTTCAATGGGCACCTATAGTTATACCATCTTAACTTTGGGAAAATCACACCGTTGCCAAATAAGGAAGGAGGGGTGCGAATTGAACAATTCAGACCCATATGCTTACTGAATGTAAGTTTCAAAATTTTCACGAAAGTTGGAACAAACAGGCTGACGCAGATCGCACACAAAGTAGTGCAACCGAGCCAATCTGCGTTTATGCCTGATCATAATATTCTGGAGGGGGTGGTCGTGTTCCATGAAACCATTCACGAAATCCATGCGAAGAAACTAGATGGGGTTATCTTCAAAGTGGACTTCGAGAAGGCATACAACAACGTTAAATGGCCTTTCCTTCAACAAGCATTACATATGAAGGGATTTGACGAGCTATGGAGAAAGCAAGTCGAGTCCTTCGTACAAAAAGGGAGTGTTGGGATTAAAGTGAATGACGACATAGGTCGGTTCTTCCAAACTCAAGAGGGGCTTCGACAGGGAGACCCCATATCCCCTATCCTATTCAATGTGGTCGTAGATATGCTTCTGGTGTTGATAGAGAGGGCTAAACAGGAAGGCCTCATAGGTGGATTGGTGCCTCATTTAGTTAACGATGGGGTGTCAATCTTACAATATGCGGATGACACTATTCTGTTCATGGAGCATGATATGGCGAAGGCTAGCAACATGAAACTCATTCTCTACCTGTTTGAACAACTGTTAGGTCTCAAAATAAATTTTCATAAGAGTGAATTGTTTTGCTTTGGGAGAGCCAAAGAGGAACAAGAGAATTATAAACAATTGTTTGGATGTGAATTGGGTTCTTTGCCGTTTAGCTATATGGGCATACCAATTCATCGTCGCAAATTATCAAACCATGAATGGAAAACAATAGAGGATTGATTTGAGAAGAAACTAAGCTACTGGAAGGGCAAGCTGTTATCTTAGGGAGGAAGGTTAATTTTGATTAACTCGGTACTCACGAGTATGCCGATGTTCCTCTTGTCATTCTTTGAGGTATCAGTAGGGGTACGGAAAAGATTGGATTTTTATCGATCAAGATTCTTTTGGCAGAGTGATGAGATTAAGAAGAAGTATAGATTGACTAGATGGGACATTATATGTCGACCCAAAGACCAAAGAGGTCTTGGAATCGAAAACCTGGAGGTTAAAAATAGGTGTTTACTCAACAAGTGGCTGTTTAGACTATCAGTTGAGACTAAGGGCATGTGGGTACAAATTATGCGTAATAAATACCTACACAACAAAACTTTGGCCCAAGTCACTTCTAGGCCAACAGACTCTCCCTTCTGGGAAGGTTTGATGAAGGTCAAACCTTAGTTTTTCCATAGAACGAAGTTTATCATTGGAAATGGGGAGACTACCAGGTTTTGGAAAGACACGTGGTTGGATAACACGCCTCTGGCCTTGCAGTATCCAACCTTGTATAATATCGTGCAACACAAGGACAGATATGTTGCCACCGTATTACAGTCCGCTCCGCTCAACATCCAGTTCAGGCGTGCATTGATAGGTTATCGATGGGAGGAGTAACTACATCTAGTCAGAAGACTTATGGATGTGCAGCTAATGGAAGAAGCAGACAAGGTGGTCTGGCAACTTTCTAAGGCTGGGACATTCTCAGTTAAATCCATGTATCTCGACCTCATAAATACAACGACGCTGACCAAAGCCACACATATCTGGAAAGTCAAAGTACCTTTGAGAATCAAAATTTTCATGTGGTTTGTTCACAAGAAAGTGATTCTTACTAAGGATAACCTCGCAAAGCGTAATTGGCCGGGATGCACGCGATGTAGCTTTTGTGATCATCATGAGACAATCGAACACCTGTTTTTCCATTGCCCACTAGCGAAACTTCTATGGCAAACAGTTACAATTGTTTTCAATATTAGACCTCCAGATAGTGTTGACATGTTATTTGGGACATGGCTAAATCGAGTGGATATCAATGTAGCAAAACATATAAGCATAGGGGTATGTGCACTGCTTTGGGCTATATGAAACTGTAGGAATGACATGACATTTAACAGAAAGACACATATTCATTTCTTGCAGGTACTATTCAGGGCGTCGGCTTGGATCCGTATGTGGTAGTTACTCACTCCTGCGGAAGTCAGGAAGCCTTTGGTTACTGGATCTGCCTGATGGGAGATGGTAGCGCGGGATATATACAACCGGTTTGGATGGCGGTCCACTAATAGAATAGATGAGTAGGTATCTATGCATTTTTTGCCGGTTGTGGCTTTCCTTGCTTTATTTTACAATTTGTGATAGCTCCTTCAGAGCTTCGTTGTATCACCAGACTACGCTATTTTAATAAAAGGGCATATGCATCTCATTGATGCAGAGGCCGAAGGTAACACTCCTTTTTAAAAAAAAATTGATTTTCTGTATCGGGCTATCAGCCTTTGCCTGGGGTCTGGGCTGCTGTGTTGGGGTGGGGTGGGCTGCTCCGCTGACCGCTGCCGTGAGACGTGAGGCCCATTTGTTTTTTTCCCGGGTAAACCAAGCCGACGGACGGTATTACCGTATTAGAGCTTCGTGATGGCGAATCGATCGCTGCTGTCTTGGACAAGCGAGCCCGCGGAACTGCCCAGGGTCGCTGGGCGGTGCCTCCGCCACTGTATTCGACACAACTTCAACAAATGAGTTGAAGCCTCAACAAAGATGTTTGCTTGCACGTTACAATGATTATAGGACAAAGAGATTTTTTATGGTATGTTTTCTTCTGCTCTGCACGTTTTTAGTTAAACTGAGACGTGAAATTTTGCATCAGTCTAGGCGATCAAGTTTATAAATTTGTATACCTTGTCCTTCTTTACTAATTGCTGAAGATGTTGTCACTTCTATCTAGTTATGTGACCTTGTAGATACTTCAAATCAAAACAGGATAAAGAGAAGCCGAGTCTCCGTTAGTGTTTGCATTGTAAGGTAGTGTTAGAGACAACGACCTCTCGTTTTCCGAGAATGTCCCTAGTTGGGGTTTCATCCAGTTGGTCTGCATTGTTCATCCCATATGGTCCTGGAGTCGTCAAAGATGTCGGGTCGCGGATAAGAGGTGGTCTCTTCCAGGCCAATACCCACAAATGACTTAGGAAAATGATGGCTTCTTCCAACAATTATGCAGTTCTGCATCATTAACCTAGAAATATTACGTGATAACTGACAAATGTTAGGCAACATCATTAGTAATTTATTTGTGTGCATGAACTACTCTATGAAATTGTGAATTTCAACAGTGTTGCTGCCTAGATAAAACTTGCATCGAGTGTGTTCTATAAAAAAATATTTAGCGAGATTCCCGAGTGGTACTTTTTTTGCAACTTGCAACCGAGTCTTGTCATAAACCATCCCTAAATCTTGGTGAACCTCTACTTTGTTTTTGTTGATGTCTTAAGGTCATCTCGATTAGCTTAAGCAGTTTGTTGTTGCGCACAAGCTCACTTCTTACTTATAGCCACTTCATTTAGTAATCATAATGATGTGCATCTCAGAAAGTAGAATAACAGATTGTATAGTTTATTAGTTATGGTAACAGCTAACAAGACAATGACATGGCTAGACTAGAAGACTTATGTTAGGTTTATGGAGTATGATCATTTGCACAAATTATGGGTTTTAATGGTTGCTTAATTTGGAACACCTATTTAGATTATGATAGCAGTACACTAGTAGAAAACGACCCGTTTGTCCCGGTTCCAAAGGCCCATTAGTCCCGGTTTCAGAACCGGGACTAAAGGGTCGAGACTAAAGCCAAATATTTCACTCGAAGAAACGAAATAAGCTGTAAATTAAAAATTAACAAATTTAGTACTGATAAACACCAAATATTTATGTATATAGAATGGAAATTACTTGAAAAATATGCATGGTTGACAAACTCACATGGAGGTAAAACAGGAAGCATATCGACATCCACCCAAATGTCGATGTTTCCTTCAATATGATCTTTAGGACGAGATCGAAAGTTATTTCCATATCCTCCTGAAAAACACATGCCTTGCAAAGAGCTTCCCAATTTGAGCACCCTAATTCTGTGTTATTAAGTGCATTCATTACTTTGACAAGAACTGTGTGACCATGTTTAGTCCTCAGGTTGGCTGTCCTCGTGTCGAAACTCTCGTGCTCTTCAAAACCGAGCCTCTTCAAGTAATATCGTCTTCCATGACAAGGGACGAACTAGTCAAATTGTATAAAACGGAAATTACGCGTTGAAGAAAAGAAACAGAAGTAATGCTTAATTACGAAAAAATAGTTATCATCGTTGTGTACCGTAGAAATATCAAAGTCCTCGTAAAGCTTCATGGTGAAGAACCTGCCGTTTCACAGCCTAGGCTGGTCACAACGACCCTTATCTTCACCACATAATTCACTCGCTTGGATCCTATCATCGTATAATGACGACGATATGTCATGTGTTCATAATTCAAGAATTACGACTCGTTTTGGATCCTAATGCGTGTGTGACTTTTGGTCCGTCGTGGTTTTTCTTAAATAATTATCATATCTCATGGTGTGTTGGTGCGCTCTCTCTCACACCGATATGGTGGTCTATATATGTTGGTGGACACTCTCTCATAGTAATAGTTCGACCGCCGGCGATGGACGTCCCCCTCTTCTCTTCTTGCGCATTATACCGACGAATATATCGCAAAGATATGAAAAAAGAGGAGGCGTCCCCCACGACAACAGTCGGAATTCCTCCATCAAGAACACGCATGAAAGTCACACAAGGAGCAACGACAGATCAAAAGTCACACATGCATTATACCGATAAAATATCACTAATACATTTATAATGAACTCAAGTATAATATTACTAATACATCATCTCGAATAATCCAGCTATTAATGCATCATCAAATAGTAACTAATACATGTTGAATATTATCATATAAGATCACTAATATTTAAAATCGATCGTAGGAAACTAACAGGAAACTGATCAACACACAACTCACTATTACTCAATATGCAACAGGTTGACTTTAGGTCTGTTGAGTCTTTCCTTCCTAAACTCTCATGTCACGTATATGGTGGGCACTCGCTCTGATATTGCGAGT
This sequence comes from Hordeum marinum, assembly GCA_022496015.1. Lineage (NCBI taxonomy): Eukaryota > Viridiplantae > Streptophyta > Magnoliopsida > Poales > Poaceae > Hordeum > Hordeum marinum. The sequence continues at coordinate 3,169,336 of CM039677.1, read as the reverse complement.
GTTGGTGATGGTGGCTCCTCCATTCGTCCCCGAGTGCGTTACACCAAAATGTCCAGCACACGGGAACGAAGGAGTAGCGGCCCCCACGACAACAGTCGGAATTCTTCCTCTCTTATATATATATTAAGCACTCGGTATATATATATATATATATATATAGAGAGAGAGAGAGAGACCTAAAGTCAACCCATTCCATATATCAAGCAATGTCATAGAAACAAATCCCTATGTTTTGCCGGAATGACGGGCAAATCACAAGCACTTGATATTAACTAATACATCATCCCGAATAATCCAGTTAATGCATCATCAGATATTAACTAATACATCTCGAATATTATCATATAAGATAACTAATACAGATCGAATATCCTAGAATCCAAAGTGGAGGATGGTGAACTCGGTTCACTAGCGGTCTCTGAGTCGCTGGTGGTGGACACCCAAAGATAAGGAACCATCACGGGATAATAACTCGGGTGAGATCCCTGAAGAATCTGTCAGGTATTGTTGAACCTGGCGTCCAACGCCGCCATGTAGCGACGGACGTTCTCGTCTTCCTCCCGGACACGGTGACGTACCACCTCCGCGGGGGGCCGCTCCCTCCGCACCGAAAGTGTCTCATGTGACCGCCACCACAGAAGCTCTGGGTCGACGACGAGACCTGGATTCATCACCAACTTTCGAGCCCGAGAAGGCAGCACCTCCCAGTGCCAGTCCGACGGAGCCCAGTCCCGGACATGGCACGTATCAAGCAGGCTCTCGCGGACCACTCGACGACGAGGATGCGGGCCGAGCATCGTCGACGTCGAGACAAATTCCTATGAAAACGTTTTCTTATCCTTTAATCACTAATTTTTCATAAAACCAAGAATTTTTCTGTAATCTAACATACACATACTAATTTTTCCTAGGACTACTAATAATGAATTAAATATAAAAGAACTAAAACATAAAAAGTATCATAAACAAAATCAACTAATTTGGCAGAACATATAGCCACATACATATATACATTATATATTATATAGACACATACATACATACATATATATATATATATACATTATATATGAACAAAAACATTCATCATATAAAAAAATCAACATATATATTTTTTTTAAATCCACAGAGCCGGGGCGGTGGCGGCTCACAGTGGCAGCGGCGACAGGGACGCAACGGGGAGACGACGGGGGCGGGGCGGCGATGGAGAAGCAACAGGGACGCGGCGGTGACGGGGGCGGCAACGAGGGCGGGGCAGCAATGGTGGCAACGGGGGCGACGGGGGAGGGGCGATGACGTGGGCGGGGCGGCGACGAGGGTGACGGGGGAGGGGCGGCGCGGGAGGCGACGGGGACGGGGCGGCGGGGGAGGCGACGGGGACGGGGCGGCGACGGGGGCGACGGGGGAGGCGATGGGGACGGCGGGTTAGGCGACGGGGGCGACGGGGGAGGCGACGGGGAAGGGGCGGTGACGGGGGCGGCAAGGACAGGGCGGCGACGGGGGAGGTAACGGGGACAGGGCGGCGACGGGGAGGGGGACGACGACGGCGAGGGCGGCGACGGGGAGTCGACAGGGGCGGCGACGGGGACGGGGATGACGACGGCGGGCTCGGGGCGACAAGCAGCGACGCGGACGAGGACGACGGGCTCGGCAAAGTGGTGATGAATCCCGCGAAATATTCTAAGTGCTCCCTATATAGAAGAAGCATTGGTCCCGGTTCGTGGCACCAACCAGGACCAATACCAAACTTTAGTCCCGGTTGGTGCCACCAACCTGGACCAAAGGTCTCTTTTCAGCAACCCAAAGGGCGGAAAACAGGGACCTTTGGTCCCGGCTGATGGCACCAACCGGGACGAAAGGGGCATTGGTCTCGGTTGGAGCCACCAATTGGGCCCAAAGGTCCCTTTTCGTCAGCCCAAAGGGCGGGAAGCAAAGACCAAAGTGTGGCATTGGTTCCGGTTGGTGGCACCATCCTGTACCAATGGCCTTGCATAGCGGTGTGGTGAGAGTTTAGTTCCACCTCGCCAAGCGAAGGTTTGCCCGAACCTGTTTATAAGCCCCGCCGCGGCTACTACGTTGAGCTCCTCTCCAAGTGAAAATAGATACCCTTATACGGAAAATTTGACCTAAGTTCAAAATGCTAGTATGTGCTAGTATGCACTTAGTAGCACTTTGAATTTAGGTTGCTTTTTCCCTATAAGCGCATCTATTTCCATTTTTTTTGCATATTAGAAGTTCTTAACGAAAAATAATTTATGAATATTCTTTTTCTATTACATTTTAAAAAAAATAACTTTGATAATTTTAGTTGCATGAATTGTATATAATACCAAGTTAGTTATATAACTTTTATCGAACCAAAACATGTCTGTTATAAAAGGATTTCAATTTTTTTATACATATTTGAACTCAAGAATTTTTTTTGCAGTCAATATACACCATTCAAAGCCACATCATCTCTTTTCAACCCTTTTCTGACTTCATTTGCTATTTTTCATGCATTTCATCATTTATTTTGATCTAAAATGACCCTGAATTGAAAAGCACTGCAAATGAACTCTGAAATGGTTGAAACTTTGCATGGTACCATCATTTCACCGACATAGCATTTGCTAAAGAGTTGAAAGGGTTATGGCAAAAACTGGATGCACTTCCTGAACGAAATGGGGAATCTCTTTAAAAGTATCAGTGTTTCGCTCGAAAACACGTCTGTTATAAAAGGATTTCAATTTTCTAAACATATTTGAACTCTAGAATTTTTCTGCATTCAATATGCACCATTCAAAGCCACATCGTCCCTTTTCAACCCTTTTATGACTTCATTTACTATTTTTCATGCATTTTATCATTTATTTTGTGCTAAAATGTCCCTAAATTGACAAGCATTTCAAATGAATTCTAAAAAGGTTGAAAGTTGGTATGATATCATTATTTCACCCATATTGCATGTGTTAAAAACTTGAGTGGGTTACGGCAAAACCTGGATGCATTTCGTGTGCAAAATGAACAATCTCTTTCGAAGTATCACGGTTTCGGACGAAAACTCATCTGTTACAAAGGGATTTCATTTTTTAAACTTATTTGAACTCCATACTTTTTGTATGTTCCAAATGCACCATTCAAAGCCACATCATCAGTTTTCAACCTTTTCTGACTTCATTTGGTATTTTTTCATGCACTTATTGATTTTTTTGAGCTAAATAACCCTGAAATTGAAAAGCATTTCAAATGGACTCTGAAAAAGTTGAAAGTTGACATGGTATCATCATATCACCCACATAGCATGCTATAAAAAGTTGAGAGGGTTACGGCAAAAACTGGATGCAGTTCGTGTACAAAACGGACAATCTCTTTCGAAGTATAAGGGTTTCGAACGAAAACTCATGTATTACAAAAGGCATTTCATTTCTTCACATGTAACTGCAATGATATAGTTGTGGAGAGAAACTCTTCACTTTTTCTTCGCTTGTGTCCTTTGCTTATTGCGTCGTAACAGGGTGCTTGGGTCAACCTTGACTTTGAAGGGAGGAATTTCATGGAACTTTTCATAATCTTCAGACATGTCTGTCTTGCCCTCCAATCCCATGATGTCTCTTTTTCCTGAAATAACTATGTGGAGCTTTGGCTCATCGTATGATGTATTCGCTTCCTTATCTTTTCTTTTTCTCGGTTTGGTAGACATGTCGTTCGCATAGAAAACATGCGCCACATCATTGGCTAGGACAAATGGTTCGTCTGGGTACCCAAGATTGTTCAGATCCACTGTTGTCATTCCGTACTGTGGATCTTCCTATACCCTGCTTCTTGACAGATTGACCCGTTTGCACTGAAACAAAGGGACCTTCAAATCATGTCCATAGTCAAGTTCCCATATGTCCTCTATGTAACCATAATATGTGTCTGTTCCCCTCTTGGTTGCTGTATCAAAGCGAACACCGCTATTTTGGTTGGTGCTCTTGTGATCCTGGGCGATCGTTTAAAATGTATTCCCATTTATCTCGTACCCTTTGTAAGTCATTACAGTTGATGATGGTCCCCTGGCCAACGAGTAGAGCTCATCAGAAATAGTGTTGTCACGCATGAGACGTGTTTGCAACCAACTGCCAAAATTCCTAATGTGTTCACATCTAGTCCAGTCATCACACTGCTCCGAGTGTTTGGAGCGCAGAATATTCTTGGGTTCATCGACATACGGGGTCACCAAGGTTGAATTCTATAAAACTGTGTAGTGTACTTGAGACCAAGAATGTCCGTCCCGACGTATTATTGAGTCTGCTCCTAGCGTGCCTTTTCCAGTCAGTCTCCCCTCATACCCCGATTGAGGGAGACCAATCTTCTTAAGGTCAGGAATGAAGTCAACACAAAACCCAATGTCATCCTCTGTTTGATGGCCCATAGAGATGTTTCCTTCTGGCCTAGCGCGGTTACGAAGATATTTATTTAAGACTCCCATGAACCTCTCAAAGGGGAACATATTGTGTAGAAATACAGGGCCCAGAACGACAATCTCGTCGACTTGATGAACTACGACGTGAGTCATGATATTGAAGAAGGATGGTGGGAACTCCAGCTCGAAACTAACAAGACATTGCACCAAATCACTCCTTAACCTTGGCAAGATTTCTCAATCGATCACCTTCTGAAAGATTGCATTGAGGAATGCACATAGCTTCACAATGGCTAATGGAACATTTTCCGATAGAAGTGTTGGGAGACGTAGTAGTAAATCAAAATTTTCCTACGTTCACCAAGATCAATCTATGGAGAAAACCAGCAACTAGTGGGGAGAGATTGGATCTTCATACCTTTGAAGATCACTAAGCGGAAGCGTTACAAGAACGCGGTTGATGGAGTCGTACTCGCAGCGATTCAGATCGCGGTAGATCCGATCAAGTGCCGAACGGACGGCACCTCCGCGTTCAACACACGTGCAGCCCGGTGACGTCTCCTACGCCTTGATCCAGCAAGGAGGAAGGAGAGGTTGGGGAAGAGCTCCAGCAGCAGCACGACGGCGTGGTGATGGTGGAGTAGCAAGGTATCCCGGCAGGGCTTCGCCTAAGCACTGCGGAGGAGGAAGAAGCAGGATAGGGCTGCAGCGAGAGAGAGAGAGTTCGTCGTCTCAAACCTGCCCAAACCCTTGCATATATATAGGGGAAAGGAGAGGGAGGGCTGGCTTGGCCCCTCCTCCAAGGAGGAGGGATTCGGCCGAAGTGGGGGGAGAGTCCTCCTCCCACACGGGAGGTGGATCTCCCCTTTTTAAATCCCTTTTGCCTCTATCTCAAGATCCCTGGCGCATGGGCCCTTTCTAGAAGGTCTTGGCTGGCCCACAATGGGCTTGCACACCTCCTCTAAGGGCCCATGAGGTCCTTTGGTCGTCACACCCCTCCCGGGGGTCCTCCGGCACCCTCCCGGCACTCCCGGTACAATACCGATGAGCCCGAAAACTTTCCGGTGACCAAAACTGGACTTCCCATATATCAATCTTTACCTCCGGACCATTCCGGAGCTCCTCGTGACGTCCGGGATCTCATACGGGACTCCAAACAACCTTCGGTAATCACGTATACCTTTTCCCTATAACCCTAGCGTCATCGAACCTTAAGTGTGTAGACCCTACGGGTTCGGGAGACACGTAGACATGACCGAGACACCTCTTCGGCCAATAACCAACAGAGGGATCTGGATACCCATGTTGGCTCCCACGTACTCCACGATGATCTCATCGGATGAACCACGATGTCAGGGATTCAATCAATTCTGTATACAATTCCCTTTGTCTATCGGTATGGTACTTGCCCGAGATTCGATCGTCGGTATCCCTATACCTTGTTCAATCTCGTTACCGGCAAGTCTCTTTACTCGTTCCGTAACACATCATCCCGTGGCTAACTCCTTAGTCACATTGAGCTCATTATAATGATGTCTTACCGAGTGGGCCCAGAGATACCTCTCCGTCACACGGAGTGACAAATCCCAATCTCGATTCGTGTCAACCCAACAGACACTTTCGGAGATACCCGTAGCGTACCTTTATAGCCACCCAGTTACGTTGTGACGTTTGGCACACCCAAAGCATTCCTACGGCATCCGGGAGTTACACAATCTCATGGTCTAAGGAAACGATACTTGACATTGAAAAGCTTTAGCAAACGAACTACACGATCTTGTGCTATGCTTAGGATTGGGTCTCGTCCATCACATCATTCTCCTAATGATGTGATCCCGTTATCAATGACATCCAATGTCCATGGTCATGAAACCGTGACCATCTATTGATCAACGAGCTAGCCAACTAGAGGCTCACTAGGGACATGTTGTGGTCTATGCATTCACACATGTATTACGGTTTCCGGTTAACACAATTGTAGCATGAATAATAGACAATTATCATGAACTAGGAAATACAATAATAACCATTTTATTATTGCCTCTAGGGCATATTTCCAACAGTCTCCCACTTGCACTAGAGTCAATAATCTAGTTACATTGTGATGAATCGAACACCCATAGCATTCTGGTGTTGATCATGTTTTGCTCGTGAGAGAGGTTTAGTCAACGGATCTGCGACATTCAGATCCGTATGCACTTTACAAATATCTATGTCTCCTTCCTGAATGTAATCACGGATGGAGTTGAAGCGGCGCTTGATGTGTCTTGTCTTCTTATGAAACCTGGGCTCCTTCGCAAGTGCAATAGCTCCAGTGTTGTCACAGAGTAGAGTCATCGGGCCCGACGCATTTGGAATCACTCCTAGGTCGGTGATGAACTCCTTCATCCAGACTCCCTCCTTTGCTGCTTCCGAAGCAGCTATATACTCCGCTTCACATGTAGATGCCGCCACGACGCTTTGCTTGCTGCTGCTCCAACTTACTGCCCCTCCATTCAAAATATACACGTATCCGGTTTGCGACTTGGAGTCGTCCGGATCTGTGTCGAAGCTAGCATCGACGTAACCCTTTACGACGAGCTCTTCGGCACCTCCATAAACGAGAAACATGTCCTTTGTCCTTTTCAGGTACTTCAGGATATTCTTGACCGCTGTCCAGTGTTCCGCTCTTGGATCACTTTGGTACCTTCCTACCAAACTTATGGCAAGGTTCACATCAGGTCTGGTACACAGCATGGCATACATGATAGAGCCTATGGCTGAAGCATAGGGGATGACACTCATCTCTTCTCTATCCTTTGCCGTGGTCGGGCATTGAGTCGTACTCAATCTCACACCTTGCAATACAGGCAAGAACCCTTTATTGGACTGATCCATATTGAACTTCTTCAATATCTTTTCAAGGTATGTGCTTTGTGAAAGACCAATGAGGCGTTTCGATCTATCTCTATAGATCTTAATACCTAATATGTAAGCAGCTTCTCCAAGGTCCTTCATTGAAAAACACTTATTCAAGTAGGCCTTTATACTTTCCAAGAGTTCTATATTATTTCCCATTATCAGCATGTCATCCACATACAGTATAAGAAATGCTATAGAGCTCCCACTCACTTTCTTGTAAATACAGGGTTCTCCATAAACCTGTACAAACCCAAACGCTTTAATCACCTCATTAAAGCGAATGTTCCAACTCCGAGATGCTTGCACCAGCCCATAGATGGAGTGTTGGAGCTTGCATACCTTGTTAGCTTCTTTGGGATCGACAAAACCTTCTGGCTGCATCATATACAGTTCTTCCTTGAGGAAGCCATTAAGGAATGCCGTTTTGACGTCCATTTGCCAGATCTCATAATCATAAAATGCGGCAACTGCTAACATGATTCGGACAGACTTTAGCATCGCTACGGGTGAGAAAGCCTCATCGTAGTCAACTCCTTGAACTTGTCGATAACCCTTAGCGACAAGCCGAGCTTTATAGGCGGTCACATTACCGTCTGCGTCAGTCTTCTTCTTAAAGATCCATTTGTTTTCAATGGCTCGCTTATCATTAGGCAAGTCCACCAAAGTCCATACTTTGTTCTCATACATGGATCCTATCTCGGATTTCATGGCCTCAAGCCATTTGTTGGAATCCGGGCCCGCCATCGCTTCTTCATAGTTCGAAGGTTCACCGTTGTCCAACAACATGATCTCCAGGACAGGATTGCCGTACCACTCTAGTGCGGAACGTGTCCTAGTGGACCTTCGAATAGCAACTTGATCTGAAGTTTCATGATCATCATCATTAACTTCCTCTCCAGCCGGTGTAGGCTCCACAGAAACAACTTCCTGTGCTGCGCTACTCTCCGGTTCGAGTGGAGGTACAATTACCTCATCAAGTTCTATTTTCCTCCCACTTACTTCTTTCGAGAGAAACTCTTTCTCAAGAAAGGATCCATTCTTGGCAACAAAGACTTTGCCCTCGGATCGTAGGTAGAAGGTATACCCAATAGTCTCTTTGGGATATCCTATGAAGACGCACTTTTCCGCTTTGGGTTCGAGCTTCTCAGGTTGAAGTTTCTTCACATAAGCATCGCATCCCCAAACTTTTAGAAACGACAGCTTAGGTTTCTTTCCAAACCATAATTCATACGGTGTCGTCTCAACGGATTTAGACGGTGCCCTATTTAAAGTGAATGCGGCAGTCTCTAATGCATATCCCCAAAATGATAGCGGTAAGTCGGTAAGAGACATCATAGATCGCACCATGTCCAATAGAGTGCGATTACGACTTTCAGACACACCATTTCGCTGAGGTGTGCCGGGCGGCGTGAGTTGTGAAACAATTCCACATTTCCTAAGGTGCGTGCCAAACTCGTGACTTAAATATTCTCCGCCACGATCAGATCGTAGGCATTTTATTTTCCTGTCACGTTGATTCTCGACCTCACTCTGAAATTCCTTGAACCTTTCAAAGGTTTCAGACTTGTGTTTCATTAAATAGACATACCCATATCTGCTCAAGTCATCAGTGAGGGTGAGAACATAACGGTAGCCACCGCGAGCCTCGACACTCATTGGACCGCATACATCGGTATGTATTATCTCCAACAAGTCAGTTGCTCGCTCCATTGTTCCGGAGAACGGAGTCTTGGTCATCTTGCCCATGAGGCATGGTTCGCATGTGTCAAATGATTCGAAATCAAGTGACTCCAAAAGTCCATCAGCATGAAGCTTCTTCATGCGTTTGACACCAATATGGCCAAGACGGCAGTGCCACATGTAAGTGGGACTATCGTTATCAAGTTTACACTTTTTGGTACTCACACTATGGACATGTGTAACATCGCGTTCGAGATTCATCAAAAATAAACCATTGACCAGCGGGGCATGAGCATAAAACATTTCTCTCATATAAATAGAACAACCATTATTCTCGGATTTAAATGAGTAGCCATCTCGCATCAAGCAAGATCCAGATACAATGTTCATGCTCAAAGCTGGTACTAAATAACAATTATTAAGGTTTAAAACTAATCCCGAAGGTAGATGTAGAGGTAGCGTGCCGACGGCGATCACATCGACCTTGGAACCATTCCCGACGCGCATCGTCACCTCGTCCTTGGCCAGCCTCCACTTATTCCGCAGCTCCTGCTTGGAGTTACAAATGTGAGCAACTGCACCGGTATCAAATACCCAGGAGCTACTACGAGCGCTGGTTAGGTACACATCAATAACAAGTATATCACATATACCTTTAACATTGCCGTCCTTCTTATCCGCTAAATACTTGGGGCAGTTCCGCTTCCAGTGACCGGTACCCTTGCAATAAAAGCACTCAGTCTCAGGCTTGGGTCCATTTTTCTTCTTCTTCCCGGCAACTTGCTTACCGGGCGCGGCAACAGCTTTGCCGTCCTTCTTGAAGTTCTTCTTACCCTTGCCTTTCTTGAAACTAGTGGTCTTATTTACCATCAACACTTGATGCTCTTTTCTGATCTCGACCTCCGCTGATTTCAGCATCGAGTACAACTCAGGAATGGACTTCTCCATCCCTTGCATGTTGTAGTTCATCACAAAACTCTTGTAGCTAGGCGGAAGTGACTGGAGGATTCTGTCAATGACCGAGTCATCCGGGATGTTAACTCCCAGCTGAGTCAAGCGGTTGTGAAGCCCAGACATCTTGAGGATGTGCTCACTGACAGAACTGTTCTCCTCCATCTTACAACTAAAGAACTTGTCGGAGACTTCATATCTCTCGACCCGGGCATGAGCTTGAAAGACCAGTTTCAGCTCTTGGAACATCTCGTATGCTCCGTGTTGCTCAAAACGTTTTTGGAGCCCCGGTTCTAAACTGTAAAGCATGCGGCATTGAACAAGGGAGTAATCATCGCAGCGAGAATGCCAAGCGTTCGCAACGTCTTGTTCTGCTGGGAGAAGGGGTGGGTCACCTAGCGGTGCATCAAGGACATACAGTTTCTTGGAAGCTATGAGGATGATCCTCAAGCCACGGACCCAGTCCGCATAGTTGCTTCCATCATCTTTCAGCTTGGTTTTCTCTAGGAACGCGTTGAAATTGAGGTTGACATTTGCGTTGGCCATTGGATCTACAATATAGATATTAAAGGCAATTTTAGACTAAGTTCATGATAATTGAGTACACATAATCATATTATTCAATGAACTCCCACTTAGATAGACATCTCTCTAGTCATCCAAGTGATACATGATCCACGTCAACTAGCCCGTGTCCGATCATCACGTGAGACGGACCAGTCATCCATGGTGAACATCCTCATGTTGATCGTATCTTCTATACGACTCATGTTCGACCTTTCGGTCTTTCGTGTTCCGAGGCCATGTCTGTACATGCTAGGCTCGTCAAGTCAACCTAAGTGTTTAGCGTGTGTAAATCTGGCTTACACCCGTTGTATGCGAACGTTAGAACCTATCACACCCGATCATCACGTGGTGCTTCGGAACAACGATCCTTAGCAACGGTGCACAGTTAGGGTGAACACTTCTCTTGAAATTTTATTGAGAGATCATCTTATTTACTACCGTTGTTCTAAGCAAATAAGATGTAAACATGATAAACATCACATGCAATCAATATAGTGACATGATATGGCCAATATCATCATGCTCCTATGATCTCCATCTTCGGGGCACCATGATCATCATTGTCACCGGCACGACACCGTGATCTCCATCATCATGATCTCCATCATTGTGTCTTCATGAAGTTGTCTCGCCAACTATTACTTCTACTACTATGGCTAACGCTTAGCAATAAAGTAAAGTAATTACATGGCGTTTATGATTGACACGCAGGTCATACAATAAAGTAAGACAACTCCTATGGCTCCTGCCGGTTGTCATAGTCATCGACATGCAAGTCGTGAACCCTATTACAAGAACATGATCAATCTCATACATCACAATGCATCACATCACATCCTTCTGGCCATATCACATCACAAGGCATATGCTGCAAAAACAAGTTAGACGTCCTCTAATTTGTAGTTGCAAGTCTTTATGTGGTTGATATAGGTTTCTTGCAAGAACGTTTCTTACCTACGCCAAAACCACAACGTGATATGCCAATTGCTATTTACCCTTCATAAGGACCCTTTTCATCGAATCCAATCCGACTAAGGTGGGAGAGACAGACACCCGCTAGCCACCTTATGCAACTAGTGCATGTCAAGCGGTGGAACCGGTCTCACGTAAGCGTACGTGTAAGGTTGGTCCGGGCCGCTTCATCCCACAATACCGTCGAATCAAGATAAGACTAGTAACGGCAAGCATATTAACAAAATCGACGCCCACAACTGCTTTGTGTTCTACTCGTGCATAGATTCTACGCATAGACCTAGCTCATGATGCCACTGTTGGGAGACGTAGTAGTAAATCAAAATTTTCCTACGTTCACCAAGATCAATCTATGGAGAAAACCAGCAACGAGTGGGGAGAGATTGGATCTTCATACCTTTGAAGATCACTAAGCGGAAGCGTTACAAGAACGCGGTTGATGGAGTCGTACTCGCAGCGATTCAGATCGCGGTAGATCCGATCAAGTGCCGAACGGACGGCACCTCCGCGTTCAACACACGTGCAGCCCGGTGACGTCTCCTACGCCTTGATCCAGCAAGGAGGAAGGAGAGGTTGGGGAAGAGCTCCAGCAGCAGCACGACGGCGTGGTGATGGTGGAGTAGCAAGGTATCCCGGTAGGGCTTCGCCTAAGCACTGCGGAGGAGGAAGAAGCAGGATAGGGCTGCAGCGAGAGAGAGAGAGTTCATCGTCTCAAACCTGCCCAAACCCTTGCATATATATAGGGGAAAGGAGAGGGAGGGCTGGCTTGGCCCCTCCTCCAAGGAGGAGGGATTCGGCCGAAGTGGGGGGAGAGTCCTCCTCCCACACGGGAGGTGGATCTCCCCTTTTTAAATCCCTTTTGCCTCTATCTCCAGATCCCTGGCGCATGGGCCCTTTCTAGAAGGTCTTGGATGGCCCAAAATGGGCTGGCACACCTCCTCTAAGGGCCCATGAGGTCCTTTGGTCGTCACACCCCTCCCGGGGGTCCTCCGGCACCCTCCCGGCACTCCCGGTACAATACCGATGAGCCCGAAAACTTTCCGGTGACCAAAACTGGACTTCCCATATATCAATCTTTACCTCCGGACCATTCCGGAGCTCCTCGTGACGTCCGGGATCTCATCCGGGACTCCGAACAACCTTCGGTAATCACGTATACCTTTTCCCTATAACCCTAGCGTCATCGAACATTAAGTGTGTAGACCCTACGGGTTCGGGAGACACGTAGACATGACCGAGACACCTCTCCGGACAATAACCAACAGCGGGATCTGGATACCCATGTTGGCTCCCACGTACTCCACGATGATCTCATCGGATGAACCACGATGTCAGGGATTCAATCAATCCTGTATACAATTCCCTTTGTCTATCGGTATGGTACTTGCCCGAGATTCGATCGTCGGTATCCCTATACCTTGTTCAATCTCGTTACTGGCAAGTCTCTTTACTCGTTCCGTAACACATCATCCCGTGGCTAACTCCTTAGTCACATTGAGCTCATTATAATGATGTCTTACCGAGTGGGCCCAGAGATACCTCTCCGTCACACGGAGTGACAAATCCCAATCTCGATTCGTGTCAACCCAACAGACACTTTCGGAGATACCCGTAGCGTACCTTTATAGCCACCCAGTTACGTTGTGACGTTTGGCACACCCAAAGCATTCCTACGGCATCCGGGAGTTACACAATCTCATGGTCTAAGGAAACGATACTTGACATTGAAAAGCTTTAGCAAACGAACTACACGATCTTGTGCTATGCTTAGGATTGGGTCTCGTCCATCACATCATTCTCCTAATGATGTGATCTCGTTATCAATGACATCCAATGTCCATGGTCATGAAACCGTGACCATCTATTGATCAACGAGCTAGCCAACTAGAGGCTCACTAGGGACATGTTGTGGTCTATGCATTCACACATGTATTACGGTTTCCGGTTAACACAATTGTAGCATGAATAATAGACAATTATCATGAACTAGGAAATACAATAATAACCATTTTATTATTGCCTCTAGGGCATATTTCCAACAAGAAGCCCCCTCAATGCAACCGGAAACATTTGCATCATAATCATGTGGCAGTCATGAGACTTTAGGTTGTGGAACATTTTCTCTGCCATATTTATCATTCCCTTTATATTCGACGAGAAGCCAGATGGGACCTTCATACTGAGCAGGCATTCAAAGAAGATTTCCTTCTCTTCTTTGGTAAGAAGGTAGCTGGCAAGACCTTCATACTGCTCTGGATGCATGCCATCTTTTTCATGGACACATTGCTGTTCCTTGCGTGCCTCCGGTGTATCTCCTGTCTTTCCATACACGCAAAGATTCTTCGTCACGTGCATCACGTCGATCGCAGAGCGAACCTCTAGGTCTTTCCAATAGGGTAGGTCCCAAAATATAGATTTCTTCTTCCATATGGGTGCGCGTCCCTCAGCGTTATTCGGAATAGATAGTCCGCCGGGACCCTTTCCAAAGATTACTTATAAATCATTGACCATAGCAAGTACGTGATCACCAGTACGGAGGGCAGGCTTCTTCCTGTGATCTGCCTCACCTTTGAAATGCTTTCCTTTCTTTTGACATTGATGGTTGGTCGAAAGAAATCAACGATGCCTCAGGTACACATTCTTCTTGCATTTGTCCAAATATATACTATGGGTGTCATCTAAACAGTTTGTGCATGCGTGGTATCCCTCGTTTGTTTGTCCTAAAAGGTTAGTGAGAGCAGGCCAATCGTTGATGGTTACAAATAGCAATGCTTGTAGGTCAAATTCATCATGTTCATTCTTATCCCACACACGTACACCTATTCCATTCCATAGCTGTAAAAGTTCATCAACTAATGGCCTTAGGTACACATCAATGTTATTGCCGGGTTGCTTAGAGCCTTGGATGAGCATTGGTATCATAATGAACTTCCGCTTCATGCACAACCAAGGAGCAAGGTTATACATACATAGAGTCATAGGCCATGTGCTATGCAAGCTGCTCTGATCCCCAAAAGAATTAACGCATCTGCACTTAAACCAAACCATACGTTCCTTGGGTCACCTGTAAAGTCGCTCCACTTTCTCTCGATATTTCTCCACTGCGGCCCATCAATGGGTGCTCTCAACTTCCCGTCTTTCTTATGGTCCTCTTTGTGCCACCGCATCGACTTGGAATGCTCTTTGTTTCTGAACAGACGTTTCAACCGTGGTATTATAGGAGCATACCACATCACTTTGGCAGGAACCCTCTTCCTGGGGCGCTCGCCGTCAACATCATCAGGGTCATCTCGTCTGATCTTATACCGCAATGCACTGCATACCGAGCATGCGTTCAAATCCTCGTACGCAGCGCGGTAGAGGATGTAGTCATTAGGGCATGCATGTATCTTCTGCACCTCCAATCCTAGAGGGCATACAACCTTCTTTGCTGTAGGTACTGTCGGGCAATTTGTTATCCTTTGGAAGCTTGTTCTTCAGTAATTTCAGTAGCTTCTCAAATCCTCTGTCCGGTACACCATTCTTTGCCTTCCACTGCAGCAATTCTAGTGTGGTACCGAGCTTTGTGTTTCCATCTTCGCAATTGGGGTACAACCCTTTTTTGTGATCCTCTAACATGCGATCGAACTTCAACCTCTCCTTTTCACTTTCGCATTGTCTCTTTGCATCAACAATGACCCGTCGAAGATAATCATTAGGCACATCATCTGGTTCCTATTGATATTCATCTTCCCCCGTTGCAACATCACCGTATTCAGGAGGCACATAGTTGTCATCATCCTCTTCTTCTTTGTTGTCTTCCATCATAACCCCTCTTTCTCTGTGCTTGGTCCAAACATTATAGCGTGGCATAAAACCCTTCTCAAGCAGGTGAAAGTGAAGGGTTTTAGAGTTGGAGAAAGCCTTCGTATTCTCACAGACAATACATGGACAATGAATAAAATCATTCTGCTTGTTTGCCTCAGCCGCTTCGACAAAATTATGCAGGCCCTTAATATACTCGGAGGTGTGTCGGTTACCGTACATCCATTGCCGGTTCATCTGCGTGCATTATATAATAAAGTGTATTAAAAACCATTACAACATATCATGAATACAGAAGTGACAAAATTAATAGAAAGCCAAAGTACAATAGTGACCAAAATAAATACAACAATAAAAGTAAGAAAATTACACAAGTATCTATCTAAATCATACAAGTAAAAACTTTTTTCTTTTAGAAAGAAGATAAGAAGAAGAGGCTAACCACGGTGGTTCCGGCATAGAGATGGGCGCGTGCTATTGACGGCGGTGAGGACGGGGACGGGATAGGACAGACCGTCAAACCTAGACAAATCTTGAGTAAAATGGAGCTTGGACAAGGAACTTCAAGAGGATAAAGCTTAAATGTGGCTTGGGCATTTCATCGAACACCTCATGTGCATAGGAGGTGAGCTAGAGCACCACAAAGCTCTTCCCTCGCCGGGCAAAAAACCAGAGCAGTGTGGAGTGCTCTGCTCGCCGGCGAGGGGGTATATATAGGCATCTCATTGGTCCTGTTTCGTGGATAGAACCGGGACTAAAGGAGCACCTTTGGTACCGGTTCCAGACACGAACCGGGACCAATGGGTGTGGGCCAGGAGCGAGGCACATTGGACCCGGTTCGTGTCTGGAACCGGGACCAAAGGTGTCAGACGAACCGGGACCAATGCCCCACGTGGCCCAGCCGGCCCCCTGGCCTCACAAACCGGGATTGTTGCCCCCATTGGTCCCGGTTCGTGACTGCACCGGGACTAATGGGCTGGCCCGGCCTAGACCAAAGCACTGTTTTTTACTAGTGGTAGTTTGTTTTCATGGTCAGAGATGGACTTGGTCGAGAGGCCATGGGGAGAATGGTAAATGTAGCGTGTGAGTGGGTGCAACCATGTGACATGGTGGGTTTGTACCAACAATGTGCAAAAGTTAAATTTTCTTAGCGAAAAGTTTAAAAAATAAGGATATTTTAGTTAATCAAGTCTTATCTTTGTTCTGGTACGGTAATAAGTGGGATAAACATTTTTTGCACTACGTACATCCATCGTTGCTCGCAAATCAGAAATATAAAACTAAATGTTCTTTCGAATCAACAAATAATATATATTTATAGAAGTACGAGATAAAAATGAAGGTGGAGCAAAAGGAGTGACAGGAAGAATATTAGATATTGCTTTGTCTTGTTGTAAGGACAAGATTGTTGCGAAGAGACGACGATTGGTGAGGGGAACAGAAGCGCGAGAAAATCAGTTTATGTATGACAACCACATGTCATCATGTTCAATAAAATTTATTAACCGGCAGCATTTGATCACTGTGTTTTTTCTTTTGAACTGATCACTGTGTTTTTTTTATCCGGTGACAATGCATGAACATTAAACTAGGAGTATGTAGATGGGAACGGAAGCCCCTCAAAAAAAAAGATGGGACGGAAGTGATAGTGAGGCGACGTTCATGACGACGAGCAGTTCCAGCGGACGAGAACCTGTAGCTGACGTGTCTTCCTCCTCTGCCTTAAGATCTGTGTTTCTTATCCAATGGTAGATGTGTTTTTTTTTTTGCGCCTCAGGTACCCAAACGACAACTAGGTTTCGTGGGTACAGTGGCCGCAAACCTCGAGCGGCAACTACGGCGTATCTTCCTCCGTCTCCAGCGATGGATAAGCGGACCGGGTCCGCCCGTTCTTCGGCGACGAAACGGTGCTCCTCTGGCGGGTCGTCCGCGTTCACCAAATTTGGGTCCGAGTCCATAGATCCGGACACTCTCGTGCATCCCCGGGTTAGTCTAGGTTCGGGGCCGTGGTTGCAGGGTGCTTCCGCAGTGTGATTTACTGGTATTTTGGGTGATTTTGGGTGGGTTACTGGGATTCGTAGTTTCTCTCATCCCTTCCCGTGCGCCGGCTTCCATGGCTGGAACTTTCTAGTGTATCGGCTGCAACAGTTGCAACAGTTGAGTGCCGTGGCTACAACGCTTGTACAAATGCTAAGGTTTGAGGGCTGCTAGAAGATGGTAGATCAGGTGTTCCGAGGCCCAGGAGTGGAGGAGAAGTGGAGAAAAAGCGCAAATTGGAAAATGTCATGTAGTACGGGCCGTATTTTGGTTACTCCTAGCTAGCAGCTAGGAGTATAACATTAATCTAGTGGGTATTCCTAGTTGCCCATGTGATGTATAACATATTTAACATTAATAACAGTCATTTGGGATGGTTTCACGTTTGATATCTGAATTCTGTACTTTTTTTCTTGGTTATCACGGTTGTTTACTTTAACCTTGCTTTACTTCTGGGTTGCAGATGATGGTCTGATGCTGCTGCTATTCCAGACGCCCTCCGGCTTCGTACTTTTCAATTTTAGGGTGTCCGTGATCGAAAAACCAAATGCACTGGAGGTACTATGTTCTTCATTTGTTATTGATGTGCTTGCTTTCTCTTGCCGTCTATGTCAGTACCTTATTTTCTGCCTTGTCCTTATCTTCTCCAGAATTTATGGACTAACTTCATTCTGGTTGGGAGGTCAAAGTGTGTTAGTGCCCTCTTCTTTCCTTCGGTTCCCTTCTTCTGGTTGCTATTTCCTTATGCTGCTCCGTGCCAAATTATTTCTAGTACTAGTTATCTTGCAGCAATCGTATTTTCGTGTTTATCTGTTTATTTTATTTTTCTTGCACTGAGGAGAACATAGACAAACTGGTCATTTCCATTTTATCGCAGTGCACAAACAAAATTTCTCCACAAATTTGTTTCTAAAACCTATGCATCCTGTTCGTGAATAAAAGCATCCTGTTCGTGAATAAAAGCGCGCCCCAAAAAACAACTTTTACTAAATGATGGCCACCGTGGGTGTAATGAGATTTTTAGTCAATTAGTGCGAGCAGGCTTAACCTACCGTGGTGTATTAATTACTTGCTGTGCTGTTACTACTGAGAGCAGGACTGTAGTCTGTGGTAAACGTATACCACATTATATTGGAATACAAATTTGTCCTGAACTACACTAGTATTTGATGAACAAGAGACTTGAACTGAGGCATGTCATGATAATTGATTAATTGTTTCTTCTTGCCCCGGAGCATGCTCATCCTTGCTTATTTCTCTATCAGGTTGTTTGGGTGAGAAACTCTCCAACTTTTGAGGACAAGTCCAGTGCCATTAATCAACACAACGGTGTTAATGAAAGTCTTACTGAGATGATCAGGAAGTGCCACTTCCCCGGGCAGAGAATGGCTGTTGGAAAGCCTGAATATAAAAAAAACCATTGAAGAAAGTCTGGTTAGTATAAGCTCCTGGTTTTTCCCTATATTTTTTAACAAACTTGATCACCATTTTTGTTGTCTTTTTTTTACTAGAATATATCATGTGTGTATGGTCCAACTGTGATGGAGTTAATGTGGGGTATACAGATTTTGATGCCAAAGTTGTTGGCTAGAGAAAAATCTGGCCTGTCAGAAGATGACCGCCACCCGATGAGTCAAGGACTGAAAAAAGTGTTGAGTCGTTATGATTGTGACTATGTCAACCCTGAGATGGTGAGTTAATTAGTTGCCGTGCCTTTTTTGCTTTATAGCTCCCTGTCATTTAGTGTTACACACTTTCACTGCATGAGAGCTTGTTTGTTGTCCATTTAGAATCCTTTATTTTTGACGCAACAATCCGTTGCATCTTTGCTTTAGTGGTGAAACAATCCGTTTTGTATCCAGCTGGATCAGCCAATTCTTTTAACGTGTCATGCCTTGTTCGAGTGTGATTCTCTTGAGGAAGAGAAGTCTGAAGAATTGGACTATTTAGCAACTCTAATTAAGGTGGTGTCTGGCATCGACACTGAGGGTTGGGGCTCACTGAAAATTGCAACAGCTCTGAAGAAGATATGGTGCCCTGAAGAAGATGACAATTCTTGCGAGGTAAATTATATGTACTGTTTTGTGAATGTGTTGCCAGCTGCAGCTGTGCATTTCTTGGAGATTTGTCACTTTTTTAACGTCCAAATTAGCTCTCTCTCAGATAAGTTCAAAAGACGACGTATCAAGGTTGGTGAATGATGCAGCTAAATATAAAGTTGAGCTGGTTAAGGAGTCTTGCTTGAAAGCTCGTGGTGTTCGGACTTCAAAGAAAAAGCTATTGATAAAATATGCTGAGAAAACAAGGCTTTGGTCCAGGCCTGCAAAGCCCATTAATCCCGGTTCACTCATGAACCGGGACTCATGGGGCATCGGTCCCGGTTCGTGAGCCAGGGCGCTGGCCGGGCCTCGTGGGCTGTTGGTCCCGGTTCGTCTGACCCCTTTGGTCCCGGTTCTAGAAACGAACCGAGACCAATGAGCCTCGCTCCTGGCCCACAACCATTGGTTCCGGTTTGTGGCTGGAACCGGGACCAAATGGGATCCTTTAGTCCGATTTCAGCCACAAACCGGGACCAAAAAAGGGAAACCTATGTATACCCCCTGCCCTTGAGCAGAGCAGTGCACTGCTCTGTTTTTTTGGCCGGCCAAGGGAGAGCTTTGTGATGCTCTAGATCACCTCTTATGCACATGAGGTGTTCGATGAAATGCCCGAGCCACACTTAACCTTTCTCCTGTCGAAGCTCCTTGTCCAAGCTCTATTTTCCTCAAGATTTGTCTAGGTTTGGCGGTTCGTCCTGTCCCGTCCTCACCACCGTCGATCGATCGCGCCCATCTCGACGCCGGCACCATCGTGGTTAGCCTCTTATCTTCTTTCTAAAAGAAAAAAGTTCTTACGTGTATCTTGTTTCTATAATAATGAGAACTATGTATGAACTGACATGGCAGCTGCAGTTGTCCATAAATGGCATCTGGCCCTTGACTTGAGATGGCAACTACAGTTGAGCAACCATGGCAACTGTAGTCGTCAGGTATGGCAAATGTAGTTCAGCAACATGGCAACTGCAGTTAAACGAACATGGAAGAGGGTCCGGACCATGGCAACTGTGGGGACATGTGGTGAGTGTCACGCGGGGTGTGCGGGACGGTGAGGTAGGAGGCCGGACGTATAGGCGTGTCGACATTATCTATTTTGCTCACACGTAGACGTGTGGGAGGGGCCGCGGGGCAAAAGACCGGGAGTGCGGCCATTACTTGTTTTTCCCACACGTAGACGTGTGGGCTGGTTCACTAGTAGAAAACAGAGCTTTGGTCCAGGTCTGAAAAGCCATTAATCCTGGTTAACTCACGAACCGGGACCCATGGCGGCATCGGTCCCGGTTCGTGAGGCCAGGGCGCCAGAGAGGCCTCGTGGGCCATTGGTCCGTGTTCGTCTGACCCTTGTGGTCCCGGTTCTAGCCACAAACCGGGACCAATGGACCTCGCTCCTGGCCCACAATCATTGGTCCCGGTTTGTGGCAGGAACCGGGACCAAATGGGGTCCTTTAGTCCCGGTTCCAGCTAAAAATCGGGACCAAAGGTTGGCCTATATATACCTCCTACCGGCGCACTGCTCTGTTTTTTCGGCCGGGCGTGGGAGAGATTTGTGGTGCTCTAGCTCACCTCCTATGCACATGAGGTGTTCGATGAAATGCCCGATCCACACTTAAGCTTTCTCCTCTCGAAGCTCCTTGTCCAAGCTCCATTTTCCTGAAGATTTGTCTAGGTTTGGCGGTTCGTCCTGTCCCGTCTCCGTCCTCACCGCTGTCGATCGCCCGCGCCCATCTTGGCGCCGGCACCGCCATGGTTAGCCTCTTCTTATTATCTTCTTTCTAAAGGAAAAAGGTTTTTACTTGTATGATTTAGAAAGGTAATTGTGTAAATTTCTTACTTTTAATATTGTTTGTTATTATATAGTGCGATGGTTTTGGTATCCGCCTCCATCGGCCCTCGTCCTGTCTATGATTCGGATGTGGTATATATTATCTTTTATATCTATTTGTTTTATTTAGTGTTTATGATAATTATGCCGACCAACGTGACATAGATTTTTTAATCTACGAGGTATGTGAACCGGAAATTCCAACCGACATAGAAATTCTTGTCGAGAAGTTAAATTTGGTTGAAAAAAAAACAATTAATTGAAAGAAAAATTACAACGAGTTGAAGAGGAGAAGATTAAGTTGGAGTTGCATGTTCCAGATGTCGTCAATGATCATGAGATCAAGATGGATGCAATGCGCTTGAAGATTAGAAAGATTGGAAAATATGCCATTCATACTGAGGCTTGATATCATTATGCGGTTGGATCAATTGGTACCTTAGTTGTGGTTATGATCACATTTGTTGTTGCATTGATTTTCTTTACATAGTTTCAATGTATATATGTTTTAATTAGATGCTCTAGAGAGCATTATGTTGTTTAGTAATGAGAACTATGTATGAATGTTATGTATTTCTTTTGATCTCTACTGTACTTTGGCTTTAATGTGATGATGAATTTCTATTAATTTGGTCACTTCTCTATACATGATATGCTATAATGGTTTTTAATACATTTTACTATATAACGCACACAGATGAATCGACAATGGATGTACGGTGACCGACGCACCTCCGAGTATATTAAGGGCCTGCAGAATGGTTTTATGCGT
Organism: Hordeum marinum; assembly: GCA_022496015.1. NCBI lineage: Eukaryota > Viridiplantae > Streptophyta > Magnoliopsida > Poales > Poaceae > Hordeum > Hordeum marinum. Next base: position 3,147,347 of record CM039677.1, on the reverse strand, counting down.
TGTCCATGTACTGTATGTGAGAATACGAAGGCTTTCTTCAACTCTAAAACCCTACACTTCCACCTGCTTGAGAAGGGTTTTATGTCACACTATAATGTTTGGACCAAGCACAGACAAATAGGGTTTCTGATGGAAGACAACGAAGAAGATGATGATGAAATCTATGTGCCTCCTGAATACGGTGATGCTACAACAGAGGAAGCTGAAGATCAAGAGGAACCAGACGATGTGCCCGATGATCTTCGCCAGGTCATTGTTGATGCAAAGAGACAATGTGAAAGTGAAAAGGATAAGTTGAAGTTCGATCACATGTTAGAGGATTACAAAAAAAGGTTGTATCCCAATTGCGAAGATGGCAACACAAAGCTCAGTACCATACTGAAATTGCTGCAGTGGAAGGCAGAGAATGGTGTACCTGACAAAGGATTTGAGAAGCTACTGGAAATATTGAAGAAAAAGCTTCCAAAGGATAACAAATTGCCCGACAGTACGTACATAGAAAAAAAGGCTGTATGCCCTCTAGGATTGGAGGTGCAAAAGATACATGCATGTCCTAATGACTGCATCCTCTACCACGATGCATACGAGGATTTGAATGCATGCCCGGTATGCGGTTCATTGCGGTATAAGATCAGACGAGATGACCCTGGTGATGTTAACGGCGAGTGCCCTAGGAAGAGGGTTCATGCCAAGGTGATGTGGTATGCTCCTATAATACCACGGTTGAAACGCCTCTGCAGAAACAAAGAGCATGCCAAGTTGATGCGATGGCACAAAGAGGACCGTAAGAAAGACGGGAAGTTGAGAGCATCCGCTGAAGGGTCACAGTGGAGAAAGATCCAGAGAAAGTGGAGCGACTTTATAGGCAACCCAAGGAACGTATGGTTTGGTATAAGTGCGGATGGCGTTTATCCTTTTGGGGAGCACAGCAGCAAGCATAGCACATGGCATGTGACTCTATGTATGTATAACCTTCCTCCCTGGTTGTGCATGAAGCGGAAGTTCATTATGATGCCATTGCTCATCCAAGGCCCTAAGCAACCCGGCAATGACATTGATGTGTACCTAAGGACATTAGTTGATGAACTTTTACAACTATGGAATGGAAGAGGTGTACGTGTGTGGGATGAGAAAGAACGGGAGGAATTTGACCTGCATGTATTGCTGTTTGTAACCATGAACGATTGGCCTTCTCTCAGTAACCTTTCAGGACAGACAAACAAGGGATATCACGAATGCACACACTGTTTAGATTACATCGACAGTATATATTTGGACAAATGCAGGAAGACTGTGTACCTGGGGCATCGTCGATTTCTTCCGACAAACCATCAATGTCGAAAGAAAGAAAAGCATTTCAAAGGTGAGGCAGATCACTGGAAGAAGCCCGCCCTCCGTACTGGTGATCACATACTTGCTATGGTCAGTGATTTACAAGTAATCTTTGAAAAGGGTCATGGCGGACTATCTGTTCCGACTGACGATGCAGGACGCGCACCCATGTGGGAAAAGAAATCTATATTTTGGGACCTACCATATTGGAAAGACCTAGAGGTTCGCTCTGCAATCGACGTGACGCACGTGACGAAGAATCTTTGTGTAAACCTGCTAGGCTTCTTGGGCGTATATGGGAAGACAAAAGATACACCGGAGGCACGGGAATAACAACAATGTATGCACGAAGAAGACGACATGGATCCAAAGCAGTTTCAGGGTCATGAAAGCTACGCTCGTACCAAAGAAAAGAAGGAAATCTTCTTCGAATGCCTGCTTAGTATGAAGGTCCCGTCTAGCTTCTCGTTGAATATTAAGGGAATAATAAATATGGTAGAGAAAAGTTCTAGAACCTAAAGTCTCATGACTGCCACGTGATTATGATGCAACTGCTTCCGGTTGCATTGAGGGGGCTTCTACTGGAAAACGTTAGATTCGCCATTGTGAAGCTATGTGCATTTCTCAATGCAATATCTTAGAAGGTGATCGATCCAGAAATCCTGCCAAGGTTAAGGAGTGATTTGGTGCAATGCCTTGTTAGTTTGGAGCTGGTGTTCCTACCATCCTTCTTCAATATCATAACACACGTCCTAGTTCATCTTGTCGACGAGATTGTCATTCTGTACCCTGTATTTCTACACAATATGTTCCCCTTTAAGTGGTTCATGGGAGTACTAACGAAATATGTTCATAACCGCACTAGGCCAGAAGGAAGCATCTCAATGGGCCATCAAAAAGAGGATGTCATTGGGTTTTGTGTTGACTTCATTCCTGACCTTAAGAAGATTGGTCTCCCTCCATCGCGGTATGAGGGGAGACTAACCGGAAAAGACACGCTAGGAGCGGACTCAATAATATGTACGCACGTGCATTCTTGGTCTCAAGCACACTATACAGTTCTACAAAATTCTACCTTGGTGACCCCGTATGTCGATGAACACAAGAATATTCTGCGCTCCAAACACCCGGAGCAGTGTGACAACTGGATTACATATGAACACATCAGAACTTTCGGCAGTTGGTTGCAAGCACGTCTCATGCATGACAACACTATTTCTGATGAGCTTTACTCGTTGGCCAGGGCATCATCTTTGACTGTATTGTTTTAGAAGAGAAAAGTCCCCGGCTGCAGCGGCCTACCAGCATGTCGTCTTGGCCCATGTAAGCAACCATGTCATATCAACAACCTTACTTCTTGCCTTAAAAAAACTAGTGGACAGCCAGTGCATTCGCACGGGCAAGGCCATGATTCACTTACTTTTTGTAAGATACTACATAATGCATTTTTAATATAATTTAATTTTGATGTTGTAGAAGCTATTCTCAACATTATTTTAAAAATAATTTAATGACAACAAAGAAAAAATAAATATAACTTCACCAAAGTCGATTTGGCAATGAAGTTTCAATGAAAAGCTCATGGAATAAATTTACTCGTGCCAACACCAGTCAACTCAAAATAATACGTTTCAATTGGCCGACTGATCATTCATTTATTTACTACTCCCTCCGTCTGGAAATACTTGTCTTAAAATAGAATGTATCTAGACCTATTTTAGTTATAGATACAACCATTTTATTCATTTTTAGGACAAGTATTTCCGGACAGAAGGAGTACTTCTCAATGTCGTCAAGTTGTGGATAAAATTCCTGGGTGATTAAATACTTACGACATATACAATAATTAGGTATTTTTAGGGAGAGAGAGTAGACGGCCGAAACACTTAATAATATGATAGGTCCGTGTGATGGACACATAAAGTATAAATATAGATGTATCATGCATTAGCAAAATTTATATTTAACTAACATTTTCTATAATTCTTAGACTTTGGACTTTCCAAATCTTAGTAGTTCGTGTGAGCTTATGTACCCTTTTTGTATTAATTAAACTTTGGAATACACTAAGATAGACAAATTTGGAAAAAAATATCAAAACCCCAGCTCTTTCAAAAAAACAAAAAAACAGCCACTCAGCTGCTGAAGGTCGTGGGCTTTAGTCCCGACACATTAGTCCCGGTTCCAGAACCGGGACAAATGGCCCTTACGAACCGGGACAGATGGGGCTTTTTCCACTAGTGTTACCCGGGTTCGGCCCCTCCGATGGAGGTAAAAGCCTACATCCTGCTTTGTGTGTATTGATGATCATGATGGTCTCGATTACAAGGGTGCGGAATCGCTACCTCTAGTCTCGAGGGTTTCTAATCTGTCTATCTCTAATTACTTAACTTCTCCCCTTTGGGGTGCCTTGCCCTTCCTTATATAAGTTGAAGGGGTGGACTTACATGTAGAGTCCTACTAGGACTAGGACTAGGACGAGTCTCTCTTGAATCCTGATCCGGTTCTTGCTTCTCTTATGATGGAATTATTCCTCTTCCTGGGCTTTCTCTGTGGGCCGGCCCTCTAAGCCTCTCCATGAGCCGCCTTCCGCCAGGGCTGGGTCAAACCGTGGGGAATGTCCCCAACATTAGCTCCCAGATTAGCTTGAATTTATTCATCATAAGCTCCTGAAAAAATAATAAATAGCTGAGAGACCAGATTGCTCCCCTAGATGTCTTATTCAATGAAGTGGCTCCTCAAAAATCCGGGCTTCTATTTCATACCAACGAGCCGTCTTCACAATTATCTTGCTGGTCCGTGTCCTTTGTGGAGAAAATATTAGGAAATAACACACCCATATGTCGTTGAGTCGGGCTCCAATACTTTGGCTTGATGAAAATATTGAAGATGAGAAAACCATATGAAGTTTGAGACGACTTCCATTGCTTTTCTTTTGATGAAAATATTGAGAATAGAAACCCGTCCATTGTTAAACCACTTCATGGGACGCGGGGTCTCTTGCCGGGTTGTTGGACATAGTGGAAACTGAATTAGGATGAAAATATTGATGATTTATGGATGTAGAAATTGCCAACTTGTGAAGCTGGGTTGCGTATATAGACTCTGTCGGGTCATGATCTTTGGTGATGCCAGGTCAAACAACTGGATTCCAGTTGACTTGATAAAATTACTAGGAATACAGAAATCCGTGTGATGTTGGGTCAGCTTTCTGGGCCTTTCTATGAATAACTTGTAGAAGATGATCTTTGCAAACCTCCACCAAGAAATGAGACCAGTCTCGCTCACAATTGATAGTTGAAAGTCTTCTTCATTTTTTGATATATCCATATTACCTGTAGCCCCCAAGCTCTAACTTTATCAGTTCATGATGACTTGGTGATTTGCAATAATATCTTTGATTGTGTAGGCCACCGAGTGACAGGTTGTCTTGCGTGTAGTTATAAAACTTCAGCCAGTGTAGCCCACAAGGGTCGAGTTGTCATCTGAGTCGCCAGTTATAAACTGAATGCCTTGCATTTCACACGTGTAGCCTCCAAGGGCCTGCTCATTAGTATGTGATGGGTCGTGTCTTCAACTTGGACCTTATAATCCGTTTAAACATCTGAATACTATAGCCCCTAAGTACCGGGTTGTCTTCCTGCAGCAACTTGGGACTTAAATGCACTTCTCATTTGAAAAGAAAATTTTCATATGATGTAGACCCCAAGTGCCAGCTCGTATGCTTGCAGTGACTTGGGACTATCTGAAAATATAACCCATTGATAACCCACAAGTATAGGGGATCAGTTGTAGCCTTTCTCGATAAGTAAGAGTGTCAAACCCAACGAGGAGCTAAAGGTAGAACAAATATTCCCTCAAGTTCTATCGACCATCGATACAACTCTACACAAGCTTAACATTCGCTTTACCTAAAACAAGTACGAAACTAGAAGTAATTTGTTGGTGTGATGGGATAGGCTTGCAACGAGTGTGGAAAAGTGATGGTAGGAGTTGCGGAATTGTCCCTAGGCAATCGATAACTAGACCGGTAATCATTATTGCAATTTTGTATGAGGGAGAGGCATAAGATAACATACTTTCTCTACTTGGATCTTATCCACTTATGATTGGAACTCTAGCAAGCATCCGCAACTACTAAAGATCATTAAGGTAAAACCCAATCATAGAATTATAAGGTATCAAGTTCTCGTTACTCCCATATGCAACAACCCACCTACTCGGGTTTATGCTTCTGTCACTCAAGCAACCCACCATAGGCACATCATGAACACATTGCTACACCCTACAGCGAGGATCCCTCACGCTTGCGCGACACGGAGAGCACCATAGGACAGCACCAATAATAACACATGCAACTCAAACCAATCATGATCATCAATCAACCCATAGGACAACAAAAATCTACTCAAACATCATAGGATGTCAACACATCATTGGATAATAATATAATGTATAAAGCACCATGTTCATGTAGAGGGTGCAGCGGGTTGCGGGAGAGTGGACTGTTGTAGATAGATGAGGGAAGGTGATGGATGTGTTGGTGAAGATGACGGAGTTGTTGGAGTAGATCACCGTCACGATGATGACCTTGGCGGCGTTCGGTGCCACCGGGAGAGATCCCCCCATCCTTCTTCTGTAGGTGAAATGATTATACCATGCCAACTTTCAACCTTTTCATAGTTCATTTGTAGTGCTTTTTAATTTCAGGGTCACTTAGCTTTAAAAAACTCAGTAAATGCATGAAAAATACCACATGAAGTCACAAATTGATGAGTTTTCGTCCGAAACCGTGATACTTCGAAAGAGATTGCCCATTTTGTACACGAAGTGCATCCCAGTTTTTGCCTTAACCCTCTCAACTTTTTAGCACATGCTATGTGTGTGAAATGATGATACCATGCCAAGTTTCAACCTTTTTAGATTTCATTTGTAGTGCTTTTCAATTTCAGGGTCATTTAGCTCAAAGAATGAACTAATAGCAAAAAGAATGAACTAAAAATAATCAATTAAAATATTCTGTTATGATCAACTAAAACAAAACTATAATATTCTTCAATAGCAAAAATAATCAACTAAAAAGCTTTTATAAAACTCTAATAGCAAAAGGAATCAACTAAAAAGCTTTTATAAACCTCTAGTATTTTTGAAACTAAAATTATATAAAATTTATGCAACTAAAATTGTGAAAGTATTTTTTGTTCAAAACATTAATAAAAAATGAATTTTCGTAAAGATGTTTTTTGTTAGAAACTTTAATAGCAAACTAAAATAACCAAATTTGTTTTTGATTAAAACATACATTTAAAATAGCCTAAAACTTACCAAATTTAATATAGTGATAAAACACACTAATATTAAATAGCAGGAAAAAGAGTCGCTCAAAAATCTATATTTTTAGTAAAGTTATTCACAAACTAGTGATTCACACAATTTTCAAAAAATTCAAATTTAAACTTTTCAAATTTGAAAATTGATGGCACTAGCAGAAAGTTTATAATTTTTCTGACCTAAAAGCAAAAAGATTCACTGAAAACTAGTAAGTAGAAACAAAATTAAATAAATAAAGCAAAAAACAAAACAAAAAAACTGGAATTGTTTTAAAAAAGTGCTACCTACTGGGCCACCACGGCGTGAATACGACTAGAAACCCAACCGGCTTGTTGGGCCAGGATTCAGGCCCGCGGAAGGCACAATATGCCCACAAGCAGTGATAGATTAGGGCACTCCACCTCCTTCTCCGGCTCTTCCGACACGTGATCAGGGCACTCCACGTCCTTCTTCGGCTCCTCTGGCACGTGATTAGGGCACTCCACCTCCTTCTCCAGCTCCTCCGGCGCGTGAGGTGACTCCGCCTCCTCCTTCGCCTACTCCAGCGCCTCGGAGCAGTCCGCCTCCTCCTCCGCCTCGTCAGCAACGATGGAAGACGGACGCCGCCACTCCGGCTCTTCCGGCACGTCGAAGCACTTCGTCTCCTTCTCCGCCTCGTAAGCAACGACGGAAGAGAGATGCCGACGCTCCGACGGCTAGCAGTACAAGCGGATGCGGGAGGCAATTCAGATAGGTCCATCTCTCGATGCTCTAGAAAAGTTACCTTATGAGAGGACCGAGAAGGAAAACGAGGACATATGTCGTGCCCAACCGAGGGACCATTTTGCAAAGAAAACTCCACCTCCGAAGGAGAAGCCAGATCCGGTGAAAGTGAAGCGCACTATCGATGCCCTGAAGCGACTGCCACCGCCTCGGCCGGATTCCAACTATGTCCGCTGTCTTAAAAAGACATATCAAGATGCACGGCGGTCGGGAGTACTTCCAGTGATGCAAGGTTAGCAGGACGAAGAAGTGGGAAAAAAATTCTCCAGCTCAGTGAACAGGCGAACCAATCGTGGCCCCCGCTCAAGGTGTCTAGCGATATCGCCGCTGATCATCCGGGGATGGTGACCGGTACCAATCCTGCTGATTACATGAGCGATGATGTACTGTTTGAGCCGTTGGAGGTGGACGAATTCAGATACCGGTATGGGCAGCCTCTCGTCAAACCTGATCATCATCTTCTAACAACGATGATGCGAAGATTCCATGATTGGTACCTGATAACCTGCAGCGAATCTGGGAAGGATATTGTGACACTGAGAATTAAAGACGAGCACGACCTCATTGGAATGGAGCAGTTGTCTGTTGAATTTGACGAGTTATTCCAGTTATACAATAAAAGGCCCTCGACAAAACAATCATGACTTGCTACTGTCTATAAGTACTACTTCTGTAATTAAGTCTCTATATATTGCTCAGCTCTTTCATTGCATGTATACATAATTAACCTCACTATATTATGTAGATAGAAGATCGTCGGCAGAAAAGCACAAATCTATGACATTGGTTCATTAACCCAAATATCATACATGAGTTTACGGTTAAACACAATGCGACACAAACCAAGGACAACTTGCTACAATCGTTGCTTGCAAATCAAAACAAATTGATAGTACTCTTTCTTTACAACTTCAAGTGAGTGTTACTGTCTTGTGCATATTCGGTTTCCCTTATTACTCGAGGTTATAGTAATGTAATTGATGAGTTATGCATGTGTGCGCGGCTTCCACTTTATTCTGCTAGAGATTAAGGTTGAGCGGGGAGTAGTAACCGTCTTAGACTCGAAACAAAAAGATCCTCAGGAATATGCAGACATGACTAAAATGCTCCAGAAGTAAGTTCAATCGATCATTATCACATCATATCAGCAACTTTGTTCATTTCCTGATATCAAGTAATTATTTTCTTTGTCTGACAGGGTTTGAAAAGAGTTCACCGCAATTGTTCCGGCACTGCCGACGGAGCTGCGATTTACACACCCGAAAGTAAGTACTACTAGCTAGTTTCGCGCATCTCCCATTGATTCTAGTTTCATCAATACCATTTATCATCCTTGATTATCAGTTTGATTGAACTCTATTTCTCGTAAAGTGCTTGTGGCACGAAGCCGGGAATGATTTCTATGGAAATTCTCTTGAACTGGTGTTGATCTTATTTGAAGGAATCCTTGGTTGCGGTTGTAAAATGACATTTTAAAAGTCCTTATCTCATCCTAGCATTTTATTCATACTGTTTTTTTATCCTTACTATATCTTCATAATCTGATTGTTTTTCTCTTTTTTTTTAAAAAGAAGGATTACCTCTGGCCTCTGCATCAGCACGATGCGAACGGCCCCTTTTATTTAGAAGATAAATCAAACAATCCACGGTTCACAAAGTCTCCGACATAACAAAGTATAAGCAAAAGTAAATCAAAGAGTGACACAACCAGCAAAATAGGCCTAGATGCCTTACCATCTATCATATTACTGGACTGCCATCCAAACCGGTTGTAGATATTCCATGCTATCATTTTCCATCGGGTAGACCCAGTAACCAAAGGATTCTTGGTTTCCGCAGGAATGAGTAATGACCATGTACGGATCAACGTTGTAGCCCTCTGTAGTACCTGCAAAAAATTTATATGTGCATGTATGTTAAAAACCACATCATTCCTACAGTTCCATATAGCCCAAAGAAGTGCACATACTCCTATTCGAATGTGTCAGGCAAGATTCGTGTCCACTCCATCTAGCCACGTTCTTTTTTATGGAAACAACGTGTCAATGCTATGCGGGGGTATAATATTAAAGGCCATACGAACCGTGTGCCAAAGAATTCTTGCAAGTGGACATTGGAGAAAGGGGTGCTTCATGTTTTCCTCATTATCACAGAAGGTACATCGCGTAATTCCATCCCAGTTACGATTTAGCCAAATTATCCTTAAATAGAATCACCTTTTTGTGCACAAACCACATGAAGACTTTGATCCTTAAGGGTACCTTGACTTTTCAAATATGAATCGATTTAGGAATGATTGTTGTATCTTAAAAATGGGAGATATTTTCATTTCCCGGCCTTTGCATCAACTAGAAATGCATACAACCATTTTAGTATGAGTACCAAAATAAACATGGTCCTCAGATTTTTTTTTTCTAAATGAGTATTAAGATATTTTTTGATGAGTGGTTTCACCACACGCCAAGCTTGATCCTTAATAAATGGGAGAAAATCCCTGTGCATCACCTGTCAATTCTAGGAATTGAACTCGGGTAGTTGGGATGCACAACCGCATGTCCAACCATTGAGCCAAGGCTTTCTTTTACAATTGTTTTTCTCCTGTTACAACGCATGAACATATTTGCTAGTTAATATAATACGCGTGGATAGGAGTTCGGTTCTGCTACGATACAACCTGGCGTTACGAAAGCTATGTACCTATCCGAGATAAGGAGGAGTCCTATCCGGAATGTAGCGGAACCATGATTGCAACACACCTGAACCTAACTAGATACACACGCAATATACAGGTATTTCAACACGTACAAACTTAAGATAGAAGAAGAAGAAGATCCGACGATGCTGAGGAACACGTCGCGCTCCATCTTCTCCCGCCTCTTCCTACTCTGCAGGAACCACCCGTGCCGCCTGGAGGCCGTCGGACGACGATTCTTCTCCAGGTCCGGCTGTCAGGCGACCACACGGCCACGGCCACCGCTGATCAGCTCTCGCATGCCGCAGGAGACCATCCCTTGGCACCACGATCCCCGGAAGGTCGCCGTGGCGACAGCTCTCGCCGCCAGCGGATCGGCCATGGCACTCCATCTCAGATACCGCGAGACCGTGCCCTTCACCGGGCGCACCCACCTGGTCGTGGTCTCCCACGAAAAGGAGCGCCAACTTTGCGAAGTCGAGCTCGCCAAGTTCAAGAAGGCGTGTCGCTCCGAGATCCTCGGCCCGCATCACCCCCACACCGTCCGACTCAGCCACATTGCACGTGAGATCATCACGGCAGCCCACATTGGCCTCGCCATCAGGCAGAAGCAGAACCAGAGGGGTGGCCGTGGCGTAAACCTGGACTGGATGGAGACGCTCGACTGGGAGGTGATCGTTGTCAGAGACGACAGCAAGTTCCTGGTAGAAGCCATACCAGGGGTCGGCAAGATTATCGTCTACACCGGAGTGCTCCACTATTGCAACAGTGACGCCGAGATTGCTTCTTTTCTTGCCCACGAGGTAGCTAACATCTTTCTTTTAAGCGTATTTTTTTTGCTTGCAAATATATTCAAGTCATATATTTCCACGAACCACCTAATCCGACTCTCAGACCTCGGGATTTGTCTAAGTGCCAGCATGAGACCTAATCAGACGGCCATCAGCAACGGTAGCTCATGGAGAATAGTAGCTATTCTAAATTGACCAAGTCATATATAGCCATAGTCGACCAACGACACATTCTTATGTCAATTCTAACTGACATTGGTGCATGCATTCTCCCTGTTGTGTACATAGGTTGCGCACATTATTGCAAGACACACATCAGACATCATCGCCCACTGGTTTCCGTTCTACGTCTTGCTACGGAGGTAAACATATATGGTACTTATACATATTACATCGTAGCATGTGATCTAGGCCTTCATCGCATCAATATAATTATCAGACCTGCATATGCAACTATTTCAAATTTCATGTTTTTGGATCAATGTAGGCACGAGATAGAAGCGGATTATATTGGGATGCTGCTGTTCCCCATCGCTGGTTTCGATCCACGCATAGTCCCGCTGGTCTGGGACAAGCTTGCAAAGACGGAAGTAGACTCAGCATGGCGAACATTGGTAGATTACTTCACCAACGAGCATCCATCGAGCAAGAGGCGATCGGAGCTGTTATCGCGGCCCGAGGTCATGGAGGAGGCGCTCGAATTATACCGCCAAGTTAGGCCTCGCGTGGAACCGAAGTATCCAAAAACACAAGAATATGAAAAGTGCGGGGAGTTTCGCATCCTACCACATCTTCTTCGTGTCTACAGGAATACGAAAGAAAGGAATTACACAATGTAATTGTTGACGCCCCATGACAAACAATGAATTTTGCTGCAGAAAATATGACTCATCTCATGTGAAAGAGATATCTTGCCGGGAATTACACAGGAGCACCTAGGTGCTGCACCCCCTCACATCACAACCATTCAGATGCATATAGATTCGAACCGGCTGGTTTAAATGCTTTGTATTAACTTGTTTCTTTCCTTGTTTTTTCGCTCGAGCTTTCCTGGAATTTTTTGGTACGAGATCAGATTGTTCGGGCGAGCTCTTCCCCAACTCATTTTCTTTCCTCGTTTTGCTCGGGGGAGCTCTTGTCCAAGCCATTTTCTTTCCTCTCTTTTTTTTCTCTTGAAAAGTTTCCTGGCATGTTTTCGTATGAAATTAGACTTGCGCTGTTCGAATCTGTTTTTTTTTATATGGGCACAAATCTGGGAAATTAGTGGGTTTCCATGACTGTAATTTGCATTTTCCACCTTCAGGAAATTGGGCTGAACTGTCCTAGTCTTATCTGAAACTTCGGTGCTTAATCAGTGCATTTTTATCCCTGAAATTCCATGCACTGCTTTCTCTGGTTGTTATATTCCCCGATTAGTGAGTCTGTTGATGGATCTGTAATTATAATTATTTTTTGATGCATCATAGAACAATTCCATCAAGTATTATCACTATCAGTGTTGTAAATTTGCTGATGGATCTACCGTCTTGGGTTGTATTTGTTGAGGAATCATGTTATCCAAAATGTATGTGATGATGGTTAATCTGTGCATCAAGATTTACTGTCAGGTTATTTTTGTGGATAATGTATGATGGGGCAGTAATTTTTTGTGCATGGATGGGTCTGATAAAAGGAGTTGTTTCCAGCTATTCAAAATTAGGCAGTGATTTTTTGTTCCCAGCGTGGAATTAGCTGTTCTATTCTAATCATTTTCTTCCTGTTCGTCGTTTCCCATTAATCTCAAATCTAGAAAGGCAAATGTTCTTTTTGGAAGTGGGAAGATGTCTAAATCGATGTTCTCAGAGCCAAGTGGCCCAAGCTGTTCATCCCTATTGCCATCCAGCCCAAGAACAACGTCTCCTCTATGATCTTGATCCTCATCGCCGGTATCCTCAACCTCGTTGTTGTTCTTCACCTTAGTCTGAAGAAGAACAGAAGTTGAAGCTGCTCTAAAGGTGAATCAGAGCCCCAACTCTCGAACCAATGGTTAGGATCTAGTCAACTAATGATTCTTCACTGTCTGTTTCTGAAATTCAGTCACACTGCTCTCTGCTACATCTCCCACTGTACCCTGCATCACCATTATTAACTACACACTCTCCTTCTCCTTGCTCCTCCTTCATCCGTCCACTCCTTCAGTCCTCCAAAAGCTCCACCAACAGCTCAACCGATGTAAGTATCTCGCTACAAAGCATGTTTAATTGATTCTTCATTTAACCTCCGTCTTCCCTTTCTCTCCTCCGTGCTCTCACGGTAGTACTTCTCCGACGCCGTGCATGCGTCCATACGATGGCCAAGTGTCCATCGGGAGTCCTTTCAATATGTTCAAGGCCCGGTTGAATGGGGTGTCCCACTTGGGCCTCGCCAACGCCTCAAACGGCGAGTCACTTTCGGCCGCGATCCTGTGCTGCTCTTTCTACAAAAGGAATAAGGATCGTTTACAAATATGACTAAACGTGCAGTCGAATTGATCAAAAGCTAAAATTAGGGGGTAAATTAAAAATTACCAGCAGTCTCATCAACTCCATCGTGACCGTGTCTGTCTCGAAAACCTTCTTGACTGGGTCCCAATGGTATCGGGCACTGAGGACGCCACGCTCCTACGGGACGGTGAACTCCGCCAAGGGCTCTGGGATGCCCATACTTTCGCGTTCCGCGTCCTTCTTGGCCCATGTGGACCTCTTCCCCACGTAACCATGGCTTCCGAGGTGGTGGCACCCCATGTTCCTCTCTTGAAGACCCTTCATGTACTCCGACTTTTCTTTGGCAGCTTCGGCAACACAAGCCGCCTTGAATATTTCAAATTGCTCTTCATTAATTGTCGGATTATCCTTTACAATCTCGGAGTAGGGTTCCTTTCTGTTGATGATCCTTACTTTCACCCTTACTTTCCAGGCGGACAACGCGCCGCTAAACTTGCCCATGGCGCGTCGGTTTATCTTCTTTATTTCTGGGTCTTTATCTGTAGTTTTATATTTGTTTTCATCTTGGCCCGGGAACAAGAACACCTTGTGCAGCTTCGTTAGGAGGGACTGCTTCATATCTGGTATCTTCTTTAGTTTCGCATCGTTGATGGTGGCGGTTGCCCGTAGGATGCAGCCTATTTGATTGTCGTAGCATGCGCGCGCTTCCGCAGGCTGTTTTGGCTCAAAATTCCCGTCGTCCACCTCCATGACCACTAGTCATCTTGTAGTGATGAGGTGGTTTGGGCGTCGTTGCCTCTTTTGTTTCGGTTCTATACCGGCTTCACCAGTCTTGGTGCCAGTAATGACGCCGGTCTCGGCACCGGTGTCAGTCTCAGCGTCGGTCTCGGTGCTGGTCTCGATGTCGGTCTCAGTCTCGGATGTGACACCCTGCAACAACCGTTGCTCATCGAGAAGTTTCAAATGGGCGCCTGCCGCCGCGTAGACATTGCAATCACCAGAACCCTATCCTTCATCGTTGCTAGCCTTGTTTGCTACGATTAAATCTAGTCAATTAATTCTAGACCTAATAAAATGAATAATGACATTAAAAATGGCCAATGTTTTGTAGGAATGTTGATTCATTACCGTTGCGGCAAATCCCGAGCACTCGATATGTCTTAGTTTGTAGCACAAGTCATGCCGAAATCCACGGAAAATTTCGGCATGGTCTTTGCTACAAACTGGACAAATAGAGCGCCTGAAATTTGCCGGAACGGAAATGAATCAACATTCCGTCAAAACATAGGCCACTCGAAATCATCCCCTGCAAACAACAAAAGGCCACTTGGAATCATTCCCTCCCAACAACAAATTTGCATCTCTTATTGTTTGACACTTCAAGAAAATCCACACAAATCTCATGCTCTCTCAAACTCAATTCAAAAACTAAACCCTACTGCCCTAAGTAACCTATAGTTAAACAAACTCAATTCAAAAACTAAACCCTACTCAATTAATTAACATCTACATTATCTACTACTTAACATCTATTATTACAACATGACTCAAAAGAAATGATCCGGTGGGATGATGTTCCACCTAATGTTCTATTACCACATGTACTGAATGATGTAGCATTCTTAAGTTTGCAATAAAGTGCCAAGAGGCTTCCCTTAAAAAAATGGTTAATTTTGTTAGTTTCTAGGATTGACATGGTGCGTTGTTTGGTGCCTCCAATTAGTAAATATATATGGTTAATTTTGTTAGTTTCTAGGATTGACATGGTGCGTTGTTTGGTGCCTCCAATTAGTAAATATAAGATAAGATAAGATATAAGATATAAGATTAAAGAATGAAGAATGAAGAGGACCAGACATATTGCAAAACTTTTTCAGAGACATGATTTGGAGATAAGGAAGAAGGATAAGGTAGATGTGGCCAGAACTGCTGATGGTTCTTGAGATATTCTATATATGTGGTATTTACACAGTGAGCACCACCTTAATATGGATCCAAAAATGAAACTTGTGCGACAATACCTTAATGCAATTTTGGTATCGACGACAAATATGAACATGTGGGTACATATAATAATCTACCATTGATCTGTATATTATTGTGTTGATGGTGATGTCCGAGAAGAATTTGCAAACCTACATCCAAATTAAGATCTTTTGTTGACGAGTACAACTTCTTTTCCCAGATCTGTACAATTTTAAATATTTGTATCCCTCTACAATTTTGGTTAGTATTACAATTTTCAATCCAGTTTTACACGTGCCGATGATCCTTGGTATGCTTATCTCATCCATGACTAAGATGACACCAGGTGGTTTTTGGGCCTCTTTTGTTATCCCTGGGTGTACCCCGAGGGCATGACATTTTCAAGGTTACGTCTAACCATTCATAAAATTCAGGATGTATGAAATATATGATATAAAACTACCTAATTAGAAAGTCCTTTCACATGTCAATACGATATATACTTTTTATATAATAAAAATATATTTGAATTTCAGACATGCCATTACATTTGAGATATTATAAAACTCATATTGATCATGAGTGACCGCGGGGTTTTGGAATAGGCCAGTAGGTTAAACTGATTGTGCTCGATCCAGTTTTCCATGTCTGGCAACAACTACAATTGATCTTCCATGGTTATCTGAAAGTGACTATCTGTGTATATCCTACCGTTGCAAACTAATTGCTACCAAAGTGGTGTGACTTATCCAATCTCCTACGTTAATGCTATTTTTAGTTTATGCTAGTCTGCATTGATATCATATCCATTGTATAAAAAGCATATGCCCAAACACATTAATTGCTACTAAAATTTGCATGACTTATCCAATCTTCTACTTTAGTGTAATTTTCAGAATATGGTAATGGGCATTAATGTCGAATCCATTCTAAAAAGGCTTGCGCTTACAGTTGCTTGTCCTCACAACGCACAGGTAAAACAATCAACCACCAGCAAAACTATTGTGTTACCATAAAATTTATGCAAAGATGAGGTTCACTCTAGCACTACTCGTGACTCTCGCCTTCATCATGGTAGTATAAGGTACCTTGAAATTCTTCACAAACAACATTGTTTCACCAGTTGAGTACATATATATACTCATGATGCGTGTTTCTTTGTCATGGTGATGCTTTGTAGATGGAAAAACACAACATTGCACAGAAACAACTATTGGACATTTTGGTGTCTGTTCAGCTAGTTCTTGTGAGAATGGTTGCAATCAAAAGTACAAGAGCGTGTGTCGTCCAAATGATGAGTGTGTATGGAAGGCCAATTGTTTTGGAACGACGTGCAAGTGCAGGGTGTGCACATTTAGCTCCCTCCCCATGAAGGTCTACAAGAAGGGGAACAATGATGCTAACTACTAGGTCATGTAATTTTCATTTTCATGACAAAAACAGTGAGAATATTATAATATTAATGTAAACCGGAAAAGTGATGTATAACAAAATAATAATAAAAAAAAGTGATGCTTGACTTATATGGAGTATCAAGGGATTTATATACGTTGTTGTTCTCAAGATACCACCCTACTTGTAAAAGGGATTTATATATGCTTGACTTATGGTGTTTTTTCCGTGGATACAAAATGTTTTTACAGAATATTTGCCATTAATGTTTTTACAGAATACAAAATGTTACTCTATTAAATTTAATAAGTGTACAAGAATACACGGAAATTGCAAGTGCCTTGAAAGCACGAAGGTGCGTAAATAATGTTATATGACAGTGTAACTTAACTATTGAATATAGAGAAGGTCTGGGGGGGATTGAGATTCCAATGATGACGGCGCAAGCCTACGCCAAAAGCGTGTTGATCCTTCAAACACGCTTGAAATATGTAGCCGTGATCTTCATCTCCTTTCACAGAGCCTTGAAATATGTACCTCTGTTAATATTTTGTTTTCTGCGACAACTGTCTGCAATAAGGTAGTGCACGGCCACTCTGGGTGTAGTATAAGCGGCCAAGCCCAGCCCGCTGGAGAGCAGCCCAAATTGCACATCCGCGAGACTGCCACAGATCCACCAGACCACCGCTCTCCTGGCACAGATCGAGACCTCCCTCCCGGCGACCATGCCGGAGGCCGCTGGAACGAGTCCTCTCCTCCCCGGCCTCCCGGACGCGATCGCCATCTGGGAGATCCTCGTCCGTCTGCCCCCCAAATCTCTCCTCCGCTGCCGGGCCGTCAGCCCCGCGTGGCGCCGCGCCACCACCACCCGAGATTTCCTCCAGTCCCACCATGCGCGCCAGCCCGCCCTGCCCCTCCTCTACCGCCACAGCGACGTCGCCGACGGCGGCCGGGCCCTAGACGTGACGCTCATCGATCACCGTGCAGGGGTCGCCGCCGGCGACCGGTTCCAGTCCGTCGCACGACTGAAAGCGGCTCCATTAGAAGGGGGGATCGACGGCAGTTTCACTCCCCTCTTCTACCCTGTGGCCTCGTGCGATGGCGTCCTCCTCCTCTCCATCGACTGTGAGTTTCACGACCTCTGCATCTGCAACCCGGCAACCCAACAGTATGCTCCCCTCCAGCAGCTCGATGGCTTCATGACCGTGGGGATGTACCCTCACCCCCCTACCGGTGAGTGCCGACTGCTGATGTACCATGAAGCAGATCACCGTGCCATCTACGTTTTCACAATTGGCTCCGACCAGCCGCCAAGCCACATAGGGCGCCCTGATCCCTTGGCTGGCCACGGGCTCCTGTTCCGTGGTAGCCTGCATTGGCACGCGGGTAACCGGATAATCGTATTCGACACTACCACCGAGTCGTTCCGGCAGATCCGTTCCCCGCTTGCCCATGACGACTATGGACGACTGTTTGAGATGGGTGACATGCTTGGCATCTTTTTTCTTAAGGACCAAGGGACAACCGTTGATATTTGGGTGATGGAGGACTACCAAGGCGACTTCTGGGCTTTCAAGTGTCGGGTTGAATTGCCGGTTGCCGAGATCAGGGACCGGTGTCAAGATTCTAGCCCTTATGAGGAAGTGATGGTTGTTAATAGTGACGGTGAGTTGCTCGTCTTGGTCGGTTGTAACGACTGGCTGTTTCAGGTTGATATTGATGGTAGGTTAATTGCCAGTTCCCATGGGAGAGGTCTCCCTTCCTATAATATTGTGCACAAGCAAACTCTTGTTCAACATACCTTCTTTCCGACACTAGAAGGTTATGTTATTAACGATTCGCCTTTCATTTGACCTGACGATTATGTTGTCAATGCTTATATAGGGTTATTGAGTGTTCTGGTGTTCCTTATTGGCCTAGCGCTCCATGTCAACATGAGCTTTTGTATGTATCAGTTAGATCCAGTGTTAAGCTTCTTTGTTCTTTGTTGATGACTATAAAAAAGTATGATCAAGAAGCTGTTACTATTGGAGGTATGTTTGTGTGACAATTCATTGAATATCATTTTGGGTTGAAGTGGCTCATGTGAGTGCTGATTCTAAAATTACAATTCATTTGGGTCGGCCTCTGAAATGTTTGCTTATCAGACTTGGGTCTATATTTTATTGGAAGGTTATGTTATTAACGATTCCCCTTTCATTTGACCTGATTACGATGTTGTCAACGCTTAGAGGGTTATTCAGTATTCTGGTGTTCCTTATTGGCCTAGCGCTCCATGTCAACATGAGCTGTTGTATATATCAGCTAGATCCATTATTAAGCTTCTTTGTTCTTTGTTGATGACTATAAAGAAGTATGATCAAGAAGCTGTTACTATTAGAGGTATGTTTGTGTGACATTTCATTGAATATCCTTTTGGGTTGAAGTGGCTGATGTGAGTGTTGATTCTAAAATTACAATTCATTTGGTTCAGCCTCTGAAATCTTTGCCTATCTGACTCGTGTCGATGTTTTACTGGAACTCAATAATGGTTCCTTTGCATCTGGTTAGGTATTGAACCATACTTATATAATCCTGCTTTTGCGCTGCATCGCTCCGTGTTGTATCAATCGCTTCACTTTGGCTGATAACCACTTTAAGGAATCAATGTTCATATGGTGATTGATTTTACGATAATCTTGAGAAATTAAACTTGTACTGATAAGCAGAAGAAAAGCTATCATTTTCTGGATCAGCTCACATATGTGCTCCCCTTTTGATTCTGTAAGTGCCATGCACTTTTTCCTTTGACCGGCGCACTGTGTATGAATTAGGTCACCTATGAGCCCGCTCGTTTCTTTTTTATGTAGCAAGTTATGATGAAAAAGCTGAGGTTAAAATCATGTTGTTGTTTTGGTCGGCGTTTGAAACAGTTACCTGTCGATCTGCCTCAAATCTCTGCTTGTTATTCTCTAAAATGAAGAATTGCCTTGGTTTTTATTGAGTCTCCTTCTTTCTTAAATATGACCAACTGTCTATTTACTGGAACCTACTGTGTTATATATATTCGCAGTACGAATGCTAGGAATTCAAAAACCAATTCTTGGTGTCATGACTGACCATCGGTTTAAGACTAGATATATGTTATCTTATATTCCAGTTTTAGTATTTTAAGTACTTTGAACTCAGATCTGAATTTCTTTCTTCCTCAGGATCATAAAACTGCTATTTTTCGAACCAACTGGAATGTCTGATAGATGAATCTGATGCTGTACTGTATCATGTGTATACATTATCAGTTTCTGGAGAAACCATGTTCCTTCTAGCAATTACCGCTCGTAATTTATGTCCACAAGTCTTAGCAGAACTATGGGAATTTGTCTCTCAACTGTTTGTGTCACAATGTGTTATAATGTACTTTAGCTATTAGGACTTTCCCATCATTAGAAACTTATATAGTTTGAATGATTTATTGGACTTCAGTTAGTTTCTCTTAGAGGGAGAAATTAAGCTTTCTTCTCAAACATGAACATAAATGATACTCACTCCAATCCATATTACTTGTCTCTCAAATGGATGTCTCCACCAAAAAAATACATTTAGATACATCCATTGATCAAAAAGTTTTATGGTTACATCTCTGGGAAAAAACAATCAGCGGGCCAAGTGCAATCTAAATAGTTGTACTGAATTTAGCTACTTCAATTAATAAAAAATGGCCATGTGTATTGCGCAGTTTATTTAGGAAAGCAAAATATATTTATATACAGGGCTAGCACAGTTTCAGTTTTGTGCCATAAAGAGAGGATTTTAAGTGTGCTGTCCAGAACAGAGTTGTCCATTTGTATAAATAATTGTTGGGTAAGGAGAAAATACACTCACAGAAGAAGACTAGCAAGGTTGTTTTTCCAAGGATTTTATTTCTTATACTTACCTGAATCTGAAGGTTATAGTATGACAACATAGTGTGGCTAGCCGGCTACTACTAACGGAACTAACGAACAGCAGCCTGCTCTCTGATTTCGATGTAGCATGTTTCAATTCATTTATAGCATATGTCTTTAATCAGACGAGCACAAAAACAAGACAATCATGAAAACAATTTTATGTTCTAGTTGAAAGATATTCACATACTGAGGTTGATCTTAGCACATCACTCAAGTAAAAGTTAACTCTGGTGAATTAAAATTGGGAGTATCCTTACTTATCATTTGAATTATCAAGACTGCAACAACGGATGTTCCCTCAGCTGTCACTTAATTCCGAATGTTTAACAGTACCACTTCCTCTCTTTTGCTAGAAAGTTACCGAACTAGATTTGCTGCTTTGGTCTAGTTAATTACTCCACCTGATTCTGTGATGCTCATATTCAGAGAACAAACTGAAAGAGAGGCAGCAAATCTGAAACGAACATATGCTGCAGAATTGCTGAGTCATGTCTTATTTGTTGTTGGATGGGCCACAACTGTTTCTTCAGCTTTGGATGGGCCTCCTGAATTCCTATTTGTTGTTGTCTGCGTCATAATGTCTGACGATTCGAACGGCAACTCGGTCTATCGAGCAATTGGGCCGGCCATGTGTAAGAGTACACGTAGCGTTCTAATCAACGGTCTTGGAACCTTCTAGATGACCCCAGCTGCTTTTTTGCCGGTTTTTGGAACCTTCCAGAAGGTTCCTGAACCGGGTTTTCTGTTTTTCTATTTCTTTTCTTTTTCTTTTTCTTTTTCTGTTTCTTTTTTTCCTTTTCCTTTTCCCTTTCCTGTTTCCTGTTTTAACTTAGTATTTCTTTGTGTTTTTAAAAATTGTTTCAAAAATTCTTTTTAAATTTTGTTTGTGTTTTAAAAAAAATTAACCTTTAGTCCAGAAGTTTCAAAAATTCTTTCATTTCAAAAATGGTTCGCAATTTTTAAAAAATATTCGTATTTTTAAAATTTGTTTGTGTTTTCCAATGTTTGTAAGGTGGACTAAAAATTATTCAGAACATAAAAAAAATGTTGCCTTTATTAAAATTCTTTACAATTTTTAAAAATAATGATATTACCATTTTTTAGGCATTTGAAAAAATAGCTTTTCCAAATTCTGTTCTAGAATTTCAAGCAATGTTCCCGGTTGAAAACCATTGTTCATTATAATGTTCCTGTTTTTTGAAAATGTTTCTGTTTAAAATTTTGTTCTTTTTTTTTAAATGACACATTTAGAAAATGCTCAAGTTTTGAAATATGTTTACATTTTGAAATTTTTCTCACAAAGTAAAAAATTCTTGGGAACTTCAAAAAATGTTAATGTTTTCCAAATTTGTACGAAATTCAAAAAAAATCACGTTTTCAAAAATGATTGGAAAATTAAAAAAATATTCGTGGTGAATTTCAATATTTTTTGAAAATATTTGGGAGATTCAAAATTTGCTCGATTCCGTAAAAAAGATTGCATTGTGGAAAAAAATTGACGTTCAAAAATTTGCTGAAAAGATTGGGAGATTGTTTGGGATTTTGTCAAACTGTGTTAAGTCTGACACTATCATTTGTTTATTAGTAGTGTCCCGCTATGTTTCGGTCGACAGATCTATTCGGGCGTAGAGGCTATCAGTAGCAGCGAACTCGCACAATTAGGCTGTCCCGTCTTCGATTCCTAGCCAACGCACATTTGTTTTTTGAGATCTAGGCAACGCACAATTAGGCTACCCTTTTGCCATTTTTTCACCCTAGTTATCACGGTTCACTGAATAGGCCGGCCCAGTCAGCGCAACCTATGCCATGGGGCGTGTATTTGCCGCAGAACGCGGCAAATAGGAGCTCCCCCTGAATATGTGACCCACCAGCCGGGAACCACTACGAAGGCGGCCTATCCGTAAGAAGAGGCCCAACATGTGTGTGTGTGTGTGTGTGACCTCTTGTTGCTACATGTATCCTGAGTTGTATCCATTTCTTGGATCGAAATGGAGAAGTTGAGGAGCGGAGCAAATTATGGCGCGTTGCTTTGTGTATCCAGTGCGCTGGCTTGGTCCTCAAGAATCGGTCGGCTGGCCCTGTAAACCCGTATGGAGGTAGTAATTGTCAACTGTACCAGGAAACTTATATATGCATGGATCATACTGTGCTGATAGTAAATGCTCCTTGGGCCGCCAGCTTGGTTTTGAGGCAAATGTTGTTCTGTAAATAGAAGCACAAAAAATGGTGTTTGACATAACAAGCAGCTGGAACAAAGGGACTGGTGAACTGGATTATGGACAAGTACACAAAACAGTTTTACATCTGTCAGTGTGGTTCCATTATATCATATCTTTGTGTTTTTAACAAAATTAGGACATACCCTCGGCCTATGCATATGGGCGTGCATGAAGCCATTTTATTAAATGACTAAAAAATGACTCAACTTTGCTCTAACTTTAGTAAAAAATTGAATCTTTTTTGAGTCACTTATTTTGGTACGGATTCAGTAGTATATTACTCCCTGCGTTTCTAAATACAAGACTTTTTAAAGATTACACTATAGACTACATACGGATGTGTATAGACCTATTTTAAAATATAGATTCACTCATTTTGCTTCGTATATAGTATTATAGTGGAATCTTTACCTAATATTAAAGGACGGAACGTTTCTCCGCGGTATTTCCTCCATCAGGTATTTTCGTACGTCATGGCAGTTTTGCGAAAAAGCCCTTGTGTTTAGTCGAATTCAACCCGCAGTCCCCATCATAAGTCAGCCCCCGAACCGGTACAGAGGAGAGAAAAGAAAAAGAAAAACAGCGCCCCCCACTACCTGCCTCCTCGATTCCATCTCCACCTCCATCCCGCCGCCACCTCCAGCCCGCGCCGCCCGCCCCATGTCGCGTCGACCGGGACCGCGTCCCTCCCCAAACGACGGCGATGATGAAGGGCGTCGCGAGGCCTAGGGGGCGGCGTGCGGTCGCGAGGAGGTGTGGCGCGAAGACGCGAGGAGGCGAGGTCGAGGATGCGCAGGTGGACGCCGGCGGCAATTTCCGGCGAGGAGGAGAGGGATCTCGGGGAGCTCCGGTAGGGGCTCATGGCCGTCGAGTCTAGGCCGAGACAACGACACGCGGTAGCGAGGAGGCGGGGTCGAGGAGGCCTAGGAGGACGCCGCGCTCCGGCGAGGGCTTGGCAAGGGCTTCGGTCGGCGTGCTCGCTTGGGAGGATGAAGGCTGCCTTGCCGGGGCTCAGGCGATGGTTTGACAGGCGACGTGGAGGAGGTGTTGTCCTCGAGCCCGCGATGACGGCTGCAGCCGGACGATGCAGGTGTCAACATCTTGCTTCAAGGGGCTGCGGGGCATGGGCGGCGCAGTGCTCGCGCGCAAGACCCTTTTCTGATTTCGATCGAATTGCAGCGGGACAATGCGGACATCAACAGGTACTATCTGGACGGAGCAGCTTGGCAACACCATGGTCGTTGTGCCAGCCCAATCCTAGCTCACATGCATGCGGCTACCCAAAACTCCAAGGTCTGCACACAGCTACACAATGGTCTGCATGCCGCGTGAGCAGCTCTACTCACGATTCAAATTATGTAGTTGTATCGGTTAATTCTTTTTGTTCATGTTTCCATTATTTTTTAGTTGAATCCAGTTGCAGATTCATCCAACTCATCTCCATTGCCACACATAAAGGCTTAGATTTTGATTTTGGTTCAGTTTAGTTCAGATTTTCATTATTCCAATTTTGATTTTGGTTCAGTTTTGTTCAGGTTTCCATTATTTTTCAGTTGAATTCAGTTGTAGATTCATCCAACTCATCTCCATTGCCACACAGAAAGGCTTAGATTTTGATTTTGGTTAAGTGTAGTTCAGATTTGCATCATTCCAATTTTGATTTTGGTTCAGTTTTCGTCAAATTTTCATTATTTTTTCAGTTGAATTCAGTTGCAGATTGATCCAACTCATCTCCATTGCCATGCATAGAAAGGCTTAGATTTGACTTTGGGTCAGTTTGTTCAGATTTTCATTATTTTACAGCTGGGTTCAGTTTCCCACTCATCCAACTCATCTCTGAACACAATGATCAAGTGTCTCTCTCTCTCTGTTTGTGTGCATGTGCATAGTTGGTGAAGTAACCTGGGTAGTACTGTTTGAGATCGTTGGTGAGGGACTACTATGGCGAGCTCGACGTGAGCAATGATGCCGACTGGGTGAGATCAAGAACACGAAGTGAATGGTATGGCTCCGTACTATTGGGCTTGGCGCTATTTTTCCAGCGAATTGGTGGGTTTCTCTGAGATGAATTAAGTTCACCAATTATATGCATCTAAATTATTGTAATCTTTAGAGTTATGTATTACGTCTAAAAATTGAATTTCAAAACTGCCTTCCGAGAGTAGTTTTAGTTGGTAGATGTTTCAGGCACCAAATCCACAAGAATTATATTTGCTAAATGAGAGGCTTTAGCATTCTCAGTTAAACTGATTCAGTTTTATGCTTAGAAACCAAATCACCATTCACTTGTTATTAGTGGTAATGTTTGTATCTGTATTTTGTCTTTTCAAATATGTGCCTAGGCCTATATGTTAACCAATTCCAAAAACATGCCTGAAAAAATCTTCTGCATAAGCTAGGAAATCTACAAGTCGATTATCTGCAGACTATTTGTCTATACTTCTCCAAGATCTGAACAAATACCATATTTGCTGATCGATTTTATTACTAACTAGCAGACTCCTCATGGTCAAGGGATTTGATTGGTAAGTGATGGAGAAAAGGAGAGGAATAGCAGCAGGAAATAGAAGGATTTTGAGAAGATACTTTTTTTCTCTGTAGAATTTGTAACTGTGACCTGATAGTTAATAACTGAAGCCTTGTGTACGTCTTCTTCTTAAGTTTTGCACAAGCAGCAGCTGTAGCGCAAGCTGGTGCATCCATCGTACAAATATTTGTGAGACATATTCGGGTAAATTTACCATGTTCTGTTTTCATTACCCCGCGCAAAAATGTAGATGTTATGCTGACCAATGACCATAAACTAATACTGGAATGGGCAAAGAATCACTCTGGTGACCCAAAGATAGATGAAGCTTTAAAGAAGGAAGAAAATGCTGGGCTTGCCTTGGTTAGCAGCAATTACCATTTCATTTTTGCGTTTATCAGCTTAAGCTAATATCTAGAAGCTGGGCTTCTTTACTCTGTAGTCCTACAATTTTTAATGTTCCTGGTGTCACTTTCCCCAGTACTCTTTTGTAGGCGTCTTTTGTGCTAAAAAGTAAAAAATTCAAACGTTTTGCAGTCAGTACCAGCAAGTAATGACACTGACTATTATTTTAAATAGAATATGAAATCGAGCTTTCAGCTGCATCTTTTAGCACCCTAGCGCACTCATCAACTTCAGAGTTACCACTGGGGTCACTTTTCTCAAGAAATCTGCAAAGAAGCGAGGATTCTCAAGTAAGATAAGTTTGCTTACAAAAATTTGCCTACTAGAAAGTAGATAAGAGACTCATGAAGTACGAAGACATGCCTACGTATTATACATAACAGGCTTCTGACTTCTCTGATTCTTCAAGCCTTGAGGCTGTGAAACATCTAGGTCGCCACACTTCTGCCACCTTCATTTGATGAGGTACATTCAGATTTGATTTGGTTATTACTTTATGGATGCTTCTCTTCTCATTACAGTGCTGGGCAATTTGATGAGAAATTATCTTCTCTTTGATGGTCCAGGTTCAGCGTTCACTGCTATGAAAGAAGAAGGCATATATTTGCCTCGTGGAATTGCCACTAGAATCGCAGTGAGAACGAGTAAAAATCTACGACACGAAATACATTATTTTGAAGCTACATGGAAAGCAAAGTAAGCATATGGATCCCTCCTTTCATATTCTGATGGTATGTTCAAAACAAAGTATGGTCCATTTTGGAAGCTACAATGTGCCAGCAGCTCAGCATAGAACTGGTCAGCGTACTGTGCGAATGCTGCTGCTATGTGAAAATTATTGTTCCGCCACCAAAATCAATCATTCCACACCATGATTTTGAAGTTTTTACAAGTTCCAAGTGTTATGATGTTAATCACAAGAGCGATTTTAAATTGCGTGCGATTTGGCCGCAATCACTCGCCATTTTCATGCAGTACAAAATCACAGGATATTGCGGTCGATCGCGCCGACTTACGCTACAATTTCACTGCAAATTTGGTTGCCATTAAATCCTTTCTCCCACGATTTTAATCATTGATCATGAGTAACAGTACCAAATTTTCAACTGATCTGTAGAGGTGCATGTTTCATTATTTTTATCGTTCTTGCTTATTGAGTACTTGTTCATTCATTTTTTAATTGTATTGATGCTACTTTGCTTGTGTCAAAAGAATTAATATAATTTATGTTTTCCATATTGATAAACAACTCCCTTGACAAGGACAGCTATAGTATGCTACTCACAGTGTTGTTTACTTGTTTTGCTATTCAGTACACATGAGATTCTTTTTTGGACTTCACAACAAGAGTAAAATCAGAAATTAATTGAGAGCCGTATGTGTCACCTTATTTGAACTCTGTGTTGTCAGATCTTTTTCACCTGAAGCGTGATCATTGTGAAGTACGTCAAGAACTACGACAACATCAGGCCATTTGAGAGTCGTGGTTAAACTTCCCTGGAGTTCTTCTCCCTTAAATCTTACTGTAGCCTTTTTTTTATCACATTTCCTATTGTGTAGTTGGTGACAACGATGAATTGTTATCCACTTGAGAAAATAAAGATTAAATCGATGAAGCTCTCAAAAGTAAAATGACTTTTTGAGCTAGATTTTGACATTGTGAGCACCAATATAGAACTTATAAACCTTTTTCCATGTTTGTTATGATGATCTTTTCTTTTTCCTTTGTATATTAAACTTGAGAATATAATTCTGTTTTACTTCGGCCATTACTTTTTATGTGTTTGCAGTATGACTGTATGGTTCTCACTCAAAGTAGACACCCAACAAACCTTTTTGAAGTAGGAGTCAAAAACTACAATTAAGCGGTTAGTTAGGTGGCACTGACATCTAGCTGAAAGTTTATAGGAGGGTTAGTAAAGAAAATTTGTTCATGAGGAAGTATGCCAAAAAAAAGTTTATAGAGGTCGGGGGCTCCGTTTCTCCTTTATTCCATTGCAATGATTTTTCTAAGAATCATAGTGATTGAATTAGGGGTGGCAGAGTGCAACAAATTCTTATCCCATTACAATACATGCAATGAAAGATTAATAATAAACCACCGATGCAAACAACATGAAGCGGTTTGTGTTTTTTTTGGTCCGATGCAACGCACGGCCATTTGTACTAGTCTTTAAAAAGTCTTATATTTAGGAACGAAGAGAGTAGTTCTCATCACAATTTCTTTATGAAATAATGACTTAATCACTATTGCATACAAGATTGCTCCGTAACTACTGAAAGTAAGAACGGTTCAAACAAGTTAATCATATCTTCTAACAATATAATATCAATTGTAACCAGCAGGTAGAACCAAGTTAGCATTGCTCGCTACGTGTACGTAACCGTGCATCTGTTGTGCCAGCCGACCCCTATCATGACGACATAGTTTGATTGAAACACAATGCATTACATCACATGAGCAGGATTAATTGTATATGTGGATGGAACAACCAAAGAGTTTGTACATGTCCGATCAAAGCAGGGTTGGCATCAGACGTGCAGTTTCAAACAAGCACACTGTAATCCAGCTATAGTCTCGGTTGTTAGAAGTAAGCATGAGTCCTAGTATGATTGGTATTCTATAAAATCAAGTAGTATTAGGAATACTCAATCACGTCTAGTTAGATGCTAGGCCATGTTCAGCCTTTTTTTAAAAGGAGCGTTACCTCCGGCCTCTGCATCAGCATGATGCATATAACCTCTTTATTAAACAATAGCAAAACAAATAGTTGTCCTTCTCCGCCAAGTTGCAAAGGAATAACACAATAGTTCCAGAACTAAAAAGAAGTAAATGGCCACAACCGGGAAAACTAGACATAGATGCCTAACCACCTATCCTATTATTGGACCGTCATCCAAACCGGTTGAATATATCCCGCGCTACCATTTCTCACCGGGCAGATCCAGTAACCAAAGGCTCCCTGGTTTCCGCAGGAGTGAGTAACGACCACGTACGGATCGAAGCCGACGCCCTGTGTAGTACCTGCAATAAATGCATACGTGTTTGTTTGTTAAAAACCATGTCATTTATGTAAATCCATATAGCCCATAGTAGTACAGAGACACCTATGTGTATATGTCTTGCCACATTAATGTCCACTCCATCTAGCCACGTACCAAACAACGTATCAATGCTATCTGGAGGATCAATATTAAAAGTAACTCTAACCGTTTGCCATAATAGTTTCGCTAGTAGGCCATCTAGAAAGAGGTGTTGGATCGACTCCTGGTGATCACAAAAAGTACATTGAACACTCCATGGCCAATGTCGTTTTGCGAGGTTGTCCTTAGTAAGAATCACCTTCTTGTGAATGAACCACATGAAGACCTTGATTCTTAAAGGTACCTTGACCTTCCAAATATGAATTGACTTAGGCACCGTCATCGTGCCAATAAGGTCAAGATACATCGATTTTACTGTGAAAGTACCAGAATTCGTAAGTTTCCACATCACTCTAACAGGTTCTGTTGATAATGGAATGTCCATCAGTCTGTTAACTAAGTGCAACCACTCAGCCCACCGGTGGCCAATCAACGAGCGTCTAAACTGAACATTTAGGGGAATTGTCTGCAAAATTGTGGCAACATATCTTTCCTTATGTTGTACAATGTTATACAGCGATGGATACCGTATAGCTAGGGGCGTCTCCCCCAACCACGTATCCTCCCAGAATCTAGTTGTCTCTCCATTTCCGACAACAAATTTAGTTCGATGGAAAAAATACCCTTGACCTTCATCAAGCCATTCCAAAATGGAGAGTCATTGGGTCTAGCGGAGACTTGTGCTAGCGTTTTGGAATTCAAATACTTATTGCATAGAATTTGTGCCCACATTCCATCTGTCTTCATAGATAGTCTGTATAGCCACTTGCTAAGCAAACATCTGTTCTTGACTTCTAGATTCTCAATTCCTAACTCTCCCTAGTCTTTGGGACGACAAATAATGTGCCATCTTGTGAGTCTATATTTCTTATTAATCTCGTCACTCTGCCAAAAGAAATGCGACCTAAAGAAATCCGGTCTCTTACGTACCCCTACCGATATCTCAAAGAATGACAAGAGGAACATAGGCATGCTTGTAAGAACCAAGTTAATCAATATCAGCCTTCCTCCATATGACAACAACTTGCCCTTCCAACAACTTAGCTTCTTTTCAAACCGGTCCTCTACCCTCTTCCACTCATGATTTGAAAGTTTACGATGGTGGATAGTGATGCCCAAGTAGCTAAATGGTAAGCTACCTAGTTCACATCCGAAAAGCTACTTATAGTTTTCTTGTTCTTCTTTGGCTCTCCCAAAACTGAACAATTCACTCTTGTGAAAGTTGATCTTTAACCCCGACAGTTGTTCGAATAGGCATAATATGAGTTTCATATTCCGGGCCTTCGCTATGTCATGCTCCATAAAGAGGATCGTGTCATCAGCATATTGTAAGATGGACACCCCATCCTCTACGAGATGAGGCACTAGACCACCTATCATGCCTTCCTGCTTGGCTCTACCTATTAGAATTGCTAACATGTCCTCAACTACATCAAATAGGATAGGGGACATGGGGTCTCCCTGCTGGAGACCTTTATGAGTTCGGAAAAAATGACCTATATCATCATTCACTTTAATTCCAACACTCCCTTTTTGTACAAAGGCCTCGATTTTCTTCCTCCATAGCTCATCGAAGCCCTTCATCCTCAATGCTTGTTGTAGGAAAGGCCGTTTAACTTTGTCATATGCCTTTTCAAAGTCCACCTTAAAGATAACCCCGTCAAGTTTCTCGAGTGGATTCCATGTAGAGATTCGTGGAGCACAACAACCCCTTCCAATATATTCCTACCAGGCATGAACGCTGATTGACTGGGTTGCACCATCTCATGGGCAATCTGCGTCAACCTATTGGTTCCAACCTTAGTAAATATCTTGAAACTCACATTTAGAAGGCAAATAGGTCTGAACTGTTCAATACGCACAGCCCCCTCCTTCTTTGGAAACAATGTAATAGTCCCATAGTTCAGATGGTGCAGCTGTAGGTGTCCTTCAAACAGGTCGTGAAACATTGGGATGAGGTCTCCTTGGATAATATGCCAGCATCTTTTATAAAACTCAGCTGGAAACTCATCTGGTCCAGGTGACTTATTCTTCTTCATTTGGAAAATGGCGTCAAACACCTCTTTCTCCGTGAAAGGTGCGGTTAATAACTCATTCTCGTCCGTACCGACTTGAGGTATATCCCCGACTGCACGTTCATCCATGTGGACTGTATTATCTTCTGGGGCTCCAAATAGTTTCTTATAATATTCTGAGATGTACAACTTCAGGTTATCTTACCCAACGATTGTACCCTCATCTTGCTCAAGTTCGAAATTTTTTTCTTTCTATGTTTACCATTAGCAATCAGATGAAAAAATTGTGTGTTATCATCCCCTTGAATCACCTGGCGCACTTTGGCTCTTAGTGCCCATTTTAACTCCTCTTCCCCGAGTAATAGTTTGAGGTTATATTCTGCCTCTGCTTTGGATGCCCTTTCATTGTCATCCAACATCACGGATGCAGCCTTGATATCTAGACAATTTATAGTTTCAATAAGATTCTCTTTCTTTAGCTTATATACACCACTTTCATGTTTTGCCCAACCCTGAAGGAACTGTCTTAGATGCCTAATCTTATTTTGCCATCTGTCAACGTTAGACCTACCCTCGGGGGCTCACGACCATTCCCGCGCAACCATATCTAAGAACCCTTATTTCTCAAACCAGGCCACCTCAAACGAGAATGAGAATGTCTCTTTATTGCCCCTATGAGTAGCGTCCCCGGAGTTAACAAACAAAGGGGTATGATCAGAAATCACCCTCGACAGTGATCTCACTGTTACTCGAGGAAACTTCTGCTCCCACTCCACACTCGTCAGTACTCTATACAATTTCTCAAAAGTTGGATTAGGTAAAGTATTGGCCCATGTGTACTTTCTACCCGAAAACTCTATCTGCCATGAAAGACCATCTGCCATCAAAGTTATGGTTATTCTTTTCATCCCTACGTCTGATAATATTGAAGTCATTCCCCGCTAAGATGGGTAACCTCTCATTGCCACATACTCGAACTAGATCCGTGAGGAAATCCATCTTGAGCTCTGGCTGTGCCGCTCCATAGACAGCCACGAGTGCCCACTGGAACCCATCCTCCTTAGATCGAACTCTAAATTTGACAGCTAAATCACCCAACTCAACATGTCGAACTTCTAGGGTCTCGCATCTCACTCGAAGTAAGATCCCTCCAGACCTTCCTCTTGAAGGTAAACAATGCCAATAAAAATCAATGCCCCCGAAGGCGTACTTAGAAACTGCGAAGTAAAATTATCCCTACCAGTTTCCATTAACGCAAAATATCAAGTTTACTCTCGATAGTAGCCTCTGCAAGAAATCTCCTTTTAGCCAAGTCATCAAGACCTCTGCTATTCCAAAATATGCCTTTCATCGTTCATCATGAAATTTCTTTGTAGTCTTAAATCTCGCACTACGTCGAACTGCCGACACCGGATACACTTTCCTCTTCCATGAACGCTTTGGCTTATCCTGCATAGCAACCTGGTCCACACAACCAGTCCCTATTAGCAGACGTTCATTGAGTGAAGAAGGGGCCTTATACCCCTCCTTACTCATGTCATCTTCCTCGTCTGTCATTAAAGACGAAGGTACCAGATCCTCGCACAAACGTTACATCTCCCCCAACCCTAGATCATTAATCTCATCATCATCTAGGAGTTTAACAACCGCTATATTTCGCAACATCGGCATTGCTCTCTCTGCCTCTAAGTCTAAGAGTTTATTGACAGAACTCGAAATTTCTTTAGCATTACTACCCAACGACACTCCTAGCTTATTGGCCTTAGATAAAATATCATCAGCCGAAAAGTGAAGAATGGAACAAGACGTATTAACAGCCATACCTGTCGATGTCTCGATATCACGAAGCTTCGCTGCCCTCATGGCGCGTCCCGTGACCAGGTCATCCGTGTCTGACTGGTCCTGGAAGGAAAACCCGGTCCTGCCAATCCTATACGTACCCTATGTACGTCTGACAACTTACATGGACCCGGCTTGCGCTCGATGGATCGAGAGTCAACGTCGATCTGTATTGCTGGTTGGGCCACATACACATTCAACACACAACCCATGGACGTGTCGATTAACTCAGGCCCATCAAAGCCCAGTAGGCGATTCAAACGCTTGTGCGTTGATTGCGGATCGAGGCTTTCGTCGCCGGCGACGGCGCCTGAGCCGCCGTATCTGTTCTTTTCTTTGTCTGTTGCACCACCTTCCATGTGGAATCGGATATGAAATCCTTCAGTGTGAGTTTGGGTAAACTAACATTCGGAATCGGTCCTCGCCATGGCTTGATTGCATGTTGTGCTGTGCGCCGGCGAACCACCCGCCTAGCCACCTCGACGGCCTCCGTTTCCTTCAATCCTTCTCTTGCCGGATCGTCACTTGGAACAAACTCTTTGACAATACCTGCAAGCACATCCTCAGAAAAATCTACCTGCAAAGCATCGCACATGATGTTCGAAGGCGTAGGCGATCCCATCTCTGGTGAGTCTCCGTCATGACCGTCCTCCTCTTCGGAGTCCTCGCCTCCCTCTCCATCTGCTAGTACCCAGAACCGTCCTCCCACTCGCCGGTGATGGCCTAACGCCATAGCCGCCAGTCGTCCAAGAGGGAGTCGCCTGTCCACCAGAGTCGCCCGTCCCCCCTCCTTGGCACGTGAAGTTAAAACCAATTATTGTCGCGGATGGTTTTCTGTTGGTGTCGGCATATAGGCGACTACTACGAATCATCCGACTGATTTTCTAGCGAAATAAGTCGGATCGCCAGCCGTCTAATCAATTCTTTCCAGCCCTTAGATATGTCAACGCACGCTGACGCTTCTCTCTCGCGTCGCCTCCAACCACCCCACCTGTTTCGATCTCCCAGCACCGCAAGTCGGCAGCGAACATCCATTGCAGCACCGCCATGACGATAGCTCCATAGTAACACCAAAACGCTACATCTTGTCACAGGCGAGCGCTCCAATGCAACACCAAAAGCCCCCCCCCCCCCTCCAGAGCCGCCGGTGACTCTGCATCGAGCCAGTGGCGAAGCTCCATTGCAGCTCCAGCTAAGCTCCAATGAAACCGCCGCGGAGCTCCAACGACCTCGGCGGTGCTCCATTGCAGCTCCGAGTGCGCTCCATTGCAACCGACGACAAAGACGGATGTTGGGATGCGGTATGCGACGGCCATGGCGGCAGCTGCGATGCAGTGTGCGGCGACGACGACGCAAGCTGCTTTGTAGAGGCTACAACGATGCAGCAACGCAAAGCGACGACGGTTTGCAGCAGTGATGTAGAGCGTGGCGTGTAGGGGAGGCGTTGCAGCAGTACGATCGGTGGCGGCAATGCACCAATCTACGGCGATGGGGGATGGCGCTGCCAGCTGTGATGTGCCGCGGGAAGAAGAAAAAGAAGGAGAAGAACAAGCGGCTTAGCGCTTTTACAGGAAAAAGATAACGAAAGTAAAGGATAAGGAAGGGAGATAAGCGGCTCGGGGGCCCATCGGACGCGTGACGCTCGTAAGAGGCGACTTATGAAGTGTGGTAACCAGCTGAGTTGATTTTAAACGATTGCCCAACATATACTACCTCCGTTTCTAAATATTTGTTTTTCTAGGGATTTAACTATGGACTGTATACGAAGCAAAATGAATGAATATACACTCTAAACTATGTCTATATACATCCGTATATTGTCCATAATAAAATTTCTAAAAAACAAATATTTAGAAACGGAAGGAGTATATGAGTACCACCGTCCTTGTAACACACGAAAAAACATAAAAGCAATAAAGAGAGTTTAACAGGCTGGACACGAGCCTGTGACCATCAATTCGATTCGTGTGTTTCGCGTGCCTCAGTTTTTGGTTGCCACGTGAGTTGTTGCCAGCTCCGGCAAGAGGTCCATCGATACGATTGTGGCCATCCGAATACAGAATAGCAGCTTGCTTGCTTGCTTAGCTTGTACTTACTTTGATAGAAAAAAAGGAAATAGCTCAGTTCGAGAGAGGGTTGAGCTTCATCGGTTAGTGTGCACCAAAGGACGAGGTTTCTTTCCCGTGTACCTACGTGTATTGTTCTTGGGAGATCCAAGCTAGGTGCTTCAAAACCAACATAGCTCTTTGTTCAGAGATGTGGAATAACATTATTTTCTTGTCAGTGTCAAGTGAATCGCAACTCATAAGTAGGGATGTTAAAAAGCATCCTGCGAAGTCTCTGCAAATGATACAACAGCAACAACAACAACAACAACAACAACAACAACAACAACAACGATGCCTTTAGTCCAAACAAGTTAGGATAGGCCGAAAATGACAAGCTAGCGTAAATTAAACTAACACACCATAATCAAGCTATAACGAATATTTTTAGTGTCGAGTAGGAAGCAGGGTGGATGGGGCGCTGCTTTATTTTGAATAGTATATGTCATAATATCAAATGTATCGGTAATGTTTGCGGCACAATATTTTGTCTTTTGTTGGAAAGAAGATGCATCAGTAATGTTGAGTAATTGTCTGATCTGCTCGTGTTGCAGGCTTCTCATGGCATTCGCAGAAGTGTATTGTTCATCAATGCTAATTGCGGTTTATTCAGCCATTGTATGTACGTAGTGGCAATGCAACCGTAAATTTACCTGCCAAATGCTGCCTACTCCAAATGGAATGTCGTGGTAGTCGGTGGTGGACAGTACTTGTGTTGGTTCTAAGGAGGATACAGCCTTGCCCTGGCTGGTGGTGCCTTTGTTTGTATAGCCTGCTAAATGCATCGATCATACCTGGGGTAAGGAAGAGCCAGCTTTATTTCTGAAGCAGAGAAAATGGTTTCCTGTAATATATAAGATAGAAGGATTGTACTAGTACTCTGGAACACAAACTTCTGATCGTATGGAAGTTCATGTACGTTTTGTGATACATATATGGCTGACGTTCTCCTTGACATTTTCATGTCAATGGTTCCAAAGTTCAGAGGTAGAAATACAATTAACCCATGGCTGCAGTACAAAACTACCTCTTGTTACTTGTTAAAAAATATAGCTAGCAAAGCTTATAGTCAGGGTTGATGGGTTTGTGATACGGATCGTATGTACAAGCAAGTCTTTGGTCAGAGGACTGGATGACTTGGGATGCCTACAAACACCACCGGGTGAGCGGATCGAGATATGTGACCTCACCCTAGTTGGGTTATACTACTACTACTTAGTGGTCATCACAGTTTCTTTAGGAAATACTGACTTGGTCACACTTGCATACAAAATTGTTACGTAACCACTGAAATTAAGAAACATTCTAGCTAGCCAATTATATCTTCCAACTATCAAATAGCATATAATTGTAAAAAGTAGGTAGAACCAAGTTGGAGTTATTTGCTACACGTACATAACCGGGGGTCTGATGTGCCTGACCCCTGACGGCCCCTATGATGACGACACAAATTAAATAGACACTAGGACTTGACCGAAACACAACGCATAACACCCCATCAGCAGGGTGAATTGAATATATGGATGGATTAACCAAAGAGCATGTACATGTAAAGTTCGTTCTTGGGAATGTAACCCAGTTGGCACATAGCATAAAGTGCAAATCTACAGAGACCAGCGGCACCTCGTTTCACACATGAGAAACCATCAAGGCACCACGCCATGCCTTCATCAGGGCGCACGTAACAGGCACTGACAGGTACCACAAAATTAAGAACCATATGCATCACAAGGCTCTCTTTCTAGGGAGCTTAATGGGGTTGCACTGATTATGGATCAAGTATCAAAGCAATTAAGGAGCTTGTATATACTTGAAGCAATAATGTACGCTTCAGCGAGTTGCAATCAAATGGCCCCCAAAAGTCATCCTTCATATATATAGTGCATAGTTTGTAAGCTGTGTTACATCATCGTCGGTGAATTGACAGGTACGTCTGAACGCATCTCCTGTTTCATGGAGTAGATGCACGAATTTGAATGCATGTATTGACCAATTCTGCGTGGTTCATAGCTGCTGTATTATAGAATACAGACAAGTAAATTAAGTTTTAAGTTTGTTAGCCCATGTTCCTCCCATGTTACTAAGCCAAGTTGCAGCTAGTTTAATTACTTCAGCCGGCCCGCCAAGTTGCAACTAATTTTCTAGTAGTAATAACTAGAGTAATACTTGGTGAATTGTAGGTCGACACAAGTTGGCACGATTCCATACAGCAGCTCGTCACATGCATGCAGGACCAGCCTAATTAAATTGACTCGAAGACTTGAGTAATGCTAATGCATGCACGCCACAAAACCAAATGGTCTATCCTTGCTCTAAACCAATAATGCGTCCATCTACCTAAAAAACGATTGTTGGAAGCAGCTCAAACCAGTTAAAGATATCAAATGTATACACTTCAATTTCGAGCCATTAAAATCTTAAACCCCTTCTGAATCAGTCGTCGGTGGTATTTAAAAACAAAGGGCCAGCCTGGTGTGAAACTGCATATATCAACAAACTGTGCACAGATATGGACTTGGGTTTTGATTAAAATCAGAAACCGTTTTGCATACTCCCCTCATTCTCAAATATATGGTGTTCTAACTTTTTTGTGAATTAGACGTATCTACACGTTTTCGTGTGTTTGTTCACCCATTTTAGAACGTTTGTCATCCGTATTGAAACACCCGACACATCTTACATTTGTGAACGGAGGGAGTATCTTTAAATGAGCCGTTGGTAACTAAAAACGAATGGCCAGCCAGGAGTGAAACTGCACTAATTAAGCCACTAACTTTTAAACCAAGCGCAGATCTAGAGAAACTTTCACGTGCTAACCAATGCCAATCACGTCCTCCATGGGAGCAGCTCTTTCAAACGCCGCTTGCACACATCTAGAGAGAAAACTTAATATAACTCTGCACGAAGGAGAGGAGAGGAGAAAAACTTAGAGGGAGAGTGTGAGAATCTGAACATGCAGTTGGCCACATGGGCGATGAGAGCTAGGGGAGCTGGTCCTAGAGGAGTACAAGCTGATGAAGAGCTAGGGGAGCTTGATTCGATAATATTTTTCTCCTAGATCAGCACAAAGTCTACTACATCTGACATGGTTCTTTACTAAGGCATGGCTGGTAGAATTGTCTAATACTGATGGTCGGTCTGGTTCACATCTGACTATTGTTTTTTCTGGAACAAACAATGAAGTAGCCTCCTAATTTAGCTTGCTCCCAATTTTGATTGCTTAATCGATAGTGGAAGTTAACTTAAGTTCATCCTATCCCATAATTCCAAAATTTCATGCTACCCTGAAAGTAATAAGGTGGCATGGCAGTGCCTCTAGTGAGAGGAGGGGTGCTGAGTATGAGAAGAAGTGTGGTAGCTAGGCATATGAGACTTAATGCATTGGATTCTCCAGCAGGTCAACGCTTCCTAGATGAAGTTAGCATTGTTCATACACTAGCTACATTTGAAACGATGCGAGAACAAGTAC
Organism: Hordeum marinum; assembly: GCA_022496015.1. NCBI lineage: Eukaryota > Viridiplantae > Streptophyta > Magnoliopsida > Poales > Poaceae > Hordeum > Hordeum marinum. The sequence goes on along the minus strand of CM039677.1, from coordinate 3,108,971 downwards.
TATTATACATGCACGTATGGATGAAGCTCCTAAGAAATTAAAGACCTTTCACACAACCGAATCAACAATGTAGATTTCCTATTGATTTTTTTTAAAGGAATGTTACCTCCCGCCTCTGCATCAGCATGATGCATACAACCTCTTCATAAAACATAAACGGAAACAAATAGTTCGCATCCTCAGCCAAGTTGCAAAGGAGCAGCATAATAGTTACAGAAACAAATTAAGGAAAAGGACAAAACCGGCAAAAATAGACATAAATGCCTAACCACCTATCCTATTATTGAACTGTCATCTAAACTGGTTGAATATATCCCGAGCTAACATCTTTCACCAGGCAAACCCAGTAACCAAAGGCTCTCTGGTTTTCGCATGAGTGAGTAATGACCACGTACGGATCAACGCCGAGCCCTGTGTAGTACCTGCAAGAAATGTATATGTATTTGTTTGTTAAAAAAATGTATATGTATTTGTTTGTTAAAAACCATGTCATTCCTTCAATTCCATATAGCCCATAGTAGTGCATAAACACCTATGCATATATGTCTAGTAACGTTTTATCTACTCCATTTAGCCACGTCCCAAACAACGTGTCAATGCTATCTAGAAGAGTAATATTAAAAGTGACTGTAACCGTTTTCCATAAAAGTTTCGCTAGCGGACAATGGAGAAAGAGGTGTTGGATAGTCTCGTGATGATCACAAAAACTGCATCGCATGCTCCCTGGCCAATTATGTTTTGCAAGCTTGTCCTTAGTGAGAATCACCTTCTTGTGAACAAACCAAATAAAGACTTTGATTCTTAGAGGCACCTTGACCTTCCAAATATGAATTGACTTAGGCACTGCCATCGTGTCAATAAGGTCAAAATACATTGATTTAACTGTGAATATACCAGAGGCTGTGAGCTGCCACGAAATTTTGTTGGATTCTCCCGATAAATGTATGTCCATAAGTCTAGTAACTAAGTGCAACCACTCCGCACAACGATGACCAATCAACGTGCGCCTAAACTGAATGTTTAGAGGAGTGGTTTGTAATATTGTGGCCACATATCTTTCCTTATATTGCACAATATTATATAGCGATGGATACTGTACGGCCAAGGGCGTCTTCCCCAGCCACATATCTTTTCAAAATCTAGTTGTCTCTCCATTTCCAACGATGAACTTAGTTCGATGGAAAAATCGAGTCTTGACCTTCATCAAGACTTTCCAGAATGGAGAGTCAGTCGGTCTAGCAGAGACCTGGGCTAGAGTCTTGGAATGCAAATACTTATTACGTAAAATTTGTGCCAACATTCTTTCCATCTGACAGATAGTCTGAACAACCACTTGCTGAGCAAACATCTGTTCTTAACTTCTATATTCTCAATTCCCAGGCCTCCTTGGTCTTTGGGATGGCCAATAATGTCCCATCTAGTAAGTCTATATATTTTTTAAATCTCATCACTCTGCCAAAACAAACGCGACCTAAAGAAGTCTAATCTTTTGCGTACCCCTGCTAGTATCTCGAAGAATGAGAAGAGGAACATGGGCATACTCGTAAGAACCGAATTAATCAATATGAGCCTTCCTCCATATGACAGCGGCTTGCCCTTCCAGCAACTCAACTTCTTTTCGAATCGATCCTCTATCCTCTTCCACTCGTGATTTGAAAGTTTACGATGGTGGATAGGAATGCCCAGGTAGCTAAATGGTAAGCTACCTAATTCACAACCGAAAAGCTGTTTATAGTTTTCTTGTTCTTCTTTGGCTCTTCCAAAGCAAAGCAATTCACTCTTGTGAAAATTGATCTTTAAACCCGATAGCTGTTCGAATAGGCAGAGGATAAGTTTCATGTTCCTGGCCTTTGCTATGTCATGCTCCATAAAGAGGATCGTGTTATCAGCATATAGTAAGATAGACACTCGATCCTCAACTAGATGAGGCACCAGACCACCTACCATGCCTTCCTGTTTAGCTCTTCCTATTAAAATTGCAAGCATATTTGCAACGACATTTGGGATAGGGGACATAGGGTATCCCTACCGAAGACCTTTGTGAGTTTGGAAAAAATGACCTATATCATCATTCACTTTAATTCCAACGCTCCCTTTTTGTTAAAAGGATTCGATTCGCTTCCTCCATAGCTCATCAAACCCCTTCATCCTCAATGCTTGTTGTAGGAATGACCATTTTACTTTATCATATGCATTTTCAAAATCCACCTTGAAGATAACCCCATCAAGTTTTTTCGAGTGAATTTCATGAAGAGTTTCATGGAGCACAACTACCCCTTCCAGAATATTCCTACCATGCATGAACGCTAATTGACTAGGTTGCACCACCGCATGGGCAATCTGCGTCAGTCTATTAGTTCAAACCTTGGTGAATATTTGGAAACTCACATTTAAGAGGCAAATAGGCTTAAATTGTTCAATACGCACCGCCCCCTCCTTCTTTGGCAACAACGTGACAGTCCCAAAGTTTATATGGTGCAACTGAAGGTGTCCTTCAAACAGATCCTGAAACATTGGGATGAGGTCCCCTTTTATAATATGCGAGCACCTTTTATAAAACTCAGCTGGAAACCCATCCGGTCCTGGTGACTTATTGTTTTTCATTTGCAAAATTGCGTCTAACACATCTTTCTTCGTAAATGGTGCGGTTAATATCTCATTCTCGTCCATCCTGAGCTGAGGTATATCCCCGACTGCCCGTTCATCCATGGCTACTGTATTGTCCTCAGGGAGACCAAACAATTTCTTATAATATTCTGAGATGTACAAGTTTAGGTTATCCTGCCCAACGATTGTACCCTCATCCTGCTCTAGTTGATAATTTCTTTCTTTCTGTGTTTTCCACTAGCAATCAGATGGAAAAATTGTGTGTTGTCATCCCCTTGAATCACCTCGTTCACTTTTGCTCTTAGTGCCCACTTCAACTCCTCTTCCCTGAGTTGTTGTTTGAGGTTATATTCCGCGTTGGATTCCCTTTCATTGTCATCCAACAACACTGATTCATCTTTAATATCTAGGTGATTTATAGTTTCAATAAGCTTTTGTTTCTTCATCTTATATACACCACTTTCATGTTTCGCCCAACCTCAAAAAAATTGTCTTAGATGTCTAATCTTATTTTACCAACTGTCAATATTGGACCTACCCCCAGGGGCTCGTGACCATTCCCGCGCAACGATGTCTAAGAAACCTTCTCTTTAGAACCACGCCACCTCAAACGAGAAAGCCTCTTTATTTCCCATGTGGGTCGCCTCCCCAGAGTCAACAAACAAAGGGGTATGATCAGGAATCATCCTTGACAGTGCTCTCTTTGTTACTCGTGGGAATTTCTACTCCCATTCCACACTAGCTAGTACCCTGTACAATTTCTCAAAAGTTGGATTAGGTAACGCATTGGCCCATGTCAATTTTCTACCCGTAAACTCTATCACTCGTAAGTCTAGGCTTTCAATGATAGTGTTAAACATGACTGACCATCTGCCCTCAAAGTTATCGTTATTATTTTCATCCCTTCGCCTGATAATATTAAAGTCACCTCCCACTAAGATAGGTAACCTATCATTCCCACATGCTTGAACGACGTCAGCCAGAAAATACATCTTGAGCTCTGGCTGAGCCGCACCGTAGACAGCCACAAGCGCCCATTGGAATCCATCCTCGTTAGAGAGTACTCTAAATTTGACTGCGAAATCACCCAAAACCACGTGTCAAACTTCTAAGGTCTCGCATCTCACCCCAAGTAAGATCCCTCCAGACCTTCCTCTTGGAGGCAAACAATGCCAATCAAAATCAATGCCCCCAGAAAGCGTGCTTAGAAATTGAGAAGTGAAATTATCCCTACCATTTTCCATATACGCAATAAAGTCGAGTCTGTGCTCGATAGTTGCCTCCGCTAGAAATCTCCTTTTAGCCAAGTCACTAAGACCTTTGTTATTCCAAAATATACCTTCCATCGTTCATCATGAAATTTCTTTGCAGTCTTAAATCGAGCACTACGTCGAACCGCCGACACAGGATACACTTTCCTCTTCCATAAACGCTTTGGCTTGTCCTGTATAGCAACACGGTCCACACAACCAGGCGCTATCTGCGGACGTTCATTGAGTTGAGTAGGGGCCACATACTCCTCCTTAATCATGTCGTCTTCCTCCTCTGTAACCGAAGACGAAGGTACAAGATCCTCACATAAGCTTTCCATCGCCCCTAACCCTAGGTCATTAATCTCATCATCATCAAAGGGTTTCACCGCCACAATATTACGCAACATAGTCATGGCTCTCTCCGCCTCTAAGTCTAAGAGTTTATTAACATAATTCACAATTTCTTTGCCATTATTACCAACGACACCCCTACCTTTTTGGCCTTAGAAAAAATATCATCATCCAAATAATGAAGAATTGAACAAGTCGTATTAACAGCCATACTTGTCGATGCCTCAATGTCACAAAGCTTGGCCGCCCGCATGGCACGACCCGTGATCTAGTCATCCGCGTCTGGCTGGTCCTGGAGACGGCGGCTCATCCGCCTGTTCTCGTACATCGGGTCTGGAATGCCCCCGAAATCGACCACCTCCTCAATGGAGCGCCATGCCAGCGAGGAGCCTCCTGCCCACCGTCCGACCGGGCTATCTGGGACGCCACTAGTCCCCAAGACCGCCAGCCCCGATATGACGTCGTTACTCGCTGGATGGGCCGGTAGGGTAGTGGATGCCGGCTGACCTCCTGTCGCCGATCCAACACTGTTGGGTAACTGAGGGGAGCCACCTGACGTGGAGAGCCTTGTCAGAGGGGAGCCACCTGCTCGCCGTCTAACTAGACTAACCGGACCCGGCTCGACCCTATCACAATCCAGGTGAGAATGGCCGCCGGTCGCACCCGGCCTCGCACCACCCGTCACAGACCTGACCACATGGGGAGTGACAAGAGCACTGTCGTGCTCCTGCTAGTAACCGGGCGTTGTCATAAGTGCCACCGTAGGCGCCACACCAGCCGACCGCGGGCCATCAAACACCGGTGAGATCCTGCCAAGGCAACAAGAATCAACGGTGATTGCTGGCACCGTAGGAGCAATAGCATCACCCTCCGCCAACCCATCAGCCAGCCCTGTCGACCTCGACTCTCAGGCTGCAGTCAAAGGCAGAGAGCCTACACGACAACATGCCTCTCTAGGAGAGGACGCCTCCCGCACCGGGATCAAAGGTGACGCCGGTGGTGAAAGTAAAGGTAGCTTGTGCTCCTTCGGATCATCAACTTCCACCCTAGTACCCCAAAGCTTACTTGGGGCTGAGGATGATCCAAACGAACCAAACCGCAAGTGATGTGAAGAGGAGATACCATTGGATTGCTCACAGAACTTAGCTGACTCAGCCGTTTTAGCCAACAGCGCTGTCCCCTGTCCAACCCAGGGTTCGTAGGACTTTCTTTCTGAGCGTGTCCATCTCTATCATTACCATCATCAGTATCCATATCAACCTATCTGGCCAGGTCAAGGAACTCAGCATTCTCCTCGATCTCAATATCCAACAGAAAGCTCTTGCCATCATAGGTCCACCTAATAGATTCTGGAATATTCTCAATGCTAATGACGCTAACAAATAGGCGAGCAACTCCATTAGAACGAGTAAAAGGCATATCCAGCTTCTCAGTCTTACCAATCAGAGAGCCAAGACTCCAAGTGACTTTGACGTCATCAAGCGCCACCCGAGGAGCTCCTGTAAACTGAACCCAAAGTTTAGCTAGTGGGGTGCCCTCCGGTTCCTTCCGTGTCCATGGTTCAAACTCCAGCAGACATGAACTATTTGGAACCTTGCTCATCCCAAATGTCAGGAGTCATCTAAGATCCTCCTTTGTTGGAAAATCCACCCAGAACGCGTGATCCTTGAGACTCACCGGGTTCCAGTGGAAACTGGAAGGTACCAGCTCACGTAGACATTACACCACCTGCTTCGTAGTCATGCTCCCACGGGTAACACGCACAATCCCGGTCCGGGAACTCTCCGGTACAGGTGCATGCGAAGAAGCACGTGGAGACTCAAAGAAAATCAACTTCGGGCAGCAAACACCGTATATCGTCACAACTGGTTTAGGCCCTAAGAGAAACGGGCATTCCCCCGTATCATGCTCGGTTTCCGGCATAATTCATAGAGTTCAACCATGCATTCAGCTGCAAAGTGTCCCGGCCCACCACACCGGTAACAAGACATCTTTTCTTTCTTATGAGCCCATTTAGTCAATTTCTCCCTCTCAGATTTGTCTGAAGCTTTATCTGATGCAACGTCCCGGACCGCACCCACCTTTGCCTTTGGCACCTTGACCTCGGCGAGTGCCTTGACGGCCTCCACTGCCTTCCCTGTAAGGACCTGAACAGCCTCCCCCGCACCCGTTGTGGGCGCTGTCGGAGCCGTCTGTGGCACCGCATCCTCGACGGGCCTGTCTGCATCATCCACTGGAGGAGTTGGAGGTGGTGGCCTTCTGCCTCTACCCCGACCGCCCCGATATGGACGGTACCAGGTCCAGTGCCTGTTGATAGGACCCGTCGCTCAGTGGACGAATGGATCGGGGGTCCATCATACCCCTAGCCACCTGCATCCACCCAGCCACTGTCGGTAGACGACGAACCACGGTGAATTCCCTCGCCATAAACATCATATCCATCATCTCCCCAGTGTCCTTTTGCAATACGATTATTAGGTAGAGTAGCAGCGCAGCGCCCTCCAGCCCAAGCACCATGACCGTGAGTCGGCACGTGGCCGCCGTCGTCCTGCCCCGTAGGCCGTGCCCCTCGTGGAAGCAGGCCCTGCTATTGCTGGTCCGCCCTCGCGAGAGGAGGGGCCAGGCGACCCAGCACAGACCCTCGACCATCCACCGTTATCGGCACCCCCTGCGCAGCCGTCGCCGCTGGAGGAGTGAGAACCCTGACCGCCCTCCCCACACCGATCGAAGGGAACCAAGGCTGCGCAATACGTCTACGTACCCTAGTCTCATCCGAGGGTGCACTTCATAAAATCAAACTAGAAATTTTGTTGATGGACAATGAGTAATCAGCGTCCGGGGCTGTTAACTGGGCCACATACCTAGTCATCTCACAGACCACGGACTTCCCGCTCGTATCAGGCCCACCTAAGCCTAACAAGCAATTCAAACGAGTTGTGCGTTGATTGCGGATGACTGGTGCGACCTCCGTCGCCGGCACCGGTACCGGAGCCGCCGTGTCCCTTCTTTTGTTCCTCCTTTGGACCACCTTCCAGGTGGAATCGGCAATGAAATCCGCCAGCGTGAGTTTGGCGAGACTAACCTTCGGAATCGGTCCTCGCCATGGCTTGATGGCGTGCATTGAAGTTCGTCGATGAACCAGCCGCCTCGCCACCTCCATAGTCTTCGTCTCCTCAAGCTCAGCCCTAGAAGGATCATTGCGTGGAACGTATTCCTTGACAATTCCTGCAACCACATCATCAGAAAGATCTACCTGCAGCGCATCGGCGATCCCACTTTCGGCCGATCTTCGGCATGGCAGTCATCCTCCTCCGAATCCTCTCCTTCTACTCCCTCCGCTAGAGCCCAGAAACAGCCACCCACCCGGCGATGGTGGCATGTACCCGCCGACACCAGTCGCCTGTTGGTCACCGGCGCCGGTCGCCCGAGTCGCCTGAAGGTTCAGTATACCCAAAGTGGATGGTGGGTAGGCAAAATGGCGGACCCCGATTTTGCATTTCCTATTGATAGAAATTAAATGGAACCGATTGAAAAGCCACCCCTTCTATCTCCTATGTGGAAGCTTAGTTTAAATTTCGATCACATAACAATCGATGAAGCAATTGGGATGTCTGAATGCATACGGTAGGACATATACCACTAGAAACATGCATTTCAAATATATTGATTAATTCTTCAGGCTTCATAGCCGCTGCACTATTGAATACAAAACAATAATTAAATTTTGCATTTTGATCAATTACATACTAGCTTAATGGAAGTTATTACTTACGAAGTCTTGGCTTTAAATTATCTCTGAACCAAATGATTTGGATCTGTAATTCAAACATATAATCACTCCCCCACGTCTCAACCCAATTAGATCTCTTGACCCCGAAGATATGGCTCGGTTTCCACCAATTAGTTATGACATGTTGGTTGTGCATCCATCTTGGTAAAGCCAGTTTACAGCTTGTTTATTTTCTTTTTTTCTCTGAACCGGGCTTCTCCCCTTTCCATTATAGACATAAAAGAAATACATCGTTTGTCGCACCAGAAGAGAGATGGGTTAGGGAAAGGAAAGAAGCGAGTTCGGGACAATGCCAGGAAACCCACCGTCTGTGCCTGTCATCAGGAACACAGACTTTGGGGAAAAAACCAGGAACATCATCCAAAAGCGCACTTACAGTCTATCCTAAGACCACCCAGTACCGCATAACAGTCTCACAGTACAACATAGACTAAAAGACAACAGAAACAAGATCCCCATGGATCACAAGTCTATCAACTTTCAGCTTCCAAAAGCATCTCACCCACAACTTTTGCTTCCCAGCCATCATTCTCTAGGATAAGCAACCTGCCAGATTACCAACTCTCCCACTTCTCACCTTCTTCGTCGTGGTCATTTGCTTCTAGCATTGGTGGTCTGCATAGCAGCATCATCCGTGACGCGTTCTTCTTCAGCATCTCTATTGCCTTCTTGGTCACCTCGATAATCCAAGGTTTCTGCATGCCTGCCCAGTATTTAAGAAAAGCACATGCTGTGAATACAATTTCGAATGGAGTGTTGATCCATTTTTTTCTCAAAGGTGGCACGATTCCAAGCCAACCAAATCGCCTAGCAAACTGTTGTCAAACCAACAGTGTATAACTCACTAAAACCAGGAAGGAAAGCATGGATCGATGCATAAAATTGCCATAGATAATTTGGACAACAACTCGTTCCGAGCATAGGTCCAAAAGTTCTCCAGATCACCATGGATACTGGACATAGGAATAACATGTGTTGGGCAGATTCCGGCTGTTCACAAAATGAACATCGGGGATCCCCATGACATTGTCTTTTTTTTCAAGTTATCTCTGGTAAGGATAGAGTCCTGGCTAACTTGCCACATAAAGATTTGTAGTTTTAAAGGTATTTTTGCCCCCCATATCCATTTATAACCAGATCTAGCAAGGTTTCTTTCCATCCAATGATACATAGATTACGTTGTATATTCTTTGGAACTATCAAGCTTTCAATAGACCTCAGTCCCCTCTTCCTTTTGTATAAGCTTAAGCACATATCTCCTCATTTCCTCCCATTTATGTAGCTGTTGATTAGACAATCTTATTCTAAAATAAGCAATATGGTTCATACATTCCATTTTGTCCATAGTACAATTTTGATTTATACAAATGTCAAACATATCAGGATATTTGTCTTTTAGGTAAAGCTATCACCCAGGTCATCTAACCAAAGGCTAGCTATGTTTCCTCTTTTCACATGAATTCCTCTACCACACATGTAATATTCTTTAACCTTCATCAAGGCTTTATAGCATGGGGAATGACTAGTACTTGTTTTAGCCACAGCCACTTAGGATTTTTTGAGGTACTTAGCTTTCACAATATCTTGCCACAACCCCTCTTTCTTTCAAGTTTCCACCACCATTTCGTTAACAGACTAATATTCTGTTTTGTCAGGTGTTTCACTCCAAGCCCCCCCCCCTTTAATTTTAGATCTACACACACGACTCCAGTTCACCATATGGTAACCCGTTTTTTTGTCATTACGGTACCAGAAGAAACTTCTCCTAGGTTTGTCCCATCTTTCCAGAGTAGACTTTTTTAACAGGAACATGGACATGTAATAAGAAGGTATGTGTGACAGAACGGCATTAACTTTAATGAGCCTTCCCCCACTAGATAGAGATTTACTAATCCAGGTCTCACCGTGGTTAGAGAATTTGTCATCCACAAAAAGCCAATCACTCCCCTTAAGGCCGGCATAGCTGACAGGCATACCCAAATATTTAATAGGGAAAGTCCCTATTTCACAGTTAAACATCTCAGCATAATTTCTCATTGTTTCATTATCCGCACAAACCAAAAAGATTTCACTTTTCAAAAAACAAAATTCAACCCAGACATGATCTCAAAGAGATATAGCAACAGTTTGACATTTAGGGCATTTCTCAGATTATCTTCGAAGCACAAGATTGTATCGTTCGCATATTGCAAAATGTCCACCCCATGATTTACCAAGTCGGCCGCCAAGCGTGTGAAAAGGCCATTTTCCTGAGCCTTCAGTACCATCTTAGATAAGCAGTCAGCGGCCAGATTAAACAGGAAGGGGGAGAAGGGGTCACACTTCCTCACCCCTTTGGCACTTTGAAAATATTCCCCCACCTCATCATTCAGCTTCACACTAACAGTGCCTCCCAACAGAATTTTTGTGACCCATTCAATCCATTTGGGGCTGAAATCCCTCTTTTTATGGCATTCTAACAAAAAGTCCCAGTTTACTTTGTCATACGATTTCTCAAAGTCGAGCTTAAGAACAATCCCAATTTTTTTCGAGCGTAGGAGTGATGCAAAATTTCATGGAGCGACATAATACCATCCATGATATCTCTCTTTTTAATGAAGGCATTTTGATGTCTACTAAACAGGATATCAACGAAGGGTTCCAATCTAATGGTAAGCACTTTGGTAACTAGCTTGTACACGCAACGAAGCAAACAAATAGGCTTGAATTGTTGAATTCTATCAGCCCCAACCACCTTGGGAAGTAGTGTAATAATACCGTAGTTAAGTCTTTCCACATCAGGTTTATTTTCATAGAACCACTAAAAAGCATCATCACATCTTTTTTCACAATATCCCAACAATATTGAAAGAATTCAGTAGGAATATTATCGGGGCCAGGGACTTTGTTATGTTTCATAGAAAAAAGGGCATTCTTAATTTCAGTTTCCAAGAAAGGTCTCGTGAGTATATAATTATCAATATCAACCATTTTTGCATGCGCCTTCCACATATTGTTGTCTATTTCACACAAGTTTCCAGGTGCAGGGCCAAAGAGTTCCTTGTAGAAATCAGTGGCATGTTTAAGCAGATTTTTATTTCCTTCTATTACCACGTCCCCATAGCTAAGAGAGAAGATCGTGTTCCTCCTCCTCCTACCATTCACAGTTTTGTGAAAGGATTCATTATTGCTATCTCCCTTTAGTAACCAATTATTGTGGGATTTTTGCAACCAGGCCATTTCCTCTTCAACTAAGAGGTTATTTAACTCAACCGAAAGTTCAACCTTTTTTAATATAGCTTAGGGGTTAAAGCATCCGTCTCTTCCAGTCTCTCGAGGTGTTCCAGCTCCTCTCTCAACCACTTTTTTCTTTTTCTGGCCTTACCAAAGTTATTCGCACCCCAACCTTTGAAGTATTTCTTGAATCATTTTAGTTTGATATTTATAATATCAATAGGGTTCTTAGAGTACACAAGTTTCAAACATATTTTAGCCACAAGAGGTAAGAATTCAGGGTTTTGCAGCCAACTCAATTCAAACTTGAATTCTCTCTTTTTAATAAGAATAGGGATATTATCATTAGTGTTTAAAATCAGAGGACAATGGTCCGAGATCTCTCTCACTAACTTTCTCACAAAAGTGAAAGGAAACAGACATTCCCAAGAATTGGACATAAGGACCCTGTCCGGTTTTTCGAGGGTTGGTTTTTGCTGGTTGTTAGACCAGGTAAATTGGCCACAATTCATATCAACCTATCGCAAGGGGAAGGTATTGATAATGGAATTTAGAAGACAAGAAGATTGACCCAACTTGATTTTCTTGTTTTTCTCATTAGCAAATCTTAGGATATTAAAATCTCCTCTTATGATATATGGACACAAGATATCTCCACACATAGCTGAAAGTTCAGTAAGAAAAACTATTTTAAACTCTTCATGTGCAGAGCCATAAACCACCAGGATGCAACACTCTATTTTCTTGCATTTGTCCCATAGCTCAAGTTTCATGATATATTTTCCAGAAACATGCTTTTTAATATCAAAGGTATTGTTTGTGACACCGCACAAGATGCCCTCAGATTTCCCCTCTGAAGGAACCCAATTCCAACAGAAGTTATCCCCAGGATCAAATTTCCTCAAAAACATAGAAGAAAAGTCCTTCTTCATTGTTTCATGAATGCCAACAAAGTCCAAGGCATACTCTCTGATAATATCAGACAAATATGTCGCCATACCTCTCTTCCCGATCCCTCTACAATTCCAGAAGAGGCTAATCATTTTTCTTGCGTTTCGAAGACTGAATTTTGTTGTCAGGTTCACTAGGAGGCATGGTGTTACCTGCAACTCGATTCAGTTTTGGATTTTGACTTCTAGTCACAGGTTTAGATATCACCACATTGATTTTCTTTTTTTTTCTGGATTTGACAATAGTAAATTCATCATCATTCAGATCCCCCTCCTCTACCCAAGATGTGTTTAAAGGAGAAGACTCCCCTGTAGAGTTAGTAGTATAAAAGACATTTTCTTGTTTTTTCATTGTTATCAACTTTTTTAGCAATATTAGCTCTAAACTTCTCAAGTTCTCTAATGATATCAACAACAACAAAGTTATCATAAGGAATGTTCACACCCATATGAGCAACAGTGGAAATAATTTCTAGATTTGATAAAATCTCAAAGGAATTGCTAGGGACTGATTCATTACCTTGGAAATTTCTTTTCTTGGCATTTTCTGAGCACTCATGCCCACATGCTCCACATTAACTCCAGCTGCCCTCCTGCATAATCTAGTTTGCACTTCCTCCACAGCAGGAGGAGTAGGTATCACATCCATGTTCTCATTAGATGTACCAAGGGACTGCACAGAATAAACCTAGTTCTTTTGCTGACAAGAATTGTCATTAGGTTCAAGTTCAGTGACAATAGGCTCTCCAACACAAGTAGGATGAGAATATTTTGCCAGTCACCATGCTCGGCACGATTTGCATCGAATTCACCACAATCTTATCATAAGAAATGATCTCAGGAGACAGATTCCCTCTTTCCTTCAGTTGAACTTTTTCTGCTTCCGCTGCCATAGTATCATTGAGCAGCTCATTGTCCACTTCCTCACTCTCTTCCTCTGACTGGATCTCCTCACTGTTATCATGCATTTTTTTCTTTTTCCTCCACTTCCACTAAGGGTTCCCTATTCATATTTTTCATATTTCTCCCCCCAGACACACTGGGAGGTGCCGAGGATTCCGACATGGTGGATGAGGATGCATTTTACCATTCCACATGCGTGTCCTCATTGAGCTTGGCCCTTTTTGGTGAGGTCCCCCATCAGCATTTGGAGGGTTTTTCACAAGTATCTTATCCACAGAGAAGAAGAAGTCGTAGAAATGTCCTCCCAGCACCCCCTCTGTTGAAGCAGGGATATCTTCAGCATCTCTGCACCCCAATTTTATCCTTCAGGTCTGTTCATAGTGGCTTTATCAATTTCCATAGTCACCCAAACCAAAGAACCCACATAAGCAATATTCTTTTCGTGCCTTTTTTCTAGAGGGATATTGCTAACATTTACCCAAGAAACGTTAACTATACCCTTGGCACCCACTGATTCATACCATTTTCTCAGGTTTATAACAACACCACAAGTTTTAACATTCATGCTCTCAGCAAAACAAGCCTTGTCGACATCTCTAGGTGAGGGCAAACTCGTCACAAAAGTGTTAGGCCCAATAGATCTAGCTGAGCATTTCCAGTTCGTGTTAATGTATGCATTGAAGAATTCTTCTAACTGTCTCCCATATGCATGTCCCTCTACCACATATATCACAATAAATCAGTTTCTGTCTGTACTCTGATTTGGAGTAATGTGATCATGAATGTAAAAGAACCCCTTCCCTCTAGCCTGAAATCCACACATTGGAGCCACACAATCCCAACGAAGCACAGTATTGCAAATCGGAACCAGATAACCATGATTACCACATCTACCAGACACTACCTTCGGAAAATGAATAGGTAAATGCCCAGGTTCATTATAGGTAACGCAAACCTCAGCACCTCCCACTAGTGGGGAAGTATTCCTCTTGCCGGGAGTTGTATGGCGACGCTCTTGAGCCTCAAAAGCGCCTTGATGTTGTCGTAGATCTTGTTGTCGACCGCCCACGGCTCCAGCGCTCGCTGCGGTCTGGTTGATGTTGTCGCCCCACTTCTTGGATCCGCGGCCTCCACCTTGCGCTTCCATGGCCACGGCCTCCCACCTTGCCTTGCCAGACTGCCTGTGGCGCATGTTCATCTTGTAGGAGTTCTGGACGCCGTCGTCGACATCCCGCATCCACACGAGGTTGCGGCCACCTCCGCCACCACCGCGGTCACGGCCTCCACCCCGCCCAAACCGGCCGGCACCACGCCCGATGCGTCCATCCCCGCCATCGTCCGCCCGATTGATGCGGGTGCCCATCTCCCGCCCCGCCATGGTATGACCCCGCGGAGGCGAGGCAACAACCTGTGCAAAGGTTCTGCAGTCTCCTCCCACCTTCCCCTCCTACAACAGCCAAACAAGGATTAAACCATAGGCGGCGAAACTCTAGGAGTTTCCCAGAAGTGGTAGACGAGAAAGTCGAGATCCGGAATGGGGGAAATCGGGGGTGCGCGGGTGTATATCTCCGAAACCCTAGTCACACGTCATGTAGCAAGCAGGCCCTCATGGACCGGATTCGCATCGCACCCAGGTCCAGCCATGGACCGCGTCCCGGGCGACGGCCCGAGAACTCCTGGGTCAGAGGAAGGCTGCGGTACACGGTCTCCACGCAGCGGTACATGGATGCGACCCATGGTAACGCCCGCCGGTGCGACGTCCCGTGTTGCCAGCGGAGTGGATCAACGCCCGGAACCGGCCTGCAGTAAGGGAGAGGAGAGCGAGGTGAGAACAGCCATCCCCTGTTACCGATTCCGCTTGTTTATTTTCTTGAATTGGATGACGTGAGCTTTTATCAATGCTACAAATTTTCAACTTAATTTTTTATATCAACTTGTTATTCTTTATATTAGGAAGCACATCAATGGTATACATTGTCAAAATTTCTGTTGGTCTCTAGCTAGCTCTTTAATTGAATGAATTACATGAACGATCGAT
Source organism: Hordeum marinum (assembly GCA_022496015.1). Lineage (NCBI taxonomy): Eukaryota > Viridiplantae > Streptophyta > Magnoliopsida > Poales > Poaceae > Hordeum > Hordeum marinum. Next base: position 3,093,866 of record CM039677.1, on the reverse strand, counting down.
TCCTTGCTAATCTTCTAACTAAAATGAGACGGCCACTTGATTGAGATGCACTAAGCCAACCAAGTCAGAATAATTATACATGTATTTTCTTTAGAAAAGGAGTGTTACCTCCGGCCTCTGCATCAGCATGATGCATACGACCCTTTTATTAAACGGCCCTTTTATTAAACGAATGAAAGAAAATAGTGTGCAGATCCAAACACGCTCCATCAGAGCAAAGTGATAATAATAAAGAGAAACAAAAAAAGGCCACCACCGGCTAAAATAGAGTTATATGCCTAACCATCTATTCTATTAGTGGACCGCCATCCAAACCGGTTGAATATATCCTGCGCTACCATCTCCCATCGGGCACACCCAGTAACCCAAGGCTCCCTGGTTTTCCGCAGGAGTGAGTAACGACCATGTACGGATCATAGCCGTCACCGTGTGAAGTACGTGCAAGAAATGTATATGTGTTGACCTGTTAATAACCAAATCATTCCTGCAATTCCAAATAGCCCATAGTAATGCGCATACCCTGGCGCGAATATGTGTAGCAATACTAGTATCGACTTCGTTTAGCCCTGTACCAAATAGTGTGTCAATGCTATCCAAAGGATCAATAATAAAAGTAACTCGAATAGTTTTCCATAGTAGTCTGGCTAGGGGACATTGGAGAAAAAGGAGTTTGATATTTTCCGGTTTACCACAAAAACAACAACTTGTATTGCCTGGCTAATTACGCTTAGCTAAATTGTCCTTAGTAAGAATCACCTTCTTATGGACAAACCACATAAAAACTTTGATTCTTAAAGGAACCTTCACCTTCCAAACGTTTTTGGTTTTTGGTAAATCCGATGTGTCAATGAGGTCAAGGTACATTGATTTGACCGTAAATGTACATGAATCTGTAAGCTTCCACTTAATCGTATCAGGCTCATTTGATAACTGTATGTCCATAAGACATCTGACTAAGTGCAACCACTAAGTACAACGATGTCCACTCAGAACTCGTCTGAACTGTATGTTTAGTGTTGGAAATATTCCCTAGAGGCAATAATGAATTAGTTATTATCATATTTCCTTATTCATGATAATCGTTTATTATCCATGCTATAATTGTATTGATCGGAGACTTAAATGCATGTGTGGATACATAGACAAAACCATGTCCCTAGTATGCCTCTAATAGACTAGCTCGTTGATCAAAAGATGGTTAAGGTTTCCTAGCCATGGACATGAGATGTCATTTGATAACGGGATCACGTCATTAGGAGAATGATGTGATGGACAAGACCCAAACTACAAATGTAGCATATGATCGTGTCAGTTCATTGCTATTGTTTTCCACATGTCAAGTATATGTTCCTATGACCATGAGATCATGCAACTCACGGATATCGGAGGAGTGCCTTGTGTGTATCAAACGTCGCAACGTAACTGGGTGACTATAAAGGTGCTCTACAGGTGTCTCCGATGGTGTTTGTTGAGTTGGCATGGATTGAGACTGGGATTTGTTACTCCGTGTGACGGAGAGGTATCTCGGGGCCCACTCGGTAATGCAACATCACAATGAGCCTTGCAAGCAATGTGACTAATTTTTAGTTGCGGGATCTTGTATTACGGAACGAGTAAAGAGACTTGCCAGTAACGAGGTTGAACTAGGTATGGAGATACCGACGATCGAATTTCGGGCAAGTAACATACCGAAGAACAAAGGGAACGTTATACGGGATTAACTGAATCCTTGACATAGAGGTTCGACCGATGAAGATGTTCGTAGAATTTGTAGGAACCAATGTGGACGTCCAGGTCCCGCCATTGGTTATTGGCCGTAGAGGTGTCTCGGTCATGTCTACATAGTTCTCGAACCCGTAGGGTCTGCACACTTAAGGTTCGGTGACGTTTCGGTAGTGTAGAGTTATGTATGGTGGTGACCGAAGGTTGTTCGGAGTCCCAGATGAGATCCCGGACGTCACGAGGAGCTCTGGAATGGTCCGGAGGTAAAGATTCATATATAGGATGTCCCAGTTTGGTCGCCGGAAAAGTTTCGGGCTCATCGGTAGTGTACTGGGAGTGCGGGTAGTGTACCGGGAGACCTCCAGGAGGGGTATTTCGACCCCAGAGGGTCCATAGGCTGTGGAGAGTGATAACCAGCCCTTAGTGGGCTGGAGAAACAGACACAACAAGGCCCATGACGCAGGAGGCAAAAATTCTAAAGGAAAAGGTGGGAAAAAAAGGCAAAAAGGGAGAGTCCTACTCCTACTAGGAGTGAAGGAGGAGTAGGACTCCTCCCCCTCTAGCAAGACGACTCCTAGGAGGCCTTGGGCTAGCGCCAAGGCTGCCTCTCCCTCTCTCCTTTATATACTGGTGGACTGGATGCTGTTTAGACACATTTTACGGCCACGTGCTACCCGTTTCACCGGTGCTCCTCTAGATCGGTTTTCCGCGGTGCTTAGGCGAAGATACAGATGTTCCTAACATTGATGTAATCTTGATTGTAGTAATACACATGTTCATAACATTGATGTCAAAAGATACAAAGTTAAATAATGATAGCACCACATACTTGTGGCACTGCCGCAAAATGTCATATTGGTATAAAGCGCATGAAGAAACTCCATGCTGATGGATATTTGGACTCATTCAATTTCGAATCGGTTGAGACATGCGAACCATGCCTCTTGGGCAAGATGACTAAAGGACCCCGTTGATGGAGCGGGCAAGTGATTCGTTGAAAATGATACATGCTGATGTATGCAATCTAGTCAGTCTTGTAGCGTGCAGTGGATATTGTTATTTTCTTACCTTCACTGATGATTTGAGTAGATATAGTGTATATTTACTTAATGAAACACAAGTCTGAATCATTTGAAAGGTTCAAGCAAATTCAGAGTGAAGTTTAAAGATCATCGTGACAAGAAGATAAAATGACTGCAATATGATCGTGGAGGTGAATATCTGAGTTACGAGTTTGGCATACAACTTAAGACAATGTGAAATTTGTTTCACAACTAACGCCACCTGGAACACCATAGCGTGATGGTGTGTCCGAACATCATAGTCATGCTCTATTGGATATGGTGCGTGCTATGATGTCTCTTATCGTTTTACTACTGTAATTTTGGGGTTATGCATTAGGGACAACTACATTCACTTTAAATAGGGCATCATCTAAATCCTTGAGATGACACCGTGTTAATTATGGTTTGATAGAAACCTAAGCTATCATTTCTTAATATTTGGGGCTGCGACACTTGTGTGGAAAATGTTTTCACCTAATGAGGTTGAACCCAAGGCGGACAAATGCATCTTCATAGCATACCCTAAGAGCAGTTGGGTGAACCTTCTATCTCAGATCCTAGTGCATAGTGTTTGTTGCTTAAACGGATCCTTTCTCGAGGAAATGTTTCTCTCAAAAGAATTGAGTGGGAGGAAGATAGAACTTGATGAGGTTGTTAAACCTTTGTTCAACCAGAGAGTAGCGCAGCGCAGAAAGATGTTTCTGTGAAGCCTACGTTAGTTGAAGAGGAAGTTAGTGATGATGATCATGAAGCTTCAGGATCAAGTTACTATCGAACTTCGTTGGTCGACGAGGATGTGTATTGCTCCTAAGTGGTATGACAACCCTGTCTTGGAAGTCATGTTGTTAGACAACGATGAACCTACGAGCTGTGGAGAAGCGATGATGGGCCCGGATTCCGACAAATGGTTGGAGGCCATGAAATCCGAGATAGGATTCATGTATGAAAACCAAGTATAGACTTTGGTAGACTTGCTCATTGGACGGCAGGTCGTTGAGTATAAATGGATCTTTAAAATGAAGACAGACACTAATGGTAAATGTCACCAATTGTAAAGCTCGACTTGTTGCAAAGTTGTTTGTGACAAGTTCAAGGAGTTGACTGCGATGAGACTTTCTCACTCGTAGCGATGCTAAAGTCTGTTGGAATTATGTTAGCAGTTGTTGCGTTTTCAATTATGAAATCTGGCAGATGGATGCCAAAACATCGTTTCCTTAACGGTTTACTTAAGGAAAGGTTGTATGTGATACAACCAGAAGGTTTTGTCAGTCCTAAGGATGCTAAAAGGTGTGCAAGCTTCGGTGATCCTTCCATGGACTGAAGCAAGCATCTCGGAGTTGGAATATACACTTTGATTAGGTGGTCAAAGTTTTGAGTCTATGCAAAGTTTACGAGAAACTTGTATTTGCAATAAAGTGAGTGGGAGCACTGTAGAATTTCTGATAAGTATATGTGGATGACATATGTTGATCGGAAATAATGTAGAATTTCTGGAAAGCATAAATGGTTGTTTGAAAAGTGATTTTCAAAGGAAGACCTAGATAAAGCTACCTAATTGTTGAGCATCGAAGTCTATAGAGATAGATCAAGATGCTTGATGAGACTTTCAATGAGTGCATACCGTGTCATGATTTTGAAAGAGTTCAAAATGGATCAGTCAGAGAAAGAGTTCTCGCCTGATTTGTAAGGTGTGAAAGTTGAGTGAAACTCAAATCTTGACAACGGCAGAAGAAAGAGAAAGGACGAACGTCGTCCCCTATGCCTTAGCCATAGGCTTTATATTATGCCATGCTGTGTACCGCACCTATGTGTGCCTTGCCATGAGTCTGTCAAGGGGTACAAGAGTGGTCCAGGATTTGATCACTGGACAGCGGTCGAAATTATCCTTAGTAACCAGAGGACTAAGGAGATGTTTCTCGATTATGGAGGTGATAAAGAGTTTGTCGTAAAGAGTTACGTCGATGCAAGCTTTAACACCTATCCGGATGACTAATAGTAGCAATCTGGATATGTATAGTGGAGCAGCCATTTGGAAATAGTACCAAGTGGAGTGTGGTAGCGGTGTTTACGATTTGACATAGAGATTTGCAAAGTACACACGGATCTAAATGTCGCAGACCTGTTGACTATAAGACCTATCTCACATGCAAAGCATGATCGAGCCCCATAACTCATTGGGTGTTAGATTCATAACAATGCGAATCACATGGTGATGTGAACTAGATTATTGACTCTAGTGCAAGTGGGAGACTGTTGGAAATATGCCCTAGACGCAATAATAAATTAGTTATTATCATATTTCCTTATTCATGATAATCGTTTATTATCCATGCTATCATTGTATTGATCGGAGACTTAAATGCATGTGTGGATACATAGACAAAACCATGTCCCTAGTATGCCTCTAATAGACTAGCTCGTTGATCAAAAGATGGTTAAGGTTTCCTAGCCATGGACATGAGATGTCATTTGATAACGGGATCACATCATTAGGAGAATGATGTGGTGGACAAGACCCAAACTACAAACGTAGCATATGATCGTGTCAGTTCATTGCTACTGTTTTCCGCATGTCAAGTATATGTTCCTATGACCATGAGATCATGCAACTCACGGATATCGAGGAGTGCCTTGTGTGTATCAAACGTCGCAACGTAACTGGGTGACTATAAAGGTGCTCTACAGGTATCTCCGATTGTGTCTGTTGAGTTGGCATGGATCGAGACTAGGATTTGTTACTCCGTGTGACGGAGAGGTATCTCGGGGCCCACTCGGTAATGCAACATCAAAATGAGCCTTGCAAGCAATGTGACTAATTGTTAGTTGCGGGATCTTGTATTACAGAACGAGTAAAGAGACTTTCCAGTAATGAGGTTGAACTAGGTATGGAGATACCGACGATCGAATCTCGAGCAAGTAACATACCGAAGAACAAAGGGAATGTTATACGGGATTAACTGAATCCTTGACATAGAGGTTCGACCGATGAAGATCTTCGTAGAATATGTAGGAACCAATGTGGACGTCCAGGTCCCGCCATTGGTTATTGGCTGTAGAGGTGTCTCGGTCATGTCTACATAGTTCTCGAACCCGCAGGGTCTGCACACTTAAGGTTTGGTGACGTTTCGGTCGTGTAAAGTTATGTATGGTGGTGACCGAAGGTTGTTCGAAGTCCCGGATGAGATCTCGGACGTCACAAGGAGCTCCGGAATGGTCCGGAGGTATAGATTCATATATAGGATGTCCCAGTTTGGTCGCCGGAAAAGTTTCGGGCTCATTGATAGTGTACCGGGAGACCTCCAGGAGGGGTATTTCGACCCCAGAGGGTCCATGGGCTGTGGAGAGTGATAACCAACCCTTAGTGGGCTGGAGAAACAGCCACAACAAGGCCCATGGCGCAGGAGGGAAAAATCCTAAAGGAAAAGGTGGAAAAAAAGGCAAAAAGGGAGAGTCCTACTCCTACTAGGAGTGGAGGAGGAGTAGGACTCCTCCCCCTCTAGCCGGCCAACTCCTAGGAGGCCTTGGGCTGGCGCTAAGGCTGCCTCTCCCTCCCTCCTTTATATACTAGTGGATTAGGTGCTGTTTAGACACAGTTTACGGCCACGTGCTACCCGTTTCACCGGTGCTCCTCTAGATCGGTTTTCTGCAGTGCTTAGGCGAAGCCCTGCCGGAATTGCTCCACCACCATCACCGGAGCGCCGTCATGCTGCCGGTGAACTCTCTTTCCTCTCCACCTCCTCTTGCTGGATCAAGACGGCGGATATCGTCATCAAGCTGCACGTATGCTGAATGCGGAGGTGCCGTCCGTTCGGCGCTAGATCGGAAGGACCGTGATCGAGATCGCGAGACAGTTCGTGATGAGATCGCGGAACAGATCGTGATGAGTTCACGGGATAGATCGTGATCAAGATCGTGAGACGGATAGTGATGAGATCGCGGGGCGGATCATGATGAGTTCGCGGGATGGATTGTGATTGGATCGCGGGACGGATCGTGATGAGATCGCGGGACACTCGGCGATTTGAATCGCGAAGAAGTACGACTACACCAACCGCGTTTCTTAACGCTTCCCGCTTAGCGATCTACAAGGGTACGTACATCCACTCTCCCTCTCATAGATGCTCATCACCATGGATTGGTTTGCGTGTGCGTAGGAAATTTTTTCTTTCCATGCGACGTTCCCCAACATTTAGTGGGATAGATTGAAATACTGTGGCAACATACGCTTCTTTATGTTGCACAATATTATATAAGGCAGGGTATTGTAAATCTAGGGGTGTCTCCCCCAGCCATGTATCCTCCCAAAATCTCGTGGCATCTCCATTCCCAATTATAAACCGGGTCCTATGAAAGAAGTGTGCTTTCACCTTCATCAAGCCCTTCCAAAAATGGGAGTCTATCGGTCTTACGGTGACTTGGGATAATGTCTTCGATTGGAGATACTTATTACCTAGAATCTGAGCCCAGATCCCTTCAGTTTCCATATATAATCTATATAGCTAGTTACTCAGTAGACATTTATTCTTAACCTGTAAGTTGTCAATCCCCAAACCTCCCTGGTCTCTAAGTCTGCAAATTATGTCCCATCTAGTAAGTCTATACTTCTTCTTAACCTCATCACTCTGCCAAATGAACCTAGATCGATAGAAGTCCAGTCTTTGTCATACCCCTACTGGTACTTCAAAGAAATAAAGGAGAAATATGGGCATACTCGTAAGCACCGAGTTGATCAAGATAAGTCTCCCTCCATAGGATAAAAGCTTTCCTTTCCAGCATCTTAGCTTCTTCTCAAAACGGTCCTCAATACGCTTCCACTCTTGGTTCGATAGCTTTCGATGGTGAATTGGTATGCCCAAGTAACTAAATGGCAAACTACCCAACTCACAACCAAACATCTGTTTATAGTCCTCCTAAATGTCTTAGCACTGCCAAAGCAGAATAGCTTGCTCTTGTGGAAGTTAATTTTCAACCCCGATAATTGTTCAAACAGGCAGAGAATGAGTTTCATGTTTCTCGCTTTCGCCATGTCATGCTCCATAAACAAAATAGTGTCATCAGCATATTGCAGGATGGACACGCCCTCATCCACTAGATGCAGCACTAGTCCTCCCACCAGGCCTTCCTGTTTCGCCCTTCCTATTAGTATTGCAAGCATGTCCGCAACTACGTTGAATAGGATAGGGGACATTGGATCTCCCTGCCGGAGACCCTTGTGTGTTTGGAAAAATGACCAATGTCATCGTTCACTTTGATTCCAACATTCCCCTGCTGTACAAAGGATTTGACTTGCCTCCTCCATAGCTCGTCAAAGCCTTTCATGCGCAGAGCTTGTTGTAAGAAAGGCCATTTAACTTTGTCATATGCTTTTTCAAAATCCACTTTGAAGATAACCCCGTCTAGTTTCTTCGAATGAATTTCATGTAGGGTCTTGTGGAGCACAACCACTCCCTCTAGAGTATTTCTACTAGGCATAAATGCTGATTGACTAGGTTGCACCATTGCATGTGCAATTTACATCAATCTATTAGTCCCAACCTTGGTAAATATTTTGAACGACACATTGAGCACACATATTGGCCTGAACTGTTCAATCCGCACTGCCCCTTTCTTCTTTGGTAACAACGTTATAGTCCCAGAGTTTAGCTGGAACAACTGCAGGTGCCCATCAAACAAATCCTGAAACATTGGTAGTAAATCTCCTTTAATAATATGCCAACATCGCGTGTAAAATTTAGCCAGGAACCCATCTGGTCCTGGTGCCTTGTTGTTTTTCATTTGCGATATTGCATCAAACACCTCTTTCTCCATAAATGGTGCAGTTAATACCTCATTCTCGTCCCTTCCGAGTTGAGGTATATCACCGACCAAGGTCTCGTCCATCATCATATTCGTATCATCAGGAGGCCCAAAAAGCTTTTTATAGTAATCTGAGATGTACAACTTTAGGTTCTCATGCCCAACGATAGTACCCTCATCTTGCTTTAGTTGGTAAATTTTCTTCTTCCTATGTTTACCATTGGCAATCAAGTGAAACAACTGCGTATTATCATCGCCTTGAATAACCTGGCGCACTGTTGCTCTAAGTGCCCACTTCAACTCTTCCTATCTAAGGAGTTGTTTGAGATCATGTTCCGCCTCCACTTTTGGATGCCCTCTCATGTTCATCCAACAACACGGACTCGGATTTAATATCAAGCGCATTTATGAATGCAGTAAGGCTTTGTTTCTTGAGTTTATAGACACCACTCTCCTGTTTCACCCTGTCACGAAGAAACTGTCTCAAGTGTCTAATTTAATTCTGCCATTTATCGACATTGGTTCTTCCCTTCGTAGCACTATTCCATTCTCTTGCTACATGGTCCAGGAATCCTTCTCTTTCAAACCATGCCACCTCAAAGGAAAAGGCATTCTTATTACTCACATGGGTTGCCTCCCCCGAGTCCCAAAATAGAGGTGTATGATCTGATATGATCCTGGGCATCGCTCTAACTGTCATCTGTGGAAATTTCTGCTCCCATTCCACACTAGTAAGTACCCTATCCAACTTCTCGAATGTTGGATTAGGTAAAGTATTGGCCCAGGTAAACTTTCTACCTGTGAACACGATTTCACGCAGGTCAAGGCTTTCGATGATTGTATTCAACATAAATGACCATCTGCCATCAAAGTTATCATTATTATTCTCATCCCTTCGCCTAATAATGTTGAAGTCTCCCCCCACTAAGATGGGTAACCTCTCATTACCACAGACCAACACAAGATCCGCCAGAAAATCCATCTTGAATTCTAGTTGGGCTGCCCCATAGACCGCAACTAGTGCCCATTGGAATCCATCTTCCTTTGAGCGAACACTGAAATTGACAGCAAAATCTCCCAACACTGCATCTCTAACCTCTAGTGTCTCACACCTCACCCCAAGTAAGATCCCTCCAGACCTTCCTCTTGAAGGTAGAAAATGCCAATCGAAGTCAGTGCCACCCGATACTATGTTCAGAAACTAAGAGGTAAAATTATCCCTGTCAGTCTCCATTAAGGCAATAAAATTGAGCCTATGCTCAATCGTTGCTTCTTGTAGGAATTTCCGTTTAGCCAAGTCACCAAGACCTCTGCTATTCCAGAATATTCCTCTCATCGGTCATCATAGAATTTATTTGCAATCTTAAATCGTGCACTCCGACGCAATGCCGACACTGGATAAAACTTCCTCTTCCAAGTGCGTTTAGGTTTTTCCTCCTCGGTTACCCGGTTCATATAACCGGTTTCGAGATTCAAACTTTCTATTGGTTGCATGAAGTTATTCTGCTCAGAGTTACTACTAGTCTCCTCTTCCTCGTTAAATAGGGATGACGACATAAGATCCTCACACAGACGTTCCATAGCCCCCATCCATAGTTCATTGATCTCGTCATCATTCAATGGTTTGACAGCAGCAATATTACGCAACATAGTCATAGCTCGCTCAGCTTCTAAGTCAAGTAAATTATTAACAGTCATGGAAACTTCCCTAGCATTGCTACCCATAGACACCCCCAATACCTTTGCATTCGAAATAATTTCTTCTTCTGAAAAATGCAGAATGGAATGACTATTGTTGATGTCCATACCTGTCGTAGTCTCGATGTTCCAAAACTTGGCCGCTCTCATCGCACGGCCCATCGTCAGGCCATTCGCATCTAGCTTCTTCTGGAGCCTACGGCTCGTCCGCCTCTCCACAGTCGCCGGATCAGGAATGCCTCCGAATTCTACCACCTCCTCGGTGGTAGGCAGCAGCATGGAGGGACCACCCGGCCCTCGTCCCGCGAAAGCATGCCCGGCCGGCATCACCGAACGGACCTGGGAGTCCCTCTCGGCTCCTTGCCCGGGGTTGCACGCCATAGCCCGGGAGCCTCCTGCCCTCGGCGATGCGATGTCACCCTAACCGCTTGGGAGGGGCGAGGCAGGTCGGTTGCATGAACCGTCGGGGGAGGTAGGCGATGCCCGATGCCGGCCTGAACCTCCCGGCGAACGGCGCCCCAGAGAAGTGGACACCGGCGGGCGCGTGACCACAACCGCGTCCGTGGCGACCTAAGCTGACCCCGGTAACACCGGCGATCGCGAGTCCACAGTCGTGGTCACTGCCACCTGAACCGACACCGGCGACACCGGCGAGCGCGTGTCCACAGCCGCATCCGTGATCACCTGAACCGACACCGGCGACACCGGTGAGCGCGTGTCCACAGCCGCGGCCGCGGCCACTTGAACCGACACCGGCGATCCATCGCTCACCGGCTTGACCTCGTTGATGTTTTGCCTTGGTCCAAACATGGCAGCGGTATCACCCGTCCTGGTGGATCCATCCACCCTAGCACCCCATGGCTAATCAAGGTGGACCTACGTGAGCCTCCATGTATCCCGGTGTCCCTCCTTCGTGAAGGAGAATGGGTGACTTTTGGTGATAATGGCGGAGACAGCGGAGGCAACAAAAACTCCTCCGGGTCCTGGCATTCCGCTCTAACACCCCATAGCTTACTCGGTGCTTACGTGGATCCAAAAGATCCAAAACGCAGGTTCTGCGAAACAGAAGAATCAACCACCCTTTCACTGCGGGATTTAGGCTCAGAGGTCTTGGTTAGAGGAGCAGCCCCTTTCTCAGCCTCCGGGCACGCCGAAGCATCCGACTCATGCTGTCCATCCCTATCCTTTCCCCCGTCAGTGTCCATATCAACAATCTTTGCCAAGTCTTGGAACTCAGCATTTTCCTCTATCTCGATCTCCAACAAATAGCTTTTGCCATCATACGTCCAACAAACCGTGTCCGGTATGTTTTCAACACTAATCACACTAACGAAAATACCTTCATTAGAGCGGGTGAAGGGCATATCAACCTTCTCCGTCTTGCCAATAAGCGACCCAGACTCCAAGTCACTCTGACATCATCTAGGGCCAACTGGGGGACACCAGTGATCTGTATCCAAAGCTGAGGTAGTAGAATTCCTTCCGCTTCCTGCCGTGCCCATGGTTCAAATTCAAGTACGCAGGCGCTGTTCGGAACCTTGCTCATCCCAAATGTCAGGAGTCTACCTAGATCCTCCTTGGTTGGAAAATCCACTCTAAACACCTGATCCTCCAGAGACACTAGATCCTAGTGAACGGAGCCAGGAACCAACTCTCGAAGACACTACAAAACTTGATCAGAGGTCATTCTCCCACGAACCACCCACACCACCCCAGTCCTGGAGCTCTCTAGAGTAGGTGCAGTAGAAGATGCGCGTGGCGACTCAAAAAAACATCAGCTCAGAACAGCATACCCCATATATAGTGACAACAGGCTTTGTTTCCAGAAGAAACGGGCACTCTCCGGAATCATGCTTTGGTTTCCGGCACATGTCACATAACTCAACCTTGCATTCTGCAGCGAAGTGCCCCGGTTCCTCGCACCGGTAACACGACATTTTCTCTTTGTTTCGAGCCCACTTAGATAGTTTCTCGCCTTCAAATTTTTCGGACTTCTCGGAAATAGCATCCTTCAACTCACCCCTTTAGAAGTCGGTACCTTAACTGCCGCCAGTTTGCCAACCACCTCCATCACCTCAGCCGGGAGGTTTGGCTCGGTCGTACCGGCTACATCGGGATGTGCCACGGGTGCATCCCGTAGGACCGGCTGCTGGTTGTGAGTAGCCGCGTCTGCCAGCGAGGGAGGTGGAGGAGGCCATCTTCCTCTTCCTCGACCTCCCCGATATGGCCGGTACCAACTTCTTTGTCTATTAGGAGGGCATGTGGCTCCATGCACAAAGGGACCAGGAGGCCCGTCAAAACCTCGTGTTCCGTCGTAAACCCGACCGCCGCCGGTTAACGACAAACCCCGGTGTATACCCTCACCGTAGGCATCATAGCCATCATCTCCCCAATATCCTGTCATGTTTCGGTTCTCATTGAAGTGACCAGGCCCACGGCCGCCGGCTGGAGGTGCCCGGCCTCGTCCGGCCCCGTTCCTATCGTTGCCGCCCACGCCTGCAGGTCTAGCAGCCCTCGCCGGCTGCAGCTGTTGCTGCTTTTGACGGTCCGTTTGCTGCGATTGGTGGCGCACAGGCTGACCCCCATGACCGGCCATCAGGGCAGTCACCACCGGCGAAGGAGCAGTGATCCTCGCCGCCCGACCCAAACCAAGCGATCTGAAACCTGGCTGAGCCTCCCTAGGAAACCTAGCGACACTAGGTCCCAGAATATTGCTATCGATCGATGGACTCCTCCTCGCAGGTGAGTCTTCGTCGATTTTCTGGGCTGCCAGCTGGGCCTCATACCCAACCATCAGACAACCCATGTTAGAGTCTACCGGCCCATCTGAGCCTAGTAGCTCATTCAAACGTGCCGAATGCAAATCACGGATCGACCCAGCGGCACCCGACGGCATCAGCATCGCCGGCACCGCCGCCGGAGGACCTCGTCGATGCTTCTTCTTGTGTACCATCTTCCATGATGAATGAATGAAAAAAATCTGCTAGGGTCGGTTTTGGGAGACGCACCTTAGGGATTGGCCCTCTCCATGTCCGGATCGCTATCGTCGATGTCCTTCGATGTACCATCCTCCGCACCAGCTCTGCCTTCTCCGTCTCTGGTAGGCCAGCTCTTGCCGGATCATCAAACAGAACGATCGAATCAACGTACTCTGCAATAGTTTCCTCTTCGTCTCCATTCTTGAACGCCTCGCAGATCTGATCCGAGGGAGTCGGAGACACCTCGTCCGGCAAGACGCCGGCATGCTCCGCTTCCGTCTCATCATCTGATACCTCCGCTAGCGCCCAAAACCTACCTCCCACTCGCCAGTCAGCTCCGGCCTGATGGCCGCCTACCGTCGCTAGCGCGGTCAGGGACGTGTCGTCGCCAGCGCGGTAGTAAGGTTCCAATAAAGAGCTTGATTAATTTAAGAAGACAATAACATTTCGGTTCTAATTATTCATGTATAGAGTTTGCTTATATCCGAAGCCATAATGTACGTGTTGAATCACCACGGTGATAAAAGTCGTCCCTTTGATCTACTACGTATATATGCAAGTGTAGTTTAAATTCTGGTTACATCATCGTCGGTGAAGCGGTAAGTATGTATGAATCACAATACCATATTTCCATATAGTAGAAACACGTATATGATTGTACTCCCTTCATAAAAAATATAAAAACGCTTGATCAGTAAAGTAGTGATCTAAATACTCTTATATTTTTTTACAAATTAGTATTAGCAATTATGCAGGTCATAACTGTTGCAACATTGAATACAAACCTGTACACGGGGTTATACTATCTCTTCAATTTTGTAGCTTAAGAGCATCTACAGCCAAACCCTTTATATCCGTCTCAAACGTCCGGACTGTCGGTCCAACCGTACTTGACACCTCCATGCTATTCTCCCTCCTCTGCTCCGCAGGACCAGCCGCTCCATTTCGCTATTCCTCCACCATCTCACATTCTCACCGTCGCCGCGGTGACAGATCGGCAAGGCCGAGTCCTTCCCCGCCGCCGCCGCGACGCTTGGCTCCGTCCCCCTCGAGCCTCTCGAGCAGAGCTGCAGGTGGGAGCGTCTCTCAGCTCCGGCGACACAGTGGTGTCGAGCTCCAAGAAGGTTGCAAATCCGGCGGCGCCTCTTCCTTTCCAGTAGAGCTCCAGGCTGCAGCGCTAGTCGTCATCCGGCAATCTTCAGCGCCCCCCACTGGCTTCGTCAGCCGAGCTGCTTTGCTCCCGTCGTTGGCAGCAAGTCCGTCGTCCAGATCTTGGCCAGTCTGCACAGCGCTAGTCAGGGGGAGTGGAACTGTCAAGTTGCTCTTGATAAAATTTAGTTTTCCCAGGTTTGACTATTTTTTCTCCTAAGCTTCCTTTAGATCCATCTGCCTGTGCCTACTGCTGCTTGAATAATCAATCTTCTTCTACATTCTGTCATGATATTCAGACACAAGGTGCAAACCAGGAGCAAGAAACAAGCTCCCCAAGCTCCCAGCTGCCATGGAGTTTGCCACGGGGGCCTTGGGCACCCTCCTCCCCAAGCTGGGGGAGCTGCTTCTTGATGAGTATAACCTGCAGAAGGGTTTGAAGAAAGGGATCAGGGACCTGAGGGATGAGCTGCTGGTCATACAAGCTGCACTTGTGAAGGTGTCCGACATGCCACTAGATCAGCTTGATCCGCTGGTCAAAATTTGGGCAAACGATGTCAGGGAGCTGTCCTTTGCCATCGAGGACAGCCTCGACTCCTTCATGGTGCGTGTTGAGGGTCTTGAGCCAACCAAGCCACACACCTTCTTCGGGTTCATCAAGAAGGCCAGCAAGAAGGTCACCAAGCTCAAGATTCGTCGCGAAATAGCCAACGACATCAAAGACGTCAAGATCCAAGTTAAAGAGGTGAAGGAGCGGTACGATAGATACAAAGATGTTATTGGTAATACTAATGCCAGAACTGAAGTCGACCCACGTCTCTTCGCCATGTACAACAAAGTATCTGATCTTGTTGGCATTGAAAAGTCAATGGATGAGCTAACAGAGAGGTTGTTGTCTGAGGGCGATGGTCCGTCCGGTGAAAAGCTCAAGGTTAACTCAGTTGTTGGGTTCGGAGGATTGGGCAAGACAACTCTTGCTAAAGCCGTGTATGACAAGCTTAAAAAGAATTTTGATTGTGGGGCTTTTGTTTCGGTGGGTCAGAATGCTGACATGAAGAAAATTCTCAGGGACATCCTCCATGATCTTGACAAGAAAAAATATAAGGACATCACTTCATCAAAAATGGATGTCAAACAGCTCATCGATGAGGTGCTTGAATTTCTTGTGGACAAGAGGTATGCATTTAATCCCTACCCCCACCCCACTATGTGCTACTGAATACATTCCATGGTGTCTATGAACTTCCTACAAACTTGTATTTAGGCTAGCTATTCACTAACACTAATGCGCATAGGTTGGGTGTGGTATAATTTATTCGCCATAGTATGCAACCGATGGGCAGTAGAAGGGAAGGTACTAGAGCGTCACCAGTAGATCTTTCTTACATGAATGACATCTTATCTTTCTCCTATCTGTAACTTCTCTCTTCCTCCCATTTCTTCTGATAGTTTTGATTATTATTGAACAGTCACCGGGGGAAGAACTCCGAACCTGAATTTGATCTCATTCAGATATAATTTTTATACAGTTTATCAGGGAAACCGGACAAAAAACCTGAACAAGTTGATCCCGTTTATGAGGGAAACCTAGGAGGAGGGTGCTGGAGGTAGGAAGTGAACGAGTATGTGCAGGAGTAGGCGGCACGAACGGCTGAGTAGGAGGACGACTATGGAGCCAACGGGGGAGTGGCTGAGGATCCCGCCGCTAGACACGAGTGGGTGAGATGTCGCTAGGTCGATGGAGGAGCCGGACGATGGAGCCAGGGTTGTGTATAGAAAATGACCATAGGCGGGTACCCAGGATGAGAGACAAACACTAGAAGAAAGACAATGGCGGAAGGGGAGGATGACATGAGAAGCCATACAGAATCCCCCGGCAGCTGACACCTGATGTTCAAGGCTACACAAGGAGCTCAATGTAGAACCTTGTAACCCACCTACAAAAAGTCCACCGAAGAGGATGGAAAAAAAATGAAGGCACCATACCAGAGGCTCGCAGAGGAACCTCACTGGTGTTAGCATAATCTTGGTAGTTAAGTTGCTACGGTTTTCGTCCAGCTTAGAGTCCAGATATTACAGGTCTGAGTAGTACTAGTTTGTTTACAGTTTGGTCAAGTCCAACGTGTCAGATTTCCCCTGATGCTAGTAGTACCTGGATGTGGCGTATGACTGTGTAGGATTAGCTTAGCGGCATGTTGATCTTGTGGAGGTTTACGTGGATCAGTTTATGTCTAAGTCCGGTTTGGAATCAATAGTATAAGTCGGTTGGCCCCTGCGTGTATGTATACATGTGAAGGGCTATTAGATTGTGGAACCGTGATGAGAATTACAAAAAAATAAATAAAGAGAAAAATAGGGTATGACAAGGGCCCTTGGCTACAAAGCTTTTTGTGTGCATGTTCGTCGTATCGTAATGTGATCAATTTGTGGGTGGAATTTAAACAATTGGTATCAGAGCAAGGTGGATTTGAAGTCGTGCTTGCCCCGGGGTCGCGACCCGGCTAGCGCCTCGGGATGGGCGATATGGTCGCTAGGTTGTTTAGCGACAAGGAGGATCAGGAGATAGTCGTTCGGTGGAGCGACAAGGAGGGAAGACAGCAAGATGTCGTCGGGAAGATAATCGATGACGGGAGCGGTGCTACGAAGGTGAGGTGCCAAAAAATCATCAAGATCGTCGCCAAGGGGAGTCAAGGAGTCATGTGAGTTAGCACGTGTCGGTCAACGTCGTATCAGTGAGTCGTCGCCGTCATGTCCAAGAGCTTGTCTCTGTGAGGAACGGTTGAAGATGAAGCGTGTCATGGTCGATGGGCTTTGTGGTGTGGTGTAGTACCAAGAGCGAAGACATGAATTGAAGATCAAACTCAAGCGTGGAATGGGACAATGACCAGTGAAGGGGATCCTCTTCTATGAGGACCATTATCTGTACGGGACTCTATATGAGACGGTGTGTGATCCGTTGACATGTATTGCGCCAGGTGTGGACGGCGTAGTCTGCATGGAAGCGTGACTGGAAGTCTGGATTATACGTTGAGATGGATTGCCAGGTCGCGAATCTACAACAAGCAAAGATCAGAAGGAGCATGAGGAGATGACAAGTCAAGATTAAGGAAAGATTGTTAGCATAATCTTGATTTTTAGGTTAAGTATAGGATTGGTAGTTACGGTTTACGTCCCGCTTAGAGTCCGGATATTACTAGTCTGAGTAGTACTAGTTTGTTTACAGTTTGGTTAAGTCCATCGAGTCAGATGTCCTGATGCTAGTGGTACTTGCATGTCACGTATGAGTCCGTATAGGTTTAGCTTAGCGGCAGGTCGGTCTGTGGGAGTTGTACATAGATGAGTTTATATGTCTGAGTCCGGTTTGGAATCAAGAGTATTAGTCGGTTGGCCCCTGCGTGTATATATACATGTGAAGAGCTAACATATTGTGGAACCGTCATGAGAAAAGCAAAAAAAAACAAAAAAAAATAGAAAATTAGGGTACGACAAGGGCCCTTGGCTACAAAGCTTTTTGTGTGCATGTTCGTTGTACTGTAACGTGATCAATCCGTGGATGAAATTCCAAGAACTGGCACGTTTGAAAGTCGTCCGATAGTCGAGATCATGTGACTCGACATGTCACCAGCAAAGCTAAAAGAAATCATGCCACCAAGACCAAAGGGTGTGGCACCAGATTTGCGCCATCCGAACCGAAAGGGCCATAGCTGAGCATTGGTGGACTATTGTGCCCGCAAGTGTTGAAGGGGTTCAGGAGGCCGCTGGCCGAGGATGCGCCTGTGTTCCACAGCATGAGGCACTGGATTGGCGGATTAGGAGAAGTTAAGGGGAGAAAGAAAGCAAAGGAGAGAGTCAAATTGGGCGGGGGACATTCCCCTACCACCGTCGGCCGTCCAGCGGCTTCCTCTGCTGCCAGCGAGGGGTTTGGTGCCGTGTGTGTGTGGGGAGGGGGGGGGGGAGGGCAAAGAAAAGGCCAAAACAAAAGGCAATATTATCGGAAATTCAATTAGGTTCCCGGGCCCAAAAACAAATTTTGAAATGTAAAAAAAATCAAGCCTAAATTTTTATGTGTTCTTAGCCCTGGCGCTAACATCAAGTAACATAAGTAAACACAATCAGCTAACCATGTGTATCACGGAGCTGTGTCTGAATTAACCGTGGAATAATTTCTTTGGTTTTTGGCTGTCAAAACCATAAGCCTGGTAATTGGATACACCATATGCCAAGTTTTAATAAACGTCAATATAAATGTATTTGGCACCTCTGTTCGTTGGCTAAAGTTTTAGATTCTCACCACCAATTGCTTCAACTGAACGGTTACATGGATTACTTCTGCAGTCAACAGCACTAGTTTTGCTACTAATTAATAAACATCCAATTATCTAGAATGTAGCCATGTGAAAAATGATAAACGTAGATTCAGTACTAAAAATGAAAAAAAAAACTTTGGTTTATTTTCTTCAAATCTAATGTGTTTCATCAAGCACTGATATTTATGATTGCTAACGTGTTGTATTTTCCCTGGAGGTTTGGCATACTCCTTGTCTTAGTTGGTAGCAATATTCTAGACAGATCATTATCTAATTAAAGCTCATGTCTTCTGACGAAAATAGGTACTTTATTGTTACTGATGACATATGGGATATAACAACATGGGAAAGGATAAAGTGTGCTTTTGTGGACAGCAACTATGGAAGTAGAATAATCACAACTACCCGTAATGCTGAAGTTGCCAAAAAAGTTGGAGGCATTTACAACCTGAAACCGCTTTCTGATGTTGACTCCAAATGCTTATTCTATACAAGAACATGCGGTGGTGAAGGAGTATGTCCAGATAACCAACCTGCTGAAGTGACTAACAAAATTTTAAAGAAATGTGGTGGTGTGCCATTAGGTATCATTACAATAGCCAGCTTGCTTGTCGGGAAACAAAGTGACGAATGGTCTAAGGTGTATGATGCCATTGGTTTCGGGACTGAGGACAATGCAGCAGTTCATAACACAAGAAAGATACTATCTTTTAGCTATTATGATCTGCCTGCCAATATGAAGACATGCCTATTGTATCTAAGTATGTTTCCTGAAGATAGCTTTATCAAGAAAAGAATACTGATATGGAGGTGGGTCTCGGAAGGTTTTGTCCATGATAGATCATTTGAGCAAGGAGAGATCTATTTCAATGAGTTAGTAAACAAAAGCATGATTCTGTGGATAGAGCCTGATGAAGCAGATGAAGCCGAAGGTGGTTGTCGTGTCCATGACATGGTGCTCGATCTCATCCGCACCATATCAGAGGATGTGAACTTTGTTACGGTACACGATATGGAGCAACACGGCACATGTTCCCAAACCGAACGAACAAATAGAGTTCGCAGATTAGCAGTTCATGGTAGAAGTGTGGAACACAACTCTAGCAATGAAATGGAACATTTGAGATCATTTCATGCTATCTCGTGCAGTGGTAGTTGGATTTCCCAACTTTCCATCTTTAAAGTATTACGTGTCCTTGTTATAGAAAATTGTGTTTTCCCCGAAGGTCGTAGTCTTGAGCACCTTGGGAAGTTGGTACATCTGAGGTACCTAGGACTATGGAAGACTGACGCCAAGAAGCTGCCTGAAGGAATAGGACATGATCTGAAGCTTCTTGAGATACTGGATGTGAGGGGAGGTTTGATAAGTGAGCTGCCGCCATCTGTTGGTGACCTAATGAATTTGAGGTGCTTGTGGGCTGATAATGGTACAGTGATGAAGGGGCAGATAGGGAAACTGACATGCCTTGAAGAGCTGCAGCTATATTCGGTGGAGAAGTGCCCAAACTTCGTTAAGGACGTGGGCAAGCTGACGAAGTTAAGGGTGCTCGAGATCCATTTCGATGAAATGGAGGAATCTCGAGGCAAGGCTCCGATGGAATCTCTGTGCAACCTGCACAAGATCCACAGTCTTACGGTCTTGGGTGATGGTCGTGATGTTGAGTGTTCGGTTGTCCTCAATCGTAGCTTGGAAGACCTGGCACCCGGTACAAAGCTGTACGAGTTGATTCTGCCTACCATAGTCATACCGAGGGTACCATCATGGATCAATCATGTAAGTGCTCCACTCCTTTCTCGTCTATGGCTGCATGTGGATGCGGTAGAAGTTCGGGATGTTCAAACCATCGGCAGGTTGCCGTCGCTCCTCGTCCTTGTTCTCTGGAGTAAGGATGAAGAGAGCATATCATATACTTTTGGCAGCAACGAGTTTCACAAGCTGAGATGGTTGTGGACGAAGAAGATAGAGATCGCTTTTGGAGAAGGAGCATTGCCGATGCTTGAAGTGCTGGTATACAGTGCAAGCGCTGAAAGAAAGGACGCTGCCAGCTTGGTGCCGTGGAGGAGGAATGGCTGCCCTTTGCTGGACGACGTCACCTGTCTCCTTGACTGCACTAACAGCAGCTACAGGGAAGTAAAGGAAGCGAAGCAAGCGCTGAAGCAGGCTTCCCGCACACGTCCCAATCTCGATCTCGACATAGAAAAAGAAAACTACGATAAGGAGGCAGGTAAATTCATTGATAATCTCGAGTGGATACTACGTGGTTTGGACAGACCAGAGGATGTGGGCCAGAGGATGAAAGATTAGATCACTCGAGAGAAGACTACGTGACGCCGGAGAGCCTCGGGTCGGGAGGTACGGCCGACAAGAGATACGAGGCTTCGTTACAAAATTCAAGAGTTGGCTACATGATCATGCAGGCACCGACCAGGATGAGGTACGTCCATACCACTGTTAATCATATATAGTTATATCCATCGCTGTATTTATACATGTGTGTATGTCATGTCGCTGATGGCCTGCTGACCGGTTCTTGCCTATTAAATCTCCAGGCGGGCAAAAATGATGCCACAGACCAAGATGACGAAGACGATAAAGATTATTATTACGACGACGACGATGTTACCGACCAAGCAGAGTTATGTGCGTACGCACTGCTACATCATGGTTATTCACACGCCATATAGAAAATCACATACCATCATGTTACTGATGACTGATTGGCCGGCTGGTTTATGTGTAATTAATCTGCAGGTAGACGATGCTGAAACCACTTGCAGTGGAGATCAGCAGGAGGAGGGGGGCAGCCAACCTTGAATCTCTTCCTTGGGCCATGTCAGGTATTGTGATCAAAATGAAACAATTACACTCCTCTTTGAAGGAATCGTTTACTTAATTTCCTGCCTGCTGCTTGTGTTATCCTATGTCTTGGTCAAGTTTTGACATACCTGTGTATCTGCTGGTAATCAATTACATCATATATAAGTGATCCATATACTGTACTTTTCTAGTTTCTGGTACATAAGGATTCAGATGGATGGCAAAGATTTGAAGGGATACCAAAGGATTAGATTTTTTTTGTTTTCTATCGTAATAAATTATAAGTTCAAAAATTGTTAATGCTCCGGTATTCCTCAACTTTTCACGCTCGGTTGTTGAGACAGAATATAATATACAGTAATTTGGTACAGAAAGGAAATTTGTGTTTGTAACTAAGATTTTTTTAACAAATCTATTTATAAATCAAAGTATCATCCCTCCCTATCCCTTCCTAATAATAAAGCAGCTACAGCTTCTGGTCGTCCGTCGTCGCGACATTTTTGCACAAAAGCCCCCGCATTCTGTCGAAATCAACCCGCAGTCCTCACTGAAGTAATAAAATGTCCCTTTGGATGAAAAAAAAGTGGAGACCGTGTCCTTCCAACAAAATCAATGGAGTGTCGTTCGCCGCAGGAACAAAATCATGTGTCGATCTGTCCAATGTCGCCCACGATGGCTACAACAGAGGTATGTATCCCTTGAAAGCAGCAGGTAGCAGCCTTCTGTTCTTTGTGTTCAATGTATAGATGTGTACTACTTCCTTTGTTCTGCTAAATGTATAAGTCACCAAGCATCTTGATTTGGATGAAAAAAAGTGGAGACCGTGTCCTTCCAACAAAATCAATGGAGTGTCGTTCGCCGCAGGAACAAAATCATGTGTCGATCTGTCCAATGTCGCCCACGATGGCTACAACAGAGGTATGTATCCCTTGAAAGCAGCAGGTAGCAGCCTTCTGTTCTTTGTGTTCAATGTATAGATGTGTACTACTTCCTCTGTTCTGCTAAATGTATAAGTCACCAAGCATCTTGATTTGGATGAAAAAAAGTGGAGACCGTGTCCTTCCAACAAAATCAACGGAGTGTCGTTCGCCGCAGGAACAAAATCATGTGTCGATCTGTGCAATGTCGCCCACGACGGCTACAACAGTGGTATGTATCCCCTTGAAAGCAGCAGGTAGCAGCCTTCTTTTCTTTATGTTCAATGTATAGATGTGTACTACTTCCACTGTTCTGCTAAATATATAAGTCACCAAGCATCTTGATTTGGATGAAAAAAAGTGGAGACCTTGTCCTTCCAACAAAATCAATGGAGTGTCGTTCACCGCAGGAATAAAATCATGTGTCGATCTATCCAATGTCGCCCACGCCGGCTACAACAGAGGTATGTATTCCCTTGAAAGCAGCAGGTAGCAGCCTTCTGTTCTTTGTGTTCTATGTATAGATGTGTACTACTTCCTCTGTTCTGCTAAATATATTAGTCACCAAGCAGCAGCGCTAAAAGAGTGGTTCAGTCGATGGGTATCAAGGAACCTGATGAACTATGTAATTAGATTCAGTTGGTTCTTTCCCAACACAAACACAAGTTAACTGTGAGATAGCCACAATCTTCTTCTAGCAGAGAAATAATTGATTAGGTGTGAGAATTTGCATGTCTGTCTATCCGACCTGATGGGCGAGAATTTGCATTCTATCAACGAATTTGCATCCAGATTGTGCAATGATGTTAGTAATTTGTGTTCGTCAAAAGATGAATTTCCTGCTGATATCCGTGGGGTGCTAATTTGCTTGATTTGGTCAAGTAGAGCAAGCTTTACAGATTTCAAAATTCAGTTAACGGAAGAAGTTAGAATTCTCATTCCTTTTCAGTGGGCAGTGGGCATCATATTTTTGTATTATGTTGTGGCAAAGTAGTAAAGTTTAATGGTATGGTTGTACCACTAGCTCTACAAGGATATCATCCATGGTCCCTGCTTGTACTGCATTTCTTCCCATCCTTTAGTTGTTAACAACGTAGATATATCTAAAGAAACTGGTTCATTTGAATCCCATAACATTCTTTTTTCTGAAAAATCATGTTGTTTTATTCTAACTAAATTAGCAGTACGTTTCATGTGCACATTGTGCTTGGTTCACCTTTCAGTTACCACAAACCGAAGGCAAAGAAAAACTAAGTATGCCTTTCCATATATCCTTCTGATCATAGCCATCTTTGATCATTACTACTGAATCGGCAGGAACAAAAGCAGCAAATAACAATAATACTAGGATTATTGTGCACTACAGCAGATCAATCATCCACAAAGATCAGAACACAGTTTCAAGGCGATGATAGCTGCAACATGCTAAGCATATACTGTATTAAATTACAAGATGAGTGTTATTTGCCACTTCACCTTGTGACCTTCAGCAGCTAGGTTCTTCTCTATTGAAGGTGCCTCTGGTGAGACAGTACTACTCTCCTGTGCCTGTACACCTTCAGCTCCATATCTCCCTCCAACTATAGTTGTTGTGTAGTAGTCTGATGCCATTGTCCTGTACAGCTTAGACCTCATCACACCATCTACAGCAAAAAGCCACATGTTTCAGTCAGCAATCATTTCCAATCAAACAAGATAACAAATTACTTTATCAATAACACTCACAAGTAACAAAGAAGCCAGGGTGGATCGGCTCATTGGCACGGGCGAGCCATAAGCGGGCATGATGGCCACAGGGCTGGAGCGCTTCGCGGTGGGAGACACTCACTGGAGAACTCCTTCTGCTCCTGATTACTCCTCTGGTCGACGGCGGCCGCCTCATCCATCTGCGTGATATGGTTCTGCTTCTTGCGCACACACCGCAAGAGGTCACGGCCATGGGGACCGTGAGCCGCCAAGGCCGATGACCAGTCACTTCAGCATGGGACCAAAACCAGGATGTGGCGCTCGGGGCAGTGCACAGCCGACGCCGGGGACAATGCTGAGGTGTGGGAGTGTTGAATCCACTTGGTAGAGGAGGTAGTGTGGGCTGAGATGTGCATGATTGTTGCTGGAAAGCGACGGATCTCACCGGCGGCGGCTGGAATTGAGTGATGGCCGTGAGGTGAAGAAGGGGATCGAGGGCATCTTCAGTGAGAGAGTTGAGTTCGGGAGGAAGGAGAAAATAAGAGATATGGAGGAGAGAACATACAAACACAGGGGGGCCGCCCAACGCGTGGCACCGTGAGCTGGCAGGGGTGGCTGCGCTGATCGTCCCCCAATAAGTAAGGTAATAGAAAAAGAGCATGTTTACCACTCCATGTATTTCCTTACTTTTTTGCGAAAATACTTAACTTTATCTATATCTATTATATTGTATAGTATTACTAATAATATAATGTGCATTTAGAAGTGGATAGCAAGGCTGTGACGCTGACGCTCAAAGGTTGGCGGGGTTAGAAGATCAGCAAATAGTGTGGCTCACATTTTAGCACGAGAAGATGTTAGTAACGAGGTCTGTAGGGTGTGGGTTCAGGACCCATCGAATTGTATTCTTGAAACTGTATCAGACAAGATTCCTAATGAGTTTTTTTAGGAAATAAAGTGGCATATTGATCCCAAAAAAGTGTAGCTCTCAGGGAAGTCGCTCATCGATTGGCCTATATTTCTTAGCATGTCCAACGGGCTGCAGGTCGTGTCCTAAAATGCTGAGATACACTGAAATCCATACTACTTTTAGCACCGGTCGAAACCATTGTTGTTGAAATTCTAATGCAAGGCCTACTTCCTGCTCCGCAGGTTTTTTGCTATCATCCATGTTGAGTTGTCGGTGAAACTAAGAATCTTGATGAAAATATAAATATCATACTCTTTTCGTCCCAA
Organism: Hordeum marinum; assembly: GCA_022496015.1. Taxonomy (NCBI): domain Eukaryota; kingdom Viridiplantae; phylum Streptophyta; class Magnoliopsida; order Poales; family Poaceae; genus Hordeum; species Hordeum marinum. The sequence goes on along the minus strand of CM039677.1, from coordinate 3,068,495 downwards.
AATAAGTGTCTTAACCTTAATACAATTTTATACTAGAGCTAATACAAAATTGAGACAGTTATTTTAAAACGGAGGGAGTATATGACTTTGTTTTTAACAAGAACAGTGGGGAGCCCCAAACACTATTTTACTACAATATTTTTAAAATGTATATAGAAAATATCCAAATAGGCCATTTTGATTGAATGGGAATGTTCATCCACATGAAAAAGCCCAAAAATATAATAGTTGTTGCGAGGGTATTCTATCTCTCTCCGAATTTTGTGAGCAGTATTGGCTAAACTTTATCGAGTTCCCTATTTCTTTTAAGGAGAAGTTCCTAACTTTATTTTGTTTAATGAGGGAAAGTATGTTGATGTAGCTAAAGAAATATTCCATGAGATTAACATGTCGTATTTTAAATAATTTTGGATCTAGAAAAAAATTGATTAACATTTGCATGAACAACTAATATATTTTTGCACATGTTATAATAAATAAACTTGAATATAAAGTATTTTCCCGTTGCAACGCACGGGCATTTGTGCTAGTAAAACTAAAGTATTGTAATACTAAAATAATTTAGCCTGCAAGTGAATAATATCGCGGTTTTGACATCACAGAGTATTGTGGAATATTGAGAATACCAAAGTATAAATAGCTAGCTAGCCATTTGAAGAAGTTTTCAAACATTCGCATTGCTATCTAATTTCAGACGTGCCACATTGCTAGCTAGCCAGATGTATAAAATTGGCATGCACAAGCTAGATCGGTGAAACACTTTGGTTACTGCAGTAGTTGCATGTGAAGATGTAAAGAAACTGCAGGTACTGAAGTTAGAAGTTACACATCTCTGTTACTGATACCCTGCTCTTTCAACAAGTACATACACATCTTTTGTCATTTGTCTAAGCATGCATTCCTGTCCAGAACTGGACTCTGCATCCTGACTTCCTGAGCTTTCATTTGTCTCACCACTATCTTGAGATCAGCAGCGAACATCCCTTATGTTTTTCAGAAGTATCTTTGTTCTTTTTCTTGTTATTTCACAGAGTGGCTTCCGCAAATGCCATAACAAGCACCGATCTTAAGAAAAGGTGAAAATCTCATGGTCGATCAGTCCAAAGATGCATTAGTTTCATCTCATTTAGTATCTTTCAGTGCTTGCCTGCTTGTGTGTTTATGACATGCTTGGTCTTCTGCTTCTGCTAAGATAATACTAGACGATTTGGTTGGTTTCAGAAACAAGCTAGGTGCACTTAACTGTGAACGCCGGCATGCAGCCTAATAGGCGTCTCCTTCTCCTCATTGGACTTTGCAGTCACAGATACTGATTAATACGATGCGACTGGAAGGAACGTCCCGGACGCCTTACTCCTTACTCCTTCCTTCATTTCCCCAAACATGCACATCATATCCACCTGCAAACTGCGTGAACTGCATGAAACACTGTCTACGATTGAATCACGATGTAAAACAGTAAAAGTATGCAAACATAGTGTACGAGCTAATGAAGAGGTGCTGGTACTGTCTGGTGTCCTCTGAAGGTGAAACCGGCTCAGAGGCGTGCTTTTCAAAACCAATTTCACCACTGCATTTCGATCTGCATAATCATCCAAGAACAGAATGGTCATTTATTCAATAAGGAACCAGTAGTGACTGTTACCTGAGGAACGACTGCACTAATTAAGCCTATAGAATTTTGGTTGCCAGGGACTAGCTTACAGTCCTGTAACTTTTATTGGACTGCACCTAGTAGTGACCAGGTTGAGTTCAACGTTCAGCTCGTTGGAGTGTTTAAAATAAGCTTTGGTTAAGATTTGTCTTCTTCAAAATCTCATGTACAATTAGAAATTGAACAAAATCTCGATATGTTGTGCTGTTATGTCATAACAATTTATCTTCTCCAACCCTCCTCTGAATCTTCCATGACGATGTTGTGATTATATTTTTTGCTCTTGTTGTAACAATATTTATTAAAGCTATGGCGTGTTGGAGCTACAAACTAGACCAGAATTGCATTTTCTTAGTGCAGTTTCAGTTGTTGTTATTCGCTGAAGTGAACAGCTGGGTGGTTGTTCATATATAGATAAAACTTAGTGGACTGATTTAGCAAATTTTGGTGGGAATGTATTAAATGTTGACTGCTGCCAGATGTTACGATCATTGAAACTCCAATTTTGAAAGTGTTAGGTGGAAAACACAACTCCCATCTCCACAAAGATTACGGATTGTTTGAAGCTGCCTGAGTTTTTTGGTTCCTATGAAAGAGAGCGTTATCTGCGCCATGAGCTTAGCAACATGCTTATTAACTGACAGCGGGACGTGCCTGAATTTTTCTTTTGCTGCATGAAGGTGATGAGGAACAGTTACAACTGGATGCCGACGAGGAACAGTTACAACTGGATGACAAGAACAATCTAGATTTGTTGAGGAGGTGGAGAGAGAGGAAACTTGTGGTGCATGCCAAAAATGGCAAGTAAGCTCGCCCATTCCGTCTCTCTATTGTGGACCGAAATGAACATAATGGCAGGGGTCGCATTAATTCAGTTCGGTGAGTGGGCCATGTGGGACTGACCGGACTACAATACACGACCATATACAACAGGAAATACGTTGATCATAATGAATAATGGAGCAAACCAACAGCAGAGATAAAGAGAGCATATGAGCTCCAGCTCAGATTGGCACTTTCCCAAATTGGGTTCCTCATCGCTAGCAATAAGGAGGCCAATGGGTTCCACTAGAGCAATGCAATGTAAAGCAACATCTTATTGGATTTCATTTATAGCTGGAGAAAAACTGATGAATGTTATGTGTGCGGTTCATTTGGTCATCCAGTTGATCCTTCCTTATTTTATTCAAGTCAGATTCATTTACTTTCGCTGGGTCGAGAATTTTTTTGACATTGAGTGCAATGAGGAGTATCACATATCTATAAACCATAAATGTTTTGTCTTCAGTAGAACATAATCATTATGTTTATTCATGAAAAAATTAAATGCCCATGGCAACCCATGGACACTATACTAGTTTAGTTAAAAGACTTGGGGTGGGTGTGCAATCAATGAAGCAAACCTGCGCCCCGCCATATGCAACCGGCTAGATGCCATGCGTCAAAAGTAGTTTTTACGAGAACAATGCTCTACCTCCAGCACTACACTATTTTTTTTGAAAGGGAGGAACAGAACCCCGGCCTTTGCATCAGTCGATGCATACAGCCATATTATTAAACAGGAAGCAAACAAAGTCTTAGGTTCGACAAGGTCTCACAGTCTGAGCCATAATAGTAAAAAGGAAAGGTGAAAAATGACTGCCACATCCGACGATATTAAAAGGCTACGATGCCTATACACCTAGCCCATTAACAGCTCGCCATCCAAACCGACTGAAGATAGCCCGTGCGACCGTCTTCCACCGGTTGCATCCAATATCCATAAACTCCCTGAAATCCGCATGATTGAGTAAAGACCACGTACGGATCCAAGCAGTGGCTCTGTATATGACCTGCAATTTTTTTTAAGATTCTTGCCATTGAAAATTATATCATTTCTAGTATTCCAAATAGCCCAAAGTAAAGAACTTATTCCAATGCGAGATAGGGATAGGGGTTTTACTAGCAGAGATGGAGATGGGAAATACAGATACCACCCACCCTATCCCTCGGAGAGGAGGAGATGCTACTATGTCAAGAAGCCTCGGCAGGATCATGGGGAGAGTAGGAGGAGGGGAGACAACTCACATTTCACTCCCAACTCAAGGAAAAGACGGCCGACACAGATGTGGGTTCCTAAGGGGGAGGGTGATAAGGATGAGGGAGATGAATCTTTTATCCGCACCCTAGACAGAAGACTTCCACGGTGTTTGATCGCATCAAAGAGCATGAAGGTATAAAGGAGGACCCTGCCAGGGAGCAGGGCCGCCGGGAGCTATGATCATTCTAGCCTGGAACTGCCGAGGGTTGGAGTTGGACTCGGCAGGTGGCGAACTTCGAGACCTGGTTAGGTCATACAACCCAGTTGTGGTGTTCTTATCATAAACTAAAAAGAGATCGGGGGCAATGGATAGACTCAAGTGGAGCTTGGGTTTCAACAAAGGTGTAGCGGTGGATTGTAAGGGCAAGAGTGGAGGATTAGCACTTTGGTGGAGGGACCATGTTGAGGTTACTGTGTGGCCGTGGTGCCAATATTACATTGATGCGGCTATTGTAAATGACGGGGTTTCCTTTAGGTTCACTGGAATATATGGAGAGCCTTGCGTAGAGAAGATATTAAAGACTTGGGAGGTTTTACGCTATCTTCGTGCCCAAGACAATCCCCAGTGGCTATGTGCGAGGTATTTGAACGAAGCCCTCTGGCAGGATGAGCAGCAAGGAGGTAACCCAAGGTATAGGAGACAAATGGAACTATTCGAAGACTGCCTGTCCGACTACGGGCTGGCGGATCTTGGCTTCTCAGGGTACCCATTTATATGGGATAGTAAGATGGATGATAGGGACAATATTCAAATGCGGCTGGACGGGGCGACTTGCAACGGAGAGTTTGCGCAGATTTTCACGGCAGTCGAAGTGCAACATGTGATGACGGAAGAGTCCGACCATCAAGCGCTAATAATAAAAGCATTGATGACGGAGGGGGAGACTCGCGCGCGTGGACAACGTCAATTTATGTACGAGGCAACATGGGCGCGGCATGAGGAATATGAGGCCATGGTGGCCGCTGCATGGGAGGAAGCTCATGCAACCAATCAGCAGGAAGGGTGGCTCGCTACAGCGTGCAGGAGCCTGAGGGTGGCGACGAGGAACAGGCAGGAGTGGAATCGAAGAGTTTTTGGCTCTATCAAGAGGCAAATAGCGCACCTCAAAGCGCAGCTGGTGGATGCAAAGGAGCGGGCCGCCCGGACGGCGTATAGCCAGAAGATATAGGAGATTGAGGACCACCTACATGAGCTCTATGTGAGAGAGGAGGTATATTACAAGCAGCGCTCACGAGTATAATGGCTCACAGAGGGAGACCAAAATACAAAGTACTTTCAAAATCGTGCCTCACACCGGAAAAGAAAGAATACAATCAAGGCGCTGCAGAGAGAGAGGACGGGTCGAAGTGTACGGACGATGATGGGATGAGAATGATGGCCGCTCTGTTCTATGCACATCTGTTTGCTTATGAGGGCGCGAGGAGGGTTCTGCAACATACTGAGGGAGCTGTGACCGACGAAATGAATGCAAAGATGGGCGCTCCTTTCACAGATGATGAGATCGAGCTGGCCCTCTTCCAGATGGGGCGTACAAAGGCGCCGGGCCCGGACGGCCTCCCGGCCATGTTCTACCAACGCCACTGGACGCTGGTTAAGGATGATGTGTGTGGTGCGGTATGTGAGTTCCTCGCGGGGACAACAGCTCCTAACGGTTTTAACGACACGATTTTTGTGATGATTCCAAAAGTAAATTCACCAGAGATACTGTTGCAGTTCCGTCCTATCAGTCTGTGTAACATACTATATAAAATTGCGGCGAAGGCACTGGCCAACCGCCTGAAGGTGGTACTTCCCTTCATGATTTTAGTGGAGCAGAGTGCGTTTGTGTCGGGCAGACTTATGGCTTATAACTGATAATGTTCTGGTGGCTTATGAGTGTGTGCATGCCATTAGGAAAAGGAAGCGGAGGAAGCCTATATGTGCGGTGAAGTTGGACATGATGAAGGCTTATGACCGAGTCGAGTGGGACTTTCTAGAGAAAATGTTGCTGAAGTTTGGTTTCTATAGTCACTGGACAGAGATGGTTATGAGGGTGAAGCTGAATGGTGGCCTATCCCAGAGGTTTCACCCCACCAGAGGGCTTCGGCAGGGAGACCCACTCTCCCCATACCTTTTTTTGTTCTTCGTAGAGGGCTTCTCATCGTTGCTGAAGAGTGCACAGAGGGAGAAGAACATCAAGAGGGTGTCCTTTGGGAGCGTCGGCCCAACCGCCACTCGTCTTCTTTTTGCTGATGATAGTGTGGTTTTTGTGGAGGGCTTGCGTGCGAATTTTGAGGCACTACGCTCCATTTTGCAGGATTATGAGGCCGCCTCGGGCCAAAAAGTTAATCTTCAGAAATCAATGATTTTCTTTGGCAAAGGTACTTCTGGTGATGATAAAAATGAGCTCAAACAAGTGCTTGAAATAAAAGAGGAGGCCTTGAGTTAGCGGTACTTGGGACTCCCTACGGTGGTGGGGAGATCTAAGGATGGACGTTCAAGTACGTCAAGGGCATTGCGAAAAGGAAAGTGGCTGGATGGAAGGGTCAAGGCTTATCTAAGACTGCGAGGGAGGTGCTGGTCAAATCGGGCCTTCAATCAACACTAACTTTTACCATGAGATGTTTTCAACTCACTAAGAAAATGTGCAGGAACCTATCATCTATTTCTTCGAACTTCTGGTGGGGTGAAGTAGATGTTCATAAGAAGGTGCATTGGATCGGCTGGGATAAGATGTGCACGAGAAAGCATGAAGGGGGTCTAGGCTTTCGGGATCCAAAAGCTTTCAACCAAGCTATCCTTGCCAAACAAGCTTGGCGCTTGCTACAGGTGCCAGACTAGCTGTGTGGAAGGGTTTTGAGGGCACTGTACTACTCTGACGGATCAATTTTAGATGCTACGTGTCCTGGTGGGGGGTCTTACACCTTTAGGAGCATCTTGCACGGTCGTGATCTTCTCCTTGATGGTGTGATTTGGCGATCAAGATCCATCATGATAACTGGTTACCAAGGAGGGATAGCCTGAGGCCACTGGGCCAACGATACATTGAGGGCATAACTCGCGCCGGTGACCTGCTGGGTGCCGACGTCCTCTCTTGGGACATGAGCAAGGTGCTGGCGATGTTCGCCCTGAACGAAGCACAAGAAATCTTACAAATTCCTGTTGGTGGGCCGGGGGTTCAAGATTACCAAGCATGGAATTATACTAAAAATGGTATTTCCTCTGTTCGCTCAGCATACCATATCCACATGAGCTAGAAGCGGGTGAGATCCGGACGGCCGGTGTCCTCATCTTCAGTGTCTGATCACAAGTCCTGGCTGAGCCTTTGGGACATAGTTGCGCCAGGCAAGGTTAAAATACACATGTGCCGGCTGATCCGGAATGGGCTGACAGTGGGAGCGGAACTGTTGCGGAGGAAAATGAAGCAATGTGTCTTTTGTAGAGGGACATTTGTCCCGGTTCCGGAGGGCCATTTGTCCCGGTTCTAGAGGGTCATTTGTCCCGGTTCCGGAACCGGGACTAAAGGGTCGTTACTAATGCCCAAAACCTTTAGTCCCACTTTGCCCACGAACCGGGACAGATGGGGCTCCACATGGCCTCTGCGGCTTGCCCGGGCAGGAGGGCCTTTTGTCCCGGTTGGTAGCACCAACCGGGACCAAAATGCATCTACGCGTCAACAGTTCCGGGGCTGGGGTTTTTTTTAGAGGGGGGATGGGGGTTTTGTAGGATTAATTTTGGGGTTTAATATATTGTGTTAGCTAGCTAGTAGAGAGAGGTGTCCTCTCTTATCTCCGTGCATGGTCGACGCTACGTACTATACGTATAGAAAGGACTCGACATGCTAGCTAGTAAGCAAATGAAAGAATTAAACCATTAAGTACAGAAGATCGTCATGAACATATACAGAGAGAAGTGAGATTGTTCGAACAACAAGTTTTCGTATATCTATCTGATGCTACTGGCTACATATATACAATATAAGATCTCTTACAATACCCTAACATCTGAAATCAAGTTTCATATGGTATTCTCCCTCTTTCCTGATGACGTATTCAAGAAAGAATCCCGCCAATTCCTCTTGAGTAGCTATTATGCGATCTTGTGGTAGGAGTTGTTCCTGCAGCTCCCAAAGCTAATTCGAAGAAGGGGGTCAATACATATATATATGAATGAAACTCAACACAAATGATGGTAATAAAATAAAATTGTGAATATTATTGCTTACGCACATCAAAATCTTTTTTAGAGTAGCCGCCGTGCTTAGAGATCGTCGCATTGTAGATGAACTCGCATACGTAGTATCCACAAAGATTAGTCCCTGGTTGTTGTCACAACCACTTTACGAGAAATAGAGGTCAATCAAACTGATAATCAAGCATTATATAAATGGTATTGATGAAACTAGCTAGAATCAATATAATGGGAGATGCGTGGAACTAGCTAGTAGTACTTACTTTCGGGCGTGTAAATTTCAGCTCCGTCGGCAATCCCGGAGATTTTGTGGTGAACGGTATCCAAACCCTGCCAGACATAGAAAATAATGATAGTTGCCGAAATGGTGCGATAATGATCGATTGAACTTACTTCTTAAGCATTTCAGTGATGATCGCATATGTCTTGGGATCTTTTCGTCTTGAGTCTAAGACGGTTACTAGTCCCTCCTCAAGCATAATCTCTAGAAGAATAAAGTGGAAGCTGCGCACGCATGCATAACTCATCAATTGCATTACTATAACCTCGAGTAAATAAAGAAAAAAACCGAATATGCACAGTATAACACTCACTCGAAGTTGTAAGGAAAGATTATTTTTTGTTTGTTTTGATGTTGAAGCAACGATTGTAGCAAGTTGGCCTCGGCTTGTTTGGGATTCTTTTTCATCTCCCATTCATGAAAGAGATTTAGGTTAATGAACCCAATATTATAGATTTCTCTTTTCTTGCATTTGACGATCTTCAATCTGCATGATATAGTAAATTATATGTACATGCAATGAAAGAGCTGAGCTATATATAGAGAATTAATTAAAGAAGTAGTACTTACAGACAGTAGCAAGTGACGATTACTTTATCGATGGCCTTTTGATTGAAAAGCTGGAATAACTCCTCAAATGGAACATACAACACGTCAATTCCAACGAGTTCGTGCTTGTCTTTAACCATAATCATCAAATTATCCAACCCAGAGTTCTTCCAGGTGTCCATGTACCACTGATGCAATTTTCGCATCATCGTTGGTAGCTGTTGATCAGGTCTGACAAGAGGATACTCGTGCCGGAATTTGTGTTCGTCCACCTCCAGTGTATCAAAATGTGTATCGTCGGGCATGTAATCAGTAGGATTGGTACCGGGCACCATCCCGGCCGACAGATTTGCGACGACGATATCGCTAGACACCTGCAGCGGGGGGCACGATTGTTTCGCCTGTTCGCCGAGCTGGGGAATTTTTTCCCTATTGCAATTTGTTGTTCTCTCCTTTTGTCAGTTGCAGTGGTTCCGGACCGGCGCGCTTCTTGCACTTTCTTTTTAAGAGCGTGGACATGGTTGTCATCCAGCGGAGTCAGTGCTGGTCGCTTCAGGGCATCCAAAGTGCGCTTCAATTTCACCTCATCTATCTTCTCCTCCGGAGGTGGATTTTTCTTTTTTAAAAAGGCATCCACTTCGCCTTTAGAGATCTTCGCGTTTTCCTCATCGCCCCTCTCGTATGGTAACGGCTCAAGAGGCTTGAGAGATGATGGACCGTATTGGTATCGCCTCCCGCCACTGGTTGTAGTGCTAGACGCCGAAGCGACGGCTGCTATTTTCCTTTGTTGCTTAAGAGGCGCCGGAGCAGACGGAGTGGCGGCGGCGGCTCTCTTCTGCTCTTGCTGACGAGGCGGAGGAGGAGACGGGCTGCTCGGACGCGCCGACGCAGGCGGAGAAGGAGGCGGAGGAGGAGGCGTGCACCGATCACTCGTCGGAGGAGGAGGCGGATAAGGAGGCGTGCCCTGATCACTCGCCGGAGGAGGAGGCGGAGGAGGAGGTGGGCCCTTACTCGCTGGAGGAGGAGGCGGAGGAGGAGGCGGGCCCTTACTCGCCGGAGGAGGAGGAGGCGGAGGCGCCGTCCAGTTCGGAAGCTTGATGAATTCCTTCGGCCATAGACATGAAGTCCTCAGAGCATTCTTCAAGAGAGTTTCCCCTTCGCCGGTAGGGTAGTCAAGTTCGAGCTCCTCATATCCCTCCACTATTTCTTCGACCATGACAACAGCATAGCCTTGTGGAATCGGACGACAGTGAAAAGTTCCGTTGGGTCGAGGAGGTGCAACATGGCCGACAGCCACCATGGGTTTGAGGTGCATCATCAATTGCTTCTTAAGGTGGCAATCTTGAGACTCCGTGATTTCATCCACGGGGTACCTGGGAGCCGTCAAATCAGGCTGCGCAATGAGCTCGGTGGAAGCCACGTTGCTTCTCCGCTGAGATGGCGGGGTAGCTTCTAGGGTAGCTTCGTCAGCTCGATGCCTCTCCTCTAGCGCTTGTACTCTTGCATTCAGGTTATGTATTTCGCTTTGCTCCTGTTTCCTCTTCCTCTCCCTGCTTTTGTAACCGCTTGCGTCGGGAAACCCATGCTTCCATGGTACGGAGCCTATCGTGCCTCATGTTCGTCCTGGGTGCTCAGGATTCCCAAGGGCCATTGTGAGCTCGTCGTTCTCTCTGTCGGGAACGAACGTCCCTGCCTCCGTTTTGGCGATTAACTTCTGAAGCTTGGTGATCGGTAATGTCAGTTGTTCGTTCGTCCAACAACACTTCCCTATTTCAGGGTCCAAGGTTCCCCCAACCCCGAAGAACCAATTCCTTCCACGCTCTGGCCAGTTCAATGTCTCTGGTTCGACCCCTTTAGCAAGCAGGTCATTCTCAGCTTTGTCCCACAATGGTCGGGCTTTGTGGTAGCCACCTGACCCCGTGCGATGGTGATGCTTCTTCTTTGCATCATTTAGTTTGTTTATCGCTGACATCTTCTTACTCTTCTCCGATGTCTTGTGGGCCACAAATGCGGGCCATTGTTCTCTTATCTTCTCAAATCGGCCCTCGAATATTGGAGTCTTATTTTTGTCGACAAACTTTGTTTTTAACTCATTCTTCCACCTCCTGAATAGCTCTGCCATCTTCTTAAGAGCATGAGTCTTGACCTTTTGCTCTATAACTGGCTTTTTGTGGATGCTCCTCTTCCGGTAGGGTGAAATTTGCCTTCAGCGCGGTCCAAAGATCATCTTTCTGTCTATCGGTGACAAAAGACACTTCAGGGTCTCCGGCCTTCGGCTTATTCCATTGGTGGATGGTGATCGGGATCATCTCCCTAACAAGAACCCCGCACTGAGCAGAAAATGCATCCTTGGTCCGGCTGGGTTCAATCGGTTGGCCATCTCTATTGATGCTGGTGATCATGAACCTTTCATCCGGGCGCAACTTTTTCTTCGGGCCTCGTCTCATTACCGAAGTTTGGCTCGATCCGGATATGGAGGGCTAGAAAAGAAGAAAGAAGAGAGTTAATATGTGTACACATACCAAAATAATTAATGCATCAATTAGCTAGTCAGCACAGGCTTAATTATTATATATACCTCGTCGGACATTCCAACAACTCCTTCCTCCGTTCGCTCATCGGAGTCGTCATCACGGTCTCCTTCCTCCGTTCGCTCACAGGAGCCATCATAAGCATGTCCTTCCACCTCTGTCCAATCACCGAAGCCTGCTTCACCCTCTTCTTCCAGACCATCGGTGTCGTTCCGAAACTCGAAGAGATAACCTCCTTCCCGGACGATGTCGCCCACCAACAACGGTCCTTCGCGGATGATTTCCCCCAACGTCTCTTCTTATTCTAAGTTTCTTTGACGATCTCCATAGTTTCTGCAAAATATTAATTACAACATGACACTTAATATACAAACATGATATATCATGGATATATTAGTGTGCCAAACATACAAGTTTTGCCGAAAAACATGGGGGCATGTGCTGACACCAGTTTTTGGCACGACAATAAACCTATATAAGATGGCGCCCGAAAGTAAACACCCGTGCAACCGATGTCTCATGGAAAATGTGACTAGGGGTGAAACCGGATCGGATTCGGATGGATAATCTCTCATGTCGAAGTTATCGGAGAGGGGGTATATCGGAGAGGACGTGACTAGGGATGGAAAATGTGATGGGCCTCGAGAGTTGGTCGCCCACATATCGAGACGGGGGTGAACATTTTACCTTAGTAACTTAGAAAAAAATGTTATCGGGGAGGGGGTATATCGACCCCCCACCTCCTCATGTCGAAGTTATCAGACAGGGGGTATATCGACAATGACATACGTTCCGGATCCTTTGGAAATGTCTCAGGGAGCCGATGCCAACGTGATGATAGGGGGCCGGGGTGCTCCCATGGCCTTGTTGATAGATAGAGCCGATGTCAACGTGATGATAGAGCCGATGCCAACATTTTCATTTAATAAAAAAACAACTTCAAAAAAATACTTGCTTCGCCAACATGAACATATACACACATGAACATATCAAAAAAAGATTTGCTTCGCCAACTTGATGATAGAGTCGATGCCAACTTGAACATATACAAATATATACATGAACATATATATTTATATATATATACATGAAAAAACATATACACATATACATGCCCGCAAAAAAATACACATATACATGAAAAAACAGAGCACGCGCGGTGCTGCCGGCCGGCGACCATGGAGCAGTGGCGACGGGGAGCAGGGGACATTGGAAGGGGGGCTCACTGTGGGGGGCGTCGCGATGGCTTGATCGGTGACGAGGCCGGCGACGAGGATGACGGGCTCGGGGGGGCAAGGGAGCGACGAGGACGGCAGGCTCGAGGCCGGCGACGAGGATGGCGCGAGGGGAGGTCGAGGGTGCGGGCAAGGGCGAGGGTGCGAGGGCGCGTCAGGGAGTAGGACAGCGGGCTCGAGGCCTGCAACGAGGACGTCGTGCTGCTTGGGCGAGGGCGCGGGTGAGGGCTCGGGGAGGGGAGCGCGTCGGTGACGGTGAGGGTGTGGTCTGGCAGCCTGGAGGCGTCGTGCTATTCGGCGCGGCGTCGGGGATGCCAGCGACGAGGACGGCGGGCTCGGGGAGGCGATGACGCGGCGTCGGGGATGAGGACAACGGGCTCAGGGCAACTGGTGGATGAAAACTGAAATTTTCTAAGTGTTTTCTTATATACAAGAAGCATTGGTCCCGGTTGGTGGCACCAACCGGTACTAAAGGTGGGTATTGGTCCCGGTTGATGCCACCAACCGGGACCAAAGGTCCCTTTTCGTCAGCCCAAAGGGCGGGAAGCAGGGACCTTTGGCCCCGGTTGGTGGCACCAACCGGGACTAAAGGTTGGTATTGGTACCGGTTGGTGCCACCAACCGGGACCAAAGGTCCCTTTTCGTCAGCCCAAAGGGCGGGAAGCATACCTTTGGTCCCGGTTGGTGGCACTAACCAGGACTAAAGGTGGGTATTGGTCCCGGGTGGTGCCACCAACCGGGACCAAAGCCCTGTTCCTGGTGCGGTGGGAGTTTAGTCCCACCTCGCCGAGCGAGGAGCGCACATACTGGTTTATAAGCACGGTTGAATTGACTGTCTCGAACTCCTCTCTACCGTAGGCAGTGCATGCCTAATTGTCTCTGCCTGTTGGGCCTACTTGCCCCGTGGGCGTGTCCTGGCCCATGTATATTGGTTTACTAGTCATATGCAAGCAATGGTGGCTTAGTAGGTGGGCATTTTTTTATGTTATTTTTTTGCATATTAAAAGTTCTTAACAAAAAATACTTTATGGTGGCTTAGTGTGTTTTATCATTATATTCTTTTTGCTATTAATTTTTTGAACAAACAATACTTTGATAATTTTAGTTGCATAATTTCCATTATTTTTGTTTTGTTTTTTGCTTTACTTTTTGCTTTATTTATTTCCAGTGTTTTTTATCGTTATATTCCTTTTGCTATTAATTTTTTGAACAAAAAATACTTTGATAATTTTAGTTCCATAATTTTTATATAATTATAGTTTTAGAAATACTAGAGGTTTATAAAAGCTTTTTAGTTGATTCTTTTTTGAAATCTACTCCCACGATGTTTTGAAAGAAATTAAAAAACACTTCAAATGAACTCAGAAAAGGTTGAAAGTTGGCATGGCATCATCATTTCACCCACATAGCATGTGCTAAAAAGTTGAGAGGGTTACGACAAAAATTGGATGCATTTCGTGCACAAAATGGACAATCTCTTTCAAAGTATTACGGTTTCGGACGAAAACTCATCTGTTACAAAGGGATTTCATTTTTTGAACTTATTTGAACTCCATACATTTTGTGTGTTCAAATGCACCATTGAAAGCCACATCATTAATTTTCAGCCCTTTCAGACTTGATCAATTGGTATTTTTCATGCACTTGCTGATTTTTTTGAGCTAAATGACCCTGAAATTGATAAGCACTTTAAATAAACTCTGAAAAGGTTCAAAGTTGGCATGGTATCATCATTTCACCCACATAGCATGTGCTAAAAAGTTGAGAGGGTTGCGACAAAAATCGGATGCACTTCGTGTACAAAACGTACCATCTGTTTCGAAGTACGAGGGTTTCGGACGAAAACTCGTCTGTTACAAAGGAATTTCATTTTTCTAAACTTATTTGAACTCAAGAATTTTTGTGCATTCAATATGCACCATTTAAAGCCACATACTAAAATTTCAACCCTTTCTGACTTAATTTGCTATTTTTCATGCATTTAATGATTTATTTTGAGCTAAATGTTCCTGAAATTGGAAAGCACTACAAATAAACTCAGAATAGGTTAATACTTGGCATGGTATCATCATTTGACCCACATAACATGTGTGTAAAAGTTGAGAGGATTACAGGAAAAACTGGATGCACTTTGTGTACAAACTGGACCATCTCTTTCGAAGTACGAGGGTTTCGGACGAAAACTCATCTGTTACAAAGACATTTCATTTTTATAAACTTATTTGAACTCAAGAATTTTTGTGCATTCAAGATGCACCACTCAAAGCCACATATTAAAATTTCAACCCTTTCTGACTTCATCAGTCTTCACTTTTTCTTCGCTTCTGTCCTGTGCTTATTGTTTCGTAACCATGGATATTCTTCATCGCTTAACATGGTGCTTGGATCAGCATTTTGAAGGGAGGAATTTCATGAAAAGTTTCATAATTTCCAGACATGTCTGTCTTGCCCTCCAATCCCACGATGTCTCTTTTTCCTGAAAGAACTATGTGGCGCTTTGGCTCATTGCATGATGTATTCGCTTCCATATCTTTCATTTTTCTCGGTTTGGTAGACATGTCCTTCACATAGAAAACCTGCGCCACATCATTGGCTAGGACGAATGGTCCGTCTGTGTACCCAAGATTGTTCAGATCCACTATTGTCATTCCGTACTGTGGGTCTACCTGTACCCTGCCTCCTGACAGATTGACCCATTTGCACTTAAACAAAGGGACCATAAAATCATGTCCGTAGTCAAGTTCCCATATGTCCACTATGTAACCATAATATGTGTCCTTTCCCCTCTTGGTTGCTGCATCAAAGCGGACACTGTTGTTTTGGTTGGTGCTCTTTTGATCTTGGGCGATCGTGTAAAATGTATTCCCATTTATCTCGTATCCTTTGTAAGTCAATACAGTTGAAGATGGTCCCCTGGACAACGAGAACAGCTCATCAGAAACAGTGTTATCACCTCTAACACGTATTTCCAACCAATCGCCGAAAGTCCTGATGTTTTCATGTGTAATCCAGTCGTCACACTCCTCCGGGTGTTTGGAGCGCAGACTGTTCTTGTGTTCATCGACATACGGGGCCACCAAGATAGAGTTTTGTAGAACTGTGTAGTGTGCTTGAGACCAAGAATGTCCGTCCCTGCGTATTATTGAGTCCCTTCCAATCGTGCCTTTTCCAGTCAGTCTCCCCTCATACCGCGATTCAGGTAGACCAATCTTCTTAAGGCCAGGAATGAAGTCGACACAAAACCCAATGACATCCTTTGTTTGATGGCCCATGGAGATGCTTCCTTCTGGCCTAGCGCGGTTACGGACATATTTCTTTAGAACTCCCATGAACCTCTCAAAGGGGAACATATTGTGTAGAAATACGGGGCCCAGAATGAAAATCTCATCGACTAGATGAACTAGGACGTGCGTCATGATATTGAAGAAGGATGGTGGGAACACCAACTCGAAACTGACAAGACATTGCGCCACATCACTCCTTAGCCTTGGTAGGATTTCTGGATCGATCACCTTCTGAGAGATTGCATTGAGGAATGCACATAGCTTAACAATGGCTAATCGAACGTTTTCCGGTGGAAGCCCCCTCAACGCAACCGGAAGCAGTTGCGTCATAATCACGTGGCAGACATGAGACTTTAGGTTCCGAAACTTTTTCTCGGCCATATTTATTATTACCTTTATATTCGACGAGAAGCCAGACAGGACCTTCATAATGAGGAAGCATTCAAAGAAGATTTCCTTCTCTTCTTTGGTAAGAGCGTAGCTGGCAGGACCTTCATACTGCTTTGGAGGCATGTCGTCTTTTTTGTGCAAACGTTGTAGGTCGTCCCGTGCCTTCGGTGTATCTTTTGTCTTCCCATACACGCCCAAGAATCCTAGCAGGTTCACGCAAAGGTTCTTCGTCACGTGCATCACGTCGATTGAAGAGCGGACATCTATGTGTTTCCAGTAGGGTAGGTCCCAAAATATAGATTTCTTCTTCCACATGGGTGCGCGTCCCTCGTTGTCATTCGGAACAGATAGTCCACGAGGACCCTTTCCAAATATTACTTGTAAATCATTGACCATAGCAAGTACGTGATCACCGGTACGCATGGCGGGCTTCTTCCGGTGATCTGCCTCGCCTTTAAAATGCTTGCCTTTCTTACGACATTGATGGTTGGTCGAAAGAAATCGACGATGCCCCAGGTACAGATTCTTCCTGCATTTGTCCAGGTATATACTTTCGGTGTCAGCTAAATAGTGCGTGCATGCGTGGTATTCCTTGTTTGTCTGTCCTGAAAGGTTACTGAGAGCAGGCCAATCATTGATGGTTCTAAGCAGCAACGTATGCAGGTCAAATTCCACCTGTTTCTGCTCACCCCACACACGTACACCGTTTCCATTCCACCGCTGTAAAAGTTCTTCAACTAATGGCCTTAGGTACACATCAATGTCGTTGCCGGGTTGCTTAGGGCCTTGGATGAGAACTGGCATGATAATGAACTTCCGCTTCATGCACACCCAAGGAGGAAGGTTATACATACATAGAGTCACGGAACAGGAGTTTTGATTGCTCCTCTGCTTCTCGAAAGGATTAATGCCATCCGCGCTTAAACCAAACCATACATTCCTTGGGTCATCTGCAAACTCAGCCCGGTACTTTCTCTCGATTTTTCTCCACTGCGACCCATCAACGGGTGCTCTCAACTTCCCGTCTTTCTTACGGTCTTGATTGTGCCATCACATCAACTTGGCATGCTCTTTCTTCCTGAACAGACGTTTCAACCGTGGTATTATAGGAGCATACCACATCACTTTGGCAGGAACCCTCTTCCTGGGGGGCTCGCTATCAACATCACCAGGGTCATCTCGTCTGATCTTATACCGCAATTCACCGCATACCGGGCATGCGTTCAAATCCTCGTACGCACCGCGGTAGAGGATGTAGTCATTAGGGCATGCATGTATCTTCTGCACCTCCAATCCTAGAGGGCATACGACCTTGTTTTTTGCGTACGTACTGTCGGGCAATTCGTTATCCTTTGGAAGCCTCTTCTTAAATATTTTCAGTACATCCTCAAATCCCTTGTTAGGTATACCATACTTTTCCTTCCACTACAGCAATTCCAGTACGGTATCGAGCTTTGTGTTGCCATCTTTGCAATTGGGGTACAACCCTTTTTTGTGATCCTCTAACATCCGATCGAACTTCAGCTTCTCCTTTTCACTTTCACACTGTCTCCTTGCAACAACAATGACCCGGCGAAGATCATCATCGGGCACATCGTCCGATTCCTCTTGATCTTCAGCTTCCCCCGTTGCAGCATCACCGTATTCAGGGGGCACATAGTTGTCATCGTACTCTTCTTCTTCGCCGTCTTCCATCGTAACCCCTATTTCTCCGTGCTTGGTACAAACATTATAGTGTGGCATGAATCCCTTATAAAGCAGGTGGGCGTGAATGGTTTTCCGGTCAGAGTAAGACTTCGTATTCCCACATATAGATCATGGACAACACATAAAACCATTCTGCTTGTTTGCCTCAGCCACTTCGAGAAAAATCATGCACACCCTCAATGTACTCGGAGGTGTGTCTGTCACCGTACATCCATTGCCGGTTCATCTGCGTGTATTAAGTGTGTCAAAAACCATTACAGAACATCATGAATAGATAAGTGACCAAATTAATAGAAGTTCATCATCACATTAAAACCAAAGTACATACATTGTTCTCATTGAACAACATATAGCTCTCCAGAGCATCTAATTAAACCATACATTGAAACTATGTAAAACATTTCAATGCAACAACAAATACGATCAGAATCGCAACCAAGGTAACAATTGATCCAACGGCATAATGATACCAAGCCTCGCTATGAATGGCATATTTTATAATCTTTCTAATCTTCAAGCGCATTGCATCCATCTTGATCTTGTGACCATCTACGACATCCGCAACATGCAACTCCAATATCATCTTCTCTTCTTCAACTCTTTTGTTCTCTTCTTCAACTCTTCTTAATTTTTCTTTTAAATACATGTTTTCTTATTCAACTAAATTTAACCTCTCGACAAGAGGGTCGTACGTAATATCCGGTTCACATACCTCCTAGCTAAAGACATCTATGTCAAGTTGGTGTCGGCATAATTGCCATAAACACCAAATGAAACAAATAGTTATAAAAGATAATATATACCACATCTGAATCATAGACAGGACGAGGGCCGATGGGGGCGGATGCCAAAACCATCGCACTATATAATAACAAGCAATAATACAAGTAAGAAAATTAGACAATTATCTATCTAATCATACAAGTAAGATTTTTTTTCTTTTATAAAGAAGATAAGAACAAGAGGCTCACCACGGTGGTGCCGGCAACAAGATCGGCGCGGGCGATCGACTGTGGTGAAGACGGGGATGGGACGTGAAGGACCGCTAAATCTGGACAAATCTTGAGGAAAATGGAGCTTGGAGGTCGAGTTTGGAGAGGAGAAAGCTTGAGTAGTGTGGCTCGGGCATTTCATCAAACACCTCATGTGCATAAGAGGTGAGCTAGAGCACCACAAAGCCCTCTCCCTCCCGGCCAGGAAAAAACAAAGCAGTGGCTCGCGGGCGAGGGGTATATATAGGCATCTCATTGGTCCCGGTTTGTGGTTGGAACCGGGACTAAAGGACTCCCTTTAGTCTCGGTTCCAGCTACAAACCGGGACCAATGGTTGTGGGCCAGGAGCGAGGCGCATTGGTCCCGGTTCATGTCTGGAACCGGGACTAATGGGTCCAGACGAACCGGGACCAATGCCCCACGAGGCCCGGCCGGCCCCCTGGGCGCATGAACCGGGACGTATGCCCCCATGAGTCCCGGTTCGTGACTGAACCGGGACTAATGGGCTGGCCAGGCCTGAACCAAAGCCCTGTTTTCTACTAGTGGGCCCCGGGCAAGCTCGTGGGTGTCAGGGTGGAACTTTGATCTGATGGAGCAGGAGCTGCCAGCACTTTCACCACCTATGTCACCATAGGTTTCCAGCCAGCCCCCTTGATAGCGGAGGTCACGCCAAGGGCGTCTTTGCAGACTACATGCTCGTCGGAGGTGGATCGTACTAGGGGTGAATTTGGGAGTAAGGTCTATGATTCATCATTGTGTGTCCAGTAGTCGATGGTTGTGGTTGGGATGCTGGCAGGTGGCCATACCCCAACTGTTTTGGTAACGACGTGGTCGGCTTGTGGTGTGGCGTTGCTACTTCTTGAGCTTGCGTTGGTTTTCCCTTGAAGAGAAAATTGTGATGCAGCAAAGTAGATAAGTATTGGCCTCGGTTGTTGAGAACCAAGGTATCAATCCAGTAGGAGGTACAAGCAAGGCCCCAATTTATGCACCTATACAAACAATCAAACACTTGCACCCAACACTATAAAGGGGTTGTCAATCCCTTCACGGTTACTTGAAAGGATGAGATCTGAGAGAGATAGATATAAAAGATTGATAGAAGTAAAACTAAATAAAAGTGGGTGAACACATTACTGTTGAGAAATTGATTACAAAGCGCATAGTTATGACGATATCCAAGGCAATGATTATGCATATAAGCATCATGTCCATATCAATTAGACCAAAACGATTCTACATCTACTACTATTACTCCACAAATCGATCGAATCTTGCCTGCATCTAGAGTATTAAGGTCATCAAGAACAGAGTAATGCATTAAGTAAGGTGACATGATGTAGACGGATAAAATCAAGCAACATGATGAAAACCCCATCTTTTTATCATTGATGGCAACAATACAAATACGTGCCTCGCTACCCCTACTATGTCACTGGGTGAGGACACCCGAAGATTGAACCCAAAACTAAGCACTTCCCCATTGCAAGAATTACCAATCTTGTTGGCCAAACCAAACCAATAACTCGAAGAGACTTGCAAAGATATGAAATCATGCATATAAGAATTCAGAGAAGATTCAAATAATATCCATAGATAATCTGATCATAAACCCACAATTCATCGGATCTCGGCAAACACATCGCAAAAGAGTATTACATCGGATTGATCTCCATGAAGATCATGGAGAACATGGTATTGACGAAGATAGAGAGAGAAGAAGCCATCTAGCTACTAGCTATGGACCCTAATGTGTGTGGTGAACTACTCACGCATCATCGAAGGGCCAATGGAGTTGATGTAGATGCCCTCCGTGATCGAATCCCCCTCCGGCAGATTACCAGAAAAGGCTCCAAGATTGGATCTTACGGGAACAGAGGCTTGCAGCGGCAGAAAAGGATTATCATGGCACTCTTTGGTATTGGGGGAATATTCCTGAATTTATAGGCGAATAATTAGGGTTGGAGGAGTTACGGGGAGCCCACAAGCCAGGGGTTGCCCAGGTGGCTTGTGGCCCACCCGTAGGTCTTCTGACCTCTTCTCCAAGTCTCCTGGGTTCCTTTTGGTCCAAGAAAAATCATCGTAGAATTTTATTCCGTTTGGAGTCCGTTTGGGATTCCTTTTCTAGAATACTCAAAAACATGGAAAATTATAAACTGGCACTGGGCACTAGGTTAATAAGTTAGTCCCAAAATTAATAATAGCATATTAATGCATATAAAGCATCCAAAACAGATACTATAATAGCATGGAATAATCAAAAATTATAGTTACGTTGGAGACGTATCAACATCCCAAAGCTTAATTTCTACTTGTCCTCGAGTAGGTATGTGATAAAAACAGAATTTTTGATGTGGAATACTACCTAACATATTTATCCATGTAATATCCTTTATTGTGGCATGAATGTTCAGATCCATAAGACTCAAAACAAAAGCTTAATGTTGACATAAAAATAATAATACTTCAAGCATACTAACAAAACAACCGTGTCTCTTCGAAATAACATGGCAAAAGAATGGTATCCCTATAAAATTATATGTTCTGGCTATGCTCCATCTTCCCCACACAAAGTATTTACATCATTCACAACCCCGATGACAAGTCAAGAAATTCTTTCACACCTTTTATGTTCTCAAACCTTTTGAACTTTCACGCAGTACATGAGCGGGAGCCATGGATAAAAGCAAGACATCAATAGCATCGATTACATCTAAGTTGAACGACTGTCCAAACCAAAGAGACATACAAGTTCATTAAAGTTTAATTACAACATGAGCCAATCGATGTTTCAGAACTACACATAGCATCACTACTTTGGACTCGACTCAAGGGACCGGAGTGTGGATGAAGCCGCCGTCTCTCGTGATGGTCATGAAATCACGGGCGTTGTCATCCTGCATTTGTAGCGTTGTGTCTATCTCACTGTTGGACGGTTGATTTGTGAGGTTGAACTGCCCCGAGGTACGAAGGACATCTTGATGGATGATTTCCGGAAACTCCGACTGGATGCGAAAGAATTCTTGTCTGATGTCCGCGTCCTGGATTGCCGACAAGTTCTCGGCCCAATCTTTGAGATTATTTGGTAGCAAAAGGTGATTATGGTCTCGTACGATCGCCCGCATGTGATGGAGGGAGTAGTAGGCATCCTTCTGACCGCTAGGCGGCTGCTTGACGCAGCAGAACGTCGTATTGTGGGCGAACACGTGCTTGCCATACTTACGAACTTCCTTGGTGAAGGTGCCACCAGATTTGGCGTAGCCGGGGAAAACATCATCAAGAACTTTCTTGACATTTGTGTAGTCTTTCTTTGACTGACGGTCCGAGTCGAAATACGTGGCCATGGAATATTTCGGGCTTAAGAGGATAAGTGTGCAATGTGTGTCACTGCACAAAACACGGAATGTTAAAAAAACGATCGAAATCTAAGAATTCATATGTTACGGGGCGGTTGAGGGGACGACTTACTCGGGAAAGTAAGGCACGAGGAAGTTATCCTTATCTGGGTTTGCCAGAATGACGCCTTCGAGGTAAGAACTCGCGACTTGCCGGTCCCCAGTGCTGCCCAAGATCTTGGCATGCATGTAGAAGGGGTTGACTATCACGATGTCCGGGGTCTTGTTTCTAATGATCCGCATCTCCATACTCAGAGAAAATAGCCGAACGAAGGTGTAGTGCAGCGGATGAAGGCTAAACATAGCGAAGATGTCATCAAACCGCAGGACGATCGTACCCCCCACGGAGTTATCCACAAAGCCCTTGCCCTCTGGCACCTTGGCCACGAAAACCGGGTATGCAACGTCATTCTCTCTGAGACGCCGCTTCTCCAAAGAAAGAACACTGTCATGGAGACTCTGCGTAGCACCGGTTGCAGCATTGAGCATATTCGGTGGTAGCATCAGCCTACCCGCCACATGCACCCTCCTCGAGATATCCTTAGGTGAAGGTGGCCCGTCCTGAGCACGGATCATACTCGATGCCGGCTGGCTCGCACCCTTGTTGCTCTTTCTTTTCCGTCCCTTCTTCTTGATCTGCTGTAATGGGACCGAGTTCTGCTCACAGACCGCCTTCTTGAGTGTGTTGGGGCTGATAATATTTCGCACCTCGGCTATCTGAGGCTCGGTGCAGTCGGCAGCTGGAGGCATCTCCTGAGAACTGAACGCCAGACGACGCCTATTGCAATTGGGTTTCTCCACGGTACCAGCTAGATCGCGATCGTCTTTTGTAGGGTTGGGTTCTTGAGAAGGAGGCCCCAAGAATTCTTCATCATACCCATGTTCGGCAAAGTACTTATCGACGTTGGTAAATGTACCGTCGTCGTTGTCTTCGTCGTCCGGATCCTGTGCCATATGCATGTTCGGATCCTATGCCATAGGGATGTCCGGCATGTCCGGTAGCATTGCGGCGGTCTTGCCTTGTCTTGGCGCCGGCACGACTGGCGGTGTTGTCTTTGGGGTGGTGTCCCCCGCCCCCAAACGAATCTGGCTCTTCGGCCAAAGCAGGGGCCAGCTTAGGCAGGCGCTGAGGGTCATCAGATCATCTTCGTCCGCCCCGGCGGGTCAAATCAGAGGTAACAACTCGTCGCAGCCTAGCAACACCCGAACCTGTTGAACCCTATACACGGTGGGTGTCATCGGATTACCGTGGAACACGGGGTTGCCCGGTTGAACGATTTTGCCCTTGGCGACATCGACCAACTCGTCATTCACGAAGTGCAGGAGAGTGCACGGAACGTCGACGGCGCCCTGCAAAAACATGTAGGGCGTTAGGGATGCCCAGTCAAAGGCAAGGAGATGAAGTCCTCGGCCGAGAGGCTTAATTAGTTACCGTGATGATGGCGTCGAGCTCGGCTAATGTAGAGGCACCGCCAACGGCGGGTGTGCAATTGACGGACGGGCCGCTTGCTGCCGACGTGCCGGCCGGCGTACACCCGGGTGCATTAAGCTCCAATGCCCGTGCCGGCGTCGGAGACACCAATACCGCCGCCGCTGGAGACACCAATGGCGCCGCCACCGGAGACACCAATGGCACCGCCTGCGCGTTGTGCGAGTTTCTGGCCGTAAAGCTGGGAATCGGGGGCGGCCCCTGTTGGCCGCCCGCAATCCACCCCCGCAGACCCTCAACCAAGGTAGGCATAATGGCGATGATCGTCGCTCCCAGTTGGTCTCGCACTTGCTCTGAGACTATCTCCGGAATCCGCGCCACTTGTGCCTTGAGTTCTTGAACCTCGCGCGACTGGCTTTCCGAGCTGGTCTTTCTCTCCTTTCGCTCACCAGCATTATAGTATGACGACCATTTTGTGGACAAGCCTTTGCTGGCCACACGACCAGCTGACGACGGCTTAGTGGGATTATCCTTGTTTTTCATTACGTTCAACGCCCTATTTAGAGTGCTGTCCCAAGGGGTGCTCTGAGACGACCCCGCGCTACTGCTTTCAGTCTCCTTCGCGAGAACAAGCTCAAGCGCCCTGGTCTTCGGATCCGTGGTAAGCTCCTTTGTTACCTCGTCCTCCTTGTACCGGGCCCTGACATAGTTCCTGGTCTGCTTGTCACGGTATTTCTTGAAGCGGGGCGGTAGGCCTTGCTCGGCACGCTCCGCGTCCTCCTTGTCCCATATAGGCTCCGCCACTCTGTAACCGCCGGGACCGAGTTTGTGTTCCCCTAAGTTCAACTCCCATATTTCTTTCCCCCACTGACTTGATTCGGAGGTTGCGCTGCTCTCGCACTTGATCTTGAACTCCTTGTAGTCATCTTCGCTGATCGAAGGATTTTTCGCCTTGATCTTCTCATAACTATCACCTTTGTCAATCATTCTCTTCACTGCGCTTCTCCAAGTAGACAGGGCCTTGCTCATCCTCGTGAGGGCGGCACTGTTCACTTTATTCCCTGAGAGCCGTGTGTTTTCAAATTCAGCGGGGAACTTGTATCGTTCGTGCAGCTTCGTGAAGAGGAGGTTGCGCAAATTCCCTCGGTCCTTATGCCTTAGGTTCTCGGTGTTGATCGAGACGGTGCTCCGGAGAATGCACCCGAGCTGAACCGAGTACCCCTTGACTATATGTTTGGGCTCCATTGGATGCCCGTCGGAGTCGACTTGAGTAAATTCCTCCTTGACGGTGCGGAGCGCGTTCGGGCGCCGGTCCTTCCGTTGCCTCTTCGGTTGGCTGCCATCTGTGTGTGCGCTGCCATCATCAGTGGTGGGATCCTCGGCGGCACCATCAGTGGTGGCATCCTCGATGGCACCATCAGTGGTGTCATCCCCGACGCCACTATGGGTTTTGTAGTCAGGATCGGTGTCTTCCGCGTCGTCCTCATAGCGGTGAGGTTGTTCCTCCATCTCCTGGGACAGCTCCCAGAATTGCTTGTCGCCCGAACCACCGGCCTCATTGTTGTGGGCCATGTTTCGCTATAAATAGGAAAAAAATTGTTCAAAAAGTTGGTTATTGTAAAGGAACAAGATCATGGTCTCATCATTTAGGGTTTGTCGACACTGAGGCATCCTAAAAGCTAAGATTTTATCATTTAGGGTTTGTCGACGCCGAGGCACCCTAAAAGCCTAAGCTTTCATCATTTAGGTTCTTATCGACACCGAGGCACCCTAAAAGCCAAGGTTTTATCATTTAGGGTTTGTCGATGCCAAGGCCCATGCATAACACAAGAGGCAGTTGATCCTGCTTAATTAAGTACTAAGATACCCCGGCCCATGCATTAGTAGCAAGTACCCCATATGTCCGATTTTTAGCAAAGTCATGCTAAAATTCACGGAAAATTTCAGCATGACCTTTGCTGAAAATAGGACATATGGAGTACCCGAATTTGCCGGAACGGAAGTTAATCGACATTCCGACAAACTCAAGGGCCTCTCGGGGTTCCTGCAAAATCATCACGACACGATGGTCACAGATGACACCACTCAACATTGTTCGTTGCGATCAGAATTCAATAGCATGCTGTGCACACTCAACATTCACAAGGCAATATGAATAAGACTACATACTCTGTGTCTCTATGCTTAGTTTCTGTATTTGCTGATCCAGGTGCCTACTGTTAATCAAGAGAATGGAATGCTTGGCACCGAGCCAACAGAAACCATGCTCACATTCCGGTCCGGTGAAGTGCTCCGTCCGAGCCACAAGAATAAACAGAAGGTAATTAACTACCCCTTCAAACCTATTCTAATCTTACTACCTTCAAAAGTAGAAGAACAAGTTGTTAGTTAACCTATCTTGTTTTGCAGGTCTACTTTGGGCAAAATCTGGTCTGCAAGGAATCGATGTCAGCAAAGGGCAAAGGGAGGATCGTCAAGGTCGGCGACCCGGTTTACGTTCTTCAGACATACCCTTCTTCCGATGAAGTTCCAGCCTGAGCAAGGGCATGGTAGCACCTACCATATCTGTTTTTATGTGTGCGTCGAGGAGAAACTCATCTCATCTCTAACATACCATCAAATTTTCCTTAAATGAATGGTCAAGTGATCTGGTATGTGTGGTCACTCTTACAGTATGATCTACACAGCGGATGAATATGCCTAGGCACCAAAAATTTGGAGGTATGTAAGGCTGCAATGTTTGTGATTCATCATTGTTTTCATGAAACGGAATGTCAAGAAAGTTTGTTTGTGCACATGAAAGGAAATGAAAGGGGAAAATTATTTATAACTTCTGTTCATTCCACTGTCATTCCGTTTTTATCGACACTATTATAAACACCGAACACATAGCTCCTTTTTTTATACTATAATGCAACATTTAAGCGCTTTCAGTATATGATAGGAAAAATTAAAAATATATAGTAGTAGCTAGATTCTCCCGTGCATTTTCTGTCATATAAAACTGAGTGCAAATCAGGTAAAATCATGACTATTGCCAAAAATTAACCGGCTTCGCTGCACCCTGAAGATCGACTTTCAGTTTCACAGGAAGCCCTGGACCACGTGCAGAACATGAAAAGCAAATGTTGGATGTTTTGATTTTGTAAACTGATATAGCATCCCATAATCCACATGTAAATTCCTTGTATTGCAGTCACATTAACCAACATAGAACCTCTACTTCCAAACAAAAGAAAAATGTTGTTCCTAGAAGTACTTCACAGTTCACACATATTACTGACAATGACAGTCCTAGAAGCAAACTTATTTTTCAAAATTCCCCTGTTCCAGATCACCACATCCTCAATTGTATGGGTACTGATTGTTATAAGTTATGACATATCCCACAGTATTCATTGGTTTCAAGATATTTTATTTTTCTTCATTTCCAACTAGTGTAACCCCTGAGATTTTTCACACACAAGGAGAAGGCAAAGGGGAGAAAAATACAGGACTATTGTAGAAAACAAGGGCATGGCATGGCAAGGGAGGGAGGAGCAGGAAGGAGGCAAAGGAGGAGAGAGGAGGGAGGGAGGAAGGGAGGAGAGAGGAGGGAGGGAGGAAGGGAGGAGGGAGGAAGGGAGGGAGGAGAGAGGAGGGAGGGAGGAAGGGAGGAGGGAGGAGAGAGGAGAGAGGAGGGATGAGAGAGGAGAGAGGAGTGAGGAAGGAGGCCCGTACCTTGCAGCGAACAGGGTGGCGGCGATGGCGACCAGGGAGGAGGAGGCGACCAGGGTGGCGGCGATGACGACCAGGGTGGCGGCGATGGCGAACAGGGTGGCGGTGATGGCGACCGGAGACGGGAGAGGAGGAGGATCTGGCGAGAGGGAGGGACGAAGGGGTCGGGGGAGTTAGTTAGCTAAATATTTCTAATGGCGCACCCCCGAGCGGTGAGCCATTAGAATGTTTTTTTTCACATTCTAATGGCGCACCGCTCGGGGGTGCACCATTAGAATGTTTTTTTCACATTCTAATGGCGCACCCCCGAGCGGTGCGCCATTAGAATGCTATTTTTTAATATTATTTTATAAGAACAATAATAAATTTTTTCTAAAAACAGTAATAATTTTTTTTATGAATATGAAAAAATATCATCAAATTTTTTATCTGAAAATGGGGGTGCTCAGCGGCGGTGGAGCGGGGGAGGGTGCGGGGGGTGCTCGGCGACGGTGGGTCGTCGGCGGCGGTGGAACGGGGGAGGGTGTGAGGGGTGCTCGGTGGCGGTGGAGCGGGCCGGGGAGGGTGCGGTGGGTCGTCGGCGGTGGTGGAGCTAGCGGGGGAGGGTGCGGGGGGTGCTCGGCGGCGGTGGAGCGGGCCGGAGAGGGTGCGGTGGGTCGTCTCGGCGACGGTGGATCTAGCGGGGGAGGGTGTGGCCGGGGGGGTCGAGATTGAGATGGAGGGTGATAGCGATCTAGATGGAGGGGGTAGAGATCAAATTTGAAAAAATATTCATGAATTCAAAAGGTGCCCATGAAATTTAAAAATATTCATGATCGATTTCAAAAAGTGCCCACGTAATACAATCGAGAAATGAAGACTACGATTTCAATACAATCGATCTTAGCTAGCTATCTGTTCACAATCTTCTTGCCCTTCTTTTCGCAAACGGAGTTCTTCTGTGGAACGGACGCCCTTTAGGTAGGGTGGTCCTGCTTCTTCTTGTGGTGTATGCTGGTACTTCATCGTCGTCGGCATGTTCCATCTTCGGGTCTCCGTACTTGTCGAAGTCTTGCTCATTGGCGACTCCATCCATTCCGATGATCTTCCTTTTGCCTCTCCTCACGACAACACGACTAGGCTTTGACGGGTCGGTAATGAAGAAGCATTGGTCCACTTGGGAAGCCAGTACCCATGGCTCATTTTTTGCGGTGACGTTTGTGCCCGCGGTCTTGGATTTGGCTTCGGGTATAACCATGGTGGTGAAATACCGGTCTTCTTTTAGGACGCTCTTGGCCCATCTGACACGGAACATCGGGACCTTCTCTCCAGCGTAGCTCAGCTCCCAGATCTCCTCGATCCTTCCGTAGTATCTGTCCTTGTCGTTACCGGTGTAGGATTCCATCGTTACCCCGGAGTTCTGATAACCATCGCTCTTCATGTCCTTGTCCTCGGTGTAGAATGTGTAGCCGTTGATATCGTACGCCTCATAGGTCATCAGGTTGTGCTCGGTGCCCTGTGACAAGGCGAATATGAGTTGTTCTTCCGCGGAAGAATCCTCATGTAAAGGGTACGACATAATCTTCTACTTGAACCAACGCCTGAAACATGAGTTGTGCTCTTTGATTATATTTCCGTCCGTCCTCTGTTGGCCTCGGTCATTGTACGTCTTCTCAATAAAGGTTTTGTGCTCTACCACCCAAGGATCGACCACATCTATGTGTTGTAGCGCGACTAGGTTTGCTCTTTCAAAGTCGGCGAGTCGACCCTCGAAGGGGACATGCATTTCGGGGCGCCCCTCACGGTGACCCCATCTAGCGAGCCTGCCGAGGTGCCTGTTGACGGGCAGACCAACGGGGTTCTCGATGCCTTGATAATTCGTATAGTAGGAGATGCACTCTTTGGTCAGAAAGCCCCTGGCTATGCTTCCCTCTGGAAGTGACATGTTGTAAACGTATCCTTTGATGACACCATTCATCCTTTCGAACGGCATCATGCTGTGCAGGAACGTCGGCCCGAGTTGGATGATATCCTCCACGATATGGACCAGCAAATGCACCATAACGTCGAAGAATGTGGGTGGGAAGTACATCTCAAGCTCGCATAGTATCACCACGATCTCTTCCTGTAGCCTTCTGAGTTGCCTCACGCCAACCGACTTCCGAGAGATGACGTCGAAAAAGTTGCATAGGCCAAATAGCATTTCACGGACGTGCGCATCCATGATCCCACGGATTGCAACTGGAAGTATCTACGTCATCAGCACGTGCAGTCGTGAGACTTCATCCCGCTGAACTTCTGCTTCGCTAGGTCTAGGTATCTTCTTATCCTCCCCGCGTGACCGTAAGGAAGTTTTACTCCTACGACGGAGCTGAAAAACTGCTCGATCTCCTCCTGACTTAGAGTGAAGCACGTGGGATGGTAGTCATTTCTGGTCTTCTTGGCCTTTTTGCCTTTGCGACGACTTTCTGTGTCCTGCTTCGCCTCATCATCATCATCATTAGCGTGAAGCTCCTGCCTGATGCCCATTGATTTCAAGTCTGCCCTTGCTTTCGGCCCATCTTTGGTCCTCTTTGGCATGTTGAGCAGGGTACCAAGCAGACTCTCGCACGCGTTCTTCGTGATATGCATGACATCAAGGCTCTGAGGCACACGGTGGATCTTCCAGTACGGCAAGTCCCTGAAAACATACCTCGTTTTCCATACCTTCAGCAGCGGCTCTGGCGCCTTTCGCTTCTTTCCCAGCTCTGGCGCCTTTTGCTTCTTTCCCCGCAGTGGGCAACCTTTCCAATTTTCAACAGCGTGTCTATTTCCTCGCCGCTCCTCGTACGCGGGCGTCTTCGGGGTTCAGTTTCACCATCGAACAGATCCTTGCGTTTTCTCCATGGGTCATCGTCGCAAAGCCACCTTCGATGTCCCATGAACACGGTTTTCGAAGACCCAGGATCTCTATCTAGCTGGCGATACGTTGTGTCATCCATTCACCTGGCGCATCCAGAAAATCCGTGGACCACCTGCCCCGCGAGATATCCGTAACCGAGATAGTCGTGCACCGTCGTGAGCAGTGCGACTCTCATAGGGAAATATTCTTTCTCTACGGCGTCCCACGTATTGGCTGGCGTTTTCCACAACGTGTGTAGCTCCTCTTTCAGCAGCCCCAGATACAGATTGATGTCATTCCCTGGTTGTTTCGGCCCTTCAATTAGCATACTCATGTGAATGTACTTCCTCTTCATGCACAACCAGGGGGGAAGGTTGTACATCCACACAAACACAGGCCAGGTGCTATGTGTGCTTCTCTGGCTGCCAAACGGATTGACTCCATCGGTGCTCGCGCCCAGCATGATGTTCCTTGGATCGTTCCTAAATTCTGGGTCTTCGAAGTTCAACGCTTGCCACTGGCTTGCATCCTTAGGGTGACTCAGCATCTTGTCTTTTTTATTTATCTCCGGATCATTTCCGTCATCTTCCCGCTTCTTCTCCTCCCTATCCGCATACCAACGCAGGAGCTTTGCTACCTTAGGGTTTGCGAAATACCGCTGCAGATGAGGAGTGATCGGAAAGTACCACACCACTTTTCAAGGAGCTTTCTTCCTCTTCTTGTATCGAGTGACGCCGCACACCGGACATATGGTAGACTCCGCGTGCTCGTCCCAATAAATGATGCAATTGTTCATGCACACATGGTATTTCACGTGCGGTAAATCCAGAGGACACACGATTTTCTTCGCCTCCTCGAAACTGGTCGGGCACTTTTTCCCCTTGGGAAGAAGTTCGTGCCAGAATGACATGATCTCGTCGAAGAAAGCGTCGGTCATTTTGTGTTTTACCTTCATCTCTAGAGCCATGAGAGTTACTTTCAGGAGGGTATCCTGGGGCCTGCATCCTTCATACAATGGAGTAACCGCGTCTATCTCCAGTTGATCCAGCTTGGCTTTCTCTCGGGCGGCAGCTCTTGCATTATCCGTCTGCTTGAGAAGCAACTCTTGAATATGAGGGTCCTGCACCCAGCCTCCATCGTCGTCTGCTCCAGCATGATCATGCCCTTCGTCTTGATCTTCCTCATCATCATGCCCGGCATCTTCTACATGATGAATGCGTACAGCATCACCGTCGTGATCATGTCCTAGAGATTCTTCGTCTTCTCGCCTGCCCTCGCCGCGGTGGTTGTCTTGTTTCCCTTCCTCATTTCTTGCCCGACCCCCATGGACGACTTCATAGTCATCTTCATCACCTTGCCACCGATAGCCATCCATGAAACCATGCAAGAGCAAGTGGTCCCGCACCTCCCCAGAATCCAGGTCCGCAATAAGGCTCTTCAGGTTGCATCTTCGACACGGACATCTTATCTCCGTCTCGTTCTTTTGAAGCATCTCGGCCTTCGCGGAGCTCAAAAACCTATTCACGATGCCTTCGGTCATCTTGCGGACCATGGTCGCCTGTGGGGTAGAGCAAAACGATATTTTAGAACCAAGAAAAAATTTGGCATGACTTTCCCTAAAAATAGGACCAAAAATAATGCATAGTGCCAAAATTCTCGCCGAAACGGAAATGAATCAACATTCCGGCAAAATATTGGCAAACTATCGCATTTCAAATACCGGTACCTGCAAACACAAACATATATGCAACACCACAAACATATGCAACACCACAAACATACATAGATCTAGCAAGGCCATAATAAGTGCATGTGCACATTGTTGGAGCGAGCTAGGGAGAAAAAAAGTAGATCTACAACATAAAGATAGCTTTCCCCTTACTTACCTCTCAAAAGAAGGTAATTTAAGCACTTAATTTTGATGAATCTATGGTGCAAATGAGGTGAGGAGGAGGAGGCAGCCGACACAAGCTTGGAGGAGGTGGAGAGAATGAAGTGGGGAAAGTGAGTGTGTACATGTGGCTATCCAAAATATCTAGCTGGCCCCAGGTTACTAATGACGCACCACCTACAAATACGCCATTAGTTAGTAACCCTGGTTACTAATGGCGCACCAGCTGGAGGTGCGCCATTAGAATTTTTGCAAAAAAAAATTTGTTACTAATGGCGCACCAGCTACGAATGCGCCCATTAGAATTTTTGCAAAAAAAAATTGTTACTAATGGCGCACCGTGGGTTTGGTGCGCCATTAGTGTCTACCACACTAATGGCGCACCGACTCATGGTGCGCCATTACTATATAGTAGTGGCGCACCACTTGTCTGGTGCGCCATTAGTGGCCATATCATCTATAGCCCTTTTCCTAGTAGCGCAATGTGAGTGAATAGGGATTGCCATGCAACGGATGAACTAGAGCTATAAGTGTATGAAAGCTAAAAAAGAAACAAAGTGGGTGTGCATCCAACTCGCTTGCTCAAGAAGACCTAGGGTAATTTGAGGAAGCCCATCATTAGAAGATGCAATCCAAGTTATATAATGAAATATTCCCACTAGTATATGAATGTGATGAAATAGGAGACTCTCTATCATGAAGATCATGGTGCTACTTTGAAGCACAAGTGTGGAAAAAAAGATAGTAGCATTTTCCCTTCTCTCTTTTCTCTCATTTTTTTGATGGGAATGTTTGGCCTCTTATTTATTTATTTATTTGGGCTTCATTGGCCTCTTTTATTATTATTAAAGTCCGGACTCTCATCCCAACTTGTGAGGGAATCATACCTTCCATCATCCTTTCCTCACATGGGACAATGCTCTAATAATGATGACCATCACATTTTTATTTACTTACAACTCAAGAATTACAACTCGATACCTAGAACAAAATATGACTCTATATGAATGCCTCCGGCAGTGTACCAGGATGTGCAACGATGAATCATAGCAAATAATATAAAAAACAGACAAGCTATGAAAACATCATGTTAGTTATCTTACGATCATGCAAACCAATGTGAAAATGATGGTGCACATCATAATAAATGGAACGGTGGAAGTTGCATGGCAATATATCTTGGAATAGCTATGGAAATGCCATAATAGGTAGGTATGGTGGCTGTTTTGAGGAAGGGTATATGGTGGGTTTTATGCACTGTAACATCCCAAAATTCCATTTTGGAATGTTATGAATATAGCTATGCATCTATCATCACCATTGCTTGATTGTATGTGTTAGTTGAAATGTCATTTCTGATTTTTCTGAAAGTCCTTTCTACTTTTCCCTATGTTGCTTCCCCTATTTGAAATTTTGGTTAAATGTTCAAAATAAGAGAGGAGTAACATGACACTCCACACCAGGGTCTAATTGGTGATATATTTGAACAATAATAACCAGGGGTTATTTTGAAAATATTTGCAAAAAGGGTTTAAAAACAATTAGACAATTTCTGAAAATAATATTTTTTTCAAAGTGGTCAAATGACAGAATAGAAATGTTCATTAAATAGCATTTATTATTCTGTTAATTATGATATATAATACCCCTATATTTAGAGTCGATTTGAATGCTTTAAATGTATTTGAATGTCTCTGGAAAATTAAAAAAACAGTAAGGGTAACCGTTTCCGGTATTAAACGGGCCGGCCCACGACAGTTACTCGCGAATTAATTAGAAACCGGCCGACCGACGCGTAACGAACGCGCTCCCTCTCGCTGACATCCGGGCCCCACCCGACCGACCGTTGCCCCGAAACGGTCATCTCCTTTCTCTTCCCCGCGCGCGCCGGAGCCGCCGCCGACCGTTTCCCTCTCGCCGGATCTCTCTCTCACTTTACTCCCCCGCACCCCGAGCGCCCCTATATAAACCGGACCACCCCCGCGTCCATTTCCCCCCCCCCCCGAGCCCCTTCTCTCTCTCACCTAGACGCCGTCAATTTCTCGTCGGAGCTCCACCACCACCGGACGTCGCCGTCGAGCGTAGCCACCACACCCGACCACCGTTCGCCTCGCCGTCGCCACCAATCGACTCCGGAGGACCGTCCCCGTCGCCCGGACCACCTCCCCGTCCTCCCCGACCACCGGAACGCCTCGCCATCGTTCCTCGCCGTCTTCGGATCACCGGAGAAACCCCGACGCCGGCAACCTCCCCCGTGAGCATTCCCATCCCTCCGATTCGAAACCGACGGCCCCGATTAGAAATCACTTAAAACCGAACCGGTATCCTCCTAGCATCGGTCGCCCGCTCTAAATCTTCTAACGCGCGCGCTAGCCAACCAATAGGATTGCGCCACGTAGCCCCCTGACCGACGCAATCTTTTTTTTATAATTTCTGTTTTGTTTTAATTAACAGAGTGTTTTCCAATTTTGTTTTGCTTATATCTTTTAATCTGTTTAGAGTTTTGAGTTGATTCTTTTTGCAATAGCTCACATTTTTCATGTAGTTTCACCCTGTACTTTCAAATTTCAAATTTGAACCATAAAATTTGAATGTAATCAAATTTGCTCAAAATCTTCAAATCTGAATAACTAGAGTTTGAAAATAGATTTTGATATGATTCTTTTTGCTACTGTTTGATATTAGTTAGGACTATCTTCATGTTTAGTTTGAGGATTTTTAGGATGACTTTTAATAGTGTTTTAGCTATAAACAGAATCTGCTTATTATTATAATATAGTTTTATAAACTTAATTTTGATTAGTTTGATTTAGAATTTGGTTTTATTTGTTTATTAGGTTCTGTTAGTAAACATTTAGTGTTTTCACTTACTGTTAATAAAAATATAAATTTGCCTAGTTTAATTTCATTTAACATAGGAATCACAACTTCTTTTCAAATAGGCATAATTTGATTAAAACAACTAACTAGTAATAGTTTTGTTTTCAAATAAGTTTTGTATAATTAATTCTGTTTTCTAAGATAAATTTATTTGTAAGTTATTTTCTGTAAGAACATGTTTTGTTAACAAAATAATAAGTTTAGTTTTCATTCTTTTTGTTAATATAACTATAGTTGATTCATATAGTGTTTATCACAAACTAGTATAAACTCTACTAAAGTTTTCCCAACAAACTTAAATTGATTATATTCTGTTTATTAATAAAATATGCTATTGTTTCTTTGCTGACAACAATTGTCTTGTCATTTCAAAATAGTTTTATTATGTCAATAGTGTTTTCATCCCTCACCTTTTGGAAAACAAAACTTTGTGTGTTTTTCTTGCTAGAGACTTTTGTGCATTGGTTGCCTTGTTTGTTTAGTACTTCTTTGCTGAATGTTATGAGTACTTATTTTGGTTGTATGCTTATTTTGAGTGCATTGTTTGTTTCGTTAGATTATCCGGAGTGCGAAGCTTGTTACTTAGAGTCACGCACGTACGAAGATCATCAATCAGGCAAGTCACTTTGATCATGTTTTACCCATGTTTTATATGCATTAGTTCTACCATCTCCCCAGTTGCATGCAAGATAGGTTAGTTGGAAACTTGGTTACATAGTAGTAGTATCATGTGGTAGATACCCCTCTCAACCCCTTTGACAACATTGGCCCCGGGAAACGTTGTTTTACCTTTTGCTATGCTATTAGTAGACGGGGTTGGTTGTGTGATTCATGAGAGTTGAGAGAGTTAATAATTTCAAGACCTACATAATGATCAAGATTTCAATACTCCAAGTTTTCAACATACCTCTGGGTGGATGATGGTTGAACGGCGCCCTGGAGAAACCAGTGGTTAGCCTAGGTGATGCTGGAGATGGCCAGTATTCACGCGGAAAGGTCCACCCAGGCACAAAGGGATGGATGGGTGTTTCAAGACCCAAGGCTTACCTGCACAGCCACAAGTCATTATGGGCTCTGGCTTGGTTGGATATCGTGGTAACTCTGGACAGGCGGTGCTACGAGAGGTAGAAGAACGGTAGGAAAGGATGGGCACCGTCAGAGTCGCAGGGAAACCCTTTGGAAGACCATGTTTTGGTCATCCGTTTCTCAAACACCCTGAAGTGCGAGAAATCAAACGGAGGCGACCAAATCTTGTGGGGAACGTGTGCAAAACTCTG
Organism: Hordeum marinum; assembly: GCA_022496015.1. NCBI lineage: Eukaryota > Viridiplantae > Streptophyta > Magnoliopsida > Poales > Poaceae > Hordeum > Hordeum marinum. Next base: position 3,032,176 of record CM039677.1, on the reverse strand, counting down.
CAGAGTACTTAAACCTAATCGATTAGCCGTGTCCACGGTTATGGACGACTTGAGCCAAAGGAATTGGAACTTCCGGAACTCTCAACACAAATAATATGATGATGTGGGTATTTAATAATTTTGGGTATGAGAATTGGTTGGTGGAACCATCTCATTAATCAACCAACTTAGTAATATTTTTTTTGCTTAACCCCCCTTGATGTAGGAAAAACTTGGCTTTACGCAAAAACTTACCACCCCACCTGCCATATAAGCATATAGACTAGCTGATTATTTTCACACCTCTACTGTGACTTTGCCGGCATATTCCATATGCTGACCTACACGGCTACAACGTATCATGTTGCAGAGTACTTTTCCGACCAGGAGTGAGGACACGTTCTATGCTCAGTGAGATGCCCTTGGAGTCAGATGGACTCATCTACCTTCGACGCTTCCGCAAGATTTAGATATTCTCATGAGTTGGCCTTTAGCCACTTTATTGTAATTTATATTGTAATAAAGGACTCTATATGAGATTGCGATTAATATAATGCTGTGTGATTTACCTTTGATATATACATTGATGTACCGTGTGTGTACCAGCATGATCTTGGGATGGTACGGAAACACCGGAGACTTGGCCTTTCAGGTCGGGTCGTTACAGAAATGGTATCAGAGCACACGCTGACCGTAGGACGTAACCTCTAGGATTGGAAAGCCTTAGGATTGTTTCTTTTTGTCTTTAAATATCTTATACTCTCATCTATTCATTTCTGACTCCTCTCCGATTATTTCAAAATTTATAGATGGCCACCTTCATCCCAGTGTTGATCACAGAGTTTTGCCAGCCTGACGCAACGATGCCCTTTGGTAAGGAGCTGATGAGGATCGTCAAGGACATAAGGATTGCTTTGCCGAGCATCACCGGGATTCCTATCATGTCATTTCCCCAAGATGGACGCTACAGGATCGAGGTGCATATTCCAGGGAAGACCTTTGGGAATCAGAAGGAACCCATAGATCTCAAGTTCGTGGCACCCAGTTGGATACTTGGGAGAGACATGGCCATTCATCGTGCCCTTGGACGTATTCAGGAGGAATACAGAGGTGGAACCATTTCACCAGGACTCAGCATGGTTTGCCGCAGAGATGCCCATGGCAACATCATCACCAATCCCACTGCAGACACCACTATCTCCTATATCCAGACCTTGGAGACTCACATCAGGACTCTGGAGCTTCGAGTTCGTGCTGACACGAAGACTATCAAGAATCTGATGAATCGCGAGCTGGACCTTGAAGCTGATCTGCGAGAGGCCAACTATGAACACGAGCATGAAGTGAAGGACTTCCTAGAGAGGATTGATGAGCAAAATGCACGCATTGCAACTCTGGAAGAGCAGCTAGACATGGGAGAAAACCTTCACCCCGAAGGAGACATGGCACCCTTCATCAGCGACGATGAAGACTATGAGGAAAGCACCACCGGAGGACCTACGACGATGCACTTCTGAGGAAAAACATTAGTTATGCCCTCCATGTATCTTTATTTTAGTCGTTAAAGCGTAGGTCGATGCTTAGTTGTTTGAGATTTGTATTTCCGATGTTTGACATTGATTGAATAAATGAATGAGTGTTTGGTGTGATATGTTTGTTGCATTGCATATGGGTAGTGAATTTCTTCTAGACCCTTGTTCTATTCTAATTCTCATCCCTCTGAAAACAGCAAGATGCCTCCACGACGTGAGACTGATTTCACTTTTCCGCCGGAACTCACTCAACTCCTTCAGCAGCAGAATGCACTGATGCAACTATTGATTCAGAATCAGACCAACAACCAGAACAACAACAACAACCACCATCCACCCCAGACTGACAATCTCACCCGTTTTCTGAGGTTGAACCCTCCAACTTTCTCCAGCAGCACTGATCCCATTGTGGCAGATGACTGGCTCCGCAAGATGGAGAGAGAACTTGTCACCGCTGGATGCACTGACGCTGAGAAAGTGTGATTTGCCGCACATCAACTGGAAGGACCAGTAGCATCATGGTGGGAGAATTACACCACCACTTATCCTATTGCAGATGTGACTTGGGAGCAATTCAAGCTTGCTTTCCGCACAGCTCATGTTTCAGCTGGAGCCATGAGTCTAAAGAAGCGCGAGTTTCGCAACTTGCGCCAGGGTAATCGTTCCGTGGCCCAATATGTGGACGACTTCAACACATTGTCACGTTATGCCCCAGGAGATGTGGCCGATGATGCGGCCAAGCAAGAAAAGTTTCTGGAAGGACTCAATGATGAGTTGAGCATACAGCTGGTAGTGGCTAATTTCAACAATTACCAAGAGCTGGTGGATAAGGCACTTATTCTGGAAGGTAAACAGCAGCAGATTGAGAACCGCAAGCGGAAGTACACTCAGGGGAAGTTCAACTCTGGAGCTCATCAGAAGCCTCGTTACTCCCCGTACTCCGGGAATACCGGATCAGGAAACGGTAAGTTTGGAAAGCACACTCATGCTGTGCACAACCATGGAGGTCACCATCATGGAGGAAATGGGAACAACCGTTCCAACCATGGTAACTTCAAGAGTGACAATGGGAATGGGAACAACAACCAGCACCGTCAAGTTCCTGCTCAGAAGGATCTGAGTCACATTACCTGTTTCAAGTGCCAGAAGACAGGGCACTATGCTACTGAGTGTCCCCAGAGCAAGCAAGGCAATGGAAACGGCACTAACAACGGCAACTCCGCAGCCAAGAAGCCCAATCCGTTTCCCCGTGCTCAAGTGAATCACATCGATGTGGAAGAAGTCTATGATCAGCCCGAGACTGTGGTTGGTAAGTTTTTATTGCATTCACGTCCTGTTACAGTACTTTTTGATTCTGGTGCAACTCATTCATTCATATCAAGGGTAGTTGTGGATAAGTATGGTTTGCCCACCAAAACCCTTAGTCAGCCCATTAAAGCTAGTTCTCCAGGAGGTATGATGATGGCAGGGATAGGATGCCATGCCTTGAAACTCAATATAGGGAACCATGTTTTTCCCACCGACCTCATCGTCTTAGATTCACACGGATTGGATGTAATCCTAGGCATGGATTGGATGACCAAGTATGAAGGAAATCTTGATTGCCCTAGCAAGTCTGTTTCACTCACCACCCCGGAGAACAAGAGGATTAAGTATGTATCCCGACGCACACGTATGAGTGCTCGGTTAAATTCTCTCACAGGAGTTGTTCAGGAGGAAGTACCTGTGGTAAAAGAATTTCCAGATGTATTTCCGGAAGAATTACCAGGAATGCCACCAGATAGGGAGATTGAGTTCTTAATAGAGCTACAGCCAGGGACAGCCCCAATTTCCAAGAGACCCTATCGGATGCCCGCAAATGATCTGTTGGAAATCAAGAAGCAAATTAAGGAGTTATTGGACAAAGGTTATATTCGCCCAAGTTCTTCACCTTGGGGAGCCCCAGTACTTTTGGTGGAGAAGAAGGATAAATCTTTGAGAATGGTAGTGGACTATCGTGCCTTGAACGAGGTGACTATCAAGAACAAGTACCCTCTACCGATGATTAATGATTTGTTTGATCAGCTCGTAGGAGCCAAAGTATTCTCCAAGATCGATCTTCGATCAGGGTATCACCAGTTGAAAATTCGTGAACAGGATATACCCAAAACAGCTTTCACCACGAGGTATGGCTTGTATGAGTATACGGTCATGTCTTTTGGATTGACTAATGCTCCTGCCTACTTCATGAATTTGATGAACAAAGTATTCATGGAATACCTAGACAAGTTTGTTGTGGTGTTCATCGATGACATTCTGATATTCTCCAAGAATGAGGAAGAGCATAAGGAACATTTGCGTTTAGTTCTGGAAAAGCTAAGAGAGCATCAGTTATATGCCAAGTTCAGCAAATGTGAATTTTGGCTGACGGAAGTCGGATTCCTTGGACATGTTATTTCCGGAGATGGAATAGCAGTGGACCCCGCTAAGGTTGAAGCCGTCACCGAGTGGAAGTCACCCACCTCAGTTAAGGAGATCCGCAGTTTCCTTGGACTTGCCGGATATTACCGGAGATTCATTGAGAATTTCTCCAAGGTTGCCAAGCCCATGACAGAGTTGTTGAAGAAAGAATCCAAGTATGTTTGGACTGTGGAATGTGAAGCCAGTTTCCAGGAGTTGAAGGAACGTTTGGTCACAGCCCCAGTGTTGATCTTGCCCGATATTCGGAAGGATTTCCAGGTTTATTGTGATGCTTCACGTCAAGGACTTGGAGGAGTACTTATGCAGGATGGAAAAGTTGTAGCCTATGCTTCCAGACAACTACGACCTCATGAGTTAAATTATGCCACGCATGATTTGGAACTAGCAGCCGTAGTGCACGCACTCAAGACCTGGAGACATTTCCTTATCGGAAATAGTTGTGATGTTTACACCGACCATAAGAGCCTGAAGTATATCTTCACGCAGAAAGAGTTGAACCTCAGACAGAGGAGATGGTTAGAGTTAATCAAGGACTATGACATGATATTACACTACCATCCAGGTAAGGCTAATGTTGTAGCCGATGCCTTGAGTCGGAAAACTTATGTGAACACACTCACAGCTGGAGGATTACCTCAAGAGTTAGTCGATGATCTCAGAGAGCTCAAGCTAGAGATAGTTCCAAGAGGATATGTTGCTACACTGGAAATTCAGTCCACCTTGACCGAAAGAATTCGAGAAGCCCAGAAATCGGACAAGGAGATAGCTGAAATTAAACAGAGAATGAAAGATGGCAAAGCTAAAGGTTTTCGTGAGGATGAACACGGAACTTTGTGGTTTGAGAACCGAATCTATGTGCCCAATGAACCAGAGCTCAGGAAGTTGATACTTCAGGAAGCCCACGATTCACCTTACTCGATACACCCAGGCAACACCAAGATGTATCTGGATTTAAAGGAAAGTTATTGGTGGACAGGTATGAAGAAAGATATTGCAGAGCATGTTGCGATATGTGATGTTTGTCAGCGAGTAAAGGCAGAACATCAGAAACCAGCAGGGTTACTCCAACCTTTGCCGATACCCGAGTGGAAATGGGAAAAGCTTGGTATGGATTTCATCACAGGATTGCCCAGGACCCGTTCAGGTTATGATTCCATCTGGGTAGTGGTAGATCGCTTGACCAAGGTAGCTCACTTCATTCCAGTAAAGACCACCTATACCAGTGCTAAGCTAGCCAAGATATACATGACCAGGATCGTATGTCTGCATGGAGTTCCGAGGAGTATCGTGTCAGATAGAGGAACACAATTTACCTCAAAGTTTTGGCATCAGTTACATGAAACTTTGGGTACGAGACTGGAGTTTAGTACAGCTTTTCATCCGCAGACAGATGGACAGACTGAGAGAGTCAACCAGATTCTGGAAGACATGTTGAGAGCTTGTGCGCTAGATTATGGATCTAGTTGGGATGATAACTTGCCTTACGCAGAATTCTCGTACAACAACAGTTACCAGACTAGTCTAAAGATGGCCCCTTTCGAAGCTTTATACGGAAGGAGGTGCAGAACACCACTGACGTGGGATGGTGTTGGAGACCGACAACTTTTTGGTCCCGACCTTATCCGAGATTCTGAAGAGAAAGTCAAGTTGATACGTGACAGACTCAAAATAGCTCAATCTCGACAGAAGAGCTATGCTGACAACAAGCGCAAGGAAGTGACGTATGAAGTGGGAGACCGAGCATATCTTCGTGTGTCCCCGCTTCGAGGAACCAAGAGATTTGGTGTTAAAGGAAAATTAGCACCCAGATTCATAGGCCCCTACAAAATTCTTGAACATAGAGGTGAAGTTGCATACAAACTGGAATTGCCGGAAGGATTATCCGAAGTTCATGATGTGTTTCATGTTTCCCAGCTCAAGAAATGTCATGCTGAGATGGCTGACATCCCTTTGCGAGACACCGTGCCCCTAGAGGCCATACAGCTTGAAAGTGATCTGACTTATGAGGAGAAGCCTGTCAAGATCCTCGAGACTGCCAACAGAGTTACCCGCAGCAAGATCATCAAGTTCTGCAAAGTTTTGTGGAGTCACCATACCGAGGAGGAAGCCACCTGGGAACGCGAAGAAGATCTTCGTAGAGACCATCCGCACCTATTTTCTAGCCAACCCGAATCTCGAGGGCGAGATTCATCTTAAGGTGGGTAGGTTTGTAACATCCCAAAATTCCATTTTGGAATGTTATGAATATAGCTATGCATCTATCATCACCATTGCTTGATTGTATGTGTTAGTTGAAATGTCATTTCTGATTTTTCTGAAAGTCCTTTCTACTTTTCCCTATGTTGCTTCCCCTATTTGAAATTTTGGTTAAATGTTCAAAATAAGAGAGGAGTAACATGACACTCCACACCAGGGTCTAATTGGTGATATATTTGAACAATAATAACCAGGGGTTATTTTGAAAATATTTGCAAAAAGGGTTTAAAAACAATTAGACAATTTCTGAAAATAATATTTTTTTCAAAGTGTTCAAATGACAGAATAGAAATGTTCATTAAATATCATTTATTATTCTGTTAATTTTGATATATAATACCCCTATATTTAGAGTAGATTTGAATGCTTTAAATGTATTTGAATGTCTCTGGAAAATTAAAAAAACAGTAACGGTAACCGTTTCCGGTATTAAACGGGCCGGCCCACGACAGTTACTCGCGAATTAATTAGAAACCGGCCGACCGACGCGTGACGAACGCGCTCCCTCTCGCTGACATCCGGGCCCCACCCGACCGACCGTTGCCCCGAAACGGTCATCTCCTTTCTCTTCCCCGCGCGCGCCGGAGCCGCCGCCGACCGTTTCCCTCTCGCCGGATCTCTCTCTCCCTTTACTCCCCCGCACCCCGAGCGCCCCTATATAAACCGGACCACCCCCGCGTCCATTTCCCCCCCCCCCCCGAGCCCCTTCTCTCTCTCACCTAGACGCCGTCAATTTCTCGTCGGAGCTCCACCACCACCGGACGTCGCCGTCGAGCGTAGCCACCACACCCGACCACCGTTCGCCTCGCCGTCGCCACCAATCGACTCCGGAGGACCGTCCCCGTCGCCCGGACCACCTCCCCGTCCTCCCCGACCACCGGAACGCCTCGCCATCGTTCCTCGCCGTCTTCGGATCACCGGAGAAACCCCGACGCCGGCAACCTCCCCCGTGAGCATTCCCATGCCTCCGATTCGAAACCGACGGCCCCGATTAGAAATCACTTAAAACCGAACGGGTATCCTCCTAGCATCGGTCGCCCGCTCTAAATCTTCTAATGCGCGCGCTAGCCAACCAATAGGATTGCGCCACGTAGCCCCCTGACCGACGCAATCTTTTTTTTTTAATTTCTGTTTTGTTTTAATTAACAGAGTGTTTTCCAATTTTGTTTTGCTTATATCTTTTAATCTGTTTAGAGTTTTGAGTTGATTCTTTTTGCAATAGCTCACATTTTTCATGTATTTTCACCCTGTACTTTCAAATTTCAAATTTGAACTATAAAATTTGAATGTAATCAAATTTGCTCAAAATCTTCAAATCTGAATAACTAGAGTTTGAAAATAGATTTTGATATGATTCTTTTTGCTACTGTTTGATATTAGTTAGGACTATCTTCATGTTTAGTTTGAGGATTTTTAGGATGACTTTTAATAGTGTTTTAGCTATAAACAGAATCTGCTTATTATTATAATATAGTTTTATAAACTTAATTTTGATTAGTTTGATTTAGAATTTGGTTTTATTTGTTTATTAGGTTCTGTTAGTAAACATTTAGTGTTTTCACTTACTGTTAATAAAAATATAAATTTGCCTAGTTTAATTTCATTTAACATAGGAATCACAACTTCTTTTCAAATAGGCATAATTTGATTAAAACAACTAACTAGTAATAGTTTTGTTTTCAAATAAGTTTTGTATAATTAATTCTGTTTTCTAAGACAAATTTATTTGTAAGTTATTTTCTGTAAGAACATGTTTTGTTAACAAAATAATAAGTTTAGTTTTCATTCTTTTTGTTAATATAACTATAGTTGATTCATATAGTGTTTATCACAAACTAGTATAAACTCTACTAAAGTTTTCCCAACAAACTTAAATTGATTATATTCTGTTTATTAATAAAATATGCTATTGTTTCTTTGCTGACAACAATTGTCTTGTCATTTCAAAATAGTTTTATTATGTCAATAGTGTTTTCATCCCTCACCTTTTGGAAAACAAAACTTTGTGTGTTTTTCTTGCTAGAGACTTTTGTGCATTGGTTGCCTTGTTTGTTTAGTACTTCTTTGCTGAATGTTATGAGTACTTATTTTGGTTGTATGCTTATTTTGAGTGCATTGTTTGTTTCGTTAGATTATCCGGAGTGCGAAGCTTGTTACTTAGAGTCACGCACGTACGAAGATCATCAATCAGGCAAGTCACTTTGATCATGTTTTACCCATGTTTTATATGCATTAGTTCTACCATCTCCCCAGTTGCATGCAAGATAGGTTAGTTGGAAACTTGGTTACATAGTAGTAGTATCATGTGGTAGATACCCCTCTCAACCCCTTTGACAACATTGGCCCCGGGAAACGTTGTTTTACCTTTTGCTATGCTATTAGTAGACGGGGTTGGTTGTGTGATTCATGAGAGTTGAGAGAGTTAATAATTTCAAGACCTACATAATGATCAAGATTTCAATACTCCAAGTTTTCAACATACCTCTGGGTGGATGATGGTTGAACGGCGCCCTGGAGAAACCAGTGGTTAGCCTAGGTGATGCTGGAGATGGCCAGTATTCACGCGGAAAGGTCCACCCAGGCACAAAGGGATGGATGGGTGTTTCAAGACCCAAGGCTTACCTGCACAGCCACAAGTCATTATGGGCTCTGGCTTGGTTGGATATCGTGGTAACTCTGGACAGGCGGTGCTACGAGAGGTAGAAGAACGGTAGGAAAGGATGGGCACCGTCAGAGTCGCAGGGAAACCCTTTGGAAGACCATGTTTTGGTCATCCGTTTCTCAAACACCCTGAAGTGCGAGAAATCAAACGGAGGCGACCAAATCTTGTGAGGAACGTGTGCAAAACTCTGCAGAGTACTTAAACCTAATCGATTAGCCGTGTCCACGGTTATGGACGACTTGAGCCAAAGGAATTGGAACTTCCGGAACTCTCAACACAAATAATATGATGATGTGGGTATTTAATAATTTTGGGTATGAGAATTGGTTGATGGAACCATCTCATTAATCAACCAACTTAGTAATATTTTTTTTGCTTAACCCCCCTTGATGTAGGAAAAACTTGGCTTTACGCAAAAACTTACCACCCCACCTGCCATATAAGCATATAGACTAGCTGATTATTTTCACACCTCTACTGTGACTTTGCCGGCATATTCCATATGCTGACCTACACGGCTGCAACGTATCATGTTGCAGAGTACTTTTCCGACCAGGAGTGAGGACACGTTCTATGCTCAGTGAGATGCCCTTGGAGTCAGATGGACTCATCTACCTTCGACGCTTCCGCAAGATTTAGATATTCTCATGAGTTGGCCTTTAGCCACTTTATTGTAATTTATATTGTAATAAAGGACTCTATATGAGATTGCGATTAATATAATGCTGTGTGATTTCCCTTTGATATATACATTGATGTACCGTGTGTGTACCAGCATGATCTTGGGATGGTACGGAAACACCGGAGACTTGGCCTTTCAGGTCGGGTCGTTACATGCACCGGCGAAAGTTGCGCGGTACTAGAGAGGCTAGCAAAGGTGGAAGGGTGAGAGTGGTTATATTCCATGGACTCAACATTAGTCAAAAAGAACTTACATACTTATTGCAAAATTCTCTTAGTTATCGAAGCAAAAGTATTAGACACATGCTCCTAGGGGAGAGGGTTGGTAGGAGTTAACCATCGCGTGCTCCCGACCCTCATAGAAAGGATGACAATCAATAAACAAATCATGCTCCGACTTCGCTACATAAGGGCTCACCATACGTGCATGCTACAGGAATCATAATCCTTTAACACAAATATTTCTACCAATCCACAATTACTCATTGTCATGACTCTAACATCACAATCTTTATATCTGAAAACTTTATACGAGGAATCAAACTTCTCATAGTATTCAATGCACTTTATATGAAAGTTTTATTATATCCCTCTTGGATGCCCATTATATTAGGACTAAATTCATAACCTAAAACAATTACCATGTTGTTTAAAGACACTGAAAATTATATAAGTGAGGTACAACATTTCAATTATTTCTATGAAATAAAACACCATCGTGCTCTAAAAAGGTATAAGTGAAGCACTCGAACAAAATTGCCTAGCTCAAAAGATGTACGTGAAGCACATATAGTATTCTAATAAATTCATGACTCATGTGTGTCTCTCTCAAAAGAATGTGCAGCAAGGATGATTGCTCCAAACTAAAATGAAAGACTCATATCATACAAGACGCTCTAAGCAAAACACATATCATGTGGTGAATAAAAATATAGCCTCAAGTAAATTTACCGATGGATTGAAGACGAAAGAGGGGGTGCCTTCCAGGGGATACCCAAGCTTAGGCTCTTTGCTATCCTTGAATATTCCTTGGGGTGGCTTGGGCATCCCTAGGATTAGGCTCTTGCCACTCCTTATTCCATAGTCCATCAAATCTTTACCCAAAACTTGAAAACTTCACAACACAAAACTCAATAGAAAATTCGTGAGATCGGTTAGCATAAGAAAAATAAATCACCACTTTAGGTACTGTTGTGAACTCATTCTTTATTTATATTGGTGTAATATCTAATGTATTCAAACTTCTCCATGTTTCATACTGTTGGAAATATGCCCTAGAGGCAATAATAAAGTGACTATTATTATATTTCCTTGTTCATGGTAATTGTCTATTGTTCATGCTATAATTGTATTAACCGGAAACCGTAATACATGTGTGAATACATAGACCACAAAATGTCCCTAGTGAGCCTCTAGTTGTCTAGCTCGTTAATCAATAGATGGTCACGGTTTCATGACCATGGACATTGGATGCGTTGATAACGGGATCACATCATTAGGAGAATGATGTGATGGACAAGACCCAATCCTAAGCATAGAACAAGATCATGTCGTTCGTCTGCTAAAGCTTTTCTAATGTCAAGTATCATTTCCTTAGACCAAGAGATTGTGCGACTCCTGGATACCGTAGGAATACTTTGGGTGTGCCAAACATCAAAACGTAACTAGGTGGCTATAAAGGTACACTACGGTTATCCCCGAAAGTATCTGTTGGGTTGGCACGAATCAAGACTGGGATTTGTCACTCCATGTGACAGAGAGGTATCTCTGGGACCACTCGGTAATACATCATCATAATGAGCTCAATGTGACTAAGGACTTAGTCAAGGGATCATGTGTTATGGAACTAGTAAAGAGACTTTCCGGTAACGATGTTGAATAAGGTATAGGGATACCAACGATCGATTCTCCGGCAAGTAACATACCGATGGACAAAGGGAATTGTATACGGAATTGATTGAATCCGCGAGATCGTGGTTCGTCCAATGAGATAATCGTGGAGCATGTGGGAGCCAACATGGGTATCCAAATCCCGCTGTTGGTTATTGACCGGAGAAGTGTCTCGGTCATGTCTACATGCCTGCCGAACCCATAGGGTCTACACACTTAAGGTTCGATGACGCTAGGATTCTAGGGGAATTATGTACATGGTTACCGAAGGTTGTTCGGAGTCCCGGATGAGATCCCGGACGTTACGAGGAGTTCCGGAATAGTCCGGAGGTAAAGATTCATATATAAGAAGTGAGGATTTGGTCACCGGAAGTGCTTCGGGCATCACCGGTAATGTACCGGGACCACCGGAAGGGTTCCGGGGGTCTACCGGCCCCGAAAGGCTACATGGGCCAAGAGTGGGAGGGAACCAGCCCCTAGGTGGGATGGTGCTCCTCCCACCTTAGCCCAAGGCACAGCTAGGAGGAGAGGGGGCAAACCCTAGGCGTAGATGGGCACTAGGCCCACCTAGGGCGCGCCCCCCTCTCTCCCTCTCTTGGCCGCTGGCCATCCTCATCTAGGGCTGCGACACCCCCTAGGTTGGGAACCCTAGAGGGTGCGCACCCTCCTCCCCTCCTATATATAGTGAGTGTTTTTGGGGCTGCCAACAATGATACGCAGCCCTACCTCTCATCCTCCTCGTCCTTCGTAGTGCTTGCCGAAGCCCTGTCAGAGTACCGTGCTACTCCACCACCACCACGCCATTGTGCTTATGTTGGAGTTGTCTTCCCCAACCTCTCCTTCTTCCTTGCTGGATCAAGGCGTAGGAAACGTCACCGGGCTGCACATGTGTTGAACGCGGAGGCGCTGTTGTTCGGTGCTTAGATCGGAATCCACCGCGATCTGAATCGCTGCGAGTACAACTCCACCAACCGCGTTCGTAGTAATGCTTCCGCTTAGTGATCTTCAAAGGTATGAAGATGCACAAACCCCTTACTCGTTGCTGGTTTCACATAGATTGATCTTGGTGATACATAAGAAATTTTTGAATTACTACTACGTTCCCCAACAGTGGTATCAAAGCTAGGTCTACGTGTAGAATCTATGCACGAGTAGAACACAAGTTGTTGTGGGTGTCAATTTTTTCAATTTGCTTGTTGTTACTAGTCTTATATTGATTCGGCGGCATTGTGGGATGAAGCGGCACGGACCGACTTTACACATACGCTTACGTGAGACTAGTTCCACCGCCTGACCTGCACTTGTTGCATAAGTTGGCTAGCGGGTGTCTGTCTCTGCCACTCTAGTCGGATCGGATTTGATGAAAAGGGTCCTTATGAAGGGTAAATAGAAATTGGCATATCACGTTGTGGTTTTTGCGTATGTCAGAAACGCTCTTGCTAGAAACCTGTAGCAGCCACATAAAAACTTGCAACAACAATTAGAGGACGTCTAACTTCTTTTTGCAGCATATGCCGTGTGATGTGATATGGAAAAAGGATGTGATATGATATATGTGATGTATGAGATTGATCATGTTCTTGTAATAGGAATCACGACTTGCATGTCGATGAGTATGACAACCGGCAGGAGCCATAGGAGTTGTCATAATTTATTGTATGACCTGCGTGTCAATCAAAAGCGCCATGTAATTACTTTACTTTATTGCTAAGTGTTAGCCATAGTAGTAGAAGTAATAGTTGGCGAGACAACTTCATGAAGACATGATGATGGAGATCATGGTGTCGTGTCGGTGACAATGATGATCATGGTGCCTCGAAGATGGAGATCAAAGGAGCAAGAGTATATTGGCCATATCATGTCACTATATGATTGCATGTGATGTTTATCATGTTTTACATCTTATTTTCTTAGAACGACGGTAGCTTAAATAAGATGATCTCTCACTAAAATTTCAAGAAATGTGTTCCCCCTAACTATGCACCGTTGCTAAGGTTCGTTGTTCCGAAGCACCACGTGATGATCGGGTGTGATAGGCTCTAATGTTTGCATACAACGGGTGTAAGCCAGATTTACACACGCAATACACTTAGGTTGACTTGAAGAGCCTAACGTCTACAAACATGGCCTCGGAACACGGGAGACCAAAAGGTCGAACATGAGTCGTATAGAAGATACGATCAACATGGAGATGTTCACCATTGATGACTAGTCCGTCTCACGTGATGATCTGACACGGGCAAGTTCACGTGGATCATGTGTCACTTGGATGACTGGAGATATGTCTATCTAAGTGGGAGTTCATTAAATAATTTGATTATGTGAACTTAATTATCATGAACTTAGTATAAAATGTCTTTACAATCTATATTGTAGATTCAATGGCCCACGCTAATGTTGCCCTCAACTTCAATGCGTTCCTAGAGAAAACCAAGCTGAAAGACGATGGAAGCAACTATACGGACTGGGGCGTAACTTGAGGATCATCCTCATAGCTTCCAAGAAATTATATGTCCTTGAAGCACTGCTAGGTGACGCACATGTTTTCCCAACAACTCAACACGTTATGAGCGCCTGGGAGTCGCGTAGTGATGATTACTCCCTGGTTTAGTGTGGCATGCTTTACAGCTTTGAACCGGGGCTCCAAAAGCGTTTTGAGAAACACGGAGCATATGAGATGTTCCAAGAGCTGAGAATGGTTTTCCAAGGTCATGCCCGGGTCGAGAGATATGAAGTCTCCGACAAGTTCATCAGTTGTAAGATGGAGGAAAATAGTTCTGTCAGCGAGCACATACTCAAAATGTCTGGGTTGCACAACCGCTTGTCTCAGCGAGCACATACTCCAATCGCTTCCACCTAGCTACAAGAGCTTTGTGATGAACTACAATATGCAAGGGATGGAGAAGTCCATTCCTCAGTTATATTCGATGCTGAAATCAGCAGAGGTGGAAATTAAAAAGGAACATCAAGTGTTGATGGTGAACAAGACCACAAGTTTTAAGAAAGGCAAGGGTAAGAAGAACTTCAAGACGGACGGCAAAGTAGTTTCCGTGCCCGGTAAGCAAGTTGCCGGGAGCAAGAACAAGAATAGACCCAAGCCTGAGACTGAGTGCTTTTATTGCAAGGGTACCAGTCACTGGAAGCGGAACTGTCACAAGTACTTAGCGGATAAGAAGGCCGGCAACATTAAAGGTATATGTGATATACTTGTTATTGATGTGTACCTTACCAGAGCTCGTAGTAGCTCCTGGGTATTTGATACCGGTGCAGTTTCTCACATCTGTAACTCCAAGCAGGAGCTACGGAATAAGCAGAGACTGGCGAAGGAACAGGTGACGATGCGCGTCGGGAATGGTTCCAAGGTCGATGTGATCGTCGTCAGCACGCTACCTCTACATCTACCTTCGGGATTAGTGTTAAACCTTAATAATCGTTATTTATTACCAGCTTTGAGCATGAACATTGTATCTGGGTCTCGCTTGATGAGAGATGGCTACTCATTTAAATCTGAGAATAATGGTTGTTCTATTTATATGAGAGAAATGTTTTAGGGTCATGCCCTGCTGGTCAATGGTTTATTTTTGATGAAGCTGGAACGTGATGTTACACATGTTCATAGTGTGAGTACCAAAAGATGTAAGGTTGATAACGATAGTTCCACTTACATGTGGCACTGCCGCCTTGGTCATATTGGTGTCAAACGCATGAAGAAACTCCATGCTGATGGAATTTTGGAGTCTCTTGATTTTGAATCATTTGACACGTGCGAACCATGCCTCATGGGAAAGATGACCAAGACTCCGTTCTCCTGAACAATGGAGCAAGCAACTGACTTGTTGGAGATGATACATACCGATGTATGCGGTCCAATGAGCGTTGAGACTCACGGTGGCTACCTTTATGTTCTTACCCTTAGTAATGACTTATGCAGATATGGGTATGTCTACTTAATGAAACACAAGTCTGAAACCTTTGAAAAGTTCAAGGAATTTTAGAGTGAGGTAGAGAATCAATGTGACGGGAAAATAAAGTGCGTACTATCTGATCATGGCGGAGAATATTTGAGTCATGAGTTTGGCACGCACCTAAGGAAATGTGGAATTCTTTCACAACTCACGCCGCCTGGCACACCTCAGCGAAATGGTGTGTCTGAACGTCGTAATCGCACTTTATTGGATATGGTGCTATCTATGATGTGTCTTACCGACTTACCACTATAATTTTGGGGATATGCATTAGAGACTGCCGCATTCACTTTAAATAGGGCACCGTCTAAGTCCTTTGAGATGACACCTTATGAATTATGGTTTGGAAAGGAACCTATGATGTCGTTTCTGAAAGCTTTGGGATGCGATGCTTATGTGAAGAAACTTCAACCTGAAAAGCTCAAACCCAAAGCAGAAAAGGGCGTCTTCATAGGATACCCCAAAGAAACTGTTGGGTACACCTTCTAGCTCAGATCCGAAGGCAAAGTCTTTGTTGCCAAGAATGGATCCTTTCTAGAGAAAGAGTTTCTTTCGAAGGAAGTGGGAGGAAAATAGAACTTGATGAGGTAATTGTACCTCCACTCGAACCGGAGAGTAGGGTAGCACAGGAAGTTGTTTCTATGGAGCCTGCACTAGCTGTAGAGGAAGTTAATGATGATGATCATGAATCTTCAGATCAAGTTGCTATTGAACCTGGAAGGTCCACAAGGACATGTTCTGCACCAGAGGGGTACAGCAACCCTGTCCTGGAGATCATGTTGTTGGATAGCGGTGAACCCTCGAACTATGAAGAAGAGATGGCGGGCCTGGATTCCAACAAATGGCTTGAAGCCATGAAATCCGAGATAGGATCCATTTATGAGAAGAAAGTATGGACTTTGGTGGACTTGCCCGATGATCGGCGAGCCATAGAAAATAAATGGATCTTTAAGAAGAGGACCGACGCGGATGGTAATGTGACCGTCTATAAGGCTCGGCTTGTCGCTAAGGGTTATCGACAAGTTCAAGGAGTTGACTACGATGAGACTTTCTCACCCCTAGCGATGTTGAAGTCTGTCCGAATCATGTTAGCAATTGCCGCATTTTATGATTATGAGATCTGGCAAATGGATGTCAAAACGGCACTCCTTAATGTTTTCCTAAAGGAAGAACTATATATGATGTAGCTGGAAGGTTTTTCCGATCCTAAAGATGCTTACAAAGTATGCAAGCTTCAGCTCTCCATCTACAGGCTGGTGCAAGCATCTCAGAGTTGGAACATTCGCTTTAATGAGGTGATTAAAGCATTTTGATTTATACAGGTTTATGGAGAACCCTGTATTTACAAGAAAGTGAGTGGGAGCTCTGTAGCATTTCTCATATTATATGTGGATGACATATTGTTTATGGGAAATGATATAGAACTTTTGAAAAGCATAAAGGCCTACTTGAATAAGTATTTTTCAATGAAGGACCTTGGAGAAGCTGCTTACATATTAGGCATCAAGATCTGTAGAGATCGATGGAGACGCCTCATAGGTCTTTCACAAAGCACATACCTTGACAAGATATTGAAGAAGTTCAATATGGATCAGTCCAAGAAGGGGTTCTTGCCTATGTTACACGGTGTGATATTGAGTATGACTCAATGCCCGACCACGGCGGAGGATGGAGAAAAGATGAGTGTCATCCCCTATGCTTTTGCGATAGGCTCTATTATGTATGCCATTCTGTGTACCAGACCTGATGTGAACCTTGCCATCAGTTTGGTAGGGAGGTACCAAAGTGATCCCGGAGCGGAACACTGGACAGCGGTCAAGAATATCCTGAAGTACCTGAAAAGGACCAAGGACATGTTTCTTGTATATGGAGGTGCCAAAGAGCTCGTCGTAGAGGGTTACTTCGATGCTAGCTTCGACACGGATCTAGATGAATCCAAGTCACAAACCGGATACGTGTATATTTTGAACAGAGGGGCAGTCAACTGGTGCAGCGCAAGCAAAGCATCGTGTGGCGGCATCTACATGTGAAGCGGAGTACATAGCTACTTCGGAAGCAGCACAGGAAGGAGTCTGGATGAAGGAGTTCATCACCGACCTAGGAGTGATTCCCAATGCGTCGGTGTAACATCCCAAAATTCCATTTTGGAATGTTATGAATATAGCTATGCATCTATTATCATCATTGCTTGATTGTATGAACTAGTTGAAATGCCTCTTCTGGTTTTCAGAAAGTCCCCTTCTACTTTTCCCTATGTTGCTTCCTCTATTTAAAATTTTTGGTTAAAAGTTCAAATAAGAGAGGAGGAACATGACACTCCACACCAGGGTCTAATTGGTGAATTATTTGAACAAAAATAACCAGGAGTTATTTTGAAAATATTTGCAAAAAGGGTTTAAAAACAATTAGGACATTTCTGAAATAATATTTTTTTCAAAGTGTTCAAATGACAGAATAGAAATGTTCATTAAATAGCATTTATTATTCTGTTAATTTTGATATATAATACCCCTATATTTACAAACGATTTGAATGCTTTAAAAGCTTTTGAATGTCTCCGGAAATTATTAAAAAGAAACGGTAACCGTTTCCGGTATTAAACGGGCCGGCCCACCGGCTTTAAAAGCCGAAACCGTTACCGGTCGGCCGACCGAGCGCAGTAATGCTCCCGCTCTCTCACTGACACCGGGTCCCACCCCGTCCGACCGTTGCCCCGGAACGGTCATCGTCTTCACTCCCCGCGCTCGCCGGATCCGACGCCGGCCGTTACTCCCCCTCACCGGATCTCTCCCCTCTCTCCTCCCCGCACCCCCCCGAGCGCCTATATAAGAGCCCCACGGCCCCGCATCCATTCCCCCCCCGAGCCCCCTTCTCTCTCTCGCCGAGACGCCGTCGATTGCTCGTCGGAGTTCCACCACCACCGGAAGTCGCCGTCGATCGTAGCCACCACCTCCGACCATCATTCGCCACGCCGTCGCCACCAATCGCCTCCGGAGGACCGTCCCCGTCGCCAGGACCACTTCCCCGTCCTCCCCGACCACCGGAACACCTCGCCGTCGCAATCGCCGCTACCGGACTCGCCGGAGTACCCCGACGCCGGCAACCTCCCTCCGTAAGCCCCCTCGACCGTCCGATCCAAATCCCACGGTCCAGATTAGAACGAACTTAAGTCCGAACCGTTTTCTTCTACCGAACGGTCGCCCGCTCTAATTCACCTACCGAACGCCCCCCTTAGCCAATCGGATCGCGCCACGTAGCCCCCTGACCGACGCAAACTTTTTTTCATTTTCTGTTTTGTTTTAATTAACAGAATGTTTTCCAATTTTGTTTTGCTTATA
Organism: Hordeum marinum; assembly: GCA_022496015.1. Lineage (NCBI taxonomy): Eukaryota > Viridiplantae > Streptophyta > Magnoliopsida > Poales > Poaceae > Hordeum > Hordeum marinum. The sequence continues at coordinate 3,013,413 of CM039677.1, read as the reverse complement.
TCTTTTAATCTGTTTAGAGTTTTGAGTTGATTCTTTTTGCAATAGCTCACAATTTTCATGTAGTTTCACCCTGTACTTTTAAATTTCAAATTTGAACTATGAAATTTGAATTGAATCAAATTTGCTTAAAATCTTCAAATCTGAATAACTAGAGTTTGAAAATAGATTTTGATATGAATCTTTTTGCTACTGTTTGGTATTAGTTAGGACTATCTTCAGGTATAGTTTGAGGATTTTCATGATATATTTGATTACTGTTTTACCCAAAAAACAGAATCTGCTTATTATTATAATATAGTTTTATAAACTTAATTTTGATTAGTTTGATTTAGAATTTGGTTTTATTTGTTTATTAGGTTCTGTTAGTAAACATTTAGTGTTTTCACTTACTGTTAATAAAAATATAAATTTGCCTAGTTTAATTTTATTTAACATAGGAATCAAAATTTCTTTTCAATTAGGCTTAATTTGACTAAAACAACTAACTAGTAATAGTTTGTTTTCAAACAAAGTTTTCTATATTTTGTTTCTGTTTTCTAAGACAGATTTAATAGTAAATTATTTTTTTTCTGTCAAGAACATGTTTTGTTAACAAATTATAAGTTTAGTTTTACATTCTTTTGTTAATATAACTATAGTTGATTCATATAGTGTTTATCAAAACTTGTATAAACTTCACTAAACTTTTCCCAACAAGCTTAAATTGATTATTCTGTTTATTAATAAAATATTCTATTGTTTTCCTTGTTGTCAACAATTGTTTTGCTATTTCAAAATAGTTTTATTATGTAGTAGTGTTTTCATCATCCCCTTTGGAAAAAACAAAACTTTGTGTGTTTTACTTGCTAGAGACTTTTGTGCATTGTTTGCCTTGTTTGTTTAGTACTTCTTTGCTGAATGTTATGAGTACTTATTTTGGTTGTATGCTTATTTAAGTGCATTGTTTGTTTCGTTAGATTATCCGGAGTGCGAAACTTGTTACCTAGAGTTACTCAAGTACGAAGATCATCAATCAGGCAAGTCACTTTGATCATGTTTTACCCATGTTTTATATGCATTAGTTCTACCATCTCCCCAGTTGCATGCAAGATAGGTTAGTTGGAAACTTGGTTACATAGTAGTAGTATCATGTGGTAGATACCCCTCTCAACCCCTTTGACAACATTGGCCCCGGGAAACGTTGTTTTACCTTTTGCTATGCTATTAGTAGACGGGGTTGGTTGTGTGATTCATGAGAGTTGAGAGAGTTAATAATTTCAAGACCTACATAATGATCAAGATTTCAATACTCCAAGTTTTCAACATACCTCTGGGTGGATGATGGTTGAACGGCGCCCTGGAGAAACCAGTGGTTAGCCTAGGTGATGCTGGAGGTGGCCAGTATTCACGCGGAAAGGTCCACCCAGGCACAAAGGGATGGATGGGTGCTTCAAGACCCAAGGCTTACCTGCACAGCCACAAGTCATTATGGGCTCTGGCTTGGTTGGATATCGTGGTGACCCTGGACAGGCGGTGCTACGAGAGGTAGAAGAACGGTAGGAAAGGATGGGCATCGTCAGAGTCGCAGGGAAACCCTTTGGAAGACCATGTTTTGGTCATCCGTTTCTCAAACACCCTGAAGTGCGAGAAATCAAACGGAGGCGACCAAATCTTGTGGGGAACGTGTGCAAAAACTCTGCAGAGTACTTAAACCTAATCGATTAGCCGTGTCCACGGTTATGGACGACTTGAGCCAAAGGGATTGGAACTTCCGGAACTCTCAACACAAATAATATGATGATGTGGGAATTTAATAATTTTGGGTATGAGAATTGGTTGATGGAACCATCTCATTAATCAACCAACTTAGTAATGCTTTGCTTAGCCCTTTTTCTAGATGTAGGAAAAATTGGCTTTACGCAAAACTTACCACCCCACCTGCCATATAAGCATATAGACTAGCTGATTATTTTCACCCCTCTCTTGTGACTTTGCCGGCATACTCCATATGCTGACCTACACGGCTGCAACGTATCATGTTGCAGAGTATTTTTCCGACCAGGAGTGAGGACACGTTCTATGCTCAGTGAGATGCCCTTGGAGTCGGATGGACTCATCTACCTTCGACGCTTCCGCAAGATTTAGATATTCTCATGAGTTGGCCTTTGGCCACTTTATTGTAATTTTTATCGTAATAAAGAACTCGATATGAGATTTCGATTAATATAATGCTGTGTGATTTACCTTTGATATATACATTGATGTACCGTGTGTGTACCAGCATGATCTTGGGATGGTACGGAAACACCGGAGACTTGACCTTCCAGGTCGGGTCGTTACAGAAATGGTATCAGAGCACACGCTGACCGTAGGACGTAACCTCTAGGATTGGAAAGCCTTAGGATTGTTTCTCTTTGTCTTTAAATATCTTATACTCTCATCTATTCGTTTCTGACTCCTCTCCGATTATTTCAAAATTTATAGATGGCCACCTTCATCCCAGTGTTGATCACAGAGTTTTGCCAGCCTGACGCAACGATGCCCTTTGGTAAGGAGCTGATGAGGATCGTCAAGGACATAAGGATTGCTTTGCCGAGCATCACCGGGATTCCTATCATGTCATTTCCCCAAGATGGACGCTACAGGATCGAGGTGCATATTCCAGGGAAGACCTTTGGGAATCGGAAGGAACCCATAGATCTCAAGTTCGTGGCACCCAGTTGGATACTTGGAAGAGACATGGCCATTCATCGTGCCCTTGGACGTATCCAGGAGGAATACAGAGGTGGAACCATTTCACCAGGACTCAGCATGGTTTGCCGCAGAGATGCCCATGGCAACATCATCACCAATCCCACTGCAGACACCAATATCTCCTATATCCAGACCTTGGAGACTCACATCAGGACTCTGGAGCTTCGAGTTCGTGCTGACACGAAGACTATCAAGAATCTGATGAATCGTGAGCTGGACCTTGAAGCTGATCTGCGAGAGGCCAACTATGAACACGAGCATGAAGTGAAGGACTTCTTAGAGAGGATTGATGAGCAGAATGCACGCATCGCCACTCTGGAGGAGCATCTAGACATGGGAGAAAACCTTCACCCCGAAGGAGACATGGCACCCTTCATCAGCGACGATGAAGACTATGAGGAAAGCACCACCGGAGGACCTACGACTATGCACTTTTGAGGAGAACATTAGTTATGCCCTCCAATGTATCTTTATTTTAGTCGTTAAAGCGTAGGTCGATGTTTAGTTGTCTGAGATTTGTATTTTCCGATGTTTGACATTGATTGAATAAATGAATGAGTGTTTCGTGTGATATGTTTGTTGCATTGCATATGGGTAGTGAATTTCTTCCAGACCCTTGTTCTATTCTAATTCTCATCCCTCTGAAAACAGCAAGATGCCTCCACGACGTGAGACCGATTTCACTTTTCCACCGGAACTCACCCAACTCCTTCAGCAACAGAATGCACTGATGCAACTATTGATTCAGAATCAGACCAACAACCAGAACAACAACAACAACCACCATCCACCCCAGACTGACAATCTCACCCGTTTTCTGAGGTTGAACCCTCCAACTTTCTCCAGCAGCACTGAGCCCATTGTGGCAGATGACTGGCTCCGCAAGATGGAGAGAGAACTTGTCACCGCTGGATGCACTGACGCTGAGAAAGTGCGATTTGCCGCACATCAACTGGAAGGACCAGCAGCATCATGGTGGGAGAATTATACCACCACTTATCCTATTGCAGATGTGACTTGGGAGCAGTTCAAGCTTGCTTTCCGCACCGCTCATGTTTCAGCTGGAGCCATGAGTTTAAAGAAGCGCGAGTTTCGCAACTTGCGCCAGGGTAATCGTTCCGTGGCCCAATATGTGGACGACTTCAACACATTGTCACGTTATGCCCCAGGAGATGTGGCCGATGATGCGGCCAAGCAAGAAAAGTTTCTGGAAGGACTCAATGATGAGTTGAGCATACAGCTGGTAGTGGCTAATTTCAACAACTACCAAGAGCTGGTGGATAAGGCACTTATTCTGGAAGGTAAACAGCAGCAGATTGAGAACCGCAAGCGGAAGTACACTCAGGGGAAGTTCAACTCTGGAGCTCATCAGAAGCCTCGTTACTCCCCGTACTCCGGGAATACCGGATCAGGAAATGGTAAGTTTGGAAAGCACACTCATACTGTGCACAACCATGGAGGTCACCATCATGGAGGAAATGGGAATAACCGTCTCAACCATGGTAACTTCAAGAGTGACAATGGGAATGGGAACAACAACCAGCACCGTCAAGTTCCTGCTCAGAAGGATCTGAGTCACATTACCTGTTTCAAGTGCCAGAAGACAGGGCACTATGCTACTGAGTGTCCCCAGAGTAAGCAAGGCACTGGAAACGGCACTAACAACGGCAACTCCACAGCCAAGAAGCCCAATCCGTTTCCCCGTGCTCACGTGAATCACATCAACGTGGAAGAAGTCTATGATCAGCCCGAGACTGTGGTTGGTAAGTTTTTATTGCATTCACGTCCTGTTACAGTACTTTTTGATTCGGGTGCAACTCATTCATTCATATCAAGGGTAGTTGTGGATAAGTATGGTTTGCCCACCAAAACCCTTAGTCAGCCAATTCAGGTTAGTTCTCCAGGAGGTATGATGATGGCAGGGATAGGATGCCATGCCTTGAAACTCAATATAGGGAACCATGTTTTTTCCACCGACCTCATCGTCTTAGAGTCACACGGATTGGATGTAATCCTAGGCATGGATTGGATGACCAAGTATGAAGGAAATCTTGATTGCCCTAGCAAGTCTGTTTCACTCACCACCCCGGAGAACAAGAGGATTAAGTATGTATCCCGACGCACACGTATGAGTGCTCGGTTAAGTTCTCTCACAGGAGTTGTTCAGGAGGAAGTACCTGTGGTAAAAGAATTTCCAGATGTATTTCCGGAAGAATTACCAGGAATGCCACCAGATAGGGAGATTGAGTTCTTAATAGAGCTACAGCCAGGGACAGCCCCAATTTCCAAGAGACCCTATCGGATGCCCGCAAATGATCTGTTGGAAATCAAGAAGCAAATTAAGGAGTTATTGGACAAAGGTTATATTCGCCCAAGTTCTTCACCTTGGGGAGCCCCAGTTCTTTTGGTGGAGAAGAAGGATAAATCTTTGAGAATGGTAGTGGACTATCGTGCCTTGAACGAGGTGACTATCAAGAACAAGTACCCTCTACCGATGATTAATGATTTGTTTGATCAGCTCGTAGGAGCCAAAGTATTCTCCAAGATCGATCTTCGATCAGGGTATCACCAGTTGAAAATTCGTGAACAGGATATACCCAAAACAGCTTTCACCACGAGGTATGGCTTGTATGAGTATACGGTCATGTCTTTTGGATTGACTAATGCTCCTGCCTACTTCATGAATTTGATGAACAAAGTATTCATGGAATACCTAGACAAGTTTGTTGTGGTGTTCATCGATGACATTCTGATATTCTCCAAGAACGAGGAAGAGCATAAGCAACATTTGCGTTTAGTTCTGGAAAAGCTAAGAGAGCATCAGTTATATGCCAAGTTCAGCAAATGTGAATTTTGGTTGACGGAAGTCGGATTCCTTGGACATGTTATTTCCGGAGAAGGAATAGCCGTAGACCCCGCTAAGGTTGAAGCCGTCACCGAGTGGAAGTCACCCACCTCAGTTAAGGAGATCCGCAGTTTCCTTGGACTTGCTGGATATTACCGGAGGTTCATTGAAAATTTCTCCAAGGTTGCCAAGCCCATGACAGAGTTGTTGAAGAAAGAATCCAAGTATGTTTGGACTGTGGAATGTGAAGCCAGTTTCCGGGAGTTGAAGGAACGTTTGGTCACAGCCCCAGTGTTGATCTTGCCCGATATTCGGAAGGATTTCCAGGTTTATTGTGATGCTTCACGTCAAGGACTTGGAGGAGTACTTATGCAGGATGGAAAAGTTGTAGCCTATGCTTCCAGACAGCTACGACCTCATGAGTTGAATTATGCCACGCATGACTTGGAGCTAGCAGCCGTAGTGCACGCACTCAAGACTTGGAGACATTTCCTTATCGGAAATAGTTGTGATGTTTACACCGACCATAAGAGCCTGAAGTATATCTTCACGCAGAAAGAGTTGAACCTCAGACAGAGGAGATGGTTAGAGTTAATCAAGGACTATGACATGAGATTACACTACCATCCAGGTAAGGCTAATGTTGTAGCCGATGCCTTGAGTCGGAAAACTTATGTGAACACACTCACAGCTGGAGGATTACCTCAAGAGTTAGTCGATGATCTCAGAGAGCTCAAGCTAGAGATAGTTCCAAGAGGATATGTTGCTACACTGGAAATTCAGTCCACCTTGACCGAAAGAATTCGAGAAGCCCAGAAATCGGACAAGGAGATAGCTGAGATTAAACAGAGAATGAAAGATGGTAAAGCTAAAGGTTTTCGTGAGGATGAACACGGAACTTTGTGGTTTGAGAACCGAATCTATGTGCCCAATGAACCAGAGCTCAGGAAGTTGATACTTCAGGAAGCCCACGATTCACCTTACTCGATACACCCAGGCAATACCAAGATGTATCTGGATTTAAAGGAAAGTTATTGGTGGACAGGTATGAAGAAAGATATTGCAGAGCATGTTGCGATATGTGATGTTTGTCAGCGAGTAAAGGCAGAACATCAGAAACCAGCAGGGTTACTCCAACCTTTGCCGATACCCGAGTGGAAATGGGAAAAACTTGGTATGGATTTCATCACAGGATTGCCCAGGACCCGTTCAGGTTATGATTCCATCTGGGTAGTGGTAGATCGCTTGACCAAGGTAGCACACTTCATTCCAGTAAAGACCACCTATACCAGTGCTAAGCTAGCCAAGATATACATGACCAGGATCGTATGTCTGCATGGAGTTCCGAGGAGTATAGTGTCAGATAGAGGAACACAATTCACTTCAAAGTTTTGGCATCAGTTACATGAGACTTTGGGTACGAGACTGGAGTTTAGTACAGCTTTTCATCCGCAGACAGATGGCCAGACTGAGAGAGTCAATCAGATTCTGGAAGACATGTTGAGAGCTTGTGCGCTAGATTATGGATCTAGTTGGGACGAAAACTTGCCTTACGCAGAATTCTCATACAACAACAGTTATCAGACCAGTCTAAAGATGGCCCCTTTCGAAGCTTTATACGGAAGAAGATGTAGAACACCACTGACGTGGGATGGTGTTGGAGACCGACAACTTTTTGGTCCCGACCTTATCCGAGATTCTGAAGAGAAAGTCAAGTTGATACGTGACAGACTCAAAATAGCTCAATCTCGACAGAAGAGCTATGCTGACAACAAGCGCAAGGAAGTGACGTATGAAGTGGGAGACCGAGCATATCTTCGTGTGTCCCCGCTTCGAGGAACCAAGAGATTTGGTGTTAAAGGAAAATTAGCACCCAGATTCATAGGCCCCTACAAAATTCTTGAACGTAGAGGTGAAGTTGCATACAAACTGGAATTGCCGGAAGGATTATCCGAAGTTCATGATGTGTTCCATGTTTCCCAGCTGAAGAAATGTCATGCTGAGATGGTTGACATCCCTTTGCGAGACACCGTGCCCCTAGAGGCCATACAGCTTGAAAGTGATCTGACTTATGAGGAGAAGCCTGTCAAGATCCTCGAGACATCCAACAGAGTTACCCGCAGCAAGATTATCAAGTTCTGCAAAGTTTTGTGGAGTCACCATACTGAGGAAGAAGCCACCTGGGAACGCGAAGAAGATCTTCGTAGAGACCATCCGCACCTATTTTCTAGCCAACCCGAATCTCGAGGGCGAGATTCATCTTAAGGTGGGTAGGTTTGTAACATCCCAAAATTCCATTTTGGAATGTTATGAATATAGCTATGCATCTATTATCATCATTGCTTGATTGTATGAACTAGTTGAAATGCCTCTTCTGGTTTTCAGAAAGTCCCCTTCTACTTTTCCCTATGTTGCTTCCTCTATTTAAAATTTTTGGTTAAAAGTTCAAATAAGAGAGGAGGAACATGACACTCCACACCAGGGTCTAATTGGTGAATTATTTGAACAAAAATAACCAGGAGTTATTTTGAAAATATTTGCAAAAAGGGTTTAAAAACAATTAGGACATTTCTGAAATAATATTTTTTTCAAAGTGTTCAAATGACAGAATAGAAATGTTCATTAAATAGCATTTATTATTCTGTTAATTTTGATATATAATACCCCTATATTTACAAACGATTTGAATGCTTTAAAAGCTTTTGAATGTCTCCGGAAATTATTAAAAAGAAACGGTAACCGTTTCCGGTATTAAACGGGCCGGCCCACCGGCTTTAAAAGCCGAAACCGTTACCGGTCGGCCGACCGAGCGCAGTAATGCTCCCGCTCTCTCACTGACACCGGGTCCCACCCCGTCCGACCGTTGCCCCGGAACGGTCATCGTCTTCACTCCCCGCGCTCGCCGGATCCGACGCCGGCCGTTACTCCCCCTCACCGGATCTCTCCCCTCTCTCCTCCCCGCACCCCCCCGAGCGCCTATATAAGAGCCCCACGGCCCCGCATCCATTCCCCCCCCGAGCCCCCTTCTCTCTCTCGCCGAGACGCCGTCGATTGCTCGTCGGAGTTCCACCACCACCGGAAGTCGCCGTCGATCGTAGCCACCACCTCCGACCATCATTCGCCACGCCGTCGCCACCAATCGCCTCCGGAGGACCGTCCCCGTCGCCAGGACCACTTCCCCGTCCTCCCCGACCACCGGAACACCTCGCCGTCGCAATCGCCGCTACCGGACTCGCCGGAGTACCCCGACGCCGGCAACCTCCCTCCGTAAGCCCCCTCGACCGTCCGATCCAAATCCCACGGTCCAGATTAGAACGAACTTAAGTCCGAACCGTTTTCTTCTACCGAACGGTCGCCCGCTCTAATTCACCTACCGAACGCCCCCCTTAGCCAATCGGATCGCGCCACGTAGCCCCCTGACCGACGCAAACTTTTTTTCATTTTCTGTTTTGTTTTAATTAACAGAATGTTTTCCAATTTTGTTTTGCTTATATCTTTTAATCTGTTTAGAGTTTTGAGTTGATTCTTTTTGCAATAGCTCACAATTTTCATGTAGTTTCACCCTGTACTTTTAAATTTCAAATTTGAACTATGAAATTTGAATTGAATCAAATTTGCTTAAAATCTTCAAATCTGAATAACTAGAGTTTGAAAATAGATTTTGATATGAATCTTTTTGCTACTGTTTGGTATTAGTTAGGACTATCTTCAGGTATAGTTTGAGGATTTTCATGATATATTTGATTACTGTTTTACCCAAAAAACAGAATCTGCTTATTATTATAATATAGTTTTATAAACTTAATTTTGATTAGTTTGATTTAGAATTTGGTTTTATTTGTTTATTAGGTTCTGTTAGTAAACATTTAGTGTTTTCACTTACTGTTAATAAAAATATAAATTTGCCTAGTTTAATTTTATTTAACATAGGAATCAAAATTTCTTTTCAATTAGGCTTAATTTGACTAAAACAACTAACTAGTAATAGTTTGTTTTCAAACAAAGTTTTCTATATTTTGTTTCTGTTTTCTAAGACAGATTTAATAGTAAATTATTTTTTTTCTGTCAAGAACATGTTTTGTTAACAAATTATAAGTTTAGTTTTACATTCTTTTGTTAATATAACTATAGTTGATTCATATAGTGTTTATCAAAACTTGTATAAACTTCACTAAACTTTTCCCAACAAGCTTAAATTGATTATTCTGTTTATTAATAAAATATTCTATTGTTTTCCTTGTTGTCAACAATTGTTTTGCTATTTCAAAATAGTTTTATTATGTAGTAGTGTTTTCATCATCCCCTTTGGAAAAAACAAAACTTTGTGTGTTTTACTTGCTAGAGACTTTTGTGCATTGTTTGCCTTGTTTGTTTAGTACTTCTTTGCTGAATGTTATGAGTACTTATTTTGGTTGTATGCTTATTTAAGTGCATTGTTTGTTTCGTTAGATTATCCGGAGTGCGAAACTTGTTACCTAGAGTTACTCAAGTACGAAGATCATCAATCAGGCAAGTCACTTTGATCATGTTTTACCCATGTTTTATATGCATTAGTTCTACCATCTCCCCAGTTGCATGCAAGATAGGTTAGTTGGAAACTTGGTTACATAGTAGTAGTATCATGTGGTAGATACCCCTCTCAACCCCTTTGACAACATTGGCCCCGGGAAACGTTGTTTTACCTTTTGCTATGCTATTAGTAGACGGGGTTGGTTGTGTGATTCATGAGAGTTGAGAGAGTTAATAATTTCAAGACCTACATAATGATCAAGATTTCAATACTCCAAGTTTTCAACATACCTCTGGGTGGATGATGGTTGAACGGCGCCCTGGAGAAACCAGTGGTTAGCCTAGGTGATGCTGGAGGTGGCCAGTATTCACGCGGAAAGGTCCACCCAGGCACAAAGGGATGGATGGGTGCTTCAAGACCCAAGGCTTACCTGCACAGCCACAAGTCATTATGGGCTCTGGCTTGGTTGGATATCGTGGTGACCCTGGACAGGCGGTGCTACGAGAGGTAGAAGAACGGTAGGAAAGGATGGGCATCGTCAGAGTCGCAGGGAAACCCTTTGGAAGACCATGTTTTGGTCATCCGTTTCTCAAACACCCTGAAGTGCGAGAAATCAAACGGAGGCGACCAAATCTTGTGGGGAACGTGTGCAAAAACTCTGCAGAGTACTTAAACCTAATCGATTAGCCGTGTCCACGGTTATGGACGACTTGAGCCAAAGGGATTGGAACTTCCGGAACTCTCAACACAAATAATATGATGATGTGGGAATTTAATAATTTTGGGTATGAGAATTGGTTGATGGAACCATCTCATTAATCAACCAACTTAGTAATGCTTTGCTTAGCCCTTTTTCTAGATGTAGGAAAAATTGGCTTTACGCAAAACTTACCACCCCACCTGCCATATAAGCATATAGACTAGCTGATTATTTTCACCCCTCTCTTGTGACTTTGCCGGCATACTCCATATGCTGACCTACACGGCTGCAACGTATCATGTTGCAGAGTATTTTTCCGACCAGGAGTGAGGACACGTTCTATGCTCAGTGAGATGCCCTTGGAGTCGGATGGACTCATCTACCTTCGACGCTTCCGCAAGATTTAGATATTCTCATGAGTTGGCCTTTGGCCACTTTATTGTAATTTTTATCGTAATAAAGAACTCGATATGAGATTTCGATTAATATAATGCTGTGTGATTTACCTTTGATATATACATTGATGTACCGTGTGTGTACCAGCATGATCTTGGGATGGTACGGAAACACCGGAGACTTGACCTTCCAGGTCGGGTCGTTACAGTCGGGCCCGATGACTCTACTCTGTGACAACACTAAAGCTATTACCCTTGCCAAGGAGGCCAGGTTTCACAAGAAGACAAGACACATCAAGCGCCGCTTCAACTCCATTCATGGATATGTCCAGGATGGAGATATACACATTTGTAAAGTACATATGGATTTGAATGTCGCAGATCCATTGACTAAACCTCTCTCACGAGAAAAATATGTTCAACACCAGAACTCTATGGGTGTTCGATACATCACAATGTAACTAGATTATTGACTCCAGTGCAAGTGGGAGACTGTTGGAAATATTCCCTAGAGGCAATAATAAAGTGGTTATTATTATATTTCCTTGTTCATGATAATTGTCTATTGTTCATGCTATAATTGTATTAACCGTAAACCGTAATACATGTGTGAATACATAGAGCACAACATGTCCCTAGTGAGCCTCTAGTTGGCTAGCTCGTTAATAAATAGATGGTCACGGTTTCATGACCATGGACATTTGATGTCATTGATAACGGGATCACATCATTAGGAGAATGATGTGATGGACAAGACCCAATCCTAAGCATAGCACAAGATTGTGTAGTTCGTCTGCTAAAGCTTTTCTAATGTCAAGTATCATTTCCTTATACCATGAGATCGTGCAACTCACAGATACCGTAGGAATATGTTGGGTGTGCCAAACATCACAACGTAACTGGGTGGCTACAAAGGTATACTACGGGTATCCCCGAAAGTATCTATTGGGTTGGCACGAATCGAGACTGGGATTTGTCACTCCATGTGACGGACAGGTATCTCTGGGCCCACTCGGTAATACATCATCATAATGAGATCAATGTGACTAAGGAGGTAGTCACGGGATCATGTGTTATGGAACGAGTAAATAGTCTTGTCGGTAATGAGATTGAATAAGGTATAGGGATATCGACGATCGAATCTCGGGCAAGTAACATACCGATGGACAAAGGGAATTGTATACGGGATTGATTGAATCCCCGACATCATGGTTCATCTGATGAGATCATCGTGGAGCATGTGGGAGCCAACATGGGTATCCAAATCCCGTTGTTGGTTATTGCCGGTAGAAGTGTCTCGTTCATGTCTACAAGCCTCCCGAACCCGAAGGGTCTACACAGTTAATGTTCCATGACGCTAGGGTTATAGGGGAGTTGTGTACGTGGTTACCAAAGGTTGTTCGGAATCCCGGATTAGATCCCGGACGTCATGAGGAGTTCCAGAATAGTTCGAAGGTGAGGATTCATATATAGGAAGTGAGGATTTTGTCACCGGAAGGGTTCCAGGGGTCCACCGGGAGGGGCCACCGGCCCCAGAAGGCTACATGGGCCAAGAGTGGGAGGGAACCAACCCCTAGATTGGCTGGTGCGCCTCCCACCTCAGCTCAAGGTGCAGCTAGGAGGAGAGGGGCAAACCCTAGGCGTAGATGGGCCCTAGGCCCACCCTAGGGCGCGCCCCATGTCTCCCTCTCTTGGCAGCTCTCCATCCCCATCTAGGGATGCCGCACCCCTTAGGGTGGGAACCCTAGAGGGTGCGCACCCTCCTCCCCTCCTCCTATATATAGTGAGGGTTTTTGGGGCTGCCAACATAGAACTCTCTCTCTCTCGGCGCATCCCTACCTCTCCACCTCCTCGTCCTCCGTAGTGCTTGGCGAAGCCCTGTCGGAGTACCGTGCTGCTCCACCACCACCACGCCATCGTGCTGCTATTGGAGTTGTCTTCCCCAACGTCTCCTTCCTCCTTGCTGGATCAAGGCGTAGGTGACCACATTGGGCTGCACGTGTGCTGAACGCGGAGGCGCCGTTGTTCCGTGCTTAGATCAGAATCCACTGCGATCTGAATCGCTACGAGTACGACTCCACCAACCGCGTTCGTAGTAACGCTTCCTCTTAGTGATCTTCAAAGGTATGAAGATGCTCAAACCCCTTACTCGTTGCTGGTTTCACATAGATTGATCTTGGTGATACGTAAGAAAATTTTGAATTACTACTATGCTTACCAAAACATACCCCCCGATAAAACCCATAGATACACAAAATAAGCAAACAACACAAATAAAACAGAATATATCAAAAACAGAACCGTCTGTAGCAATATGTAAATTTCGAATACTTTTGTAACTCCAAAAAATCTGAAAAATGAGGAAAATCTGGTAAATTTTTCTATCAATCTTGTGTAAATATTCCAGACTCATTCGACGCTCTCGTGAATTCATAAAATTCCTGGACTCAGCGCAAAACTTTTGGTTTTTTAGCAAGATCAAATAAACAATCACCAGAGACCATCCCAAAGGTCTTACTTGGCTCAAACACTAATTAAAACACAAAAACACAATTAGTATAGACGTAATAATGTGTAAAACCCTCCATAATAGAAACAAAAACAAAAACAAAAACATAAAATTGGGTTGCCTCCCAACAAGCGTTATTGGTTAACGCTCCTAGCTAGGCATAACGCAATAGATCTAGGTATTGTCATCTTTGGTGTGCAATCCATAAGTAGCTCTCATAATATATTAATAATGTAAATTTATTTTCTTTTGTAGGAAAATGTTCCACGCCTTCCCTTTGCGGAAATTGGAATCAAATGTTTCCTTCTTACATATCAATAATTGCACCGACCGTTCTAAGCAAAAGTCTACCAAGAATAATAGGACATGTAGGATTGCAATCTATCTCAAGAACAATGAAATCTATGGGAACATAATTCCTATTTGCAACAATAAGAACATCATTAATCGTTCCCATAGGTTTCATAATAGTGTAATCCCGTACATGCAGATTTAAAGAGAAGTCATCAAGTTCAAGGAAACCTACAGCACATCACATAAAATTTTTGGAGTGCTGGAAACACTAGCTCCCAAATCACACAAAGCATGGCACTCAGAATCTTTAATTTTAATTTTAATAGTAGGTTCCTACTCATCATAAAGCTTTCTAGGTATAAAACTTCCAACTCAAGTTTTTCTTCAAAATATTTCATCATAGCATCAACGATATGTTTAGTAAAAGCCTTATTTTTATTATAAGCATGTGGAGAATTCAACATGGATTGTAACAAAGAAATAAAATCAATAAAAGAACAGCTATCATAATTAAATTCCTTGAAATCTAAAAGGGTGGGTTCATTGCTATTTAAACTTTTGACCTGTTCAACCCCACTTTTACCAATTTTAGCATTAAGATCTATAAACTCCGAATCATTGGGACGAATTTTAACTAAAGTTGTGTTGGGGAACATTAAACAAAAATAATTCCTATGCACACGCAAGATCTATCCATGGTGATGAGCATCTATGAGAGGGAGAGTGGATCTACATACCCTTGTAGATCGCTAAGCGGGAAGCATTAAGAAACGCAGTTGGTGTAGTCGAACGTCTTCGCGATCCAAATCACCGAGCGTCCCGCGATCTCATCATGATCCATCCTGCGATTCAATCACGATCCGTCCCACGATCTCATCACGATTCATCCCGCGATCCAATCACAAGTCATCTCGCGATCTTGATCACGGTGCTTCCGATCTAGCACCGAACGGACGACACCTCCGCGTTCAGCACACGTACACCTCGATGACGATCTCCGCCTTCTTGATCTAGCAAGAGGGAGCGGAGAGGTAGAAGAGTTCTCCAGCAGCGCGAAGGCGTTGCGGCGATGGTGGTGGAGCTAATCCAGCAGGGATTCGCCTAAGCACTGCTGAAACCAATCTAGAGGAGAAACTACGATCTACAGGAGAGGCAGCACGTGGCTGTTTTTTTGTCTCAAATCCCTCAAAACCGCTAGTATATATAGGAGGATAAAGGGTGGAGGCTGGCTCATACGGGCCAGCCCTTTGGCCTTTGGCGCAAGGAGGAGAGGTGGAATCCTCCTGCAATCCTAGTAGGACTAGGATTCCTACTTTCCTACTTGGAAACTCTTTCCACCTTGGCCTTTTTCCTTCTCCTTCCACTCTAGCCGCATGGGCCTCTTGTGGGACTTAGGACATCCCACTAATGTCTGGTATACTTCTTCCCACAACCCATGTAGCCTCTTGGGTCGAAATACCCCTCCCGATGATCCCCCGGTACCCTCCCGGCACTCCCGGTACACTACCGATGAGCCCAAAACTTTTCCGGTGACCAAACCAGGACTTCCTATATATCAATATTTCCCTCCGGAACATTCCGGAGCTCCTCGTGATGTCTGGGAACTCATTCGCCTAAGCACCGCTGAAACCAATCTAGACGAGAAACTATGATCTAGAGGAGAGGCAACACATGGCTGTTTTTCTGTGTCTCAAAACCCTCAAAACCTCTAGTATATATAGGACGAGAGAGGGAGGATGCTGGCGCACAAGGGCCATTCCTTTGGCCTTTGGCGCATGGAGGAGAGGACGAATCCTCATCCAACCCTAGTAGTACTAGGATTCCTCCTTTCCTACTTGGAAACTCTTTCCACCATGGCCTTTTTCCTTCTCCTTTCACTCCAGCCGCATGGGCCTATTGTGGGACTTAGGCCAGCCAACTAAGGGCTGGTATACTTCTTCCCACAACCTATGTAGCCTCTTGGGTCGAAATAACCCTCCTGATGGTCACCCAGTACCCTCCCGGCACTCCCGGTACACTACCGATGAGCCCAAAACTTTTCCAGTGACCAAAACAGGACTTCCTATATATCAATCTTTACCTCCGGACCATTCCGGAGCTCCTCGTGATGTAAGGGATCTAATTCGGGACTCCGGACAACCTTCGGTCACCACCATACATAACTCTATACTATCGAAATGTCACCGCACCTTAAGTGTGCAGACCCTGCGGGTTCGAGAACTATGTAGACATGACCGAGACACCTCTATGGTCAATAACCAATAGCGAGACCTGGATCTCCATATTGGTTCCTACATATTCTACGAAGATCTTTATCGGTCGAACCTTTATGTCAAGGATTCAGTTAATCTCGTTTGTTGTTCCCTTTATTCTTCGGTATGTTACTTGCCCGAGATTCGACCGTCGGTATCTCCATACCTAGTTCAACCTCGTTACTGGCAAGTCTCTTTACTCATTCCGTAATACAAGATCCTGTGGCTAACACTTAGTCACATTTCTTGCAAGGCTTATTGTGATGTTGTATTACCGTGTGGGCCCTCAGGTACCTCTCCGTCACACGAAGTAACAAATCTCAATCTTGATCCATGCCAACCCAACAGACACCCTCGGAGATACCTGTAGAGCACCTTTATAGTCACCCAGTTACATTGTGATGTTTGATAAACACAACGTACTCCTCTGGTATCAGTGAGTTGCATGATCTCATGGTCATAGGAACAGATACTTGACATGCAAAAAACTGTAGCAATAAACTGCCATGATCATATGCTACGTTTATAGTTTGGGTCTTGTCCATCACATCATTATCCTAATGATGTGATCCCATTATAAAATGACATCTCATGTCCATGGCTTGGAAACCTTGACCATCTTTGATCAGCGAGCTAGTCTATTAGATTCATACTAGGGACATGGTGTTGTCTATGTATTCACACATGTATCTGAGTTTCCGATCAATACAATTCTAGCATGGATAATAAATGATTATCACGTACAAGGAAATATGATAATAACTAATTTATTATTGCCTCTAGGGCATATTTCCAACAGTCTCCCACTTGCACTAGAGTCAATAATCTAGTTCACATCACCATGTGATCCGCATTGTTATGAATCTAACACCCTATGAGTTCTGGGTCTCGATCATGCTTTGCATGTGAGAGAGGTCCTATAGTCAACGGGTCTGCGACATTCAGAACCGTGTGTACTTTGCAAATCTCTATGTCAAACTGTAAACACTTCTACCACACTCCACTTGGAGCTATTCCAAATGACTGCTCCACTATACATATCCTGATTGCTACTAAGATTCATCCGGATAGGTGTTAAAGCTTTCATCGACGTAACTCTTTACGACGAACACTTTATCACCTCCATAATCGAGAAACATTTCCTTATTCTTTAGTCACTAAGGATAATCTTGACCGATGTCCAGTGATCCACTCCTAGATCACTCTTGTACCCCTTGACAGACTCATGGTAAGGCATACATAGGTGCGGTACACAACATGACATACTATATAGAGCCTATGGATAAATCATAGGGGACGACCTTCGTCCTTACTCTTTCTTCTTCCGTGGTCGTGCTTTGAGTCTCACTCAACTCCACACCGTACAAATCAGGCAAGAACTCCTTCTCTGACTGATCCATTTTGAACTCTTTTTAAATCTTGTCAAGGTAGGTACTCATTGAAAGTCTCATCAAGAATTTGATCTATTTCTATAGATCTTGATGCTCAACAACAAGGTAGCTTTATCCAGGTCTTCCTTTGAGAAAATATTTCCAAACAACCCTTTATGCTTTCCAGAAATTCTACATCATTTTCGATCAACAATATGTCAACCACATATGCTTACCAGAAACTCTATAGTGCTCCCACTCACTTTATTGTAAATACAAGTTTCTCATAAACTTTGTATAGACTCAAAAAATTGATCACCTCATCAAAGTGTATATTCCAACTCCGAGATGCTCGCTTCAGTCCATAGAAGGATCACTGAAGCGTGCACAACTTTTAGCATCCTTTGGACTAACAAAACCTTCTGGTTGTATCTCATACAACCTTTCCTTAAGGAAGGAAACTATGTTTTGACATCCATCTACTAGATTTCATAATTGAAAAATGCAGCAACTGCTAACATAATTCCAACAGACTTTAGCATCGCTACGAATGAGAAAGTATCATCACAGTCAACTCATTGAACTTGTTGGAAACTTCTTTGCGACAAGTCGAGCTTTATAAATGGTGACATTTACCATCGGCGTCTGTCTTCGTCTCAAAGGTCCATTTGTACTCGACGACCTGCCGTCCAACGAGCAGGTCTACCAAAGTATATACTTGGTTTTCATACATGGATCCTTTCTCGGATTTCATGGCCTCTAACCACTTGTCGGAATCCGGGCCCATCATCGCTTCTCCATAGCTGGTAGGTTCATCATTGTCCAACAACATGACCTCCAAGACAAGGTTGTCGTACCACTCAAGAGTAGTACGCATCCTTGTCGACCTACGAGGTTGGATAGTAACTTGGTCCGAAGCTTCATGGTCAACATCATTTAATTCCTCTTCAACTTACGTAGCTTCCACAGAAACATCTTTCTGCGCTGCGCTACTCTCTGGTTGAAGCAAAGGTTCAACAACCTCATCAAGTTCCATCTTCCTCCCACTCAATTCTTTCGAGAGAAACTTTTTCTCGAGAAAGGACCCAGTTTTAGCAACAAACTCTTTTATGCTTGGATCTGAGATAGAAGGTTTACCCAACTGTTCTTAGGGTATTCTATGAAGATGCATTTGTCCGCTTTGGGTTCGAGCTCATTAGGTAAGAACATTTTCCCACATAAGCGCCGCAGCCCCAAACAACAAGAAATGACAGCTTAGGTTTCTATCAAACCATAATTCACACGGTGTCATCTCAACAGATTTAGATGTTGCACTATTTAAAGTGAATGTAGTTGTCTCTAATGCATAACCCCAAAACCATAGTGGCAAAACGATAAGAGACATCATAGTATGCACCATATCCACTATAACACGACTATGACGTTCGGACACACCATCACACTACGGTGTTCCAAGTGGTGTGACTTGTGAAACAACTTTCACATTGTCTAAAGTTGTATGCCGAACTCATAACTCAGATATTCACCTCCACGATCATATCTTAGATATTTTTATCTTCTTGTCACCATGATCTTAAACTTCACTCTGAATTTGTTTGAAATTTTCAAACGTTTTAGACTTGTGTTTCATTAACAAAACATACTTATATATACTCATTGGATATCCACCGCACACTACAAGACTCATTGGATTGCATACATCAACATGTATCATTTCCAATAAATCACTTGCCCGCTCCATCAAACCGGAAAATGGGGTCCTTAGTCATCTTGCCCAAGAGGCATGGTTCGCATGTCTCAACCGATTCGAAATCGAATGGGTCCAAAGATCCATGAGCATGGAGTTTCTTTATGCAATTTATACCAATATGACATTTAGCGACAGTTCCATAAGTATATGGTACTATCATTATTAACTTTGTATCTTTTGGCATCAATGTTATGAACATGTGTATTACTACTATCAAGATTCAACAAACCATTCTCACTGGGTGCATGACCATTGAAGGTATTATTCATGTAAACAGAATAACCATTATTCTCTAACTTCAATGAATAATCGTGTTGCAATAAACACGATCTAATCATGTTCATGCTTAACGCAAACACCAAATAACATTTATTTAGGTTTGTCACTAATCCCGAAGGTAGAGAGAGCGTGCGATGTTGATCACATCAACCTTGGAAACATTTCCAACACACATCGTCACCTCACACTTAGTTAGTCTCCGTTTATTCCGTAGTTTTTTCTTCGAGTTAAGAACATTTAGCAACCGAACCGGTATCCAATACCAAGGTGCTACTAGGAGTACTAGCAAGGTACACATCAATAACACATATATAAAATATACTTCTGTCGACGTTGCTAGCCTTCTTATCTACCAAGTATCTAGGGTTGTGCCGCTTCAGTGACCGCTCTCCTCATAATAGAAGCACTGAGTCTCAGGTTTGGGCTCAACTTTGGGTTGCTTCACTAGAGCAGCAGCTGACTTGCCATCCATGAAGTTTCCCTCCTTTCCCTTGCCCTTCTCGAAACTAGTGGTTTTACTAACCATCTACACTTGATGCTCCTTCTTGATTTCTACCTTCGCGGTGTCAAACATCGCGAACAGCTCAGGGTTCCATCCCTGGCATAATTATAGTTCATGACGAAGTTCTAGTAGCTTAGTGATAGTGACTCATTGGATTCAAGCGATTCAACCGATTGTATCACCCACACAATCTGAGCACATGCTCAACGATTGAGCTATTCTCCTTCATCTTGCAGGCAAAGAATCTTCTTTGGAGATCTCATATCTCACAACACGGACACGAGCCTGAGATCCCAATTTCAGCTCTTAGAACATTTCATATGTTCCGTGACATTAAAAACGTTTTGGAGCCTCAATTCTAAGTCGTAATGCATGATGCACTAAACTATCAAGTAGTCATCGGAACGTGCATGTCACATGTTCATAACATCTACAGACGACGCTAGAGGGGTTGGTGCACCGATCGGTGCATTAAGGACATAAGCCTTCTATGCAGCAATGAGGACAATCCTCAGATCACGGACCCAGTCCGCAATATTGCTACCATCATCTTTCAACTCTATTTCTCTAGGAACATATAAAAATGCAAGGAAGCTATAATGTGAGCTTAGTAATCTACAACATAATTTGCAAACACACTACAGACTAAATTCATGATAATGAGTTCAATTAATCATACTACTTAAGAACTCCCACTCAAATTGACATCCCTCCGGTCATTCGAACTCAAGTCCGATCATCACGTGAGGTGAGGTGGTTTCAATGGCGAACATCATCATGTTGATCATATCTTCTATCTGACTCATGTTCGACCTTTCGGTCTCTTGTGTTCCGAGGCCATGTCTGTACATGCTAGGCTCGTCAAGTTTAACAGGAGGGTTCTGCATGTGCAACACTGGCTTGCACCCGTTGTATGTGAACGTAGAGTCTTTCACACCCGATCATCACGTGGTGTTTCGACACGACGAACTTCTGCAATGGTGCACACTCGAGGAGAACACAATTTATCTTGAAATTAAGTGAGGGATAACCTTGTAATGCTACAATCATCCTAAGCAAAACAAGGTGCATAAAAGGATTAACATCACATGCAAATCATAAGTGACATGATATGGCCATGAACTTGTGCTTTTGATCTCCATCTTGAAAGCACCGGCATGATCTCCATCGTCACCGGCATAACACCTTGATCTCCATCATTGTGTCACCATCAGGGTTGTCGCGCCCACCATGCTTATACTACTATTGCTACTATTTAGCAATAAAGTAAAGCATTACATAGCGCTTAATGATTGATACGCAGGTCATACAATAATGAAAGACAACCCTATGGCTCCTGCCGGTTGTCGTACTCATCGACATGCAAGTCATGATATTCTATACATCACATGATCATGTAATACATCGCATATATCTCATCATGTAATTGGCCATATCACATCACAACATACTCTCCAAAAATAAGTTAGGCGTCCTTTAATTGTTGTTGCAAGTTTTACGTGGCTGCTACGGGTATCTAGCAAGAACAATTCTCACCTACGCAAAACCGCAATAGTGATACATAAGTTGCCTTTCAACCTTCTCAAGGACCGCTTTTGTCGAATCTGATCCAACTAAAGTAGGATGGAACCGGCTAGCCATCTTTGTGCAACGAAGTAACACGTCAGTCGATGGAACCGGTCTCTCGTAAGCGTACGAGTAAGTTTGGTCTGGGCCGCTTCATCCCACAATACCACTGAACCAAAACACGACCAAGGGAGGAAGCAATCTAAGCATCAACGCCCACAAACTCTTTTGTGTTCTACTCGAGATATCATCTACATATAGACATAGCTCTGATACCACTGTTGGGGAACGTTGCATGAGAAACAAAAAAATTCCTACGCACACACAAGATCTATCCATGGTGATGAGCATCTATGAGAGGGAGAGTGGATCTACATACCCTTGTAGATCGCTAAGCGGGAAGCGTTAAGAAACACGGTTGGTGTAGTCTAACGTCTTCACGATCCAAATCGCCGAGCGTTCCACAATCTCATCACGATCCGTCCCGCGATCCAATCACGATTCGTCCTGCGATCCAATCACGAATCATCTCACGATCTTGATCACGATCCTCCCGATCTAGCTCCGAACGGAAAGCACCTCCCCTTTCAGCACACGTATAGCAGGACGGTGTTGCGGCGATGGTGGTGGAGCTAATCCAGCAGGGCTTCGCCTAAGCACCGCTGAAACCAATCTAGAGGAGAAACTACGATCTAAAGGAGAGGCAGCACGTGGCTGTTTTTCTGTGTCTCAAATCCCTCAAAACCACTAGTATATATAGAAGGAGAGAGGGAGGAGGCTGGCTCATAAGGGCCAGCCCTTCGGCCTTTGGTGCAAGGAGGAGAGGAGGAATCCTCCTCCAATCCTAGTAGGACTAGGATTCCTCCTTTCCTACTTGGAAACTCTTTCCACCTTGGCCTTTTTCCTTCTCCTTCCACTCCAGCTGTATGGGCCTCTTGTGGGACTTAGGACATCCCACTAAGGGCTGGTATACTTCTTCCCACAGCCCATGTAGCCTCTTGGGTCGAAATACCCCTCCCGATGGTCCCCCGGTACCCTCCTGACACTCCCGGTAAACTACCGATGAGCCCAAAACCTTTCTGGTGACCAAAACAGGACTTCCTATATATCAATATTTACCTCCGGACCATTCCGGAGCTCCTCGTGATGTCTGGGAACTTATCCGGCACTCCAAAAAACCTTCGGTCACCACCATACATAACTCTATACTACTGAAACATCACCGCACCTTAAGTGTGCAGACCCTGCGGGTTCAAGAACTATGTAGACATGACCGAGACACCTCTATGGTCAATAACCAATAGCGGGACCTGGATGTCCATATTGGTTCCTACATATTCTACGAATATATTTATCGGTTGAACCTTTATGCCAAGGATTTAGTTAATCCCGTATGCGGTTCCCTTTGTTCTCGGTAGGTTACTTGCCCGAGATTCGATCGTCGGTATCTCCATACCTAGTTTAACCTCGTTACTGGAAAGTCTCTTTACTCATTCCATAATACAAGATCTCGTGGCTAACACTTAGTCACATTGCTTGCAAGGCTTATTGTGATGTTGTATTACCGAGTGGGCCCTGAGATACCTCTCGGTAACACGAAGTAACAAATCCCAGTCTTGATCCATACCAACCCAACAAACACCCTCGAACATACCTATAGAGCACCTTTATAGTCACCCAGTTACCTTGCGAAATTTGATACACACAAGGTTCTCCTCCGATGTCAGTAAGTTGCATGATCTCGTGGTCATAGGAATAGATACTTGACATGCAGAAAACTGTAGCAATAAATTGACACGGTCATATGCTTCGTTTATAGTTTGTTCTTGTCCATCACATCATTCTCCTAATGATGTGTTCCCGTTATCAAATGACATCTCCTGTCCATGGCTAGGAAACCTTGACCATCTTTGATCAATGAGCTAGTCTATTAGAGGCATACTAGGGACATGGTGTAGTCTATGTATCCACACATGTATCTGAGTTTCCAATCAATAAAGTTCTACCATGGATAATAATAGATTATCATGAACAAGGAATATGATAATAACTAATTTATTATTGCCTCTGGGGCATATTTTGAACAAGTTGACTTATATCCAGTCCCATCTTTCTCAAGATTTATATTGGAAAGACAAAGATTCAATAGGAGTCACATTAATCACTTTAAGATTTTCATCATTATTTAAAGATTCTTGATTCGCGGCCATTTTATTGACTAAAGTAGCTTGTTTATCATAAATTTGGCCTACTAAATTTTCAAGATGAGCAAACTGAGATTTCAAATCATAACGGTGATACATTAGTTGCTTTTCAACCTTCTCAAGGACCGCCTTTATCGAATCCGATCAAACTGCCACCCGCAAGCCATCTATGCAACAAGCTGCAGTTGAAGGAACTAGTCTCTCGTAAGCGTACGAGTAATGTTGGTCCGGGCCGCATCATCCCACAATACCTCTGAACCAAAACACGACCAAGGGAGGAAGCAATCTAAGTATCAATGCCCACAAACTCTTTACGTTCTATTTGAGATCTCATCTACATATAGACCTAGCTCATGATGCCACTGTTGGGGAACGATGCATGGGAAACAAAAAAATTCCTACGCATGCACACGCAGATCTATCCATGGTGATGAGCATCTATGAGAGGGAGAGTTGATCTATAGACCCTTTTAGATCGCTAAGCGGGAAGCGTTAATAAACACGGTTGGTGTAGTCGAACATCTTCGTGGTCCAAATCGCTGAGCGTCCCGCGATCCAATCACCATCCGTCCCGATCAAGCACCAAACGGACGGCACCTCCGCGTTCAGCACACGTGCAGCTTGATGATGATATCTGCCTTCTTGATCCTGCAAGAGCGAGCGGAGAGGTAGACGAGTTATCCAGCAGCATGATAGCACTCCGGCGATGGTGGTGGAGCTATTCCGGCAAGGCCTAGCCTAAGCACTACAGAAATCCAATCTAGAGGAGAGACTATGCACTGGAGGAACGGGTAGCACGTGGCTGAAAATCAAGTGCAAAAACCCTAAAACCTCCAGTAGATATAAGAGGGAGGGAGGAGTGCGGTTGGCACAAGGGCCAAGCCTCCTTGGGTTCGGCCGAAGGGGGAGGAGATGAGGATTCCTCCTCCAATCCTAGTAGGACTAGGATTCCTCCCATTTTTGCCTTTTTTCCACTTTTCCCTTTGGGCTTTTTTCTTTCCCTAGGTGCATAGGAATTGTGTGGGACTTCCACCAGCCCACTAAGGGCTGGTATTCACTCTCCCACAGCCCATGAAGCCTCTTGGGTCGAAATACACCTCCCGGTGGTCTCCCGGTACACTACCCGCACTCCCGGTACACTACCGATGAGCCCGAAACTTTTCCGGCGACCAAAACAGGACTTCCTATATATGAATCTTTACCTCCGGACCATTTCGGAGCTCCTCATGATGTCCGGGATCTCATCCAGGACTCTGAACAACCTTCGGTCACCACCATACATAACTCTATACTACAAAAACGTCACCGAACCTTAAGTGTGCAGACCCTGCGGGTTCGAGAACTATGTAGACATGACCGAGACACCTCTACGGTCAATAACCAATAGCGGGACCTGGATGCCCATATTGGTTCCTAAATATTCTACGAAGATTTTTATCGGTCGAACCTCTATGTCAAGGATTCAGTTAATCCCGTGTGATGTTCCTTTTTTTCGTCGGTATGTTACTTGCCCGAGATTCGATCATCGATATCTCCATACCTAGTTCAACCTCGTTACCGGCAAGTCTCTTTACTCGTTCCGTAATACAAGATCCCATGCTAACACTTAGTCACATTGCTTGCAAAGCTTATTGTGATGTTGTATTACCGAGTGGGCCCTGAGATACCTCTCCGTCACACGGAGTAACAAATCCCAGTCTTGATCCATGCCAACCCAACAGACACCCTCGGAGATACCTGTAGAGCACCTTTACAGTCACCCAGTTATGTTGCGACATTTTATACACACAAGGCACTCCTCTGGTGTCCATGAGTTGCATGATCTCATGGTCATAGGAACATATACTTGACATGCAGAAAACAGTAGCAATAAACTGACACAATCATATGCTACGTTTGTAGTTTGGGTCTTGTCCATCACACCATTCTCCTAATGATTTGATCCCATTATCAAATGAAATCTCACGCCCATGGCTAGCAAACCTTAACCATCTTTGATCAACGAGCCAGACTTTGATCAACATGCTTTGCATGTGAGAGAGGTCTAATAGTCAACGGGTCTGCGACATTCAGATCCGTGTGTACTTTGCAAATCTCTATGTTAAACTGTAAATACTGCTACCACACTCCATTTGGAGCTATTACAAATGGTTGCTCCACTACACGTATCCGGATTGCTACTAAGAGTCATCCGGATTGGTGTTAAGAGTCATCTATGTATACACACATGCATCTAAGTTTACGATAGACTGGCTCGTTGATCAAAGATGGTTAAGGTTTCCTAGCCATGGGCATGAGATGTCATTTGATAACGGGATCACATCATTAGGAGAATGGTGTGATGGACAAGACCCAAACTACAAACGTAGCATATGATCGTGTCAGTTTATTGCTAGTGTTTTCTGCATGTCAAGTATATGTTCCTATGACCGTGAGATCATGCAACTCATGGATACAAGAGGAGTGTCTTGTGTGTATCAAATGTCGCAACGTAACTGGATGACTATAAATGTGCTCTACAGGTATCTCCGAGGGTGTCTGTTGGGTTGGCATGGATCAAAACTAGGATTTGTTACTCCGTGTGACGGAGAGGTATCTCAGGGCCCACTCGGTAATACAACATCACAATAAGCCTTGCAAGCAATGTGACTAAGTGTTAGTCACACGACCTTGTATTATAGAATGAGTAAAGAGACTTTCCGGTAACGAGGTTGAACTAGGTATGGAGATACCGACGATCGAATCTCGAGCAAGTAACATACCGAAGAGCAAAGGGAATATCATACGGGATTAACTGAATCCATGACATAGAGGTTCGAAGGATAAAGTTATTCGTAGAATATGTAGGAAACAATATCGGCATCCAGGTCCCTCTATTGGTTATTGACCGTAGAGGTGTCTCGGTCATGTCTAGATATGTAGGAAAGAATGATATATAGGAAGTCCTATTTTGGTCGCCGAAAAAGTTTCGGGCTCATCAGTAGTGTACCGGGAGTGCCAGTAGTGTACCGGGAGACCATCGGGAGGTGTATTTTGACCCAAGAGGCTACATGGGATGTGGGAGAATGAATACCATCCCTTAGTGGTCTGGTGGAAGTCCCACACAAAGCCCATGCGGCTTGGACAGAAAACCCAAAGAGAAAAGGTGGAAAAAAGGCAAAATAGGGAGGAATCCTAGTCCTACTAGGATTGGATGAGGAGTCCTCCTCTCCTTCTTGATTCGGCCGAACCAAGGGCTGGCCCTTTGAGGGACAAGCCTCCTCCTCTCTTCCTCTTATATATACTAGAGTTTTAAGGGTTTTTGCACTTGATTTTTAGCCACGTGCTACCCGTTCCTCTAGTGCATAGTTTCTCCTCTAGATTGGATTTCTGCACTGCTTAGGTGAAGCCCTGCCGGAATAGCTCCACCACCATCGCCGGAGCGTCGTCGTGCTGCCAGAGAACTCTTGTACCTCTCCAATCCCTCTTGCTGGATCAAGAAGGCGGAGATCATCATCAAGCTATACATGTGTTGAACGCGGAGGTGACGTCCGTTCGGCGCTAGATCTGAAGGACTGTGATCAAGATCGCGAGACGGATCGTGGTGAGATCGCGGGACGGATCGTGATGAGTTCGCGAGACGGATCGTGATTGGATCGCGGGACGGATCGTGATGAGATCGCGGGATGCTCGGCGATTTGAATCGCGAAGACGTTCGACTACACCAACCGTGTTTCTTAACGCTTCCCTCTTAGGGATCTACAAGGGTATGTAGATCCACTCTTCCTCTCATAGATGTTCATCACCATGGATAGATCTTGCATGTGTGTAGGAAATTTTTTGTTTCCCATGCAACGTTCCCCAACAAGAAGGAGTACATCAAGCTTCCAAACTGGACGCCTCCGCCTCCTCCTTCTCCTCAAGCGAATCAAGGCACTCCTCCTCCTCCTCCTCCTCCTCCTCCTTCTCCTTAGGTGAATCAGGGCACTCCGCCTCCTCCTCCTCCTCCTCCGGCGAGTGATATGGGCACACCGCCTCGTTCTCCGGCTCCTCCGGCGCATGGGGGCACTCCGCCTCCTCCTTCGCCTACTCCGGCACCTCAAAGCAGTACGCCTCCCTTCAGCCTTGTCGGCAACGGCGGAAGACAGATGTCGCCGCTCCGGCTCCTTCGGTGCCTAGTAAGCAACGATGGAAGGGAGCCGCCGCCGCTCCGGCGGCTAGCAGTACAAGCATAGGCAGGAGGGGATACAGATATGGTCCATCTCTCAAGCCTCTGGAAAAGTTACCATATGAGAGGACCGAGTCTAAAAACGAGGAGATATCTTAGGCCGAAGTGAGGGTCCATTTTGCAAAGAAAAATCCACCTCCGAAGGAGGAGATAGATCCGGTTAAAGTGATGCGCACTATCGATGCCCTGAAGCGAACATCACCGCCTCCGTCGGATTCCAACTTTGACAGCTGTATTAAAAAGACATATCAAGATGCGCGGCGGTCGGGAAGTACTTCCAGTGATGCAAGGTTAGCAGAACGAAGAAGTGGGAAAAAATTCCCCAGCTCGGTGAACAGGCGAACCAATCGTGCCCCCCGCTCAAGGTGTCTAGCGATATCGTCGCTAATCATCCGGGGATGGTGCACGGTACCAAACCTGGTGATTACCTGAGCGATGATGTACTGTTTGAGCCGTTGGAGGTGGACAATTTCAAATACCGGTACAGGCAGCCTCTCGTCAAACCTGATCATCCTCCTCTAACAACGATGATGCGAAAATTCCATGAATGGTACATGAAAACCTGCCGCGAGTCTGGGAAGGATTCTTTGATACTGTCAGTTAAAGAGAAGCACGACCTCGTTGGAATGGAACTGTTGAATATTGAATTTGAGGTGATATTCCAGTTATACAATCAAAAGTCCCTCGACAAAACAATCGTGACTTGCTACTGTCTGTAAGTACTACTTTTATAATTAAGTCTCTCTATGTATATAGCTCAGCTCTTTCATTGCATGTATATATAATTATCCTCACTACTATATTATGCAGATTGACGATCGTCGAATGCAGAAAAGCACAAATGTATGACATTGGGTTCATTAACCCAAATGTCATATATGATTTTAATTTTCAAAAGTATCCCACACAAACCAAGGATAACTTGCTACAATCGTTGCTTAAAAATCAAAACAAATGGGCAATACTCTTTCCTTACAACTTCAAGTGAGTGTTACTGTCTTGTGCATATTTGGTTTCCCTTATTACTCAATGTTTATAGTAATGTAAATGATGAGTTATGCATGTGTGCGCAGTTTCCACTTTATTCTGCTAGTGATTCAGCTTGAGCGGGAAGTAGTAACCGTCTTAGACTCGAAACGAAAAGATCCCCAGGAATATGCGGACATGACTGCAATTTTCCAGAAGTAAGTTCAATCGATCATTATCGCATCATATCGGCAACTTTGTTCATTTCCTGATATCAAGTAATTATTTTCTTTGTCTGGCAGGGTTTGGAAAGAGTTCACAGCAATTGTTCCGACACTGTCGGGGGAGCTGCGATTTACACACCCGAAAGTAAGTACTACTAGCTAGTTCCGTGCATCTCCCATTGATTCTAGTTTCTTAAATACCATTTATCATGCTTTATTATCAGTTTGCTTGAACTCTATTTCTCGTAAAGTGTTTGTGGCAGGAAACCGGGACTAATTTATGTGGACACTACGTTTGCGAGTTCATCTACAACGCGACGACCCCTAAGCGGGGCTACTCTAAAAAACAATTTCAAGTGCGTAAGCAATAATATTCACAATTTTAATTTATTACCATATATATGTATTGACCCCCTTCTTCAAATTAGATGTGGCAGATGCGGGATGAACTCCTACCACATGATCGCATACGAGCAATTCAAGAAGAATTAGCGGAATTCTTTCTTGTCAACGTCATCAATAGAACCGGAGAATACCATCTGGAAGTTGACATAGATGTTAGGGATTGTAAGAGATCCTATATTGTATATATGTATCTAGTAGCGTCGGATATATATACGAAAACTTGTTATACGATCAATCTCTCGGAGAAAGAGAGGTCGATCACTTCTATCTTTATATGTTCATGACGATCTTCTGTACTTAATGGTTCCTTCATTTGCTTACTAGCTAGCATGTTGTGTTCTCTCTATAGTAGCTGGCGTCGACCAAGCACAGAGAAAGAGAGGACACTTCTCTCTATTAATTAGCTAGATAAAACAATATAAAACCCCTAAATTAACAGTCCAAACCCCCCTAAACCCCCCTCCCTTTCAAAAAAAACTAGCAACTGCTAGATGCTGACGCGTGGATGCCTTTTGGTCCCGGTTGGTGTTACAAACTGGGACTAAAGGTCCTCCTGCCTGGGCTCCCCGCAGAGGCCACATGGAGCCCCTTCTGTCCCGGTTTGTAAGAGAACCGGGACTAAAGGTTTTGGGCTTTAGTCCAGACCCTTTAGTCCCGGTTCCGGAACCGTGACAAATGGGCCTTACGAATCGGAACAAATGCGCCTTTTTCTACTAGTGTACTTACTGCCAGAGCCACCCTCAGAATCTAAAAACATGGCCAGCTATCGCACCACCAGTTGCGCTCAGGGTGGGCGGAAGTCTGTGGCAATGAACCGCGACCCCGGTCGCAGGCCATGAGGCGCTGGCATACGAATATACAACAATACATCATTATCTCACATCATACCTGCATCATTTTTCCTGACATGCGAATATATAACAATACATCATTATCTCACATCATACATGCCTCATTTTGCCTGACATACGAATATACAACAAAAGAATTGCAAGAATTAATATGTAGGACAAACAGACCCTCAATATTTGTTATAATGAAATACAATGGTAGCATACACACACGCAATCTATCTTCTAGTACGACTTGGCATCACACACATATCAAAATTTAGTCCATAATTGTGTACTACAACTTGGCCCAATCAACATAACTACATCCATATCATGGCAACTTGTGCAATCCATATCACCACATCCATATCTTCTACTACTAAAAATTGTGCAGGATCAAAACATCCATATCATAGCAAATCTAGCTAAAAATTTTGCCAAAGAAAAACAGAGGAGCTGCTCACCTTTCGGACGAGAGGCGTCAAGCCATAGACTGGGAGGAGTGGAGGGTAAACAGGATTCCTTTGCCGGACTGGGGCGTCGGCCGGCGTGGGCCGTCGTCCATCGGACTAGAGCACTGGCCGGACCACCTATGCACAAACGTGCTGCGAGACATAGGGGGAGGGAGGGGTCGTCCTAGGGTCAGCAGGAGCAGCGGAGGGGGAGAGGGCCTAGTCGCTAGAGATGGCTTCGTCGAGGAGGAGGTGGAACCGGGGGCCGGCGGTGGTGGCGGCGGCATGGAGAGAAACCCTACTGAGCAGGGGAGCGAGAGCAAGCGGGTTGGGGGTCGAGCGAGCTAAGATCTAGGTTTAGGTACTTTACCG
Source organism: Hordeum marinum (assembly GCA_022496015.1). NCBI lineage: Eukaryota > Viridiplantae > Streptophyta > Magnoliopsida > Poales > Poaceae > Hordeum > Hordeum marinum. Next base: position 2,982,045 of record CM039677.1, on the reverse strand, counting down.
AGAGTAACACTCAGCAAAGGTACACTTTACCGAGAGCGGTATATTGATTCTCGATAACTATTGTGCCACTCCTTTATTTTCCTTCTTTTTTGTGTTTTTATTTTGACCCTTTCTTTTTGTGTCTGATATTTCATACCTTTTTATGACTAAAGTTTCAAAATAGCATGACTTTTGGTGACTTTATATTTTCGTTTTGGATCTTTAAAAATCTCAACTTCTAAGCATTGTATACTAAAAAACATGATGACGGAGACCTGCTATAACACAGAGAAGCTAGTATTCACCATGTCCTACACCTCTCGGTGCCAATCAACGTCTTAGACCGCCAAGGCCACCGGATGGGTGCTTGATCTTGAAACCGCTGGAGGAGGGGGAGGGGACCATCCCTACATGTGTATGTCCCGTGCATATGCATGAAAGGCTGGTGTGGTGTTTGAATACCCAACGCACATCCTCGATGTCGCAGATGCGTCACAAAATGCACACACGGGAGGGAACGTCGAGGACTGGATGGGTTCATCCCCGAGATAGAGCCGGCGGTGAGCGGTTCCGTGAAAGAACTGGCATAGACTTGTCCTAGATTCTCATGATGACCTTCTGTAAGGAGGAGAAGTAGGTATTCACCGTGCCCTACCCCCTCTCTGTCTCGGTCAACACCCTAGACCGTCGGGACCACCGAATGGGTGCACCACCGAAAACTGCCGAGAGGGTGGGGGGAACCATACCCTACACTCGTGTGGCCTATGCATATGCATGAAAGGATGGTGTGGTGTTTGAATACCCAACGCACATCCCTGACGTTGCAGATACCTCACAAACCGCACACATGGGAGGGAACGTCGAGGACCGGCTGCATTCGTCCCCGAGATCGAGCCGGCAGTGGGCGGTCCGGTGACAGAATTGGCATAGACTTGGCCTGACATCTCACGATGACATGCCGTAACATGAGAAGAAGGTATTCACTGTGGCCTACCCCCTCTTGTTGCCGGTCAACGCCCTAGACCGTCGGGGCCACCGGATGCGTGCTTGATTCGGAAACCACCCAAGGTACTTTCGCCCGCCGGTGCCATGGCATGCCCCTTCCTCGTCTGCCCAAGGCCTACGCATGCCGCAAGGACATGACAGAGGATTTCCCATGCCACTTCCGGGCATGATTTCATGTGGTGCCTTGCCAGTTTGGAATTTCCGGCGATGAAACTCTAGCAGAGCAATAAATTTCTCGAATATTGCACGTGGGTCTGACAAATGCAGGGGCACGACATGTGTCAGGCGATGGTATCCTTTGATAGAATGAGAAGTTTCTTGGCCAACGAAGCAACAAGATCCACACTTCCTACACAAACCGGACATGTTCCCTCTTGATACCCACAGACTAGCTGGGAGATGGTGCGTTTTACAAGCGGCATGAGGGGAGTCTTATTCCAAACGGCCCAAACTATTACCACACCCTAGCAGAGCAATAAATTTCTCGATATAAACGCAAAGCTAGCTACTTAAAATTATATCTGGAGTCAGTGAAGTGAGTGACCAAAAGAAAGGGGGTCGGCTAAGATCTAGGTTTAGGTACTGTACCGAGAGTAACTCTCGGAAAAGGTACACTTTACCGAGAGTCGTATATCGAATCTCAGTAACTATTGTGCCACTCCTTTATTTTCCTTCTTTTTGTGTTTTTATTTTGGCCCTTCCTTTTTGTGTCTGATATGCCATACCTTTTTATGACTAACGTTTCAAAATACCATGACTTTTGATGACTTCTGTTTTCGTTTAGATCTTTAAAAATCTCAACTTCTAAGCATTCTAAACTGAAAAAGATGACGGTAGAGAACTACCGTAACACGAAGAAGCAGGAATTCACCGTGGCCTACTCCTCTCGGTGCCGGTAAACGTCCTAGGCCGCCGTGGCCACCGGATGTGTGCTCGATCTCAAAACTGCCCCAGGAGGTGGGAGGGGACCACCCGTATATGCATGTGGCCCGTGCATATACATGAAATACTGGTGTGGTGTTTGAATACCCAACGCACATCCTTGACATCTCAGATGCCTCACAAAACACACACACGGGAGGGAACATCGAGGACCGGGTACATTCGTCCACGAGATCGAGCCGACGGTGGGCGGTCCCATGACAGAACTGGCATAGACCTGGCCTGAAATCTCACGATGACCTATCGTAACGCGGAGAAGCAGGTATTCACCGTGGCCTACCCCCTCTAGTTGCCGGTAATTGCCCTAGACCGTCGGGGCCACCGGATGCGTGCTCGATCTAGAAACTGCCTGAGGTACTTTCGCCCCCCGGTGCCATGGCATGCCTCTCCCTCGTCTACGCAAGGCCTAGGCATGCCGCAAGGACATCACAAAGGATTTCCCATGCCGTTTCCAGGCATGATTTCATGTGGTGCCTTGCAGGTTTTGAATTTCTAGCGATGAAACCCTAGAAGAGCAATAAATTTCTCGAATATTGCACGTGGGCCCAAAAAATTTGGGGTGGGGGGGTAAGACGTGTCATGCGATGGTATCCTTTGAGAGCACGAGAAGTTTCGAGGCCAATGGAACAACACGACCCGCACTTCCTACACAAACCGGACACGTTCCCTTTCGATACCCACAGACTAGCTTGGAGATGGTGTGATTTACAAGCGGCCTGATGGGAGGCTTATTCAAGACGCGCCCAAAATTTTACCACACCCTACATGGGCCATGTGATGACACCATGCCAACTCTAGAGGAATTCCGGCATCGTACGATTTTCGTAAGATTTGAACGGTTGCATCAGGCATGCCACCAAGGTACTTTCGCCCCATGGTGCCATGGCATGCCCCTCCCTTGTCTTTGCAAGGCCTAGGCATGCCGCAAGGACGTCATAAAGGATTTTCCATGCCGTTTTTGGGCATGATTTCATGTCCTGCCTTGCAGGTCTAAAATTTTCAAGGATGAAACCCTAGCAGAGTAATACATTTCTTGATATAAATACATTGCAACATTTGTGATAATTATATTTCTTTTATATATGTTTTTATGCAGGGATACATGAAAGCTCCCACAAATGACGTTGGCTAAGAATTTTACCAAGCGCCGCTCTCAGCAAGTGTAAGTTTTCCAAGAGCCGCTCTCGGCGCCAAGTGAAACCTAGATGTACGGCTTGTACTTTATCGAGAGCAGCGCTCGGTAATAAGTAAAACCATATTTCTTCCTGGCAGCTGGGCCGCTAGCACGTCTTGGACTCCATGTTGCCTGCTCGACGCCTCCATTGGGAAACTGAACGGGATCTATCCAATCGAGAGCAAATTAGCAGGATCATGTAACAAAACCCAAATCATCACCCTCTTTTATCTGTATTACTATAGTCTATATAGATTGCCCCTCAGAAGGCAATGCATGTTTATATTGCCCATTGTTATCATGTGTACGCTTTCTGTTTCAATGATGCAGATTCTTGCAACATTAGGGAAATTCATCTATGATGCTTCTTTTATAACTATCAATTAAAAAAATATGCATCAACGTGTCAAATTCCCGATTCAAACTCCTCACGAGCGAGACCTAAAGTTAAAGAACCGAGTCCTCTCCTACCACTACACTACTGGGCTCTTTTCTACTGTTGTCCAATATATAGGGCAGATTATACAAATGTAACTTTAACGTTTTTCTGCCACTATGCTTTTTGACAATACGTTTTATGACTACATAGCTATAAAAAATCCAATTATTCAATTGAAAATATAGAGGGACGCGGCAACGCATGCCATCAATGATCTAGCTAGTGTAACGTACTGATGGCGTGCAGAGACAGGGCGACAATGTAATGTATTCTGCTGAGCGCTAGGTACGGGCTCTTGAGGAAAATAATCCGACCCACAGAAAAAAATTAGTTTCTGATAAGGATTACATTACATAGTTTGATAACTGAGAAAGCTGCCAAAAAGGTAAACATAGGAATTTGGTCTCTGCAGTAAAAGGTGCACATAATCGAACTTATTGTAGCGTTCTTACCGTGGGGAGTTATAGCCAGTTCATTAACAGCGATAAATTATGAATCCAGGAACAGGGACGAGTGGAATCGATTTAACGCCCTCATCACCTAGGTTCGAGCTCCGTGAGTGACACCTCGTTCACTGACACCCCCTCGGGCTTGCTACCCTCGGTAGAGTACATGCCCGAGAAACCCTCCATCTCGTCTATGCAGAATGTTGGCCTGGACGGCGCCTGCAGAGATACTGTGTTGCTGCTGAGCATGACGTTGACCGCTGACATTGTCGGCCTGTCCGCGGGGTTGTCTTGGACACACAGCAGCCCGATGTTAATCAGCTTCAGCAAATGGCCTCCCGGAGATCGGCCTCCCAAGGACGGATCCAGCAGCTCCTCAACCGTTCCCCTAGTCCAGTGCTCCCATACCTGCATGCATGTGTTACAGTGGTGTGTGTATATAGTATTCCTTCCGTCTCAAAACTTGAGCGGTAGCACTCACAAAGCTTGAGAGGTCAATTGATTGCTCCGAGTTGGCGAAGCTACTATTCTTCCTTCCAGTGACCATCTCCAAGACCAGAACGCCGAAACTGTAAGTGTCCGACTTGACCGAATACTGCCCGCGCATCGCGTACTCGGGGGACATATAACCGCTGCACGCAAGCAAAATCTCGTTGTTTAAATAAACAAATGTGCTCTAGTTACTCTGACGAATTAGCGTTGTGCTAGTTTTGTTTTAAGGAGAAGCATTGTGCTAGCTAGGCCATGCTTACTATGTTCCAGCGATGTGGCTGGTGACGGCTTGCGACTGATCCCAACCGAACAGTTTCGCCAAACCGAAGTCGGAAATCTTAGGGTTCCAATCCGAGTCCAGCAACACGTTGCTGGCTTTGAGGTCCCGGTGGATGATCCTCGGCTGCGAGTCTTCGTGGAGGTACTGCAAGCCCCGAGCAACCCCGTTGACGATCTTCAGCCTATTCCCCCAGTCCAGGTCTCCCCTATTCTCGGCATCTGCCAACGGACCATCATAATTCAAAACAGAGTGAGAGAGAGAGAGAGAGAGAGAGAAAGAGAGAGCGAGTGTGTTCCCAAATATGGCTAGATAGAACGTACCGAAGAGAACGGTGTCGAGGCTTCGGTTCGGCATGTATTCATACACGAGTAGTTTCTCCTTTTCTTCCAAGCAAACACCAACGAGCCTGACGAGATTCTTGTGTTGAAGCTTGGCGACTAGAACCAGCTCCGTTTTCAGCTCTTCTATTCCTTGCGTGGAGCTCTGCGAGAGCCTCTTCACTGCTATTTCCTGACCACCTTCAGAAAGGACACCCTGTGCAATGCAGTCCAAGACGAGTGAATTGCAAAACAATCAATATTGAAGGTTAGGTTTGCAGGAGGTTTGGCCAAAAATCACTAATTTGACGCCTTTTTTTTGTTGTTGTTGTTGCAAAAAACACTAGTCACCCATTTCATGCGTTTTAATCATGTTTCTAACATGTGGGACCCGCTGGACAGGTTACATGGGACGACATAAAAGATGACAAATAGATAGAATATCATATACTAAACTGTAAAAGGGCCTAAGAGGATAAGGTTTGACACCTCCTTCCTCTCCGCTACTGTGCGCACGAGCTCCCGGCCGGCGGGCTCGGCATGGACGACGTCCGACCTCCTCCTCCTCCTCTCTCTCCCCTGCCTTCACTTTCCTCCTGCTCCCCGGCCTCGACCTCCCCTTGCTCACCTGCATCGGCGCCAGCGAGGTGAAGAGGAAGCGCGATGGCAGCCCGCGTCGACGTGGAGAGCAAGGTGGGCATGGAGGTATAGTCCATGTCCCTCGACGGTGAGCTCCTCCGCCGCCGGTGCCCTCCCCTATCTCTCCCATCTCTCTCTGATGTGTGCCGTCGTTGTTGTTTTCCTGCAAGAACCACGTCGTCGAGCTCATCCATGGCCGCCCGATGCTCAAGCAGCTGTCGGAGCTCTGTTGACCCTCCGTCCTAACCGACACCACCGCCGGATCCATGCCGTCCTGCCCGTCGCCGACCACGCAGGACCTGCCATGTGCCCTGCTACCGGAGGATGCAACAGCTGCGTCGGCCGCGCATGGGGAGGGAGTGGCCGCGCCGTCTACCACCGACCGGTAGGAGATGAAGTAACGGAGGACCCAATTGCTTTTTTACAGGTCTTTTTGCAAAAGAAAATTATACCGGGAGGTAATTGGCTTTTTCCCATGTCACCTTGTCTAGCGAGATCCACCTGTCATAATCGTGCTCAAAACGGCCTAGGCTGTCGACTAGTGCTTTTTGCAAAAAAATATATGCTCCAAATTAATGGTTTTAGGCACAAACCAGTAAAGTGTGTTTTCTTCCAAACCTGACCTTCTAAAATAAGTGGCTGCATTCTAAAATAAGTGCTCATTTAGTACTAATTTAATACTAAATCAACGACATTTATTTTGTAAAGGAGGAGGTACTATATATATCCTGAGAATAATGTAGAATTGATACCTCACCTTGTAAACCGCACCGAACCCTCCTTCGCCAAGCTTGTTGCTTTCAGCGAAATTATTTGTTGCGGCTCGCAGCGTCGATAAATCAAGGAGGAGGGAATCAATGCTTTGGATGTCATCATGATTAGTTGAATCTGTGGCCATAGATATCAGCGTATCCTTACACTATTAGACCCAGACAATAGAATCAAATATCTTTAAATTAAGCAAAATATATATCCAAATGACAAGTGCCCCACGTGTGACGCGACGCACTCCGGCCCTGACGTTTTTTACAACTAAAGTTGCCACCGAAGGAAAAGCAAACCCAAAATTAAAGCTGAGCAGTCCCGAATTCTGATAGGTAATAAAATGTATTTTAAAGGTAATAAAATGTTATACAAGAGTTTTTTAGGCAGGAAGAGCGATTGCATCATGGGCTGAATATTTCTTGTGCAAGTGCAATTCGATCAGGTAATCAAAAAGAGTGACAATATTATTGCTTCAGTCCAATTGCAGCCTCTTTACCGAAATCTTTGGAGTATTTCTTCTAGCAAAGATTGATATAACGAAGCAGGTGTTTCGAAAAGATTTCATTGTAATTCTTAGTCATAGGAGTTACTTTGTATTTTTTGGATCTTAGATCCAAATCAGTGTACCTATAATAGTTAGTATAAATAGAATTGCATGTACTTTTTTTAAAAGGTAATCAGTCACCGTAACCCAGTTGTTAGAGTTGGGCCAACTGAGATTCATGGACCTTGTGTTGACCTTTAATGTTGGTAAATGGTTAAAAGCTCTCCTACCTCTAAAACATAATACTCCCTTCGTTTCTGAATATAGGGTGTATAGTTTTTGACACGAAAATTAAAGAACGCATGTGGAGGGAACATTTCACAAGTTTTGGGTAAGATTACACCTGACTATTTGACATCAAAAAATAGAGGAGCTTGCCTGATATAAGAAAATGTAATCAAATCCCTAAAACAAATATTCAAACGAGTGGTGCAACTCAATACACCTTTTATTTTGGATTTTTTTCTCAAAAATCTAAACACCTTATATTAAGAAACGGAGGGAGTAGAAATTTAGGGTTCCTCTATCTCCTGCCGGCGCCGCCACCGGTCCGCCTCGTCTCCAGTGGCCTTAGGGCCATGGCCGCGCGGTGGATCCTGGCCCTTGCATCCAGGAGGGCTTCGTTTTTTATGTTTCTTTGAGTTTTTATAGGGCTTGTGTATTGCTCCGGATGACGAGACGGTGGCGGCTTCCTGAAGATGAAATAAGGTTCCTCCCGCCTAGCCCCCATTCCGGTGGTGCGTCTAGCATCATCGATGGGCGTGTGGAGCTGCGTCTCCGACGAGTCTGTACTTGGTGGATTTGCTCGGATCTGGTCGTAGTTCGTCTATGTTCGTGTGTCTTCAGGTTGGATCCTTTTGATCTAAACTACTCTTAAACAACGACGGATGTTGTTCTGATGCGCTGGTCCTATGCGGCCTTAACACGACGACTTCACAATTGTCTACTAGAAAAAGTTTTGCCCGGCTTCGATGAAGGAGGGGCGATGTCGGCTGCGCGCCTTTGGTTCTCTGCAGTGCTCGTAATCGTTGCTAGGTGGTTTGTGGATCTAGATCTAATTTTTATTGTTTTTCGTGTTCGATGTATTGCCATGGTTAAAGATGAATAGATTGAAAGTTAGCAAAAAAAAATGCTGGTAAATGGTTTAATTAATACTGTCCTCAGGGTGAGGGCTGCTTACATTGTACTGCCGGCGTTCTTTCTGCCGTTTTGCTCCTCCTCCAAAAGCAAACGCACATCGCAATGAGAAGTAGTAGTGCAGCAGCGGTAGGCAGTGTAATGGCCAAGACCAATCCTGTCCTATATCTACTTCTTCCTGCAAGTGCAATGCAAACAAATTAATGATGTTGATTTGCAGATATTTTTCCTGTGCTCTAGTCAAAGATTTCTTCACACTTGACACCAATCAATCAGGAGAACTTGCCTTCTCCGGTGGTGGCCACTGGCACCGGTGCAGGCGGCAGCACGCCCGGGAGTTGCAGCAGTGGGCGTCCAGAGAAGAAAGAGTACGTCTCGAACCGGAAGTTGCATCGCACGCCGAAGACTCTCCCGCCCGGCTTCCCGACGAAATTCTCGGGTGTAAATCTCCCAATTATGTCACTGAGGCAGCTTCGGCAGTCGGCCTCCGTCATATCCGGCGTGCACTGCGCCAGCGAGTAAATCTTGGGGTAAGTTTCGTCGAATCCTTCCTCCCCCGTGCCGAACCGCCGGCTCGGGTCCTTCGCCGCATACTCGGCGGTGGCGTTGACCAGCCGGCCGGAGGCGGCGTCAAACGCCGCCGCCGCCCCCGCGCTGACGTTCTTGGCGTTCGCCGCCAGCAACTTCCCCCTGTTGTCGGTGACGTTGGCCAGGAAGTCTTGGTCGGAGTAGCGGAGGATGCAGGGGTCGTCGAACATGGTGGCTCGCTTGTTGAAGGCGCAGAGCTGCTGCGCGTCCCGGAAGGCGGCGGTGACGCATGCCGCGCAGGAGGAGGCGTTGGTATCGCCGCGGCAGAGCGCGAGCGCGTAGACGACGTCCGGTGCCGTGCCGGCCGCGCCCTTGGCAAAGAGGGCCGGGGGCGCGGAGGCGTTCTTGGGGAAGGCTCTGGCGAGGACGCGTATGTTGGCCTGGAAGGCGCTGCCCTCCCTGTAGTTCCCGGCGGTGGCGTTGCACAGCTGCCACGGCAGCGGCTGCGCGCCCGTGAGCGGCGCGTTGAGGAACACGAGGAGGAAAAGGGCGGCGGCCAGGTAGCAAGAAGGAGCAAGGCGGAGTCGCATGACCACCATCGTCATGGAGTTCAACTGCTGGTACCGAGGATAGCTTACGGTACGTACGGGGGCGTGATAGTAAAAGTATCGTCCAGTAAATACAAAAGCGGAGACCCGGCGAGAACTGTGGGTTGACGCCCGACAGTGACAAGGATGAAGCGAACAGAGCCGACCAAACTGTTGCTGCCTTGGCGCAGCGGCAGCAGCAGATGGCGAAAGGAGCACGATGGGTACTAATAATGCTGGACTTACCGGAACTTTCCTATGGACGATTAGTCCTCCCACGTTTCATTCAAACTAAATTTCTGCCGTGCATTTAGGTCTGCTGGGTCCAGTGAGGTCGCGATCAGGAAGAAATGAGCGGATGCAGTTGGGCCGCTGGGCACATGGAATCGGTCAATTTATCTCTATGTATTTTTCTGCATAGCATACATGCAACATTTTTTCCCCGAAAGACTCTAAAAGTTCATCAAAAGCACAAAGTATCTCAAACATAATAAATTTTATATCGTGATTCCGAGACCACCGAACAACCACATTGCCGCCATAACGAGCCGCCGACGTGCCGCTCCCTACCGAAGCCGACTTGACCTTGTCGATGATAGTCAGAAAGTCTTTCTGCACATATCCCTAAGAATCAACGCCATGGAGACGCACCCATCGCCATTGCACCCTTGCATAGATCTAAACCTGATTTTCCATTTGTACTTTTTACGTCTCCATGTGTAGATCAAATTTGGATTTGACACACATAAGTTATTTCGGAATTTTCCTGAACTTTTTACGTCTCCATGTGTAGATCAAATTTGGATTTGACACACATAAGTTATTTCGGAATTTTCCTGAACTTTTTACGTCTCCATGTGTAGATCAAATTTGGATTTGACACACATAAGTTATTTCGGAATTTTCCTGAACTTTTTACGTCTCCATGTGTAGCATTAAAAGTTCTCTCGATGATGCGTAACTATTGCCTGACGGTCACGATAAAAAAGAAAAGTCTTTCGAAGGGTTCAGGAAGAAAATTTGGAGACATGGGAAATTCCTTTTTTTTTTGGATCCAAGAATCCGAACATTCAAACTTGCTGCTTGACAAATGACAGTCAAACAAAGTCGAACAGGGATATGCTAACTGAGTGGCCTAGGTACGAGTGGTTGTCGGAGGGTGAGACAAAATGTCCATCATGTCTGCGTTGGAGAAAAACCGGACATACTCAAGAAAAAAATGGGAAGGACAAGTCAAGTCTGTGTGCGAAGAAGAAAGAAACAGACCGGTGGAGAGCTACATTTCTAAACCCGTTGTTGTTTTTTATTTTTCAAACAGAGCCATAAGATTTGGTTCATCTCGTAAATAAGAAGGGAGTAAAAAAATTGCATGTGTCCCTTGTAAAAAAAATGTCTCCAACTTTTGATACATCCATGAACCTATAGTCGAGGAAGTGGACTATCCACCACTCATCTTTGAGCACGTAGATCAAGGTTTGGTGATGATCAAGAAGGCTTCCCCCTTCGCACTACACCACAACATGGATGTAAGGATAGAAAAACTGCCAGGACAAGGGACTTACAATGGCAGTCAGATTGCTAGGAATGTTTTTCTCCCGACAGATATAACTGCCATAAGAAAGGCTGTCGGGGATTATAATTCCCGGTAGATGGAGATGTGCTGGCTGTTTTTATACCGTCATGTTCAATTTCTCCCGGTAGATATTTTCTGCCGGCAATGAATAGCGTTCCTGGCCGATGATGTGCCGGTGATGCCAAGTATCGCAATTAATAAGCCTATTAAATTGATATATTGCATTTTTTTCACATTTACATACACACCGCCAATTCAAAACATGATGCATCCATTCAAATAAAGTAAAAGGATTCTGCAGATGCACTTCACATATATATCATAAAGTCTGGTCACCGAACATTTTACAATGTATGCAACTCATTGATTACACATGAAGACTTCCATCATAATTCAGTATCTATAGTTTCTAAAAATCCGAGCAGTACAAAATGTAACAAACACAAAGAGTATAGCTTGTAAAGTCTTCTGTGTGAGCTCTGGGCATATTGTTACGGCAAGGTGTCTTAACTAGTCTTGCAGGAACATTTTTCAACCTGGACAGGAAGAGACCGAATGACAAGCACATATATTACTAATACATGTACATCATCAAGATAATTTCTCAACAAATTGGGCGACAGGGGCGACGCGCTGGGAGGGAAAATTGATTGACTGATTTGCCCTTGACTTAACATAAGGGTTTGCAAAATTTTCAGTACCAACCCCACCGATGTTAGTACTTTCGAGTACTAATGAAGTAGTAGTATCAAGTTGTAAAAAAATATATTGTTTGTACCATGTTAACTTTTGTAAATGATGATGGGAATAGTGTGAGCACTTCTACAAAAATTTGAGCTGTTGACGTGGATTAGAGGTTATATATGGTACGGGGCGTGCTATTATCGTCCAGTAAATACTACAAAAATGGAGACTGTCGACAACGGTGGGTTGACGCCTGACGGTGACAAACGAGGAAACAAACAGAGCCGTTCCAACTGGTGCTGCCTTGGCGAAGCAGCCGATGGCGAAAGGAGTACGATGGGTACCCAACTTGGCAATAATGCTAGACTTACAGAAATTTTTCTATGCACTAGATTTATGAACACAACTAGCAATAATGTTAGACTTGCGGGAATTTTTCTATGGACTAGATTTATGAACACTACGTGTCCTATTTCTAACGTTTCCGACAAACTAACTTCTCTCACAAAGTGCTCGTATGCATTCTGCTGGGTCGTGAGGTTGAGTTCACGAGGATAAAAAATGTCAGGTGCTACCGGAGCATCTAAGCTCCACCAAAGGTGCTTTTGCAAATTTGTGGAAAGCACCTAAGATTTTATGTGCAGGTCGAGGAACTCCTCCCATAACCATTGCTTCTCACATATAATGGCCAGTGGGAGCAGCTGATATCTGCTCATGATGAGCAAATGAGTGGGTGCAGTTAGAGCATCTACAACCGGACCTCTCAAACCCGTCTTATACGTCCGGGCAGGCCGCCCGGTCATTGCCCGGTCACTTTTTTTTACTCAGAAGGACCTCTCAAACGGCCCTCAAATGGCCGGGCTGACCGGCACCCCCATATCCATACCAAATATGAGGCGGATATCGGGGTGCCCGGGCACGCCCGCCACGTCGGAGTTGGCCCACCAGTACCCCACTTATATTCGTCCCCATCTGCTCGCCGGACCAAACCCAAGCCACTTCACTCCCTCCCCTCCACTCCCCTCCACCACCCGATCTTTCCTCCGGCAGATTCCGGTCGTCTCCGGCATGGCGGGCAGTGGATCCGAGTCCTTCAACTCTAGATCCATTGACCCCGAGCTCATCCCACGCGGCACCGAGGAGGAGATGGCCGTCCGGCTTGCGCTCCGCCGCGCCCGGGAGGATGTCCGTGGACGGCTCGGCTCGGACTCCTTCGGTCAGGAATCCATTCCGTCCGCCCAAATGGCGCATGGATCCGGCATTAGGCAGGCCGCCGCAGCCTCATCGGAGGTCGTGTGGTCCGCCTGGCATCCGAACACGCTGGCGGACACGCAACCCCTCCGGTGGCGCACTGAGTTTCGGGATGCTTCCAAAGAAGGCATGGCTCGGCGTGGATGCCGTCCAAGGCAGCGGGCGCGGGAGGCGGCGGAAGCCCTCACGGCGGCGGACGTCGGTGAGGCGGAGTCGAATTCTCTAGTGCCCCGTATGGCGCATCAGTCCGGGCGCTGCAACCTCATCGTGGTGGACGTTGGGAGTTCTTCCTCGGATGGATCCATCATCGATTTGATGTCCATCGGCACTGTTCGAGTTCTGGTCTTCGACAAGGAAGAGTAGGGCATGGGAGACGGCGGGGCCACGAGTCCCATGAGCCAGCTCGTGTCCCGTGCCCTACTCTGCCTTGCTGGCCGCCGGACATGCCCACAACGGAGGGGCGAGCTGAGAGCGGAACCGCACGAGCTTCGCTCAAAGATCGGATCACGTTGCATGTGATAATATTGATTTACAGTTTCTAATTTGAGATGCCCGGATGTGGAATGTGTTTTATGACGGGTGACCGGTCACTGTCCGCGGACGCGCCCGGGCACGTCCGCGGGCGTTTGAGTGGTTGGGTTTGCCAAGTCCGGCTATAGATGCTTTTAGGCCGTCTGGCACATGGAATCGGTCAAGTGAGCTGCCTTCTGAAATTATTTCTACGTGTTTTTGTGCAACTATGGTAGGGTAGAAACTATTGTTGCATTTGCTTTTTTGCTTGTCTATAAAGGTCGAACTTGGTTTAGAGATTTCGTGTCGACACACACACTTCTTTTTGAAATTTTCATAACTTTTTTAGGCATTGGTAGCACCCATAGTGCGTTTTGCTAAGGCACTAAAACTTGTCTCAGTGATGGATAACTACGGCCTGACTGTCACGATTGAAAAGGAAACATTTTCGGATGGGTCACAAAGAAAACCTTGGTACACGGGAAATAACTTATTTTTTCAATTGAGGAACACCAAAAATGTTTTCTTTGTAACGAGAAGTTCTCTCGTCCAGGCATTGCAATACTCTTGCTTCGAAAATGGCATGCATTTGCGTTGAGAAATAATTTCAATCAAACTAGATATACTTTCACTTCAGTGCTGATTATAAAAAGGGCGGAGTATATAGAACAACGTATTTGCTATTGTTTGTGAAAACAAGGTGGTGTGTTGATATATAAATTTGTGCCCCTTATGAAAAAATAATTTTCTCTACCATGTTAAATTTCAGGTAAATGATGCAGGGAATGGTGTGAGCACTTCCACAAAAATTTGAGTTGTTGACGTCGACCAGAGCGGCAGAGATTATAGTACATAACGTGCTTGTATAGTCCAGTAAATACTAAAAGAACGACGACTGTCGACAATGATGGACAAGCGAGGAAACAAACGGAGCCGTTCCAACTGTTGCTGCCTTACCGAGGCCGCCGATGGCGAAAGGAGTGCGACGGGTACCCAACTAGCAATAATGTTACACTTATTGATATTTTTCTATGTACTATATTTATTAACACAACTAGAAATAATGCTAGATTTGGGAGATTTTTTCTATGGACTAGATTGGGCTTTGCTACACATGCTAGATTTGGGAGATTTTTTCTATGGACTAGATTGGGCTTTGCTACACGTACAGGATGTTACATGGACGAGGGGGTTACAGGGTGATATGGCAGTATTTAGTTGGTCATTAGCAGCGGCACGGGCCCACCCCCACTGAAATCGGGGGGCGATGTTTAGAAAGGTTGGAAGGAACGTGTAGAATCCCTTTAAAAACCTGTACGTCTAGCATTTTTGGACTAGATTTATGAGCACTGCGTGCCCTATTTTCAACCTTTCCATCAAACTAACTTCTCTCAAAAAGTACTCTCATGCATTTGAACAATGCTACACGCACGAACAGTTTTTACAGAAATTCACGGAAAGTATCAGATGGGCTATGATGATTGGAAGAAACAGGTGTCAGGGGCCCCACACCCCGTGAGAATGAGTGGGCCGGTGGAGATTAGCACACGGGGGAATCCGTAAAACCCCATATAAGTCCGTGTGTTTAGAATTTTCGCATGCATTTAGATCTGCTGGGTCACCAGGTTGTAGTCGCGAGGGCGGAAATATGAGATGATACGGGTGCATCTAAGCTCCACTGAAGGAGCTTGTGCAAATTTGTGGAAACCCCCAAAGATTTTAGTAACGATGTGCAGGCCCAGGAACTCCCCCCTATAACCACTGCATTGCCGATGCAATGGCTAGTGGGAGCAACTGATATCTGCTCATGATGAGAAAATGAGTGGGTGTGGTTAGGCCGCCTGTCACATGGAATCTTTCAAGAGAGCTGTCTTCCAAATTTATTTCTACCTGTTTTTCTGCAACTATTTAAAAAGAAATGAGCGCTTTATTACTTAAAGGGTTTAAGCATTACATCCGTCCTTTGCATAACTAAAATGCACATAGTCAAAATAAATCCTCTCACACAAACGAGAAATAAAAATAAAAAGGCGAAATACAAGAAAACATGCATGTAGTTATGGCATAACGCCTAAAGATCATACTTGGTTTAGAGATTTCGTGTCGACATACACAATTTTTTTTAAAAATTTGCATATCTTCTTTCGGCATTGGTAGCACCCATAGTGCGTGTAGCTAAGGCACTAAAACTTGTCTCGGCGATGGATAACTACGGCCTGACTGTCACGCTTGAAAAGAAAAACTTTTTTTGATGGATCCCAAAGACAACCTGGGGACACGGGAAATAACTTATTTTATAAATTGGGGAATAAGAACATTCATAGTGGTAGGTGCTTGACAAATGACAACCAAACAAAGTCGAAAGGAAGGTGCCAGTTGAGGGGCCATGGTATGGCTGGTTCTCGGAGGCCAAGACACAATCTGCACCACCAGTGGACCGGTGAAAAACAGGAAGCACTGAAAAGAAGAAAAATGGGTAAGACGAGTCAAGTGTGTCTGCCAAGAAGAAAGAGACTGTCCCTCGCACCAAAAAAAAAGAAAAAAAGAAAAGAGACTGGTGGACAGCTGGATGATCTGTGCCTCTGCTATACCCGTCGTCGTTTATTTTTAGTTTAAATTTAAAACACAGGCATAAGATTTTTCTTCACCCAATAATTAGGAAATAACACAATTAAGAATAGAACTGATCCCGTTTGTTTTACACATAAAATAAACAAGAATGTACTCTTCCAATATTGTTGGCGATAGTTTAATTTCTTGGCACCTGCGCTTGTTCGTGGCGAGGCTGCGTCAGATGGTGGCTCTTCTGCTCCTCCAAAAAAAGAAAAGAATTTTTTTTAGAAAAGGAAAAAAAGAAGAAAGAAATAGAAAAGCTCTGCTCCATTCAACCTCTCCCACCCAACCTACTCATACAGAGCAGTACTACTAGGGTTACAGACGGTGAGTGCCATGGCAAAGCCCCACGACCGCTTCTTCCCGCGCCTCGGCAGCGGCACCACCACCCTCCTACTCGCTGTCCTTCATGCGCTACTCACCGCCGCGGAAGACGAACAGCCTCCGTGGCCAATCTGCGGGCCCGTACCCTCCAGTGGCAATTATCCGCACAACAGCACCTACCATGACAACATCAATCTTCTCTCGGCCACCCTCCCCAGAAACGCCTCCTCGTGTCCTGCACTCTACGCCACCGGAAACGTCGGCGATGTGCCCAACATCGTCTACGGCCAGGCGCTCTGCCGCGGCGACGTTGCTAACGCCTCCGCCTGCGAGACCTGCGTCACCAACGCCTTTCGTGGAGCGCAGCGGGTGTGCCCGCTCTATAAGGACGTGGTGATCTTCTACGACCTCTGCCAGCTCCGCTTCTCCAACCGGAACTTCCTCCTCGACGACGACTACATCGTCACCACGTACATCCTCCAGCGGTCTCGGCTTGTGGTTACGCCGGCGTTCGACGCCGCCGTCGGGCTGCTCGTCAACGCCACCGCGGACCACGTCGTCGAGGACTCGTCCAGGCGGTTCGGCACAGGGGAAGAGGGCTTAGACGACAGGAGAAACCCCAAGATTTACGCGCTGTCGCAGTGCGCGCCCGACATCACGGCGGACGTCTGCCGGAACTGCCTTAACGTCATAATTGGGCAGCTTCCGATTTTGTTCAGCCGGAGGACAGGCGGGGCAATTTTCGGCGTGTGGTGCAACTTCCGGTACGAGGTGTACCCTTTCTTCTCCGGCCGTCCATTGATGCAGCTTCCGCAGTTTGTAGAGAGGCCGCCTGCTTCGGCGCCACCGGTGATTCGAGGAGGAGGTGAGTTGGCTGTACGAATCGAAACACAATTTAGAGAAGAAATAAACATCATAGTATTTTTTTACTACATTTATTAGTTTGTCCTGTAATTAATTATGTAATTTGTATTTTACTGGTTGTTTGATCTAAGAACACACAACTAATTTCTTGAACAAATGACTATGTTTCTACGAACACGAATTACATAAGCAGTGAAAAGAAGGTCCTCATATATATAACTTGTTTTCATATCCCCCCTACTAGCTACTCATGGCTTCTTCTTAGTACTTGAGATATTAGTTATAGAGTTGCTTCATCTACAAGACTATATTTAATCATATATACAGATTTCCTAATTCTCATCCAGATGAAAATTAACAAAGTCGCACCTAACTTGTACACTATTTCCATTTCTAAAAAAGAAAAAACTTGTACACTATTTGACTAGTAAAAATTAAAATGAAAAAGGAAAAATCAAATGGTATAGGAGTTTGAAGTGTAGTACATAACTATGTCACATCTAGATGAGCCCACTTATTTATATGTATGCACAAACTTGCTACCAACTATTTTCCAGTCTAAAGCACATGCAGAAAGAACACGATCAGCACGGAATCTTGCAAATGGTTTGTGCGCTTTGAAATTTACAAGGTTTTCTTATGGAAAAATCCTTCAGAAAAAATACAAAATTTATGTGCTACAAGATTCCAGTTAAAGTTATGACTAAGAAGTATACCTTGTGAACTGATGGCTTATATTTACTTGCAGAGAAAAGG
The DNA here is from genome assembly GCA_022496015.1 of Hordeum marinum. NCBI lineage: Eukaryota > Viridiplantae > Streptophyta > Magnoliopsida > Poales > Poaceae > Hordeum > Hordeum marinum. Next base: position 2,964,196 of record CM039677.1, on the reverse strand, counting down.
AGAAATGGTACAGGTAAAGTACTAGCTATTCTGATGCCTACAATTGCTGTGATATTGGTCATCGCTGTGGTATACTTTTTCTGTTGGAGGAGGAGAAGACCAGAAGAAGATGCGTTTCTACGTTGTAAGGCCTCTTAAGCTTTTTAAATTATCAAATAATAGCCAGTCAAGTGATAAATCAATCGATTATCTATGGGATAGTGTTTTGATTGGCTTTTAGTAGATTTTGTCTATTTAACTTACATTTTCCTAAGGGGTCATTTGATAATTTTCGAACCTTGAAAAATGCAATTTCGTGCCATTGTTTTAAGTCTGCAGTGATGTTTCTCAAAGTCTGCAAAATTTGAAGTGGCATTTTTCAAAGTTTGCAAAATTTGCAGTGGCATTTTTCAAAGTTTTGAAATTACAGTGGCATTTCTCGGAATCGTTAGAATTCTAGTAGCATTTATCCAACAAACCTTTTTCTTCAAACTTCTTTCCTACTTATAAAGGTTAGAATTGGTGGTGAGTTCACATGTCGGACCACACAAATAAATAAATACACTACCCACATGCTAAACTAGCAACATTTCAAGAGATAAATAAACAAATGTAACTTTTACTATGTGTGAGACCTATCTCAAATAAATCAATACATTTCTATCCTAATTTGGGAATAAAATTCTTGTAAAAACACAAATTCTAAATTCAAGTATGCCTCCAATTTAAAATCATGGTCTTGATTTTAGTTTCTCCTCTCAACAACCCTTTCGGTTCCATGTCATAGCAGACGAGGGCAAACAAATTACAATTCAATGCCACGATTTAACTTACTCATGGTCATTCTCCTATGTTCAAAATTCAAAATCTCTCTCACTATAAATCTTATGGAGGACCTGCTATAGTCGCTCGAGACTCTTTCGCAACTACAACATGATCTTTTGTTATGTTCACGCTCTCTTTTTAATGGTGAACCTTGCAAAAGCCGCCAGACACCATCATCTTATGATGGTCTTCTAAGCCCATGGTAGTTACTTGTTTATTATTGCTTCGTAGTAACGCATGGGCATTGTGCTAGTAATACCAAAGATTCCACTACATTAGAGCCTAATCGTATTTCTAGAAGAGCTCGAGGTCGTGTTTTTCATCATTCTATACTTATTCTCCAGCACAATCCGCTACCTCAGATGATATTCAACACATCGATTCGCTTCTTCTTGATCTAGCAACTCTAAGAGTTGCCACGGATGACTTCGACAACAGCAAAATGCTTGGGAAAGGAGGGTTCGGTATAGTTTATAAGGTACAGAATCAAACCTTATGTCGCTTCAAATATTTGTATAGTTTATGCACTATTTTTTTTTGGTCTGCAGAGGACTAAGTATCTTTACCTTGACAGGGAGTCCTACCAGATGGTCAGGAAATAGCAGTCAAAAGACTTTGTAAGACTTCCAGACAAGGAATGGGAGAGTTGAAGAGTGAACTGGTTCTCGTGGCCAAGCTTCACCACAGGAATCTTGTAAGACTTGTTGGTGTTTGCTTGGAAGAACAAGAGAAAATACTTGTTTATGAATATATGCCCAAGAGAAGCCTTGATACCATTCTATTTGGTAAGATTTTCTTTTATTTTGAAGCTTTAATCACGTGACTGAATAGTAAAATTTATGCTACAATGATACTCTTTGAATCACAGATTCTGAACAAAATAAAGAGCTCGATTGGGGAAAGAGATTCAAGATTATCAATGGAATCGCTCGAGGTTTACAATACCTCCACCAAGATTCTCAATTGAAGATAGTTCACCGCGACCTCAAAGCAAGCAATATACTACTAGATTTCGATTACAATCCCAAAATTTCGGATTTCGGCTTAGCTAAGTTATTCGGAGGGGATCAATCAGAAGATGTGACAAGTCGTATTGCCGGAACATAGTAAGAATGACAACTATATTTCTCTGACAAGACAACAAAATGTTTTAAACAGGTTCTAAAGTTCTGGTTTTTTTTTGACAGTGGATACATGGCGCCGGAATACGCCATGCGTGGTCAGTATTCCATCAAGTCAGATGTGTTCAGCTTTGGCGTCTTGGTCTTAGAGATCGTCACTGGAAGAAGAAATAATGGATCATATAACATGGAGCAAGATGTCGATCTCGTGAATCTTGTGAGTACCTGAAGCCTTTTCATAAACTCTGAACGCAGGCAGACTTTGGAAACAATATCTGAATATGCCTACCATATTTGCTGCAGGTATGGGAGCACTGGAACAGGGGAAACGTCATCGAGTTGATCGACCCCTCCCTGAGCAACCATCCTCCCGTCGACCAGATTTTGAAGTGCATCCACGTCGGGCTCCTGAGCGTACAGAGGAAACCAGCGAGCAGGCCCACGATGTCGTCGGTGAATATCATGTTCAGCAGCCACACTGTCCGTCTCCCTTCTTTGTCGAGGCCGCCATTCTTCATCCAGGAGGTGAATGCCAGTGAAAGCTGGACTACTCATTCAGATGCATATCTGCCAGGAGAAAATTCAACCGTGATGTCTTCCAACCAAGTGTCCATCACGGAGCTTTCGCCCAGATGAGTCCTGAATATTTGGAAGTAGTTTGCTGAACCAGAGATGTACAGTTTTGTTCTGGCGGAATAGAGTAAGGTTGAATTGGACTGGATTCGTTGGCGAATGCAGCTCCCGCCTGCATTGTTAAGGTATCCCAAAATTGTCTTCGTCATGTCCATCACCAGTTCACCACACGTGATCATTGATTGTTACAGACAATATTTCACTCCCTGCATTTTCTTGATTTTCTTTGGAATTTAATTTTCATTGGTCTGATTCTGTGTATTTAATTTCCAGAAGTAATCAAAATATGGACAAACATCAGTGAAAAAATGATCATTACTTGGTATTATTCGAATTTGAAGACGTACAATTTTCAATAAGAAAAATGCATGCTGTTATGAATTGCTGATTACCAGAAAGATCAATCAACATAAACATTATCTCGCAAGGAGATGCACTGAACGGAAAACCAGAACAAGGTTTAAGATTCAAAATGTCACAATCAATTAACTATTGCACATATCAGATGGTTTATCTATGTTCCTTTAGTGCACTTGTTGCCACTTTCCAATTGTAAGGAACAACACGCACAAAAACATTGTATAGAAATGACCAGGCAGCAATAGCTATAGTTATATTTCTGGGCTACATTTAATTTAGCCAGGAAACAATATAAAGAATTACAATGGCAAAAGATCACCAAACTGATAAAGAAATAAACTCAAATTAATTTGAAAGATCTATTAGACCCTTAATCACATAAATAACATTACAGCAAAGTAGCAAACACAAACCAGTAGTAGGTTGAACGAATCTTGTTATACATGAGGTATTACCTGCAGTATAGTAATTTCTGTAAGGATGATGTATCCTGTTCCACGTGGCATTTCTTTTAGAAAATCTTTCGAATCGCGTCGACTCAAGTTCGAGCATGAAATCACCAATATACGTATATAGAACAATCACATTTGAGTCTTCTTCATAACCCACCATCGCCACCTCTTTGAGGTCGCTACACATTCCCCGTGGAAAGAGGCCCTCCAGTTGAATGGTTTTCTGCAGCGGCAGTCATTGGACAACACCATCACAGTTCAGTTTCCTATAGTCACGACTAAAGGTTAGCCTATAGTCACAGTTGGAGCCACCAACCAAGACTAAAGGTTCACGTGGGGGCCTAGGCTGACGCCGGCCTGGCACCACACGTTTAGTGCCGGTTCGTGACACGAACTTGGACTAAAGGTCCGTAATGAACCGGCACTAATGATCCCCGTCACAAACAGCACTAATGATCACATTAGTGTTGGTTCAAAAGCCAACCGCGACTAATGAGGCGGATGAAAGGTCTGTTTTCTACAAGTGACAGTTGCCCCTATCTCGAGGCTGGGCGAGGTGCCCTTGTCGGGGATGCAGTCTACTTCACAGTTTCGGGGGTGTGGTTTTCTGTAGGTCATCCTACATGGTACCCTTTATCAAAGCAATTCATTTCAGCATCAAGATTCGTGCAGAAACATTTTTCTTTTTTGTTTCTCTCAAACGAAACAACATATAAACTTTAAATTTTGCAGGACAAGAAAACATTCTAACAAGAATGTGGGTAAAATACATTCATATTTTTTCATGCTTAAAAATATATTTTCTAATCAAAAAAATCTCATTTTATATATTTATGTCGAACCAAAAAATCTGAAAGTATTTTTCCCACATTCTTGTTAGAATGTTGTGTTGTCCTGCAAAGTTTGAAATCCATATGTTACTTCATTTGAGAGGAAAAAAAAGAGAAAATTTCTTATAGTAAGTTAGTGGAAGAGCACAAATCTCAAAGCAATATTGGAGGGGTGAGGATAAGGGGTACAATGTAGGATGAGCTACAAAGGAACTTTACCATGAGATCAGCAAGTATGACTTGGCCAAGGATTGCTTGCTCATGATTGACCCACCGGCGGCGGCGCAAGACATGAACTACATTTCCCTCATGGCGATGGAGGACGGTTCATTGGGCTTTGCCTGCATTCAGGGCTCAACCCTTTATACATGGACAAGGAAGGTGGATACATCTGAAGATGTGGAATGAGTACAATACAGGGTCATTGAGCTAGAGAAAACTTTGCCTATTGCCAATCCCGGTGATAAATGATTTGTGGTGGGATTTGCGGAGGGTGTGGGTGCCATCTTTGCCAACTCAGGTATTAGTTTATGAGTACATATCTAGTGGAAACCATACATTCAGCGGAAATATGGAAACTTAATCTTGTGCTATTGGATAGAAAAATGTGCGCTGCGAGATGGAAGGATGTACAAATTCCAAACTGAACCCCGCAAGAATCATGTACCTCGGTATAGAAACATCTTGAGGCTGAGCCGTCCCGTACCTTTCCCATGGCGCCGATTCGATTCTCTTCCTTACCTTAAGAAGCTAGGGTTATGTCACGTCCAAGATGCGATCATATCCTTATTTCGGCACGAGGGCCTCGACAGGGATAGAAGCGCATCTCATCATGTTGCAAGAATGGATATCATTACAAGTACATGTACAGAAGAGATGATTATATATAATTGGCTTACACTTGCCACAAGCTACATCAAAGTCACATCAATACAACAACATATTCAAACATGATACAAAAGAGCAGGGTCCGACTACGAACGAAATCTAACGATAAAATGATATCCATCCTTGCTATCTTAGGCTGCCACCTAGAACATCTCCTAGATTGAAGAAGAAGAAGAAGAAGAACTCCAAATCAAACAAGCATCGCTCTCATGTCAAAGCATTGCATTACCTGTACCTGCAACTATTGTTATAGTAATCTGTGAGCCACATGGACTCAAGAATCTCATTTCCAAGGGTATCAAGACAATTAAAGCTTAATGCGTGAGGTATGGTTAAGTGGTGAGGCTGCAGCAAACGACTAAGCATCTATTTGAGTGGCTAACTTATGATACAAAAAGTAAAGTATGATGATCTACGCATAACGGACGTGAACTAGTAATGATCACTAACTGATCGTGAACACCTACTTACGTCAAATATAACTCCATCGTGTTCTCTCTCGGATAAGGGCTCGCAAGAAAAGACAATCACAGTTACGCACACGGTTGGTGTATTTTATTGGAGTTACTTCAAGTTTATTATGACCGGGTGTTAAACAAAGTTTTCAAGTTTTTCACATAACCGTAGGCACGGCTTTCCGAAAGATTTGACCCTACAAAGGTGCTCCAACTCATCCATCACAAATTTACTACACGTAGCGGGAATAACCTCGACCATGGATCTCGTGATCTTCACGGGCTGTTGTTTTTCCTTCTGGTTCATTTCTGCCCTACCCAGATATAAATAACTTCAACTTGTATTAAACGAAGAGCTAAACTGAAAGCGGTATAGGGAAAAGTGTAACCTGGAAGTTAGGAGAAGAATTTTCGGATGGGAAACAGCCCCATGTGTCCAATGTAAATCCATATAAATTCCAAAACAACCTGAGAACAAGTATAAAAAAATTGGCATTCACTAACAATCATACTCTTTGGATAGATGATTGAAAACCAAAGAGAGATATAATTCTAAAAGCCTTGCCAATATTTTACCTTGCGTTTCCTCTAGAATCTGAACCATAGACAACAACTGATCACCTTGCAGCCCAAGTTCCATCTATCATAGAATTGCAGTAGTTAATGGCAGGAGGATGCCTATGACATGGATAGATCAGCACAAGATGGAGGTTGAAATAAAGATGGGGACCTACAACAAGATAGAGGAGTGCTCCTCCTTTCCTCCTAGTGTAATTCATAGGATGAAAAGCTAACCCTTCAAAATTCGTATGCAGCATTAACCAAAAACAATGTACCATCATTGATGGCGCCCATTGCCGTGAGCGTCTATTTGTACAAAAAATGGTAGAAATTTTCATAAATATTTGACCACATTAAAATTATTAAATTTGCATTAATCATAACCATATGTTAGTTTTTTGTGAACTTATAACCATATGTTAGTTTGTACACAAGAGAAATCTCATATATATTCAGTGAGAGCAAAGTACGTGTATACAAATTGGTTTGGTATGAAAACATACATAACAGAGTATCTAGTAAATACAACTAAACTGTATTGTCAAGACAAATATTAAGAATCACCAAAAATAAACATGTATCAAGATATAAGCTGTCTTTGGGATTGTATATATATAGAGAAGTTGAATAGGTACCAGATCCTAGACAAGCCATCCTTCAGAATCAACGGAGAAGGAAAAACGTATACACATTAATCTTAGAATCTTCATTCTCTTATGTAACCATTGTACCATGAAAAGGAAATCAAGTACCCTATAATATTGCTAAACCTACTGAAATTTCCTTTCTGTATTACATCACATATATCTGAATCAAACTTTGTGGAAGCAAAAAAATGTGAAAGAGAGATGGGATGGAAAAATGCATTCGGTAACACTTCTTCCTCGCAGGTGCACGGGCATGGCGCCATGTCAGCCTGCTTGTAGGGCGGAAGGACGGTGGCCATCTTTGACAACAGTTGCACCTGGGAACCGTCCCACCGCTGGGGGAGCTGTCATCTCGGGCGCCGCTGCTCGTCGTGACAGATGCAAAACTTCTCCTCCTGGTATTCACGCTCTCCTCGCTTCGACCTCCAGAGAGGAGGCATGGAGGCGGATCGAGGGGACCAGATGTGAGTCGAGAGGAGCCAGATGTGACTCGCCTTTCGTTCTTCCTCCAGTCATCCTCTCATCTTGCTCTCACCTTCGGCCGACATAGAAAAGCGGGACAAGGAGGCGACATGGGGAGGTAGCAGCATCGAGGTAGAGGATGAAGAGAGGATTTGCCGGCGGCGGCGCTGTCACCTGTCGGTAGGGTTGTTTCGTCCAGGTCGATTGGATTTTTTTTGAAGTAAAGGTCGATTGGATTAGATGAGGAATGGAGGGGTCTGACCGAGGCTGAGGGAATGGGCTTCGGGAGTAGAGGGCCCAGTTAACCACAGAACACGGCTTCGGCTCCCAGAATAGCAGCCCTCTAGGACAGCTGGCCCAGTTAGCGATTAGAAGTCGATCCGATGGCTGAGAATGTCCAAAGCACTGGATCCAATGGTCAAAAATGTTCAGAACGTGAGAGAGCTCGGTGTAGGGTCGGTTATACTGCCCTAAATGTATATGTCTTTGTCGTCGTCGTTGTCTGGATTCAGCCCTCATATGCGTGCACCTCCATGCCGCCTTGTTAGAACTTTCTTTTAGGTCTTATTCCAACGCACGTGACAGATTTGTACCTATTATCACAACTTATTCCACTTGTATAGTGCTATCTTTTTCTGTCGACGTATCTGCATATATTAATAGATGCGAAAGAGCAACTTCGAGTGGCCATTATAAATTAAGAAAATCATGGCACTATATAATAACAAACAATAATACAAGTAAGAAAATTATACAAGTAGCTATCTAAATCAAACAAGATTTGTTTTCATTTAAAAAATATAAGAACAAGAGGCTCACCACGGTGGTGTCAGTGACGAGATCGGCGCAGGCGATCGACGGCGGTGAGGACGGGGTTGGAGGAAGAGAAGAGGAGAAAGCTTAAGTGTGGCTCGGGCACCTCACATCATGTTTTTTTTTTGTGAACTCAAGTGGCATCATGTTCTCAGGCATTTCATCGGACACCTCATGTGCATAGGAAAGAAGAGCAAAGTAGGACACACCTCCCACCTTCTAGGAGCGAAAAACAGAGGAGAGGGTGGGCAGGGTGAGGATATATATATAGGCAGTTTTTGGTCGGGATTGGTGCCAAGAACCGGGACTGAACACAGACATTTAGTTCCGGTTAGAGACACCAATTGGGATGAAAGGGCCTCGTTCCTGGCGCAGCCCCTTTAGTCCCAGTTGGTGTCACCATCCGGGACTAAAGGTCCTGTTCAAACTGGGACTGATGCCTGCCGAGCTCTGGCCAATGCCGTAACCGCTCGAACCGGGACTAATGCTCGTAACGCGACCGGGACTATTGCTTTGATTCGGCTAGAATCAAAGGCCTGTTTTATATTAGTGATGACAGAGTGAGGAAAAGGGATAAAAGCTACTACTCCGTAAAGAAATATAAGAGGGTGATCTAAATGCTCTTATATTTCACTACCAGAGAGAGTAGCCAGCATCGTATTGTTGTGCTTTGCACGCACTCCTTTTACTCGTTCATACGCCACGAAGAGAAGAGCAGGAGTCGAGTGGTCCACACAATGACAGACAGGAACCCGAGTTGAAACAAATATCTACCCTGGCCAACACGTTGCACAAAAGGGTTGTGGACGCTAGTGCGTGCTTGACTCCAAGTCTCCTCCACTCACCCTCATGTATGTATACGTCTTCTTCGTCGTCGTCGTTGTGTGGATTCAGTCCTCATATGCATGCACCTCCATGCCGTCTTGTTAGAACTTTCTTTTGGGTCTTATTCCAAAGCACGCGACAGATTTGTACCTATTATCACCACTTGTTCCACTTGTATGGTACTACAAGCGCAACTTGTCATGCTATCTTTTTTCTGTCGACGTATCTGCATATTAATAGATGCTAATGAGCAGCTTTGAGTGGCCATTATAAATTGTTGAGACGGTGCAATATATATGTTTTGCAAGTTAATTGGACATATCGCTTTCCACCAATCAAAAGTTTCTTTCAGTCCTAGTCCTGCAAATCAGGGTAAAATAATAAGAAGAAAGGGTGTAGCTATTCGAGTTCGCTACTTGGGCGATGAGCTCTCTCGCTTCGTGAGGCGACCTGCTTTGCTCCCGTCGTTGGCAGCTCCGGCTACGCTCCAGTCTGCCAGCTCGGGCTATGCTTGTTCGTCATCCAGATCGGCCTTAGGGGGAGTGGAACTGATAAATTTTAATTTCCCAGGTTTGACAATTTTTTCTCCTAAGCTTCCTTTAGATCCATCTGCTGCAACTTGAATAATCAGTCATCTTCTTCATTCTATCGTGATATTCAGAATTTCAGATACAAGGTGCAAACCAGGAGCAAGAAACAAGCTCGCAGGCCATGGAGTTTGCCACGGGGGCGTTGGGCACCCTCCTGCCACTGCAAGAGCTTCGGAAAGGAGATAGAAACTGAGGGAGAGAAAAAGAGAGGAGAGGAGCCAGCAGGCTAGCAAAAGTGAGAGAGTGATAGGGCGAGAGTCATCATGCAGTTCGCCACAGGGGCGATGAGCTCTCTCCTCCCCAAGCTGGGAGAGCTGCTCGTAGAGGAGTACAAGCTGAAGAAGAGCGTGAAGAAGGGGATCGAAGAACTCAAGGCCGAGCTCGAGAGCATGCAAGCAGCCCTCGTCAAGGTGTCCAGCGTGCCACTAGATCAACTTGACCCGCAAGTCCAGCTTTGGGCTAATGAGGTCAGGGAGTTGTCATATGCCATCGAAGACAGCCTCGACGCCTTCGTGACCCGCGTCGAGGGTAATGAGCCAACCAAGCCCAAAATCAAGCACTTGCTGAAGAAGGCCCGCAATGAGTTCAGCAAGTTCAAGGCACGCCATGAAATAGCCAATGACATCAAAGACATTGAGAGCCAAGTTAGCAAGATCAAGGAACGTCGGGACAGGTACAAGGTCGATAATGTTGTTGCAAATCCTGCAGCAACTACAGTTGACCCTCGTCTCCCAGCTCTATACAAAAAGCTATCTGACCTTGTGGGTATTGATAAGCCAATTGATGAGCTAACGAAGGTCCTGTCCGAGGGGGGTCACATGCCTGATAAAAATCCCAAGATAGTATCCATTGTTGGATTTGGAGGGTTGGGCAAGACAACCCTTGCAAAAGCATTGTATGGCAAGATTAGCAAAACATACCAGTGTCAAGGTTTCGTTCCAGTGGGTCAGAATCCAAAGGCAAATAAAGTTCTTTTGGACATAGTGCGTGAACTTGACGTGGAGTTGTACAAATCTGCTATAACACTGGATGAAAGGCAGCTGATCGACGAGTTGCAGAAGTTCCTTGCAGGCAAGAGGTACGCATAAACCTGGTCAATAACTTCTTTTTGTCACCAATGCCAAGCTACACTAAGGAAGACAATATATGTTTTATCTATGCTTTTGATTCATCTAGTCCAAATCCATAAACAACTTGCCATCAGTTTCCTTTTCATTTTGACACAATGGTTACTGATTTACATTTGGCAAGCACACTGAATCAAACAGATAGCCATAACAAAAGGAATACACCTAGAGGACATACGTGATTTATCCTTGGTGGCCAACTCGTGCGCACGTCGGCTCCTAATCATGCGTACCATCAAGCTGTGTTTGAATTCATCTTGAAAACATTTTTTTCGTATTGATCCATAAACTCGGTAAGTTTATACCTCGTATGCCAAGCTATCAATACAGAACAACAACACCCTACAGCTATCAATACAGGCGTCTCGGGCCCATGGTTAGGTGGAGCTACATCACATGGAGGGCTCTAGCGAGTAGCTCGTCGTCCAACAAATAGCACCAGAGCAACAACTCCATACAGGTTGTGCCATAGCAACAACTCCTACCACTCGGACGGCGTTGCCGTCAGGGCCTGCCTCTGCAGTATGGTCAATGGAGGACGTGTTGGCCCTGTCGGAGAAGAGAGGAAGGGGGGAACTAGCGGGATCTTGTCCAAGTCGGAGCACTAGCTCGTCTGCGTCGGAGCACCAACACGAGCACGGAGCTCGCACTCGTTCGTGCACCAGCTCGTCGAAGCACCGCGTCAGAAGCTGCCCGAGGTGGTGGCTCTTAGTCTCCGGTAGCCTCGCTGGTCGGCTCCGACAGGGGGTAGTGGTGGGCGGGGATGGCAGAGAAGAGACGGGGACGGGACATGTTTAATTTAGTTGCCATGTGTCCTTGTTAACTAGGTCCAATATGTCATAATCATGCTTAACTTTAACCACCTCAATAACTAGTATTTTTTGAAATAGCCAACCATCTTGTCCTAGTTTTTTCGAAATTTGTAAAAGTAGTAGTTTATTGGAACCCTGCTCTTAATTGTGGTAGTTTATGCAATTTACTCATCAAGACTTAGTACATCACAAGAACACTTCTAAAGTTGAGATGTATTTTATCTTAATCTTTTTTATTCATAATTAGCGCCTTTTCTTGTTTCTGCTGCATTATTGTGCTGCTTGTTCTAGTGGGTAGTATATTAGATAGTTTGCTAATTAAAAAATATTTCTTTTCGTGTGAATAGGTTCTTTATTGTTATTGATGACATATGGGATACACAAACATGGGAAACGATTAAGTGTGCTTTCGTGGACAGTCATCCCGAAAGTAGATTAATCATAACTACTCGTATTGTTGATGTTGCCAAAAAAGCTGGTGGTATCTATCACATGCAACCACTTTCTCATGATTACTCCAAAATGTTATTCTATACAAGAACATCTGGTAGTGAAGGACCTGCTGAAGTGACTACCAAAATTTTGAAGAAATGTGGTGGTGTGCCATTAGCTATCACTACAATAGCTAGCTTGCTTGTTGGTAAACACCATGAGGACTGGTCAAAAGTATATGATGCCATTGGCTTTAGCTATTATGATCTATCTTCCAATCTAAAGACCTGTTTATTGTATCTTAGTGTCTTTCCTGAAGATTATTTTATTGATAAAATAACACTGATATGGAGGTGGGTTGCGGAAGGATTTATACCATATAAAGAAGGGATGGGGTCATTTGAACTTGGAGAGATCTATTTCAACAAGCTTGTAAACAAGAGCATGATACGGTGGATAGATCGTGGTGATGATTGGGATAGTCGAGGTGGTTGTCGTGTCCATGATATGGTGCTCGATCTCATCCGCACCATATCAAATGATGTAAATTTTGTTACTGTACATGATATGGAGCGACATGGCACATGATCACAAGGAATGCAAACCAACTGGGTTCGCAGATTAGCAGTTCATGGAAGAATTGTGGAACATGACTGTAGCATTGCAATGGAGCACGTAAGGTCATTTAATGCTGTTGAGTGCAGTGCCAAAAGTATGCCCCTGCTTTTGAGCTTTAAAGTACTGCGTATGCTAGTTCTTGAGCACTGTGTTTTTTCGGAAGGTACTAGTCTTGAGCATCTCGGTAAGTTGGTACAGTTGAGGTACCTGGGACTATTGAAGACAGGGGTCAAGATCCCGGATGGAATAGGACATGATCTGAAGCTTCTTGAGATATTGGATGTGAGGGGAGGTTTGATAAGTGAGCTGCCGCCATCTGTTGGTGACCTAATGAATTTGAGGTGCTTGTGGGCTGATAATGGTACAGTGATGAAGGGGCAGATAGGGAAACTGACATGCCTTGAAGAGCTGCAGCTATATTCGGTGGAGAAGTGCCCAAACTTCTTCACGGAGGTGGGGAAGCTGACAAAGTTAAGGGTGCTCAAAACCTATTTCGGTGAAATAGAGGAATCTGGAGGCAAGGCTCTGATGGAATCTCTGTGCAAACTGCACAAGATCCATAGTCTGACGGTCTTGCATGATGATGGTGGTGATGTTGATTCGGTCTTGGATGATGGTCGTGATGTTGAGTATTCGGTTGTCTTAAATCATAGCTTGGAAGACTTGGCACCTTCTACAAAGCTGTACGAGTTGATCCTGCCTATCACAGTCATACCGAGGGTGCCATCATGGATGAATCATTTAAGTGCTCCACTCCTTTCTCGTCTATGTCTGCATGTGGATGCGGTAGAAGTTCGGGATGTTCAAACCATCGGCAGGTTGCCGTCGCTCCTCGTCCTTTTTCTCTGGAGTAAGGATGAAGAGAGCATATCATATACTTTTGGAAGCGATGAGTTTCACAAGCTGAGAGTCTTGCTCACGAATAAGATAGAGATCGCTCTTGGAGAAGGAGCATTGCCGATGCTTGAATGGCTGTATTACAGTGCAAGCGCTGAAAGAAAGGACGCTGCCAGCTTGGTGCCGTGGAGGAGTAATAGCTGCCCTTTGCTGAAGGAAGTCACCTATTTCCTTGACTGCACTAACAGCAGCTACAGGGAAGTAAAGGAAGCGAAGCAAGCACTTGCAGTGGAGATCAGCAGGAGGAGGGGGGCAGCCAACCTTGAATCTCTTCCTTGGGCCATGTCAGGTATTGTGATCAAAATGAAACAATTACACTCCTCTTTGAAGGAATCGTTTACTTAATTTCCTGCCTGCTGCTTGTGTTATCCTATGTCTTGGTCAAGTTTTGACATACCTGTGTATCTGCTGGTAATCAATTACATCATATATAAGTGATCCATATACTGTACTTTTCTAGTTTCTGGTACATAAGGATTCAGATGGATGGCAAAGATTTGAAGGGATACCAAAGGATTAGATTTTTTTTCTATCATAATAAATTATAAGTTCAAAAATTGTTAATGCTCCAGTATTCCTCAACTTTTCATGCTCGGTTGTTGAGACAGAATATAATATACAATACTTTGGTACAGAAAGGAAATTTGTGTTTGTAACTAAGATTTTTTTTAACGGATCTATTTATAAATCAAAAGTATTGTAAAACTAAAGTATTGTAATACCACAATAATTTAGCCTGCAAGTGAATAATATCGCGGTTTTGACATCACATAGTATTGTGGAGTATTGAGAATACCAAAGTATAAATAGCTAGCTAGCCATTTGAAGAAGTTTTCAAACGTTCGCATTGCTATCTAATTTCAGACGTGCCACATTGCTAGCTAGCCAGATGTTCAAAATTGGCATGCACAAGCTAGATCGGTGAAACACTTTGGTTACTGCAGTAGTTGCATGTGAAGAAGTAAAGAAACTGCAGGTACTAAATTTAGAAGTTACACATCTCTGTTACTGATACCCTTCTCTTTCAACAAGTACATACACATCTTTTGTCATTTGTCTAAGCATGCATTCCTGTCCAGAACTGGACTCTGCATCCTGACTCCTTAGCTTTCATTTGTCTCACAGAGTGGCTTCAGAAGTATCTTTTTCATCCTATCTTGAGATCAGCAGCGAACATCCCATATGTTTTTCAGAAGTATCTTTGTTCTTTTTCTTGTTATTTCACAGAGTGGCTTCTGCAAATGCCATAGCAAGCACCGATCTTAAGAAAAAGTGGAACCACAATCCTGCAGCAGAAGCAGATTACTCAAGATATACAGTTCTTCTTCCCAACATATGCAGGTCGCAAACAGTAATTATTCGTTGATGTACAGAGAGTATAACTAACTTCTGATCTGCTCAAAATGGGCTACAAAACGCAGATTAGTCCTCACCTCTGAATAAAGACAGAGTGAACATTCCGTGCAATCAAAAGATAAAGCATCACATCTGTCACGGCTATATAGCTTAGGTAACTTCATATCGCTTTATGAATTCCGAGAAATAGATGTCCTCGCGTTCTTGACTTGGCATATTATGATTTTTATCATCAGTGCCATAGTGAAATCAAAAATTGATTGGATGGAAAGAGATAGATTGGATGGAAAGCAACTTGGGAAGGCTGAAAATCAAGATTCATATGGTTAAAGTGAAAGATCTTGATCTCAACACATGAGTAGGTGGTTCTCTCTTAAAAAATGGATGGACAAGTGTTGGCTTGTTATGAGTGCTCTCGCTGCAAAAGAGAGGGAGGTGGAAGGGTATATATAGGCTTCTCCAAAAATTCAACCGTTACAACATTATTGCCCAACTCGATAGAACCAAAGCAGAAACTCGTTTTAGCTGACTAGTGCAAAATGTGGCAACTTTCGGCGTTTCGGTGAGTTCAATTTCGACTGGCCTTGGTAGTTTCAGAGACTCGATGGTACCGATTTGTCAAACTACGAAATTCCGATTTGTAACAAATGGACACCAGCAAAGTTGGTCACTGATTTCGGTTTCACCGAAATGGAACTTGGTGTCACCGAATGGCTAGGGCTTGGCTCTGGATTCTGTCTATGGAAAACTCGATAGGGCCGAATGTGTAAACTTGGTGGCATCGAATTTAGGCTTTGGGGTTTGGACATAATATATTTGTTGGAGTATTGATGAGGGTTTTTGGTGACTAACTCTAAGCACTTGAGCAACCAAGTTAATTACTTTGTTTGAATATGATCTTTTTCATGGTTATGAAACTGAAACTCTAGTGACACATCTTAATAAATTGAACGATATAGCCACCCTTTTTGCTCATGATGAGAAGATTCGCTACTATTATATTCTCAAATTATTTTTGTTCTCGTTAGAGGATGATGCTAAGATATGGTACAAGACTCTAGCTCCTGATTGTGTGCGTAGTCCCCAGGATATGATTTACTACTTATCTGGAAAATATTTTCCTGCTCATAAGAAACAAGCTGCCTTACAGTAAATATTTAACTTTGTACAAATTGAAAAAGAGAGTCTCCCATAAGCTTGGAGGAGGCTTCTCCAATTGCTTAATGCTTTACCTGATTGATACGTCTCGGTCGTATCTATAATTTTTGATTGTTTCGTGCCGATATTATACAACTTTCACATATTTTTGGCAATATTTTATATGATTTATTGGACTAACATATTGATCTAGTGCCCAGTACCAGTTCCTGTTTGTTGCATGTTTTTTGTTTCGCGGAATATCCATATCAAACAAAGTCCAAACGCAAGAAAAAATTGCGTAGAATCAACGCAAAAGGAGGCCCACAGCCACCACAAGACATCGGGGCACGACCGAGGGCCCAGGCACGTGGTGATGTCTTGTGCTCACCTCGCAAGTCGGTTGGAGCTCTACTTCGTGCGCAAGGAAGCTTATATCCTGAAAAAATCGTGTTAAAATCTCAACTCAATCGGAGTTATGGATCTTTGGGAATATAAGAAACGGTTTTCGGCCAGAAAACAGGAACGCGAAACAGAAGTGAACAGAGAGGGAGATCCAATCTCGGGGGGGCTCCTGTCCCTCCGCCTCCATGGAGGCCATGGACCAGAGAGGGAACTTTCCTTCCATCTAGGGGGAGGCCAAGGAATAATAAGAAGACGGGGGGCTCTCTCCCCCTCTCTCCAGGTAGCACCGGAACGCCGTCGAGGCAATCATCGTGACGGCGATCTACACCAACAACTTCACCGCCGTCAACACCAACTCTCTCCCCCTCTATGCAGTGGTATAACACCTCTCTTCCCCGTTGTAATTTCTACTTAAACATGGTTCTCAACTCCATATATTATTTCCCAATGATATGTGGCTATCCTATGATGTTTGAGAAGATCCGTTTTGTTCTATGGGCTAATTGATGATCGTGGTTGGTATGAGTGTATATTTTATTATGGTGTTGTCCTACGGTGCCCTCCGCCTCGCACAAACATGGGGATCCCCGTTGTAGGGTGTTGCAATGTGTTCATGATTTGCCTATGGTGGATGGCGTGAGAGACAGAAGCACATATCCGAGTAGGTGGGTTATGGCGTATGGGAGTAAAGTGGACTTGATACTTAATGTTATGGTTGGATTTTACCTTAACGATCTTTCGTAGTTGCGGATGCTTGCTAGAGTTCCAATCATAAGTGCATATGATCCAAGTACGAAAGTGTGTTAGCTCATTACTCTCCCTCATATAAAATTGCAAGAACGATTACCGGTCTAGTTATCAATTGCCCAGGAACAAATAACCTTCTTGTTTGACAAAAGCTTTTTACTAAACAACTAATTTTTATTATCTTGCAATTTACTCATAGTTTTATTCCCGCAAAGTACTTTTAGTTTTATTCGTGCAAACTATCCTATCACGTACAAAATAGTTTCATACTTGTTCTACCTAAAGTAAACGTTAAAGTGTGCGTAGAGTTGTATCGGTGGTCGACAAAACTTGAGGGAATATTTGTTCTATCTTTAGCTCCTCATTGGGTTCGACCTTTTTCCGGCGCCGTTGTCGCGGAGCAATAACATGGTGTGAATATTCTTGTGTCTGCTTGTTTGCTTTATCACTAAGTAATTTTTATTTTCTGTTATTAGTTGTTTTATATCTTTAGTTATGGATATGAAAGACGAAATACCAAAAAAATTAGTGGTACTTGCTACTCATGGAGATGGGAAACCTCCTAAAACCCTCGATGCTAGATATGTGAAACACGTAAAATACTCCGTTGATAATCCTGGGAAATTCTCATTGAAATTTATAATTGGAGACATGTTGGATCGGTGTGAGTACCTTAGGGATTATCGCTTATCTCAAAAAGTGAAACACTTATGGGATCAAATTAGAATATTGTGATGGTTTGCTTGGGATGCATGATTGAAATGTGATTACACTTGTTCCTCTAAGATTGGGGGTCTTCACCTTCCCTTTCAATGTAAATTTAACGATAATAAAACCTCGCCTGCCTATGCTAAATGTATTTATGATTACTATGATGTGGAACGAATAGAAGAATCTGTTGTTTTTAAAGGTGCTTATGAAATTGCTTCTTTGCTTGAATAGTATGATGATGTTCCTTACAAATCTGAAAATTTGTCCATACTTCAATATTGCTATGATAATTATGAATACAATTATGATATTAGTGAATTTATTGAGAAAATGTCTGCTGCCTGTTTTGCAGGAATCTATGGAAGAAGAAATTGTCGAAACTGTGAGCTCATTAGATGAAGAAGATGAGGAGGAGAGCAAAGAACAAAAAGAGGAAGAGCGGATTAGCTACCCGTGCCCGTTTTATAGTGAGAGTAACTCTTCAAATCATACATTATTTAATTTCCCTTCGTGCTTACCGAAGGATGAATTCTATGATAAATGCTATGATCCCATGGATTCTTTTGAAATATCCCTTTTTGATGAACTTGGAGCTTGCTATGCCTGTGGCCAAGATGCCAATATGAATTATACTTATGGAGATGAACTTGCCATAGTTTCTTATGTTAAGAATGAAATTGTTGCTATTGTACCCACACATGTTAGTCCTATTATCTTTTTGAATTCTTTCAATTACACTATATCGGAGACGTTTGCTCTTATTACGGATTATATTGATGGGTTACGTTTTGCTACTACACATGATGATTTAGATGAATATAATATGCATGTGTTTGCTGCTCCTACTTACAATTATTATGAGAGAGGAACTACACCTCCACCTCTTTATGTTTTTAATACAATAAAATTGCAAAAAACTATTTATACTATGCACTGTCCTTTACTTGATGTGCATGAATTGTTCTTTCATGACATACTGATGCATATGAAGAGAGTTAGACTTCGTCATTGCATGATATATGTTAGCTAGGGTTCAACTAGGGTTCTGAGTGAGGCCCCGGATTTGAGTTTTTGTGAGACAGTGGTAGAGTCGGTGGTGGATCGGGCCTGTCAGTTAGGACGTGGCGGACACACCCTGGAGTGACCGGGCCACCCCATATCCCACCCTAGATTTGGTCTGAGGGGTGCCGGTCATCCGGACGTTTGAGACGGGTTTGAGGGGTCTGGTTGGATCACTTTTATGTATTTGGAATCGGTGTGGATTGGATTAGAATCGGAGATGGGGAGAAGAGCACGATGCGAGAGAGGGTGAACTATGGTTCTGAACGAGACTCCAGATTTGGGTTTTTGATTGACTGTGATGGATTTGGTGGTGGGCTAGGCCTATCGGTTAGGACGTGGCGGGCCGCCTCTTATCCACCCTAAATTTGGGCTGGATATGAGGGATGCCAGTCATCCGGACGTTTGAGACAGGTTTGAGAGGTCCGACGAGTATTCTCGGTTTACAAAGGTAGCTCTAGTTTTTACTTTTTTTTATTAACAATTTCTCTCTCTCTCAAAAAATATATAATGTCTCTACTCTCTAATACTTCCTCCGTCCGGAATTACTTGTCACACAATTGAATAAAAATGGATGTATCTAAAACTAAAATACATCTACATCTAGATACATCCATTCATATGACAAGTATTTTCGGACGGAGGGAGTACTACATAGCAGGATTGAGTAGGAAAGCCAGTGTCGTATTTTTTTTTTCAATTGACAGACGGGTAGGCGGCTCCACTTTTCTGTCATCATCATCAAAAGAAGAAGAAAAAAACATTCTCCCCTCGGTCAGTCCGCAGTCTCTCCACAGCACACAAGGGCGGCTGTGTGAGCCGAACAAGGGAAAGGAGGAGCTGCGCCGCCGGCGACCTCAAATCGGCCCCGTCCCCGTCCCCGTCCCCGGAAGCCACCCACGATTCGAGGTCTGTCCACCCCTTCTCCTTCCTCGCGTCTCCCATCTCCCACTGATTCCTTCTCTTCTCCCTCCTCTCATAGCTCGTTCGCGGCGGTGTCCGGTCGGAAGCAGGGGACGCCGCGCCCCCGCCCCCGCCCGCCGGGCGCCGCCAGGCCGAAACCTTGCCAATCCCCCTTTCCTCAGTTATGCCAGATAATTTCTCATCTCAATTTCGTGGTATGCAAGATCCGTAGTTACGAAACTTGATTTAGACTGCAGTGCCTCAGTTATGCAACAACTTTGTCAACTCTGCGTTGATGTATCGTTGTATAGATGCCTGCGCTTGTGGGTTCCCTAGTATGCAATCCATCTCTTCCCCATGTACCGGCTGGAGTATCTCTGACCTGCAGGGTCCAGCCTTGATCTCCTCTTCTCCTGCTGCTGCTGCTGCTGATCTGGCTTCCTCTGAAACAGCACTGCTTTCCTCTTTTTCAGTTTCGACGGATATAGTGTCAGTTGCTTGCTCTGCTTCCCCACCTGTCACCATCATGAAAATGCCTAGCTATAACACGCTTTTCAAATGCAGAATTTCGGCAGCTGATGGAGCAACCGAGTTCCAGTCGACATGGTATTGATGAGGTAATCTTGCATATCTAGTCAAGATCTATCACCATGGTGCACTTTCGTCCAAGCTAAACAAAATTATCCCTACTTATTTGCAGGGCACCTATCCTGCACCTATTCCCCAACCTCCACGGTCATTAGATTACCTTCCTACGAGAGTAGCTTGTACACTATCACAGGGATCTAATGTAACTAGCATGGACTTTCATCCTTCACACCATACGTTACTACTAGGTACGATCAAAATCTATAATTTACTGTATCTAAAATATATGTATTTATATAGATGCAGTCGCAACTTTGCAAGTAATAAAGCTGTTTCATGTGATATGGGTGTATATTAGGATTTTAACAACATATTAATTTTCTTGTCATGATGACTACTCAAATAGTTGGATCTGCTAATGGTGAATTTACACTTTGGGAGATTGCTACACACGAGAAGCTGGTCTCTAAGCCCTTCAAAGTCTGGGACATGCAAGCATGTTCAACACAATATCAGGTAACTGAGCAAAATTTGAAATTCTGTATGTAATTTGATCCTCTTTAGTTTTACTTGTAGTCATGTACCTTGTTTGCAAGCATCTACATGTTCTCATGTTACATATATATGTGCCTCACTATTTTTGTACTGCGAGAAAAGAGTGTCATGGCTAAAGACTCTTCCATTGCCGTTAATCGAGTTACATGGAGCCCTCATGGAGACTTGATTGGTCAGTGTCAATATTTTCTATCTCTAGCCAGTAACTCTATATTGCATTCGGTAAGTTCCTCGCATTGTGCTCCAGTGTTGCTTAACCTTACTTTTTCTTTTTCTTTTTCTTTTAGGAGTTGCATTTACGAAACATTTGATCCATCTGCATGCATATCAGCATCCAAATGAAACACGCCAAGTTGTAGAGGTTTGATCTTCTTTCATCGAACACCAGTTATATAGATGTTAAATTTCATTATATTGAGTGACTTCCGTTACTAAACCATTTATTCTTCATGTCAGATTGAGGCTCATTCTGGAGGAGTTAATGACATAGCCTTCTCCCGGCCAAATAAGCAACTTTGTGTTGTCACATGTGGAGATGACAAGCTGATAAGGGTATCTTATATGTCTTAAATGGTTATCATCTATTTCCTTTTCCCCAGCCTCATCTTTTTAACTTCCTTTCCATTTTGTAGGTCTGGGATATGCATGGACAAAAAATATATTCATTCGAAGGGCATGAGGCACCTGTGTATTCTATTTGCCCTCATCACATGGAAAATATTCATGTGTGTGCTATCTGAATACAATATCTAGGCATTAACATCTCAGCATGCAATGAATATATGTGGTTGCTCCTTAGTCTGTATACAGCAAAAGTCTACTCAACTATAGTTTGAATTAAGGCAGTATGAGCCATCATGCGGGTGATGCCTGTATTTTCTATTTTGTGCTCTGAGAGAGATTTGCCACTGCATCGTTTTTCCAAGCACATCAGTTTTTATCTTGTGTACTGATATATGGTTTTATCGTGTTCCTTGCAGTTTATTTTCTCAATTTCCTTTGACGGGAAAATTAAGGCATGGCTTTATGACAATCTGGGTTCTAGGGTGGAGTATGATGCTCCAGGAAAATGGTGTACTGCAATGCTTTATAATGCCGACGGAACTAGGTAAACATAAATGTGTTATTTTGCTCACTAGAAGTGTTTCTAGTTATTCATATCTAATATTTTACTTGTTGATTTGAAGGTTGTTCTCATGTGGAACAAGTAAAGAGGGAGACTCGTATTTAGTTGAGTGGAAGCAAAGTGAAGGATCTATCGAAAGGACATATTCTGGATTCCGTAAAACACTATCTGGTGTAGTGCATGGTGTCGTGCAGTTTGATACAGCTCATAATCACATTTTAGCTGCCGGTGAAGAGAACCGAATTAAGTTTTGGGATGTTGATAACACCAACATGCTTACCTGCATTGAAGTTGATGGAGGCTTGCCGGTTAGTCTGAATTCCCTATTATATTCTTCAACATTTATTCTCCGTTTAATAATCTAACCCTGTACATTCTAACAGAGCTTTCCGCGGTTAAGGTTCAATAAAGAAGGCAATCTTCTTGCTGTTACTACAGTAGAGAATGGCTTTAAGATACTTGCAAATACTGATGGGCTCAGATCTTTACTGGCTTTTGGTAACCGGCCTTTTGATGTGTTTCATGCGTCTACAATGCCAGAAACTCGAGACCAAGGCAGAAAGGTTCTATCAATCTTTCCTGAGGAGTCAACCCGATGCATTGGACTCTCCACCAATGATTCTGATATGATGGCTGCATGTGGTGGAAAGGTATCAAAAGTCCTCGACGTTGATGAACTTCTTAGGGAGATCATCGTCCGCGTTGGCTTCTCCACCACTCTTGTCCGTGCTGCCCTCGTCTGCAAGCGATGGTATCATCATGCCTCTGAACCCGCCTTCCTCCGCCATTTCCATGAGCGCCACCGGTCCTGCCTCCTTGGCTTCTACCTCGAAGACAAGAAGGATCATAAAGTGGTTTCCATTCGCTTCTTCCCAATGCTACCTCAGCCCCCAGAGCTTGCTGCCGTCATCCGCCGTGTGGTGAGCTACAGTTTTGAGTCCTACCGCGGTGCGCCAGCCAAATTCCTCTGCTCCGGGAGTAGCAGAGTTCTCATCACCTTGTACAACCAGAATAATCGCAACAAATATACAGTTGGGGTGCACAATCTTTTGTATCCTGAGAGAGGCCTGGTTGTCGTCCCACCATGCCCACACGTCCAAATCCAGGATGTCTGTTACCGCAATCTCCTCTCAGTAGACGAAGTCGATGGCTTGTCCTACTTGCATGTTTCAGTGGTGTCTAACATACAGATAACGACATCAACAGTGCACGTACATATGCTGCGACATGATGATGGTGTGTGGCGCATGTATCATACCTTGGACATAGACCAGCTCCTTGATCTGCGACGGGAACCAAAAGCTGTGCTTGCTAACAATAAAATCTATATAGCGAGCGCCCAGAAGGACATTGTTGTCTTGGATTTGAATGCCTCGAGCATCTCCACAGTTCAGCTCCCACAAGGGGTGGAGTATGGTGATAGAGATATCATGTTGGCACGGGCTGATGATGCTTCTGGTGTGTATGTCATCCATGTCAAGAAGATTCAACTTCACATTTGGCTACACAAGGGGGACAACTGGTTGCTGGTGGACACCATTTGTTTGCGTGACATGATTGCTAATCTGAGGATCCCAGGTTGCGAGGTTGAGGATGAGCACAATGCTCCTCTCCAGATACACCATGTAGGTGACTATGCTGAGTTTGTGTTCTTGGAGATGGGTCGATGCGCACTATACTTAGATGTCAAGTCCATGCAGTTGCATAAAGTGTATGACATGACGGAAGAAGAACTACAATTGGGTGACATCCATCCTCTTATGATGATCTGTCCTCCCACATTTCCTGTGCTCAAGGATAATCCTGCAAGGTTTGCCTTTTTGTCCTCTTTTGGAGGTTACAAACTTCTGTTGTGTACATCGTCCATTGCCTGTTAGGAATTGTTGTGGGAATTTGTTGGGTATATGGTTGTCCTTTGGCCTTTTTGACAGAACTAACTAAGTGACATTAGAGAATGCTTGCCGTGCAATGATATGAAATAACTTACTGGGGTAGTGTTCACTTGTGGTCATAATATTGGACCGCCGGGTGTGGGTGTGTTTCTTTTATTTAATGCTTTGGATGGAACTAGGTATAATGCTTCTTGAACCTGTTACTCCACCCTTACTAAGTCTCATAACATCAGTTTTTGATGGCACTGAAAAGTTATTTCTTTGCTGTTCTTAATATGCACCTCAAATTGGGTCGTATCACTGTTTTCTGAACTATCAGCACAAAACTAGAAATTAGGCCTACAAAAGTAGTATAAAACATCATGTATATCAAGAACTGGAAGATGCTTAGCTTGCTAACGTGATGACCACAATATTTTTCTCGTCCTAAAACAGAATCACAAACCCATCAAACTTGGAATTTAGCTTTGTATTTCTTAAGTATAATCATGGTGTAATTTTCTACTGCCGACCTTTGAATTTCTAACTCCAAGCTATCTGTTAATACTTATTTTTTTAATCTGAATATTGTTGATGGATTGTGTATTTTACTCTGGAACTCTAGTGGGTCATAATTTATACATGGGTATGCCTGTGCTTATGCATGATTTGTGATTCAGATATATAACTCTGAAAATTTTCCTTTTGTATGAAAACTGGCCAGTTGCTGGTCCAAGCTAATTGTGGGTAATTTGTGTTTGTGTGTCATTTTTCCTTGTATGATCAGAATTTTGCTGTACTCAAATGCAGATTATAAATTGGAAACATCTCCGTTTGGGATATGATGCCATTTAACCTATAATAGCATTTCGGAAAAGAAAAGGAAACTATATAGCTCCAGCAGATTCACTATTTGATTTCCAAGCACGCGTAACATTTTAGTATAGCTGTGCTAGCCACTTGTCTTGTTAGTTTATTTAATTTTGTGATGTGTTAAGTGGCCGAAAAGTATTCTGATGCTAAATTATCTTCATCATGTTCCTTCGTTTTCTCTATAACAGCAATGCCTAGTGAAGAACGACGATATACAGAAGCATTTGGATGGTCAGCGACCAGGAGGAGGAGCAGAGAACTGTATTTCCTTAATCAGTTGCAGTTCTAACTATCTTTAGTATACTTGTAGCTGATTTATTAGATGCTACGTAACCGGAGCAGGTATTCCTATGCTATGGTACCACGACTGTTTGTAACCGAGATCTTTGTTTCATGCACAAGACTCTGTGTATATATGTTTGGTAGCCATCCCGTCTTGTGTCTGCTTACGTCAGTCTTGTTGCTTGACTGGATTGAAGAGCAGAGAGCTACTTGATTGCTATGTATGGTGCTTGACTGAATTGAAGAAACTGCAAGTGGGATTCACTGTCCCAGGGATGTTTCTGTTGCGAGGACAGACATAATAGCAAGAATGAAACAAAACAGAGCAGCGAGCTGAATTCCTCGGTAGAGCTGATCGACCGAAGAATTATCTGACTGCAGAATTGTGTACTAGACGACAAAGGGTTGCTGTTTTGCTATACTTTGTTGTGGTAACCATTTAGTTTCTCATGATCATGCTCCTGCCAAGCGCACTTTATTAGACAGCAGAGTTTTGCATATTAGACAAAATTTTGTGTTCGATCAGGAGGTTCTCAGCTGTGCTGAATTGGTCAGGGGTGTCATGTGACTGGAGAAGATGTTATGTAACTGGTTTACACTTTTCTACTGGTGGATGAGAACTCTTATGTATCTGTGAAATATTATCCTACACCATTTGTCTACAAATTTCCGCAGCAATGTAGAAGGTATTTGTATAGATCAATCCTATGGTTACTATGGCAAATATGTTTATTTGGTAGTGGGGCTGGGAAGACTGACGATGAGATCTGTATGATGAAGATTTTTATGATCTGGTTGTAGTTACCCCCCGCTCCCCACCCCCCCTTACACAATGTAAGATGTTTTTGCAGTTTCATTAAATAGTCAAAAACGTACATTTGTTTAGCCCCTCTGGCATTTGGAGCTTGAATGAATTACAATATCATAATAGTTAGTGGTTGTTGAGGGTAGCAGGATCTCATGAGCTGATCTTTTCTCATAATGACGTTGCCATCTTCTTTCGTGGTGTACTCACTACCACACTACATTAGTTTGTACTTGTCCACATGCGGGATATTTGGTTTCAGTATAGATAGCAATATGTATCTTTAATATGTGTATATATTTTCTATGGCAAACAAAAAATAGTTGTACCAGAAGATCTTAGCCATGTGTCATACTCCCTTCGTCCCATATTTGTTATCACTTAAACGGATGTATCTAGCACTAAAATACATCTAGGTACATCCATTTTAGTGACAACTAATATGAGACGGAGGGTATACTAGTTAAAAGAACTAGATCACGCCCAGCATGTCGTTACTGAAATTTTGAGCAATGCATTTATCATAAATAAAACTAAAATATATGAAAATAGTATCGCATCACATTCAATAAGGACGTAAATTGAGGGTGTATGCATATTATATTGTCTTGTGCCATTCAAGTTTAATTATTTATTGTTGAAAATAAAACAAAAATTAAATGATGTGGAGGGCTTTCACGTTCTTTCATGATGTGGAGGGCTTGCATGTGGAACAAAGTGGAAAGTGAAAAGATGCAGTTCTGTGATAAGCTAGGGTGCCATCATATAGCTAAGTTGAGTTGTAATGAGATGCAGTTCATTCATAGCTTGTAGCATACAGTATCATTAGTAGAAAACAAGGAACTAGTCTCGGTTCCAGAGGGCCGTTAGTCCCGGTTCTGGAACCGGGACAAAACAAGCGGGACTAATACCCAAAACCTTTAGTCCCGGTTCGCTTACGAACCAGGACCAAAGGGGCACTACGTGTTTGCTGCGGGGCACCCAGGAAGGAGTACGTTTAGTTCCGGTTGGTAACACCAACCGGGACCAAAAGGCCGTCACGCGTCAGGCGCTGGTTTTTTTTGGAAGGGTTTTTTGGGGTTTTGGAGGGTTAATTTAGGGGTTTCATATTGTGTTAGCTAGCTAATAGAGAGAAATGACCTCTCTTTCTCCGTGCTTGGTCGACGCTAGCTACTATACATATAGAGAGAATTCGACGCTAGCTAATAAGCAAATGAAGGAAACCATTAATTACACAAGATCGTCATGCTAAACATATATAGAGAGAAGTGACATCTCTTTATTCGCGCTTGGTCGAACACCAAGTTTTCGTATATCTATCCGATGCTACTACATATATACAATATAACATCTTTTACAATCCCTAACATCATCTACCTATGATCCAATCATAAATCCACATAGTATTCGCCGTCTTCAGGTATGACGTGGTCAAGAAAGAATCCCGCCAATTCCTCTTGAATTGCTCGTATGCGATCATGTGGTAGGAGTTCACCCCGCATCTGCCAGATGTAATTTAAAGAAGGGGGTCAATACATGCATATATATGAATGAAACTCAACACAATTGATGGTAATATATAAAATAAAATTGTGAATATTATTTATGTACTTCAAATTGTTTGTCAGAGAAGCCACGCTCAGAGGTCGAGTGACGAATGAACTCGCATACGTAGTATCCACATAAAACAGTCCCGGCTTTCTGGTACAAGCACTTTACGAGAATAGAGTTCAATCAAACCGATAAGCAAGCATGGTAATGATGTATTGATGAAAATTTGAATCAATTAGAGATATACGGAACTAGCTAGTACTACTTACTTTGGGGTGTGTAAATTGCAACTCTTTGTTTAGACCAGGAACCTTTCGGGTGAACTTTTTCCAAAACCCTGTCAGGCAAATAAAATGATTACTTGATATCAGGAAATGAACGAAAGTTGCATGCCGATATGCTCCCGGTATTGACTGAACTTACTTCTTGAGCATTGCATTCATGTCCGTATAATCCTCGGGATCTTTATGTCTCGAGTCCAAGACAGTTACTAATGCCCCGTCAAGCTTAATGAATAACAGAATAAAGTGGTAACTACGCACACATATATAACTCATCAATTACATTACTTAACCTCCAGTAAGCGAAACTGAATATACAGAAGACAGCAACACTCACTTGAAGTTGTAAGGAAAGAGTATTTCCCTTTTGTTTTGATGTATAAGGAATGACTTTAGCAAGTTCTCCTCGGTCTCTTTGACACTCGTACCATATATTCATTTAGGGCATCTGCGCTAATGAACCCACGCCGAAGATTCCTGCTTTTTTGCATTCGATGATCTTCAATCTACATAATATAGTGAGGATAATTATATATACATGCAATGAACGAGCTGAGCTAGAGACTTAACTATAGAAGTAATACTTACATACAGTAGCAAGTCATGAGTTGTTTGTCGAGTGCCAGCTGATTGTATAACTGAAATAACTCCACAAATTCAATAGGCACCACGTTGAGTCAAATGAATTCGTGCTCTGGTTTAACCCTAACGTACATAGTGTCTCTCTCAGACTTGCTGCAGGTTTTCATGTACCACTCATGAAATTATACATCATCGTTGTTAGATGAGGATGATCAGGTTTGACGAGAGGCTTCCCGTGCACGTATTTAAATTCTTCTACTATTACCTCAGCCGTTTCAAAAATTACATCATCCCCCAAGTAATCACCAGGTTTGGTACCGGCAGTAGCAACGGATGATTAGCGATATCGCTAGACACCTTGAGAAGGGGGGGGGCACAATTGCTTCTCCTGTTCACCGAGCTGGGGAATTGTTTTCCCACTTCTTCGTTCTATGACTCTTGCAGCATTAGAAGTACTTCCCGACCGCTGCGCTTCATTATATGTCTTGATAATATAGCGGTCATAGTTTGATGGCAGCGGAGGCGGTGATGGTCACTTCAGGGCATCCAGAGTGCGCTTTGCTTTCACCAGATCTACCGTTTCCTTCGGAGGTGGATGTTTCCATGCAAAATGGACCTTTAGCTCGGCTTTACTGATATCATCGTTTTGTTTTTCAGTCCTCTCATATGGTAACTTTGGAAGAGGCTTGAGGCTTGGACCAAATTTAAATTTCTTCCCGCCTATTGTACTGCTAACCACCGAAGCGGCAGTGGCGTCTCTCTTCTGTCATGGCTGAAGCGTCGAAGGAGGCAGAGTGGCCTGACGCGCCGGAGGAGGAGGAGGAGGAGGCGGAGTGGCCTGACGTGCCAGAGGAGGCTGAGTGGCCTGACGCGCCAGAGGAGGCGAAGTGGCCTCACGCGCCGGAGGAGGCGGAGGAGAAGGCAGGGTAGCCTCATGCACCGGAGGAGGAGGCAAAGTGGCCTCACGTTCCGGAGGAGGCGGAGTGGCCTCACGCGCCAGAGGAGGCGAAGGATGATGACGAGGAGGAGGAGGAGTGCCCTGACGCTCCGGAGGAGGCTGAATCTGCCGAGGCTTCTGTTGGAAATATGCCCTAGAGGCAATAAATAAAGTGTTTGTTATTATATTTCCTTGTTCATGATAATCGTTTATTATCCATGCTATAATTGTATTGATTGGAAACACATTGCATGTGTGGGTAAATAGACAACACTGTGTCCCTAGTATGCCTCTAGTGAACTAGCTCGTTGATCAAAGATGGTCAGGGTTTCCTAGCCATTGACATGTGATGTCATTTGATAATGGGATCACATCATTAGGAGAATGATGTGATGGACAAGACCCAAACTACAAACTTAGCGTATGATCGTGTCAGTTTACTGCTACTGTTTTCTGCATGTCAATGTATATGTTCCTATGACCATGAGATCATGCAACTCACGGATATCGAAGGAGTGCCTTGTGTGTATCAAACATCGTAACGTAACTGGGTGACTATAAAGGTGCTCTACAGGTATCTCCGATGGTGTCTGTTGAGTTGGCATGGATCGAGACTGGGATTTGTTACTGTTGGAAATATGCCCTAGAGGCAATATATAAAGTGTTTATTATTATATTTCCTTGTTCATTATAATTGTTTATTATCCATGCTATAATTGCATTGATTGGAAACACATTGCATGTGTGGGTAAATAGACAACACTGTGTCCCTAGTATGCCTCTAGTGAACTAGCTCGTTGATCAAAGATGGTCAGGGTTCCCTAGCCATTGACATGTGATGTCATTTGATAACGGGATCACATCATTGGGAGAATGATGTGATGGACAAGACCCAAACTACAAACGTAGCATATGATCGTGTCAGTTTATTGCTACTGTTTTCTGCATGTCAAGTATATGTTCCTATGACCATGAGATCATGCAACTCACGGATATCGGAGGAGTGCCTTGTGTGTATCAAACATCGTAACGTAACTGGGTGACTATAAAGGTGCTCTACAGGTATCTCCGATGGTGTCTGTTGAGTTGGCATGGATCGAGACTGGGATTTGTTACTGTTGGAAATATGCCCTAGAGGCAATATATAAAGTGTTTATTATTATATTTCCTTGTTCATTATAATTGTTTATTATCCATGCTATAATTGCATTGATTGGAAACACATTGCATGTGTGGGTAAATAGACAACACTGTGTCCCTAGTATGCCTCTAGTGAACTAGCTCGTTGATCAAAGATGGTCAGGGTTCCCTAGCCATTGACATGTGATGTCATTTGATAACGGGATCACATCATTGGGAGAATGATGTGATGGACAAGACCCAAACTACAAACGTAGCATATGATCGTGTCAGTTTATTGCTACTGTTTTCTGCATGTCAAGTATATGTTCCTATGACCATGAGATCATGCAACTCACGGATATCGGAGGAGTGCCTTGTGTGTATCAAACGTCGCAACGTAACTGGGTGACTATAAAGGTGCTCTACAGGTATCTCCGATGGTGTCTGTTGAGTTGGCATGGATTGAGACTGGGATTTGTTACTCCGTGTGACGGAGAGGTATCTCGGGGCCCACTCGGTAATGCAACATCACAATGAGCCTTGCAAGCAATGTGACTAATTGTTAGTTGCGGGATCTTGTATTACGGAACGAGTAAAGAGACTTGCCGGTAACGAGGTTGAACTAGGTATGGAGATACCGACGATCGAATCTCGGGCAAGTAACATACCGAAGAACAAAGGGAACGTTATACGGGATTAACTGAATCCTTGACATAGAGGTTCGACCGATAAATATCTTCGTAGAATATGTAGGAACCAATGTGGACGTCCAGGTCCCGCCATTGGTTATTGACCGTAGAGGTGTCTCGGTCATGTCTACATTGTTCTCGAACCCGCAGGGTCTGCACACTTAAGGTTCGGTGACATTTCGGTAGTGTAGAGTTATGTGTGGTACTGACCGACGGTTGTTTGGTGTCCCGGATGAGATACCGGACGTCATGAGGAGCTCTGGAATGGTCCGGAGGTAAAGATTCATATATAGGAAGTCCCAGTTTGGTCGCCGGAAAAGTTTCGGGCTCATCGGTAGTGTACCGGGAGTGCCAGTTGTTGGAAATATGCCCTAGAGGCAATAATAAATTAGTTATTATCATATTTCCTTGTTCATGATAATCGTTTATTATCCATGCTATAATTGTATTGATCGGAGACTTAAATGCATGTGTGGATACATAGACAAAACCATGTCCCTAGTATGCCTCTAATGGACTAGCTCGTTGATCAAAGGATGGTTAAGGTCTCCTAGCCATGGACATGAGATGTCATTTGATAACGGGATCACATCATTAGGAGAATGATGTGATGGATAAGACCCAAACTACAAACATAGCATATGATCGTGTCAGTTTGTTGCTACTGTTTTATGCATGTCAAGTATATGTTCCTATGACCATGAGATCATGCAACTCACGGATATCGGAGGAGTGCCTTGTGTGTATCAAACGTCGCAACGTAACTGGGTGACTATAAATGTTCTCTACAGGTATCTCCGATGGTGTCTGTTGAGTTGGCATGGATCGAGACTGGGATTTGTTACTCCGTGTGACGGAGAGGTATCTCAGGGCCCACTCGGTAATACAACATCACAGCAAGCCTTGCAAGCAATGTGGCTAAGTGTTAGTCACGGGATATTGTATTACGGAACGAGTAAAGAGACTTGCCAGTAACGAGGTTGAACTAGGTACGGAGATACTGACGATCGAATCTCGGGCAAGTAACATACCGAAGAACAAAGGGAACGTTATACGGGATTAACTGAA
Source organism: Hordeum marinum (assembly GCA_022496015.1). Taxonomy (NCBI): domain Eukaryota; kingdom Viridiplantae; phylum Streptophyta; class Magnoliopsida; order Poales; family Poaceae; genus Hordeum; species Hordeum marinum. The sequence goes on along the minus strand of CM039677.1, from coordinate 2,932,221 downwards.
TCCTTGACATAGAGGTTCGACCGATAAAGATCTTCGTAGAATATGTAGGAACCAATCTGGACGTCCAGGTCCCGCCATTGGTAACATAGAGGTGTCTCGGTCATATCTACATAGTTCTCGAACCCGCAGGGTCTGCACACTTAAGGTTCGGTGACGTTTCGGTAGTGTAGAGTTATGTATGATGGTGACCGAAGTTTGTTCGGAGTCCCGGATGAGATCCCGAACGTCACGAGGAGCTCCGGAATGGTCTGGAGGTAAATATTCATATATAGGAAGTCCCAGTTTGGTTTCCGGAAATGTTTCGGGCTCATTGGTAGTGTACCGGGAGTGCCGATAGTGTACCGGGAGTGCCGGTAGTGTACCGGGAGGCCTCCGGGAGGGGTATTTCGACCCCAAGAGGTCCATGGGCTGTGGGAGAATAATAACCAGCCCTTATTGGGCTGGGAAAACAGCCACAAAGGCCCATGGCGCAGGAGAGAAAGTCCTACAGCAAAAAGTGGAAAATCAGCCAATAGGAGGCAATCCTACTCCAACTAGGATTGGAGGTGAAGTAGGATTGCTTCCCACCTCCTATTTCGGCCGACCCAAAGGCTTTGGATGCCTCTCCTCTCCTCTCCTCCTATATATACTAGTGGATTGGGTGGTTTTTGGACAGAATTTCCGGCCACGTGCTACCCGTTCCACCGGTGCATAGTTTCTCCTCTAGATCGCTTTTCTACAGCGCTTAGGCGAAGCCCTGCTGGAATTGCTCCACCACCATCACCGGAGCGCCGTCATGCTGCCGGTGAACTATCTCTCCTCTCCACCTCCTCTTGCTGGATCAAGATGGTGGAGATCGTCATCAAGCTGCACGTGTGCTGAACGCTGAGGTGCCGTCCGTTCGGCGCTAGATCGGAAGGACCGTGATCGAGATCGCGAGACGGTTTGTGATGAGATCGCGGAATGGATCGTGATAAGTTCGCGGGACAGATCGTGATAAAGATCGTGAGATGGATCGTGATGAGATTGCGGGACGGATCGTGATGAGTTCACGGGACGGATCGTGATTGGATCGCGGGACGGATCGTGATGAGATCACGAGACGCTTGGCGATTTGGATCGCGAAGATGTTCGACTACACCAACCGCGTTTCTTAACGCTTCCCGCTTAGCGATCTACAAGGGTATGTAGATCCACTCTCCCTCTCGTAGATGCTCATCACGATGGATAGGTTTGCGTGTGCGTAGGAAATTTTTTGTTTCCCAGGCGACGTTCCCCAACACCGGTAGTGTACCAGGAGACCTCCGGGAGGGGTATTTCGACCCTAGAGGGTCCATGGGCTGTGGGAGAATAATATCCAGCCCTTAGTGGGCTGGTAAATCAGCCACAAAAGGCCCATGGCGTAGGAAGAGAAAAAGGCTAAGGAAAATGGTGAAAAATCAGCCAATAGGAGGCAATCCTACTCCAACTAGGATTGGAGGTGGAGTAGGACTCCACCCCACCTATTCGGCCGAACCAAAGAGGCCTTGGCTGCCTCTCCTATCCTCCTATATATACTAGTGGAATAGCTAGGGTTTTGGCAGAAATTACGGCCACGTGCTACCCGTTCCACCGGTGCTCCTCTAGATTGGTTTTCTGCGGTGCTTAGGCGAAGCCCTGCCGGAATTGCTCCACCACCACCATCACCGGAGCGCCGTCACGCTGCCGATGAACTCTCTCTCCTATCCACCTCCTCTTGCTGGATCAACACGATGGAGATCGTCATCAAGCTGCACGTGTGCTGAACGCGGAGGTGCCGTCCGTTCGGTACTAGATCGGAAGGATCGTGATCAAGGCCACGGGACGTTCGTGATCGGATCACGGGACGGATCGTGACGAGATCGCGGGAAGGTTCGTGATTGGTTCGCGGGACCATTCATGATTAGATCGCGGGATGCTCGGCGATTTGGATCGCGAAGAAGTACGACTACACCAACCGCATTTCTTGCCGCTTCCCGCTTAGCGATCTACAAGGGTACGTAGATCCACTCTCCCTCTCGTAGATGCTCATCACCATGGATAGGTTTGCGTGTGCGTAGGAATTTTTTTGTTTCCCATGCGACGTTCCCCAACAGTGGCATCATGAGCTAGGTTGATGGTTCGATGAGATCTCGAGTAGAACACAAAAGGTTTGTGGGCGTTGATGCTTAGATTGCTTCCTCCCTTGGTCGGATTTTGGTTCAGCGGGATTGTGAGATGAAGCGGCCCGGACAAACATTACTCGTACGCTTACGAGAGACCAGTTCCCTCGACGCAACTTGTTGCTTAGATGGCTTGCGGGTGACAGTTTCTCTTACTTTAGTTGGATCGGATCCGACAAAGGTGGACCTTGAGAAGGTTGAAAAGCAATCTATGTATCACCGTTGTGGTTTATGCGTAGGTGAGAATCGTTCTTGCTAGATACCCGTAGCAGCCACATAAAACATGCAACAACAATTAGAGGACGTCTAACTTGTTTTTGCAGGGTATGTTGTGATGTGATATGGCCAATTACATGATGAGATATATGTGATGTATGGGATGATCATGTGATGTATAGATTTTCACGACTTGCACGTCGGTGAATACGGCAACCGGCAGGAGCCATAGGGTTGTCTTTAATTATTCTATGACCTGCGTGTCAATCATTAAGCGCTATGTAATGTTTTACTTTACCGCTAAGCAGTAGTAATAGAAGTAGAAGCAGGGCTGGCGCCACAACCCCAATGGCAGCACATTGATGGATATCAAGATGATGGAGATCATGGTGTTGTGCCGGTGACGATGGAGATCATACGGTTGTTTCGAAGATGGAGATCTTAAACACAAGGTCATGGCCATATCATGTCACTTATGAATTGCATGAGATGTTAATCCTTTTATGCACCTTGTTTTGCTTAGTACGGCGGTAGCATTATAAGGTGATCCCTCACTTGAATTTCAAGATGAACTATGTTCTCCCCGAGTGTGCACCGTTGCGAAAGTTCGTCGTGTCGAGACACCACGCGATGATCGGGTGTGGTAGACTCTACGCTCACATACAACGGGTGCAAGCCAGATTTGCACGTGCAGAACACTCGGGTTAAACTTGACGAGCCTAGCATGTACAGACATGGCCTCGGAACACAATAGACCGAAAGGTCGAACATGAGTCATATAGTAGATATGATCAACATAATGATGTTCACCATTGAAACCAACTTAACTCACGTGATGATCAGACTTGAGTTGGTGAAATTGGATCATGTGACACTCAGATGACCTGAGGGATGTCAATTTGAGTGGGACCTTTAGTAATTTGATTAACTAAACTCATTATCTTGAACAATAGTCTAAGTAACCTTTGCATATTTATGTTGTAGATCAATGGCTCGCGCAGTAGCACCCCTGAATTTTAATGCGTTCCAAGAGAAAGCTAAGGTGAAAGATGATGGAAGTAACTTTGTTGATTGGGCCCGTAATCTGAGGATTATACTCACGGCTTCCCAGAAACAATATGTCCTTGATGCACCGCTTGGTGACCAACCAGAAGACATGACCTCCGAAGACGTTAAGAACGCTTGGGAGGCTCGTGCTGGAGACTACTCAATAGTTCAGTGTGCAATATTGTATGGCTTAGAACCGGGACTTCAAAGACGTTTTGAACGTTATGGAGCATATGAGATGTTCCAGGAGTTGAAGTTTATCTTTCAGAAGAATTCCCGGATCGAGAGGTATGAGACCTCGGATAAATTCTATGCTTGCAAGATGGAGGAGAACGGGTCTATCAGTGAGCACATACTCAGAATGTCTGGGTATTCAAATCGTCTAACCGAGTTGGGAATTACCCTTCCGCCAAAGGCAATCATTGACAGAGTTCTTCAATCACTGCCACCTAGTTACAAGAGCTTTGTGATGAACTATAACATGCACGGGATGAACAAGTCAGTTGCCGAGCTGTTTGCGATGCTGAAAGTCGCTGAGTCTGAAATCCAGAAAGAACATCAAGTGTTGATGGTCAATAAAACTACTAGTTTCAAGAAAAATGGCAAGGGCAAAGGCAAGAAGGGTAAAACCAAGAAGGATGGCAAAGCAGTTGCTACTCCTACAAAGAAGCCTAAGCATGGACCTAAGCCAGAAACTGAGTGCTTTCATTGCATGGGAACTGGTCACTGGAAGCGAAACTACCCCAAGTACCTGGCTGACAAGAAGGCGGCCAACGAGAAACAAGGTATATATGATATACATGTTATTGATGTGTACCTTACTAGTTCTTGTAGTAGTGCCTAGGTATTTGATATCGGTTCGGTTGCTCACATTTGCAACTCAAGGCAGGAACTACGGAATAAACGAAGACTGGCAAAGGACGAAGTGACGATGCGCGTGAGAAATGGTTCCAAGGTTGATGTGATCGCCGTCGGCACGCTCTCTCTTCGATTACCATCGGGATTAGTGATGAACCTGAATAATTGTTATTTAGTGCCTGCGTTAAGCATGAACATTATATCTGGATCTTGTTTATTGCGAGATGGTTACTCATTTAAGTCAGAGAATAAAGGTTGTTCTATTTATATGAGTAATATCTTTTATGGTCATGCACCCAATGTTAGGGGTTTATTCATATTGAATATTGATAGTGATGACACACATGTTCATAACATTGATGACAAAAGATGTAGAATTGTTAATGATAGTACCACTTTCTTGTGACACTGTCGTTTAGGTCATATTGGTGTGAAACGCATGAGGAAGCTCCATGCTGATGGACTTTTGGAGTCACTTGATTTTGAATCACTTAACACATGTGAACCATGCCTGATGGGCAAGATGACTAAAACGCCGTTCTCTGGAACAATGGAACGGGCAAGTGACTTGTTGGAAATCATACATACTGATGTGTGCGGTCCAATGAATGTTGCAGCGCGCGGTGGATATCGTTACTTTCTCACCTTCACTGATGACTTGAGTAGATATGGGTATATTTACTTGATGAAACACAAGTCTGAAACTTTTGAAAAGTTCAAGCAATTTCAGAGTGAAGTTGATAATCATCGTAACAAGAAGATTAAATTTCTGCGATCTGATCGAGGAGGTGAATATCTGAGTTATGTGTTTGGCAGTCACTTAAGACAATGTGGAATTGTTTCACATTTGACACCGCCCGGAACACCACAGCGTAATGTTGTGTCCGAACGTCATAATCGAACCTTATTAGATATGGTGCATTCTATGATGTCTCTTGCCGATTTGCCACTATTGTTTTGCGGTTATGCATTAGAGACAGCAACATTCACTTTAAATAGGGCACCATCAAAATCCGTTGAGATGACTCGATATGAACTGTGGTTTGGCAAAAGGCCAAAGTTGTCGTTTCTTAAAGTTTGGGGATGTGATGCTTATGTCAAAAAGCTTCAGCCTGAAAAGCTAGAACCCAAAGCGGAGAAATGCGTCTTCATAGGATACCCGAAAGAGACAGTCAGGTATACCTTCTATCTTAGATCCGAAGGCAAAGTGTTTGTCGCTAAGAACGGAACATTTCTTGAGAAAGAGTTTCTCTCGAAAGAATTGAGTGGGAGGAAAATAGAGATTGATGAGGTTATTGAACCTTTACTTCAACCAGAAAGTAGCACAGCGCAGAAAGATGTTTCTATGGAACCTACGACCGTAGAAGAGGAAGTTAATGATGATGATCATGAAGCTTCGGATCAAGCTGCTATTGAACCTCGTAGGTCGACAAGGACGCATACTACTCCCGAGTGGTACGGCAACCCTGTCTTGGACGTTATGTTGTTAGACAACAATGAACCTACGAGCTATGGAGGAGCAGTGATGGGCCCGGATTCCAAGAAATGGTTAGAGGCCATGAAATCCGAGATGGGATCCATGGATGAAAACAAAGTATGGACTTTGGAAGTACTACCTGAAGGGCGAAAGGCCATTCAGAACAAATGGATCTATAAGAAGAAGACGGACGCGGACGGTAATGTCACCGTCTATAAAGCTCGACTTGTGGCAAAGGGTTTTTCACAAGTTCAAGGAGTTGACTACGATGAGACTTTCTCACCCGTAACGATGCTTAAGTTTGTCAGAATCATGTTGGCGATAGCTTCTTATTTCGACTATGAAATTTGGCAGATGGATGTCAAAACGGCGTTCCTCAACGGTTTCCTTGAGGAATAGTTGTATATGATGCAACCCTAAGGTTTTGTCGATCCAGAGAATGCTGACAAAGTTTGCAAACTCCAGCGATCCATTTATGGACTGGTGCAGGCATCTTGGAGTTGGAATAAGCGCTTTGATGAGGTGATCAAAGCGTTTGGGTTTATACAAGTTTATGGAGAAGCTTGTATTTACAAGAAAGTGAGTGGGAGCTCTATAGCGTTTCTAGTGTTATATTTAGATGACATATTGCTGATTGGAAACAATATAGAAATGCTGGAAAGCATGAAGGAATATGTGAATAAGAGTTTGTCAATGAAGGACCTAGGAGAAGCTGCTTTCATATTAGGCATTAAGATCTATAGAGATAGGTCGAGACGCTTAATAGCACTTTCACAGAGCACATACCTTGATAAAGTTTTGAAGAAGTTCAAAATGGAGCAGTCCAAGAAAGGGTTCTTGCCTGTGTTACAAGGTGTGAAGTTGAGTAAGACTCAATGCCCAGTGACTGCATAAGATAAAGAAAAGATGAGCATCATCCCATATGCTTCATCCATAGGCTCTATCATGTATGTAATGCTGTGCACAAGACCCGATGTCAGCCTTGCCATACGTATGGCCGGAAGGTTTCAAAGTGATCCTGGAGTGGAGCACTGGCAAGCGGTCAAGAATATCCTTAAGTACCTTAACAGGACTAAGGACATGTTTCTCGTTTATGGAGGTGATGAAGAGCTCGTCGTAAAGGGTTATGTCGATGCAAGCTTTGACACTGATCCAGATGATTCTAAGTCGCAAACCGGATACGTATTTATTCTTAACGGGGGAGTGGTAAGCTGGTGCAATTCCAAGCAAAGCGTGGTAGCTGATTCTACGTGCGAAGCGGAGTACATCGCAGCCTCGGAGGCAGCGAAGGCAGGTGTCTGGATGAAGCAGTTCATGACAAATCTTGGAGTAGTGCCTAGTGCACTGAATCCAATAAACCTGTTCTGTGATAACACTGGTGCCATTGCTCTAGCCAAGGAACCAAGGTTTTGACCACAGGACCAGACACATAAAGCGACGCTTCAACTCCATCCGGTTCTACATCGAGGAGAAGGACATAAATATTTGCAAAGTGCACACGGATCTGAATATTGCAGACCCGTTGACTAAACCTCTTCCAAGGGCTAAACATGATCGACACCAGAACTGTATGGGTGTTCGATTTATTACCATGTAAATCACATAGTGATGTGAACTAGATTATTGACTCTAGTGCAAGTGGGAGACTGTTGGAAATATGCCCTAGAGGCAATATATAAAGTGTTTATTATTATATTTCCTTGTTCATGATAATCGTTTATTATCCATGCTATAATTGCATTGATTGGAAACACATTGCATGTGTGGGTAAATAGACAACATTGTGTCCCTAGTATGCCTCTAGTGAACTAGCTCGTTGATCAAAGATGGTCAGGGTTTCCTAGCCATTGACATGTGATCATGCAAATCACGGATATCGGAGGAGTGCCTTGTGTGTATCAAATGTCGCAACGTAACTGGGTGACTATAAAGGTGCTCTATAGGTATCTTCGATGGTGTCTGTTGAGTTGGCATGGATCGAGACTGGGATTTGTTACTCCGTGTGACGAAGAGGTATCTCGGGGCCCACTCGGTAATGCAACATCACAATGAGCCTTGCAAGCAATGTGACTAATTGTTAGTTGTGGGATCTTGTATTACGGAACGAGTAAAGATACTTGCCGTTAACGAGGTTGAACTAGGTATGGAGATACCGACGATCAAATCTCGGGCAAGTAACATACCGAAGAACAAAGGGAACGTTATATGGGATTAACTGAATCCTTGACATAGAGGTTCGACCGATAAAGATCTTCGTAGAATATGTAGGAACCAATCTGGACGTCCAGGTCCCGCCATTGGTTATTGATCGTAGAGGTGTCTCGGTCATGTCTACATAGTTCTCGAACCCGCAGGGTCTGCACACTTAAGGTTCGGTGACGTTTCGGTAGTGTAGAGTTATGTATAGTGGTGACCGAAGGTTGTTCAGAGTCCCGGATGAGATCCCGGATGTCGCGCGGAGCTCCGGAATGGTCCGGAGGTAAACATTCATGTATAGGAAGTCCCAGTTTGGTCGCCGGAAAAGTTTCGGGCTCATCGATAGTGTACCGGGAGTGCCGGTAGTGTACCGGGAGACCTCCGGGAGGTGTATTTCGACCCTAGAGGGTCCATGGGCTGTGGGAGAATAATAACCAGCCCTTAGTGGGCTAATAAATCATCCACAAAAGGCCCATGGCGCAGGAAGAGAAAAAGGCTAAGGAAAAAGGTGAAAATCAGCCAATAGGAGGCAATCCTACTCCAACTAGGATTGGAGGTGGAGTAGGACTCCACCCCACCTATTCGGCCGAACCAAAGAGGCCTTGGCTGCCTCGCCTCTACTCTCCTCCTATATATACTAGTGGAATAGCTAGGGTTTTGGCAGAAATTACGGCCACGTGCTAGCCGTTCCACCGGAGCTCCTCTAGATTGGTTTTCTGCGGTGGTTAGGCGAAGCCCTGCCGGAATTGCTCCACCACCACCATCACCGGAGCGCCGTAACGCTTCCGGTGAACTCTCTCTCCTCTCCAGCTCCTCTTGCTGGATCAAGACGGTGGAGATCATCATCAAGTTGCACGTGTGCTGAACGCGGAGGTGTCGTCCGTTCGGTACTAGATCGGAAGGATCGTGATCAAGGCCACGGGACGTTCGTGATCGGATCACGGGACGGATCTTGACGAGATCGCGGGACGGTTCGTGATTGGTTCGCAGGACGGTTTGTGATTAGATCGTGGGACGCTCGGTGATTTGGATCACGAAGAAGTACGACTACACCAACCGCGTTTCTTAACGCTTCCCGCTTAGCGATCTTCAAGGGTACGTAGATCCACTCTCCCTCTCGTCGATGCTCATCACCATGGATAGGTTTGCGTGTGCGTAGGAAATTTTTTGTTTCCCATGCGACGTTCCCCAACAGTTACTCCGTGTGACAGAGAGGTATCTCGAGGCCCACTCGGTAATACAACATCACAATGAGCCTCGCAAGCAATGTGACTAATTGTTAGTTGCGGGATCTTGTATTACGGAACGAGTAAAGAGACTTGTCGGTAACGAGGTTGAACTAGGTATGGAAATACCAACGATCGAATCTTGGGCAAGTAACATACCGAAGAACAAAGGGAACGTTATATGGGATTGACAGAATCCTTGACATAGAGGTTCGACCGATGAAGATCTTCGTATAATATTTAGGAGCCAATGTGGACGTTCAGGTCCCGCCATTGGTTATTGGCCATAGAGGTGTCTCGGTCATGTCTACATAGTTCTCGAACCCGCAGGGTCTGCACACTTATGGTTTGGTGACGTTTCAGTAGTCTAGAGTTATGTATGGTGGTGACCAAAGGTTGTTCAGAGTCCTGGATGAGATCCCAGACATCACGAGCTCCGGAATGGTCTGGAGGTAAAGATTCATATATAGGAAGTCACAGTTTGGTCGCCGGAAAAGTTTCGGGCTCATCGGTAGTGTACCAGGAGTGTCGATAGTGTACCGGGAGACCTCCAGGAGAGGTATTTCGACCCTAGAGGGACCATGGGCTGTGGGAGAATAATAACCAGCCCTTAGTGGGCTGGTGGAACAGCTACAAAAGGCCCATGGCGCCAGGAGGAAAAATACCTAAAGAAAAAGGTGGAAAAAAGGCAAAAAGGAAGAGTCCTTCTCCTACTAGGAGTGGAGGAGAATTGGGACTTCTCCTCCTTGGCTCGGCTGGCTACAAAGGGCTTTGCCCTTGCGCCAAGGCAGCCTCCTCCTCTCCTCCTATATATACTAGTGGATTTTTAGGGTTTTGGCACTTGATTTTCAGCCACGTGCAAACCCTAACCTCTAGTGCACAGTTTCTCCTCTAGATCGGATTTCTGGAGTGCTTAGGCGAAGCCCTGCCGGAATTGCTCCACCACCATCGCCGGAGCGCTGTCTCGCTGCCGGTGAACTCTTCCTCCTCTCCGCCTCCTCTTGCTGGATCAAGATGGTGGAGATCGTCATCAAGCTGCACGTGTGCTGAACGCGGAGGTGCCGTCCGTTCGGTACTAGATCGGAAGGATCGTGATCAAGGCCACGTGACGTTCATGATTGGATCGCGGGACGGATCGTGACAAGATCACGGGACGGTTCGTGATTGGTTCGCAGGACTGTTCGTGATTAGATCGCGCGATGCTCGGCGATTTGGATCGCGAAGAAGTACGACTACACCAACCGCGTTTCTTAACGCTTCCCGCTTAGCGATCTACAAGGGTACGTAGATCCACTCTCCCTCTCGTAGATGCTCATCACCATGGATAGGTTTGCGTGTGCGTAGGAAATTTTTTGTTTCCCATGCGACGTTCCCCAACAGCTTCCAGTTTGGAAGCTTGATGTACTCCTTTCTCCATAGACAGGTACTCCTCCGAGCATCTTCCAGAAGAACAATATCCTCTTCACATATAGGGTTATCAAGATCGAGCCCCTCATATCTATCCATTATTTCATCCACCATCACAACAACATAGCCATGTGGAATCGGACAACAATGGAAAGTTCCCTCTGCTCGAGGAGGTAGAACAGAGCCGACCGCCGCCTTGAAGGTCAGGTTCTGGCATCTCGTCATTATCTCGTAGTATTGAGCCTCCATGATACTATCCACGGGGTAGCGAGGAGCCATGAAATCAGGCTGAACGAGCTCCGTGGAAGCCACGCTACTTCTCTGCTGAGATGGTGGAGTAGCTTCTGGGGCGGCATCGAAGGAAGGATCTTCGTGACGCTCATATGATTGCCGGTAGTTCGCTGGCTCTCAAGTTCCAGTAGTTTTACTAATCATGCATTGAGCTTCTGCATTTTGCTTGCTTTGAGTTTGCACTTTCTCTCTCAGCTTCTATAACCGCCGCTGTTGGGAAACCCATGCTTCCAAGGAACAGAGCCTGATGTACCTTGTGTTCGTCTAGGGTGTTCAGGATCCCCGAGGGCCTCTGTCAGCTCGTGCTTTCTCTGTCGGGAATGAACATCCGTTCCTGCGCTACCTTGATTGCTGCCTGAAGCTTTCTGATGGGTATTGCAAGTTGAGCTCTCGTCTAGACACACTTCCTTGTTTCTAGGTCCAAAGTTCCCCTAACCCCGAAGAACCAAGTCCTTGAATGATGTGGCTAGCGCAATGTCTCTGGGTGGACATTCTTAGCAAGCGGGTCTTGTTCAGCTTTGTCCCACAACGGTCGGGCTTTGTAGTAGTGACCTGACCCCGTGTGATGGTGATATTGCTTCGCTGCAGCATTTTTCTTGTTTCTCACTGACATTTTCTTACTGTTCTCTGATTTCTTGTAGGACAAAAATTCGGGCCATTTCTCTCTTATCTTCTCATATCGAGCGGCGAACTCCAGAGTCTTATCTTTATCGACAAACTTTGTGTTCAACTCTTTCTTCCAGTTCCTGCTAGTTCTTCCATCTTCTTAATAGCTCACGACTTGACCTTTCGCTCTATAACACTAGTAGAAAAGAGGGCATTGGTTCGGGCCGGGCCAGCCCATTAGTCCCGGTTCAGTCACAAACCGGGACCAATGGGGGCAAAAGTCCCGATTCGTGAGGCCAGGGGACGAGGCGGGCCATGTGGGGCATTGCTCCCGGTTTGTTTGGAAGCTTTGGTCCCGGTTGCAGACACGAACCGAGACCATGTGCCACACTCCTGGCCCACAACCATTGGTCCCGGTTCATGGCTGGATCCGGGACCAAAGGGGGTCCTTTAGTCCCGGTTCCATCCACGAACCGGGACCAATGAGATGCCTATATATACCCCCTTGCTGGCGAGCAGAGCACTCCACACACTGCTCTATTTTTTTGGCCGGGGAGGGAAGAGCTTTGTGGTGCTCTAGCTCACCTCCTATGCACATGAGGTGTTTGATGAAATGCCCAAGCCAAACTTAAGCTTTCTCCTCTCGAAGCTCCTTGTCCAAACTCCATTTTCGTCAAGATTTGTCTAGGTTTGGCGGTCCGTCCTGTCCCGTCCCCGTCCTGAAACCATCGTCGATCGCCCACGCGTGGTGAGCCTCTTGATCTTACCTTCTTGCTAAAAGAAAATATACTTACTCGTACGATTTTCTTACTTTTATTATTGTTTGTTATTATATACTGCCACAGTTATAGTATCCACCCATATCGGCCCTCGTCTAGTCTATGATTCAGATGTGGTATATTATCTTTTATATAACTATTTCACACATCTAATGTCTATGATAATTAATTATGCCACCAACTTGACGTAGATGTTTTTATCTATAGGAAGTAGCTGAACCAGAAATTCCAACCGACTATGCAATTCTGCTCGACAAGTTAACTAAAGCTGAATAATAAATCGATCATTTGAACGAAAAATTAAAAAGAACTGAAGATGACAAGATGGGATTGGATTTGCATGTTGCTGATATCGTCGACGATCACAAGACCAAGATGGATGCAATGCGCTTGAAACTTAGAAAGATTACAAAATATGCCATTCATACTGAGGCTTGGTATCATTATGTCATTGGATCAATTGGTACCTTAGTAGCGGTTATGATTGCATTTGTTTTTGCGTTTAAAGTTTTTACATAGTTTTGGTGTATGTTTTAATTAGATGCTCTAGACAGCTATGTATGAACTGTACGTATTTATTTTGGTCATTATTGTACTTTGGCTTTAATGTGATGATGGATTTCTAATAATTTGGTCACTTCTCTATTCATGATATGTTGTAATGGTTTTTAATACACTTTATTATATAACGCACATAGATGAACCGACAATGGATATACGGTGACCGACGCACCTCCGAGTATATTAAGGGCCTGCATAATTTTCTCGAAGCGGCTGAGGCAAACAAGCAGAATGGTTTTATGCGTTGTCCATGTACTGTCTGTGAGAATACGAAGTCTTTCTCCAACTCTAAAACCCTTCACTTCCACCTGCTTCAGAAGGCTTTTATGCCACACTATAATGTTTGGACCAAGCACGGAGAAAGAGGGGTTATGATGGAAGACAACAAAGAAGAAGAGGATGATGGCAACTACCCTCCCCCTGAATACGGTGATGCTGCAATGGGGGAAGCTGAAGATCAAGAGGAACCAGATGAGGTGCCCGATGATGATCTTCGCCGGGTCATTGTTGATGCACAGAGAGAATTCAAAAGTGAAAGGGAGAAGTTGAAGTTCGATCGCATGTTAGAGGATCACAAAAAAGGGTTGTACCCAAATTGCGAAGATGACAACAAAAAGCTCGGTACCACACTGGAATTGCTGCAATGGAAGGCAGACAATGGTGTATCTGACAAGGGATTTAGTTCGCTACTGAAAATAATGAAGAAGAAGCTTCCAAAGGATAACGAATTGCCCGACAGTACGTACGCAGCAAAGAAGGTTCTATGTCGTCTAGGATTGGAGGTGCAGAAGATACATGCATGCCCTAATGACTGCATCCTCTACCACGGTGAGTATGAGGAACGGAACGCATGCCCGATATGCGGTGCATTGCGGTATAAGATCAGAAGAGATGACCCTGGTGATGTTGAGGGCCAGCGCACCAGGAAGAGGGTTCCTGCCAAGGTGATGTGGTATGCTCCTATAATACCACGGTTGAAACGTCTGTTCAGAAACAAAAAGCATGCCGAGTTGATGCAATGGCACAAAAAAGACCGTAAGAAAGACGGGAAGTTGAGAGCACCCGCTGACGGGTCATAGTGGAGAAAGATTGAGAGAAAGTGGAGCGACTTTACAGGTGACCCGAGGAACGTATGGTTTGGTTTAAGTGCAGATGGAGTGAATCCTTTTGGGCAGCAGAGCAGCTAGCATAGCACATGGCCAGTGACTATGTATGTATAATCTTCCTCCTTGGTTGTGCATGAAGCAGAAATTCATTATGATGCCAGTATTCATCCAAGGCCCTAAGCAACCCGGCAATGACATTGATGTGTACCTAAGACCATTAGTTGATGAACTTTTATAGCTATGGAATGGAAGAGCTGTACGTGTGTGGGATGAGAACCAATAGGAGGAATTTGACCTACATGCGTTGCTGTTTGTAACCATGAATGATTGGCCTGCTCTCAGTAACCTTTCAGGACGGACAAACAAGGGATACCACGCATGCACACACTGTTTAGATAACACCGACAATATATATTTGGACAAATGCAAGAAGAATGTGTACCTAGGGCATCATCGATTTCTTCCGACCAACCATCAATGTCGAAAGAAAGGAAAGCATTTCAAAGGTGAGGCAGATCACCGAAAGAAGCCCGCCCTCCGTACTGGTCATCACATACTTGATATGGTCAATGATTTACAAGTAATATTTGAGAAGGGTCCTGGCGGACTATCTGTTCCGACTGATGATGCGGGACACGCACCCATGTGGAAGAAGAAATCTATATTTTGGGACCTATCCTATTGGAAAGACCTAGAGGTCCGCTCTGCAATCGACGTGATGCACGTGATGAAGAATCTTTGCGTGAACCTGCTAGGATTCTTGGGAGTGTATGGGAAGATAAAAGATACACCGGAGGCACGGGAGGAACAACAACGTGTGCATGAAAAAGACGGCATGCATCCAAAGCAGTATGAAGGTCCTGCCAGCTACGCTCTTACCAAAGAAGAGAAGGAAATCTTCTTTGAATGCCTGCTCAGTATGAAGGTCCTGTCTGGTTTCTCGTCGAATATAAAGGGAATAATAAATATGGCAGAGAAAAAGTTCTAGAACCTAAAGTCTCATGACTGCCACGTGATTATGACGCAACTGCTGTCGATTGCATTGAGGGGGCTTCTACCGGAAAATGTTCGATTAGCCATTGTGAAGCTATGTGCATTCCTCAATGCAATCTCTCTGAAGGTGATCGATCCAGTAATCCTGCCAAGGTTAAGTAGTGATTTGGTGCAATGTCTTGTTAGTTTCGAGCTGGTGTTCCCACCGTCCTTATTCAATATCATGACGCACGTCCTAGTTCATCTAGTCGACGAGATTGCCGTTCTGGGCCCTGTATTTCTACACAATATATTCCCCTTTGAGAGGTTCATGGGAGACTTAAAGAAATATGTTCGTAACCGCGCTAGTCCAGAAGCAAGCATCTTCATGGGCCATCAAACAGAGGATGTCATTGGGTTTTGTGTTGACTTCATTCCCGACCTGAAGAAGATTGGTGTCCCTCAATCGCGGTATGAGGTTAGACTGACTGAAAAAGGCATGCTAAGACTGGACTTAGTAATATGTAGGGACGGGCATTCTTAGTCTCAAGAACACTACACAGTTCTACATAATTTCACCTTGGTGAGCCCGTATGTCGATGAACACAAGAATGTTCTGCACGCCAAACACCCGGAGCAGTGTGATGACTGGATTACATATGAACACATCAGGACTTTTGGCAGTTTGTTGCAAACACGTCCCACGGGTGACAACACTGTTTCTGATGAGCTGTACTCGTTGGCCATAGGACCATCTTCGACTGTATTGACTTACAAAGGGTACGAGATAAATGAGAATATATTTTACACAATCGTCCAACATGAAAAGAGCACCAACCAAAACAGCGGTGTCCGCTTTGATGCAGCAACAAAGAGGGGAAATGACACATATTATGGTTACATAGTGGACATATGGGAACTTGACTATGGACATCATTTCAAGGTCCCTTTGTTTCAGTGCAAATGGGTCAATCTGTCAAGAGGCGGGGTACAGGAAGACGCACAGTACGGAATGACAACAGTGGATCTGAACAATCTTGGGTACACAGACGAACCATTCATCCCAGCCAATGATGTGGGACAAATTTTCTATGTGAAGGACATGTCTACCATAACGAGAAAAAGAAAAGATATCGAAGCAAATACATCATACGATGAGCCAAAATGCCATATAGTTCTTTCAGGAAAAAGAGACATCATGGGATTGAAGGGCAAGACAGACATGTCTGAAGATTATGAAATGTTTCATGAAATTCCTCCCTTCAAAGTCAAGGCTGACCCAAGCACCCTGTTAAACGATGAAGATTATCCATGGTTACGGCGCAATAAGCAAATGACACAAGCGAAGAAAAAGTGAAGACTTTCTCTCCACAACTATATCATTGCAATGACATGTGAAGAAATGAAATGCCTATTGTAACACATGAGTTTTCGTCCGAAACCCTAATACTTCGAAAGAGATTTTCCGTTTTGTACACGAAGTGCATGCAGTTTTTGTTGTAACCCTCTCAACTTTTTATGACATGATGTGTGGGTGAAATGATGATACCATGCCAACTTTCAACCTTTTCAGAGTTCATTTGAAGTGCTTTATTTCAGGGTCATTTAGCTCAAAAAAATCATTAAGTGCATGAAAAATACCAAATGAAGTCAGAAAGGGCTGAAAATTGATGATGTGGCTTTGAAAGGTGCATTTTGAACACACAAAAAGTCTGGAGTTCAAATGAGTTCAAAAAATGAAATCCCTTTGTAACAGATGAGTTTTCGTCCGAAACCGTGATACTTCGAAATAGACTGTCCATTTTGTACACGAAGTGCATCCAGTTTTGGTCGTAACCCACTCAACTTTTTACCACATGCTATGTGGGTGAAATGATGATACCATGCGAACTTTCAACCTTTTCAGAGTTCGTTTGAAGTGCTTTTTAATTTCTTTCAAAACATCGTAGGAGTGGAGTTCAAAAAAGAATCAGCTAAAAATCTTTTATAAACCTCTAGTATTTTTGAAACAATAATTATATAAAAATTATGCAACTAAAATTATCAAAGTATTTTTTGTTCAAAACATTAGTAGAAAAAATAATATAATGATAAAACACACTGGAAATAAATAAAGCAAAAAACAAAACAAAATAATGGAAAATATGCAACTAAAATGATCAAAGTATTTATTTGTTAAAAAGAATGAACTAAAATAACAGAAGAAAAATACTGGAAACAAATTAAAAAAAGAAATAAAGCAAAAAACAAAACAATAATACTGGAAAAAAATAAAAAAAAATGCCACCTACTCGGCCACCACGGCGTGAATATGACTAGAAACCCACCAACCTTGTTGGGCCAGGATTCAGACCCGCAGAAGGCCCAGTAGGCCCATAGGCACAGACAGATTAGGACTGAAAGCCTGCAGTTGAGAGGAGCTCGAGATGGTGTGCGCAACAGCGCTTATAAACCACTCTCGAGCTCTCTCGGCTAGCGAGGTGGGACTAAAGATTTGGCCTCGGGCAGCACTACCCTTTGGTCCCGGTTGGTGGCACTAACCGGGACCAATACCAACCTTTGGTCCCCGTTGGTGCCACCAACTGGGACTAATACACCCTTTAGTCCTGGTTGGTGCCACCAACCGGGACTAAAGGTTGGCATTGGTCCCGGTTGGTGCCACCAACCGGGACCAATGCTTCTTGTATATAAGCCAACACTTCGGATTTCTCCCCAATTTCTCCCATTGCCGCACCCTGCCTCCTTGTCGCCCTTCTTCCCCGATGCCGCGCCTTGCCGTCGCCGTCACCGTCACCGTCGTCGCGCCGTTTATCATTGCCATCGCCGTCGCCCTGCCCTCGCCACGCCCTGCCCCGACGCCCTTCTTCCCCGACGCCGTTCGTCACTACCGTCGTCGTTGCCGTCGTCACCGCGCCGTGCGCCCGTGCTCCGCCCCCGCCGTCGCCGTCGCCATCGTCACCGTCGCCCGTGCGCCCCTGCCCCGCCCCCGATCAGCCCGGCCGCGCCCCTGCCCTGGCCCGTCCCCGGTGTCGTCGATCGCGCCCCTGCCCCGTCGTCGCCCGAGCCCCGCTAGGAGCCACCGTGCCGCCCGGCCTTTTTTATGTTTATGTTAATGTTCATAGCATTTTTTTGGTCAAAAAAATAGATGTGATCATTTTCACACCAAAATGCTATACTTATTTTGGATATGATGAATTTTTTAGTCATGTTCATATGATGTTTTTTTGTTCATAGAATATTTTTTGTTCATAGCATTTTTTGGTCCATGTATATATGTATGTGTTTGTATGGATGGATGAATGGATGGATGTAACTCAAGTTAAAATTTACCCCTCCCTGATAACTTCGACATGAGGAGGGACATGCATGAGAGAGAGGCGGTCCGCTCACCCGACCAACTATCGAGGCCACCCAAACCCTAGAAGAAAGAGCATCATTGTCGATCTACCCCCTCCTCGATAACTTCGACATGAGGGGGGACGTCAGGCATGCATGAGTGAGAGAGGCGGTCCGCTCACCCGACCAACTATCGAGGCCATCCAACCCCTAGAATAAAGAGCGTCGTTGTCGATCTACCCCTCCCCGATAACTTCGACATGAGAGGGGACGTCGGACATATGCATGAGATAGAGGCGGTCCGCTCACCCAATCAACTATCGAGGCCACCCAAACCCTAGAAGAAAGAGTGTTGTTGTCGATCTAGCTACCCCGTCCCTACCCGACCAACAAGCGATATTTGGAAGGCTCTTGTTGAACTTCGTACGAAAAAGCTAATGAATTATCCTATCCGAGACGCCGTCGGACATTCATGAGAGAGGCTGTCTGGACGTCGGACATTCTTGTTGAACATCTTTCTGCGCTACGCTACTTTCTGGTTGAAGTAAAGGTTCAATAACCTCATCAAGCTCTATTTTCCTCCCACTCAATTCTCTCGAGAGAAACTCTTTCCCAAGAAGTGTTCCGTTCTTAGCGACAAACACTTTGCCTTCGGATCTGAGATAGAAGGTATACCCGACTGTCTCTTTCGGGTATCCTATGAAGATGCATTTTTCCGCTTTGGGTTCCAGCTTTTCAGGCTGAAGCTTTTTGACATAAGCATCACATCCCCAAACTTTAAGAAACGACAACTTTGGCCTTTTGCCAAACCACAGTTCATATGGCGTCGTCTCAACGGATTTTTATGGTGCCCTATTTAAAGTGAATGCAACTGTCTCTAATGCATAACCCCAAAACGATAGTGGCAAATTAGTAAGAGACATCATAGAACGTACCATATCTAATAAGGTTTGATTACGACGTTCAGACACACCATTACGATGTAGTGTTCTGGGCGGTGTCAACTGTGAAATAATTCCACATTGTCTTAAGTGACTGCCAAACTCATAACTCAGATACTCACCTCCTCGATCAGATCGCAGAAATTTAATCTTCTTGTTACGATGATTCTCAACTTCACTCTAAAATTGCTTGAACTTTTCAAACGTTTCAGACTTATGTTTCATCAAGTAAATATACCCATATCTGCTTAAGTCATCAGTGAAGGTGAGAAAGTAACGATATCCACCGCGCGCTGCAACATTCATCGGACCGCACACATCAGTATGTATGATTTCCAATAAGTCACTTGCCCGTTCCATTGTTCTAGAGAATGGCATTTAGTCATCTTGCCCATCAGGCATGGTTCACATGTGTCAAGTGATTCAAAATCAAGTGACTCCAAAAGTCCATCAGCATGGAGCTTCCTCATGCGTTTTACATCAATATGACCTAAACCGCAGTGCCACAAGAAAGTGGTACTATCATTAACAACTCTACATCTTTTGGCATCAATGTTATGAACATGTGTGTCATCACTATCAAGATTCAGTATGAATAAACCCCTAACATTGGGTGCATGACCATAAAAGATATCACTCATATAAATAGAACAACCTTTATTCTCTGATTTAAATGAGTAACCGTCTCGCAATAAACAAGATCCAGATATAATGTTCATGCTCAACACAGGCACTAAATAACAATTATTCAGGTTCATCACTAATCCTGATGGTAATCGAAGAGAGAGCGTGCCAACGGCGATCACATCAACCTTGGAACCATTTCCCACGCACATCGTCACTTCGTCCTTTGCCAGTCTTCGTTTATTCCGTAGTTCCTGCTTTGAGTTGCAAATGTGAGCAACCGAACCGGTATCAAATACCCAGGCACTACTACGAGAACTAGTAAGGTACACATCAATAACATGTATATCATATATACCTTGTTTGTCGTTGGCCGCCTTCTTGTCAGCCAGGTACTTGAGGCAGTTCCGCTTCCTGTGACCAGTTCCTTTGCAATGAAAGCACTCAGTTTCTGGCTGAGGTCCATGCTTAGGCTTCTTTGTAGGAGTAGCAACTGCTTTGCCATCCTTCTTGGTTTTACCCTTCTTGCCTTTGCCCTTGCCATTTTTCTTGAAACTAGTGGTTTTATTGACCATCAACACTTGATGTTCTTTCTGGATTTCAGACTCAGCGACTTTCAGCATCGCAAACAGCTCGGATGATGACTTGTTCATCCCGTGCATGTTATAGTTCATCACAAAACTCTTGTAACTAGGTGGCAGTGATTGAAGAACTCTATCAATGATTGCCTCTTGCGGAAGGGCATTTCCCAACTCAGCTAGACGGTTTGAATATCCAGACATTCTAAGTATATGCTCACTGATAGACCCGTTCTCCTCCATCTTGCAAGCATAGAACTTATCGGAGGTCTCATACCTCTCGATCACGGCATTCTTCTGAAAGATGAACTTCAACTCCTGGAACATCTCATATGCTCCATGACGTTCAAAACGTCTTTGAAGTCCCGATTCTAAGCCATACAATATTGCACACTGAACTATTGAGTAGTCTCCAGCACGAGCCTCCCAAGCGTTCTTAACGTCTTCGGAGGTCATGTGTTCTGTTTGGTCACCAAGCGGTGCATCAAGGACATATTGTTTCTGGGAAGCCGTGAGGATAATCCTCAGATTACGGGCCCAATCAACAAAGTTACTTCCATCATCTTTCAACTTAGCTTTCTCTAGGAACGCATTAAAATTCAGGGGTGCTACTGCACGAGCCATTGGTCTACAACATAAATATGCAAAGGTTACTTAGACTATTGTTCAAGATAATGAGTTTAGTTAATCAAATTACTAAAGCTCCCACTCAAATTGACATCCCTCAGGTCATCTGAGTGTCACATGATCCAAATTCACCAACTCAAGTCCGATCATCATGTGAGTTAAGCTGGTTTCAATGGTGAACATCATTATGTTGATCATATCTACCATATGACTCATGTTCGACCTTTCGATCTCTTGTGTTCCGAGGCCATGTCTGTACATGCTAGGCTCGTCAAGTTTAACCCGAGTGTTCTGCACGTGCAAATCTGGCTTGCACCCGTTGTATGTGAACGTAGAGTCTATCACACCCGATCATCACGTGGTGTCTCGACACGATGAACTTTCGCAACGGTGCACACTCGGGGAGAACACAATTCATCTTGAAATTCAAGTGAGAGATCACCTTATAATGCTACCGCCGTACTAAGCAAAACAAGGGCCATATCATGAGCTTGTGTTTAAGATCTCCATCTTCGAAACACCGGCATGATCTCCATCTTCACCGGCACAACACCATGATCTCCATCATCTTTATCTCCATCAATTTGCTGCCATTGGGGTTGTGGCGCCAGCCCTGCTTCTACTTCTATTGCTACCGCTTAGCGATAAAGTAAAACATTACATAGCGCTTAATGATTGACACGCAGGTCATACAATAATTAAAGACAACCCTATGGCTCCTGCCGGTTGCCGTATTCACCGACGTGCAAGTAGTGAAATTCTATACATCACATGATCATCTCATACATCACATATATCTCATCATGTAATTGGCCATATCACATCACAACATACCCTGCAAAAACAAATTAGACGTCCTCTAATTGTTGTTGCATGTTTTACGTGGCTGCTACGGGTATCTAGCAAGAACGATTCTCACCTACGCATAAACCACAACGGTGATACATAGATTGCTTTTCAACCTTCTCAAGGACCGCCTTTGTCGGATCCGATCCAACTAAAGTGAGAGAAACTGTCACCCGCAAGCCATCTAAGCAACAAGTTGCGTCGAGGGAACCAGTCTCTCGTAAGCGTACGAGTAATGTTGGTCCGGGCCACTTCATCTCACAATCCCGCTGAACCAAAATCCGACCAAGGGAGGAAGCAATCTAAGCATCAACGCCCACAAACCTTTTGTGTTCTACTCGAGATCTCATCGAACCATCAACCTAGCTCATGATGCCACTGTTGGGGAACATCGCATGGGAAACAAAAAAATTCCTACGCACACGCAAACCTATCCATGGTGGTGAGCATCTACGAGAGGGAGAGTGGATCTACGTACCCTTGTAGATCGCTAAGCGAGAAGCGTTAAGAAACGCAGTTGGTGTAGTCGTACATCTTCGCGATTCAAATCGCCGAGCGTCCCGCGATCTAATCACGAACCGTCCTACGAACCAATCACGAACCGTCCCGCGATATCATCACGATCCGTCCCGCGATCCAATCACGAACGTCCCGTGGCCTTGATCACGATCCTTCCGATCTAGTACCGAACGGACGGCACCTCCGCGTTCAGCACACGTGCAGCTTGATGACGATCTCCACCGTCTTGATCCAGCAAGAGGAGGCGGAGAGGAGGAAGAGTTCACCGACAGCGTGACGGCGCTCCGGCGATGGTGGTGGAGTGGTTCCGGCAGGGCTTCGCCTATGCACTGCAGAAAACCGATCTAGAGGAGTACCGGTGGAACGGGTAGCACGTGGCCATAAACTGTGTCTAAACAGCCCCAATCCAACAGTATATAAAGGAGGGAGGGAGAGGTAGCTCTTGGCACAAGGCCAAGGGCCTCTAGGAGTCGGCCGGCTAGAGGGGGAGGAGTCCTACTCCTCCTCCACTCCTAGTAGGAGTAGGACTCTTCCTATTTTGCCTTTTTTCACCTTTTTCCTTTAGGACTTTTGCCTCCTGCGCCATGGGACTTATTGTGGCTGTTCCTCCAGCCCTCTAATGGCTTGTTATTACTTTCCACATCCCATGGACCCTCTGGGGTCGAAATACCCCTTCCGGAGGTCTCCCGGTACACTACCGACACTCCCGGTAGACTACCGATGAGCCCGAAACTTTTCCAGCGACCAAACTGGGACTTCCTATATATGAATCTTTACCTCCGGACCATTCTGGAGCTCCTCGTGACGTCCGAGATCTCATCCGGGACTCCGAACAACCTTCAGTCACCACCATACATAACTCTACACTACCGAAACGTCACCGAACCTTAAGTGTGCAGACCCTGCGGGTTCGAGAACTATGTAGACATGACCGAGACACCTCTACGGCCAATAACCAATGGCGGGACCTGGACGTCCACATTGGTTCCTACATATTCTACGAAGATCTTCATCGGTCGAACCTCTATGTCAAGGATTCAGTTAATCCCGTATAACGTTCCCTTTGTTCTTCGATATGTTACTTGCCTGAGGTTCGATCGTCGGCATCTCCATACTTAGTTCAACCTCGTTACTGGAAAATCTCTTTACTCATTCCGTAATACAAGATCCCGCAACTAACAATTAGTCACATTGCTTGCAAGGCTTATTGTAATGTTGCATTACCGAGTGGGCCCCGAGATACATCTCCGTCACACGGAGTAGCAAATCCCAGTCTCGATCCATGCCAACTCAACAGACACCATCGGAGATACCTGTAGATCACCTTTATAGTCACCCAGTTATGTTGCGATGTTTGATACACACAAGGCATTCCTCCGATATCCATGAGTTGCATGATCTCATGGTGATAGGAACATATACATTGACATGCAGAAAACAGTAGCAATAAAATGACACGATCATATGCTACGTTTGTAGTTTGGGTCTTGTCCATCACATCATTCTCCTAATGATGTGATCCCGTTATCAAATGAAATCACTTGTCAATGGCTAGGAAACCCTGACCATCTTTGATCAACGAGCTAGTTCACTAGAGGCATACTAGGGACGCAGTGTTGTCTATTTACCCACACATGCAATGTGTTTCCAATCATAACAATTATAGCATGGATAATAAAAGATTATCATGAACAAGGAAATATAATAATAAAAACTTTATTTATTGCCTCTAGGGCATATTTCCAACATTATGTTTGTTCCTGAGGACATGGGATAAGTCTTGCTACTAGTAGTCATGTGAATTTGGTATTCGTTCGATATTTTGATGCGTTGTATGTTGTCTCTCCTCTAGTGGTGTTATGTGAACATCGACTACATGACACTTCACCATTATTTGGGCCTAGAGGAAGAATTGGGAAGTAATAAGTAGATGATGGGTTGCTAGAGTGATAGAAGCTTAAACCCTAGTTTATGCGTTGCGTCGTAAGGGGCGGATTCAGATCCACTAGTTTAATGCTATGGTTAGACTTTGCCTTAATTCTTCTTTAGTAGTTGCGGATGCTTGCGAGAGGGGTTAATCATAAGTGGGATGTTTGTCCAAGTGAGGACAACACCCAAGCACCGGTCCACCCACATATCAAACTATCAAAGTAGCGAATGCGAATCATATGAACATGATGAAAACTAGTTTGACAAATATTCCCATGTGTCCTCGGGAGCACTTTACTTTATATAAGAGTTCGTTCAGGCTTGTCCCTTGCTACAAAAGGGATTGGGCCATATTGCTGCACCTTTGTTACTATTGTTACTTGCTACCCGTTACAAATTATCTTATCACACAACTATCTGTTACCGAGAATTTCAATGCTTGCAGAGAATGCCTTGCTGAAAACCGCTTATCATTTCCTTTTGCTCCTTGTTGGGTTCGATACTCTTACTTATAGAAAGGACTACGATAGATCCCCTATACTTGTGGGTCATGAAGTATCATCACAATAATCATCATAGATAGGAGGTATGCAATAATCATAGTAAATTTGATCACTCAAAGTGGGGGGACTAAAAGGATCATCTTCATTTAACATAGCATCCCCAAGCTTGTGGTTTTGCATATCATAGACATAATCACTCTCATCATTAATAGTATGAATGGCACCAATAGTATAGAAATTATTATCATCCTCCACATTTATTTTTTATTCATGCTCATGAGGCATATTGATAATAGGAGCAACATTATTTGGGAGAGATACCTCTTTACCTTTAGTTTTTCTTCTTTTATTCTTCTTCACCCCATCATGTGAAGGTTTACTTAATTTTTCCAAGCTTCTTTTTGGAGAGGTTGGTTGAATAGATAGCTCCTCCTCGTTATCTGATTCATCATAAGAAATGATAGGAGGGTATTGGGAAACCTCTTCCCCTTTGTTAGTATTATCTTTATCTTCCATTTGTTTTCTTGCCTTTAAGTAATTGGCGATATAAGGATTCTCAATGCAATTTACCGCACAATATAAACAAATTTCTTCTAGATCATAATCAAGCATGTTCATGACAGCCCAATCTGGGAGGCTCTTAGTTATACGTTTCATTTCTTCATATCTCAGAAGAAAACTAAGTTCATTATGATGCGCAAGGGAAATCAAGTCATCACAATTTTTGGACATGATTTGATCATGAAACAATTTGCATTGGAGATTTAAATGACCATGTTCGTTGCAAAGTTCACAAGGACTGCTGTCAATATTAAATATTTCAGCACAATCATCTGGCCTCACATGCAACGACTTAGTTTCTAAACTCTTATGCATCTTACAAAATCTATCTTCCCTTTTTGGTATATATTTGCAAACTCTATGTATTCCATAGAAATCAACATGCTTATAGGAAATATTTTCATCATGAAAACTGAAATCACAATTAGCATCATGGATATTCAAAGTATTCATACTAGCAACATTGCAATCATGCTCATCATTCACATATTTTATGCCCAGCATCCTATGTAATTCTTCTTCTAGCATTTGAGCACAATTTCTTTTCCATCATTTTCACGAAAGACATTAAAAAGATGAAGCATATGAGGTAACCTTAATTCCATTTTTTTGTTTTCTTTTAATAAACTAAACTAGTGATAAAACAAGACACTAAAAGATTCGATTGCAAGATCTAAAGATATACCTTCAAGCGCTAACCTCCCCGGCAACGGTGCCAGAAAAGAGCTTGATGTCTACTACGCAACCTTCTCCTTGTAGACGTTGTTGGGCCTCCAAGTGCAGAGATTTGTAGGACAGTAGCAATTTTCCCTCAAGTGGGTGACCTAAGGTTTATCAATCCACGGGAGGCGTAGGATGAACATGGTCTCTCTCAAGCAACCCTGCAACCAAATAACAAAGAGTCTCTTGTGTCCCCAACACACCAAATACAATGGTAAGTTGTATAGGTGCACTAGTTCGGCGAAGAGATGGTGATACAAGTGCAATATGGATGGTAGATATAGGTTTTTGTAATCTGAAAATATAAAAACAGCAAGGTAATTAGTAGTAAAAGTGAGCACGAATGGTATTGCAATGCATGGAAACAAGGCCTAGGGTTCATACTTTCACTAGTGGAAGTTCTCTCAACAATGATAACATAATTGGATCATATAACTAGCCCTCAACGTGCAACAAAGAGTCACTCCAAAGTAACTAATAGGGGAGAACAAAGAAAGAGATTATTGTCGGGTACGAAACCACCACAATGTTATTCTTTCTGATCGATCTATTCAAGAGTCTGTAGTAAAATAACACGAAGCTATTCTTTCCGTTCAATCTATCTTAGAGTTCGTACTAGAATAACACCTTCAGACACATATCAACCAAGACCCTAAAGTCACCTAGATACTCCATTGTCACCTCAAGTATCCGTGGGCATGATTATACGATATGCATCACACAATCTCAGAATCATCTATTCAACCAACACATAGAACTTCAAAGAGTGCCCCGAAGTTTCTACCGGAGAGCCAAAACGTGTGCCAACCCATATGCATAGGTTCCCGAGGTCACGAAACCCGCAAGTTGATCACCAAAACATACACCAACTACTCACATGAATATCCCATTGTCACCATAGATAGACACGTGGAAGACATACATCAAGTGTTCTTAAAGACTCAATCCGATAAGATAACTTCAAAGGGAGAACTCAATTAATTACAATAAGGGAGAGGGGGAAGAACATCATAATATCAAACTATAGTAGCAAAGCCCGCGGTACATCGAGATCAAGACATCTCAAGAACACGAGAGAGAGAGATCAAACACATAGCTACTGGTACATACCCTCAGCCCCGAGGGTGGACTACTCCCTCCTTGTCATGGAGATCGCCGGGATGATGAATATGGCCACCGGAGATGGATTCCCCCTCCAGCAGGGTGCCGGAACGGGCTCCCGATTGGTTTTTGGTGGCTACAGAGGCTTACGGCGGTGGAACTCCCGATCTAGGTTTATTTCTAGAGGTTTCTGTATTTATAAGACCAGATGGCGTCAAGAATAAGTCAAGGGACCCACGAGGGAGTCACGAGCCCCCAGGCGCGCCCAGGGGGGTGGGCGCGCCTCCCAGGCTCGTGGCTTCCTCGGGACTCCTCTCCGGTATCTTTTTCTTCTGGTATTTTTGATATCTTCCATAAAAAATCATGGCGAAAGTTTTATTCCGTTTGGACACCGTTTGATATTCCTATCTGAAAAAGGTCAAAAACACGGAAAAAACAGGAACTGGCATTGGGCTCTAGGTCAATAGGTTAGTCCCAAAAAATAATATAAAATAGCATATTCATGCATATAAAACATCCAGAGTTAATAATATAATAGCATGGAACGATCAAAAATTATAGATACGTTGGAGACATATCAGTTAGGCGCCCAAACTAGCACTTTGAATTTAGGTTGAATTTTCTCTATAAACGCATCTATTTTCACTTTTGCCCTTTTTTGTGTTATTTTTTTGCATATTAAAAGTTCTTAACAAAAAATACTATATGAATATTCCTTTTTGCTATAAAGATTTTAACAAAAAAACTTACATAATTTTAGTTGCACAAATTTTATACAATATCAAGTTTAGTTATATAAGTTTTATAGGACGAAAACACATGTGTTACAAAAGGATTTCAATTTTTAAACATATTTGAACTCAAGAATTTTTCTGCATTCAATATGCACAATTCGAAGCCACAACATCCCTTTTCAGTCCTTTCTGACTTCATTTGCTATTTTTCATGTATTTCATCATTTATTTTAAGCTAAAATGACGCTAAATTGAAAAGCACTACAAATGAACTCTGAAATGATTGAAACTTGGCATGGTACCATCATTTTACCCACATAACATGTGCTAAAAAGTTGAGAGGATTACGGCAAAAACTAGATGCACTTCGTGTACAAAATGGACAATCTCTTTTAAAGTATCAGGATTTCAGATGAATACACGTGTGTTACAAAAGACATTTCATTTCTTGACATGTAACTGCAGTGATATTCTTGATCAAATCCATCATCAGAATAGTTGTGGAGAGGAAGTCTTCACTTTTTCTTCGTGTGTGTCCCTTGCTTAATGCGCCGTAACCATGGATAATCTTCATCGTTCAACAGGTTTCTTGGGTCAGCCTTCACTTTGAAGGGAGGAATTTCATAAAACTTTTCATAATCTGCACACATGTGTGTCTTGCCCTCTACTCCCACGATGTCTCTTTTCCCTGAAAGAACTATGTGGCGCTTTGGCTCATCATATGATGTATTCGCTTCCTTATCTTTTCTTTTTCTTGGTTTGGTAGACATGTCCTTCACATAGAAAACCTGTGCCACATGATTGGCTAGGACGAATGGTTCGTCTGTGTACCCAAGATTGTTCGGATCCACTTTTGTCATTCTGTACTTAGGGTCTACCTATACCCCATCTCCTGACAGATTGACCCATTTGCACCGAAACAAAGGGACCTTAAAATCATGTCCATAGTCCAGTTCCCATATGTCCACCATGTAACCATAATATGTGTCCTTTCCCCTATTGGTTGCTGCATCAAAGTAGACTCCACTATTTTGGTTGGTGCTCTTTTGATCTTGGGAGATCGTGTAAAATGTATTCCCATTTATGTCGTACCCTTTGGAAGTCAATACAGTCGAAGATGGTCCCCTGGGC
The DNA here is from genome assembly GCA_022496015.1 of Hordeum marinum. Taxonomy (NCBI): domain Eukaryota; kingdom Viridiplantae; phylum Streptophyta; class Magnoliopsida; order Poales; family Poaceae; genus Hordeum; species Hordeum marinum. Next base: position 2,903,170 of record CM039677.1, on the reverse strand, counting down.
AATGAGTACAACTCATCTACAACAGTGGTGTTACCCATGAGATGTGTTTATAACCAACTACCGAAAGTCCTGATGTGTTCACATGTAATGAAGTCGTCACACTGCTCCAGGTATTTGGAGCGCAGAATATTCTTGTGATCATTGCCATACGGGGTAACCAAGGTAGAATTCTGTAGAACTGTGTAGTGTGCTTGAGACCAAGAATGCCCGTCCCAACATATTATTTTGTCCGGTCCTAGCGTGCCTTTTCCAGTCAGTCTCCCCTCATAGCGCGATTGAGGGAGACCAATCGGCTTAAGGTCAGGAAATAAGTCAACACAAAACCCAATGACCTCCTCTGTTTGATGGCCTGTGGAGATGCTTACTTATGGCCTAACAAGGTTACGAACATATTTCTTTAAGACTCCCATGAACCTCTCAAAGGGGAACATATTGTGTAGAAATACAGGGCCCAAAATGCCAATCTCGTCGACTAGATGAACTAGGACGTGCGTCATGATACTGAAGAAGGATGGTGGGAACGCCAGCTCAAACTGACAAGACATTGCACCAAATCACTCTTTAACCTTGGCAGGATTTCTGGATCGATTACCTTCTGAGAGATTGCATTGAGGAATGTACATAGCTTCACAATGGCTAATCGAACGTTTTCCAGTAGAAGCCCCCTCAATGCAACCGGAAGCAGTTGCGTCATAATTACGTGGCAGTCATGAGACTTTAGGTTCTGGAACTTTTTCTCTGCCATATTTATTATTCCCTTTATATTCGACGAGAAGCCAGAGGGGACCTTCATACTGAGCAGGCGTTCAAAGAAGATTCCCTTCTCTTCTTTGGTAAAAGCGTAGCTCGCAGGACCTTCATACTGCTTTGGATGCATGCCGTATTTTTCATGCACACGTTGTTGTTCCTCCCGTGCCACCATTGTATTTTTGTCTTCCCATACACTCCCAAGAAGCCTAGTATGTTCACGCCAAGATTCTTTATCACGTGCATCACGACGATTGCACAGCGGACCTCTAGGTCTTTCCAGTAGGGTACGTCCCAAAATATAGATTTCTTCTTCCATATGGTTGCGCGTCCTGCATCGTCAGTCGGAACAGATAGTCCGCCAGGACCCTTTCCAAAGATTACTTCTAAATCATTGACCGTATCAAGTATGTGATCACCAATCCAGAGGGCGAGCTTCTTTCGGTGATCTGCCTCACCTTTGAAATACTTTCCTTTCTTTCGACATTGATGATTGATCGGAAGAAATCGACAATGCCCTAGGTACACATTCTTCCTGTATTTGTCGAAATATATACTTTCGGTGTCATCTAAAAAGTGTGTGCATATGTGGTATCCCTTGTTTGTCTGTCCTGAAAGTTTGCTGAGAGCAGGCCAATCGTTGATTGTTACAAACAGCAATGCATGTATGTCAAATTCCTCCTGTTCGTTCTCATCCCACACATGTACACCTCTTCAATTCCATAGTTGTAGAAGTTCATCAACTAATGGCCTTAGGTACACATCAATGTCATTGCCGGGTTTCTTAGGGCCTTGGATGAGCACTGACATCATGATAAAGTTCCGCTTCATGCACAACCAAGGAGGAAGGTTATACATACATAGAGTATCAGGCCATGTGCTATGCTTGATGCTCTAATCCCCAAAAGGATTAACACCATCTGGATTTAAACCAAACCATACATTCCTTGGGTCACCTGTAAAGTCGCTTCACTTTCTCTCGATCTTTCTCCACCGCTACCCGTCAGCGGGTTCTCTCAACTTTCCTTCTTTCTTACGGTCTTTTATGTGCCATTGCATCAACTCGGCATGCTTTTTGTTTCTGAACAGACGTTTCAACCGTGGTATTATAGGAGCATACCACATCACCTTGGCAAGAACCCTCTTCCCGGTGCGCCGGCTCTCAACATCAACAGGGTCATCTCTTCTGATCTTATACCGCAATGCACCGCATACCGGGCATGCGTTCAAATCCTCGTACGCACCGTCGTAGAGGACGCAGTCATTAGGTCATGCATGTATCTTTTGCACCTCCAATCCTAGAGGGCGTAGAACCTTCTTTGCTTTTTACGTACGGCCGGGCAATTCGTTATCCTTTTGAAGCTTCTTCTTCATTGTTTTCAGTAGCAAACCAAATCCCTTATTAGATACACCATTGTCTGCCTTCCATTGCAGCAATTCCACTGTGGTACCGAGCTTTCTGTTGTCATCTTCGCAATTTGGGTACAACCCTTTTGTTGTGATCCTCTAACATGCGATTGAACTTCAACTTCTCCCTTTGACTTTCGCATTCTCTCTGTGCATCAACAATGACCCGGCGAATCTCATCATCGGGCACATCGTCTGGTTCCTCTTGATCTTCAGCTTCCCCATTGCAGCATCATCGTATTCAGGGGGCGGGTATTTGTCATCATCCTCTTCTTCTTCGTTGTCTTCCATCATAACCCCTCTTTCTCTGTGCTTGGTCCAAATATTATAGTGTGACATAAAACCCTTATCAAGTAGGTGGAAGTGAAAGATTTTAGAGTTGGAGAAATCCTTCGTATTCCTACAGTCAGCATAAAACCATTTTGCTTGGTTGCCTCAGCCGCTTCGAGAAAATTATGAAGGCCCTTAATATACTCAGAGATGCGTCGATCACTATACATCCATTGCCGGTTCATCTACGTGCGTTATATAATTAAGTGTATCAAAAACCATTACGAAACATCATGAATATATAAGTGACCAAATTAATAGAAATTCATCATAACATTAAAGCCAAAGTACAATAGTGACGAAAATAAATACATAAAGTTCATACATAATTCTCATTGAACAACATATAGCTCTCTACGGCATCTAATTAAAACATACATTGAAACTATGTAAAAAAATTAAGTGCAACAACAAATGCGATCATAACCGCAACTAAGATATCAATTGATCCAACGACATAATGATACCAAGCCTCAGTATGAATGGCATATTTTCTAATCTTCAAGCGCATTGCATCCATCTTGATCTTGTGATCGTCGACGACATCGGCAACATGCAACTCCAATTTCATCTTCTCCTCTTCAACTCTTTATAAGTTTTCTTTCAAGTAATTGTTTTTTTTTCAACCAAATTTAACTTCTCGACAATAATTTCTATGTCGGTTGGAATTTCCGGTTCACATAACTCCTTGATAAAAACATCTATATCACGTTGGTCGGCATAATTTTTATAAACACTAAATGAAACAAATAGTTATAAAAGATAATATACCACATCCGAATCATAGACAGAACGAGGGCCGACGGGAGAGGATACCAAAATCATGGCACTATATAATAACAAACAATAATAAAAGCAAGAAAATTGTACAAGCATCTATCTAAATCATACAAGTAGGAATTGTTTTCTGTTACAAAGAAGATCAGAACAAGAGGCTCACCACAGTGGTGCCGACGACAAGATCGGCACGGGCGATCGACGGAGGTGAGGACGGGGACAAGACAGGACGGACCGCCAAACCTAGACAAATCTTGAGGAAAATGGAGCTTGGAGATCGAGCTTGGAGAGGAGAAAGCTTAAGTGTGGCTCGGACATTTCATCAAACACCTCATATGCATAGGAGGTGAGAGCTAGAGCAACACACCCACACGCCAGCGTCCAAAAAACAGAGTGTGAGTGGGTAGGGGCGGGGCGTGGGTATATATATGCTTATATCTTTAGTCCCGGTTGGTGGCCAGAACTCGGACAGAAGACATACTTTTGGTCCCGGTTCCAGCTACCAACCGGGACTAAAGGTGCTGGTCGAGGAGCGAGGCTCATTAGTCTCGGTTCTTGGCTAGAACTGGGACCAAAAGTGTCAGAAAAACCGGGACCAATGACCTTCGAGGCCCTGCCGGCGCCCTGCCCTCACGAACCGGGACTAATGGCCCCTTTAGTCCCGGTTCATAAGTGAACCGGAATTATTGCCCTTATCATAGCCGTAACCAAAGCCCTGTTTTGTACTAGTGTATCTATATGAGAGCCCATTACAAGCCTTTATAAGTGTATCTTGAGTTTTAAGGGGACACAACTGAAGCATGGTAAAGAAGCTTCTGCTAGTAAACATAACAGAAGCGTCAACTAGCAATCTGTATCTTGTTGTTAGTGGCAATTAATTTAGCTGTGGAGTAACATGCATGTGCCGACACAAACTAGTTTAGTTAGGTCTGCCCCCAAACACAGGTGGTGTGAACACAACAAGAACAAATGTGCATCTGAATACAAAAATGTGGTTTAGTAAGATTGCTCCTACATCTATGTGTATCTTTCTTTATCAAATATTTGATTACTAATTCCATTTTTTTCCCGCTAGATCTGCACAAATTGCAAGCCTAGCCATTTCTGGTAAAAAAAAGACACATGGAGAAGAATGGTGGTATCTGTTCAGATTGCATTGGTTTTCCTAAATCCAATATTGCATCTGCAATGTGTTTTACTGCTATTACCCCTGTACCGAGTAGCCTAGCACCAGATCTGTTCATCCACTCAAAATCTGGTTCTTGCTGGAAGACCAAGCTGTAATGTTTGTGTGGCCCACGCTCCAGCGCCTTGGATAGCTCTGGTGCCACATCTCTCTCTCAGAAAAGCCACTAGATTAGGATCTACCTCTCATGGATTCTGATGAGATGCTGAACCAAATAAAGGCCATTGGATTCACTTAGTAAGGATAGCTTCACTCTCGATGTCTCTTATTCCCATGTGTTATCTATCTCTCCGGTTGTATTTCTGTCATATTTTGTGTTTGTGTGCTTCCTGTTTATGTGTGTTATAACTTGTGAAATGAGAAGGAGAAGTAATATGGAAGTGTAGATGAAAATTTTTATCTTGCCATATGCTCATCCCAAGGATAACTTATATATAGGGAAAACATTATTCACACAAGTTACGGTTGGTGGAGCATTGATTTATGTGTTCATTGGTTTCCGTTTGGTAGCAGCTTTCCATTGATCCACATTTATTGGTGGTACTAAAATTTCACCATATGGTGTTTATTCATTTGGTTGTACTTTCAGAGAGATGGCCAATACTTAGTCCTGCACATCGAAGCAGTGAAGAGCATCATCGCACTCTTGTTTTCTCGTCTTACACCAGCTACGATGGATGATAAGGCAAGTACAAACAGTTGTGAGAAAATAATGATGACCTTGTTCACATCCACAGATGAAACTTATTCTCAGATATCATCGTGGCTATTGCAATTAGGTTAGTTGTTGACAAAGTTAAAAAAATGGGAATAAGCTAGTTTAGTGTCGATTATGATCGCAAAGATAATCAACCAATTTTCGATGTGACATGGTGGAGACGAGCAAATGAACACGTGAATTATTAAATAGTTGACATCAATTTATTTTTCATCGCCGGATAGTATGTGCTCCTAGGTGCTACTCCAAGTTAACTGTATATATAACTATCACTTCACCCGAACCACACTTGACATGTTAGAACAAATTTAAGTCAGTCACATAACATGGAAGACGACCACAATCGATAAGATGCACCAACACGTATGAGTCATATAGAAGCAATCAGGAACATACATGTTCATTGGCTTCTGTTAACTTTAGTCTACATGGAGGATCGCGTCCAAGTGTCGACGCGAAGGGCTCTAGACACTATTTCGGGGCGCTGGAAGCGCTTCCGTAGAGAGGAGCACGAGGAGCATGCTGAGCTGCAGTACACTGGTGTCAAGCGTGTCTTGTTCGGTGTTCAGACTCCGCCAAACAATGGGAGTGAGCTCTCCAACTGCAAAGTTTCTTTCTTTGGCATCCTCAAGAGCTCAGCATGCTCCAAGGAGGGGTTGCCCGCAGATGCCCAAGACCTCATCATCAACATGATTAGCACTAGTGCTGAGAGCCCTGAGTATTCTTCTGGTAAGAGGGTTTGTGTTGAGAGTTGAGGTTGTGTTACAAGTAGATTGGTTTGTCACTCATGTAACTAAGGAAGTGGATGGGGGAGAGGAGGTGACACTGGAAAAAAAGAGGAAATCTGTAGGCTGCTAAGGAAGCTACCGGTCTTGGGGCTGGCGGTCAACAAATGCGGGCGGACGATAACGCCCGTCAGGGGCCATGAAAATTTTGAGCTGAAACTGTCAGGGTCTGGGTCAACCTCCTATATTTCAAGTACTTGTGTGTCTCTCAAAGACTCACTAATCAAGGTTATCTTTCTTTCCGAGAGTAGAAAAAATAAAGAATATGTTAAATGTTTGCGTTATTGTTTGAGTATAAAAAATGTGTTTACCGTTTCTGGTCAAGGCAAGGGTGGAGGCCTTGTCGTGTTCTGGGATGATCTTTATACTCTGGAGTTGAACAAGTTGAGCAAGCATTTTATTGACATGTACATTAGTTCTGGCAATGGCACAAAATAGATGAGTACCTTTCTATATGTGGAGTCAAAGGCAAGTTAAAGGTATGTTATGTGTGATTTTTACGAAGAACTTAAGTTCTCGGTGTTGGCCCTTTGTTTATGGTTGGGGATTTTAGTGAGGTGATATGGTAGAATGAACATTTCTCTCGTCGTAAAAGGTCGGCTATGCTGATGGTCAATTTGAAGGAGGTCCTTTCTACTATAATCATTATTACCACTATACTCGGCCATTCATAGAGATAGCACTAAAAATATATCTCCAAATCAACTAAAATCAACAGAACCACCACAATGCAATGCCTAGGAGAGCGAGGAGGAGGAATAATAAGAAGACATGCCATATTTTTGCCTGCGTGGCACTTTTTTTGCCAAGTCAGCCCGACGGGCGGGGCCAATCAATCAGTGATGTTAGCGTCACTTAGCATTTCCCGTCAGTGTTTTTTGTCACTCTGAATTATTTGATGTGGTGCAGTCTACAAGGTTTTGTAAATTCTTGGTTTTTTGCATTCTGTGACACGATTGTGGTGGTTCTATGGAATTTACTCCTCGAAATCATATGCTCGGTTGGCAAAAAAAAAAGTTCACTGTATGCCCTGATGGCCAGGTTCTTAAAAGAAAAAAATACTTCAGCAATTGATGTCCCAAATCTCACGGGCAGGGTTGGCAAAGTCTCATTTGTGGGCAGCAGGACACATGGACTGTTTATGATTCCGAAGTTCAATCTGCTATAGCTCATTGCCCAGATTAGAGCTAGGATTGATGTATTATGGAAGATTTTGTGCTTAGATAAACCATCCATCGAGGTTTCTAACCCAACTTATGGTTGCCTATCTACATCATTTAGCCCTAAGATTAAACAAATGTGTAGCTCAGTAGTGCAATTGAAGAATTTCTTCAATGAGCAGAGGTTAGGAGAACCAACCGATGGGGGGGGGGGGGGGAGGGCTTAGTGATGCAGGGGGAGCATCATTGAGAGGCAGTGTGGGGTAAGTGGTGACGTAGAGGCAGTGTGGGGCAAGGCTTAGAGGTGACCCTTTTGTGGGTGTTTGGGATCAGGTTTATTGGCGGGTTTGGGCACTCAGGCAACATGTTCTGGAGACAGCAGAGACAATGAGCAGGGCGGCGAGGTGGTTGGCCGGGGAAACTACCGTGTGGATGGAGTGCAGGAGGAGGCCAGGGAGCAAGGCGACATCTCCCTATATTGTGGGTCCAGTTCCTAGCAACTAGGTGGTTGAAGGGGTGCATATCATGTGAGCAGCATGCTATGATTCAGCATGCACATCCACGTACAATGATCCGCTCCACAATATAGACTGGCAATGCTAAGACGCTAGGAAAAATCATTCTCACAGAGAACAAAGTTGAACAGACTAAAACATAGGTTGTCATTGAGTTTTCAGCATGCGAGACACATATGCAGGGACTATCACCTGGTTAATCTGAGTAGTGGAGCAAGAGTCCAGCCCAATGTCATTGCCATTAAGGACTAGCACATCCATGGCTTCAGAGCACAAGATTGCCAAGAGTATTAACTTTCCACACCTATTCAAAGAAGTCAAGAATGTAAGTACATTGCATACATTACTACTCACAAAAGACAACACATATGAGTATCAAACTGTGCTAAAGGCTTATTAAGACATGCAGACACACGGTGCTAAAGAAGAGATATAAGACACATGTTGATCGAACCTTTTGATCCATACACAAATTATACTAATTCTGTTCTCAAAAGGAGAACTTCATGGATAAAGCAGTACATAATTCAGTCGGGCCTTCCGCTTCGCCTCCACTCGGGCGATTGGGATGACCCCAACAACCGCCACGCACCCCCACCCTTCTCCAATCGCCACCAGCGGTCGTCATCGGGCGAACCACGTGCGGGCACGACAAGGATCCCCTTCCATGGCGGCAGCGAGGATCTCCCCATCGTAGTGGCAGTGGATCTTGTTCTTCTACGACGATGTGTGGACCAGCGGCGATGTCTGATCTGGAAAGGCACTAGCGAGGGACTGCTGGATCTGGTGCTCTTCGGCTGGGTCTCCGTGGCTGCTCTAGCCTCACGCCGGGATGGGCTTGGGCGGACCTATGGATCGCCGGTGAAGTGGTTGGCGGTGCGGCAATGGCGGTTACTTCCTAATGCACTTGCGTGGTGGTGGTGGCAGTCAGCCAAGAGGCGGCGATCCCTAGCAGACCGCGGTCAGATTGCCTTCTCCTCTGTCGACCATGTTGATGGTGGGGGGATTGGGTCCCGGGTCCCGTTGGGAGCCAATGGGCGGCGGCGTGGCGGGCTGCTGGCCTACTAATGGTGCTTGTCCTCGTGCTCACCTCCCATCACAACAATGATCTGCGTGATCGGTCCTCCTTGATATGGCCGTTGATGTGTTCCAAAACTACCGCCGAGGAGTTGGCACAATGCTCCTGGATATTTGGATCTGGATATTTGGATCTGATAGTATCCGGTTGTGTGTTCCATATAAGCCTACGCGGCTTAATGAGGGTGCGACAGGAAGCTTAGTTGTTTGTTGGACATTAATTCAATACATGATTATTTTTCATATTTATGCTTTGGTACCTATTTTTTTCATAATGTAATGCATTTTTCATATGCACTAGCAAAGTGGCCCGCTCGATGCGCGGGCTAGAACTTTAGGAGGTTCGATAAAAATAAAATATCACTTGATTTGTGTAAAGAAAATTTGGGACCAAATGTGATGACACTTAGAAGTATTAGACTTTTGCGAAAATAGTTTTGTCTTAGATTTGTGATGTGTTTAGTGATATGAACTTCTTCCATTAGAAGTATTACATCACAAAGTAACGGATAAATAATTCACTTTAGGGAGTCGACAAACAGGAACGACCTTGGCCACCTTGTATTATGTAGCATTATCTTGCTTTCCAAATCATCTTACTTGCGTGGGCATAATATTTGAAGGATCCATCATATCTTAATGTTCATAAATCTATGCTAACTATATTTATAATATATAAAATCCATTTGGATAACCAATTACAATAAACTCTTGAATAATATATGAACTTGTATCTTGTACATAAAAGGGCTATGAACTATATATGCAGAACAAATAGTTGACATCTATTCACATAGAGTGTTTGTGTTTGTAAAGAGAAGATAGTTTCATTAGGAAACATTTCTGTAGCTAAAATGCACCTTTTCCTATGTACGTTTACCTTACATGAATTTTCTACTTGTAACTAATTATAACAAAATCCTAAGTTTAACAGAACATCATTCTCCTAACCTTTCATTAAGTAGTATCATAACAGAGCAAATATTTCTTTCACAATAGATCTCAAAGACCATGGTTTCGATCTAATGCTAGAAAAAAATACATATCAATCGCTAAGGAAGTAAGAGTTTACGTTAGGTTGACGAAGTATGATGGTGAGTCTGTTCAAGTGCTCGGCCAGAAAATCCTGAAGCTCATTTATCCACCATGTTGCTGCTTGCTTCTAGGCCAATTCGGCTGATCCATGATCTAGCTTCGTTATCATATCCATTGTCCTGTGTTACCTTGGCGCTTCCTTCTAGTCCGACGTATTGGACCTATAGGAGTATTTTTTTGAATGAACTGATTAGGTGAGTGTGTTCTATGCCATTGATTCTGTACCCTAGCGCGTCAACTTAACGCTGGGGATAAGCACACACCTATCAAACCACAAAGGTAATTGCACAATGTTACTATTGCTGCCTGTGTTTAATTACATCCCTGGAAATGTCTGAACTAAGGAGAACAATGTGACATTATGAAAAATATGGCAATTGGCAATTTTATATATTTCGTATGAAGGGGTTTGATGAGCTATGGAGAAAGCAAGTCGAAACATTCGTACAGAAAGGGAGTGTTGGGATTAAAGTGAATGACAACATGGGTCGTTTTTTCCTAACTCAAAAGGGGCTTCGACAGGGAGACCCAATGTCCCCTATCCTATTCAATGTGGTCGCAGATATGCTTGCGGTATTGATAGGAAGGGCTAAACAGGAAGGCCTCATAGGTGGATTAGTACCCCATCTAGTTGACGATGGGGTCTCAATCTTACAATATGCGGACGACACCATTCTGTTCATGGAGCATGACATAGCGAAAGCCAGGAACATGAAACTCATCCTTTGCCTATTTGAACAACTATCTGGCTTGAAAATAAATTTCCATAAGAGCGAACTGTTCTGCTTTGGGAGAGCCAAAGAGGAACAAGAGAATTATAGATAGTTGTTTGGATGTGAATTGGGATCCTTGCCATTTAGCAACCTGGGCATACCAATTCATCATCGAAAATTGTCAAACCACGAATGGAAAAGGATAGAAGATCGATTCGAGAAGAAACTAAGCTGCTGGAAGGGCAAGCTGTTATCTTACGGAGGAAGGTTAATTTTGATTAACTCGGTACTCACGAGCATGCCGATGTTCCTCTTGTCATTGTTTGAGGTACCAGTAGGGGTACGGAAAAGATTGGCTTTTGATCGATCTAGGTTCTTTTGGCAGAGTGATGAGATTAAGAAGAAATATAGACTGACTAGATGGGACATTATATGTCGACCCAAAGACCAGGGAGGACTTGGAATCGAAAATCTTGAGGTCAAAAATAGGTGTTTACTCAGCAAGTGGCTGTTTAGACTATCGGTTGAGACCGAGGGTATGTGGATACAAATTCTGCGTAATAAATACCTACACAACAAAACTTTATCCCAAGTCACGGCTAGGCCGACTGACTCCCCATTCTGGAGGGGTTTGATGAAGGTCAAGCCTCAGTTCTTCCATAGAACGAAGTTCATCATTGGAAATGGAGAGACAACCCGGTTTTGGGAGGATACGTGGTTGGGGAACACGCCTCTGGCCATACAATATCCAACCCTTTACAATATCGTGCAACACAAGGAGAGATACGTGGCCACGGTATTGCAGTCCACTCCCCTCAACATCCAGTTCAGGCGCACATTGATAGGTCATCGATGGGCGGAGTGGCTACATCTAGTTAGAAGACTCATGGATGTGCAACTTACGGAAGAGGCGGACAAGGTTGTGTGGCAACTTTCTGCAGCTGGGACGTTCTCAGTTAAATCCATGTATCTCGATCTCATTAATACAACGGCTCTAACAAAAGCAACCCATATCTGGAAGGTCAAAGTCCCTTTGAGAATCAAAATATTTATGTGGTTTGTTAACAAGAAAGTGATTCTTAGGAAGGATAACCTCGCAAAGCGCAATTGGCCCGGCTGCACGAGAGGTAGCTTCTGTGATCATCACGAGACAATCGAACACCTGTTCTTCCGCTGCCCACTAGCAAAACTTCTATGGCAAATAGTCACAATTACTTTCAATATTAAACCTCCTGATAGTATTGACACGTTATTTGGGACGTGGCTAAATGGAGTGGATGTTAACGTAGCAAAACATATAAGCATAGGAGTGTGTGCACTGCTTTGGGCGATATGGAACTGTAGGAATGACTTGACATTTAACAGAAAGACACATATTCATTTCTTGCAGGTACTATTCAGGGCGTCAGCTTGGATCCGTACGTGGTCGTTACTCACTCCTGCGGAAGACAGGGAGCCTTTGGTTACTGGGTCTGTCCGGTGGGAGATGGTAGCGCGGGATATCTACAACCGGTTTGGATGGCGGTCCACTAATAGGATAGATGAGTAGGCATCTATGCCTTATTTTGCCGGTTGTGGCTTTCCTTACTCTTTTATACTATTTGTGATTGCTCCTTCAGAGCTTAGTTGTATCAACAGACTATTGGACTTCGTTTTTTATTAATAAAGGGGCGGTATGCATCTCACTGATGTATAGGCCGGAGGTAACACTCCTTTACTAAAAAAAGAGAGTAAGATTGCAGCAGAATTAGTCATACATTAATGATTAAATAAATCATTTGGTCTCAAATAAACACTACGGTCATTGATAGCAATCAGAACTTAGGTATATGTGTGTAACATATATGCGGCATAAGTTCTTGTTTAAATAGCCGGTTCTCTACTTTCGTATGGAACATATATGAGTGATTAATCAACATGCAATAGGGATATCCATCAGTCATGATGCTCCCGAATTCAACTGGACGGTCATGTTCTTGTGGACCCTCTCGTCTTCCTAACTCCAATACATAAGGCTGAAGTCACCTAAACAATGGGTCAGCCTGTACATGAACCATCACACCATAAATTTCTTGTACTGATATATTGTTTTATTTCAAATAAAATACATCTACCAATATAGTTAGTCCTAATTGTAATATTCTATTTCCAAATCATAAATCTTAAATTTCATATTAAGGCAATATGCTTTGAAAAATCATATGCAAGCTACAAAGTAAGAAGAGTTAGAACACATACCAACAAATCTGTAAAAAAAGAACGCATCCCAACTACACCTACATGAATAACGTGAGATGGTGCATGTTGGAATTAGCCATGATGTGTGGTGTCCTGTGGAGCTGTGAAATTAAAACAATCACCCATTAGGGTTGTATTTAGGTAGCCTATATGTCAGTGTAAATCACTACAGGATTCTTTTGCAATCAAATCCACTCATGTGCGTGCGTTACTTGTGGGCGTTGTCCATCCGGCAAGATTCCATCAAGTCCTCTTATACGTCAGTACGTGTGCATCCAGCCAACATTAGGAATTAATCACCCTGCTTCCGTACATGTGCATCCAGTCCTCTTTTACGTACTGTTTGATCCATGGCAAGAAAAGCATCGGGATCCATCATCCAGCTTGAGAGAAAATAGTAGAATTAACAAAAGTAACCAATGAGACACAACATGGGAGCCGGATCAGAGCTTTGACCGATGGGAGATACCTGCATACCTAAATTCGTTCTCATCTTACATCAACCACAGAGAGGAGGAATCAGGGGAGAGTAGCTACATATGGGTTGAAGTTTAGAAAACATGATCAGCACATGGAGAGGCTTCATCCATCTCACCGGCGACTCCATCGTCCGGCAACTGCTAGTACTACCAACCATCTCACCTTCTTTTGTAGCAATCAACAACGGCAACGATTGCTGGCTTTCAAAGACAAGCACTCCGACCCTGACGGAATTATTTCTGGCAACTGGGTAACTGGTACGTCTTTTTGCGACTGGGTCGGCGTCTCGTGCAGCCGACGGAAGCAGCGCGTCACCGCTGTTGAGCTGCCGGGTGTTCCCCTCTATGGATCGCTCGCTTCTCATCTCGGCAATCTATCTTTCCTCTCTGTCCTAAAGCTCAACAACACCAACCTCACCGGCCCAATTCCAGATGTTCTGGGAAGATTGCGCCACCTCAAATTTCTATATCTTGGCTTCAGTGGCCTTTCAAGTAGTATCCCTCCTAGCATAGGAAACCTGACGAGGCTTCAAGTCCTTAACCTACAGCATAACCATCTCTCTGGTCCAATTCCCGCAGAGCTGCTGCAAAACCTATATAGTCTTGTCAAGATAAGTATCTTTGCAAACTACCTCACTGGTTCAATACCAAGTAATCTATTCAGTAGCACTCGTTTGTCGAGATTTTTGGAGTGTGGCAACAACAGTTTAACAGGACGAATACCACCTTGCATTGGCTCCTTGGCTATGCTCGAGTCCCTTGATCTACAAGTCAACCATCTTGCTGGATCAGTGCCCCAGGCAATCTTCAACATGTCCAAAATTTGTTCCCTCCTTGTTAGAGTCCGGTAATAAATTTAAGTAGGATAAACTGTCGGCTTCTTCTACTAAGAAGTCATCATTCATATTCCAGAAATAGCCATCCCATTAGCCCCGGTTCTGAAATCGGGACTAAAGGGTCGAGACTAAAGGCTAAAAAACTTTGGTCCCGGTTCGCTTACGGTCCAGATATTGACGAAAGTTGCATGCCGATATGGTCCCAATATGAACTTACTTCTTGAGCATTACAGTCGTGTCCACATAATTCTTGGGATCTTTACGTCTCGAGTCTAAGACAGTTACTAATGCCCCATCAAGCTTAATGGATTGAAAAATAAAGTGATAACTACGCACGCATATATAACTCATCAATTACATTACTTAACCTCGAGTAAGCGAAACCGAGTATACAAAGAAGAGTATTTCCCTTTTGTTTTGATGTATAAGGAACGACTTTAGCAAGTTCTCCTCGGTCTTTTGATTTCATTTCGTACCGTCCATTCATTTACGGCATATGGGCTAATGAACCCAACGTCGAAGATTCCTTCTTTTTTGCATCCGATAATCTTCAATCTGTATAATATAGTGAGGATAATTATATATACATGCAATGAACAAGCTGAGCTAGAGACTTAATTATAGAAGCAATACTTACAGACAGTAGGAAGTCATGAGTTGTTTGTCGAGGGCTAGTTGATTGTATACCTGAAATAAGTCCACAATTTCAATAGGCATCACGTTGAGTCCAATGAATTCTTTCACTACCACATACATAGTGTCTTTCCGAGACTCCCTGCAAGTTTTTATTTACCACTCATGCAATTTCTACATCATCGTTGTTAGAGGAGGATGATCAGATTAGACGAGAGGCTTCCTGTGCACGTATTTATATTCTTCTTTCGTTACCTCATCCGTTTCAAAAATTACATCATCCCCCAAGTAATCACCAAGTTTGGTACCGGGCAGTAGCACCGGATGATTAGCAATATCGCTAGACACCTTGAGCGGGGGGCACGATTGCTTCTCCAGTTCGCTGAGTTGGGGAATTGTTTTCTCACTTCTTCGTTCTTTGACTCTTGCAGCACTAGAAGTACTTCTCGACCGTTGTGCTTCATTATATGTCTTTATAATACAGCGGTCATAGTTTGATGACAGTGGAGGGGGTGATGGTCGCTTCAGGGCATCCAAAGTGCGGTTCGCTTTCACCGGATCTGCCGTTTTCTTCGGAGGTGGATGTTTCCGCGCAAAACGGGGCCAATATTTTATTGCGAATAATTCCGACAACCTCAGGAGAAAAAAAGGCATTTACTTATTATAGAGATGGTGCGATTTGACTCTTTTTTTTCTTTTTTTTAGACCTACCTATACCTCAGTCTTACGAAAAAGAGAAGGGGTTGGCATAGAGAGAACAAAATTTGTAAAGCAAACAAACCCACGCTTCGGGAAGGTGAGGCGAACTAACAATTCCTTCCGTCGTGTATCCTCGATTGATGCGGCTTCAGATACTTCAATTGTAGATTTGAGTATTGAGCGAAAGGTTACACCTACAGGATATGGTATGGTATGGATTGTTAGTCCTCTCATATGGTAACTTTGGATGAGGTCCGGAACGACAAAGGGGAACGATTGTGTATAAATATATGGCCCGGAACGACAATCTCATCGACTAGATGAACTAGGACATCGTCATAATATTGAAGAAGGATGGTGGGAACACCAGCTCGAAACTAACAAGATATTGCACCAAATCACTCCTTAACCTTGGCAGGATTTCTGGATCGATCACCTTTTGAGAGATTGCATTGCTAATCAAACGTTTTCCGATAGAAGCCCCCTCAATGCAACCGGAAGCAGTTGCGTCATAATCACGTGGCAGTCATGAGACTTTAGGTTCTGGAACTTTTTCTTTGCAGTATTTATTATTCCCTTTATATTCGACGAGAAGCCAGACGGGACCTTCATACTGAGCAGACATTCAAAGAAGATTTCCTTCTCTTCTTTGGTAAGAGCGTAGCTGGCAGGACCTTCATACTGCTTTGGATGCATGCCGTCTTTTTCATGCATACGTTGTTGCTCCTCCTATGCCTCCGGTGTATCTTTTGTCTTCCCATACACTCCCAAGAACCCTAGCAGGTTCATGCAAATATTGTTTGTCACGTGCATCACGTCAATTGCAGAGCGGACCTCTAGGTCTTTCCAATAGGGTAGGTCCCAAAATATAGATTTCTTCTTTCACATGGGTATGCGTCCGGCATCGTCAGTCAGATCAGATAGTCCGCCAGGACCCTTTCCAAAGATTACTTGTAAATCATTAACCATATCAAGTATGTGATCACCAGTATGGAGGGTGGGCTTCTTCCGGTGATCTGCCTCACCTTTGAAATGCTTTCCTTTCTTTCGACATTGATGGTTGGTCGGAATAAATCGACGATGCCCCAGGTACACATTCTTCCGGCATTTGTCCAAATATATACCATCGGTTTTATCTAAATAGTGTGTGCAAGCATGGTATGCCTTGTTTGTCTGTCCTGAAAGGTTACCGGGAGCAGGCCAATCGTTGATGGTTACAAACAGCAACGCATGTAGGTCAAATTCCTGCTCTTCGTTCTCATCCCACACACGTACACCTCTTCCATTCCATAGCTGTAAAAATTCATCAACTAATGGTCTTAGGTACACATAAATGTCATTGCCGGGTTGCTTAGGGCCTTGAATGAGCAATGGCATCATAATGAACTTCCTCTTCATGCACAACCAAGGAGAAAGGTTGTACATACACAGAGTCACAGGCCATGTGCTATGCTTACTGCTCTACTCCCCAAAAGGATTAACGCCATCTGCACTTAAACCAAACCATACGTTCCTTGGGTCACCCGTAAAGTCGCTCCACTTTCTCTCGATCTTTCTCCACTACGACTTGTCAAGGGTGCTCTCAACTTCCCGTCTTTCTTACGGTTTTTTAGTGTCATTGCATAAACTCGGCATATTTTTTGTTTCTGAACAGACGTTTCGACTGTGGTATTATAGGAGCATACCACATCACCATGGCAGGAACCCTCTTCCCGGTGCGCTAGCCCTCAACATCACCAGGGTCATCTCTTCTGATCTTATACCACAATGCACCGCATACCGAACATGTGTTCAAATCCTCGTACGCGCCACGGTAGAGGATGCAGTCATTAGGGCATGCATGTATCTTCTGCACCTCCAATCCTGGAGGGCATAGAATCTTCTTTGCTTCGTACGTACTGCTGGACAATTCTTATCCTTTGGAAGCTTCTTCTTCATTATTTTCAGTAGGGAACTAAATCCCTTATCAGATACACCATTGTCTGCCTTTTATTGCAGCAATTTGAGTGTGGTACTGAGCTTTCTGTTTTCATCTTTGCAATTTGGATACAACCCTTTTTTGTGATCCTCTAACATGCGATCGAACTTCAACTTCTCCCTTTCACTTTCGCATTCTCTCTGTGCATCAACAATGACCCGCCGAAGATCATCATCGGGCACATCGTCTGGTTCCTCTTGATCTTCAGCTTCCCCCATTGCATCATTACCGTATTCAGGGGGCGGGTAGGTATCATCATCCTCTTTTTCTTCGTTGTCTTCCATCATAACGCCTATTTCTCCGTGCTTGGTCCAAATATTATATCGTGGCATAAAACCCTTCTCAAGCAGGTGGAAGTGAAGGGTTTTAGACATGGAGAAAGTCTTCGTATTCTCACAGACAGTACTTGGACAATGCATAAAACCATTCTACTTGTTTGCCTTAGCCGCTTCGAGAAAATTATGCAGGCCCTTAATATACTCGGAGGTGCGTCGGTCACCGTACATCCATTGTCGGTTCATCTACGTGTGTTATTTACTAAAATGTATTAAAAACCATTACATCATATTATGAATAGAGAAGTGACCATATTAATAGAAATTTATCATCGCATTAAAACCAAAGTACAGTAGTGACCAAAATAAATACATAACGTTCATACATAGTTCTCATTATTGAACAACATAATGCTCTCTAGAGCATCTAATTAAAACATACATTAAAACTATGTACAAAATTTAAATGCAACAATAAATGGGATCATAAGCGCAATTAAGGTACCAATTGATCCAATGGCATAATGACACCAAGCCTTAGTATGAATGACATATTTTCTAATCTTTTGTAATCTTCAAGCGCATTGCATCCATCTTGATCTTGTGATTGTCGACGACATCGGCAACATGCAACTCCAACTTCATCTTCTCCTCTTCAACTCTTTGTAATTTTTCTTTCAAGTAATTGTTTTTTTTCCAACCCAATTTAACTTGTCGACAAGAATTTCTACTTCGGTTGGAATTTCCGGTTCACATACCTCCTAGATTAAAAAATCTATGTCACGTTGGTCGACATAATTGTCATAAACACTAAATAAAACAAATACTTATAAAAGATAATATATATACCGCATCCGAATCATAGACATGACAAGGACCGACGGAGGCGGATACCAAAACCATCACACTATATAATAACAAACATTAATAAAAGTAAGAAAATTAGACAAGTATCTATCTAAATCATACAAGAACTTTTTTCTTTTAGAAAGAAGATAAGAAGAGGCTAACCATGGTGGTGCCGGCGTCGAGGTGGGCGCGGGCGATCGACGACGGTGAGGACAGAGACGGGACAGGACGGACCGCCAAACCTAGACAAATCTTGAAGAAAATGAAGCTTGAACAAGGAGCTTCGAAAGTAGAAAGCTTAAGTGTGACTCGGGCATTTCATCGAACACCTCATGTGCATAGGAGGTGAGCTAAAGCACCACAAAGCTCTCCCACGGCCGGCCAAAAAAACAGAGCAGTGCACTGCTCTGCTCGCGGGCAGGAGGTATATATAGGCCAACCATTGGTCCCGGTTTGTGGTTGGAAGCGGGACTAAAAGACCATATTTGGTCCCGGTTCCAAACACGAACCGGGACCAATGGTTGTGAGCCAGACGAACCGGGACCAATAGCCCACGAGGCCCGGCCGACGCCCTGGCCTCATGAACCGGGACTAATACTCCTTGGGTCCCGGTTCGTGAGTGAACCGAGATTAATAAGATTTCAAGCCTGAACCAAAGCCCTGTTTTTTACTAGTGTGGTTTTGGATACATAGGAATGGTGCGGCAACGACCAGGCCTCTCTCGAGACATAGCGGACTATGCACTCCGACTGTAAATTGTCCGAGGGTGAAATCATATAGAAGTTAATGAGGACACTTCCATTCCGGCGGCCAAGGAAGTTGGTCGGTGGGCTCCAATAGGATTCCGGGCTGAAGTTCGCATGGCAGATGACACCCAACGCGTAGCATGCAGCCACATAGCAGAACTACTAGGAATTACATATTTAAGAATTTGGATGGTGGAATATAATCATAATACAAACTGCACAATATGAAACAGGGGAATAGCGAGGCTAATTTGAAATGGGCTAATTTCTTGAGTTTTATTGCAAAAAAGAAAGCATTTTTTTAAAGTAGATCTTCCGTTCATCCATGCGTAGTGCGGGAAATCAAATAAAAAACCGCGGACAATGGAAAGAGGCGGAGAGATTGGGGACCTCCTCCACGCAATACATTTTATATCTCCTTCCTCAGCTGCCGCTGTCGCAACAAGCAAATGTAGGTAGGGTTTTGTTTGGGGAGAAAACTCTAGTATCTAGGGATAAATCCCGCTATTACAGAAGAGAAAAGAAATGAAACTGGGAAATCAAGGGAAAGAGAAGAACTCATAAGGATCGAATTTAGGGATAGAGAAGCGGGGTGAGTGGCCGCCGCCGCCTGCTGGGAAAACGATGGGTATTTGAATACTGTTGAATAGGTATTTGAAAAATGTCGAAGAAGTATTTTTGAAAATGTTAATTACGTATATAAAAATGTGAATCAAGCATTTGAAAATTAATGTTGAAAAAGTATTTTAAAAATGTTGAAAAGGTATTTGAATAATGTTGAACAAGTATTTAGAAAAATGTTGATCATGTATATAAAAGTGTTGAACTAGTATATGAAAAATTTGTAACAATTATTTGAAAAAATTATGATCATGTATATCAGATGTTAAATAAGTATTTGAATAATGTTGAACAAGTATTTCAGAAAATGTTGATCATGTATACAAAAATATTTAACAAATGTTAAAAATGTTAAATAAGTATTTGAAGAATGTTAAACAAGTATTTGAAAAACTTTTGATCATGTATATAAAAATGTTGACCAAGTGACATGAGACAACGTCACCACCCTGCACGTATCTATCCACACGCGCATGTCGTCAAATCTCATTAGTGTCATGCCGCCGAGATCCGCCATTGGCCTTGCGGTTGATGTAACACCACTCCTCCTCGTCAAATCTCATTATTACTTTGTAAGATCGTTGTGAATAATTAATAAAATGGTTGCATTCATCGTCCAGATGTAGAGGCCGACGGTTATCCTCCTTTTCAGAAAAAAGGAGCTCGATATGCCTGGGAAAAAGCAAAAGGGCATCTGTACATCATTCCCGTACACATAAATTACAAAGTGGCTCGGATTTTACACGATGGTCTTCTTGATTTGTAATGATAAAAGATTTAAAAAATTGAAAAATATGCATCAATTTGACGACAATGCACACACAAGAAAGAACATGCATGAGTGTCTTAATTAAAATATAAACAAGCAGAGAGAGAAGTATGTACGACACAGTAGGAGTAGATGTTGAAATTTGCACTAAATCAAGGCAGAGAGAAGAAATTCACTCAAAATTAGACAGCGACCATATAATCCAAAAGCTCTTCATAGAAGAAAAACCATGAGGGTAGAGATCCAAGAAGACCAAAAGCAATGATAACATCATCCTCTTAACATCCCATATTTTTCAGATTTGTCCGAAACATTAAAATATGGTTTACATGAAGTTTTCATTGAATATCGGTTTCCGTATGATATTCCCCCTTAGCATCATTAGATACATTATGATACAAAATAAGCATCATTAGATACATTATGAAATGTATCGTGTTTATTCACCTCTTTCTTGTTGTAGATGCTAGCACTCTTCCTTCTAAATTTTGGATAATCTGACTTAGATAAAACTGGAGGTAGTATAAGCCATTTACACTATAGACAAGTCAATATTTACACTTGTCTGGAAGGATCAGTAGATAAACGATTTGGACTATATATCCTTGTACTCCATTTGGTTTACGTGGCTTATAGCAAGCCATTGTTTATTTTATTTTAGATGCTACCATGCAGAGCAATCAGGTCAGGTAAGAGTATTTTCCCATTCAACAGTATCAATGAAATACAACAAGAGTGTTTAATTTTTTTACTGGCTAGCTACCTGAGCTCCAGGTTAAACTAATCCAACCAACTGACCAGTTTTATTTCAACGAAATCACAGAAACACAGTCAAAGTTTAGAGCAAGCAATTCCGCAAAAAAAGAAGGCTAATAAACCATGGATAGCTTCTCGTCGTACGTCGTTGAGTTTTTATGCCAAAAAGTCCTTATAGTTAAGGGTATTCAACCGGCAGTCCAGATAACAAGTCAACCGAACCGTACGGGTGAGGTAAAAGAAAAAAAAATCGCTGCTTCCTGATCAGATCTCGACCTCCAGCCTCCATCGCGCAGTCCTCCTGCCGACCGGCGCTGACCGCCCCCTCTCGCCCCCCCCCCCCCCCCCCCCCCCCGCGTCGTGACCCGGCGCCGCCCGTCGCCACAGACGCCCGGGACGCTGCTACCATGGTGCCGCCGGGACTCCTCCCCGCTGCTTCGACCTCGACAATGGTACGTTCCCCCAACCCCGCCGGATTCAGTCACCAGCCACTCTTTCCCGGCGCACTTCGCCCGTCATCGGGACCATCCGCCTGGATCCACCGCGGATGAGTGCATCGAAATCCCTCGCATGTGACCTCGCCGCCCGCCGCCCCAACCCTACTACAAGATGAACTCTACACGAGTACACACCCAGACCCAGGGGATGTCCGACAGGGATTCCTTTGCCCATTCTGCATGCCGATCTAGGCACGTATAAGAGCGCCTCGACCCCTCAACGGAAACCCCTGCTCAATTGCTTTCCATGGTCGACATTGCAGCCAGGCCTGATTGCTGCATCGGGCTTTGCCAGAATCCTGCCGTTTTGTGACTTCACCGGAATTCCTTGTGCCTATTCTCCACCCATGGTACGAGGTTCAGTGCCCTCTGGCAGATTCATCCAATTATTCATCTGTTTAGTTTCAGAGATTAAACTCAAATTTTTTTATGCATTGGACTGGAAATAGCACAACTGCAATACTATTATTTTTAATTAAATTTCACAGTAAAGATTTTGCAGCCGATGAACCACTGTACGCAGACGCCACATCCTTTCTTCCTCACCCAGCACATGACATTCCGGTTAGCCGCATACTATGGAGATGTTTGACGAGATGTGCGACAATAGTTTCAGTAAGTTTGTGTGATCGATTTTAACATGGCAGATATGTTGTTGTGTGCTTCTTAGTACTGTACGTGAGGTACCATGCGGGGTGGTGACCCGGGATATGCTGGCAAGGCCAAAGAGTCGGCTAGCTGCGATCAGGCTACTGGAGGCTCTTGCGGTTGCCGCCGGCATGTCTGCTGGAGGTAAGTTTTGTAGCCTCTTCCTATTAGTAGATGCTCTTGGTGTCGGAGTTACCATTTAAACCGTGTCTTAAGTGATGCTCAAACTTGCAGCGATGTTGCTTGGCCCTACTATTCCTGTATCGTCTCATGCATTAGGTTTTGTGAGTTTGAGCTCAGCCCTATGCCATGTTCTTTGTTGGTGTTTCAAAACATATTATGTCCGTGCTCTCCTTTCTCTATCTAAAATATCCATTATTTCGTCCTTTTGGGCATATCACCGGAAGAATCTGTGAGAGATGTTACAACAATAGTGAATATTTATTGCGAATTTCATCAGCATTCAAATACAGAGGAAACTGCTTTCGACTGCAGTAGGTCGAGGACAATGTGGGCTACTACAAGACCGAGCCCTGCATTAAAAGATGAATACATTTAGGAGTGAATGCTAAAGAAGGTTCTTTTTTTTTCAAAATGGCAGTTATCCTGCATTCATTAAGAAGAAAAGAGTTGCTCAGTTAATTAGGGAAAACCGAGCGAAAACCAGATTGTCCAGTTAATTATGGAGAACTGGGCGAAGACCATCACAACCGCTGAGTGGCGCACAAAGAAGGTTCTGATTTTGTTCAAACTGCAGTATATATTTGAAAAAATTATATTCATGCTCAAAGCATGTCTTCTAGATGATTATGTGGAAAATAGTTCATCCTGCAATGTTTTCTTGACAAGCTGGAACTTCCAGTTATACTGGTTGTATATTTATGGGTTATAGACTTACAGTTGAAATTTCAAATGAATAGATATTTTTGTAGGTGTAGTCCGATATATAAGTACCTAAAACCGAAGTCTGCACATCTTCAATAGAACGTATGCTCACTAGCTTGATTTCTCGTAGGAGATGTAGAATGTTTATTTCTGCAACGTTATTGCAGTTTCCTTTTTTGCTGTAGCTGCTTATATATCAAATAATACCTTTCATGATTCAGGATCCTGTTCTTTTTTACTCTCTGCAGTCCTGAAGGTATGGGCGTCTCCATTGTTGTACACACTTTGATACCTCCTAATAATGGAATGTATTTTCGAGAAAGATATCTGTACCTACAAAGTAAATATCTGCAAATTATTCACTAATTTTAAATGATACTTCAATCTGCATGTTGTTTGCAAAGTTCTACTTTTAATTTATCAAGTTTTACTTTGCTTTAAATTATACCAGTACTATATTCGATGTGTGTTCAAGTTACCAGCCATGGTATTCATCTTCTTTCTCCTTTTTTTGGTGGATTTTATTTTGATGTGCAGAAACAGCCAGTCTACTGTGTACTCAGGAAAGGAACTTGCTTGGTTCTTCTATCTACATTGTATCTGTAGATTATATACTTCGGATTTTCACTATCGTAGTATTGTCTCCCTCTCGAGAAAGCCATGGAAACCATGTCGTGCTTCGTTCACTGCTACCTTAGTAGTTGGTCTTCCAAAAGGGACCAGGATCTATATTCATCGAAATTAAGCTAATATTTTCTGATGCTCTTTTGTTCTATTTTCAATCCATAAACTTCCTTTATAGTGGGAGAGGGAAGTATAAATGCGAACATTATTTTCCAGAAAATGCGTAGCAAGACATGTATGTTTCAAACATTTCCTATAAAAAAATAGAGTATGTTAATGCTTATTTTGTTATCGTTTAGGTAGATCCCATCACCAGTGTTTACCTATTTTCTTTGTTAGATAAATATATGATTCATCATACATAGTTGATTCTTTAATTTTTAGGGGCAAACTATAATTTGTAGTCAATCAATTATTTAATTGTTTTCATAAGCTTTTCAACCTCCGCATGTCATAAGAATACTGTGGATAACGACTTCTTAGTTGTCACTTTTTACCTCTTAATGTGTTGTCATGAGTGAGAAGCAGTGACACCTGGTTTTAGTGTCGTGTTGTTATAGAACATAATGACCTGTGAGAGGGGGCTCGAGTCACGCTTATTGAATTTGGTACATGTGATTTTTGTTATCCCGTTGCAACGCACCACTAGTGGAAAAAGACTCATTTGTCCCGGTTCGTAAGGCCATTTGTTCCGGCTCAGGAACCAGGACTAAAGGGTCGGGACTAAAGCCCACGACCTTTAGTCCCGGTTCACTTACGAACCGGGACAGATGGGGCTACACGTGGCCGCTCAGCCGAGCTCAGGCAGGAGGGCCTTCGGTCCACCAACCGGGACCAAAGAGCCTTCACACGTCAGCAGCTCAGGTGCTGTTTTTTTTTAAAGAGGGGAGGGGCGGTTTTGAGGATTTTAGAGGGTTAATTTAAGGGTTTCATATATTTTGTTATAGATAGCTACTAGAGAGAAGTGATCTCTCTTATCTCCGTGCTTGGTCACGACGCTACGTACTATACTTATAGATAGAACATATAACACAATTTAATCATCATTTTCGTCAATGAGCCATCATATAACAAGTTGGTCATTAGTCATAATCACAACTCCTTCTCATCATCATCATCAACTCTAATACATTGTAGCACATAATAACACATTATACCTAGGACCTACGTACTCTTATCTCGTAGGACCTACTGTACCTTTTCTTAGGTACGATATAATAAAATAAGATAGGCCCTGACTCTTCATTATGGAGAACGGAGATCATCCTGTCTCCCATTCTTGACCTACGCACAATGTTGCTTTCAAGTAGCTCTCTACGATTGAGCATATATTTTTTCCAATCTTTGATTGTCATGACTTCATCGGTTTTAGAAATCCGGAATGGACAGGAGTGATGCGTAGGCTAACCTGGCCGTGGAGCCAAGTTTAGTGCCACGCAACACAATTTCTTCTTTTTAATCCACCTTTTCTTGAAATTGGTCGAGCATGCAAAAGGAAAAACCAACAAAACCATACAACATTTTGCACCACGAGCGAACCAATTGCCAAGTGTGTGGACCGGCTTTTACAATTTGATAAATGCTGGATACAAATGTGTATATATACTGAGATTAGTGCCACACAAAGAAATTTTTTCTTTTTTAATCTGTTTCCTTTTCTCCTCGAAAGTTCTCGAGGATTCAAAAGGAAAATCTATAAGTTATGTTTCCCTTTCAACCAATAAAAGAAAAGGAAATACACATTATAGGGTACCACATATGTACAATTATTTCAAGTAAATTTTTTTTCTTCGTATAGACCCCGAACTTCTATATTTGTTTTTGAAAAGGAAAATTAACTCCGAACTTCTATAAAAGAGAAAAACTAAAAAATGAGATACAAATTTATAAAAAAGGTTTTTTTAGGATTTTAGAAACGGTCTTGATGTTGACCACATGTGTAGGCGTTAAGGGGTCTTGCCACACGTCCCATGTGGTATGTGAGAGAAACAGCCCGCACGCTTTTGTATGGTCAAACCAGGTAACGTCCACACGTCCGGCCTTCTACCTCGCGTCCCGCATGTCCGGCCTCCCACCTCGTGGCCCCGCACGCCTGGCATCCCACCTCACAGCCCCGGCCAGCCCGACGTCCAACAAAACATGAGTGGGTTCCCCGCATGACAGTTGCTGAACTGTAGTTGTCATGTCTGGACAACTACAGTTGCCATGATTGCTCAACTGCAGTCGTCATGTCTGAACAACTTCAGTTGTCTTCTCAGGTCAAGTGCAATTGTCATTTATGAACAACTGCAGTTGTTGCAATGTATGACCAAGTGCGGCTACCATAACTTATCACTTGTAGTTGCCATATGTGGCTTGTGACAGTTGCCATGATTTAAAAACTATAGGAGTTGCCACCTACTAACACTAGGCAGTAGCCATATAACACTGGAAAGACAATGTAAAATAATATCTTGGGGTTTAGTGGAAGTTGGCATATGCTTACAAGCACAATAGACAGTTGCCCTGTACCATTGCAAAAAACAAGGGAGCTGACAGTTTGCGGTAAAGCGAGAGTTTCAGGAGGAATGGGAAGAGGAGAAGGGTGCCTATCGTCCAGGCGTGTGGGCGAGACGGCAGTTCCACTGCACGTTGGGTTGGCAGCCGCGAGCTCTGCGTGCGTAAAATAGGCGTTTGGGTAAACTGATAAACACCCACACACTAGCCCCTTTTTACGTGGCACACAAAATCTGTCAAATAGTGTTAAGTTTCGTGCATACTCGAATGGACGAGTTGCAAAATGCCCACACACATGTGGGCGTTATCTTTTCCGTTTAGAATAATACCCAATTGAACCTATATGAAGATTAGTTTTATTAGCCACACGAGTATTTAGGTGGTTACAACAGAAATCCCGATCTCGTTCTCTACAATCTCCTTATCCAAACAATTACATGATCTCGTTCTCTGTAAGGAGCGTGGAGCGAACGCTCACCGGACGGGTCTGACCGCAAATGATCTTATTGGGGTGGACTTGATTGGGTGTGCGCCACGCCGTTGCAACAATTACATGCACCGTTATAACCACCTAGCTAGTTGTACCTTTTTCATCAAGGGGAACTACCTAAATCGTGCTTGTCATAACCTTGGCCATTGTCACTGATTGCTTCTCTGTACAATTCCATCGTCTGCTCCATGACCTTGGGTTGCGATAAAAGCCATGACCTTTTCTTAGAGGATGGGTGGACTCTGCATGAGATGAATGTGAGCATACGTAGCAATGCGTTCTCTCCTGCTATCTTACCAAACTTTTCATACAATAGAGGGGCAGTGTGCGGATCAAAACCAGCAGCAGCGAGTAGCAACATTCCAATGTAATCAGCCTCTCTCTCATTCCTACAATATAGAGTATATATACACACTAGGTCATAAACATCTTGTTCTTCAAAATTGGACATTGTTAACATGATTTCAAAATATAATTGCATGAATACTTGTATATATAGTAGGTAAATCTTATGAGTTATATTAACATCGATGCATGCATGAACAAGGTCGCAGGAAGGCAACACGATTTCCATGACTGAAGTAATATACGTACCTCCGTAAGAATGGCGTAGCGAGAAGGTGGGTCGGAAACTTGTTGAACGCCATGAATATCCTGATCAACTCTCCGTGTGCCTTGCCACAACGTGTGCAACCTACGTATGGACCAAAGTAACTCTAATGTCAACATTGTAAATTACCGACCCAGCCCACTAATCCAAATTCATGCTTAATATAGTACGTATATTTACCTCATGCCCGAGCGCAACGGCAATCTCTGTATCCGTGTTGAAATGTTTGAGGAACCCAGTGGAGACTCAGACTAGAATCTTTCCACCGGCGTGGCTTGATGCTCTAAAGACGTCTTCATCTTGGACGACTATCATCTCCCAGTTAAGCTCGTTCACCCATTCCATACTCTTAATCATCTGTGATGGTAACAGTCCTCCTCGTGCTATCCTGTTGCTGCTGCTATGGATGGCGTGAATGATCTTCAAGCCAATTTCGCGGACGCGGATGGAGTCACGGTTTAGAGGGTCGAAGATCTCGGAGGCATGCTTCGTTCTCAACGCCTCGAAGTAGTCATCGCCCCACTCACATGCTTCGCTGCGAGAACAGATGACCACGTGTCTGCGGTTGATGTAGGGCACTGTATCGACATGGACGTGGAATCCACGGTTAACGACGTTGATGTTTGGGCTGGAATAACGAGAACTTGGAGCTCCCGCGACCTTGCAGGAGCCAAGTGAGGAGTCACATGCCTTCGCAGGGAGGTGTTGTAGTCCCGAGGAAAGAGAAGAAGCGAAGACGGGCGTCGGAAGAGCTGACCACCGATAGAAGAGTGTAACCGCGAGATGTTGTGCAACCACCGATAGAAGAGTGTAACCACCGATAGAAGACGGGCGGCTGCCGGCAGGAGAAGACGCGAGCTCCGCAACCACGAGTTCATGTCGTACGTCAAGCTCTAGTTTTTTTGGCTGTTGACCTTGAAGTAACTCCTACGTACTCTCGTGGATTGGCTGAATTTATTGACGTTGCTGCCATTGCCGTGTAGGAGGAGCAGGAGTCGGAAACCTACTTTTCTTTTTTCTTTTTTGAGCAACAGTCGGAAACCTCCTGGGCTTATGTTTCCGAATTCCAGCCAGTCAGCTCGGCTTTTATCCTCGGATTGGGCTGGAATTATTTTTATAGTGGGCTAATGTTAGTTAACATGATAGGCTGCACAAGCACAAAAACTGAAGCGAAGCCGAGCTAAACTTGTCACGTATCCCCTCTCGTTAGGCTTCAGGACACACCCTTATCCAATCACTCATTTGTGCATCGTGCAAATATATTTTTTTTGTTTCTCCCACATAAAACAACATTCGAACTTCAAGCTTTGCAGCACAACAAAACATTCTAGCTAGAATATCAGAAAAAAGATTCATGTTTTTTCGTGCATCCTAACTATTAAAAATAACATTTTAATCTAAAAAAATCTCATTTCGTATATTTATGTTGGATCAAAAAATCTGAATTTTTTCCCACATTCTAGTTAGAATGTTTAGTTGTGATGCAAAGTTTGAAGTTCATTTGTTGTTTTATTTGGAAGAAACAAAAAAGGAAAAAACATGTTCTTGTAACTTAGATGTCTAGCACCAATCTTAAAGCAGTATTGATGGGTAAGGATAAAGGGTGTCCATGAGCCGGAGCTCCCAAAATCCACTCTCATGTGATCTGGCGCAAGAGGTTAAGTTTTGACCGTTGGGTCACAATCTTTACACTTTGCAATTTTCTTGCCTTCGAGATTGGGAAAGAGTGGTGGAGGATGGCCCATTGACGTTTAAGGTCAAAGTTGTCATCATTGAACCCTATGACTTCCTGACCAAACCAACTTCCATTGAGCCGAACAAGATAGAGATGTGAATACTCATTCATGAATTTCCAGAACTTTTCTTCCACCTGATCAAATCACTGGCTACCACGGTGGGGCAGTTTTTGTATGCCCAACCAAAATCTCCTGATTTGAAGGCAATTTCTACGGAGTAAGGGTGAAGGTGGATGTCAGAAACCCGTTGCCGAACAACGTTGGTCTGGTTATTAAGAACATGATAGAGATGTTTCGTGTCAAGTACGGACGGCTGCCAGATTTGTGCGTCCTTTGTGGTAATCTCGGTCATCTCTTCAAGGAATCCGGGAATGGCATACAATCCCCATCGCCCCGAAATTTCAAAAAACCGACGAGCTGACTGGTTCAAGGGCGCAGGACGCTGCGAGGGAGGTGGTAGAGAAACAAGGGGTGAGAGACGACAAGGGCACGTGTGGCGCAATGCTGGCCGTGGCTCATCATAGTATGATTTCCTGGAGTGGTCTGATTAGGAACGTGAACATGATGCCCATTTGGTGTGTTCTATGATGGTTTATGATGAAAACAACAGAAAAGGGAGGTGACACAAGTCATGGACCCGGCCACATCACCACTAGCATTATCCTTACTATAGAGGGGGTGGGAGTAACATTCTGGCACTCCCTCCTCCAACAGTTCCCGCAAGCCCATCGTCAAAGCAACATCCTAATAGGAACACACTCACACCGGTGACGGATAAGGGGAAGAGTGGCACAATAAACAAACTTTTTGATGCGCGTTTGGCGGGCTTCCTAGCAGGGTCATGCCTAGCACAACGAGTATCATTTGCTGAAACTGTCGCGGAGCTGGCAAACCCGCGATGGTGTGAGAGCTTCGTGATCTGACAAAGCAGTTTGCCACCTTGATTTTATATATTCTTTAAACTCAGATGGAGGGTTCACGTGTTGAGAGTCTAGTTGATACTTTAGGATACAATAAAGCTCTGATGTTAGTAGTTCTGGAACAAGTGGCAGTCTAGGAATTTCCTGGAATGATGAAATAAAAGTTGACATTTTGGAATACTCTGAGTATCATATAGATGCATCTATTGATGAATTTGGTGGTACCAAAAGTAGGGCTACTATTGATGAATTTGAACGCTACAAGACGTGGAATATGATGAAGGGCATTGCAGGCACCAACACTCTTCCTTGGGCGGTGCTAGAAGATTTTAATGAGGTACTAGATTCGCCTGAACAATTCGGGATTGGGAACGGAAGTAAAGGTCAGCTTGATGCTTTCAGGGATACAGTCAACACTTGTGGCCTAACATAACTTGGATATATAGCAAAATACTTGGACTTTAACAAAGAAAGTGTGGGAGTAACCTTGATACGTCTCCAACGATCTATAATTTTTCATTGTTTCATGCTATTATATTATCTGTTCTGGATGTTTTATATGCATTATATGTTATTTTATATTATTTTTGGGACTAACCTATTAATCTAGAGCCTAGTGCCAGTTTTAGTTTTTTCCTTGTTTTTGAGTTTCGCAGATAAGGAATATTAAACGGAGTCCAAACGGAATAAAACCTTCGGAATGATTTTTTTCTGGAACAAAAAGAAACTACGAGACTTGAGAACCAAGGCAGAGGAGCCTCTGTTGGGCCACAAGCCCTAGGGCCGCGGCCAGGAGGGTACCCCATGTCGGGCATGCTTGTGGGCCCACGGCTGCTCCCTTAACCCTAATCTTCGGCCTATAAATTCCCAAATATTCCATCATTATCAGAACGTGTCACGAAAACACTTTTCCTTCGCCAGAAGACTCCGTTCTCAAGAGATCCAATCTTCGAGCCTTTTCTGGTAATCCGTCGGAGGGGGATTCGACCACGGAGGACATCTATATCAACTCCATTACCCCTCCGATGATGCGTGAGTAGTTCACCACAGACCTACGGGTCCATAGCTAGTAGCTAGATGGCTTCTTCTGTCTCTTTGCTTCACAATACCATGTTATTCATGATCTTCATGGAGATCTATCCGATGTAATACTCTTTTGCGGTGTGTTTGTCGAGATCTGATGAATTCTGCGTTTATGATTCAGATTATCCATGGATATAAATTGAGTCTTTTCTGATTTCTTATATGCATGATTTCATATCTTTGCAAGTCTCTTCGAGTTATTGGTTTGGTTTGGCCAACTAGATTGGTAATTCTTGCAATGGGAGAAGTGCTTGGTTTTGGATTCAATCTTGCGGTGTCCTCACACAGTGACAAAGTAGGGGTAGCGAGGCACGTGTTGTATTGTTGCCATCAAGGGTAAAATGATGGGATTTTCATCATATTGCTTGAGTTTATCCCTGTACATCATGTCATCTTACTTAATGTGTTACTTTGTTCTTCACGAACTTAATACTCTAGATGCAGGCAGGAGTCGGTCGATGTGTGGAGTAATAGTAGTAGATGTAGAATCGTTTCGGTCTACTTGACACGGACGTGAGGCCTATATGCATAATCATTGCCTTGGATATCATCATAATTATTCGCTTTTCTATCAATTGCTCGTCAGTAATTTGTTCACCCACCGTAACACTTGCCATCATGAGAGAAGCCATATAGTGAAACCTATGGCCCCAGATCTATTTTCCATATTATACTTTTAGATCTAAAACCAAAATTACCAAAAATATTTGGTGCCATATTTTTACTTTTAGTTTTACTTTCTGTTCAAGCATTCTATTATATCTATCTCTATTAGATCTCATCCTTGCAAGTAACCGTGAAGGGATTGACAACCCCTTTATAGCGTTTGGTGCAAGAGTTTGATTCTTTGTGTAGGTACATCTATTGGTGGCTCACTTGTATCTCCTACTAGATTGATACCTTGGTTCTGAAAAACTGTTATCATTGAAATCGTTATGCCTAGCTAGGGGCATTAAACAATAGCGCTTGTTGGGAGGCAACCCAATTTTATTTTACTTTCTGCTTTTTTGCTTCTGTTTTGGTGTGTTTGGCACATTATTACTTCTGTAGTAGTTGTGTTTTTGTGTTTTTATTAGTGTTTGAGCCAAGTAAAACCTTTGGGGTGATCTATGGTAGTTGTTGATTCGATCTTGCTGGAAAACAGAAACTTTTGCGATTTGTCCAGGTATTTTATAAATTTTTCAGAGCATCAAATTGATCTTAAATTTTTACGTAGGCTTGATATACGAATTTCCCTCATTGTCCTAAATGTTCAGAATTGTTAGAGTTCTAGAATTATTCGTAGTTACAGATTGCTACACACTGTTCTGTTTTTGACAGATTCTGTTTTGTTTGTGTTGTTCCAGAATTATTCGTAGTTTACAGATTGCTACAGACTGTTTTGTTTTTGAGAGAATTATTCGTAGGATACACCAGAATTTTTCATAAATTGTCCGTCATTTGGTGTTTGTTGTAACCTTGATACTGCACTCATGTACAAGTTTCTGCAATTCTTGTTACAAGACTTTTTTTGTGAGAACAAAGAGTTGAGGCAATCGAGGATTTGAGGAAGGCATTGCATGTTGCTTATATTACTAAACAATCAAACGTTCTCTTACAATTTTCTTTTTTAGTTCAAAATAGGGTAATTGTTGTGTACTTAATTTTGTGGATGATTAAGTTACCAGGAGTGGTGTTTGGCAAGTTGTTGCCCAATCATCATATGCTATTTGTATCGAAGCTCACAACCAAGGATATCGAGGTTCCAAAAAACTAAAGCCTGTTGTAAATTATAGCAGTTCTGTCTTTTTTTTGTAATACATAATGCCTTCAGATCGTTTTTGTATTGCACTAACATTGTAGTGGAAGTAGAAGTATCAGACCACAAGAGCAGGAAAATGTTTACTGTTTGTGTAGAGATTTGATCATTGTTTTATGTTTCATTGTTTTCAAGAGATTTGTTTAATGTACTCCATTGTACTATTTTTCACAATGCTGCATACAATGCATAGATTTATTGAAACATTGAAATGCTTATCATTACTGCATGTATGATTCCCTAGGACTAACAGAAGAACTAGCATTCTTGTATCAAAGGGGAACTATGGGGATCGGATGACAAGAAGAGACATGAGAAATGAATAGAGTCTTTAATTTAATAGATAATTAAAGTTTGAAAGCAATGTTGGAAATATGCCCTAGAGGCTATAAATAAAGTGTTTATTATTATATTTCCGTGTTCATGATAATCGTTTATTATCCATGCTAGAATTGTATTGATTGGAAATGCATTGCATGTGTGGGTAAATAGACAACACTGTGTCCCTAGTATGCCTCTAGTGAACTAGCTCGTTGATCAAAGATGGTCAGGATTTCCTAGCCATTGACATGTGATGTCATTTGATAACGGGATCACATCATTAGGAGAATGATGTGATTGACAAGACCCAAACTACAAACGTAGCATATGAACGTGTCAGTTTATTGCTACTGTTTTTTGCATGTCAAGTATATGTTCCTATGACCATGAGATCATGCAACTCACGGATATCGGAGGAGTGCCTTGTGTGTATCAAACGTCGCAACGTAACTGGGTGACTATAAAGGTGCTCTACAGGTATCTCCGATGGTGTCTGTTGAGTTGGCATGGATCGAGACTGGGATTTTTTACTCCGTGTGACGGAGAGGTATCTCGGGGGCCCACTCGCTAATGCAACATCACAATAAGCCTTGCAAGCAATGTGACTAATTGTTAGTTGCAGGCATCTTGCATTACGGAATGAGTAAAGAGACTTGCCGGTAACCAGATTGAACTAGGTATAGAGATACCGACGATTGAATCTCGGGCAAGTAACATACCGAAGAACAAAGGAAACGTTATATGGGATTAACTGAATCCTTGACATAGAGGTTCGACCGATAAAGATCTTCGTAGAATATGTAG
This sequence comes from Hordeum marinum, assembly GCA_022496015.1. Taxonomy (NCBI): domain Eukaryota; kingdom Viridiplantae; phylum Streptophyta; class Magnoliopsida; order Poales; family Poaceae; genus Hordeum; species Hordeum marinum. The sequence goes on along the minus strand of CM039677.1, from coordinate 2,868,869 downwards.
GAACCATTGTGGACGTCCAGGTCCCGCCATTGGTTATTGACCGTAGAGGTGTCTCGGTCATGTCTACATAGTTCTCGAACCCGCAGGGTCTGCACACTTAAGGTTTGGTGACGTTTCGGTAGTGTAGAGTTATGTATGCTGGTGACCGAAGGTTGTTCGGGTCCCGAATGAGATCCTGGACGTCCCTAGGAGCTCCGGAATGGTCCGAAGGTAAAGATTCATATATAGGAAGTCCCAGTTTGGTCACCGGAAAAGTTTCGGGCTCATCGGTAGTGTACCGGTAGTGCCGGTAGTGTACCGGGAGACCTCCGGGAGGGGTATTTCCACCCAAGAGGATTCATGGTCTGTGAGAGAGTATTAACCAGCCCATAGTGGGCTGGTGGAATAGCCACACAAGGCCCATGCGGCAGGAGAGAAAAAGCCCAAAGAGAAAATTGGAGAAAAAGGCAAAAAAATGGAAGAGTCCTACTCCTACTAGGTGGAGGAGGAGTAGGACTCCTCCACCTTGGCCGGCCGACTCCAAGAGGGCCTTGCCCTTGTGCCAAGGCTGCATCTCCTCTCCTCCTATATATACTGGTGGAATAGAGGGTTTTTGCACAGAATTTATGGCCACGTGCTACCCGTTCCACCGGTGCTCCTCTAGATTGGATTTCTGCAGTGCTTAGGCGAAGCCCTGCCGGAATTGCTCCACCACCATCACCGGAGCACCGTCACGCTGCCGGTGAACTCTTCCTCCTCTCCGCCTCCTCTTGCTGGATCAAGACGGTGGAGATCGTCATCAAGCAGCACGTGTGCTGAACGCGGAGGTGTCGTCCGTTCGGTACTAGATCGGAAGGATCGTGATCAAGGCCACGGGACGTTCGGGATTGGATCGCGGGATGGTTCGTGACGAGATCGCGGGACGGTTCATGATTGGTTCGCGGGACGGTTCATGATTAGATCGCGGGACGCTTGGCGATTTGGATCGCGAAGAAGTTCGACTACACCAACCGCATTTCTTAACGCTCCCCGCTTAGCGATCTACAAGGGTACATAGATCCACTCTCCCTCTCGTAGATGCTCATCACCATGGATAGGTTTGCGTGTGCGTAGGAAATTTTTTGTTTCCCATGCGACGTTCCCCAACAGTGGCATCATGAGCTAGGTTGATGGTTCGATGAGATCTCGAGTAGAACACAAAAGGTTTGTGGGCGTTGATGCTTAGATTGCTTACTTCCTTGGTCGGATTTTTATTTAGCGGTATTGTGAGATGAAGCGGCCCGGACCAACATTACTCGTATGCTTACAAGAGACCGGTTCCCTCAACCGCAACTTGTTGCATAGATGGCTTGCGGGTGACAGTTTCTCTCACTTTAGTTGGATTGGATCCGACAAAGGCGGTCCTTGAGAAGGTTGAAAAGAACCTAGTGTATCACCGTTGTGGTTTTTGCGTAGATGAGAATTGTTCTGGCTAGATACCCATAGCAGCCACGTAAAACATGCAACAACAATTAGAGGACGTCTAACTTGTTTTTGCAGGGTATGTTGTGATATGATATGGCCAATTACATGATGTGATATATGTTATATATGAGATGATCATGTGATGTATAGATTATCACGACTTGCATGTCGATGAGTACGGCAACCGGCAGGAGCCATAGGGTTGTCTTTAATTATTGTATGACCTGCGTGTCAATCATTAAGCGCTATGTAATGCTTTACTTTATCGCTACGGTAGCAATAGTAGTAGAAGCATGTTGGGCGCGACAACCCCGATGGCGACACGTTAATGGAGATCAAGATGATGGAGATCATGGTGTCATGCCGGTGACGATGGAGATCATGCCGGTGTTTTTATGATGGAGATCAAAAGCACAAGATCATGGTCATATCATGTCACTTATGATTAGCATGTGATGTTAATCTTTTTATGCACCTTATTTTGCTTAGAACAACGGTAGCATTATAAGGTGATCCCTCACTTAATGATCGGGTGTGATAGACTCTACATTCACATACAACGGGTGCAAGCCAGATTTGCATGTACAGAACACTCGGGTTAAACTTGACGAGCCTAGCATGTACAGACATGGCCTCGGAACACAAGAGACCAAAAGGTCGAACATGTGTCATATAGTAGATATGATCAACATAATGATGTTCACCATTGAAGCCACCTTAACTCACGTGATGATCGGACTTGAGTTGGTGAATTTGGATCATGTGACACTCAGATGACCTAAGGGATGTAAATTTGAGTGTGAGCTTTAGTAATTTGATTAACTAAACTCATTATCTTGAACAATAGTCTAAGTAACCTTTGCATATTTATGTTCTAGATCAATGGCTCGTGCAGTAGCACCCTTGAATTTTAATGCGTTCCTAGAGAAAGCTAAGTTGAAAGATGATGGAAGTAACTTTGTTGATTGGGCCCGTAATCTGAGGATTATCCTCACGGCTTCCCAGAAACAATATGTCCTTGATGCACCGCTTGGTGACCAACCAGAAGACATGACCTCCGAAGACGTTAAGAACACTTGGAAGGCTCGTGCTGGAGACTACTAAATAGTTCAGTGTTCAATAGTGTATGGCTTAGAACCGGGACTTCAAAGACGTTTTGAACGTCATGGAGCATATGAGATGTTCCAGGAGTTGAAGTTTATTTTTCAGAAGAATGCCCGGATCAAGAGGTATGAGACATCCGATAAGTTCTATGCTTGCAAGATGGAGGAGAACGGATCTATCAGTGAGCATATACTCAGAATGTCTGGGTATTCAAACCGTCTAGCTGAGTTGGGAATTACCCTTCCGCCAGAGGCGATCACTAATAGAGTTCTTCGATCATTGCCACCTAGTTACAAGAGCTTTGTGATGAACTATAAGATGCACAGGATGAACAAGTCAGTCGCCGAGCTGTTTGCGATGCTGAAAGTCTCTGAGTCTGAAATCCAGAAAGAACATCAAGTGTTGATGGTCAATAAAACCACTAGTTTCAAGAAAAGTGGCAAGGGCAAAGGCAAGAAGGGTAAAACCAAGAAGGATGGCAAAGCAGTTGCTACTCCTACAAAGAAGCCTAAGCATGGACCTAAGCCAGAAACTGAGTGCTTTCATTGCAAAGGAACTGGTCACTTGAAGCGGAACTGCCCCAAGTACCTGTCTGACAAGAAGGCGGCCAACGACAAACAAGGTATATATGATATACATGTTATTGATGTGTACCTTACTAGCTCTCATAGTAGTGCCTGGGTATTTGATACCGGTTCGGTTGCTCACATTTGCAACTCAAAGCAGAAACTACGAACGAAACGAAGACTGGCAAAGGACGAAGTGACGATGCGCGTGGGAAATGGTTCCAAGGTTGATGTGGTCGCCATCGGCACGCTCTCTCTTCGATTACCATCAGGATTAGTTATGAACCTGAATAATTTTTATTTAGTGACTGCGTTAAGCATGAAAATTATATCTGGATCTTATTTATTGCGAGATGGTTACTCATTTAAATCAGAGAATAAAGGTTGTTCTATTTATATGAGTGATATCTTTTCTGGTCGTGCACCCAATGTTAGGGGTTTATTCATCTTGAATCTTGATAGTGATGACACACATGTTCTGACATTGATGCCAAAAGATGTAGAGTAGTTAATGATAGTACCACTTTCTTGTGGCCTTGCCGTTTAGGTCATATTGGTGTAAAATGAATGAGAAAGCTCCATGCTGATGGACTTTTGGATTCACTTGATTTTGAATCACTTGACACATGTGAAACATGCCTCATGGGCAAGATGACTAAAACGCCGTTCTCTAGAACAATGGAACGGGCAAGTGACTTATTGGAAATCATACATATTGATGTGTGCGGTCCAATGAATGTTGCAGCGCGCGGTGGATATCGTTACTTTCTCACCTTCACTGATGACTTGAGTAGATATGGGTATATTTACTTGATGAAACACAAGTCTAAAACGTTTGAACAGTTCAAGCGATTTCAGAGTGAAGTTGAGAATCATCGTAACAAGAAGATTAAATTTCTGCAATCTGATCGAGGAGGTGAATATCTGAGTTATGAGTTTGGCAGTCACTTAAGACAATGTGGAATTGTTTCACAGTTGACTCCAGCTTGGAACACCACAGCGTAATGGTGTGTCTGAATGTGTTAATTGAACCTTATTAGATATGGTGCGTTCTATGATGTCTCTTGCCGATTTGCCACTATCGTTTTGGGGTTATGCATTAGAGACAGCTACATTCACTTTAAATAGGGCATCATCGAAATCCGTTGAGACGACGCCATATGAACTGTGGTTTGGCAAAAGGCCAAAGTTGTCGTTTCTTAAAGTTTGGGGATGTGATGCTTATGTCAAAAAGCTTCAGCCTGAAAAGATGGAACCCAAAGCGGAGAAATGCGTCTTCATAGGATACCCGAAAGAGACAGTTGGGTATACCTTCTATCTCAGATCCGAAGGCAAAGTGTTTGTCGCTAAGAACGGAACAGTTCTTGAGAAAGAGTTTCTCTCGAAAGAATTGAGTGGGAGGGAAATAGAGCTTGATGAGGTTATTGAACCTTTACTTCAACTAGAAACTAGCGCAGCGCAGAAAGATGTTTCTGTGGAAGCTACGACGGTAGAAGAGGAAGTTAATAATGATGATCATGAAGCTTCGGATCAAGCTACTATTGACCCTCGTAGGTCGACAAGGACGCGTACTACTCCTGAGTGGTATGGCAACCCTGTCTTGAAGGTCATGTTGTTAGACAACAATGAACCAACGAGCTATGGAGGAGCAGTGATGGGCCCGGATTTCGAGAAATGGTTAGAGGCCATGAAATCCGAGATGGGATCCATGTATGAAAACAAAGTATGGACTTTGGAAGTACTACCTGAAGGGCGAAAGGCCATTCAGAACAAATGGATCTTTAAGAAGAAGACAGACGTGGACGGTAATGTCACCGTCTATAAAGCTTGACTTGTGGCAAAGGGTTTTCCGCAAGTTCAAGGAGTTGACTACGATGAGACTTTCTCACCCGTAGCGATGCTTAAGTCTGTCAGAATCATGTTGGCAATATCTGCTTATTTCGACTATGAAATTTGGCAGATGGATGTCAAAACAGCGTTCCTCAACGGTTTCCTTGAGGAAGAGTTGTATATGATGCAACTGGAAGGTTTTGTCGATCCAGAGAATGCTGACAAAGTTTGCAAACTCCAGCGATCCATTTATGGACTGGTGCAAGCATCTCGGAGCTGAAATAAGCGCTTTGATGAGGTGATCAAAGCGTTTGAGTTTATACAAGTTCATGGAGAAGCTTGTATTTACAAGAAAGTGAGTCGGAGCTCTATAGCGTTTCTAGTATTATATGTGGATGACATATTACTGATTGGAAACAATATAGAAATGCTGGAAAGTGTGAAGGAATATTTGAATAAGAGTTTTTCAATGAAGGACCTAGGAGAAGCTGCTTTCATATTAGGCATTAAGATCTATAGAGATAGATCGAGACGCTTAATAGCACTTTCACAGTGCACATACCTTGATAAAGTTTTGAAGAAGTTCAAAAAGGAGCAGTCCAAGAAAGGGTTCTTGCCTGTGTTACAAGGTGTGAAGTTGAGTAAGACTCAATGCCCAGTGACTGCAGAAGATAAAGAAAAGATGAGCGTCATCCCCTATGCTTCAGCCATATGCTCTATCATGTATGCAATGCTATGCACAAGACCCGATGTCAGCCTTGCCATAAGTATGGCCGGAAGGTTTCAAAGTGATCCTGAAGTGGAGCACTGGCAAGCGGTCAAGAATATCCTTAAGTACCTGAAAAGGACTAAGGAAATGGTTCTCGTCTATGGAGGTGATGAAGAGCTCGTCGTAAAGGGTTACGTCGATGCAAGCTTTAACACTGATCGGGACGACTCTAAGTGGCAAACCGGATACGTATTTATTCTTAACGGGGAAGCGGTAAGATGGTGGAGTTCCAAGCAAATTGTGGTAGCTGATTCTACGTGCGAAGCGGAGTACATCGCAGCCTTGGAGGCAGCAAAGGAAGGTGTCTGGATGAAGCAGTTCATGACAGATCTTGGAGTAGTGCCTAGTGCACTGAATCCAATAGACTTGTTCTGTGACAACACTGGTGCCATTGCTCTAGCCAAGGAACTAAGGTTTCACAAGAGGACCAGACACATAAAGTGACGCTTCAAATCCATCCGGTTCTACATCGACGAGAAGGACATAAATATTTGCAAAATGCACACGGATCTGAATGTTGTAGATCCGTTGACTAAACCTCCTCCAAGGGCTAAACATGATCAACACCAGAACTGTATGGGTGTTCGATTCATTACCATGTAAATCACATAGTGATGTGAACTAGATTATTGACTCTAGTGCAAGTGGGAGACTGTTGGAAATATGCTCTAGAGGCAATAAATAAAGTGTTTATTATTATATTTCCTTCTTCATGATAATCGTCTATTATCCGTGCTAGAATTGTATTTATTGGAAATGCATTGCATGTGTGGGTAAATAGATAACACTGTGTCCCTAGTATGCCTCTAGTGAACTAGCTCGTTGATCAAAGATGGTCAGGATTTCCTAGCCATTGACATGTGATGTCATTTGATCACGGGATCACATCATTAGGAGAATGATGTGATGGACAAGACCCAAACTACAAACGTAGCATATGATCGTGTCAGTTTATTGCTACTGTTTTCTGCATGTCAAGTATATGTTCCTATGACCATGAGATCATGCAACTCACGGATATCGGAGGAGTGCCTTGTGTGTATCAAACGTCGCAACGTAACTGGGTGACTATAAAGGTGCTCTACGGGTATCTCCGATGGTATCTGTTGAGTTGGCATGGATCGAGACTGGGATTTGTTACTCCGTGTGACGGAGAGGTATCTCGGGGCCCACTCGGTAATACAACATCACAATGAGCCTTGCAAGCAATGTGACTAATTGTTAGTTGCGGGATCTTGTATTACAGAACGGGTAAAGAGACTTGCCAGTAATGAGGTTGAACTTGGTATGGAGATACCGACGATCGAATCTCGGGCATGTAACATACCGAAGAACAAAGGGAACATCATACGGGATTAACTGAATCCTTGACATAGAGGTTCGACCGATAAATATATTCGTAGTATGTAGGACCCAATGTGGACATCCAGGTCCCGCCATTGGTTATTGACCGTAGAGGTGTCTCGGTCATGTCTACATAGTTTTCGAACCTGCAGGGTCTGCACACTTAAGGTTTGGTGACGTTTCGGTAGTGTAGAGTTATGTATGGTGGTGATCGAAGTTTTTTCGGAGTCCCGGATGAGATCCCAGACGTCACGAGGAGCTCCGGAATGGTCCGGAGGTAAAGATTCATATATAGGAAGTCCCAGTTTGGTCGCTGGAAAAGTTTCGGGCTCATCGATAGTGTACCGGCATTGTCGGTAGTGTACCGGGAGACCTCCGGGAGGGGTATTTCGACCCAAGAGGCTTCATGGGCTGTGAGAGAGTGAATACCAGCCCTTAGTGGGCTGGTGGAAACTCCCACACAAGGTCCATGTGGCTGGAGAAGAAAGTCCAAAAGGAAAAAGGTAGAAAAAGGAAAAAAGGAAAAAAGGAAAAAAAAAGGTGAATCCTAATCCTACTAGGAGTGGAGGAGGTGGAATCCTCCTCTCCTAGTCGGCCGAACCAAGCTAGCCTTGGAGGCCAAGGCTGCCTCCTCTCCTCCTCTCCTCCTATATATATACTAGTGGATTTCTAGGGTTTTGGCACTTGATTTTCAGCCACGTGCAAACCCTAATCTCTAGTGCATAGTTTCTCCTATAGATCAGATTTCTGCAGTGCTTAGGCGAAGCCCTGTCGGAATTGCTCCACCACCATCGTCGGAGCGCCGTCACGCTGCCGGCAAACTCTTCTACCTCTCCGCTCTCTCTTGCTGGATCAAGACGGCGGAGATCGTCATCAAGTTGTACGTGTGCTGAACGCGGAGGTGTCGTCCGTTCGGCGCTAGATCGGAAGGATCGTGATCAAGCTCGTGGGATGGATCATGATCAAGTTCGTGGGACGGATTGTGATCAAGCTCGCGGGACGGATCGTGATTAGATCGCGGGACGGATCGTGATTGGATCGCGGGACGCACGGCGATTTGGATCGTGAAGACGTTCGACTACACCAACCGCGTTTCTTAACGCTTCCCGCTTAGCGATCTACAAGGGTACGTAGATTCACTCTCCCTCTCGTAGATGCTCATCACCATGGATAGATTTGCGTGTGCGTAAGAAATTTTTTGTTTCCCATGCGACGTTCCCCTACAGGGGGGGCAGACATCTCGCCGGTTCTAGCTGAGGAACGGGCGGCGGATGGGCGGAGCATAGGTCAGCGTGAGGGAATTGAAGTGGTGGGGTGGTTGGAGTCGGAGAGGAGGTAGGAGCCGACGTTGCTGGCACAGTGGATTCGACAACTACATCACCGGATCTACCCGTAGACAAGACACCGAACGGTATGGGGCGACCTGGACGGCGCACCGGTGGTGATGGGTGGAATTCATGGGAGAGGGATCGCCAGGAGAAGTGGGGGAAGGAGTGACAATGACAGTAGTTTCCACACTACACGATCTTCATCTAATGTTGCGTCAAATTTGAGTCTAACTATACCTAAATGTGGGAAATCCTCATTTTTGGCAAGTGCCCGGCAGTCCTGGTTTGTAATACGCAAGGAATAGTGCTTAAGGGAGCCCTGAATTATTTGTGATTTCCATAACTAAGCTTGCGGTTGGTAATAATCAGTCTATAGCTAGATCTACTAACCTTTTATCGTTCTATGGAGATCGATCATGAATTAGATAAAAAGGGTAGATCATTTGATCAACATAGTCATGTAAAAAATCCTTAATTAACTTCACAAGCTATTTGACTATATAGAAGAGTATCAGTTAGAGAAAAATATTAGCCGGACACCATGGTGTCATGTAAAAGTCCTTAATTAACTTCACAAGCAGAAAGTAAAAAGCAAAAACACGAAATTATGCCTAGGCAGGAATGGTATTTTTTTATGCTTGTCCAATACCAGTTACTTGTTTGTAGAGATCTAGTGCATCTTCCACGACCTCAGGTTGCAACAAAAACTCTAGTCTTTTCCTATCGGAAGGATGAATACAGATGTAAGATTCCAGGATCTGCCATTTTGTCGCCAAATCTCCTTGCATCTTTGCAGACATATAATAATGCAAAAGGGCTATCCGCGGGTCGTATCCGGCTGCAGCGAGTAGTAGCATTCCAATGTGATCCGCTTCTGTCTCATGCCTACACAACACATGCGTACATAGGTAACACAAACACATCCGCATCCTCATGTGAAATATTTGTAACAAAAAGAGGGTGTTTGGTTAGGCCATATTTTCACATGAAACACATTGTTTAGTTCTAATATGATTTTTTTTTAAAAGAGCGTGTTTGGTTAGGCCATTGATTGACCAAGAAAATACAATATTTACGTAAACTGATGGTTGGATAATGCGTGCGTACCTTCGTAAGGTGGGCAACATAATGACGTACAAATAGGGCATTTTTTTCATGATCTTTAACCACCAATTGCTGTACACCACCGATGATGTGGCCCTTTGAATAACATGCCCAACCTACAGAGATGGAAATTAATTGATGCTACGGTTATGTCAACTTATTGTTAATTAATCAATTGGAATGAATATGCTCCATCTACTCACACATTTATGTTATTTTATGATTTGCTCAATACAATATACGCCCTCCTTTTTTACTCACCAACAATTACTGTAGTGGTATGTACTTTATGTGACATAAAAATGATGTCATTAGATTCTTATTGCAAACTACCTACTTATGACTATGATGATCTATCACCGATGTCCGTAATATTCAGAGGACAAACGGAGGAATTATATATATTATACTGCCAGTAAGTTTCCTTTACCAAAGGAGCAATAAATGTAAATTCAGCTAATAAGGGCACGATGGTACCTCATGTGCAATGGAAACGGCAATCTCAGCATCGGTCTGACAATGATTAGTGCTGACAATGATTTTTCCTGCACCAGGAAAGCATTGTGCAGTTGCGGGAAGATCCTTGACGATGATCACCTCCCAATTGAGCCCGTCCACGGGCACGGGGAGGGAACCCTGCCGACGGCGGCGGCAGAGGCGGTGGTCATAGCGCTATTCCACCGTGGTGCGTGCCTGGTCTTAATGTGCCGAGAGAAGAAGCGTCCGCGGACCTTTTCTGTGAGGTGCTGTAGGGATGTGGCGCAGTGGTGGTAGACGGCAGGTGACCGCAGTAGACGGCGACTCCGGAAGCGTAGGAGGAGGCGGGAGAGGACGACGAACGACTTGTTCCTCGACATCCCCTTCTTCTTTTGGAGGTAAACAATAGTACAGATGCGTCATAACCTAACGCCTGCACCTAAGAGTTGCATCTTTTGCAGGATGGATACTCCTACGTACGTACGTAAGTAAGTCGCGCTGTTTTACGGCCCATTGCATCGTGAGCTAGATGGGTTTTAATTCTCGGTTAGGGCTAACGTTGATGATGATGGATGTGGTGTCATTAGCTGGGCTGCACGTCCCCGACTACCTTCAGAGTGTGCACTTTCCACTGCGCAACAACGGCCAGAACCGAGAGAGATCCAGAGAAAAAAGATTGTGGATTAGTTCCATTGTTTAGATGGAAACATGTATCTTTAAATTATTATATCTCTTGAGAGCAACTAACGCAATGCAAGCTTATCACATTATTTCTCTCCATATATATGCGACCAAAAGATTGAAACTTAAGGTTTGAACGGAAAATTAGATCAGGAGATGAGGCCCTTAAATATCTCTTGAGAGCAGTTATTGTATGCAACGTACTCAATCATCTCCCAATCCGGCCAACAGATATCGCCTAATTATATCGCCAACAGTTATTATATCGCAGTTATTATATTCCATTTATATTTGTTCTCCCTTTTCAGTTGGAGTTACATTTTTTACGGGTATAACGAAGTTTTATTGCTCAAAATTCATGTGGAATGGAATTACAAACGGATCATGGGGTTGGATCATCCAGACATGTCTCCCCAGACCAAGAGAACGGGAAAACTTGGCTAACCTATCAGCATCGTAGTTGCTTGCTCTATCATGAATAATAATATTATAATTGAACATTGCAGCCCTTTTCTTAATCTCTGTATCAATATTACCATACAGACCGAGCTACTTTGCTGAATATCATGCACTAGACCTGCTTAGAATCTGATGCAATAATAAAGTTCTGCACCATCAGATCATCTGCAAGAGAGAAGGCTAGCTTCCCGGCACGCAATAGCCTGTGTTGCAACATCTGTTATTCCATGGACTACCAATGACGAACTGCCAACGTAATTCCCGTCTTGATCTCTACACACACTCGCCGCTGCTCCCTTGGACTTATCCCTAGATATACTTGCATCCACATGGATCTTCATATAGTCAGGTGGTCCTAGCCCGGTGGCCTTTGCCTCCCTTACTCTCTTTCCAAACCATTTCGGCTCCGCGTTGTGATTGTCTCAACAAAAATTCAAAGTACTTGTGCGGGAGCGTACTCCCACGAATCACTCTTTGGCTCAATCGATCTCGTCAGTCCATTCATTTCCTTCCTCCGAGATCCAACGGAGGATATCATATGTCATGCGGATAGCTCTTCCCACCTTATATTCTCCTACTTGAAAAACCCAATCATCAACTCTATCCTCTGTTTGTTCATGTGTATTAATATTATAAAAATAATAAATTTATGGAAAACGAGTTGGGTGTAAAATATAGCATGAAACAAAAAAGATGTTGAAATGATTTCTTTTAACCGCAACCGCTATTTCCTTTTCACCGCATGGGAGCAACTCGTCAAATGTTACCCTTTTCCTCCCCTCAAATGTGAATGCCAGTCTTGCCATCGAGTCGGCAATGCCTTGACGCAAGGCGTAGCAACCCACGAGGAGATCCCGTCAATCTGTCTACTCTATGTGTGTGTTGGGGGGGGGGGGGGCGTGCGTGTGTGTGTGTGTGTCTCGTGCGTAGCCCTCCCCGAGGCTCTTTGAGGCTCGATATATATCCTTAGGCTCGATGGATCTCCCGTTGTGTAGCCCTTCCCGAGGCTCTCGGTTGCCATGTCACCTGTTCGCCCATCGGCTCTCGGTCAGTAGCGATGGTGGTTCCATGTTAGTTGCCGCGGGTAGCGAATGGCGACCACTTGGTGTGCGCCCATACTAACTTGCGGCAATGGTGGATAAAAGATTGAGTCGACCCTTGTGCCCGTACTAACTAATATGTAGGACCGGGTGGACACGAGCAGACGAGAACAGACATGGGAGTGTCCACTTCTGCCCGTCGAGGACCCATTTGTCGCCCATATTTGAGCCCAGTTTGGGTCGAGGCGGATGATTAACGGACACGAAGCGGACAACATGTCTGTTTGGGTCGCCCGATCAAACCCTGTTTTTTGCCCAAATGACCCAAACGGACATTATGAGTCGCTATCTTGGAGTTGCTCTAAGTTGCCTTTTAGTAAGCCCGCTTGTTTCCATGCTCTTCCTTCCTCTAGACTATAATAATAAGCTAACTAAGGCATGTTCCATCCTAAAAAAAAAAAACTAAGGCATGTTCCTACATGGATATGAAGGTGAGTTGGGAGGGATTAAAACAATTGTGACGCAAAGTATTTTATTTTTTTAGTAGTTTTCGTGAGACAAAGTTGGGAGAGATTAATTGGGAATGGAGATGCATATATTAATTGGGCCGGTTAGGCTTTCTGTTTATACTCGTGCGTGGGCTGCTTTTTCCAACTTGTTCAGTAGTGTTGGCGTGCGAGAGAGACGGGCGAAGCGGAGGATTATCCTCTGAGCCCGAACCATCCGTCCTCCGATTTCCCCAGATCCGGCGAGAATATCGGGGCCACGCCATGACCTCCTCGTACCAACCAACCGCCACGACGAACCTGGAGGCGCCGGCGGCTGTACCCAAGGAGAAGGCAGCCCTTGTGGTAGCCCGAAACCCTAGCTCCCCCATTGTCCCGCCGTCGCCGGAGATGGAGGCCACGGTGGAGGTGCTCACCCGGGAGGAGGTGCTGCGCCGGAGGCGGCGCCGCACCGCTCGCCTCCTTGCCGCGTACCGCAGGATGTACTGGGCCATGGCGGAGGAGGTGCGCTCGCGGCACCGGCAGTACGTATGGGAGCTCGGCTGCAGCCCGCTTGAGGCCGAGCAGACACCGTCGGCCACGGGCTCCGAGGCGAAGCCTGGGCCGGCGCCGGTGCCGAGGAGGAAGAAGTGTGCGGTGACGGGGTGCAAGGTGCGGGCGATGCCCATGGCCAAGTACTGCCACTACCACATCCTCTCCGATCCTAGTCAGGTACTCTACAAGGGCTGCGGCCACATCATGATCAGGACTGGTGCACAGACAGGGAAAAATACTCACAACACGCCCATCCTAAAGGCATCAGTTCCCTCCCTCTGCAACTTTCACTTGCAAAGATCTCAGAAGAACATATCACAGGCTTACAAGAAAGTTGGTTTTAATCCGCCTCCCACCGGTCAAATATCCCCGAATTTCAGTGTCTTGGTTGCGGAATGTGTAGGTCAGATCCAGGCCAGAAGGAGAGAGTCCCGACGTGCTGCAGCAGGGAAGAAATACCCTGACAAAGATGGAAAAGTTAGATGAGCTATTCCCTGACATCTCTTTCCTTTTGTTACATATATATAAACTGTATGAAAAAGGCGTCCTGCGGTTTATCTCGTAGTGGATTAGTTAGGAAGGTGCGGAATTAGATGAATGGTTTTTCCTTAGTAGTGATTAATCATTTTTCATGTTCCTATGTATATATCCTCCAAAAAACAAAAAGGAACCACAAAGATCCTCCAAAAACTTCAGGCTATACACTGTACGTGGTACTATATCAAGCAATATTAGTAGCCAGTTGCTACCTTCTTTATTTCATGAAAGATTTTCGAGCTGTGCAGCTAAATGATCTACTGCCTCTGGACCAAATTAATTGTCGCAGCGACAATTAACAATTAATTTGGATTGTAGGGAGTAGCAATTTCAACGGGCCGGTATTGCGTAAGGACAATTAAGAATCAGAAAAAAATGAAGAGAGAGAGAGAGAGAGAGAGATGAAGAATGATATGAGTTGCAGATTCTACTGTAATGGTTAGGCAAGTGGTCTGCTTTGGCAGTGGAATACATATGTTTAAGACCTTTTGTACACAACTGTAATATAATTAAAAATATTTTTTGCCAGATAGTAAGTCTAAATTCAGGCTTTTTGTACCTGAAAGAAACTTCCATTATTCCTATCTATCATTCTCGTCCACTAGAAAAGAGATATTGTTCTCAATTTTCCAAAATTTGTATTCTTCTATCATTTTGCATACGGAACGTCATGAGTACACAGGAAACATGCACTTTGTTCTCTTTGCGTGTTCAACACAACTAGCTATGTGTTTACTACCTTTTTTATCTTTGCGGATATGTGTGTATATTGTTATTACCATGCTATTGAAGCTACATGGAGTATATTATTACTGGTAGGCGTATTATATGGTCAAAATTAGATTTTGGGATGCATGCATGCCTTATTCATTAGGAAGGAATAAGTATATAACTGGAGCGACTAGTCCTATCCCTAAGGTACCATGACTATTTTGCGACCGAGATATTTGATTTAATGAAGATTTGTATGCATGTTTAGTACTTATGTCGTCTGGCCTGGTTGCATGTCTCGGTCTAGCGGTTCCATGCTTATGAGATGTACCATTATTTTTGTTGAGCTGGATAAGAGACAGTGAGAGCATGCTGTTTCCATTTGGTTGGAATTTACCACATGAGAATATATCATTGTGTCTCTTATTTTCATTTTTGCCAGAATTTATGGACCAGGTGAGAATATACCACTGTACTTATGTTTTGTCATGCTACAGCATGAGTGCACATTATGAGATTACCAGTACAACTTCGCAATTTCATCTCGGAATACATATTACATGTGCTGAATTTTGTCTTTTTTTTAGCAGCTCTGTTTTGTTTCTAGTGAACCAGAGTTGTATCTTGTACTTAATTGATAAAGTCAGTATGTAACTGGAATCAGGTTCTACCATGCATGATATTCTTTCTTTTTGTTTGGGAAATTTAAACATGGATGTTTGGACACCTAGAGTTATCAATGGCTTCTGTGTTTTTGCATATGTAGATCTATTTTGGACTAGAGGTAATAACAAGTAATAATATGTATTACGAAACCACACGATTTACAAACCATTTGCTATCAATTAAAGTTTTTCATGTACTCTAGAAAAGAACTACATCCGTTCAGAATTAACTGTCGCTGAAATTAGTATATTCAGAATTAACTACCTCCGTTCACTCATTTCAGTGACAGATAATTCCGAAAATAGGTTGTTTCTATCTACAAATTGCACAACCACATTTAATCAATATTGTCTATGTCTCTAGCAATATAGCCGGAAGTAGCTACCTTCTTCATTTGATAGAGCCTTTTGTCCCTCAGTAAAATTAAATGAATTGTGCAGCTAAAGTAACTTCCACACTCTTGTTAGCAAGCTGCGGCAATGGAATATATGCTTACGACGAAACGAGTATCGTAGACAGTCTTACAAGACACCAAGCTTCTATTCCAATTGATTCTAATGTATCTCAAGCAACATTGATCTCAACTGAAAGATCTACTGGTAGAAGCATGGAATCAATGCCTCATCTGATTCGACATTATCAACGACACGATGAAATCAATTGTTCCTAGCATCGATAGATACAACCTTGGCCCCGATATTAGACAATCACACCAGTTGCCACACTACACGATCTTCGTCGAATGTTGCATCAACTTTGGGTCTAACTATACCTGAATGTGGGGAATCCTCATTTTTGGCAAGTGGTCAGCAGTCTAGGTTTGTCATCCATCGAAAATATTTTGCCTTGCCTTCAACTTTTAACTTCCACACTCTAGCTGCTGCAGTGAAATATATGCTTTCCACGAAATTGAGTGTCATGCACAATCTTTCAAGCCATCAGAGCTTCTATTCCAAGTGATTCTAATGTATCTCAACTGAGCGATCTAGTTGCAGTAGCTAGGGGTGTCACCCATTATGTAGTTCCATTTGAGCCTTGAATATGTGCTCCTTTGCTATCGAGGAGGATATCTCAGTTTAGAAATTTCTGCCATCCAGCGGCCTTCAGCTAGTTTTAACTGTCATACAAGCAAGAGAGGAAATCCGACAACTTCAGGTTATCTCTAAAAGTGTTAACTGATAGGGCAGCGGCTTGGAGGAGCGTATTTGCGCGTGGGTGTCGTCCAAATACTCTTCTTGGCTCTAGAGAACTCATCTTTGGTTGGATTTCACAGACAAGTGCACCATGAAGGTTAAAGTATTCTGCTGGCTGCTCTTGGCTCGCAAGATTCCAAAGTCAACTAGGTGCAAACCTTGCTCATGGTCACTTTCTCTTTACATGCCTGAGAAATATGGACAGAAAGAAATAATGAGTTGTTCCATGGGTTGTCCTTAATGGAGGAATAGACCTTGCTTCTGATCTTAATTTGATGTCTTATAATGTGTGTAGTACAGGTGGGGTTGCTTGATAAGAAGATACGATCAACTCTAACCTATCCTTTAAAATTTAGAGAAGTAAACAAACGACTATCCTTTAAGGAATACATTTTCTCCTCTAAAATATCATCGCTTCCTACCGATCCTTAAACTTAACAAAGTCAAATTTTGTTTTTGTCAAATGTATGCATTTTTAGTTACATAGTGCATTTAAAGTACATATCTGCACACATATTAAATCCAAACATAATAATTAAGCTTCACAAAATTCATGAATATTACAAATTCATAGTTTACTAACCAAATTATTCAAATTAAAACACAGAGAAGGGTTCAAATGAAGCAAAGAGCGTGATAAAAACACAACTTTTAATGGTGAGAAAGAGACTTGTGTGCATCCAAAATTGCTCGCGGAAATACTTCTCCGGAGAGGTTGGATTGGGGTCGAAATAATCTCTCATAATATTTGCATGGCCCTCCGCTCTATCTCGGATGACGTTTATGCAACCGAATTGTGATCCTCTCCTGATGTTGTTTTTGCGCTGAGTCCTTTGCTGAATGCTGAACAAATCCCATAATGAGTGAGGTATATGGAAAAATATCCATAATCATAAGGGAAAATAAGATATGACGAAACAAGCAGCTAGTGCCACTATCAAGAGAGGAACAATTCCAATGGACCCAATGATAATTGAGAAAACAATATAAGAAACAAATGATCAACTCAAACACATGCAAAGAGCTGTTTGTCATGCATTAAATCAAATTTGAGAATTGATGGAACTCATATTTAGGTTATGAGTTAAATTTATCAGTGCCAGCTTGAAAGCACATCTCAAAAAAGAACAGTACACGTATATCCTCCTTTATAAATATAGTACTACCTCCGTTCTAAAATATAAGACGTTTGGGTAGGCTAAAATGGCCTACCAAAACTTGTTACAGTTTGAAACAGAGGTAATAATACACAGCTATATCAAAGCAATGAAATTTTGGTCAACTCCAATAAGCAAATACTTAAAGAGCATTTGGGAGCTGATATACCACTTTCCATAGCCAGTTAATAGCACAAAAAAGGGTACTCGGACACCTTATCCTTCTTTAATACTAACGTTTCAGACAAGAACTCTCCCTTAATAGCAAAGAAAACTACCACAATCATAGAGCTATGATTATACCGAGATAACAACTCTCCAATGAAGGTGCAAATAAAACTACTAAAATTAAATTATTTTTCTCAATAAAGTTGTGAACAAATGTTTCCATAGTTGTAGAACATCGAAGTATGTAGTGCATGAAGTTGAAAATAGAAACTAAAAATAATGGATCAGAAAGTGCTACTGAATGTTGGAATCCAAGCCGCCAAATTCATCTCATAGGGTATATTCCCGGGCGCGTACTCCAGCCTAGGATCGGAGAACCACCTCACGATTTTCATGGACTGCAGGTTGAGCCAAAAATACCCGACGGATGACATGTCGATGAGCACCTTAATGAGCACGGTGCCACTCCTCTCGGCGAAGCACAATAGTTTGAGTTCATACTTCACTGGCCATTGGCTCGGAGGCGGCCGGCTTCCGCTCGCCTCATCTGGGAACTGCAAGATTGTCTTTGTCTCGATTACCACCCGTGGTTGTCGCTTCCACTGGCCTGTTTGCTTCGATTGCGCCCAAGCTGATATCTTGTTGCCATCTGTAGTGAGCACGATCGGGCACCCGCCTGTCGACGATGTCACCAGGAGTTGGTGGCACCACCGGCCGCGGGGGAAGCTCTCCGGGAGCTTCACAACCGTAACTTGTTCCACTCTAACATGGATCTTGAGAACATAGTCCCCTTTGTTGGTCGAGCACAACCAGTGTGCAGCGTTGCCGACAACCAGGGCCGTGCCGAGTGGTTGTTGCAACTTGTTGCCTTGAAGTTTAGGAACCCGGATCTTGTTGTAGCAGCCCCACGCGCCATGATCCGCTGAGAAGGTCTGGAAGTGCACGGTGCGGCAGTGTTTTGACAGCTCTAGGTATGCCATGACCACATGGAATTGCCTGCCGACGACGGTCACACCATCATCATCGTCATCACCCACGAACAATGCATAACTTGTCCTAGCTTCGTCTTGTTGTGTACCCACCACATCCACAGGTAATGTCGGTTCTGATGGCAGGATTTGGCGGCGGCCGGCTGCTGGGTCCCACACGCGGAGCGATCGGGCCACACGGGTAAGAACGAGACCATTGGAGGATGCGAGGGGGAAGCCCTCGACGCCGGTGGCCCTGCGCAGCTTGGTGGCGTCCGCAGCAGTGGTGTCCACGATCGACAACTGGTCCGTGCGTTGCGCGCGCCCGTACTTGTACGTGTGTATCAGGTGGCCTCGCAGAAGGGGGAGCACGAAGCGGTCGCTGCGCCGGAGGTGGAGGCGGCCGCCGAGGCGAGTGTGGTCCTTGACGCGGCGGCGCATGTCGACGCACGTCGCGGCGCAGCGCACGAGAGTGGCCGGGTCGGTGCGCGCCGCGATGGCCACGAGCATGTCCAACGGCAGTGGCGATGCCGTCTGCCGCCGCTCTCTTGCAGCTGGCGTACGCGACCTGGCGGCGGCGCCGCCGCGGCCTGCCATGGTTGATGGGTGGCTCTAGGATGGACCTCAGCCCGGGACAAGACTGCAAGATCCGATCGACATGGTATGACGATCCTGTAGCTATCATTCCCCGTAGAGCAATGCTACACGTGGTATGACAAATATGATTGGATAAAATTATGATGAGATGTCCACACCCCCCTGAAAATCAGGGGAAGAAGAGTTTAGAAAGAAAGATCGTGTAAAAGATCCATAATGAGCCCGTGAGTATAGTATTATTGTTCCCCGCATGGTGCGTAGGGATCAATTTACCTGGTCCCGGGATTCGCTCTACTTAAGACTGGCAGTTACTTAGTCCCAATATCAACATTACGTAGTATGTTAGGGTATATATAATTCCCTTTTTTCATTTCATTAAGAAAATATTGGATCAAGTTGGGATCCAATGTTATTCAAATTTGTTTTCAAGCGTGTGATAATTCCTTGTTTTTTTAGGGGTGTGTGATATTTCCTTCGATCAGTTTGACTAGAAAATTTAGTTTCAATTTGATAGATTTTTGACTAGAAAATTAATTGAAGAATATTTTGGGACGGAGGATGGTGTGTAGGGGATCAGTTTTCGTGGTTTGCACGTTGCCTAGTCCCGGGATTAACTCTAGCAGTTACCGAGTCAACTCCCCTAAAAAAAGTTACCGAGTCAACTCTACGTGGTACCTTAGGGTAATATAATTCTTCAAACAAAAAATATAGGATGCAGTTTAATAGCAACGTCAATAGCAGTCCTATTTTTAGGCAAATCATTTTTTAACTAAATTTGAACTATGTTGACCATATTTCATATTTCAAACAAAATTCGTCCGAAATTTAAACACGCAAACTAGAAACATAATTTAAGTAATACATGCCATTTAAACTAGGACAAGCGCTACTACGAACACTAAAAGATAGTCCTAGTCGATATCGTCAGACCCATCACTCTCACCGTCGGAATCGACGTTGAGCACACTGGAGGATCCTGCATTTTTCTTCTTCTTGCCCCATGATGATGAAGGCAGTGCTTTGCCATCGCTCTTGCGCTTCTCGGCATCCCTCTTTCAGTAGAACTCCAACTCGGCTCGCATATACTGTGAACGTGCCCTAGAAAACACCGCCATGGCCTCCTCGCGGCTCTCTCGGATGTTATCCCGCTCGTCGACAACAATGTGAGAACACTACTAGGAAAAAGCTTATAGATAGACGCTTACTAGTAGCACGGGTTTTTACCCATTGCTACTAGTAGTTACTAGTAGCGCGGGTTTATATCCATCGCTACTACTAAGTTGATAGTAATAGCGCTGGTTGATAAACCCGCACTACTACTAAGTGGTCTTCACTGTGCCCTCAAGGACACGCCATAGTAGTAGCGTGGGGTATAAAACCCGCGCTACTACTAAGTGGTCTTCACTGTGCCCCAGGGACACGCCATAGTAGTAACATGGGGTATAAAACCCACGCTACTGCTAAGTTGATAGTATTAGCGCGGAGTATAAACCCTCGCTACTACTAAGAAGTCTTCACTGTGCCCCGGGGACAAGCCATACTAGTATCGTGGGTTATAAAACCAGCGCTACTACTAAGTGGTCTTCATTGCGCGGGGTATAAAATCCCCATATTCTCCCCCAAATCCCTCCTCTCTCATGTCACTCTTCCCCCTCTCTCCATAGGCTCTCTCACGGGGCTCCTGCCCATTCGCGCCTCCTCCTCCATGGTGCCGAAAGAGGCCGCCGCCTTGCGTCGCCGGCGTCCAGGAGCTCGTTGGTCTTCCCCCGCGTCTTCATGTCACCACGCCGGAGCACCTCACCACCGGCGACCAGCCCTGGTGCTCCCTTCATCTCCTTCCCATTTCTCCTTATTTATCTCTCCCTCCGGTTTGACTCACCCTCCCATGTCCATGCTCGTGCAGGTCATCGCCATGGATGACCAGGAGCTCTTTACCTTGGTCACGAGGAGTATCCCCACACTACCTCCTTGCTCTGCCCTGGATCTGGGCCCTATCCAGCAGCCGCCGTCAGATCTGGTTTATCGCTGCCAGTCCACGCCGCCGATGACCCCCGCTGTCGCTGGATCGAATGATTACAGCCATTGATAACACACAGGGGATCGATAAATTTTTTTGTTTTTGAAATTAATAGTAGTGGCGCGGGAATAGAGTAGGCCCTACTGCTATTTAGCAGTAGCGCGTCTAGAACCCATGCTACTTCTAGCACAGCTAGTAGTAGCACTGGGTAAAAACACGCTACTCCTAAAAGTTAGCTGTAGCGCCCTAGTAGTAGCGTGGGACCCGCGCTACTAGTAGGCTAAAACCTAGCACTACTAGTAGTATTTTTCCTAGTAGTGGAAGTGAGTCTAATCGGGATCGACTTGATTGTCACCAGTGGGCCAATAACCTCCGCATCCACCCGAGACTTAACACCGAGAAACTGAGCTTAGAGTGGGGTAGGCCAACCCTCAACACGGCGACGTTATATGTGTTGGGAATAAAGGTCGATCATCGAGTACGTGTCGAGCCAATACCTCCATTCAGCGTGTTGAAATTCGACGCCGAAGTTGCCGGACGACCGGTGGAGCACCCCTTTGAATACAGCAGCACCGTTGCCCTTAGGTGGCACGGAGAGGAGGCGTTGACCCCCGCGAAGCAAGGGGTAGCTGAAGGGATGTGAAGATTCATTGAAGAACCGACGGTGGTGGCTCGAAAAAGGTGGCGGTAGCGGATTCCGGCGACAATGGTGCGGTAGCGGCGTGATTGTTGGTCTGGAGGTTGTGGGGTGCAGTGCTAATTATAAATTGCGTTCGGTTTTTCCTCGAATAGCAGAATCAAACAATTGCAACCAACGCGGGCTAGAGGGTTGTCAACACTACTAGAAAACAGGGCTTTCGTCATAGCCCGATCTACACATTAGTCCCGGTTGGCTTACGAACCGGGACTAATGTGAGCATTAGTCCCGGTTCGAGCGGCTAGGGCGTTGGTCAGTCATTAGTCCCGGTTTGAGCGGGAACTTTAGTCCCGGTTGGAGACACCAACCGGGACTAAAGGGGCCGATACCCTTTAGTACCGGTTGGTATCTCCAACCGGGACTAAAGGGGTTGGGCCTTTAGTCCTGGTTCGTATCTCCAACCGGGACTAAAGGCTAGACCTTTAGTCCCGGTTAGAGATACCAACCGGGACTAAAGGATTTTGAAAGATTTTTTTTGTTTTTCTATTTGTTTTGTGTGTTTTAGTTTCTGTTTTAAATTGCTTATATCTTTTTAGGATATTTGATGTTTTTGAGTGATTCTTTTTACATTAGATTCAAAATTTTGTCTAGTTTGTGTTTGTGCAATTATTTTTCAAATTTGAATGGTTTAAATTTGAATTTGTTCAAATTTGCTTCAAACCCTAGATTGTGAATAACTTGAGTTTAAAAATAGTTTTAAATTTAATTCTTTTTGCTCCTAGGCACATGTTAGATGGTGCATGTTGAACGCACAAAAAGTATGGAGTTGAAATAAGTTAGAAAAATGAAATGACTTTGTACCAAATGACTTTTCGTCCAAAACCCTGATACTTCAAAAGGGATTGTCCAGTTTGTACAGGAAGTGCATCTAGTTTTTACTGTAATCCTCTTAACTTTTTAGCACATGCTATATGGGTGAAATAATGATACCATGCCAAGTTTCAACCTTTTCAGAGTTCATTTGTAGTGCTTTTCAATTTTAGGATAATTTAGCTTAAATTTTTTAATAAATGTATGCAAAATAGCGAATGAAGTGGGAAATGGCTGAAAATTGATGATGTGACTTTGAATGGTGCATGTTGAACGCATAAAAACTCTAGAGTTTAAATAAGTTTTAAAAAACGAAATGCTTTTGTAACAGATGAGTTTTCGTCCAAAACCCTGATACTTCGAAAGGGATTGTCCAGTTTGTACACAAAGTGCATCTAGTTTTTACGTAAGCCATAGAGCTACGAATAATCGAACTTGAATTTTCATGCAACGGGGCAAATAAAAGTTGTAATAACTTATTTTTGGAACAAAGTCATACACATGTGCTTCTATAGTTGACGATGAAGTTGAGAACAGAACCAAAACGGGGAAAAAAATGATCCCAAAGTGCTACTGAATTTTGGAATCCAAGCCTTCAAACTTATCTCATAGGGGGTATTGTGGGTCGTGTATTGGACCCTAGAATCCAAGAACCATCTCACAATCTCCATGGACTGCAGGTCGAGCCAAAAGAAAGTGTCGCATGTATTGATGAGCACGGTGCCGCTCCTCTCGGCGAACCATACTAGGTTGAATTTGGCTGGCTTTGGGGGCGGATTGCAGCTTCCGCCGGACTTGTCAAGGAACCGTAAAATTGGTTCCATCATGTTGATCACCGCATGTGGTTGTTGCTTCCACTTGGCTGTATGCTTCGATTGTGCCCAAGCGGATATCATGTCGTCATCGGCGACGAGCGCGAGCACGTCCCCGCCCACCGACGATGTTGCCAAAAGTTTTGGGTGGTCTCCGTTGTGTGGGAACCCTTTTGGTAGCTTCGTCACCATCACCTTTTCCGCTCTGACACGGAGCTTGAGGACGTAGGTCCCGGTCTCAGTCGGACACAACCAGTGCACTGCATCGCCGGTAACCAGGGCCTTGCCGAGGTTTCGTTGCACCCATCTGCATTGTAGGTCAGGAAGCCAGATCTCCGAGTAGAGGCCCCATGTGCCATGCTCCGACGAGAAGGTCTGGAACTTTAGGTTGCTGCCATGTAGTGACGTCTCTAGACGTGCACTGACCACCTGGAAATGCCGGCCAACGAAGGTGGCCCCCTTATCACGTACGGTCACCTACCAGCAAGACATAATTTTCCCCATGCCACGAACGAAACTTTGGTTCGGACGGCAGGGTCAGGCTCCCGCCGGTGTCCGGGTCGCACACGCGGAGCTCTTCGGCCACACCCACACGGGCGAGGACGAGGCCTTGGCGTGACGAGAGGGGAAAGCCTCCGCGGGTGGCCGTGCGCAGCTTGGTGGCATCCGGCGCGCTGGTGTCCACCAGAAACAGCTCCTCCTTAGGCTTGCGCAAGCCGAGGTAATCAGACCGATACATGAGGTGGCCTTGCAGAAGGGGGAGCACGAAGCGGTCGCCGTGCCGGAGCCGGAGGGGGCCGCGGAGGCTGATGTATTCCTTGACGAGGCAGCGCATGGCCAGGCACGTCGCGGCGCAGCGCACGAAGGTGGCCGGGTCGGTGCACGCGGCGATGATCCACCAGCACGTCCAACGGCAGTGACGCTGCCTTCTGTCGCCGCCCTCTTGTAGCTTGCGTCCGCGACCTGGCGCCACCGTCGCCGCCGCCGCCTACCATGGTCCATGAGTTCAGTCCAGGTCGAGATCCGATCGCGTCCCGATCGATGCGGTATAGACGTGCATTGGATCTCTTTTTGTGGTTCGCACGTATAGGTTTCCATAAACTGTGATTTGTTTTCTAATACAATTATTACTCCGACGCCAACATGTAGTGTGGCTAGCGGATCCACAATTCCCGGTTATAACAGCCCGTTATACACGTCCATGATCCCCCTAATTCTCTAGTTTCGCATTCTCGACAAATAATTGTAGTTTCGTGATGATGTATCTCTTTGATGCAGCAAAACGTGATCACAGCTATCGGGCTTGCTAAAAATCAGTCGACTGAGACTTCGCGAAGTCTCAGTCGACACTATAATCCGTTGATCTTGCATCAAGATTTGTACAAACAGTTTTTTTAGTTTTCTTTTGCATATTATACTACTTGACTGAGCGATTGAGACCTCCACAGCTATCGAAGATTATTATGAGGTCCCGTGCACAGTAGAATTTGTTTTCTCAGAAAGGAGAGAAATAAGCATGCATGCATGATGCGTGCAAGACCAGGAAACCACATACGATGCGATGAAGCTGGGGAACAAGTCGGTCTCCATCTTCTCCGGCCTCTTCCGAATTTGCACGAATCGCCCGAGGCTACCCCATGGCACCACGACCGGAAGGTCGCCGCAGCCACAGCCCTTGCCGCGATCGCGGTGTGCCTCAGGTATGGCGAGACGGTACCCTACAGCGGCCGCACCCACCTGGCCGTGCTCTCCCACGAAGAAGTACGCCGGCGCGGCGAGGCTGAGTTTGCCAAGTTCAAGAGGGAGAACGCCTCCAAACTCCTGGACCTGGGCCACCCCGACACCGTACGCGTCCGCCGCATCGTGGACTTGATCGTCAGAGCCGCCCACCACGGCCTCGCCATCTAGGAGGTGGTCGTCCTTGAAAACTGTGAAGACAATGCCATGTGCTTTACCGGTGCAGGCAAGATCGTAGTACACACTAGATTGCTCCACTACTATTTTTTTCAAACTCGGCTCGATTTCTTTAAAAAGCAAAAAAGAGTTGCCCGGTTAATTTACGAAAAACCGGGTTAAAATCGTTACAACACGCCCACAAGACCCACATACACCGTCGAGGCGAGGACACCGTCTAGGTTGCCCGAAATGTCATCGTCATCACCTCTCCTCGAGCAAGCGACTCCGACTCCAGCACGAACGACCCGTCAAGGCCCCTCCGAACGAACGACACACGAAACCATGTTGGCCAAAGCCAGGCAATCGGCCGGCGACCCCGAGGACCAGGCAGCTCCGACCTTGGTGGTGAGCATCACAGGTGAAAAGAAGCACGTCTGGCGCCAACAGAGACCGAAGTGCCCATCATCTGGCATCGTTGCCGCAGAGTCGCCCCACAACGCCGCAGCTCCGACTTCACGCTCAGAGACAAGCCGACTATTGATGAACAAAGACCAGCCGTCGTCGTCGCCGCGCAAGTCGCGACGCCAGAACCTCCACACCGCCAGTCGGGCACCTGCCGACCGTAGCGCCGTGAGCGTCTAGCACATGGGGTGCGAATCTGAATCCAAGGTCTTCAAGGCGACGCCCCAAAGGGGGAAACAACGATGCCGATGCCGCCGCCCGGCCCGACCGGGCCTTAGGTTTTCACCCGAAGACTTGAGACCGAGAGTGTGCAGGGGAAGAACTCCACACGGCGCCCCCACGGAGGTGAAACGATGTCCACGGACGCCGTCGCCGCCGGCCAGCAAGAAACCAACGAACTTTCGCTCGGAGCTTCACCCAACACCACACCGTCACGCACTGCACCACCGCTAGACCGCACATCTCCCATGACGCCGCCGCGCCAGCCGCACATGAGAGCCACCACCAACCTCTAGAGCCCTCCCGAGTCAAGCCACCGACGAAGAGTCGCAATCGGAGTGAAGCACACCTTCAGACCAAAACCAACAGGCGGGGAGCACGGGCTGCCACCCTGAAGCTCCGGATCCAGCCGCACGACGTTGCCACCACGAGCTGCCACCACCAGAACCACCTGAATCTGCCACACGAGCTCCAGCTCTAGATCCAGATCTGCCCATCGCAGCCATCACCGGCACCAAGCACAGCTGCCCGCCAAACAGCTGCACGGGCCGCCGCCTCATCGCTGGAGAAGGCCGCCGGTGAGGTCGTCGAGCTCCAGCCGCCGGCCTGCCGCTCCGCCGGAGTCGCGCCGCTTGACCCCAGCCCCGAGCATCCCCTCACTCGGCACCACCGTCCGCACGCGAAGCCGCCGCCACGCCACAGCGACACCCGCAGCCGACGTGAAGCACTGCACGCCGAGCACCGCACGCCGGCTGCCATCCGCCGCCGGCCGCCACGAGCCCCCCCTCGCGAGCGCCCAGGAGACGGGAAGAGGTGGCCCCGCCATCGCTGGATCCACGTGGGCTTCGCCCGGCGGATCCCATTGGCGACGGCGAGGGGAGGGGGGTGGGGAGGGGCGTGGTGGGCGGGAGGCTGGTTCGCCGCCCGAGCGGCCCCGGGGAGGGAGCTACGCGAGGGCCTTGTGGATGTGAAAAAAATATGTGCTCCACTACTATAGAACGGACGTTGAGATCGCGGCCGCGCTCGCGCATGAGGTAAATAGCTATATACCATTACTTCCTCTGTCCGTCCATAGGCACTACAGGACCCAAATGTCAGTTAGCTTTAATCTTGCATAGTATTTAGTTTGTCTCCGGATGAGATTTTGTTTTATGTTACACACCTTTTTTGGACCTATTGAATCAATAAGCTGGCTGCATGCGTCATTTCGATGCAGAGACCACGGGTATGCTTCCTTTAAGAAAACATGGTCCAGGAGTATCTAGTCACTGAAGCTTCGGTCGAGTGCGCGAAGGAGGCGAGATGACGGGTTGTCATGCGATGCGGTGAGCATGCTAAAATGCCGATGGTGTTGTGAAGCCGTGGTGTTGTGCGATATGGCATAATATTGAGAATCAGCCGGACGCGCAAGCGGCCCGAGCGCTGGACAAACTAGTTGGAGGCTTGGAGATGAGGTAGAAGAAGGCAACTGAGAGAGTCAGGTCCAACAAACTCCTACTACCTCTTGTGTCGCATCCTCTTAGGCCCCTGCC
This sequence comes from Hordeum marinum, assembly GCA_022496015.1. Taxonomy (NCBI): domain Eukaryota; kingdom Viridiplantae; phylum Streptophyta; class Magnoliopsida; order Poales; family Poaceae; genus Hordeum; species Hordeum marinum. The sequence continues at coordinate 2,841,242 of CM039677.1, read as the reverse complement.
GCCACCCTCCTCCTCTTCATTCCCTCTCCTCCTCCGCCACCTCCTTAGCCATTTGGGTGCAATCAACAAGATGATGCCTGCACCGTGGTTCCCTCCTCCCTTTTCCCTAGTTTGGTTGGGTGGTGATTGTCGTAGAGGTGGTTGATGGCAAGGAAGATTCGTTGCTCTCACCCCTTGTTTATGTAGCCTTCGACTTCATCTACTTCTGCATCTTATATATGTCGTTTCTTTTATGTATTTATTTTCTCTATATATTCCTGATTGGTTGATGATTTTGTTTTCATTTTGCGCGCGCGGGAGGGGGGGAGGAGGGTTGCCGGATGTGGTTGATGACTTTGTTAATACAAAAAGGTGAGGCTCTTCTAGAGCCTCTTCTCCAAAAAGATACATGACTTGCTGGCTGGGGAGCGTGTAGTTTTTGATTGTCCATTTAGAGGAAAATAATACACTTTGGGTAGGTAATATGAAAATAGTATCATCTGATATTTTTATCAATCATTTTCTTTTTTCATAAATGCATAACTGCATGATATTTATATGGAAAATATGTTAATATCGAAGATACGCATTGGAGACAGTATTGACCTCTAGATCATCATCTACTTATAGACGAATGTTGTAAATATTGATAGCCATTTTTTTCCTATTTGATTCATTAATGAACCAGATCATGCCTCCTGCTCGTTGCTCTCACTGATGTTTCACAAGACATGAATTCATTAATTAATTTGTGTTGGGCTTCCTTTTTATAATGTAGGTGGGGCACGTTATTGCAAGACACTCGTCGGGGATACTACGCTGCTGGCTATTCCCAATCTTCAAAGTGATGCCTATCTTGATCCTCCCCGGAATTCCGTTCATATTGCATTTCAAGAGAAGGTTAACTATGCTTTACCTCTTATCACACTGAACCTAAATCCTCCATAGCATTTCTCTGTCTTCCTACCGTGACGTCAAATATATGTACTAATGATATGCTCAAACACAACATGTATGTATTATGCAGTTGTGAGTTCGAAGCAGATCACATTGGAATCCTGCTGCTCGCTGCTGCTGGAGTAGATCCCATGACAGCAGTTACGGTCATGCAAAAGGGAACAAAGCTGAGAGGGGAAGATTCAACATGGAGTGAATTATTCTCTTACTTCACTACCCACCCTTGAGGTAAGAAAAGGTGGCAATTTCTACTTCAGCCCAAGGATATGGAGGAGGCGTCAACACTATACAGACAAGTAATCCGTCATGCACAAGCTTGATTAGTTAATCATGACATGTTCTTGATGTACAAAAGCTTTTTAGGAGTACACAAATTACTCATTAGTAGCATCGAATTTTAAGAGAAGGCTTCTTGTGCCGTCTCTCAGATTAATTTTTTTGGTAAATAACTAGACCATGATGGGTGGCTTCTGGCATGCATTTCGTTACATCAATGTTTCTTTCAATAAAATGAATGTTTTTTTTGTAAATATATAGACATAAAATGTGAAACTGAAATTACATTTAAATGAGCTGGTATATATGTTTATCGGTATTTGAAGAGATGATTTTTTTTGTATGTATGTAATTTGGTAACAACACAACAAAATTAAACTTACATGAACTGATCTAAGGAGCGTGTGTCACGGCACGGATCCATCACAAGGAAACTAAATGACTGTTTTAAGAAAAATAGGATAACTGTTAGATTTATAAAACATGAAATATCCGAATTATCATTTCCAGATATACAAGTATGGCCGCCAAATATTTTTTATTACATTTTGGTTGCCAAATGGAACAAAAAAAGGTATCACATTACATCCCCTTGAGAGGGTAGCATATTCTGCTCTTGTGGATAATTTGACTCTTTTTCAGAATTTGAACGTCTAGTTCTCAAGGAATTCTCGCAGTGGAACACTATTAGCATTCCTTAGGTTCTAATAAAACATAGTTTTCAATGAAATTAAGGACGGTATAAGCGAACCTAATACCTGTCCTCACAACGATTTGCGTTTTGAGCCGTCAGTTTTCGTGATCTAGGAGTTTCTGGCCGTCGGATTTCTGTCTAAAGTGAACTGTCACGCATGTGGTAAATATACTAGGCCTACTGTCTGCTTTTCAGCTGCTCCACAGGCCGAAATGGTGGCCTGTGGTAAACTGGGCTCCGAGCCCATCTAACCAACCAAGGACAGCCCATTTGGTCTGATGTGTGTCGCCGGATAACCTAAACCAACCCCACCCCTTCAGATCTTCTACTCCTTCCACGCGGATAAAGTGTGGCGGGGACATGGCAGCACGTCCGCTTCCCACGCTCGCCGCAGCCTTCCCGCGTCGGGATGCGATTGGGCATGGCGCTGCCCCCCCCCCCCCCAGCGCTCGCGCACTACGGTTTACAGGGAGGAGGAGCGCGGACGCTAGGGCTTCGGACGACGAGAAGGAGGACGACCACTGGCGGAGGCGTACTAGGGCCTCTAGCAACGGGTGGCATGACCATCGCGGCAAGTGCCTCCGCCTGAGCCCCAGCTTGGAGTCGGATCCTCTTCTTTTGCCTTGCTTAGCCAGATGTTTCACCGGTGACAAACAGTCGGGATGCCAGATGTTTCACCGGTGACAAACAGTCGGGATCCTGTCTGATCCAGGCCAGAGAGACTCACCGGTGGAAGAAGTACCCCGACAAAGATGAAAAAGTTAGATGAGCTATTCCCGGAGATCTCTTTTGTTACATAAACTTATGAAAAAGGCGTCCTGCGTTTATCTCGTAGTGGAATAGTTAGAATGGTGTGTAATTAGATGAATGTTTTTCTCTTAGTAGCGATTAATCATATTTCAAATTTCCATATGTATATAATCTCTGAACCAAAAAGGATCCTCCAAAAACTTCAGGCCATACGCTTTACGTGGTACTATATCACGCAATGTAGCAGCCAGTTGCCACCTCCTTCATTTAATCAGAGATTTCTGGTTCTCTCGATGGAGTTGTGCAGATAAATCATCTACTGCCTCCGGTCCAAATTAATTGTCGCAGTGACAATTAACAATTAATTTGGATTGTAGGGAGTAGCAATTTCAACTGGTATTGCATAAGGACAATAGAGAATTAGAAAAAAAATGGAGAGAGAGAGATGAAGAATGATATGAGCTGCAGATTCTACTGTAATTATATGTTTTTTTTAGCACTACTGTAATTATTGGTTTTTTTTGAGACAATCTTGCGAGACCTTTATTCAGGAGTTCAAAATGTTTACAGGTACAGAATCAAGATTACCGGGATGGCCTAACCAAATATGGCGGCCCACCCCTAAGTGCAAACTCCGTCTCGCTAAATTGTGATCCTCGAAATTCGAGCTCCAAAATTCAAGGGCAAAGGTACATGCCACAAAAGAACTGTTGTGATATATAATTTCCGTTATGATGGCTCCATAACTTGCCTTGTTCTGCTGTTTGATGTCATCCACTGCCACTTTGCTATCTGATGCGACAAGTATCCTTTGCAGGATTAAATCATCCACGAGGGCTAGCGCCTCCCTAACTGCCAAAACCTCCAAAGTTGTGGGATCGTTAACACCTCTGATAACCAAGGATGATGCCCCTGGAAATTTCCCTCGTGGTCGCGGCATATAGCAGCTATAGCCCCTCCCCCTTGATTTTCAGCCACCGCTGCATCGCCGTTTATCTTGAAGAGCATATCAGGAGGCTGTAGCCAACTGGTTGGGCATACCAGAGTTTACTTCCTTATGTGCTCCTGAAGCTTAGCGATGGATTCCAAATCCGATATATATGACAGGATGAACTTGTTTATTGACACCGGGCTCTAAAAAATATCCTCATAGATGGCCTTTCTTCTTGTTCTCCCAACTGCCAACAGCGTCACCACCAAGAGTACATATTCCTTTTGGGAAAGATCATCATGTAACTTAAACAGCCAATTCTTGGCATTGGTGTCTTGGTTTCGGCTCATCTTGTCTACCAACTCTCCATCAGTTAATGCCCATATACACCTAGACATGGTGCAATCTAGAAGGCCGTGCCTCCAGGAGTCCTCTCCTCCGCATAATAGACATGAAGATCAAGTAGCCATGTGACGGTGAAGAAGTAGCTCTGCCGTTGGTATCGATTGCTGCGCCAGACGCCATGCAAATATTTTGAGTTTTGACGGTACCTGCATGTGCCATAGAGATGTCCATGCCTTGCTCGTATACATATCTAATGATCCCTTGTTCTCTGCTAGCCAATTTCCCCCATTCCCCCGAGCGTTCAGAATCATACGGTATGCTGATCTGACTGTAAACTTCCCACTTCTCTCATGACCCCAGGACCAAAAATCTTCTACGTTCCGGGTACATAGAGGGATCGATAGAATGGCGTTAGCATCAATAGGCAGGAACACCGATCGGATCAGGTCTTCCCTCCAAGAAGCAGAAGTGACGTCGATCAGCTCGGAAACCAGCTTCAGTGGAGTCCCCGACTGTGGTGTGATTGGTCGCATAGAGCCAGCCCTCGGTATCCAGTTGTTCTCCCATATATCCGTTGTTTGGCCATTCCCGATCCTTTGAATGATACCATGTGTGAGTATGTTTCTGCCATCTAATATGGCCCTCCATATCTGGGAAGGCTTGCTACCCAGCTCGGCTTCTAGCACTAACAGGTTTGGATAGTAGGTTGCTTTAAGGATCCTTGCACTAAGAGAATTTGGGTCATCCAGTAACCGCCATGCTTGTCTCGAAAGTAGAGCAAGATTAAAAATTTCTATGTGTCTAAAGCCCAATCCTCTAAGGTGTTTGGGTTTTGTCATCTCATCCCAGGAGACCCAGCATCGTTTCCTTTTGCCTTGTTTACTCCCCCACCAAAACTGCCTAATGATAGATGTGACATTATCGCATAAACCCCTCAGCAATCTAAAACATGCCATGGAATATACTGGAATTGCTTGGGCTACTGATTTAATAAGCACCTCCTTCCCTGCAGCAGAAAGTAACTTCTCCATCCGGCCTCTTACCTTCTCCCAAACTCTGTCTCGTAGATATTTAAAAGTGCCCATCTTAGCATGGCCTACATCAGTAGGCATTCTCAGATATCTCTCACTCAGAGATTCGTTGTGCACATTCAGCCCCTGTGTGATGGCGTCTCTCATGACTTGTGGGCAACCTTTGCTGAAGAAAATATAGGATTTTTCATGATTAATTCGCTGCCCTGATGCACTACAATATGTTTCCAGCAGGTTTGATACCATCGTAACCCCCTCGACACTTGACTTAAAGAGCAACATGCTATCGTCAGCAAAAAGGAGATGGTTAACAGACGGAGCTGTGGATACCACCTTAATCCCTTCAAGTGCGGACGACTGAGAACTGGTTTTTAAAAGGCATGAAAGGCCCTCTGCTGCTATTAAGAAAGGTAAGGAGAGATTGGATCTCCCTGTCGGATACCTCTGGTTGGTGTGAATTCTTCTAGTTTCTCCCCGTTGAATAGGACTAAAAAGGACACTGACCGAACCATATTCATCCCCATCATAGCCTGGAGATAGTCCCAATCCAATCTGTCATATGCCTTCATCATGTCCAACTTCAAAGCATAAAAGCTATTTGTCTTGGCCCTACTTCTCTTCATAAAATGTAGACATTCGTAGGCACAAATAATGTTATCTGTGATTAACCGACCCGGTACAAAGGCTGACTGCTCTTCAGACATTATTTCTGGGAGGATTAGTTTCAATCTGTTTGCAATCACTTTAGAGGCAAGTTTATAAATAACATTACACAAACTTATTGGTCGGAACCAAGAAAGTTGAGTTGGGTTCAGAACCTTCGGTATGAGAACCAGTACCATGTTGTTGACACACTTTGCATCCTCCTCGCCCTTCACTACTCTGACCATTGCTTTCAACTCATTCGTGTCCTCAGTTACAACCCCAAGTGAATTAGCAAGGGCCTTAATCATATATCTCTTGCGTTGCTGCCTAGCTCGGAGGTGAAAAAAACATGTGTTACGATCTCCAGTCGAGAGCCACTCCAGCCTGGAGCGCTGCCGCCACATGAGTTCTTCTCTGTGGTACATTTCGATCAATTTTTCATTTATTTTAAGCTCGACATGCGTTGGTATGGTCCTGGCTGGGTCGATGCGTAATCTATCAAGTTCCAGTTTCAGACTTTTAATTTCTTTCTGAATAGAACCAAAAGTGTTCTAATTCCACGATCCCAAATCTGCAGCCACTGTGTTTAGTTTCTTTCGCAAACCGTCAATCCCTTCTACCAGACCTCCCGTACTCCAGCTCAGCTGTAGTGTTTCCTTCCAGGTTTTGTGTGTCTCCCACATAACCTCATACTTAAAGCTTCTTTTGCGGTTTGCTTCCACCCCTTCATGAAAATTCAGCAGTATCGGGCAATGATCTGAAGTGGCGGCTGTCAGATGCTTAAGGTGTGCTGCAGAAAATTTCTCGTTCCATGCTGCAGATGCTAGGGCATGATCCAGACGGACCGGAGTGTAGCTGCCTCCCACAACCTTCTTTTCATATGTCCAGAACCGTCCTTGGTAGCCAATATCCATTAGCATGCAAACGTCGACCGCGTCATGGAAGCCCTGTATCTGAGAATTGCTTCGCTCTCCTATGCCATCGTGTTCCTCTGGGACATAGTACTTCGTTGAAGTCACCAATACAAACCCAAGGGATATTGCACAAAGTACTTATCCACTTCAAAACGTCCCATGTTTGGTGCCGTAGATGTGTTCGGGCTTCCCCATAGATCAGAGTCATTCTCCATGGGTCATTCCTAGGATCATCAATCGAGCAGTCAATATGATACACTGTATAACCTAGAATCTCCACTTTTATTGGATTGTTCCAGAAAATTCCTAAACCACCGCTTCTGACTATCCATGGCAAAACCATTATCATAACCTATTGTTCCAACTAGCTTTTCTACTCTTGTTCTATCTATTTGAGTTTAGACAATACATAAAAAAGTAGGGGCAAAATTCTTCGCGATTTCGCGAAGTTCTTGAACCGTTGCAGCGTTGCCCGCACGACGACAGTTCCAACTCAAGATACTCATTGCGCCCGGCGGCACTCCTCGAGGGAGCCCGCCGATGATGCTTCAGTGGTTGGTGCTGTCTCCATATATGTCTCCTCATTGTCCTCCTTGTTTCCCAACTTTTTTGGCCTCTTGTTTTCCTTTCGTGGCGACACATATGCCGGTGGAAGGGGAGGGACCAACGACTGTTTCTCCAGAGCCACAATCTCCTTCATGTTGTTTCCATCTCCAGGTTCTAAAGCCCCAATGACTTGGTCCTCCACCGATGGACTCGGTACATATTCAGTGGATGCGTGTTTATTTTTCAGGGATCCTTCGCCTGCCCCTTCCACGCAAATGGGTTTCTCAACTGCTACCACTAAATGCCCTTGCTCCTTCCCACCATTCATCGGTGCCTTATCAAAATTTTGATTCTGCCGTTGTGCATTGAAGTGCCAGCTCTGGTTGGGATTGTAGGGTTCCCTCCCTCTCCCTCGCCCTCCTGTATTCCAGGGGCCTCCTCTTCCACGCTGTGCTCTAGAGTTGCCCCGGCCGGTCGACGTGATGCAAACGTTATCCGCCATCACAAAATCTCCCATTCAAAGGTAGCCTCGTCATGAACTCCGTCGCCACATTCCTCATGCCAGTGTCCAAATTCTCCACAGTTGTAGCAGAAGATTGGGAGTTTCTCATATTTCACGCGATATCTAACCCTCTCTCCTCCTTTTCTGCCCGTGACGAAGCGCTTTATCTTGGTGTTAACATCAATCTTGACCCTTACCCTTACGAACTCCCCAAAGAAGCCCGCTGGGAGTTTTAGCTGTACCTCCTCCAGCTCTCCAATGCGAGACGCCATGCCTCTCACCGCTGGCTCAATCAAGAAGTTATCCGGTAGTAGATGGATTTGTGCCCAGATCGACAGCCTATCTAGCACAATGCTCTCTGGATTTTTGAATCCATCGTATTCCTTCATGATCACCGCCTGATCCCTGACCAACCAGGGACCGTCCATCATCGCCTTGTTCCAGTCCGCTAGGCAGCCAAACTGTGTTGTGAACAGATTATCTTTGATCTGCCTCCATACCACCGGTTTCGCGGGATTCCAGGCCGCCCGCATGTTGCCGTACAGAGCATTAGGGCTGAAACTCTTTGGCGTGTGCACCCGTGCGATGGCAAGCCACTTCGCCGGTGCTCCTAGATCCAGCAGCTCTTCTTCCCACATGAAGTCATCATCCTCCTCTTCCTGTAGATTCAGCCGCGCTAGTAGTTTCTCCGCGGTCTCTCTCCCTCGCTGACCTTGCGAACTAGAACTCGCCGCCATCTTCTCTAGATCCAAAACGCCCCTTCCGCGAAAAACCTCCCTAGCAAGACAAAAAAACCTGGAGCCAAGGCCGGGAAAGATCGCAGAGGATCTCCCGTAGTCAGCCTGAGTCCCTGGGATAGCCTATAGGGAGACGGTGGTAAGCAGAGATAAATTCCGGCTCGATCGCCGGAAGACGTCGAAGCCCTAGTTCTTCCGCCTAGGGGAGTTCCTGCGGATCCTATAGAGTAAGTTTGTTGGATACTACTGTAATTGTTGGTGATATGCGGTGGCAGTGGAATACATGCTTCGGGCCTTATGTACACAACTGTAACGGGAATCAAAGCCCATCAGGTTCCGATGCTACGGCCCGTAAATTAGAGCTACTACGTAGGTAGGCACGTGTGATTCAAAAAAAAAAGCGTAGGTAGGCACGTAGGAGTTACCGCGATGCAAGTCCTACTCGGTCTGTGTGTCTGTCTGTCCCTACAAATTGCGAGTATTATCTGTCCAAGTCGCTCGGTACAACTTGTGTAATAATAACCCAACGAAAAGAAGATGCCGATCAACAAGTCGCTGGCCGTCCTCTCCCGACTGCTCGGACCTTGCCGGAGTCGCCGTCCACCGCTGCTCCCCGTCGTCTCCCAGTGCTACCGCCAGCACATGTCTGCAGTAGTAGAGCACCTCTCATCCCGCCCACGGACGTATAGCCGTGCCACAACTCCCAGGGTTCCCTCCCGGTGGTATAACGACCCGAGGAAGGTGGCTACGGCAACCGCTCTAGTAACCGCTGGGGCCGCGGTCGCTGTCAATCTCAAGTACCGCGAGACCGTGCCTTTCACCGGGCGCACCCACTTGGTGGTCTTGTCTCCGAAAGAGGCTCGTGAGCGCGACAAATCCGAGTTTGCCAAGTTGAAGAATGAGCATGCCTCCAACATCCTCGGCCCACATCACCCAGACACCGTCCGTGTCCGCCGCATCGCCCGTGAGATCATCGCCGCTGCCCACGTTGCATTCGACATCAAGCACAAGGCGACGAGACCAACTTTGTGGCACAATGCTGGGCTCAACTGGATGGATGGGCTTGCCTGGGAGGTGATTGTCGCCAGGGACCGTCCCGCGTATGCGGAATGTTTGCCGGCGCGGGAAAAATTATCGTGGACACTCAACTGCTCGAGCTTTTCAAGACCGACGCTGAGATTGCTTTTTTTATTGCGCACGAGGTTCCATCCTGCACTTCATTATAGAATTTATACTTTATTGCTCCCTCCGTACAAGGAAAACAATAACGGCCAAACTTAAATACGAGTATATACGTGTGATTAGTAGGCATGTTTTATGTCTAAATATAGGATTATATATGAGCATGCATGTTTTATGTCTAAATAGACTCATTGTGGTTAATCGATTAATCAACCTAGTACATGGACTTACCGTTGTTTAATTACTCTCTCTATATGTAGGTTGGGCACGTTATTCAAAGGGACACATCATCGATAATGTACAGCAACTGGTGCTTACGAATCCTTGATGCAATGCCATATTTGGGCCTCGTTATGTTGCCTACATTACGAAGGTACATACACATGATCCAACACTTAACTAGACTAGCACTTAATTTAATGGTGTGATTGATTTCTTTAAGCCACGTTCTTAGCAAACACCATTTTGTTATCACAAATATTTCATACCATATCATAATATAACGTGTTTGTGTAGCTAACTAGTTATCTGCTGTGTAGGAATGAGGTAGATGCGGATTACATTGCAATGTTGCTACTCGCTGCTGCAGGATACGATCCACGTATGGCTTCTCTCGTCTGGTACAAGTTCGCAAAGATGCAAGGAGATTCGACGACCAAAATGAAAATTTTAATATCTCACTTCGATGTACATCCTCCCCGAAGGACAAGACTAGATCTTCTGTTGGAACCCAGGGTCATGGAAGAGGCATTAGATCTTCAAAAACAAGTGGTAACTAGTCTTTTTGAGGGGAAGTAGTAACTTCTACTGTTAGGACATACTCTATCTCGACTAAAATGTTGTTTAATTTTCCTTTTATTTTTCCTCTTCGCTTTTTTGCTTATAAATCGAGCCCTTTTAAGATTATCACTTTTACCCGTACCTAGTTAATTTGCAGAGTTGATTTTGTTAACTAGTGGGACCAAATTACTAGCGTGTGCTGAAGCACTGAGGCACATTAAAAATAAGAATTATTACACGGTGATTAAAAATAAAATTTATAATCTAAAATTATTAGTTCTCAGGTTTCTATACTTTATTTTTGATAATAAAAAAATCAAAGAAAAATAAAACCTCAACGATCCATATCCATGTATTAAAATTGACATGGCATAAAAAATAAATTACGATGATATAGGTAAAAATTTCATGTTTCTAATGAAAAATTGCGATGCTCCTAATAATAATATTTGCATGCTCCTGAAAACAAAATTGCCAGGCTGTTGACAGGGATTTCAAGTGTTTTTTCTTTTTGAACATAATGGGATTTTCTAAAGCATTGACATCCTCACAAAAAAGGGTTGTATCTATGGCAAACAAAATTTCTAAAATTGCCGAGTGTACAAAGAGAATTTATCTAAAATTTGACACGTGGACATGATAAAATTATGAAATTGGCATAATTTTTGAAATTAAAAAAATGTGTAAACTTGCCATTGAAGACATAAGTAGAGAAATGCCAAAAGGTCAATATAGTAAATTTGTTGTTCTCAATACAATAAAACTGTCATGGTCAATACAATATATTTGAGATGGTGATTACAACAAAATTGCTGTGATGCAAAAGGGAAAATTGACATGTTGTTTAGAACAGTGTATGCTGAAATTGTCATACGCCGGTACTAACAAATTTCAGAAAAAATACATGTTTTGTAGGTAAGATAGCAAAACTTTGACGATTTATCACTAAAACATGGCTAAGAATCTCAAACTTTGCCATCATTTTAGAAAAAAATCATGCTTTGAGTACAAAAATATATAAGAATTCCGCCATGATATTTAAACAAAATATTCCATGTAACTTCAGAAAATAATTTCCATGTATTTTAGAACCTTTTTCTCATTTTTGCAATGGACTATAACTAACAATTTCAAACATGGCAAAACGTGGGCATAATTATCAAGAAATCATGGCAAAAAAATATATCAAAATTTCCCCTCTATAGAGGAAAACAAAACGTTCTGGTTTTTCCTACAAAGTATGCCAAACAAACATCCAACTTTTGCCATGTTTTTTGAGGAAAATGCCATGCTTTGAGTACACAAATTTTCATGAATTTTGCATGATATTTAAAACAAAAAAATCATGTCGGTTTAGAAATAATTACTATGTTTGCGGCTGCTGTTGTGGGTGCACATTCCCGTGTCTTGTGTCTAGACCTGGCGAAGAACATTCTCTTTTCCGCATCTTAGCTTCTACACCTTATCATTGGATACATGTTCATGAGCGGGGGATTAGGTTAAGTTACTTTGGTCGGCCTGGCTACTCAAGGGGCCGTTAGGTTTTCTAGCCCCACCGCCACCTCCCTTAAGAGCACCCTCGCCGCCGCCGTTGGCCTGTGGCGGGTCTCAAGCGGCGGTAATGCCTCCCCCGCCTCCTTCTCTCCCAACCCCACTCCCGCACCTCCTGGTGCCACCCAATGGATATCTCGTTAGTAGCAGCAGCTCTCGAACATCTTTCTTCATGGCGGGCGACATGTTTGGTCGGGTCCTCGTGGCGCCATGATGTCTTCTCCTGTCCCATCATATGTTGCTTTATCAAGAATTGTCATGCAATTCCATCAACAGAAAACAGTATTGACCTTTTGATGGGCCACACCTCGCACTTGGACAACCTCTTTGTTGTCTCATCGATAGCCTCGTCAATGTTGACAAGGTTAGATACTTTGTTGTACAAATCTAAGAGCTAAGGATTAACCGTTGTTGCCGCACTAGTATCATGAATAACATCTTTACCTTGGATCTTGACGTCTTTGACGTTGGTGGCTATTTCACGATGAATATTGAGCTTGGTGACCTTCTTGCAAGTCTTCTTGACGAACCCAAAGAAGTTATGTGGCTTGGTCGGCTCAAGAAGCTCGACACACACCAATAAGGTGTCGAGGCTGTCCTCGATAGCGAAGGACAGCTGATGACCCACAAGTATAGGGGATCTATCATAGTCCTTTCGATAAGTAAGAGTGTCGAACCCAACGAGGAGTAGAAGGAAATGACAAGTGGTTTTCAGTAAGGTATTCTCTGCAAGCACTGAAATTATCGGTAACAGATAGTTGTGTGATAAGATAATTTGCAACGGGTAGCAAGTGACAATAGTAACAAAGGTGCAGCAATATGGCCCAATCCCTTTTGTAGCAAGGGACAAGCCTGAACGAACTCTTGTATAAGGTAAAGCACTCCCGAGGACACATGGTAATTATTGTCAAGCTAGTTTTCATCATGTTCATATGATTCGCGTTCGCTACTTTGATAGTTTGATATGTGGGTAGACCGATGCTTGGGTGCTGTCCTTACTTGGACAGACATCCCACTTATGATTAACCCCTCTCGCAAGCATCCGCAACTACGAAATAAGAATTAAGACAAATTCTAACCATAGCATTAAACTAGTGGATCCAAATCAGCCCCTTGCGAAGCAACGCATAAACTAGGGTTTAAGCTTCTGTCACTCTAGCAACCCATCATCTACTTATTACTTCCCAATGCCTTCCTCTAGGCCCAAATAATGGTGAAGTATCATGTAGTCGACGTTCACATAATACCACTAGAGAAGAGACAACATACAACACATCAAAATATCGAACGAATACCAAATTCACATGACTACTAGTAGCAAGACTTATCCCATGTCATGAGGAACAGATGTAACTACTCACAAAGCATAATTATGTTCATGATCAGAGAGGTATTGAATAGCATTAAGGATCTGAACATATGATCTTCCACCAAGTAAACCAACTAGCATCAACTACAAGAAGTAAATAACACTACTACCAACCCTACAAGTACCAAGCGGAGTCGCGAGACGGAGATTGGATACAAGAGATGAACTAGGGTTTGGAGGTGAGATGTTGCTGATGAAGATGTTGATGGAGATGAGTCCCCTCCGATGAGAGGAGTGTTGGTGATGACGATGGCGACTATTTCCCCCTCCGGGGGAGAAGTTTCCCCGACAGGACGGCCCTGCCGAAGCTCTAGATTGGTTCTGCTCAAGTTCCGCCTCGTGGCGGCGGCGTTTCTTCCCGAAAGCCCTCTCTTTTTTTTTTCTGGGATGAAACCCTCCGTATATAAGAAGATGGGGGCCAGAGGGGCTACAGGGGGCCCACGAGCCCCCCAGGCACGCCCAGGGGGGTGGGGCGCGCCTGGCAGGCTCGTGGCCTCCTTGTGACTCCCCTCTTGTATTTCTTCCGCCCAGTATTTTTGATATATTCCAAAATAATTCCTTGCTGATTTTCACGGCTTTTGGAGTTGTGCAGAATAGACATCTCAAACTTGCTCCTTTTCCAGCCCAGAATTCCAGTTGCCGGCATTCTCCCTCTTCATGTAAACCTTGTAAAATAAGAGAGAAAAGGCATAAGTATTGTACCATAATGTATAATAACATCTCATAATGCGATAAATATCAATATAAAAGTATGATGCAAAATGGACGTATCAACTCCCCCAAGCTTAGACCTCGCTTGTCCTCAAGCGGAAGCCGACATGGATAAATATGCCAACATGTTTAGAGATAGAGGTGTCGATAAAATAAAGTACGGGCATGCAGGCATCATGATCATATTTAGAACAACAATATCGTCATATAATCCCTTATGCTAAAGTGACAATTCTTTCACAATGTAAAGCATGCATCAAGAACCTTATTGAGAATTAACAACCAATAGTCTTTAGTCATTGAAGCAATTGCAATTTATCATAACAACGGAAAGAGTCAAATAAGAGCTTGTAAAGAAAATTCACATACTCAATCATCTTTTAGTCTTCTACAATTGCTAAAACTCACGTGGTACTCATGAGATCAAAGTTTTAGTTGGACATAGAGAAAGATAGGGGCTTATAGTTTCTCCTCCCAACTATTTACCTCAAGGTTAATGTCAACAATAATAATTCATGATTACTTACTTCCAAGTTGATATATGAATATAGATCTTTCCCTAGCACATGACGCTTGCCAGGATAATGGCAAAATAAGGAATTGGTGTCGAACATCATGACTCTTTTAAAGATAAAAATTAATGGTACAAGATAGGCCCTTCGCAGAGGGAAGCAGAGGTCGTCATGCACTTTTGAGGTTTGGATGTGTGATCTCTTAGTGTGAAGGAACGTAACTTTATATTGCCTCTTGTGATAAAGAACTTTATTATGCAGTCCGTCGCTTTTATGTCTTCCTCATCACAGGTTCGTACAAATCTTATTTTCCACACACTAATAGATCATACATATTTAGGGAGTAATTTTTATTGCTTGTACCGATGACAACTTACTTGAAGGATTTTATTCAATCCATAGGTAGGTATGGTGGACTCTCATGGCAAAACTGGGTTGAGGGTTTTATGCATGCACAAGTAGTATCTCTACTTAGTGCGGAAGTTTTGGCTGATATTGGAAGCAAGCGTCACATGCTAAAGGATCTATAATCACATAACATTGTTCGGAACCAAGAAAACATAATTCATTATGTTGTCTTCCTTGTCCAACTTCTACTTCTTAGCATGTAATAGTTTAATGAGTGTTTGATGTCTACTACGCAACCTTCTCCTTGTAGACGTTGTTGGGCCTCCAAGTGCAGAGGTTTGTAGGACAGTAGCAATTTTCCCTCAAGTGGGTGACCTAAGGTTTATCAATCCGCTGGAGGCGTAGGATGAAGATGGTCTCTCTCAAGCAACCCTGCAACCAAATAACAAAGAGTCTCTTGTGTCCCCAACACACCCAATACAATGGTAAGTTGTATAGGTGCACTAGTTCGGCGAAGAGATGGTGATACAAGTGCAATATGGATGGTAGATATAGGTTTTTGTAATCTGAAAATATAAAAACAGCAAGGTAATTAATATTAAAAGTGAGCACGAACGGTATTGCAATGCGGGGAAACAAGGCCTAGGGTTCCTACTTTCACTAGTGGATGTCCTCTCAACAACGATAACATACTTGGATCATATAGCTAGCCCTCAATGTGCAACAAAGAGTCACTCCAAAGTCACTAATAGCGGAGAACAAACGAAGAGATTATTGTCCGGTACGAAACCACCACAAAGTTATTCTTTCTGATCAATCTATTCAAGAGTCTGTAGTAAAATAACATGAAGCTATTCTTTCCGTTCAATCTATCCTAGAGTTCGTACTAGAATAACACCTTAATACACACATCAACCAAAACCCTAATGTCACCTAGATACTCCATTGTCACCTCAAGTATCCGTGGGTATGATTATACGACATGCATCACACCATCTCAGAATCATCTATTCAACCAACACATAGAACTTCAAAGTGTGCCTCGAAGTTTCTACCGGAGAGTCAAAACATGTGCCAACCCCTATGCATAGGTCACGAAACCCGAAATTTGATCACCAAAACATACATCAAGTACTCACATGAATATCCCATTGTCACCGCAGATAGACATGGGCAAGACATACATCAAGTGTTCTTAAAGACTCAATCCGATAAGATAACTTCAAACGGAAAACTCAATTCATTACAAGAAGGGAGAGGGGGAAGAACATCATAAGATCCAACGATAGTAGCAAAGCCCGTAGTACATCGAGATCAAGGCATCTCAAGAACACGAGAGAGAGAGAGAGAGAGAGAGATCAAACACATAGTTACTGGTACATACCCTCAGCCCCGAGGGTGGACTACTCCCTCCTCGTCATGGAGATCGCCGGGATGATGAAGATGGACACCGGAGATGGTACCCGTCCGGCAGGGTGCCGGAACGGGCTCCCGATTGGTTTTTGGTGGCCACAGAGGCTTGCGGCGGCGGAACTCCCGATCTAGGTTTAGTTCTGATGGTTTCTCTATTTATAAGACCGTACGGCGTTGATAACAAGTCGAGTGGGCCCACGAGGGAGTCACGAGCCTCCCAGGTACGGCCAGGGGGTTGGCCGCGCCTCCCAGGTGTTGGGGAACGTTGCATGGGAAACAAAATTTTCCTACGCACTCGCAAACCTATCCATGGTGATGAGCATCTACGAGAGGGAGAGTGGATCTACGTACCCTTGTAGATCGCTAAGCGGGAAGCGTTAAGAAACGCGGTTGGTGTAGTCGAACTTCTTCGCGATCCAAATCGCCGAGCGTCCCACGATCCAATCACGAACCGTCCTGCGAACCAATCACGAACCGTCCCGCGATCTCGTCACGATCCGCCCCACGATCTAATCACGAACGTCTCGTAGCCTTGATCACGATCCTTCCGATCTAGTACCGAACGGACGGCACCTCCGCGTTCAGCACACGTGCAGCTTGATGACGATCTCTACCGTCCTAATCCAGCAAGAGGAGGTGGACAGGAGAGAGAGTTCACCGGCAGCGTGACGGCGCTCCGGTGATGGTGGTGGTGGAGCAATTCCGGCAGGGCTTCGCCTAAGCACTGCGGAAATCTAGTCTAGAGGAGCACCGGTGGAACGGGTAGCACGTGGCCGTAAAAAGTGTGCCAAACCCTAGCTATCCACCAATATATATAGGAGGAGAGGCAGCCAAGGCCTCTTGGTTCGGCCAGCTAGGAGGAGGCAATCCTAGTTGCCCTCCAATCCTAGTTGGACTAGGATTGCTTTCCTATTGGCTGATTTTCTCTTTTTCCTATTTTTCCTTTAGGAAAATCTCTTCCTACGCCATGGGCCTTTGTGGCTGGGTTTACCAGCCCACTAAGGGCTGGCTAACACCCTCCCACAGCCCATGTACCTCTTGGGGTCGAAATACCCCTCCCGGAGGTCCCCTGGTACACTACCGGCACTCCCGGTACACTACCGATGAGCCCGAAACTTTTCCGGCGACCAAACTGGGACTTCCTATATATGAATCTTTACCTCTCGACCATTCCGGAGCTCGTCGTGACGTCCGGGATCTCATCCAGGACTCCGAACAACCCTCGGTCACCACCATACATAATTCTACACTACCGAAACGTCACCGAACTTTAAGTGTGTGCAGACCCTGCGGGTTCGAGAACAATGTAGACATGACCGAGACACCTCTACGGCCAATAACCAATGGCGGTACCTAGACGTCCACATTGGTTCCTACATATTCTACGAAGATATTATTGGTCGAACCTCTATGTCAAGGATTCAGTTAATCCCGTATAACGTTCCCTTTGTTCTTCGGTATGTTACTTGCCCGAGATTCGATCGTCGGTATCTCTATACCTAGTTCAATCTCGTTACCGGAAAGTCTCTTTACTCATTCCTTAATGCAAGATCCCTGCAACTAACAATTAGTCACATTGCTTGCAAGGCTTATTGTGATGTTGCAGTACCGAGTGGGCCCCCGAGATACCTCTCCGTCACACGGAGTAACAAATCCCAGTCTTGATCCATGCCAACTCAACAGACACCATCGGAGATACCTGTAGAGCACCTTTATAGTCACCCAGTTACGTTGCGACGTTTGATACACACAAGGCACTCCTCCGATATCCGTGAGTTGCATGATCTCATGGTCATAGGAACATATACTTTGACATGCAGAAAACAGTAGCAATAAACTGACACGATCATATGCTACGTTTGTAGTTTGGGTCTTGTCCATCACATCAGTCTCCTAATGATGTGATCCCATTATCAATTGACATCACATGTCAATGGCTAGGAAACCCTGATCATCTTTGATCAACGAGCTAGTTCACTAGAGGCATACTAGGGACATAGTGTTTGTCTATTTATCCACACATGCAATGTGTTTCCGATCACTACAATTACAGCATGGATAATAAACGATTATCATGAACAAGGAAATATAATAATAAACACTTTATATATTGCCTCTAGGGCATATTTCCAACAGTCTCCCACTTGCACTAGAGTCAATAATCTAGTTCACATCACTATGTGATTTACATGGTAATGAATCGAACACCCATATAGTTCTGGTGTTGATCATGTTTAGCCCTTGGAAGAGGTTTAGTCAACGGATCTGCAACATTCAGATCCGTGTGCACTTTGCAAATATTTATGTCCTTCTCCTCGATGTAGAACCGAATGGAGTTGAAGCGTCGCTTTATGTGTCTGGTCCTCTTGTGAAACCTTGGTTCCTTGCCTAGAGCAATGGCACCAGTGTTGTCACAAAACAGATTTATTGGATTCAGCGCACTAGGCACTACTCCAAGATCTGTCATGAACTGCTTCATCCAGACACCTTCCTTCACTGCCTCCGAGGCTGCGATGTACTCCGCTTCGCATGAAGAATCAGCTACCACGCTTTGCTAGGAACTGCACCAGCTTACCGCTTCCCCGTTAAGAATAAATACGTATCCGGTTTGCGATTTAGAATCGTCCGGATCAGTGTCGAAGCTTGCATCGACGTAACCCTTTACGATGAGCTCTTCATCACCTCCATAAACGAGAAACATGTCCTTAGTCCTGTTAAGGTACTTAAGGATATTCTTGACCGCTTGCCAGTGCTCCATTCCAGGATCACTTTGAAACCTTCCAGCCATACTTATGGCAAGGCTGACATCGGGTCTTGTGCACAGCATTGCATACATGATAGAGCCTATGGCTGAAGCATAGGGGATGACGCTCATCTTTTCTTTATCTTCTGCAGTCACTGAGCATTGAGTCTTACTCAACTTCACACCTTGTAACACAGGCAAGAACCCCTTCTTGGCCTGTTCCATTTTGAACTTCTTCAAAACTTTATCAAGGTATGTGCTCTGTGAAAGTGCTATTAAGCGTCTCGACCTATCTCTATAGATCTTAATGCCTAATATGAAAGCATCTTCTCCTAGGTACTTCATTGAAAAACTCTTATTCAAATATTCCTTCATGCTTTCCAGCATTTCTACATCGTTTCCGATCAGCAATATGTCATCCACATATAACACTAGAAACGCTACAGAGCTCCCACTCACTTTCTTGTAAATACAAGCTTCTCCATAAACTTGTATAAACCCAAACGCTTTGATCACCTCATCAAAGCGTTTATTCCAACTCCGAGATGCTTGCACCAGTCCATAAATGGATCGCTGGAGTTTGCAAACTTTGTCAGCTTTCTCTGGATCGACAAAACCTTCGGGTTGCATCATATACAACTCTTCCTCAAGGAAACCGTTGAGGAACGCCGTTTTGACGTCCATCTGCCAAATTTCATAGTCGAAATAAGCAGCTATTGCCAACATGATTCTGACAGACTTAAGCATCGCTACGGGTGAGAAAGTCTCATCGTAGTCAACTCCTTGAACTTGTGAAAAACCCTTTGCCACAAGTTGAGCTTTATAGACGGTGACATTACCGTCCGCGTCCGTCTTCTTCTTACAGATCCATTTGTTCTTAATGGCCTTTCGCCCTTTAGGTAGTACTTCCAAAGTCCATACTTTGTTTTCATACATGGATCCCATCTCAGATTTCATGGCCTCTAACCATTTCTCGGAATCCGGGCCCATCACTGCTCCTCTATAGCTCGTAGGTTCATTGTTGTCCAACAACATGACCTCTAAGACAGGGTTGCCGTACCACTCGGGAGTAGTACGCGTCCTTGTCGACCTACGAGGTTCAATAGTAGCTTGATCCGGAGCTTCATGATCATCATCATTAACTTCCTCTTCTACCGTCGTAGGTTCCACAGAAACATCTTTTTGTGCTGCGCTACTCTCTGGTTGAAGTAAAGGTTCAATAACCTCATCAAGCTCTATTTTCCTCCCACTCAATTCTTTCTAGAGAAACTCTTTCTCAAGAAATGTTCCGTTCTTAGCGACAAACACTTTGCCCTCGGATCTGAGATAGAAGGTATACCTGACTGTCTCTTTCGGGTATCCTAGGAAGACGCACTTTTCCGCTTTGGGTTCTAGCTTTTCAAGCCGAAGCTTTTTGACATAAGCATCACATCCCCAAACTTTAAGAAACGACAATTTCGGCTTTTTGCCAAACCACAGTTCATATGGCGTCGTCTCAACGGATTTTGATGGTGCCCTATTTAAAGTGAATGCAGCTGTCTCTAATGCATAACCCCAAAACGATAGTGGCAAATCGGCAAGAGACATCATAGAACGCACCATATCCAATAAGGTCCGATTACGACGTTCAGACACACCATTACGCTGTGGTGTTCCGGGCGGTGTCAACTGTGAAACAATTCCACACTGTCTTAAGTGACTGCCAAACTCATAACTCAGATATTCACCTCCTCGATCAGATCGAAGAAATTTAATCTTCTTGTTACGATGATTCTCAACTTCACTCTGAAGTTGCTTGAACTTTTCAAATGTTTCAGACTTGTGTTTCATCAAGTAAATATACCCATATCTACTCAAGTCATCAGTGAAGGTGAGAAAATAACGATAACCACCGCGTGCTTCGACATTCATTGGACCGCACACATCAGTATGTATGATTTCCAATAAGTCACTCGCCCGTTCCATTATTCCAGAGAACGGCGTTTTGGTCATCTTGCCCATAAGGCATGGTTCACATGTGTCAAGTGATTCAAAATCAAGTGACTCCAAAATTCCATCAGCATGGAGCTTTCTCATGTGTTTTACACCAATATGACCTTAACAACAGTGCCACAAGAAAGTGGTACTATCATTAACTACTCTACATCTTTTGGCATCAATGTTATGAACATGTGTGTCATCACTATCAAGATTCAATATGAATAAACCCCTAACATTGGGTGCATGACCATAAAAGATATTACTCATATAAATAGAACAAGCTTTATTCTCTGATTTAAATGAGTAACCGTCTCGCAATAAACAAGATCCAGATATAATGTTCATGCTTAACGCAGGCGCTAAATAACAATTATTTAGGTTCATTACTAATCCTGATGCTAATCGAAGAGAGAGCGTGTCGACGGCGATCACATCAACCTTGGAACCATTTCCCACGTGCATCGTCACTTCGTCCTTTGCCAGTCTTCGTTTATTCCGTAGTTCCTGTTTGGAGTTGCAAATGTGAGCAACCGAACCGGTATCAAATACCCAGGCACTACTACGAGAACTAGTATGGTACACATCAATAACATGTATATCATATATACCTTGTTTGTCGTTGGCCGCCTTCTTGTCAGCCAGGTACTTGGGGCAGTTCCGCTTCCAGTGACCAGTTCCCTTGCAATGAAAGCACTCAGTTTCTGGCTTAGGTCCATGCTTAGGCTTCTTTGTAGGAGTAGCAACTGCTTTGCCATCCTTCTTGGTTTTACCCTTCTTGCCTTTGCCCTTACCATTCTTCTTGAAACTAGTGGTTTTATTGACCATCAACACTTGATGTTCTTTCTGGATTTCAGACTCAGCGACTTTCAGCATTGCAAACAGCTCGGATGATGACTTGTTCATCCCATGCATGTTATAGTTCATCACAAAAATTTTGTAACTACGTGGCAATGATTGAAGAACTCTATCAATGATCGCCTCTTGCGGAAGGGCAATTCCCAACTCAGCCAGATGGTTTGAGTACCCAGACATTCTGAGTATATGCTCACTGATAGACCTGTTCTCCTCCATCTTGCAAGCATAGAATTTATCGGAGGTCTCATACCTCTCGATCCGGGCATTCTTCTGAAAGATAAACTTCAACTCCTGGAACATCTCATATGCTCCATGACGTTCAAAACGTCTTTGAAGTCCCGATTCTAAGCCATACAATATTGCACACTGAACTATTGAGTAGTCTACAGCACGAGCCTCCCAAGCGTTCTTAACGTCTTCGGAGGTCATGTCTTTTGGTTGGTCACCAAGCGGTGCATCAAGGACATATTCTTTCTGGGAAGCCATAAGGATAATCCTCAGATTACGGGTCCAATAAACAAAGTTACTTCCATCATCTTTCAACTTAGCTTTCTCTAGGAACGCATTAAAATTCAGGGGTGCTACTGCGCGAGCCATTGATCTACAACATAAATATGCAAAGGTTATTTAGACTATTGTTCATGATAATGAGTTTAGTTAATCGAATTACTAAAGTTCCCACTCAAATTGACATCCCTCAGGCCATCTGAGTGTCACATGATCCAAATTCACCAACTCGAGTCCGATCATCACGTGAGTTAAGTTGGCTTCAATGGTGAACATCACTATGTTGATCATATCTACTATATGACTCATGTTCGACCTTTCGGTCTCTTGTGTTCCGAGGCCATGTCTGTACATGCTAGGCTTTTCAAGTTTAACCCGAGTGTTCTGCACATGCAAATCTGGCTTGCACCCGTTGTATGTGAACGTAGAGTCTATCACACCCGATCATCACGTGGTGTCTCGACACGACGAACTTTCGCAACGGTGCACACTCGGGGAGAACACAGTTCATCTTGAAATTTAAGTGAGGGATCACCTTATAATGCTACCGTCGTACTAAGCAAAGCAAGGTGCATAAAAGGATTAACATCTCATGCAATTCATAAGTGACATGATATGGCCATCAACTTGTGTTTAAGATCTCCATCTTCAAAACACCGACATGATCTTCATCGTCACCGGCATGACACCATGATCTCCATCATCTTGATCTCCATCAACGTGTCGCCATTGGGGTTGTCACGCCCTGCATGCTTCTACTACTATTGCTACCGTAGCGATAAAGTAAAGCATTACATAGCACTTAATGATTGACACACAGGTCATACAATAATTAAAGACAACCCTATGGCTCCTGCCGGTTGCCGTATTCACCGACGTGCAAGTCATGAAAATCTATACATCACATGATCATCTCATACATCACATATATCTTATCATGTAATTGGCCATATCACATCACAACATACCCTGCAAAAACAAGTTAGACGTCCTCTAATTGTTGTTGCATGTTTTACGTGGCTGCTACGGGTATCTAGTAAGAACGATTCTCACCTACGCATAAACCACAACGGTGATACATAGATTGATTTTCAACCTACTCAAGGACCACCTTTGTCGGATCCGATCCAACTAAACTGAGACAAACTGTCGCCCGCAAGCCATCTAAGCAACAAGTTGCATCGAGGGAACCGGTCTCTCGTAAGCGTACGAGTAATGTTGGTCTGAGCCGTTTTATCTCACAATCCCGTTGAACCAAAATCCGACCAAGGGAGGAAGCAATCTAAGCATCAACGCCCAGAAACCTTTTGTGTTCTACTCGAGATCTCATCGAACCATCAACCTAGCTCATGATGCCACTGTTGGGGAACGTTGCATGGGAAAAAAAAATTCCTACGCACACGCAAACCTATCCATGGTGATGAGCATCTACAAGAGGGAGAGTGGATCTACGTACCCTTGTAGATCGCTAAACGGGAAGCGTTAAGAAACGCGGTTGGTGTAGTCGAACTTCTTCGCGATCCAAATCGCCGAGCGTCCCACGATCCAATCACGAACCGTCCCGCGAACCAATCACGAACCGTCCCGCGATCTCGTCACGATCCGTCCCACGATCTAATCACGAACGTCTCGTAGCCTTGATCACGATCCTTCCGATCTAGTACCGAACGGACGACACCTCCGCGTTCAGCACACGTGCAGCTTGATGACGATCTCTACCGTCTTGATCCAGCAAGAGGAGGTGGAGAGGAGAGAGAGTTCACCGGCAGCATGATGGCGCTCCGGTGATGGTGGTGGTGGAGCAATTACGGCAGGGCTTCGCCTAAGCACTGCGGAAATCTAGTCTAGAGGAGCACCGGTGGAACGGGTAGCACGTGGCCGTAAAAAGTGTGCCAAACCCTAGCTATCCACCAATATATATAGGAGGAGAGGATAGGAGAGGCATCCAAGGCCTCTTTGTTCGGCCGGCTAGGAGGAGGCAATCCTAGTTGCCCTCCAATCCTAGTTGGACTAGGATTGCTTTCCTATTGGCTGATTTTCTCTTTTTCCTATTTTTCCTTTAGGAAAATCTGTTCCTGCGCCATGGGCCTTTGTGGATGGGTTTCCCAGCCCACTAAGGGCTGGCTAGCACCCTCCCACAGCCCATGGACCTCTTGGGGTCGAAATACCCCTCCCGGAGGTCCCCCGGTACACTACCGTCACTCCCGGTACACTACCGATGAGCCCGAAACTTTTCCGGCGACCAAACTGGGACTTCCTATATATGAATCTTTACCTCTCGACCATTCCGGAGCTCCTCGTGACGTCCAGGATCTCATCCGGGACTCCAAACAACCCTCGGTCACCACCATACGTAACTCTACACTATCGAAACGTCACCAAACTTTAAGTGTGCAGACCCTGCGGGTTTGAGAACTATGTAGACATGACCGAGACACCTCTACGGCCAATAACCAATGGCGGGACCTGGACGTCCACATTGGTTCCTACATATTCTTCGAAGATCTTATCGGTTGAACCTCTATGTCAAGGATTCAGTTAATCCCGTATAACGTTCCCTTTGTTCTTCGGTATGTTACTTGCCCGAGATTCAATCGTCGGTATCTCTGTACCTAGTTCAATCTGGTTACCGGCAAGTCTCTTTACTCGTTCCTTAATGCAAGATCCCTGCAACTAACAATTAGTCACATTGCTTGCAAGTCTTATTGTGATGTTGCATTAGCGAGTGGGCCCCCGAGATACCTCTCCGTCACACGGAGTAAAAAATCCCAGTCTCGATCCATGCCAACTCAACAGACACCATCGGAGATACCTGTAGAGCACCTTTATAGTCACCCAGTTACGTTGCGACGTTTGATACACACAAGGCACTCCTCCGATATCCGTGAGTTGCATGATCTCATGGTCATAGGAACATATACTTTGACATGCAGAAAACAGTAGCAATAAACTGACACGATCATATGCTACGTTTGTAGTTTGGGTCTTGTCCATCACATCAGTCTCCTAATGATGTGATCCCGTTATCAAATGACATCACATGTCAATGGCTAGGAAACCCTGACCATCTTTGATCAATGTGCTAGTTCACTAGAGGCATACTAGGGACATAGTGTTTGTCTATTTATCCACACATGCAATGTGTTTCCGATCACTACAATTATAGCATGGATAATAAACGATTATCATGAACAAGGAAATATAATAATAAACACTTTATATATTGCCTCTAGGGCATATTTCCAACACCAGGCTCATGGCTTCCTCGGGACTCCTGTCCGGTATCTTTTTCTTCTGGTATTTTTGATATTTTCCATAAAAAATCACGGCGCAAGTTTTATTCCTTTTGGACTCCATTTGATATTCCTATCTGAAAAAGGTCAAAAACATGGAAAAAACAGAAACTGGCACTGGGCACTGAGTTAATAAGTTAGTCCCAAAAATAGTATAAAATACCATATTCATGCATATAAAACATCCAAAGGTTGTAATATAATAGCATGGAACAATCAAAAATTATAGACATGTTTGAGACGTATCAAGCATCCCCAAGCTTAACTCCTACTCGTCCTCAAGTTGGGAAGTGATAAAAACAGAATTTTTGATGTGGAATGCTACCTAGCATATTTATTCTTATAATCTTATTTATTGTGGCATGAAGGTTCAGATCAATAAGATTCAAAACAAATGTTTAATATTGACATGAGAACAATAATACTTCAAGCATACTAGCAAAGTAATCATGAACTTTCGAAATAACATGGCCAAAGAAAGTTATCCCTGCAAAATCATATAGTCTGGCTATGCTCCATATTCCTCACACATTGAATCTAAATCATGAACAACCCCGGTATTTTTCAAGCAATTGTTTCACACTTTTACTTTTTCAAACTTTTTCAACTCTCACGCAATATATGAGCGTGAGGCATGGATATAGCACTATAGGTGGAATAAAGTGTGGTGGAGGTTGTGAGGCAAAAAGTAGGAGATGGTGACATCGACTCGGAGTATCAATGGGCTATGGAGATGCCCATCAATAGATATCAATGTGAATGAGTAGGGATTGCCATGGAACAGATGCACTAGAGCTATAAGTGTATGAAAGCTCAAAAATAGAAACTAGTGGGTGTGCACCCAACTTGCTTGCTCATGAAGACCTAGGGCAATTTGAGGAAGCCCGTCATTGGAATATACAAGCCAAGTTACATAATGAAAATTACCACTAGCATATGAAAGTGACAAAACAAGAGACTCTCTATCATGAAGAACATGGTGTTATTTCGAAGCACAAGTGTGGAAAAAGATAGTAGCACTGTCCCTTCTCTCTTTTTCTCTCATATTTTTTTTTTGGTTGGGCTCTTTGGCCTCTCTTTTTTGGTGGGCAGATTTGGCCTCTTTTTTATATCTCACATGGGACAATACTCTAATAATGATGATCATCACACTTTTATTTACTTAGAACTCAATACTTAGAACAATAATGACTCTATATGAATGGAAGTGATGGCACATGTCATGAGACGGAACAGTGAGAGTTGCATGGCAATATATCTCGGAATGGCTATGAAAATTCCATAATAGGTAGGTATGGTGGTTGTTTTGAGGAAGGTATATGGTGGGTTTGTGCACCGGCGAAAGTTGCGCGACACTAGAGAGGGTAGCAATGGTGGAAGGTGAAAGTGCATCTATACCATGGAATCACATTAGTCATGAAGAACTCATATACTTATTGCAAAAGTTTTATTAGTAATCGAAACAAGGTGCTAAACACATACTCCTAGGGGAAGGGTTGGTAGGAGTTAACCATCGCGCGATCCCGACCGCCACACAAAGGATGACAATCAATAAAAACATCATGCTCCGACTTCCTAACATAGCGGTTCACCATACGTGCATGCTACGGGAATCACAAACTTCAAAACAAGTATTTCTAGATTCATAACACTCTACTAACATGACTCTAATATCAACATCTCCATGTCTCAAAACTAGATGCAAGGAATCAAACTTCTCTTACTACTCAATGCACTTGAATATGAAAGTTTTTATTATATCCCTTTTGGATGCCTATCATATTAGGACTAGTTTCATAACCTAAGCAAATTACCATGCTGTTTAAGACTCTCAAAATGATATAATTGAATCATGATAGTTCATCAATTTCTCTAAAATATAAACATTGCAATGCTCTATAAGGATATAAGTGAAGCGCTAGAGCAAAAGACAAACTACTCCACAAGATATAAGTGAAGCTCAATGAATAGTTGAGTAATTATTTAGCTATGTGAAGACTCTCCCATCTAAGAGTTTCAGATCTTAAGTACCTTATTCAAACAAAATAAATTGACACTCCAAGGATAGCACGAATCATGTGAAGAAGCAAAAACTTAGGTTGAACCGATACTAACCGATAAATGTTGAAGAAGAAAGGTGGGATGCCAACCAGGGCATCCCCAAGCTTGGACGCTTGAGACTTCTTGAAATATCGATTGTGGATGCCTTGGGAATCCCCAAGATTGAGCTTTTGTGTCTCCTTAATTCCTCTCATATGACGGTTTCCGAAATCTTAAAAACTTCATCCACACAAAACTCAACGAAAACTCGTGAGATAGATTAGTATAAATCAATGCAAAACTTTATCATCCTCTGCTGTAGAAAATTAATAAAATTATTATTTCACATTTCATACTAAATTCCTCTGCATATTTAAAACTTCCATCATCAAACGGAATCACTAAACATGCAAACATATGCAAACAATGCAAACATAACAGCAATCTGCCTAAGCAGCACAGTCTGTGAAGAATGCAGAAAGATCCATACTTAATTAAATCCAAAAAATCTGAAACAATTCCACGCTGTATTTAATTTATAATATCATATTGTGTCCAAATTTCAAGTTATCATGACATGCAGAAAATTCTAGGGAATTTTTGCACTACAAACAAACTTTCTGTTTTGGAACAGCAACTCCTATACTTGCAAATTAAGCATGGTAAAGGCTATCCTTGACATTTTTATTGAACTAAATCATGAAAAACATTAAAATTATTATAAATAACATCAAGTAAGTACTAACAAAATAAAATGACGCTCCAAGCAAAACACATATCATGTGGTGAAGAAAAATATAGCCCCAAGTAAAGTTACCAATAGATTGAAGACGAAAGAGGGGATGCCTTCCCGGGGCATCCCCAAGCTTAGGCTCTTTGATGTACTTGAGTATGGCTTGGTATTACTTGGGAATCCCCAAGCTTAGGATCTTTCCACTCCTTGTTCCATTGTCCATCCGAACTTTACCCAAAACTTGAAAACTTCACAACACAAAACTTAACGGAACTTCGTGAGATGGGTTAGTATAATAAAGACAAATCATTCATTTTGTTACTGTCAAGACAAGATTCATAAATGTTCCCACACAATTACTACTGTATATTATCATTTCCACAATTTATATCACTTAATATAATCTATGGAAACACTAAAACAAGCAAACTATGCATTGAAAACGGAATCTGTCAAGAACAGAACAATCTGTAATGATCTGAATGATAACCATACTTATGCACCTCCAACAATTCTGAAACAATTATGAAAATTAAGTAAATTTGTATATAAATCATCATAAAAAATACTCGACTCATAATCTATCTCTGGATAAAAATTAAAAATAATTTTGTGAAGGACAAAGTTTCTGTGTTTTTCAGCATGATCAAACAACTATCACCCAAACTAATCATAAAGGGTTTACTTGGCACTTTATTGAAATAAAAGCTATAAAACATGATTAATACAGCATATTAATCATGTGAACACACAAAAACAGTAAGGATACATATTGGGTTGTCTCCCAACAAGCACTTTTCTTTTATGTCTTTCAAGCTAGGCATGATGATTTCAATGATGCTCACATAAAAGATAAGGATTGAAACATAATGGAAGCATCATGAAGCATATGAACAGCACATTTAAGTCTAACCCACTTCCTATGCATAGGGATTTTGTGAACAAACAATTTATTGGAGTAAGAATCATCTAGCATAGGAAGGCAAAGCAAGCATAGCTTCAAAAATTTCAACACATAGAGTGGAAACTTGACATTATTGCAATATGTAGAAGCATACGATCCTCTCTCATAATAATTTTCGGTAGCATCATGAATGAACTCAACAATATAACAAGCACCTAAATCATATTTTGATGATGCACAAGCATAGAAATTTTTTCACTCTCCTCATAAGAAGTTTTCTTCTCATTCAAAATAGTGGGAGCAAACTCAACAAAATAACTATCATGACATACTTGATTGACATAACCAATTTGAATAATAAAATCATGATGAAAATTTTCATGGTTACCATTAATATTTATAGCATATGTGTCATCACAATAATCTTCATAGATAGGAGGCATGTAATAATCATAATAGTTTTGCTCATCAAAACTTGGGGGGCTAAAAATATCATCCTCATCAAACATAGCATCCCCACGCTTGTGGCTTTCCATATCATTAGCATCATGGATATTCAGAGAATTCATAGTAACAATATTACTATCATGCTCATCATTCAAATATTTAGTGCCAAACATTTTAATAACTTCTTCTTCTAACACTTGAGCACAATTTTCCTTTCCATCATTTTCACGAAAGACATTAAAAAGATGAAGCATTTGCGGCAACCTCAATTCCATTTTTTTTGTAGTTTTCTTTTATAAAACCAAACTAGTGAAAAACAAGAAACTAAAAGATTTTAGTGCAAGATCTAAAGATATACCTTCAAGCACTCACCTCTCCGGCAACGGCGCCAAAAAAGAGCTTGATGTCTACTACGCAACCTTCTCCTTGTAGACGTTGTTGGGCCTCCAAGTGCAGAGGTTTGTAGGACACTAGCAATTTTCCCTCAAGTGGGTGACCTAAGGTTTAACAATCCGGGGGAGGCGTAGGGTGAAGATGGTCTCTCTCAAGCAACCCTGCAACCAAATAACAAAGAGTCTCTTGTGTCCCCAACACACCCAATACAATGGTAAGTTGTATAGGTGCACTAGTTCGGTAAAGAGATGGTGATACAAGTGCAATATGGATGGTAGATATAGGTTTTTGTAATATGAAAATATAAAAATGGCAAGGTAATTAATAGTAAAAGTGAGCACGACCGATATTGCAATGTGGGGAAACAAGGCCTAGGGTTCATACTTTCACTAGTGGAAGTTCTCTCAACAATGATAACATAATTGGATCATATAACTAGCCCTCAATGTGCAACAAAGAGTCACTCCAAAGTCACTAATAGCGGAGAACAAACGAAGAGATTATTGTCGGGTACGAAACCACCATGAAGTTATTCTTTCTGATCAATCTATTCAAGAGTCCATAGTAAAATAACACGAAGCTATTCTTTCCGTTCAATCTATCCTAGAGTTCGTACTAGAATAACACCTTAAGACACACATCAACCAAAACCCTAATGTCACCTAGATACTCCATTGTCACCTCAAGTATCCGTGGGTATGATTATACGACATGCATCACACAATCTCAGAATCATCTATTCAACCAACACATAGAACTTCAAAGAGTGCCCCGAAGTTTCTACCGGAGAGTCAAAACATGTGCCAACCCCTATGCATAGGTCACGAAACTCGCAAGTTGATCACCAAAGCATATATCAAGTACTCACATGAATATCCCATTGTCACCACAGATAGACACGGGCAAGACATACATCAAATGTTCTTAAAGACTCAATCCGATAAGATAACTTCAAAGGGAAAACTCAATTCATTACAAGAAGGGAGAGGGGGAAGAACATCATAAGATCCAACTATAGTAGCAAAGCCCGCGGTACATCGAGATCAAGACATCTCAAGAACACGAGAGAGAGATCAAACACATAGCTATTGGTACATACCCTCAGCCCCGAGGGTGGACTACTCCCTCCTCGTCATGGAGATTGCCGAGATGATGAAGATGGCCACCGGAGATAGTTCCCCCTCCGGCATGGTGCCGGAACGGGCCCCCGATTGGTTTTTGGTGGACACAGAGGCTTGCGGGGGCGGAACTCCCGATCTAGGTTTAGTTCTGATGGTTTCTCTATTTATAAGACCGTATGGCGTCAAGAACAAGTCGAGAGGGCCCACGAGGGAGTCACGAGCCTCCCAGGCGCATCCAGGGGGGTGGCCATGCCTCCCAGGCTCGTGGCTTCCTCGGGACTCATCTCCGGTATCTTTTTCTTCTGGTATTTTTGTTATTTTCCATAAAAAATCATGGCAAAAGTTTTATTCCGTTTGGACTCCGTTAGATATTCCTATCTGAAAATGGTCAAAAACACCCAAAAAAACAGAAACTGGTACTGGGCACTGAGTTAATATGTTAGTCCCAAAACTAATATAAAATAGCATATTCATGCATATAAAACATCGAAAGTTGATAATATAATAGCATGGAACAATCAAAAATTATAGATACGTTTGAGACGTATCAGTGTTCACAATCTTAGACGGTGTCAAAGATGATATATTTATGTGTGAACCTCTCTTTCTTTATTACTTCCTATTAATTGCAACAATGACCAAGGTCTACGTTTGTCCACCCTCAACAAGTTTCAGTCAACATTCCTTTTATATGTGAAGCCATCACTTCCCATAAGATCATCACATGATCTTTCATGCTTTTATTCTTTTATTATTATTTTCTTTAGATCATGGCAAGAAGCAAAGCTCTTAACTAAAACACTCTCTATTATATAACTCACGAACTCGATTACATTAGGGGTAACACAAAGAAAAACTCAAGCCTAGATCATACTAAGAACTTTATTCTACTAGATAAAGATATTACCAAAAGGATCGAACTAAGATAAAGGTAAATGCAAAAGATGTGATGGAGATACGATACCAGGGCAACTCCCCCAAGCTTGGCACAAGCCAAGGGGAGTGCCCATACCCGTGTGTTTAACTATCTTCCTTCGGAGGTGATGGTGGTGGAGTTGTTGGAGTCCGGGGTTGATTATCCGTCTTACAAGGCATAGATTCTCCATCATGGAAACATGATCGAGTCTCCGGGATCCTCAAATCTGCAGCCAACCGCATTGCTTTAAATCTATACTCATACTCATAGTTCTGGTTTTTCAGGTCGTAGATCTGGGCTTGGAGATGATCGATTCTATCATAGAGCTTGAAGAGGTGTTCCCCGATGTCCTTGGCATCAATCTTGTGCTTGTTGGTGAACTCCGTAATCATCGTGTGGTTGGCGTTGAGTCCGCGTTCCACCATCCCTTGGCACTTGAAGACTTGCTGCTCTATTGCTTCGAGCCTCGTCTCCATGCTTCCGGTCTTCTTGGGCCCCTCAACTTCACGGATGTGCAGCACCCCCTCACGCATCTCAATGGTTTGAGGGTGTTGCAGCACCTCTGTGAGGTAGGGGTTGATGACCTTCTCGAAGAACTTGTCCTTCGAAACTTTGGGGACGCCATAGCGATCTAGATCTATCTGCACAACAGCTCAAAACAAAAACAGAGGATATTTGCGTATACGAGGGTCAGACCTTTCGGGAGATTATATAATGAATTTTTACCGACCATAAGGAGTATTCCACCAGAAAACAGAGTCCGGGAGGCACACGAGGTGCTCACGAGCCCCCTAGACAAGCCCAGGGGGTAGGGGCGCGCCTGGCAGGCTTGTCGCCTCCTTGTGCGCTTTCCGGACCACTTTAAGTTTTTCTATTTTTCTAAATGTTCCAAAACGGAGAAAAATTGCTATTGGAAAAGTTCTGGAGTCAGTTTATTTACCGTATCACATACCTCTTCGTTTTTGGAGTCTGAAACAGGCTGGTAAACATCCCTTATGTACTCCTCCGGGGTTATGGTATTAATTATATTGCTTTCTATATTTATGGGAGTACCTGAGATATAATGCTTGATTCTTTGCCCATTCACAACTCTCGTAAAAGTTCCTTCCGCGTTGTTGATTTTGATGGCACCGGAACGATATACTTCTTCGACAGTATAAGGACCTTCCCATTTAGAGAGAAGCTTGCCTGCAAAAAATCTAAAATGAGAATTCTATAGAAAGACATAATCACCTACATTGAACTCACATTTTTGTATACTTTTATCATGCCACCTCTAAACTTTCTCTTTAAACAACCTGGCATTTTCATATGCCTGAGTTCTCCATTCATCAAGTGAGCTAATATCAAATAACCTTTTCTCACCAGCAAGTTTGAAATCAAAGTTGAGCTCTTTGATTGCCCAATAAGCCTTATGCTCTAGCTCAAGAGGTAAATGACATGATTTACCATAACAATTTTATATGGAGACATGCCCATGGGATTCTTATAACCAGTTCTATAAGCCCACAGTGCATCATCAAGTTTCTTAGACCAATTCTTTCTAGACCTATTAACAGTCTTTTGTAAAATTAATTTAATTTCTCTATTACTTTACTCTACTTGACCACTAGACTGAGGATGATAAGGAGATGCAATTCTATGGTTGACATCATACTTAGCAAGCATTTTACGGAAAGCACGATGAATAAAATGTGAACCACCATCAGCCATTAAATATCTAGGGACTCCAAATCTAGGGAAAATAACTTTTTTAAGCATCTTAATAGAGGTGTTATCATCAGCACTACTAGTTGGAATAGCTTCTACCCACTTAGTGACGTAATCAACAACAACTAAAATATAAGTATACCCATTGGACTTTGGAAAAGGTCCCATATAATCAAAACCCCAAACATCAAATGGTTCAATAACAAGTGAATAATTCATAGGCATTTCTTGACGTTTACTAATATTACCTATTCTTTGACATTCATCACAAGACAAGACAAACTCACGAGCATCCTTAAAGAAAGTAGGCCAATAAAAACCGAATTGCAATACCTTGTGTGCAGTTCTATCTCCAGCATGGTGTCTTCCGTAAGACTCGGAGTGGCACTTCTGTAGGATTTGTCCCTGTTCATGCTCAGGTACACAACGTCTAATAACACCATCTACTCCTTTTTTATACAGGTGAGGATCATCCCAAAATTAATGTCTCAAATCATAAAAGAACTTTTTCTTTTGTTGGTACGTGAAACTAGGTGGTATACATTTAGCAACACTATAATTAGCATAATCAGCATACCATGGTGTACTGCGTGTAGCATTGATGACATTCAATTGTTCATTAGGAAAGCTATCATCAATAGGTTGTGGGTTATGAAGAACATTCTCTAACCTAGATAAGTTATCTGCTACGGGGTTCTCAGCACCCTTCCTATCAACAATATGCAAATCAAATTCTTGTAGCAAGAGAACCCATCTAATAAGTCTAGGTTTAGCATCTTTCTTTTCCATGAGATATTTATAGCAGCATGATCAGTGTGAATAGTAACTTTAGAATCAATAATATAAGATCTGAACTTATCACATGCAAACACAACTGCTAAATTTTTTTTTTCAGTAGTAGCATAATTTCTTTGGGCATCGTCTAGAGTTTTACTAGCATAATGAATAACATTTTATTTCTTATCAACTCTTTGTCCTAGGACAGCACCAACAACATAGTCACTAGCATCAATTTTTTTCAAAAGGTAGGTTCCAATCAGGTGGTTGAACAATTGGTGCAGTTATCAAGGCCTTCTTGAGTATTTCAATGCTTCTTCACAATCATCATCAAAAATAAACGGAACTTCTTTTTACAAGAGATTAGTGAGAGGCCTAGAAATCTTAGATAAGTCTTTAATAAACCTTCTATAGAAACCAGCATGACCAAGGAAACTTCTTATACCTTTAATGTCTGTAGGGCATGGCATCTTTTCAATGGCATCAACTTTAGCCTTATCAACTTCAATACCTCTTTCGGAAATTTTGTGCCCCAAGATAATGCCTTCATTAACCATAAAGTGGCATTTCTCCCAATTCAAGATAAGGTTAGTATCTTT
This sequence comes from Hordeum marinum, assembly GCA_022496015.1. Classification (NCBI taxonomy): domain Eukaryota; kingdom Viridiplantae; phylum Streptophyta; class Magnoliopsida; order Poales; family Poaceae; genus Hordeum; species Hordeum marinum. The sequence goes on along the minus strand of CM039677.1, from coordinate 2,806,051 downwards.
ACATCTCTGCAAAACTCGATCAAGGTTGCTCAAGCAATCATCAAAGGAAGAGATACTTGTGTTAAATTTTTTGATTCCCGTAGCATGCTGATACGTCTCCAATGTATCTATAATTTTTACTGTTCCATGCTATTATATTATCTGTTTTGGATGTTTTATATGCATTAATATGTTATTTTATATTATTTTTTGGGCTAACATATTAATCTAGATCCTAGCGCCAGTTTCTATTTTTCCTTGTTTTTGAGTTTTGCAGATAAGGAATATTAAACGAAGTCCAAACGGAGTAAAACATCCGAAAAGATTTTTCTGGAAAATATGGAAGCCACGGGACTTGAGAACCAAGGCAGAGGAGCTGCCACGGGGCCACAAGCCCGCTTGCCGCAGCTAGGGGGCATGCGCATCGGGCAAGCTTGTGAGCCCCTGGCACCTCCTCTAACCCTAATCTTTGGCCTATAAATACCCAAATGTTCCATCATTATTGAAGAGAGCCACGAAAACACTTTTCCGCCGCCAGAAGCCTCTGTTCCTGAGAGATCCAATCTTGGAGCCTTTTCTGGTAATCTACCGGAGGGGGATTCGATCACGGAGGGCATCTGTATCAAGTCCATTGCCCCTCCGATGATGTGTGAGTAGTTCACCACAGACCTACGGGTCCATAGCTAGTATCTAGATGGCTTCTTCTCTCTCTTTGCTTCTCAAAACCATGTTCTTCATGATCTTGATGGAGATCTATCCGATGTAATACTCTTTTGTGGTTTGTTTGTCGAGATCTGATGAATTGTGGGTTTATGTTCAGATTATCCATGAATATTATTTGAGTCTTTCCTGAATTCTTATATGCATGATTTCATATCTTTGCAAGTCTGTTCGAGTTATTGGTTTGGTTTGGCCAACTAGATTCGTAATTCTTGCAATAGGAGAAGTCCTCAGTTTTGGGTTCAATCTTGCGGTGTCCTCACCCAGTGACATAGTAGCGGTAGCAAGGCACGTATTCTATTATTGCCACAAGGGTAAAAATATGGGGTTTTCATCATCTTGCTTGAGTTTAACCCTCTACATCATGTCACCTTGCTTAATGCATTACTCTATTCTTCATGAACTTAATATTCTAGATGCAGGCATGAGTCGGTCGATGTGTGCAATAATAGTAGTAGATGCAGAATCGCTTCGGTCTACTTGTCACGGACGTGATGCCTATATGCATAATCATTGCCTTGGATATATTCATAACTATTTGATTTTCTATCAATTGCTCGACAGTAAGTCGTTCACCCACCATCATACTTGCCATCATGAGAGAAGCCATCTAGTGAAACCTATGGCCCCCAGGTCTATTTTCCATATTATATTCTCAGAACTAAAACTAAAAACACTGAAAATACTTGCTGCCCTATTTTTACTTTTAGTTTTACTTTCCGTTCGAGCATCCTATTATATCTATCTCTACTAGATCTCATCCATGCAAATATACGCGAAGGGATTGACAACCCCTTTATAGCGTTGGGTGCAAGAGTTTGATTCCTTGTGCAGGTATATTTATTGTTGGCTCGCATGTGTCTCCCACTTGATTGATACCTTGGTTCTCAAAAACTGAGGGAAATACTTATCTACTTTGCTGCATCAAACCATTCCTCTTCATGGGAAACCAACGCATGCTCAAGAAGTAGCACATGCACGTATGGTGAATCGTTATGTAACGAAGTCGGAGCATGATTTGTTTAATGATTCTCAACCTTTGTGGGAGGGTCTGGAGCGCGCAATGGTTAAATCCTACCAACCTCTCCCCTAGGAGCATGTGTCTAATGCTTTGTTTGATAACTAATAGACTTTTGCAATAAGTATGTGAGTTCTTTATGACTAATGTTGAGTCCATGGATTATACACACTCTCACCCTTCCATCTTTGCGAGCCTCTCTAGTACTGCGCAACTTTCGCCGGTACACCAAACCCTCCTTCCTCAAAACAGCCACCATATATTCCTCAAAACAGCCACCATACCTACCTATTATGGCATTTCCATAGCCATTCCGAGATATATTGCCATGCAACTTCCACCATGTAGTTTTTCATGACTTGCACCATCACTTCATATTGCATATAGAGTCATACTTTGTCATAGGTATCGAGTTGTAATTTTCTTTTTGAGTTATAAGTAAATAAAAGTGTGATGATTTTTCATTAATAGAGCATTGTCCCGTGAGAGAAAAGGATGATGGAAGCTATAACTCCCTCACAAGTTGGGGTGAGTATCCGGACTTTACAAAAAAATAAAAGAGGCCAGCGAAGACCCAACAAAAAAGAGAATAAAAGAGGCCAAAGAAGCCCAGCAAAAAAATTAGAGAATGAGAGAAGGGACAATTGCTAGTACCTTTTTCCACACTTGTGCTTCAAAGTAGCACCATGATCTTCATGATAGAGAGTCTCCTATTTTGTCACTTCCATATAACTAGTGGATATTTTTGCACGACCACTTAGTTTTCTTTTTTGAGATTTCATACACTTATAGCTCTAAGTGTATTTGTTGCATGGCAATCCCTACTCACTCACATTGATATATATTGATGGGCATCTCCATAGCCCGTTGATACGCATAGTTGATGTGAGACTATCTTCTCCTTCTTCTCCTTCCACCTCCTCCATATTCTATTCCACCTATAATGTTATATCCATGGCTCATGCTCATGTATTGCATGAGAGTTGAAAAGCTTTGAGAACACCAAAAGTGTGAAACAATTGCCTGACTTGTTCATCGGGGTTGTGTATGACTTAGATACTTTGTGTGGGGAAGATGGAGCATAGCATATGATCGTGTCAGTTTATTGTTGTTGTTTCCGCATGTCAAGTATATGTTCCTATGACCATGAGATCATGCAACTCACTGACACCGGAGGGATGCTTTGTGTGTATCAAACGTCGCAATGTAACTGGGTGACTATAAAGGTGCACTACAAGTATCTCCGAAGGTGTCTGTTGAGTTGGCATGGATCAAGACTGGGATTTGTTACTCTGTGTGACGGAGAGGTATCTCAGGGCCCACTCGGTAATGCAACATCACAACAAGCCTTGCAAGCAATGTGACTAATATGTTAGCCACGGGATCTTGCATTACGGAATGAGTAAAGAGACTTGCCGGTAACGAGGTTGAACTAGGTATGGAGATACCGACGATCGAATCTCGGGCAAGTAACATACCGAAGAACAAAGGGAACGTTATACGGGATTGATTGAATCCTTGACATAGAGGTTCGACCGATGAAGATCTTCGTAGAATATGTAGGAACCAATGTGGACGTCCATGTCCCGCCATTAGTTATTGGCCGTAGAGGTGTCTCCGTCATGTCTACATAGTTCTCGAACCCGCAGGGTCTGCACACTTAAGGTTCAGTGACATTTCGGTAGTGTAGAGTTATGTATGGTGGTGACTGAAGGTTGTTCGGAGTCCCGGATGAGATCCCGGACATCACGAGGAGCTCCAAAATGGTCCGGAGGTAAAGATTCATATATAGGAAGTCCCAGTTTGGTCACCGGAAAAGTTCCGGGCTCATCGGTAGTGTACCGGGAGTGCCGGTAGTGTACCGGGAGACCACCGGGAGGGGTATTTCGACCCAAGAGGCTTTATGGGATGTAGGAGAAGGAATACCAGCCCTTAGTGGTCTGATGGAAGTCCTACACAAAGCCCATGAGGCTGGGAAGAAAATACCAAAAGGAAAAAGGTGAAAAAAGGCAAAAAAGGGCCAAATAAGGAAGGAGTCCTAATCCTACTAGGAGTGGAGGAAGAGGACTCCTCCCTCCTTGGTTTGGCCGACCCAAGGGCTGCCTTTTTGGCAGCCAAGCCTCCACCTCCTATCCTCCTATATATACTAGAGGATTTTAGGGTTTTGGCACAAGAGTTTCAGCCACGTGCCACCCGTTCCTCTAGTGCATAGTTTCTCCTCTAGATCGGTTTTCTGCGGTGCTTAGGCGAAGCCCTCCTGGAATAACTCCACCACCATCACCGGAGCGCCCTCACGCTGCCGGTGAACTCTTCCTCCTCTCCGCCTCCTCTTGCTAGATCAAGACGGTGGAGATCGTCATCAAGATGCACGTGTGCTGAACGCAGAGGTGTCGTCCGTTCGGTACTAGATCAGAAGGATGGTGATCAAGGCCACGGGACGTTCATGATCAGATCGCTGGACAGATCATGACGAGATGGCGGGACGGTTCGTGATTGCTTCGTGGGACGGTTCGTGATTAGATCGCGGGACGCTCGGTGATTTGGATCGCGAAGAAGTACGACTACACCAACCGCGTTTCTCAACGCTTCCCGCTTAGCGATCTACAAGGGTACGTAGGTCCACTCTCCCTCTCGTAGATGCTCATCACCATGGATAGGTTTGCGTGTGCGTAGGAAATTTTTTGTTTCCGATGCGATGTTCCCCAATAGTGGTATCAGAGCTAGGTTGATGGTTCGATGAGATCTCGAGTAGAACACAAAAGTTTTGTGGGCATTGATGCTTAGATTGCTTCCTCCCTTGGTCGTGTTTTGGTTCAGCGGTATTGTGGGCTGAAGCAGCCCGGACCAACCTTACTCGTATGCTTACGAGAGACCGGTTCCCTCAACTGCACTTGTTGCAAAAGATGGCTAGCGGGTGTCAGTTTCTCCTACTTTAGTTGGATCGGATTCTACAAAGGCGGTCCTTGAGAAGGTTGAAAAGCAAACTATGTATCACCGTTGTGGTTTATGCGTAGGTGAGAATCGTTCTTGCTAGATACCCATAGCAGCCACGTAAAACTTGCAACAACAATTAGAGGACGTCTAACTTGTTTTTGCAGGGTATGTTGTGATGTGATATGGCCAATTACATGATGAGATATATGTGATGTATGAGATGATCATGTGATGTATATAATTTCACGACTTGCATGTCGATGAGTACGGCGACCGGCAGGAGCCATAGGGTTGTCTTTAATTATTGTATGACCTGCATGTCAATCATTAAGCGCTATGTAATGCTTTACTTTATCGCTACGGTAGCAATAGTAGTAGAAGCATGCAGGGCGTGACAACCCCGCTGGCTACACGTTGATGGAGATCAAGATGATGGAGATCATGGTGTCATGCCGGTGACTATGGAGATCATGCCGGTGTTTTGAAGATGGAGATCTTAAACACAAGTTCATGGCCATATCATGTCACTTATGAATTTCATGAGATGTTAATCCTTTTTATGCACCTTGTTTTGCTTAGTACGACGGTAGCATTATAAGGTGATCCCTCAGTTAAATTTCAAGATAAATTGTGTTCTTCCTGAGTGTGCACCGTTGCAAAAGTTCGTCGTGTCGAGACACCACGTGAAGATCGGGTGTGATAGACTCTATGTTCACATACAACGGGTGCAAGCCAGATTTGCACGTGCAGAACACTCGGGTTAAACTTGACGAGCCTAGCATGTACACACATGGACTCGGAACACAAGAGACCGAAAGGTCGAACATGAGTCATATAGTAGATATGATCAACATAATGATGTTCACCATTGCAGCCACCTCAACTTACGTGATGATCGGACTTGAGTTGGTGAATTTGGATCATGTAACACTCGAATGATCGGTGGGATGTCAATTTGAGTGTGAGTTCTTAAGTAATATGATTAATTGAACTCCTTATCATGAACATAGTCAATAGTGTCTTTGCAAATTATGTTGTAGATTACTAGCTCGCGCTGTAGCTCCCTTAAATTTTTATATGTTCCTAGAGAAATAGAGTTGAAAGATGTTGGTAGCAATATTGCGGACTGGGTCTGTGATCTGAGGATTGTCCTCATTGCTACACAAAAGGCTTATGTCCTTAATGCACCGCTCGGTGTGCTACCCCCTCTAGCATCGTCTGTAGATGTTGTGAACATCTGACAGGCACATTTCGATGACTACTTGATAGTTTAGTGTGTCATGCATTACGGCTTAGAATTGAGGCTCCGAAACGTTTTGAACGTCACGGAACATATGAGATGTTCTAGGAGCAGAGATTGTGATCTCAGGCTCGTGCCTGTGTTGCGAGATATGAGATCTCCAACAAGATTCTTTGCCTGTAACATGAAGGAGAATAGCTCAATCGGTTTGCATGTACTCAGATTGTCTGGGTACTACAATCACTTGAATCAAGTGGGAGTTGATCTTCCAGATAAGATAGTGATTGATATAGTTCTCCAAGTCACTGTCACTAAAGCTACTAGAACTTAGTGATGAACTATAAAACACCAGGGATAGAAGTATTGATCCCTGAGCTGTTCGCGATATTTGACACCGCGAAGCTAGAAATCAAGAAGGAGCATCAAGTGTTGCTGGTTAATCAAACCACTAGTTTCGAAAAGGGCAAGAGCAAGGAGGGAAACTTCATGGATAGCAAGTCAGTTGCTGCTCCAGTGAAGCAACCCAAAGTTGAACTCAAACCCGATACTAAGTGCTTCTATTATGAGGTGAGAGGTCGCTGAAGCGGAACAACCCTAGATACTTGGTAGATAAGAAGGCTGGCAACATCGACAGAAGTATATTTGATATACGAGTTATTGATGTGTACCTTGCTAGTACTCCTAGTAGCACCTGGGTATTGGATACCGGTTCGGTTGCTAAATGTTAGTAACTCGAAATAAAAGCTACGGAATAAACGGAGAACTAGCTAAGGGTGAGGTGACGATGTGTGTTGGAAATGTTTCCAAGGTTGGTGTGATCAACATCGCACACTCTCTCTACCTTCAGGATTAGTGACGAACCTAAATAAACGTTATTTGGTGTTTTGCATTAAGCATGAACATGATTAGATCATGTTTGTTGCAATACGGTTATTCATTTAAGTCAGAGAATAATGGTTATTCTGTTTACATGAATAATACCTTCAGTGATCATGCACCCAGTGAGAATGGTTTGTTGAAATCTTGATCATAGTAATACACATGTTCATAACATTGATGTCAAAAGATACAAAGTTAAATAATGATAGTACCACATACTTGTGGCACTACCGCAAAATGTCATATTGATATAAAGCGCATGAAGAAACTCCATGTTGATGGATATTTGGACTCATTCGATTTCGAATCGGTTGAGACATGCGAACCATGCCTCTTGGGCAAGATGACTAAAGGACCCCGTTGGATGGAGCGGGCAAGTGATTCATTGGAAATGATACATGTTGATGTATGCAATCTAGTGAGTCTTGTAGCGTGTAGTGGATATCGTTATTTTCTTACCTTCACTGAGGATTTGAGTAGATATAGTGTATATTTACTTAATGAAACACAAGTCTGAATCGTTTGAAAGGTTCAAGAAAATTTAGAGTGAAGTTTAAGATCATCGTGACAACAAGATAAAAATGACCGCGATATGATCGTGGAGGTGAATATCTGAGTCACGAGTTTGGCATACAACTTAAGACAATGTGAAATTTGTTTCACAACTAAATGCCACCTAGAACACCATAGTGTGATGGTGTGTCCGAACATCATAGTTATGCTCTATTGGACATGGTGCGTGCTATGATGTCTCTTATCATTTTACTACTATAATTTTGGGGTTATGCATTAGAGACAACTACATTCACTTTAAATAGGGCACCATCTAAATCCGTTGAGATGACACCGTGTGAATTATGTTTTGATAGAAACCTAAGCTATCATTTCTTAATATTTGGGGCTGCGACACTTGTGTGGAAAATGGTTTCACCTAATGAGGTCGAACCCAAGGCGGACAAATGCATCTTCATAGAATACCCTAAGATCAGTTGGGTGAACCTTCTATCTCAGATCTCAGTGCAAAGTGTTTGTTACTAAAACGGATCCTTTCTCGAGGAAAAGTTTCTCTCGAAAGAATTGAGTGGGAGGAAGTTAGAATTTGATGAGGTTGTTAAACCTTTGTTCAACCAGAGAGTAGCGCGGCGCAGAATGTTGTTTCTGTGAAGCCTACATTAGTTGAAGAGGAAGTTAATGATGATGATCATGAAGCTTCTGGATCAAGTTACTATCGAACTTCTTAGGTCGACAAGGATGTGTACTGCTCCTAAGCGGTACGACAACCTTGTCTTGGAGGTCATGTTGTTGGACAACGATGAACCTACGAGCTATTGAGAAGCGATGATGGGCCCGGATTCTGACAAATGGTTGGAGGCCATGAAATCCGAGATAGAATCCATGTATGAAAACCAATTATAGACTTTGGTAGACTTGCTCGTTGGACGGCAGGTCGTTGAGTACAAATGGATCTTTAAAATGAAGATAGACGCTGATGGTAATTATCACCATTTGTAAAGCTCGACTTGTTGCAAAGTTATTTGTGACAAGTTCAAGGAGTTGACTGCGATGAGACTTTCTCACTCGTAGCGATGCTAAAGTCTGTTGGAAATATGTTAGCAGTTGCTGCATTTTTCAATTATGAAATCTGGCAGATGGATGTCAAAACATCGTTTCCTTAACAGTTTTACTTGAGGAAAGGTTGTATGTGATACAACCAGAAGGTTTTGTCAGTCCTAAGGATGCTAAAAGGTGTACAAGCTTCAGTGATCCTTCTATGGACTGAAGCAAGCATCTCGGAGTTGGAATATGCAATTTGATGAGGTGATCAAAGTTTTGAGTCTATACAAAGTTTATGAGAAACTTGTATTTACAATAAACTGAGTGGGAGCGCTATAGAATTTCTGATAAGTATATGTGGATGACATATTGTTGATCGGAAATAATGTAGGATTTCTAGAAAGCATAAATGGTTGTTTGAAAAGTGATTTTCAAAGGAAGACCTGGATAAAGCTACCTAATTGTTGAGCATCAAAATCTATAGAGATAGATCAAGATGCTTGATGAGACTTTCAATAAATACATACCTTCACAAGATTTTGAAAGAGTTCAAAATGGATCAGTCAGAGAAAGAGTTCTCGCCTGATTTATAAAGGTGTGAAGTTGAGTAAGACTCAAAGCTCGACAACAGCAGAAGAAAGAGAAAAGATGAACGTCGTCCCCTATGCCTTAGCCATAGGCTCTGTGTAGTATGCCATGCTGTGTACCGCACCTGTGTGTGCCTTGCCATGAGTCTATCAAGGGGTACTAGAGTGGTCCAGGAGTGGATCACTCGACAGCGGTCGAAATTATTCTTAGTAACCAGAGGAATAAGGAGATGTTTCTCGATTATGGAGGTAATAGAGAGTTTGTCGTAAAGAGTTACGTCGATGCAAGCTTTAAACACCAATCCGGATGGCTCGTAGTAGCAATCTGGATACGTATAGTGGAGCAGCCACTTGGTAAAGTACCAAGTGGAGTGTGGTAGCAGTGTTTACGGTTTGACATAGATTTGCAAAGTACACACGTATCTGAATGTTATAGACCCGTTGACTATAAGACCTCTCTCACATGCAAAGAATGATCGAACCCCACAACTCATTGGTTGTTAGATTCATAACAATGCGAATCACATGGTGATGTGAACTAGATTATTGACTCTAGTGCAAGTGGGAGACTGTTGGAAATATGCCCTAGAGGCAATAATAAATTAGTTATTATCATATTTCCTTGTTCATGATAATCGTTTATTATCCATGCTATAATTGTATTGATCGGAGACTTAAATGCATGTGTGGATACATAGACAAAACCATGTCCCTAGTATGCCTCTAATAGACTAGCTCGTTGATCAAAGGATGGTTAAGGTTTCCTAGCCATGGACATGAGATGTCATTTGATAACGGGATCACATCATTGGGAGAATGATGTGATGGACAAGACCCAAATTACAAACGTAGCATATGATCATGTCAGTTTATTGCTGTTGTTTTCCGCATGTCATGTATATGTTCCTATGACCATGAGATCATGCAGCTCACTAACACCGGAGGGATGCTTTGTGTGTATCAAACATCGCAATGTTACTGGGTGACTATAAAGGCGCACTACAGGTATCTTCAAAGGTGTCTCTTGAGTTGGCATGGATCAAGACTGGGATTTGTTACTCCGTGTGACGGAGAGGTATCTCAGGGCCCACTCAGCAATGCAACATCACAACAAGCCTTGCAAGCAATGTGACTAATATGTTAGCCATGGGATCTTGCATTATGGAACGAGTAAAGAGACTTGCCGGTAACGAGGTTGAACTAGGTATGGAGATACCGACGATCGAATCTCGGGCAAGTAACATACCGAAGAACAAAGGGAACGTTATACGGGATTGATTGAATCCTTGACATAGAGGTTCGATCGATGAAGATCTTTATAGAATATGTAGGAACCAATGTGGAAGTCCAGGTCCCGCCATTGGTTATTTGCCGTAGAGGTGTCTCGGTCATGTCTACATAGTTCTCGAACCCGCAGGGTCTGCACACTTAAGGTTCGGTGACGTTTCGGTAGTGTAGAGTTATGTATGGTGGTGACCGAAGGTTTTTCAGAGTCCCGGATGAGATCCTGGACGTCACGAGGAGATCCAGAATGGTCTGGACGTAAATATTCATATATAGGAAGTCCCAGTTTCGTCACCGGAAAACTTTCGGGCTCATCGGTAGTGTACCGGGAGTGCCGGTAGTGTACGGGGAGACCACTGGGAGGGGTATTTCGATCCAGGAGGCTTTATGGGTTGTAGGAAGATGGATACCAGCCCTTAGTGGGCTGTTGGAAGTCCTACACAAAGCCCATGAGGCTGGGAAGAAAATACCAAAAGGAAAAAGGTGGAAAAAGGCAAAAAAGGGCCAAATAAGAAAGGAGTCCTAATCCTACTAGGAGTGGAGGAAGAGGACTCCTCCCTCCTTGGTTTGGCCGACCCAAGGGCTTCCTTTTTGGCAGCCAAGCCTCCTCCTCTCCTCCTATATATACTAGAGGATTTTAGGGGTTTGGCACAAGATTTTCAGCCACGTGCCACCCGTTCCTCTAGTGCATAGTTTCTCCTCTAGATCGGGTTTCTGCGGTGCTTAGGCGAAGCCCTACTGGAATAACTCCACCACCATCACCAGAGCGCCGTCACGCTGCCGGTGAACTATTCCTCCTCTCCGCCTCCTCTTGCTGGATCAAGACGGTGGAGATCGTCATCAAGCTGCACGTGTGCTGAATGCGGAGGTGCCGTCCGTTCGGTACTAGATCGGAAGGATCGTGATCAAGGCCACGGGACGTTCGTGATCGGATCGCGGGGCAGATCGTGATGACATCGCGGGATGGATCGTGACGAGATCGCGGGATGGTTCTTGATTGCTTTGCGGGACGGTTCTTGATTAGATCGCGGGACGCTCGGCGATTTGGATCGCGAAGAAGTACGACTACACCAACCGCGTTTCTCAACGCTTCCCGCTTAGCGATCTACAAGGGTACGTAGATCCACTCTCCATCTCGTAGATTCTCATCACCATGGATAGGTTTGCGTGTGCGTAGGAAATTTTTTGTTTTCAATGCAACATTCCCCAACAATGACATGATCAATAAAGAATCCCGGCAATTCCTCTTGAATTGCTCATATGCGATCAGTTGGTAGGAGTTCGTGCCACTTCTGCTAGATCTAATTTAAAGAAGGGGTCAATATATGAATGAAACTCAACAAAATTGATGGTAAGAAAATAAAAATGTGAATATTTTTTACGTACTTCAAATTGTCCTAAACATATGCCCTCGCCCGCTCTGAGGTCGAGTGGCGAATGAACTCCCAAACGTAGTATACACATAAATTAGTCTCGGGTGCCTGCCACAAGCACTCTACGAGAATGGAGTTCAATCAAAATGATAACCAACCATGATAATGGTATTGAAACAACAATAAATGAGAGATGCGCGGTACTAGAGTAGTACTTACTTTGGGGTTCACAAATTGCAGCTCCGGTTTCCAGCTGACACCCTTAACCTGTTTGGTGAAAATTTTCCAAACCCTGTCCGGCAAAGAAAATGATTACTCGATATCAGGAAATGAACAAAAGTTGTTGATATGGTGCGATAAAGATTGAACTTACTTCTGAAGCATTTGCCTCATGTCCGTCCACTCCTTAGGGTCTTTACGTCTCGAGTCCAAGACGGTTATTTTCCCTCTTCAAGCTGAATGTCTAGCAGAATAAAGTGGTAACTGCGCACGCATAGCTCATTAATTGCACTTACCCTCGAGTAAGTGAAACAGAATGTGCACAAGATAGTAACACTCACTTGAAGTTGTAAGGAAATAGTATTTCCTTTCTGGTTTGTTGTCCAAGTGACGCATTTATCAAATATTCCTCTGCATCAGCAGGATATTTTTCTAACGTATGTTCATTTATGAAATTTGGGTCAATGAACCCAATTTCATAGATTTGTAGTTGTTTGCATTCGAGGATCTTCAATCTGCATAATATAGTGTAAGGATAATTAATACATGCAATGAACGAGCTGAGCTAGAGGCTTAATTATAGAAAAAAAATACTTATAGACAATAGCAACTGATGATAGTTTTGTCGAGTTCCTTTTAATTGTATAACTGAAATATTTCTTCAAATTCAACGAACAACACCTGCTCTCCATTGAAGAAGTGCTCATCTTTAATTCCCACGAAGATATTGTCGGTGCCGTCCTTGATGGTTTTCAAGTACCATTTATGCAATTGTCGCATCATAGTTGGTAGACCCTTGAGCTCCTCACATCTGACGAGAGGCTTCCCATTCGCGTATCTTAAGTTTTCTACTACCTTAGCCTTTTCAAACTATACCGAGTCGGGTAAGTAATCAGCAGCAGTGATAGCCAGACCAGCAGCCGCTTTCTCTAGATCATTGGCGATATAAGTTACCACCTTGAGCGGAGGGCACAATTGCAGTTCTTGTTCGCCAAGCTAGGGAATTGTTTTCCCACTCCTTGCGGCACTTCTACCTAAGCTTCCTGACCGCCTCGCTTGATCAAATACCTTTCGAATACATCGGTCATAGGTTGATTGCAACAGAGGTGGTGGTGGTCGCATAAGGGCCTATAGAGTTTGCTTCGCTTTCACTGGAACTACTTTCTCCTCTGGAGGCAGACATTTCATTGCAAGCTGGCGTCTTACTTCTTCGGCCCCTATATCATTGAGTTCCTCCTCAGTCCTCTCGTAGGGTAACTTGGGAGGAACCTTAAGGCTTGGGCCTGTTCTGAATCACCTCGTTTTCATACTACTGCTAGCCGCCGGAGCGTCGGTGGCTCTCTTCCGATGTTGCTTAGGCGGCGCAGGAGGCGGAGTCCGATGTTGCTTAGGCGATGAAGGAAGCGGAGTCCAATGACGAGGTAGAGACAGCTGAGGCGGAGGGGGATTTTGCTGAGGGGCCTCCTCCGTCGGAGTCTTCTGAGGCAGCGGAGATGGCTGACGCACTGGAGACGACTCAGGTAGCAGAGACGACTGACACACCCGAGACGATTGACGCACCGGAGACAGCCGACGCACCGAAGACAACTCAAGCACCGAGGCCTCCTTCGGCTGTGTCTACTGAGGCGGCGTCCAGTATGGAAGCATGATGTGTTCCTTTCTCAATAGACAAGTGGTCCTTAAGGCATATCGAAGAAGAAGCCCCCCTTCACTGGTAGTGTATTCAAGCTCCAACCATCAAATCCGTCCATTATTTCATCCACCCCGACAATAGCAAAGCCGGCTAGAACCGGAGTGCAATGGAAAGTTGCATCAGGTCGAGGAGGTAAGACATAGCCGCCCGCCGCCTTAAAGGCCAGGTTATGGCATTTTGCCATTAGCACATAATGTTCATTTTAGTGATACCATCCACGGGGTAGCGAGGAACCGTGCTTTCAGGATGAATGAGGTCCGTGGAAGCCACGCTGCTTCTCCGCTGAGATGGTGGTGTAGCATCGTGTGTAGTCTCCAATGAAGGATCTTCGTGTCGCTGAGATGGTTGGCCGGTAGCTCGCTGGCTCTCAAGTGCCTCTAGTTTTGCTAATCCTTCAATAATCTTCTGCATTTCGCTTGTTTCCTCTTTCGTCTTTCTCTGTCGGCCTCTGTAACCAGTGTTGTCGAGAAACCCAACCTTCCACAGAACGGATACTGATGTGCCTCGTGTTTGTCCAGGGTGTTCAGGATTCCCGAGGGCCTTTGACAGCTCGTCCTTCTCTTTGTAGGGAATGAACATCCCTTCCAACGCTTCCTTGATTGCTTCCTCAAGCTTTGTGATGGGTTTTTCAAGTTAATCTTTTGTCCAGACACAGTTCCCTGTTTCTCGGTCCAAAGTTCCCCCAACCCCGAAGAACAAAGTCCTTGTCCGATCTGGACACCTTTAGCAAGCAGGTCTTGCTCGCCTTTGTCCCACATAGGTCGGGCTTTACTATAGCCACCTGACCCCGTACCAAAGTGATACTCCTTCCTGGCGGCATTTTTCTTATTTGTAAGTTCTTAGCCTTCTCCGATTTCTTGTAGGCCACAAATGCGTGCCAGTGATTTTTCATCTTCAAGTATTGACCTTTGAATTCTGGAGTCTTGTATTTCTCGACAAACTTCCTGTTCAATTCTTTCTTCCAGTTTTTGAATAGTTCTGCCATCTTCTTAAGAGCAAATGCCTTGACCTTGTGTTGTATAACTGGGTTATTCGGATCCTCCTCTCGCAGTAGGCTGAAATTTCTCATCAATGTGTTCCAAAGATCATCTTTGAGTGTATCGTGGACATAGGGATCTTCGGGGTCCTTCTTCTTATTCCATTCTTGGATGCTGATCGGGACACTATCCCTAACAATAACTCCACACTGATGTATAAATTTGTTTTTGGTTCGGCTGGGAGCAAACGGTTGGTCGTCTGGAGAGACTTCTTCGATAGCGAACCTTTCTTCCGGGTCCAACCTTCTCATCGGGACTTGTCTCCTTACCGAAGTGGATCTCGATCCGGATGGCTATTTAAAAGAAGAAAGAAGTGTTAATATACGTACATAAAACAACTAATGCATCTAGTAAGCAAAGGATTAATTAATATATATATATACCTCACCAGACTTTGAAGAAGTTATGGCTCCCTTCTCCATTTGATCATCGGAGCCGTCATGATCTCCTTCGTCCTTAGTTCGATCACCAGAGCCATCATGATCTCCTTCCTCCTCACTAAAGCCACCATCTGATGTCTACTACGCAACCTTCTTCTTGTAGACTCATGTTGTGCTCCAAGTGCAAAGTTTTATAGGACAGTAGAAAATTTTCCTCAAGTGGATGACCTAAGGTTTCTCAATTCGTGGGAGGCTTAGGATCAAGATGGTCTCTCTCAAACAACCCTGCAATAAAATACTGAATAAAGTGTGAACCACCATCAGTCACTAGATACCTAGGGAATCCAAACCTTGGGAAAATAACTTCTTTAAGCATTTTAATGGAAGTGTGATGATCAAGACTACTAGTTGGGATAGCTTCTACCCACTTACTGACATAATCGAATGCAACCAAAATATGAGTGTACCCACTAGAGGAAGGAAAAGGTCCCATGTAATCAAAACCCCAAACATCAAATGGTTCAACAACAAGCGAATAATTCATGGGCATTTCGTGACGCTTACGGATATTACCAATTCTCTGACATTCATCACAAGATGAGACCAACTTACGGGCATCCTTGAAGAGAGTAGGCCAATAAAACCCAGATTGTAATACCTTATGAGAAGTTCTATCTCCAGCATGATGTCCTCCATAAGCTTCGGAATGACATTTCCATAGGATCTATTCCTAGTCATGCTCAGGTACACAATGTCTAATAATACCATCTACTCCTTCTTTATAAAGATGTGGGTTGTCCCAAAAGTAATGTCTTAAATCATATAAGAATTTTTTATTTTTTTTGGTATGTGAAACTAGGTGGAATATATTTACCAACAATGTAATTAGCATAATCAGCATACCATGGAGTGTTTTGGGAGACCTTTATTGCAGCTAGTTGTTCATCAAGGAAACTATCATCAATAGGTAGTGGGTCATCAAGAATATTTTCTAACCCAGACAAATTATCAGCTACGGGGTTCTCATCTCCCTCTCTATCAATGATATGTAAATCAAATTCTTGAAGCAAGAGAACCCACCTAATGAGTCCTGGTTTAGCATCTTTATTTTCCATAAGATATTTTATAGCAGCATGATCTGTGTGAACAATAACTTTGGAATCAAAAATGTAAGATCTGAATTTATCACTAGCAAACACGACTGCTAAAAATTATTTTTCAGTAGTAGCATAATTTCTTTGGGCACTGTATAGAGTTTTGCTAGCATAATGGATACCATTTAATTTCTTATCAACTCTTTGTCCTAGAACAACACCAACAACATAATCACTAGCATCACACATAATTTCAAATGGCGAGTTCCAATCAGGTGGTTGAACAGTAGGTGCAGTGATTAATGCTTTATTTAGTGTTTCAAAGGCTTCTATGCAATCATCATCAAAAAATAAAGGGATATCCTTTTGTAAAAGATTAGTAAGAGGCCTAGAAATTTTTGAGAAGTCTTGAATAAACCTCCTATAGAAACTAATGTGGCCAAGAAAACTTCGAATACTTTTAATATCTTTAGGAGATGGAATTTTCTCAATTGCATCAACGTTAGCTTGATCCACCTCAACACCTCGTTCGGAGATCTTATCCCCCAAGACAATACCTTGATTAACCATAAAGTGGTGCTTATCCCAATTCAATACAAGATTAGTTTGTTCACATGTATGCAAAACTCGATCTAGGTTGCTTAAGCAAGCATGAAAAGAAGTTCCATAAATGGAGAAATCATCCATGAAAACCTCCACAATCGTTTCACAAAAATCAGAGAATATAGCAGTCATACATCTTTGAAAGGTAGCAGGTGCATTACATAAACCAAAAGGCATACGTCTATAAGCATAAGTTCCAAAAGGACAGGTAAAGGTAGTTTTCTCTTGATCAAATTGTGACACAGCTATTTGAGAGAAACCAGAATATCTATCCAAGAAACAAAAGTGTGTGTGCTTAGATAATCTGTCAAGCATTTGGTCAATAAAAGGAAAGGGGTAATGATCTTTCCTACTAGTAGCTTTATTCAATTTTCTAAAATCAATTACCATCCTATAGCTAGTAACAATTCTCCATGGAATAAGCTCATGTTTATCTCTAGGAACAACAATAATACCTCCTTTCTTAGTGACACAATGAACGGGACTCACCCACCTACTATCAGCTATAGGATAGATTATACCTGCTTCTAGAAGCTTTAATATTTCAGTTCTTACTGATTCTTTCATCATGGGATTCAATCGTCATTGGTGATCAACAACGGCTTTAGCATGAGGTTCCATATTAATCCTGTGCTGACACAGAGGAGGACTAAATCCCTTAAGATCATCAAGAGTATATACAATAGCAGCCTAGTGCTTCCTCAGAATTTTTAGTAGCCTTTCTTCTTCATGTTCTGAAAGGTTAGCACTAATAATAACAAGATATATCTTTTCCTCGTCGAGATAAGCATATTTCAGAGTGTCAGGAAATTTTTTAACTTCAAACACAGGATCACCTTTAGGTGGAGGAGGACCTCCAAGAGTTTCAATAGGCAAATTGTGTTTCAGTAGAGGTTGTTGTTCAAAGAAATTTTTATCTATTTCATTTCTTTCACGCAAGTGCATATCATTTTCATGATCTAGCAAATATTTTTCTAATGGATCGGTAGGAGGAACGACAATTGAGGAAAGACCAATTATTTCATCCTTACTAGGTAATTCTCTACCACGAGGTTGTGTACTAAACTTGGAAAAATTAAACTCATGAGACACATCACCAAACTCAACACTGACGGTTTCTTTTTGATAGTCTATCTTAGCATTAATAGTGTTCAAAAAAGTTCTACCAAAGATAATGGGACAAAAGTGATCTTGTGGGGAACCAAGAACTAGAAAATCAGTAGGATATTTTATTTTCCCACACAATACTTCTACATATTTAACAATCCCAAGTGGTGTGATGGTGTCTCTATTAGCAAGTTTAATAGTGACATCAATATCTTCTATTTTAGCAGGTGATATGTCATTCATCATTTCTTGATATAAAGTAAAAGGAGCAGAACACACACTAGCACCCAAATCACATAAGCCATGATAATAGTATTCTCGTATTTTGACTGAGACAACAGGCAAGCCAAGTACGGGCCTATGTTGTATTTTTCATCAAGTTAAGCAATTCTAGAAGCTTCGTCATAGAAGTAAAGGACATGCCCATCAATATTTTCTACGAAGAGACTTAAACCATAGCAATTCTAGGTTCTACCTTAATTCGTTCAGAGGGCTTAGGTGCTCTAATATTTCTTTTGCGAACCACAGTTGATACATTAGCATGTTCCTTTATCCTAACCAGGAAAGGTCGTTTCTTGATATAAGTCGTAGGCACAATGGGATCGACATTGTAAATGGTAGTTTCTTCTTTAGCAATGACCGGTTCTTTAGTTTCTTTTTTAATAGGAGGATGATATTTAAACCACTTATCTTTAGGGAGATCAACATGAGCAGCAAATGATTCACATAAAGAGGCCACTATCTCAGAGTCAAGTACATGTTTAGTGCTAAACTTGTGAAAAGCATCTGTATTCATAAAATATTTAACACAATAAAATTCAAGCTTAATACCTGACTCATTACCTTCGTCGACTTCCATATCTTCAAAGTTGCATTTAATTCTTTCCAATAGATCCCACTTGAATTCAGTAGTCTTCTTCACAAAAGAACCAATACAAGAATATCGAGCATGGTTTGATTATTATCAAAAAGCCGAGCATAATAATTCTGAATAATAACTTCTCTCGGGATATCATGATTGGGGCATGAATATAACATTGACTTAAACCTCCCCCAAGATAGAGCGATACTTTCTCCTTCACGAGGCCAAAAATTATATATATAATTCTGATCACGATGAACTTGATGCATAGGATAAAACTTTTGGTGGAATTCCAATTTCAAACGATTCCCGTTCCATGACCCAATATCATCACATAGCCTATACCATGTCAATAATTTTCCCTTCACTGATAAAGGGAAAACCTTCTTCTTAACTTCATCTCCGGATAAACCTGCAAGCTTAAATAGTCCACAAATCTCTTTCGCATGGATTAGGTGCATATCAGGAGCGCTTCACTCCCCGGCAACAGCACAAGAAAAGAGTCTTGATGACCCACAAGTATAGGTTATCAATTGTAGTCCTTTCAATAAGTAAGAGTGTTGAACCCAACAAGGAGCAGAAGGAAATGATAAGCGGTTTTCAGCAAGGTAATTTTTGCATGCACTGAAATTGTAAGTAGCAAGTAGTTTGATAGGAAGGTAATTTGTAACAAGCAAGTAACGGTAACAATAGGTAAGGTGCAGCAAGGTAGCCCAATCCTTTTGTGGCAAAGGACAGGGCAAAACTATATCTGATGAGCAAAGTGTTCTTGAACGTACACGGGAATTTCATCTAGTCACTTTCATCATGTTTGTTTGATTCGTGTTCGCTACTTTGATAATTTGATATATGGGTGCACCGGTGCTAAGGTGTTGTTCTTACTTGAACTAACAACCTACTTATGATTAAACCCCTCGCAAGCATCCACAACTACGAGAAAAGTATTAAGACAAAGTCTAACCATAGCATTAAACATGTGGACCCAAATCAGCCCCTTACGAAGTAGCGCATAAACTAGGGTTTAAGCTTCTGTCACTCTAGCAACCCATCATCTAATAACTACTCCACAATGTATTCCCTTAGGCCCAAGGATGGTGTAGTGTCATGTATTTGACGTTCACATGACACCACTAAGGGGATCACAACATACATATCATCAAAATATAGAACACATAGCAAATTCACATGATTACTTGCAACATGACTTCTCCCGTGACCTCAAGAACAAAAGTAACTACTCACAAATAATATGCATGCTCAAGATCATAGGTGTATTGAATAGAATAATGGATCTGAACATATAATCTTCCACCAAATAAATCATATAGTAATCAACTACACAAGGTAATCAACACTACTAGTCACCCACAGGTACCAATCTCAGGTTCCGGTACAAAGATTGAACAAAAGAGACGAACCAGGGTTTGAGAGGACATGGTGATCTTGAAGATGTTCATGAAGAATGGCCTCCCCAAGATGAGAGGGTTGTTGGTGATAACGATGGCTTTGATTTCCCGCTCTGGGAGGGAAGTTCCCCCGATGGAATCGCTCTGTCGGAGGGCAAAAGTGCTCCTGCCCAAGTTCCGCCTCGAGGCAGCGGCGCTTTGTCCCGGAAGTTCTCCTCCTATTATTTTTAGGTTTTTTGGGAATTTATACCAGAAGATGGGCTCCGGAGGTGGGCCTGGGTGAGCACCCTCCACTAGGGCACGGTTAGGGGGCCTGGCACGCCCTGGTGGAGGGTGGCCACGTGGTGGCCCCGCTCCGATACTTTTCTGCTCTGGTATTTATTATTTATTTTATAAAAATCTTCGTAAATTTTCAGCTTAATTGGGGATCTGTAGAATATGTATCTCTTCCATTCCTTTTTCAGGTGCTCAATTCCAGTTGCCGCATTCTCCCTCTTGGTGTAAACCTTGCAAATTGTGAGAGAAAAAGCATTAGAATTACTCCCCAAAGCACTATTATGCATAAAAACATTATAAATAGGAATAGGAAAACATGATGCAAAATGGACGTATCACTTACTCAAAATGCTAGGGGTCTTCATGAGCAAGTAAGTTAGTTCTATATAGAGAGGCTTTATACTCTTATAGATTAAGTGTTTTTCCACAAAGTATCCACCATTACTTATAAGTGGATAGGTTATAAATATGATAATGTGCATGCAAGGAGGGTCTTCAATTTCTTTGCATGGGGATGAATTACCTATTATTATTGAGATGGATTCCATCAACGCAGTGAACTTCATCCAAAGCAAGGTGGTTGATCGATCCTTGTATGCTCACTGTGTGCAAGTTATAAAACATTTAGTTAGTAGGCATAATTCTTATATTACTCACATCCCTCATTAGTGTATAAAGCTAGTGATAAGTGGGCATCGTTTGCTAGAACTAGTGGTATAACTATGACCTGGTTGGGGTCAGGGCCGCAGGAGGTCCTTGGGATTGTTAGAGATGATTGTAATGTTACTTTGATTCAGACCGCCATCTCACTTTTCTCGATTACGTAGAACACATATGCATACACAATAATTGCGGCCACTACATGAGTGAAGGATAGGATAGGATTTTTCTAGGGGGGGTCTTTGTGCGTAAATAACATAAAGAACCCAGAAAATAAATTTAAGTGAATTGCAAGATTTGATTTTAAACCGATATGGAGAGAAAAGGTTGTACCGAAAAATACAATTATATATATCCACAAGTTCTCCAACTGATAGTGGACAGTGTAGCAACAACATCTACTCGTAATAAAATTAGGTGTTGCGCGCCTCCAAAATGTCTCAACCTCAATATATTGAACATAAATACATCTTCTCTTAGCACGTTGCATGCAGAAATCCAAACTAATTTAAGTACTTAGGAATAAGCTCACCAAGGAACAAGTAGGCCAACATTATGGTAGTCCACAGTAATAGGTAAGACTTAAGGCAAGAGGATTTCACTAGTTTGAGCTTCCTTGAAATGTGATATACGTATCTCGTTTCTATACTATCTATCCGCACAAATTTTCTCAAATACATTTGTATAACACTGCACCAGAGAATTTTTTATGAACAAAAAATATTTCCAAAAATTCATGAGCCTTCGTCCTACCAGCTCCTACCAGCAGGACAAAATGAGCGATAATTTTATTTTGGTATACCCTTTCCACTTTTTCCAGTTGCCCAAAAAAGATGAGGTACCTTGTCATGGCGCCGTTACCTGAGTTACAACAACAACAACAACAACAACAAAGCCTTTAGTCCCAAACAAGTTGGGGTAGGCTAGAGGTGAAACCCATAAGATCTCGCGACCAACTCATGGTTCTGGCACATGGATAGCAAGCTTCCACGCACCCCTGTCCATGGCTAGTTCTTTGGTGATGCTCCAGTCCTTCAGATCTCTCTTTACAGACTCTTCCCATGTCAAGTTCGGTCTACCCCGGCATCTTTTGACATTATCAGCATGCTTAAGCCGTCCGCTGTGCACTGGGGCTTCTGGAGGGCTGCGCTGAATATGCCCAAACCATCTCAGACGATGTTGGACAAGCTTCTCTTCAATTGGCGCTACCCCAACTTATCCCGTATATCATCATTCCGGATACGGTCCTTCCTTGTGTGACCACACATCCATCTCAACATGCGCATCTCCGCCACACCTAACTGTTGCACATGTCGCCTTTTAGTCGGCCAACACTCAGCGCCATACAAAATTGCGGGTCAAACTGCCGTCCAACAGAACTTGCCTTTTAGCTTTTGTGGCACCCTCTTGTCACAAAGAATGCCAGAAGCTTGGCGCCACTTCATCCATCCGGCTTTAATTCGATGGTTCACATCTTCATCGATATCCCCATCCTTCTGCAACATTGACCCCAAATATCGAAAGGTGTCCTTCTGAGGCACCACTTGCCCATCAAGGCTAACATCCTCCCCCTCCTCGTTCCTAGTAGTACTGAAAGCGCCCCTCGTACTCGGTTTTAGTCCTACTAAGTCTAAAACCTTTCGATTCCAAGGTTTGCCTCCACAACTCCAACTTCCTGT
The DNA here is from genome assembly GCA_022496015.1 of Hordeum marinum. Classification (NCBI taxonomy): domain Eukaryota; kingdom Viridiplantae; phylum Streptophyta; class Magnoliopsida; order Poales; family Poaceae; genus Hordeum; species Hordeum marinum. The sequence goes on along the minus strand of CM039677.1, from coordinate 2,783,467 downwards.
TAACCCCCGTCCGGCTCTCATCGACTAGCACTACATCGTCCGCAAAGAGCATACACCATGGGATATCTCCTTGTATATCCCTTGTGACCTCATCCATCACTAAGGCAAAAAGGTAAGGGCTCAAAGCTGACCCTTGATGCAGTCCTATCTTAATTGGGAAGTCGTTACTGTCGCCCTCACTTGTTCGAACACTTGTCACAACATTATCATACATGTCCTTGATGAGGGTAATGTACTTTGTTGGGACTTTGTGTTTCTCCAAGGCCCACCACATAACATTCCACGGAATCTTATCATAGGCCTTCTCCAAGTCAATGAACACCATATGCAGGTCCTTCTTTTGCTCCCTATATCTCTCCATAAGTTGTCGTACCAAGAAAATGGCTTCCATGGTCGATCTCCCAGGCATGAAACCAAACTGATTTTTGGTCACGCCATTACCTGAGTTGCGAGAGATTTTTTCCCATTAATAACACTGACATGTAATTGAAAACCATAGGGCAAAGCAATTAATTCATACACGTTCTTTTTCATGTATCACAGACACATTCGAAACCTTGTACATATTTCTCAAACATTTATACAAAACATTTTTACTTCTTAGTAACTCAACTTGACACTAACTGCATGCTTGTTGATTGAGATAATATATGAGATATTTATCTTAAGTCATATTATAATTCATAACTAACATCTATATATGAACATGCATATTGATGAACAATTTAAATATATTATTATATCTGTTTTCTTTTTCTAAACTGAGTTATGATGCATCACAATTTTTTTAAGTCTAAAATGTTTAAAAAAATAAATATAGTGAATTATTCCTTAAATCTTAAAAAAATACAACATACTCCTTAATTTGTGCCACCTATGCATTTATATGCAACATTAAATAACTACGGAACTTAGTAGAGTGCTCAAATCGATGGAGTAACTTTGTAGAGACTTCTAGACTATGACAATTGCTCTTACCCGGGGTTAATTGGATAAATGTCACTCCAGTTTTTGGCGATTCAAAAAAATGTCACTACAATTTCCATACTTTGGGAAATGCCAAATGTCACTGAAATTTCCAAACTTTTAAAAAACCACTCCAACTCTCACATAAGTCTATAGATGCCCATGCATCCACTTGAGATCGTTTTTTATCAAAAATTGTCATGTATGCCTCTCATATTTTCATTCGAACAAAATAGCCCCTGCCCCAACATACTCATAACGGAACATCTCTGTTTATTAAGCTTTATGCTTTCTCCTAAATTATATGGAGCATGGTGGCATGGGCTACATCCTGGATATGTGGCGACAAAGGTCACAAGGAAAAGGATGGACAATCGTGCTGCAACGAGTCACTACAAGAGAAGTATGAAACCTTCACAGGCATCTTCCAGGAGGCGCATGGGGCCGACATCGATACTATGTCCGGCTCAACATGACAATGATACCTTCTAATAGTGAACCTGGCGGGTAAAATCTCTATTAGGATTAGGGTTTGGGAAAGTTGAACAATAGTAAGATACTTAGCCTCCATCTCAGCGTATCTTTCACATTAGCATATGCCATTAGCTGGCCATGCATATGCTGCACTTGCCAATATATATTGTTGAGTGCATATTCTACATTCTTTTAGGCCATAAAGAGGGACAATAATGTGTTAAAATTGCATCTCAATATCACGTTCCAGTAAAAAATGGAAATTCGTGCACTGGGAACAAAGTTTTCTATTTCAGACTCAACAATGTTTCTACTCATCTTATGGATCATCCTAAAGGCATTACTTGGCACAAACACTATGTTAATCATAAAAACACAATCATAACAGAATCATAATTGTGCAAACACTCAAAAACAGAAAGGAAAAGATAAAAATATTTTATTCCCAGTGCACTTGTTGGGAGGTTGCCTCCCAACAAGCACTATCGTTTTACGCCCCTAGCTAGGCATAACGCATAGTTTCAAGTATTGTCATCCTTGGTTTTCACTCCATAAAAGACCCTCATGATTGATTCATATGGTTTCTTAATTATTATTCTAGTGAATTGTTCCATACCCTTTCTAAGACGAAACTGAAATTTAATATTGCCTTCTTTAATATCAATCAAGGCACCTATAGCGCGTAAAAACGGTCTACCAAGTATGATAGGACAAGATGGATTGCAATCAATATCAAGATTCAAGAACAATAAAATCAATGGGCACATAATTACTATTTGCAAGAATAAGAACATCATTAATTCTTTCCAAAGGCTTTTTAATAGTAGAATCTGCCAAGTGCAAATTGAGAGAACATTCTTCAATATTGGTAAGACCAATCTCATCACAGAGAGATTTCGGAATTGTGGAAACACTAGCACCCAAATCACACAAAGCAAAGCATTCCAAAATTTCAATCTTGAATTTAATGGTAGGTTCCCAATCATCATGCAATTTTCTAGGAATTGAAATCCCTAATTCCAACTTCTCTTCTAATGATTTCATCGTGGCATCAGAATATGTTTAGTAAAAGCTTTATTTTGTTCCTAAGCATGGGGCGAATTTATCATGGGTTGCAGAAAAAAAATACAATCAACCAATCAGAAACTCTTATCATTAAAGTCTTTGTAACAAAAAATAGTGGGCACATCACTAGTTAATGTTTTGACCTCTCCAAACCCACTTTTATCAAAAATTTCATCAAGATTTTCACCCTCCAAATAATTGTGATGCCCTCTAACTACAGTTGACTCTTCTTAAGTCCCTTTATCATAAATTTCAACATTACTAAAGAAGGAATCAATAGAGGAAACACAAATCATTTTAAGATCTTCATCATTGTTGTGAAAGTAATCGCTAGAAAACGCTTTTTCTAAAAAAAATCTTTTGGCTCTAAGCATAGCGGTTATTTTCTTAATTTCATACATAGAAACATATAAGGTTGTAATTGATTCATTAACCTTAGGTGGTAAAGAATGCAAGTTGAGATTTTCTACATCATTGGAAATTATATCAATGCTCCTAGACATATCATCAATCTTATTCAACTTTTATTCTATCGTAGTATTGAAAGACTTTTTAGCATTGATAAATTCTTTCCAAATATTCTCAAGATCAGAGGTGTCCCAATTATTATTTTTATAAGAATTACCATAATTATTAGAGGAATTTCCAGGAAAAGCCCTAGGATTAAATTACCTATATAAGCATTGTTATTGAAGTTGTTTCACGTGATGAAATTCACATCTACGGAATCACTATTTTAATCAATCAAAGTAGACAAAGGCACATTAGTAAAATCAATAGGAGCATTTTTACTCGCAACCAACTTCATAATAGCATCAACTTTTTAAGTCAAAGTACAAATTTCTTCAACCAAATTAACCTTTTTACTAGTGGGTGCTCTTTCAGTATACCATTGTGAATAATTTCCCATAATATTATCTAGAAATTTAGTAGCCGCACCCAAAGTAATTTCCATAAAAGTACCACCCGTGCCGGAATCTAAAAGATTTCTAGAGACAAAATTCAATCCCGCATAAAAAATGTATATCCAAAGATTTAAACCATGAGTAGGACAATTTCTTAGCATCAATTTAATTCGTTCCCAATATTGTGCAACATGTTCAATCTCAAGTTGCTTAAAATTCATGATTTGAGTTCTAAGGGAAATAATTTTAGCGGGCGGAAAATACATAGTAATAAAAGCGTCCTTGCACTTATCCCAATAATCGATATTATTGCGAGGCAAAGAAGAAAATAAAATTTTGCACAATGTCGTGAGGAGAAAGGAACTAATTTCATATTCACAATACCATTGTCCACATCTTTTTTATTCTGCATATCACATAATTCCACGAAGGTGTTTAGATGGGACGCGGCATCCTCATTAGGAGTACCGAAAAATTGATCTTTCATAAAAAGATTCAACAAAGCGATATTAATATAACAAGCCCCCCACAAGTGGTGGCAGGAGCAATAGGAGTGCTAATAACAGCATTATTTTTGGTATTGGAAAAATCGCACAACTTAGTATTTTCTTGAGTCATCGTGACTACGCAAACAAGATTGCAAGAAAACAAGATATCTCACGAGAAAAAGGCAAATGAAAAAGAGAGGGCGAATAAAATGGAAAATTTGTGAAGTGGGGGAGAGGAAAATGAGAGGCAAATGGAAAATAATGTAAATTGCAAGGAGATGAGATTTGTGATTTGGAACCTGGTAGATGAGATCACTTCCTCCCTGCAATAGCGCCAGAAATTCCTTTGACGCGGCTTGAGACTGCATCGGTATTTCCCCAAAGAGGAAGTGATGCTACAGCACATCGACGGTAAGTATTTCCCTCTATGAAACCAAGGTATCAATCAGTAGAGTAAGAGAACGGACCCATGTAAACAACACCTACACAGAAATAACAAATACTTGCAACCCGACGTGAAAGAGAGGTTGTCAAGCTCTCTACGGTAATAAGATAGATTAGGTAATGGTAGGTTTGGAAAATAGATCTCGGAAGAAGAAAAAATAAAATAAGTAAACAAAATGTGCAGCAAGGTATTTTTGGGTTTTTTGGATTACTAGAACTGAAAACAAAAAGGCAAAATAGTAGATCGGAAAGCAATATGTTGAAAAAGTAGACCCTGGGGCCGTAGGTCTCACTAGTGGCTTCTCTCATGAGTATAGCGCATGGTGGGTGAATAGATTACTTTTAGGAATTGATCAAAGATCAAATAATCATGACGATATCCAGGAAGTGATCATTATATAGGCATCACGTCCAAGATAAGTAGACTGAAATGATTCTTCATCTACTTCTATTACGCCACACATCCACCTCTATCCAACATGCATCTAGTGTATTAAGTTCATGGGAAAATAGAGTAATGCAATAAGAACGGTGACATGATGTAGCAAGATATATTCATGTAGGAATAGATCCCATCTTGTTATCCTTAATGGCAACAATACATCCGTCTCTTGCTTCCCCTTCTGTCACTGGGAAAGAACACCGCAAGATCGAACCCATCACAAAGCACCTCTTCCCATGGCAAGAAAAAATGATCTAGTTGGCCTAACTAAACCAAAGATTTGAAGAAGAAATATGAGGATATAAGAAATCATGCAAATAAGAGATCAAAGAAGACTCAAATCATATTCATGGATAGAAATTGATCATGAACTCAAAATTCATTGGATCCCAACAAACACACTACAATAGTCATGACATCAAACAGATCTCGAGGAGACAATTGTATTGATAATCATAGAGAGAGAGGAAGCCATCAAGCTACTGCCTACGGACTCGTAGGTCTATGGAGGAGTACTCACGCATCATCGGAGAGGCACCTATGATGAAAATGAACCCCTCCGTGATGGTGTTAGATGGGATCTCGAGGTTCTGGAACTTGTGACGGCCGAAATTGTGTCTCGTCAAATCCTCTAGGGTTTTCTGAATATTTGGGAATTTATAGGGCGAATAGTTGGTTGAGGGGAGTCCTGAGGTGGGTACCCTTCACCAGGCCGCCAGGGGCCGCTAACGTACCCTGGTGGAGGGTGCCCACCCTGGGCCACCTCTCTTGTTGTTGTTAGGCCCATCCTGGCTCATCTAGTGCATAAACAAATCTCCAAAAATTCCCGTAGCATTTGGGCTCCGTTTGCTACTAATTTCCTGCAAAGTAAAAAACAAGCAAAAACATCAACTGACACTTTGGCACAATGTCAATAGGTTAGTCCCAAAAAATGAATATATATAGTTGCTATAAAATGATTGTACAACATCCAAGATTTATAATATAATAGCATGGAACAAGCAAAAAATTATAGATACAAAGGAGACGTATCAAATATCCCCAATGTAACGACGGGTATCCCACGCAAGATGTACATCAAGTGTTCTCAAATCCAATATTCAATCCAACATAATGAGATCTCAATGGGAAAGATTGAATTCATCACAACAAGATAGCAAGGGAAACAACTCATGTGATCCAACTGTATTAACAAAGCCCGTGATACATCAAAATCATGCCATCTCAAGAACACGAGAGAGATATAGAGAGTGATTGAACACATAGCTACTGGTACAAACTGTCAGCCCTAAGGGTGGACTACTCCCTCCTCGTCATGGCCTCCGTCGGGATGATGAAGATGGCCACTAGAGATGATCTACCCTCTCCAGTAGGGTGCTGGAATGCCTCCAGAATAGTATTCGTTGATATAGAGACTTGTGGCAGCAAAACGAGGAGTCTCTCTTTATTTCTGGGGTTTGTAGGATTTATAGGTTTTTTCAGCGTCGGAATCATGCCAAACAGAGTCACGAGGGGTCCACCACATATCTGGCCGCGCCACTAGGGGTGTGGCCAGATTGATTGTGGCCCAAGGGTGCCCCCCCTCCGGTGGTTCTTCGCACCAATGTGGCTTATTGCCTCCAGAAAAAATCACAAAAAAAATTCCAGCAATTCCGAGAACTTTCATTTTCCGCACAAAAAACAACACTACGGTAATTCTACCGAGAACAGTGTCCGTCTGGGTTAGTTATAAATAAATCATATGAAGTGCATCTAAACCATATAAAGTATTGTAAACATAGGTTAATATGGCATGAATACTTCATAAATTATGGATACATTGGAGATGTATCAGCATCCCCAAGCTTAATTCCTGCTCGTCCTCGAGTAGGTAAATGATAAAATAAATAATTTATGAAGTGTGAATGCTAGCATATTGAATAGTTTTGATAATTGATAATTTAAGTCACTTTTCTAACATCATAAGCAGTAATTTTTTCTCATAAAAATCATCATGATAGAGTAGCAATCAATTCACATGTCATGGTTCAAACAATGCATTCTATTGAAACTTCACAATCTATCTTCTTGGTCACCAAACAATTTCAGTGCACCATCAAGTCTAAGTAAGAGCTCCCATACTCAATTATCATATAGTATTTTATGATTACTAATATTGTAGGAATATTTTTAGAACAAACAATATGCATCGAACACATAGAAAGATAGGGGCTTAATGTTTTGCCTCCCAACAAACTTATCATGGAGATAATTGTCAACAATAATGAATCATGACCAAATATATTTGAGTGCATATATATGTTTGGATCTTTCCCCACCACATGGTGCTTTCCAACTAATAGATTGAGGTTGGAATATGTAGTTTACTCAACATGAAAGTAAATAGATTGTCCCCTCGAAGTGGGAAGTAGGTATTTCCATATGTGCCAGGGCTCATTGTTTAAAACAGAGATGAATTTGTAATTTTGGGTGGTGTGCCTTTCCTTTCAACGTCACAACATAGTTTTCAATATCTACCATGCTGGGGATTCGCAAATAGAATCAAAAAAAATTACTCCTCATCCACCATTCAAATACATTCCATGGTTGGCCGAATCCACGGTTGTCCTCCAAACAATCAAGTTTCTAGGTGGAGTTTTATTTATTTATTTTTGTGTTATGCACGACTGGGAATCCTTTTTGCCAGCCTCTCTCGTGCAATGACAAGTGAATAAACACTCATCTTGATAATAACTCGCTTAGCATGGATGATAATGACTGCCTCGTGGCTCCATGAGTGGTACTAGCACACCAAACGGATGTTTAGTTGAATGTTTAGAGGTGACGCACGCAAATTTACTTGAAATGGCAGAGAAATACCATATATAGGTAGGTATGGTGGACTCTTATGTAATAAACTTGGCTTAGGGATTTGGATGCACAAGTAGTATTTCTACTTAGTACGAGGTTTTGGCTAGCAAAAGTTTCTAAATAGGCACCCCATGTTGGAGGATCCATAACAATATAGCTTCTATGCAAATATACCCAAACATAATCATAACTTTTCTTCCTTGTCCAACTTCAACCATTTGATCAAGTTTGAAAATAATTGATGAGTATTCACGATCATAAAAGATGTTCAAGATAATATATTTGTATGTGAAAGTTCTCTTTCTTATACTAATGATTCATTAATTGCTTGTATGACCAATTTGATGATTGTCAAACTTCAATATATTTTACTTTATAAACTAGATGTGAAGCTAATACTAAGCATAAAGTACATGTATAAATTCAGATTTATGATATTTCATTCATTCACAATTTAGTCTTAGGATATAAGTGAAGCACAAGAGTAAACATCAAACTACTCTCAAAAGATATAACTGAAGATCAACGAGTAGTCAAACAATCAAGTAGCTATGTGAGGACTCTCTCTCTATCTCTCTAATAAGTATTATAAGATCTGAGTATTTTATTTATATAGCTATCAGAAGAAAAATACCACTCCAAGAATAGCACATATCATTTCGACAAATAAAAATTTAGGCTCAACATAGCCTAACCGATAGTTATTGGTGAAGAGAGGTGGGATGCGTAGCATCCCTAAGCTTAGATGTTTGTGACTTCTTCAAATATTTACTTGAGGTGCCTTGGGCATCCCAAATCTTGAGGTCAATCATCTCATATCACGGTTTCACCTATTCTCAAAAACTTCGTCCACACAAAACTCGAAAAGAACTCATGAGATAGGTTAGTACACATAAGAATAAATCCACTCTTCATGTACTGCTGAGACAAGTTGAAAAATAATTTTCAAACATCATCTACTATTTACTATCGTTCCCATAATTTATATCTACGAATATAGGTTATGAAAACTATAGGATAAGTAGATAATAAAACTATGACAGCAATCTGTCCAAACAGAACAGTCTATAGCAATCTATTAAACCAGTGAACTTCTGTGAATCAAACAATTCTAAGATTTTAGTACATGGTACCGAATTTATATGAAAATAATGTGTAAAAATTTCAGAAACTTTCCACATTCAAGTAAAATATGAAAAATCAAACACTACAACAAAAGTTTTTGTTTTTACATAGCACATATCAAACATGTAGTGTAATATTTATAATAGTAAAAGTTTATAAGAAATTCTTAGAACTTTTAATTAAAAAAAATATTATAAATAACATATAATATATAACAAAAAATGAAATCACACTCCAAGCAAAACACATATTATGTGACGAATACAAATATAGCTCCAAGTAAGGTGTATTGACAATGTTGGAGACGAATGAAGCGATGTCTTCCGGGGGATCCCCAAGCTTAGACGCTTAATTCTTCCTTGGATAATACCTTGGGGATTCCTTAGGAATCCCCAAGCTTAGGTACTTGCTGCTCCTTGTTTACCTCATATCATCTCACCCAAAACTTGAAAACTTCAATCACACATAACTTAAAGGAACTTCGTGAGATGGGTTAGTATAGTAAATATAGATCATTCACTTAGGTACTGTCAAAAAAAGATTCATAATTGTTCTCACATTATACCTATTGTATTATAACATTCCCATAATTTATGTCACTCAATATATTCTATGAAACACTAAAACAAGCAAACTATACATGCAAAACAGAATCTGCTAAAAACAAAACACTCTGTGAAGATCTGAATGAACACCATACTTCCCTGCCCCTATAAATTCTGAAAAAATAGGAAAGCGCTTGCATACCAATTCTGTGTAAACAATTCAGAATTTTTTGACTCTTTAGTAAAATCACATAATTCATATATTGGACGCCAAACTTTCTCTTTTTGCACAAAATCAAACAAACAAGTTTCCACACTATCCCAAAGGCTTTACTTGGCACTTTTCTGAAATAAAAGACATAAAACATGATTACTACAGTATCTTGATCAGGTGAACATATAAAAACATAAAGTAAAAGTTTTGGGTTGTCTCCCAACAAGCGCTTTTCTTTAAAGCCTTTTAGCTAGGCATGATGATTTCAATGATGCTCGTATAGGAATAATAGTTGAAACATGCAAGAGAGCATCATGAATCACATGGAAAGCACATTTAAGTCTAACCCACTTACTATGCATAGGGATTTTGCAAGAATTTTTTTTAGCAAGAATCAACTTTCATAGGAAGGCAAAACAAGTGCAACTTCAAAACTTTGAACACATAGGGAGGAAACTTTATATTGTTGCAATTCTTACAAGCATATGTTCCTCCCTCACAATAATTTTCAGTAGCATAATGAAAGAATTCAAAAATATAACTATCACATAAAGCATTCTTTTCATGATTCACAAGCATAGAAAATTTATTACTCTCCACATAAGCAAATTTCTTCTCATTCATAATAGTGGGAGTAAACTCAACAAAATAACTATCATGTGACACTTGATTGACATAATCGCATTGAATATTAAAATCATGATAACAAGTTTCATGGTTGTCATTACTCTTTATAGCATACATGTCATCACAATAATCGCCATAGATAGGAGGCATGCCATCATCTTAATAAATTTGCTCAACAAAACTTGGGGCACCAAATATATCATCTTCATCAAATATAGCATCCCCAAGCTTGTGGCTTTGCATATCATTAGCATTATGGATATTCAGAGAACTCATACTAACAATATTTCTATCATGCTCGTCATTCAAGGAATTATCATAATTTATTCCTCTACCAATTGAGCACAATTTTCCGAATCCTTGTTTTCATGGAAGACATTATAGAGACGAAACAAATGATACAACCAAAACTCCATTTTTTCTAGTTTTCTTTTATAAAACAAGACTAGTGAAAAACAAGAAACTAAAAGATTCAATTGCAAGATCCAAAGATATACCTTCAAGCACTCACCTCCCCGACAACGGTGCCAGAAAAGAGCATGATGTCTACTACGCAACTTTATTCTTGTAGACTCGTGTTAGGCCTCCAAGCGTAGAGTTTTGTAGGATAGTAGCAATTTTCTCTCAAGTGGATGACCTAAGGTTTATCATTCCATGGGAGGTGTATGATGAAGATGGTATCTCTCAAACAACCATGTAACCAAATACAAGAAATGGCGATACAAGTGCAATATGGATGATAGATATAGGTTTTTGTTATCTGAAAATATAAAAACAGCAAGGTAGCAAGTGTAAAATAGCGAGCAAAACGGTATATTAATTCTTGGAAACAAGGCCTAGCATTCATACAATAACTAGTGCAATCTCCCAACAATGCTAACATAGTTGAATCATATGATGTTCCCTCAACGTGCAACAGAGAATCACTCCAAACTTCCTACCTAGCGAAGAACAATAAGATTAAATTGGTGTAGGTAGTAGAACCACCTCTAAGTTATTCTTTCTGATCAATCTATTGGGCATAAGTGTCACAAACAGCCCTAGAGTTCCTACTAGAATAACTTCAATCATACATATCAATCAACCCTAATGTCACTCAACTATCCGTGGGTAAATTATGCGACATGCATCAAACAATTTCAGATCTATCATATTCAATCCAACACAAAGAACTTCAAGGAGCACCCTAATATTTATATCAGAGTGTGGTGTGAACACGTGCAATCAACCCCTATGCATAGATTCCCAAGGTCACCGTAATCTGCAAGTTGATGCCTTAACATATATCAAGTGAATCAATAGAATACCCCAATGTCACTACGAGTATCCCACGCAAGACGTACATCAAGTGTTCTCAAATCCAATATTCAATCCAACATAACGAGATCTCAAAGGGAAAGATTCAATTCATCACACCAAGATAGCAAGGGAAACACCTCATGTGATCCAACTATATTCACAAAGCCTGTGATACGTCAACATCGTGCCATCTCAAGAACACGAGAGAGAGAGAGAGAGAGAGAGAGAGAGAGAGAGATTGAACACATAGCTATTGGTACAAACTGCCAGCCTCGAGGGTGAACTACTCCCTCCTCGTCATGGCCTCTATCGGGATGATGAAGATGGACACCATAGATGATCTACCCTATTTGGTAGGGTACTAGATTGCCTCCAAAATTGTATTTCATTAATAAAGGGAGTTGCAGCGGCAGAACGAGGAGTCTCTATTTATTTCTGGTGTTTCTGGGATTTATAGAATTTTTCAGCATTGGAATCACGCCAAACGGAGCCCCGAGGAGTCCACCACATATATGGTCGCGCCACTAGGGGGTGTGGCCAGATTGCTTGTGGGCCAAGGGTGGCCCCCTCTGGTGATTCTTGACTCCAATGTGGCTTATTTCCTCCAGGGCGATTCTGAGAACTTACATTTTCTACACACAAAAACAGCACCACGGTAATTCTACTGAAAACAACATCAGTCTGGGTTAGTTCTAAATAAATCATATAAATTGCATCGAAACCATATAAAATTATTGTAAACATAGGTAAATATGGCATGAATACTTCATAAATTATCGATACATTAGAGATGTATCACCTTCCCTTGTTTGCCTTGGATAGTTTGGGTTGTTTCTGGCAACTAGAAGACTCCTTTTCGGATTGTTCGCCATTCTTCTTGGTGGTTTGGTTTCCCTTATCATCAGGGGTGTACACCATATAAATGTCGTAGGCAGAGGTGGTTGTCCATTGTCAAGTGGTGGCAGGGATGGATGGATCGGCTCTTCCTCCATGCTTTCCGCCTCCTCAGAGGTGTAGTCCAGCATATTGGTTAAATCTTCGATAGTGGCTACCAAGTGGGTGGTGGGTGGGCCATAAAATTCCTCCTGGACTACCTCTAGAATGATCTGAGTGTGGATCGAGGTTAGGTCATCCATGATTTTCATTGACTGGATCTGGTCCAGCACCTCATTCAAAAGCGAGGGGTCAACCGGATTAATCTGCCGAACACCATCGAAGCTAACCGCCGAAGCATCCGTACGAAGATTATATTCGGCTAGGGCTGATGCCTGGTCCTCGGGTGCTATAATCGGGTCCGAGCTTAAACTTGGACCCTCGACATGGATGGGCCCAAGGGAGGGGTCAAGCAAGAGGCCCGAAGTTAAAGCTTCGGGATTTCCGGGCTCGTTGGACGAGACCACGAGCCTAGTAAGGAACATGTCGCCTAGGGAGTCTACGAAGAATTCTAGGTTCCCGAACCTGATCTCTTGATCGGGCGAAACTTCCAATATGGCCAAGATGGACGGTTGGGTCAGCATGCAGCACAACGCTGCCTAACGCCAAATCCTGTCCATGGACAAAGGTGTCCCTGTTACGGACTTCATCGCTGATGATTAGGTGAGCCATCAATCCTCTAGTGATCTCGCAATGGGACTCTCAATGAAAGCATAAATGTCGGTGTCAAAACCGATAGATCTTGGGTAGGGGGTCCCGAGATGTGGAACTTGGGTCGATTGGTAACAGGAGACAAAAGAGACCGTGTTTACCCAGGTTTGGGCCCTCTTGAGGAGGTAAACCCCTACGTCCTGCTTAGTTTTATTGATATGTATGACGGTTACAGAGTTGATCTACCTCGAGATCCGATGAGCTAAAACCCTAGATAAGTTCACCTAGCCTCTAAAAACTAGACTCCCGGTTTATATAGACACCATGGGTATCTAGAGTTAAAAATGATATGTCTTCCAATCGGGGATAGATACACCGAACCTTTATTCTAGCCTTGGAGGACACACCAAGTCTTCGGAGGTTGGTGGACGGCCCTGAATACGGGGTCGCCTTATGGTTCGACCTTCCCATGATACCCACAGAACGGCCCACCAAACCGGCCCATGATGGATAAGCCGACGGCCTGAGGACCCCTTAGTCCCGGACTATTGGGAGACGTAGTAGTAAATCAAAATTTTCCTACGTGTCACAAAGATCTATCTATGGAGAAACCAGCAACGAGAGGGGAGAGCTTGCATCTTCATACCTTTGAAGATCGCTAAGCAGAAGCGTTACAAGAACGCGGTTGGTGGAATCATACTCGCAGCGATTCAGATCGTGGTGGACTCCGATCTTAGCACCGAACAACGGTGCCTCCGCGTTCAACACATGTGCAGCCCGGTGACGTCCCCTACGCCTTGATCCAGCAAGGAGGAAGGAGAGGTTGGGGAAGAGTTCCTGCAGGACGACAGCGTGGTGGCGGTGGAGCTGCGTGGTACTCCGGTAGAGCTTCGCTAAGCACTACCGAGAACGAGGAGAGGGAGAGGTAGGGCTGTGCCAGAGAGAGAGGGAGAACCGTGTGTCTGGCAGCCCCAAAACCTCACATATATATAAGGGAGAGGGAGGAGGAGGCTCAGCCCCTAGGGTTCCCACCCTAGGGGTGGCGGCAGCCCCAGATGGGATCTGGCCGTCGGCCAGAGAGGAGAGAGGGGAGGGGCGGTGCCGTAGATGGCCTAGGGCCCATCTGCTCTAGGGTTTGCCCCCCTCCACCTCTTGTTGCGCCTTGGGCTCCTTATGGGGGGCGCACCAGCTGACCTAGGGGCTGGTTCCCTCCCACTTGTGGCCCATGCAGCCCTCCAGGGCTGGTGGCCCCACTTGGTGGACCCCCGGAACCCTACCGGTGGTCCCGGTACACTATCGGTGACGCCCGAAACACTTTCGGTAACCAAAACCTCACTTCCTATATATCAATCTTCGTCTCCGGACCATTCCGGGACTCCTCGTGATGTCTGGGATCTCATCCGGGACTCCGAACAACCTTCAGTAACCACGTATACTATTTCCCTATAACCCTAGCGTCATCGAACCTTAAGTGTGTAGACCCTACGGGTTCGGGAGATACGCAGACATGACCGAGACACCTCTCCAGTCAATAACCAACAGCGGGATCTGGATACCCATGTTGGCTCCCACGTACTCCACGATGATCTCATCAGATGAACCACGATGTCAGGGATTCAATCAATCCCGTATTCAATTCCCTTTGTCTATCGGTATGATACTTGCCCGAGATTCGATCGCTGGTATCCCCATACCTAGTTCAATCTCGTTACCGGCAAGTATCTTTACTCGTTCCGCAATACATCATCCCGTGGCTAACACCTTAGTCACATTGAGCTCATTTATGATGATGTCTTACCGAGTGGGCCCAGAGATACCTCTCCGTCATACGGAGTGACAAATCCCAGTCTCGATTCGTGCCAACCCAACAGATCCTTTTGGAGATACCCGTAGTGTACCTTTATAGCCACCCAGTTACGTTGTGATGTTTAGCACACCCAAAGCATTCCTACGGTATCCGGGAGTTGCACAATCTCATGGTCTAAGGAAACAATACTTGACATTGAAAAGCTTTAGCAAACGAACTACACGATCTTGTGCTATGCTTAGGATTGGGTCTTGTCCACCACATCATTCTCCTAATGATGTGATCCCGTTATCAACGACATCCAATGTCCATGGTCATGAAACCGTGACCATCTATTGATCAACGAGCTAGCCAACTAGAGGCTCACTAGGGACATGTTGTGGTCTATGTATTCACACATGTATTATGGTTTCCGGTTAACACAATTGTAGCATGAATAATAGACAATTATCATGAACTAGGAAATACAATAATAACCATTTTATTATTGCCTCTAGGGCATATTTCCAACAGTCTCCCACTTGCACTAGAGTCAATAATCTAGTTACATTGTGATGAATAGAACACCCATAGCATTCTGGTGTTGATCATGTTTTGCTCGTGAGAGAGGTTTAGTCAACGGATCTGCGACATTCAGATCCGTATGCACTTTACAAATATCTATGTCTCCCTCCTGAATGTAATCACGGATGGAGTTGAAGCGGCGCTTGATGTGTCTTCTCTTCTTGTGAAACCTGGGCTCCTTCGCAAGGGCAATAGCTCCAGTGTTGTCACAGAGTAGAGTCATCGGGCCCGACGCATTTGGAATCACTCCTAGGTCAGTGATGAACTCCTTCATCCAGACTCCCTCCTTTGCTTCTTCCGAAGCAACTATGTACTCCGCTTCACCTGTAGATGCTGCCACGACGCTTTGCTTGCTGCTGCTCCAGTTGACTGCCCCTTCGTTCAAAATATTAACATATCCGGTTTGCGACTTGGAGTCGTCCGGATCTGTGTCGCACTAGCGTCGATGTAACCCTTTACGATGAGCTCTTTGGCACCTCCATATATGAGAAACATGTCCTTTGTCCTTTTCAGGTACTTCAGGATATTCTTGACCGTTATCCAGTCTTCCGCTCCGGGATCACTTTGGTACCTCCCTTCCAAACTTATGGCAAGGTTCACATCAGGTCTGGTACATAGCATGGCATACATAATAGAGCCTATGGCTGAAGCATGGGGGATGACACTCATCTCTTCTCTATCCTTTGTCGTGGTCGGGCATTGAGTCGTACTCAATCTCACACCCTGCAACACAGGCAAGAACCCCTTCTTGGACTGATCCATATTGAACTTCTTCAATATCTTTTCAAGGTATGTGCTTTGTGAAAGACCTATGAGGCGTCTCGATCTATCTCTATATATCTTAATACCTAATATGTAAGCAGCTTCTCCAAGGTCCTTCATTGAAAAACACTTATTCAAGTAGGCATTTATACTTTCCAAGAGTTCTATATCATTTCCCATTATCAGCATGTCATCCACATATAATATAAGAAATGCTACAGAGCTCCCACTCACTTTCTTGTAAATACAGGGTTCTCCATAAACCTGTACAATCCCAAACGCTTTAGTCACCTCATTAAAGCGAATGTTCCAACTCCGAGATGCTTGCACCAGCCCATAGATGGAGCGCTGGAGCTTGCATACTTTGTTAGCATCTTTAGGATCGACAAAACCTTCTGGCTGCATCATATACAGTTCTTCCTTGAGGAAGCCATTAAGGAATGTTGTTTTGACGTCCATTTGCCAGATCTCATAATCATAAAATGCGGCAACAGCTAACATGATTCAGACAGACTTTAGCTTCGCTACGGGTGAGAAAGTCTCATCGTATTCAACTCCTTGAACTTGTCGATAACCCTTAGCGACAAGCCGAGCCTTATAGGCGGTCACATTACTGTCCGCGTCAGTCTTCTTCTTAAAGATCCATTTATTTTCAATGGCTCGCTTATCATCAGGCAAGTCCACCAAAGTCCATACTTTGTTCTCATACATGGATCCTATCTCGGATTTCATGGCCTCAAGCCATTTGTTGGAATCCGGGCCCGCCATCGCTTCTTCATAGTTCGAAGGTTCACCGTTGTCCAACAACATGATCTCAAGGACAGGATTGCCGTACCACTCTGGTGCGAAACGTGTCCTAGTGGACCTTCGAATAGCAACTTGATCTGAAGCTTCATGATCATCATGATTAACTTCCTCTCTAGCAGGTGTAGGCTCCACAGAAACAACTTCTTGTGCTGCGCTACTCTCCGGTTCGAGTGGAGGTACAATTACCTCATCAAGTTCTATTTTCCTTCCACTTACTTCTTTCGAGAGAAACTCTTTCTCGAGAAAGGATCCATTCTTTGCAACAAATACTTTGCCCTCGGATCGTAGGTAGAAGGTATACCCAATAGTCTCTTTGGGATATCCTATGAAGACGCACTTTTCCGCTTTGGGTTCGAGCTTCTCAGGTTGAAGTTTCTTCACATAAGCATCGCATCCCCAAACTTTTAGAAACAACAGCTTAGGTTTATTTCCAAACCATAATTCATACTGTGTCGTCTCAACGGATTTAGACGGTGCCCTATTTAAAGTGAATGTGGCAGTCTCTAATGCATATCCCCAGAATGATAGTGGTAAGACGGTAAGAGACATCATAGATCGCACCATATCCAATAGAGTGCGATTACGATGTTCAGACACACCATTTCGCTGAGGTGTGCCGGGCGGCGTGAGTTGTGAAACAATTCCACATTTCCTAAGGTGCGTGCCAAACTCGTGACTTAAATATTCTTCGCCACGATCAGATCGTAGGCATTTTATTTTCCTGTCACGTTGATTCTCTACCTCACTATGAAATTCCTTGAACCTTTCAAAGGTTTCAGACTTGTGTTTCATTAAGTAGACATACCCATATCTGCTCAAGTCATCAGTGAGGGTGAGAACATAACGGTAGCCACCGCGAGCCTCGACGCTCATTGGACCGCATACATCGATATGTATTATCTCCAACAAGTCAGTTGCTCGCTCCATTGTTCCGGAGAACGGAGTCTTGGTCATCTTTCCCGTGAGGCATGGTTCGCACGTGTCAAATGATTCGAAATCAAGTGACTCCAAAAGTCCATCAGCATGGAGCTTCTTCATGCATTTGACACCAATATGACCAAGGCGGCAGTGCCACATGCAAGTGGGACTATCGTTATCAACCTTATAATTTTTGGTACTCACACTATGGACATGTGTAACATCACGTTCGAGATTCATCAAAAATAAACCTTTGACCAGCGGGGCATGACCATAAAACATCTCTCTCATATAAATAGAACAACCATTATTCTCAGATTTAAATGAGTAGCCATCTCGCATCAAGCGAGATCCAGATACAATGTTCATGCTCAAAGCTGGTACTAAATAACAATTATTAAGGTTTAAAACTAATCACGAAGGTAGATGTAGAGCTAGCGTGCCGACGGCGATCACATCGATTTTGGAACCATTCCCGACGCGCATCGTCACCTCGTCCTTTGCCAGCCTCCGCTTATTCCGCAGCTCTTGCTTGGAGTTACAAATGTGAGCAACTGCACCGGTATCAAATACCTAGGAGCTACTACGAGCGCTGGTTAAGTACACATCAATAACAAGTATATCACATATAGCTTTAACGTTGGCGTCCTTCTTATCCGCTAAGTACTTGGGGCAGTTCCGCTTCCAGTGACCGGTACCCTTGCAATAAAAGCACTCAGTCTCAGGCTTGGGTCCATTCTTGTTCTTTTTCTTCCCGGCAACTTGCTTACCTGGTGCGGCAATGGCTTTGCCGTCCTTCTTGAAGTTCTTCTTACCCTTGCCTTTCTTGAAACTAGTGGTCTTATTCACCATCAACACTTGATGCTCCTTTTTGATCTCGACTTCTGCTGATTTCAGCATCAAGTACAACTCAGGAATGGACTTCTCCATACCCTGCATGTTGTAGTTCATCACAAGGCTTTTATAGCTAGGTGGAAGCGACTGGAGGATTCTGTCAATAACCAAATCAACCGGGAGATTAACTCCCAGCTGAGTCAAGCGGTTGTGTAGCCCAGACATCTTGAGGATGTGCTCACTAACAGAACTGTTCTTCTCCATCTTACAGCTAAAGAACTTGTCAGAGATGTCATATCTCTCGACTCGGGCATGAGCTTGGAAAACCAGTTTCAGCTCTTGGAACATCTCATATGCTCCGTGTTGCTCAAAACGCTTTTGGAGCGCCGGTTCTAAACTATAAAGCATGCCGCACTGAACAAGGGAGTAATCATCGCAGCGAGAATGCCAAGCGTTGCAACGTCTTGTTCTGCTGGGAGAAGGGGTGGATCACCTAGCGGTGCATCAAGGACATACAATTTCTTGGAAGCTATGAGGATGATCCTCAAGCCACGGACCCAGTCCGCATAGTTGCTTCCATCATCTTTCAGCTTGGTTTTCTCTAGGAACGCGTTGAAATTGAGGGTGACATTCGCGTTGGCCATTGGACCTACAATATAGATAGTAAAGACAATTTTAGACTAAGTTCATGATAATTGAGTTCACATAATCAAATTATTCAACGAACTCCCACTTAGATAGACATCTCTCTAGTCATCTAAGTGACACATGATCCATGTCAACTAGCCCGTGTCTGATCATCACGTGAGACGGACTAGTCATCCATGGTGAACATCTCTATGTTGATCGTATCTTCTATACGACTCATGTTCGACCTTTCGGTCTTCCGTGTTCCGAGGCCATGTCTGTACATGCTAGGCTCGTCAAGTCAACCTAAGTGTTTCGCATGTGTAAATCTGGCTTACACCCGTTGTCTTCGAACGTTAGAACCTATCACACCCGATCATCACGTGGTGCTTCGGAACAACGATCCTTAGCAACGGTGCACAGTTAGGGTGAACACTTCTCTTGAAATTTTATTGAAAGATCATCTTATTTACTACCATCATTCTAAGCAAATAAGATGTAAACATGATAAACATCACATGCAATCAATATAGTGACATGATATGTCCAATATCATCTTGCTCCTATGATCTCCATCTTCGGGGCACCATGATCATCACTGTCACCGGCATGACACCATGATCTCCATCATCATGATCTCCATCATTGTGTCTTCATGAAGTTGTCTCGCCAACTATTACTTCTACTACTATGGCTAACGTTTAGCAATAAAGTAAAGTAATTACATGGCGTTTATGATTGACACGCAGGTCATACAATAAAATAAGACAACTCCTATGGCTCCTGCCGGTTGTCATAGTCATCGACATGCAAGTCGTGAATCCTATTACAAGAACATGATCAATCTCATACATCACAATGCATCACATCACATCCTTTTGTCCATATCACATCACAAGGCATATGCTACAAAAACAAGTTAGACGTCCTCTAATTTGTAGTTGCAAGTTTTACGTGGTTGCTATAGGTTTCTAGCAAGAACGTTTCTTACCTACGCCAAAACTACAACGTGATATGCCAATTGCTATTTACCCTTCATAAGGACCCTTTTCATCGAATCCAATCCGACTAAGGTGGGAGAGATAGACACCCGCTAGCCACCTTATACAACTAGTGCATGTCAGGCGGTGGAACCGGTCTCATATAAGCATACGTGTAAAGTTGGTCCGGGCTGCTTCATCCCACAATAACGCCGAATGAAGATAAGACTAGTAGTGGTAAGCAAATTAACAAGATCGACGCCCACAACTGCTTTGTGTTCTACTCGTGCATAGATTCTACGCATAGACCTAGCAAATGATGATACTGTTGGGAGACGTAGCAGTAAATCAAAATTTTCCTACGTGTCACCAAGATCTATTTATGGAGAAACCAGCAACGAGAGGGGAGAGTTTGCATCTTCATACCTTTGAAGATCGCTAAGCGGAAGCGTTACAAGAACGCGGTTGGTGGAGTCGTACTCGCAGCGATTCAGATCGCGGTGGACTCCGATCTTAGTACTGAACAATGGTGCCTTCGCGTCCAACACACGTGCATCCCGATGACGTCTCCTACGCCTTGATCCAGTAAGGAGGAAGGGTAGGTTGGGGAAGAGTTCCTGCAGCACGACAGAGTGGTGGCGGTGGAGCTGCGTGGTACTCCGGCAGAGCTTCGCTAAGCACTACGGAGAACGAGGAGAGGGAGAGGTAGGGCTGCGCCAGAGAGAGAGAGGGAGAACCATGTGTCTGGCAGCCCCAAAACCTCACATATATATAGGGGAGAGGGAGGAGGAGGCGCAGCCCCTAGGGGTGGTGGCAGCCTCAGATGGGATCTGGCCGCCGACCAGAGAGGGGAGAGGGGAGGGGCGGCGCCCTAGATAGCCTAGGGCCCATCTGCTCTAGGGTTTGCCCCCCTCCACCTCTTGCTGCGCCTTGGGCTCCTTGTGGGGGGCGCACCAGCCCACCTAGGGGCTGGTTCCCTCCCACTTGTGTCCCATGCAGCCCTCCGGGGCTGGTGACCCCACTTGGTGGACCCCCGGAACCCTACCGGTGGTCCCGGTACACTACCAGTGACGCCCGAAACACTTCCGATAACCAAAACCTCACGTCCTATATATCAATCTTCGTCTCCGGACCATTTCAGGACTCCTCGTGACGTTTGGGATCTCATTCGGGACTCCGAACAACCTTCGGTAACCACGTACAATATTTCCCTATAACCCTAGCGTCATCGAACCTTTAGTGTGTAGACCCTACGGGTTCGGGAGATACGCAGACATGACCGAGACACCTCTCCGGTCAATAACCAACAGCGGGATCTGGATACCCATGTTGGCTCCCACATACTCCATGATGATCTCATCAGATGAACCATGATGTCAGGGATTCAATCAATCCCGTATTCAATTCCCTTTGCCTATCGGTATGATACTTGCCCGAGATTCAATCGTCGGTATCCCCATACCTTGTTCAATCTCATTACCGGCAAGTCTTTTTACTCGTTCCACAATACATCATCCCGTGGCTAACTCCTTAGTCACATTGAGCTCATTATGATGATGTCTTACCGAGTGGGCCCAGAGATACCTCTCCGTCATACGGAGTGACAAATCCCAGTCTCGATTCGTGCCAATCCAACAGACACTTTTGGAGATACCCGTAGTGTCCCTTTATAGCCACCCAGTTACGTTGTGACGTTTGGCACACCCAAAGCATTCCTACGGTATCCGGGAGTTGCACAATTTCCTGGTCTAAGGAAACGATACTTGACATTGAAAAGCTTTAGCAGACGAACTACACGATCTTGTGTTATGCTTAGGATTAGGTCTTGTCCATCACATCATTCTCCTAATGATGTGATCCCGTTATCAACGACATCCAATGTCCATGGTCATGAAACCGTGACCATCTATTGATCAACGAGCTAGCCAACTAGAGGCTCACTAGGGACATGTTGTGGTCTATGTATTCACACATGTATTATGGTTTCCGGTTAACACAATTGTAGCATGAATAATAATAAATTATCATGAACTAGGAAATACAATAATAACCATTTTATTATTGCCTCTAGGGCATATATCCAACACGGACTCCCTCAGTAATGTCTCCATGGATCCTTCTCCTACAGAAACCTTCATTTCTATTTATTTTTTTATGTTTTTTTAGACTTTTCCTGTGTATTTTCTTGAAAGTAAAAAAAATAAAAAACAAGAACTGACATTGGGCACTAGATATGCTATTTCAATAACATTCAATAAAATCATGCCCAAAGTGTCTAAAAGTGATAGCAATACAGGATGAATCAGCAAAAAAATATTGATACGTTTGAGACTTCGACATCTTTTTCCACGCTGTATTCTGCATGGTCTGGTTTCTCAACTCTCTGGGTCAGGGGTGATGGTTTGCAAGATTGTACGGTTCTCCCACCGGTATTTTTTAGTGATTTCTAGATCTTGTTGCAAGCGGTGAGTGATTATTGCGGGCTTTAAAGCTTGGTTTGGCGAGGGTGTTGTTGGGGAACGTCGCATGGGAAACAAAAATTCTCCTACGCACACGCAAACCTATCCATGGTGATGAGCATCTATGAGAGGGAGAGTGGATCTATGTACCCTTGTAGATCGCTAAGCGGGAAGCGTTAAGAAACGCGGTTGGTGTAGTCGAACTTCTTCGCGATCCAAATCGCCGAGCGTCCCGCGATCCAATCACGAACCGTCCCGCGAACACATCATGATCCGTCCCGCGAACTCATCATGATCCGTCTCACAATCTTGATCACGATCTGTCCCGCAAACTCATCACGATCCGTTCCGTGATCACATCACGAACCGTCTCGCGATCTCGATCACGGTCCTTCCGATCTAGCGCCGAACGGACGACACCTCCGCGTTCAGCACACGTGCAGCTTGATGACGATCTCCACCGTCTCGATCCAGCGAGAGGAGGTGGAGAGGAGAGAGAGTTCACCGGCAGCGTGACGGCGCTGCGGTGATGGTGGTGGAGCAATTCCGGCAGGGATTCGCCTAAGCACTGCGGAACTACGATCTAGAGGAGAAACTATGCACCGGAGTAACGGGTAGCATGTGGCCGGAAATTCTGTCCAACAACCACCCAATCCACTAGTATATATAGGAGGAGAGGAGAGGAGAGGCAGCCAAGGCCTTTGGGTCGGCCGAAATAGGAGGTGGGAGCAATCCTACTTCACCTCCAATCCTAGTTGGAGTAGGATTGCCTCCTATTGGCTGATTTTCCACTTTTTGCTTTAGGACTTTCTCTCCTGCGCCATGGGCCTTTGTGGATGTTTTCCTAGCCCACTAAGGGATGGTTATTATTCTCCCACAGCCCATGGACCTCTTGGGGTCGAAATACCCCTCCCGGAGGTTCCCCGGTACACTACCGGCACTCCCGGTACACTACCGATACTCCCGGTACACTACCGATGAGCCCGAAACTTTTCCGGCGACCAAACTGGGACATCCTATATATGAATCTTTACCTCCGGACCATTCCGGAGCTCCTCGTGACGTCCAGGATCTCATCCGGGATTCCGAACAACCTTCGGTCACCACCATACATAACTCTACACTACCGAAACGTTACCGAACCTTAAGTGTGCAGACCCTGCGGGTTCGAGAACTATGTAGACATGACCGAGACACCTCTACGGTCAATAACCAATGGAGGTACCTGGACGTCCACATTGGTTCCTACATATTCTACGAAGATCTTTATCGGTCGAACCTCTATGTCAAGGATTCAGTTAATCCCGTATAACGTTCCCTTTGTTCTTCGGTATGTTACTTGCCCGAGATTCGATCGTCGGTATTTCCATACCTAGTTCAACCTTGTTACTGGCAAGTCTCTTTACTCGTTCCGTAATACAAGATCCCGTGACTAACACTTAGCCACATTGCTTGCAAGGCTTGTTGTGATGTTGTATTACCGAGTGGGCCCTGAGATACCTCTCCGTCACACGGAGTAACAAATCCCAGTCTCGATCCATGCCAACTCAACAGACACCATCGGAGATACCTGTAGAGCACCTTTATAGTCACCCAGTTACGTTGCGACGTTTGATACACACAAGGCACTCCTCCGATATCTGTGAGTTGCATGATCTCATGGTCATAGGAACACATACTTGACATGCGGAAAACAGTAGCAATAAACTGACACGATCATATGCTACGTTTGCAGTTTGGGTCTTGTCCATCACATCATTCTCCTAATGATGTGACCCCGTTATCAAATGACATCTCATGTCCATGGCTAGGAAACCTTAACCATCTTTTGATCAACGAGCTAGTCTATTAGAGGCATACTAGGGACATGGTTTTGTCTATGTATCCACACATGCATCTAAGTCTCCGATCAATACAATTATAGCATGGATAATAAACGGTTATCATGAACAAGGAAATATGATAATAACTAATTTATTATTACCTCTAGAGCATATTTCCAACAGGTGTCCCTTTCTTTTATTGTTGGTTCTATGTAATTTTCAATCTCCGTCGTGCAGCATACAATTGGAGAAATATTTTTTTTTGCGAGATAGAAGAAAACTGTTGTTGCATCCAGTTGTATTTATATTGTAGTGGCTACTGGCTTCCTTCACAATTACCCCCTTTGCCCGGAATTACTTGCCACATAAATGAATAAAAAAGGAATGTATCTAGAACAAAAAGTACATCTAGATACATCCATTCTTATGACAAGTATTTCCGAACGAAGGGGGTATACTTTTTTAGGATTCCTTAACATTTATCTATATCTAAAACACTATATAGCTTGTCAGTTTGAAACTTTTAAACTTCAAGACTAGGAATCAACTTAGCCGTTGATATAGTCCATCCAATTGTTGAAAATGTTGGGATTCACATCAACCCTGCACTTTACAGTAACAGGAAAGATACTGTTGCCTTCCATGTTAGAGTTGTGTCGAATATTATTGTACAACGTAGGTTACAGTTGGACTCTGAGTAGTATTGTGTTTAGACATGATATGAAGTCGTGTCTTATTAGGACACTTGTATCCTAGGCCTCTCATATATAGCGAGGCTAGACACACGATGTAACAAATGTCAACATAATAGCACAGGTATGCGAGGGAGACGGCGGCTTGTGCCGGCGCCCGGGCGGCCGGGGTGCGGTATTCTGACGGTGTCATGGGAAGGAGCGCCCGTAGTCATACCCCGAGGATGTAGCCATGATGATGAACCTCGTTAACAAATCTTGATATCGTGTGTGGTGTGATTGCTTTGCCCTCGGTAGATCGAACTATCGAGAGTTTACCCATGCAGAAAAAGTTCAGATGCTTACTGCTGTTACTGACTACGTCCGTGTGTGTAGTTGTCGGGGCAACCTGATCTCTCATGGCATACACATCAAAGTCCGTGAATGGAGAAATGGAAGCGAACTTTAGTGCAAGATACGGATCTACAGGATGACGTAAGAAGTAATCAACGATGGTTAGAAAAATTCATTGCGTGATTAGAGATAGATTTGGATGGATAAATGGAAATGAGAGGGTCTCAAGTCTCAACCATGGAACACTGAGACAAACATTTCTTACGGAAAAATATTGTAAAGATGTGGAAATAAGAAAATAAAAAACTTTAACTGCATATGACAAGAAAAATCCATACAGTAAATCGATTCGGGTAGTAATCTATAATTTCTTACATCCCGATTCATATACGTAGTACTTAGCTAGATGGTTCTGTAAACCCGTTTACGAATTGGTATGACCAAATTCAGTGTATGAAAACCTGTTTATGAATCATTCTTTTAGTTTAGATTTGACATTTTAAAATATATTTGTAAGCCAAGGATGTTAAACCAACCAACTTTTATGTTGTTTCCGCAACCACAAACAACCTGTATAATTAACTCGGTGTAAATCGGCATTGTGATAACCAACACTAAAATTTTGAAATTTAAATTTGAGATGAGACTGATAAAAAAAATGTGGAGTCCAGCCCAGCCCAGCCCACGCACACACAGCGTCGGAGTCGGAGACGTGGGCACAGAGAAAAGAATAAGCAAACGTGGAGCTTGTCCTAATAATAATAATAAAAAACAAGAAATAAACAAACGAACGAGGGGAGGTAGATATTCCTCTTTTATCCCCTTCCCCGCGCTGCCGTCGCCGCCGCCGCCGCCGGACCAAATCCCCCTGGCCGCCGGCCGGCGATGGCGCTTGTGTCCAAACCCGGCCAACCGGACCTCCGGATCTACAAACCCAGCTTCACTCCCTGGTGCCCCTCGGATCAGGAAGACTGCGAGTCCAGATCTCGTCTGCTGCGGAAGATCCACGCCTCCTACCTCAAGGCGCGACGGCAGCTGGAGCTGGAATTCTGCTGCGGCGCGCTCTGCGTCGGCCTCCTCGACCCGGTCTCCAACATCGTCGTCAACAGCCTCATCCCCTGCTGCGAGCCCAAGCCCAAGCGCAAGCGCAAGCGCGGCGAGATCGTGCTGGCGGACCTGGAGCGCCGCTCGCTCGACGGCCTCGTGGCATTCCTCACCCGCCTCTTCCCCAACCTCGACGAGAGCCTGGCCGTGCACTACCTGCGCCTCGCCGGCGCCGACGCCCTCGTCGCCGCCCGCATCGTCGTCTCGCACCACGGCATGAAGAGGTTCTACGAGTCGGAGCGGCAAGTCCTCGACGCAGGGCCAACCATGGCCCTCAAGTGCGCCGCGCTGGCCGTCGGCCACCCCGATCCCGGCCGCCTCGTCCATGCCTGGCTCAACGTCTCCGCCGGCATCGACGACGATATGGACGTCTTCGCCTGGCTGCGCGGACCGCCGTCATCCTTGCCCGCCAACGATATCAGCAAGCTCGCCAGGTTGATCAACGAGGGGGCACTGGTCTGTCAAGATTTGGGCTGGGCGTGGCGGTTCGCCGCTTCTCGTCGCAGTCGTCCCTGCCGTGATCCCTACCTGCACACCGTCCTGCTCAGCCGGACGCTCCAGGACGCCATCCATGGTTTCTACCTCCAGGCCCTCGCCCGGCTGCCGGCAGGGTCACGCTTCCACCGCAGCCTGCTCAAGGCCGGCCACTGCTACGGCCCTCTTGATCCCGTCTCCAACATCATCGTCAACACCATCTGGTACGAGGCCAAGTTCCCACCTACCATGAAACTCGACCTGGACCTGGATGTCATCGGCACGAGGGGTCTCCACCGGGTGGAGAACCGCTCCTTGTATGGCATGGCCTCCTTCCTCTGCACCCGTTATCATCGCTTCGATTTCCATAAAGCTCTGCAATGCCTGCTCCAGGCAGATGCCAACCTTGTGCAAGCCGATCCCAACCTTGCTCCTCCTTCCGCTTCATCTTCGTCTGGTCGGCGACATGTGCTGATGATGTGCCCACCATCTGATGCCCACACTCGCAATGTTGTTGAACCTCAAGACCCCCCGGACACCAGTCTCGAGAAAGCCTTCTTAGCCGCTGCCACCGCAGCCTCTCACCCCAACCCCGAAGCCCAAGTAAAGCTTTTCACTTCGTGTAACCTCAAGTCTGCCTTTCGTCTGCTGCATCGTCGGCCTGACAGGCTCTCTTCTCGAGATGTTAAGCGGCTTGCCATGTTGCTGTGTCCCGAATCTGCTCATGACTACGAGAGGTCGTTTCTCCCACTCGCCCTCAAAGTTTACCCCCGTTTAAAGCTGGTAGGCATGTATACAAGAATCTCCGACAAGGTCAATGCGCTGCTGAATGCAAATCATCAGATGCCAAATGGGGTAGGTTTCATGTGCTTGTTGTTGCCTATTGCTAACATTTCTCATCTACTGATATATGCTCACCAAACGTCGAATTACAGGATCCCAAATTCGAGCTTCATACGATTTGTGGTGTGAATGATCATGTCAGCGGCCCTACTTCCTTTCCTCCTAAGTATGGCCACTCTCATGTCAATTTCGTGGCTACTCCCAAAAGCCCTTGTGGTGGTGCTCCGCTTTTGTTTTTTGCTGAAATTAGCAACGATGACCAAGATGATGAGTCCTTCTGTTGCCCTGTTGCTCTGCCTCCGCCATGTGCTGGTATGCTATAACTAACCAAACCATATGCCAACATGTGTTTTCCCATGTCCTATCTGTTATTTCTTGTTGTAAATGTTATGTGCAAAGTCCAAAGCACCATGATGCATCTTTACCATAACTGACCATTTGACTGTTTTATTATGCCGTCAGCCTAAACCCTCTTATCCAGAGTAAAAAATAAAAGGGGGGTCATTCAAGAAAAAGAAGTGTCGAGGATAAACATATTTGAATGCCTTTACTTGAATGTCTACATGTTTATAGGTTCGTTAAGTCTAAAACATTTCGATCAAGCAGCCTGCCGTAGTGATCAATATGTAGCTGGATGATCCCTTCATAACCGTGCTCATTTCCCCATCCAAGAAAATAAATAATAATAATAATAATGGTTTAAAAGCAGCTATGTCGGCCATCCATGCACCCTTTCTGTAGGCATTACGCATGGTTTATGTCAACATTCTAAGGCTCCATGTTTGGCAAAGCTTGAAAACTGCAGAGCATTTCATTTTTGATATTTTTCTATGCACATGAAGTTTATGATGTAACCTTCAATATTAATTAGCTCATGTGTTGGCAGCACAAATTCGGTGTCTTTACTGTGAGTACAAGGGGACTAGAATTGTGCATGCAGTCGGGATAGATTTCCATGGGCACGAGTCGGAGTTTGAGAAGATGGCGTGCGGAAAAGACCCCTGTAATGGTGAATATGTTCCTCCATGGATAGCACCATACTACAGCAACTTGCAAATCATCAACAGTAGATGCAGCTTGGCGGAGCATGTTTATGGAGGGCAGAAAGAAGATTGCCTCTATGATGACTTGGATGAGCGCAAGAGTGTGGATCTAGGGTCCATGAGTATCCGACAAATATTTCTTGAAAGCTAGTGTTCTGTGAAATCTACACGAGTGAGTATGATGTGTAGTTCTGTGACTATGCAGGACAAGTTAAGTTTATGTTGTCTTGGAGGTAGGATAGTGCTCGTGAAATCTAACAAGTGGTTATTGTACTATTAGAGTATCCTATGATGTCTGTTAGTAATGGTATTTGAATGATGTTTGTTAGTGATGTTATTTGATTGTGGGAACTGCAGTTTAATCTGAAGTATGTAACTGCTTTGATTAGCAATCACTTGGTGCTGCATCTTTGTTGGTGCTCCCCAGATATGCACTGCTGAGCCTAGTGAACTTTCGTTATATTATTTTATTTGCTGTGTGTTTTATCCTTTCATGATCTAGTTTTAATTATTGCTGTACTTGTTTTTTATTTTTGCCTAGTAATATAAAACCGGGACTAATTCTCTAATTGCAACATGATCACTTTTTTTATGCACAACTCTTGCGGATATCGGATTGTATTGCAGAATAATTGGTCATGACTTTCATGAAATCAACCCTTTGCCTCTTTAGCAGTCCTCCAATTTATTTACGTATAGTTGAGGAGACTTGAAATGTTTCATCTTGGTTTCTGATAAGTTAGCTTTGAGCGTGTGACTGTAGCGAATGGCTGCCTAAAATAGCTACATTTTCGCAAGTTTGTAGGGTAGCTTGGTTTGAGCATTTGAAACGGAATCAACATTTCCAGTGGTACATTGACCAGACGTAATATCCTAGTCATTACATGACAATCTTTTCAAAGTACTACATATCATTTATTTGGCTGTTATAATTTACTCCCTCCGTTCCTAAATATAAGTATTTTTGAAGATTCCATTATTAGACTACATACGGATATATATAGACATATTTTAAAAGTGTGGATTCACTCATTTCACTCCGTATGTAGTCCCATATTGTAATGTTTACAAAGACTTGTATTTAGGAATGGAGGGAGTACCAAATATTATTAATTGGGTGAATCCTCATGTATTTGATGTTCAAATTTATTATTTAGAAATCTTATGATAACCTGACGTCAACATTAATGTTATTTTCATTGTGAATGTCGGCATATTTTGCATTTTATGTTAATTCCAATGTCATTTTCATTATATGCCATTGAGAATTTTAATGATGGTTTTGGCACTTGTGTTAATGTTATTATCGATGTTAAAAGTTATCATTGCATCCACTCGCAAAACGTGATCAGATTATGTTATTGCTTTATATTAATGTTGGCTATTAATTCAGCCGAAGTTCTTGTTGGTAAATATGTGATTTTGTGTCTCTCTAGTCAAAATGAAACCAACGAGGGTTATTTATTAAAGATATTTAATGAGCAAGTATTTTAATGACATATTATGGTATTTTGATCTACATTGATTTTTTTCATGTGTCATGTATGAATAAATAAGGTTCTTTTCTAGTTTTGATTTTGTGTCTCTCTAGTCAAAATGAAACCAACGAGGATTTTTTATTAAAGATATTTAATGAGCAAGTATTTTAATGACATAATATGGTATTTTGATCAATATTGATTGTTTTTCATGTGTCATATATGAATAAATAAGGTTCTTTTCTAGTTTTCACCCAATGGTGATACATATTGGAGTAGAATACATACTACAGCAACTTGCAAATCATCAACAGTAGATGCAGCTTGGCGGAGCATGTTTATGGAGGGCAGAAAGAAGATTGCCTCTATGATGACTTGGATGAGCGCAAGAGTGTGGATCTGGGGTCCATGAGTATCCGACGGAGCATGTTTATAGAGGGTAGAAAGAAGATTGCCTCTATGATGACTTGGATGAGCGCAAGAGTGTGGATCTGGGGTCCATGAGTATCCGACAAATATTTCTTGAAGGCTAGTGTTCTGTGAAATCTACACAAGAGTGAGTATGATGTGTAGTTCCGTGACTATGCAGGACAAGTTAAGTTTATGTTGTCTTGGAGGTAGGATAGTGCTCGTGAAATCTAACAAGTGGTTATTGTACTATTAGAGTATCCTATGATGTGTGTTACTAATGGTATTTGAATGATGTTGGTTAGTGATGCTATTTGAGTGTGGGAACTGCAGTTTAATCTGAACTATGTAACTGCTTCGATTAGCAATCACTTGGTGCTGCATCTTTGTTGGTGCTCCCCAGATATGCACTGCTGAGCCTGGTGAACTTTCGTTGTATTATTTGATTTGCTCTGTGTTTTATCCTTTCATGATCTAGTTTCCATTATTGATGTACTTGTTTTTATTTTTGTCTAGTAATATAAAATCGGAACTAATTCTCTAATTGCAATGATCAATTTTTTATGCACAACTGCTGTGGATATCGGATTGTACTGCAGAATAATTGGTCATGGCTTCATGAAATCAACCCTTCGCCTCTTTAGCGATCCTTCAATTTATTTACGTACAATTGAGGAGGCTTGAAATGTTTCATCTTGGTTTCTAATCAGTTAGCTTTGAGCATGTGATTGTTGCGAATGACTGCCTAAAATAGCTACATTTTCGCTAGTTTGTAGGGTAACTTGGTTTGATTTGTTTTGTTGCATGGTTAATACATGCTTGATGTTTTATTATGATGTTCGTAAAGTTGTCTCCTCTTTTTCCAACAATGGACATTATTAATGATGCTAAACTTTGTTTTTGGCATAGATGGACTTTATGTATATAACATTCTCCGGTGGAGGGTACATATCATTGTCACGTGTAAGGATTCTGTAAGAGCATATTTTCCCCTCAGTGGTTTTGGTTGTTGATGACAATATCCTTGCGGATTAATCGTGTGCATTGAGCTTTCAGAGATTATCAGGTGGCATGTGACGGTTATTGTTCCCCTCTATTGTGAAACGAGAAGACGGCGTTTTTCTATTTGACTTAGTGTTGGTGGACGCGAGTCATAGGAAAATCCGTACTATCAAGAGGGGGTTCGCTCTAGGAAAGGTTGGGAGAATCAATCACGTACACTTTTGCATCTTCCCCCCTTTTTCCCGGCACAATGGAGCTGCTATCCTTCTTTGGGCCCTAAGTCATAACATAAGCGGAAATACCGCTCCAAGAAGCGGTAGTACCGCTTCAACGGTACTACCGCCTTGCGGTATGAGGCTACTACCGCTTACTTTATGCTCTCTGGTGGTCTCGCCATTTTGAGCGAAAGTACCGCTTGGGGCCGCGCGGTATTACCGCTTTGCGCGGTACTGCCGCCTTGCCCTTCCAGTCTCACTTCTTCTTAAAAGTGCTCTCTGGCTTCTTCGACACTCGAGCAAACTATGAGCAGCAGTTAAAAGGGGAAGTACCACTCTGAGCGGTACTGACGCACTGCCCTCCTCATATTTGCTGTGTCTGGGCATCCTACAGCGTTAAGTGGAAGTACCGCTTACGGGAGCGGTAGTACCGCTCAGGCGGAACTGCCGCCTCCTTGACTTTGTCAGTTGTCTGTGATGTCCAGTACTTACGTGCAAGCGAAAGTACCGCTCCCTAGAGCAGTACTACCGTGCAAGCGGAAGTACCGCTCACCCGAGCGGTACTACCGCTTATGCATGACTTGTGGGCAGAAAATGGCTAGATTCCCACCCACTATATAAGGGGGTCTTCTTCTCTAGTGAGAGTTACCTCTTTTCCCAAAAAGCTCCATTGTTGC
Source organism: Hordeum marinum (assembly GCA_022496015.1). Taxonomy (NCBI): domain Eukaryota; kingdom Viridiplantae; phylum Streptophyta; class Magnoliopsida; order Poales; family Poaceae; genus Hordeum; species Hordeum marinum. The sequence goes on along the minus strand of CM039677.1, from coordinate 2,750,589 downwards.
TCCTAAGCTCATTCTAGCCCTATCTCTCTCCCTACCCATCGATTCTTGTTGATGCCCTAGGGTTGGGAGGAGAAGGCCTTGATCTACACTTCCACCAAGAGAAATTTGATTCCCCCACTAATCTCTTGCGGATCTTGTTACTCTTGGGTGTTTGAGCACCCTAGACGAAAAATGTCACCTTGAAGCCATACTCCATTGTAGTGAAGCTTCATGGTTATGTTGGGATCCTCCAATTAAGTTGTGGAGATTTCCCCAACCTTGTTTGTAAAGGTCTGGTCGCCGCCTTCAAGTGCACCACTAGTGGAATCACGACATCTCGCATTGTGTGAGAGTTACGGTGGCCCTAGTGGCTTCTTGGGGAGCATTGTGCCTCCACACTCCTCCAACGGAGACGTACTTCCCCTCAAAGGGAAGGAACTTCGGTAACACATCCTCATCTCCATCGCTTTCACATGTGGTTACTTCTTACCTTTACTTTGTGCAAGCTTTACCTATCGTCCATTATTTGCTTGCTTGTGTAGTTATTGTTGTTAGCATCATATAGGTTTCTCATCAAGTTGCATATCGAGACAACCTATTTCTTGCTAAACCTAATTTGATAAAGATTAGTTAAAAATTGGTAGTTGCGTATTCACCCCATCCCCCTCTAGTCAACCATATTGATCCTTTCAATTGATATAAGGGCTAGGTTTCTTTCTTAAGGGTTTCACCACCCGAAGAATATGGTTGACGACGGGGAGCGGTCGGATGAACTTCCCGAGGCTGTGGGTGTGAACATGGTCGCTCGTGAGGATTTCAATGAGGCCATATCCTCGCTTAAATCCTCCTTGACGACCATGGTCACATCCATGTTTAAAGAATTCCTTGAGGGTCTCAAACTTTCTACCGATCCATTGTTAGTGGTTAATCCCACTAACTCATCATCGGATGTCCCCTCCGAAAAGTACGGGGCTAGCACTGACAAGAACAAGCTACCTCAAGGAACTAGTGGGACAGGTACTTTTGCCTCGGTACCCCCTCCCGTAGTCTATGCAGGACCGTTGCACCCACCTCATATAGTTAATCTTGGTCCTCCTCCTAAGCTTGTTAAGAATGATTTTGCTCATTGGGTTTTTCGCATCAAGTCTCATTTGAATCACAGCTCAACACATCTTTGGAGAATCATTGAGAAAGGGTACTACCCTCATGATCCAAGCAACCTCACTCCAAGAGAAGAGGCCGACAATCAACTTAATCATTCCGCCTTGTTCATCCTTCAAGCTGATGTTCCCATTGAAGGTCTTGCTCACTTGCGCCCTTTCACTCGTGCTAAGGATTGTTGGGAGCACATTGTATCCATGTACAAGGGTAGCTCGAGCATTCAACGGTGCAACTTCGAAGTGATTCTTGATGAGTGCGATGAATTTTTGATGCTTGATGATGAAGAACCTCGTGAGCTATACCGAAGAGTGACACCTCTTGCGGTCTCTCTTCAAGATCATGGTAGCAAGGATGTGTATGACAATTGGATTAAGTGGAAGTTTCTCAAGGCCATCATGCCATTCAACAAGGCCATGTCCTCTGTTATTCGTCAATGAACGGACTTTCACTCTTTGTCATCTGGTGATGTGTTGGATGAATTCATTGCTATGAACATCTTGAACAAGACTGCCGACAACGCTCTCGCTCGTGCCCAACGGTCAAAGAAGTCTTCACCCAACCTTGCTTTGAAGGCCAAGTGTATTGGCGAAGAAGATGATGAAGAAGAAGAGGAGTGTAGCCCCAAAGACACCAAGTATGCTTACCATGAGCACATGGCCCTTGCTTCTAGGCAATTTTGGGGCAACAAGATGAACTCGATGCCAAACTTCTCCAAGAACAACTCAAGTGGGTCAAGGAAGGAGTTGGGTTTGCACCCAAAACCAAGGAGAAGAAGAGGAAGAAGGTGAAGACCAAGCAAGTTCCCCCGCTCAAGGAAACCTTTGTCAAAGCAGGGAATATCTCTCATGAGAAGAAGAAGGACAAGAATGTGGACGGTAGTGCCAAGAAGGGAAAGACCACCCACTCTAACAAGGCCGGCGATTTTAACCCCTCTTATGTTTTATGCCATGCTAGTGATGGGCATGTTTATGCTGGTTCCTTCTATAATTACATTGAATGGTCTATTTGGGTTCCTAAGTCCCTTGTTAGTAACCTGAAAGGACCCATTAAAGAATGGCTACCTAAATCCAAGCATTGATCTATTGTAGGTGTTTGCTTCCGGAGGGGCATCATGGTTGCTTGATAGTGGAGCAACAAATCATTTGATCCGAAGCAAGGACTTGGTTGTGCACGCTCGACCCGATGCATCCGTGGCCACTCAAGTCTCCTTTGGCGATGACACAGTCTCAAAGGTATTGGGTCTTGGCAAGGTGGTTATCTCTCCAATCTTAACCATTGAGAAATTCATGCTTGTTGATACCCTTGCATACAATTTACTTTCCGTTCATCAACTTGCACTTATGGGTTTTAGTACCTTCTTTGGCATTGACACCGTAACTCTTTTGTGGAGCAAGACTCCGAAAGTAGGCTTTGTTGGGCATATCGAAAATGGTCTCTATGTGATTAACTTCTCGGAGCGACCCACTAAGACTGTGGCATGCCTAATGGCTAAAGTTGATGTGGGATGGCTTTGGCATCGCTGACTAGCCCATGTCAATATGAGATCTTTGCAAAGTCTCCTCAAAGGGGATCACATTCTTGGACTAACAAATCTGAGTTTTGCCAAAGATCGTGCTTGCAATGCTTGTATCGCAGGAAAGCTACATGAAAAGGCTCTTCGTCCAACTACTGCAATCTACTCAAAGAGGACCTTAGAGCTCCATCACATGAATCTCTTTGGCCCTCCATCTTTTGACAGTCTTGGAGGAAGAAGGTACTGCCTGGTGATTGTGGATGATTACTCAAGATACACATGGGTTTATTTCTTCAAGAGGAAGAGTGAAACTCAACAAACCATCATCAACTTTGCAAATGAAGTCCAACAACAACATGAAGCAAAGATTTTGATGATCAGAAGTGACAATGGCACTGAGTTCAAGAATGACACCCTAGATGAGTTTCTTAGTGATGAGGGGATAAAGCATCAATATTCCACACCTTACACCCCTCAAAAAAATGGTGTTGCGGAGAGGAAGAACCGGACGTTGATGGATGCGGCAAGAACCATAATGGGAGAGTTTAAATCTCGTACAACTTTTGGGCCGAAGCCATCAACACCGCATGTCATGCATCAAGTCGGCTCTATCTCCGCAAAGGCTTGAACAAGACTCCTTATGAGATACTTACCAGGAACAAGCCCAACCTCAAGTACTTCCGGGTGTTCGGTTGTAAGTTTTTCATTCTCAAGAAAGGTGCTCGTTTGTCTATATTTTAATCTAGAGCTCATGAGGGCATATTTGTTGGTTATGCTATAGACTCGCATGCTTACCGTATCCTCAACAAGTCCACGTGACTCATTGAGGAGACGAGTAACATAGAGTTTGATGAAAATAATGGCTCCCAAGTGGAGTAAAGTGGTCTCTGTGATACAGGTAATGAAATTCCTCCCCAAGCCATAAGAAGAATGGGCGTGGGATACTTCCTACCTATTGAGGAACCCCTTGTGGCAGAAGGAGAAGGACAATGTTCCACACAAGTGGAACCATCTCCGACGCAAGACCCACATGCTTCCAAAGATCAAAGTGAAGGCCCTCATCCTCATGAACAAGATCAAGGGCGAGATCAACTTAACGGTGATGATTCTTCATCAAATGATGCTCAAGATCAAGTTCACACCCCCGATCAAGCTCAAAATCAGGATCAAGCTCAAGATCAAGATCGAGAGCAAGCTGATGCTGGCACCAAAGTTTGTCAATATACCGTGCCTCAACTTTCCAAGGAAGAAATTCTAGAAAGACGAGCTACCAAGATTGCTTTCAAACTCAAAGTCAAACAACACCTATTAAAGAACGTTTATGGAAGCTTAAAGAGAGGGGTAACTACTCGTCATCAATTAACAAACTTTTGTGCACATCATGCGTTTCTTTCTTTCTTTTGAACCCCTCAAGGTACAATATGCGCTCGACGAGGAGGAATGGCTTGAAGCCATGCATGATGAAATTAACAACTTCGAGCGCAACAAAGTGTGGCGATTGGTGCCAATACCAAAGGAGAAGCACAATCTCATTGGAACCAAATGGATCTTTAAGAACAAGCAAGATGCACATAGTATTTTTATTCGCAACAAGGCAAGACTGGTGGCTCAAGGATATTCCTAAGTTGAGGGTATCGGCTACGATGAAACCTTTGCTCCTGTTGCTCGCCTCGAATCTATTCCCATGCTGCTTGCCTATGCCTCTCATCATGATTTTATATGATATCATATGGATGTGAAGAGTGATTTTCTTAATGGTCCACTTAAGGAGTTGGTGTATGTCAAGCAACCTCCGGGGTTTGAGGATCCCAAGTTCCCTAATCATGTATACGTTCTCGATAAGGCACTCTATGACCTTAAACAAGCCCCACGAGCGTGGTATGAGCACCTTACCGAGATGTTGCAAGATCGTGGGTTTGAAATTAGGAAAATCAATCCCACACTTTTTACTAAGAGGGTTAACAGGAACTTGTTTGTATGCCACCTATATCTTGATGATATTATATTTGGTTCTTCTAACAAAGCTTTTAATGATGAGTTCGCCGCACTATTGACCAAAGAGCTTGAGATGTCTATGATGGGAGAGTTGAAGTTCTTCCTTGGATTCGAAGTCATGCAACGAAGCCAAGGAACCTTCATCAACCAAGCTAAATACACTCAAGATTTGCTCAAGAGGTTCAAGTTGGATGAGGTCAATCCTCCTAAGGCCAACACTCCTATGCAGCTTAAATGCCAACTTGCCAGCGATCCCAATGGTAAACTTGTGGATCAAAAGGTATGTCGCTCTATGATTGGATCTCTGCTTTATCTTTGTGCATCTAGACCGGATATTATGTTGAGTGTGGGAATTTTTGCAAGATTTCAAGCTACACCTAAGGAGAGTCACTTCGTGGCTGTCCAACGAATCTTTCGATATTTGGCTCATACCCCAAACTTTGGCTTATGGTACCCCAAAGGTGCTTGATTTGATCTCATAGGATATACTCACTCGGATTGGGTGAGAGACTATGTGGAAAGGAAGTCCACTTCTGGAGGCTGCCAATTTATTCGTCGTTCTTTGGTAAGCTGGTCTTTGAAGAAACAAAACTGTGTTCCTATCTCGTCCATCGAGGCCGAGTATGTAGCCGCCGCAAGCTGCCGTGCTCAGATTCTTTGGATGAGGCAAGCCTTAAAGGATTATGGTGTCAACTGTGACATAGTGCCTCTTTACTCCGACAACGAGAGCACGATCAAGATCTCCAACAACCCGGTCCAACAGTGCAAGACGAAGCATATTGATATTCGTCATCACTTCATCCGGGATCACATCAAGCATGGACAAATTAATCTTATTCATCTTTATACTAAAGAACAACTTGTAGATTTATTCACGAAGCCATTGGTGTTGGAAATATGCCCTAGAGGCAATAATAAAATGGTTATTATTGTATTTCCTAGTTCATGATAATTGTCTGTTATTCATGCTATAATTGTGTTAACCGGAAACCGTAATACATGTGTGAATACATAGACCACAACGTGTCCCTAGTGAGCCTCTAGTTGGCTAGCTCGTTGATCAATAGATGGTCACGGTTTCATGACCATGGACATTGGATGTCGTTGATAACGGGATCACATCATTAGGAGAATGATGTGATGGACAAGACCCAATCCTAAGCATAGCACAAGATCGTGTAGTTCGTTTGCTAAAGCTTTTCAATGTCAAGTGTCGTTTCCTTAGACCATGAGATTGTGTAACTCCCGGATACCGTAGGAATGCTTTGGGTGTGCCAAATGTCACAACGTAACTGGGTGGCTATAAAGGTACGCTACGGGTATCTCCGAAAGTGTCTGTTGGGTTGACACGAATCGAGACTGGGATTTGTCACTCCGTGTGACGGAGAGGTATCTCTGGGCCCACTCGGTAAGACATCATCATAATGAGCTCAATGTGACTAAGGAGTTAGTCACGGGATGATGTATTACGGAACGAGTAAAGAGACTTGCTGGTAACGAGATTGAACAAGGTATGGGGATACCGACGATCGAATCTCGGGCAAGTACCATACCGATAGACAAAGGGAATTGTATACGGGATTGATTGAATCCTTGACATCGTGGTTCATCCGATGAGATCATCGTGGAGTACGTGGGAGCCAACATGGGTATCCAGATCCCACTGTTGGTTATTGGCCGGAGAGGTGTCTCGGTCATGTCTACGTGTCTCCCGAACCCGTAGGGTCTACACACTTAAGGTTCGATGACGCTAGGGTTATAGGGAAATAGTGTACGTGGTTACCGAAGTTTGTTCGGAGTCCCGGATGAGATCCCGGACGTCATGAGGAGTCCCGGAATGGTCCGGAGACGAAGATTGATATATAGGAAGTGAGGTTTTGGTTACCAGAAGTGTTCCGGGTGTCTCCGGTAGTGTACCGGGACCACCGGAAGGGTTCCGGGGGTCCACCAAGTGGGCCCACCTGCCCCGGAAGGTTCCATGGGCCAAGAGTGGGAGGGAGCCAGCCCCTAGGTGGGCTGGTGCGCCTCCCACCCCAGTCCAAGGCGCAGCAAGGGTGGAGGGGGCAAACCCTAGGCTTAGATGGGCCTTAAGGCCCACCCTAGGGCGCCTCCACCTCTCCCTGCCCTGGCCGCCGGCCAGATGGGCTCCCGGAGGCTGCCGCCACCCCTAGGGTGGAACCCTAGGGTGCAGCCCCTCCCCTCCCCTCCTCCTATATATAGTGGAGGTATTTGGGGCTGCACAACACACGAGTTCATCTCCTCCCTGGTGCAGCCCTACTCCTCCCTCTCCTCGCTTCTCCGTAGTGCATAGCGAAGCTCTGTTGGAGTACCACGCAGCCCCACCGTCACCACGCCGTCGTGCTGCCGGAGCTCTCCCTCAACCTCTCCTCCCTCCTTGATCGATCAAGGCGTAGGAGACGTCACCGGGCTGCACGTGTGTTGAACGCGGAGGTGCCGTCCGTTCGGCACTTGAGCAGATCTACCGCGATCTGAATCGCTGCGAGTACGACTCCATCAACCGCGTTCTAGCAACGCTTCCGCTTAGCGATCTTCAAAGGTATGAAGATCCAATCTCTCCCCGCTCGTTTGCTGGTTTCTCCATAGATAGATCTTGGTGACACGTAGGAAAATTTTGATTTACTACTACGTCTCCCAACAGTGGCATCATGAGCTAGGTCTATGCGTAGAATCTATGCATGAGTAGAACACAAAGCAGTTGTGGGCGTCGATTTTGTTAATATGCTTGCCGTTACTAGTCTTATCTTGATTCGACGGTATTGTGGGATGAAGCGGCCCGGACCAACCTTACACGTACGCTTACGTGAGACCGGTTCCACCGCCTGACATGCACTAGTTGCATAAGGTGGCTAGCGGGTGTCTGTCTCTCCCACCTTAGTCGGATTGGATTCGATGAAAAGGGTCCTTATGAAGGGTAAATAGCAATTGGCATATCACGTTGTGGTTTTGGCGTAGGTAAGAAACGTTCTTGCTAGAAACCTATAGCAACCACGTAAAAACTTGCAATTACAAATTAGAGGACGTCTAACTTGTTTTTGCAGCATATGCCTTGTGATGTGATATGGCCAGAAGGATGTGATGTGATGCATTGTGATGTATGAGATTGATCATGTTCTTGTAATAGGGTTCACGACTTGCATGTCGATGACTATGACAACCGGCAGGAGCCATAGGAGTTGTCTTATATTATTGTATGACCTGCGTGTCAATCATAAACGCCATGTAATTACTTTACTTTATTGCTAAGCGTTAGCCATAGTAGTAGAAGTAATAGTTGGCGAGACAACTTCATGAAGACACAATGATGGAGATCATGATGATGGAGATCATGGTGTTGTGCCGGTGACAATGATGATCATCGTGCCCCGAAGATGGAGATCATAGGAGCAAGATGATATTGGCCATATCATGTCACTATATTGATTGCATGTGATGTTTATCATGTTTACATCTTATTTGCTTAGAACGACGGTAGTAAATAAGATGATCTCTCAATAAAATTTCAAGAGAAGTGTTCACCCTAACTGTGCACCATTGCTAAGGATCGTTGTTCCGAAGCACCACGTGATGATCGGGTGTGATAGGTTCTAACGTTCGCATACAACGGGTGTAAGCCAGATTTACACACGCGAAACACTTAGGTTGACTTGACGAGCCTAGCATGTACAGACATGGCCTCGGAACACGGAAGACCGAAAGGTCGAACATGAGTTGTATAGAAGATACGATCAACATGGAGATGTTCACCATGGAGGACTAGTCCGTCTCACGTGATGATCGGAGACGGGCTAGTTGACATGGATCATGTGTCACTTAGATGACTAGAGAGATGTCTATCTGAGTGGGAGTTCATTGAATAATTTGATTATGTGAACTCGATTATCATGAACTTAGTCTAAAATTGCCTTTAATATCTATATTGTAGATCCAATGGCCGACGCAAATGTCAACCTCAATTTCAACGCGTTCCTAGAGAAAACCAAGCTGAAAGATGATGGAAGCAACTATGCGGACTGGGTCCGTGGCTTGAGGATCATCCTCATAGCTTCCAAGAGATTGTATGTTCTTGATGCACCGCTAGGTGACCCACCCATTTTCCCAGCGGACCAAGACGTTACGAACGCTTGGCAGTCGCGCTGCGATGATTACTCCCTTGTTCAGTGCGGCATGCTTTACAGTTTAGAATCGGGGCTCCAAAAGCGTTTTGAGCAACACGGAGCATATGAGATGTTCCAAGAGCTGAAACTGGTTTTCCAAGCTCATGCCCGAGTCGAGAGATATGACATCTCCGACAAGTTCTTCAGCTGTAAGATGGAGGAGAACAATTCTGTTAGTGAGCACATCCTCAAGATGTTTGGGCTTCACAACCGCTTGACTCAGCTGGGAGTTAATCTCCCGGATGACTCAGTCATTGACAGAATCCTCCAGTCGCTTCCACCTAGCTACAAGAGCTTTGTGATGAACTACAACATGTAGGGGATGGAGAAGTCCATTCCTGAGTTGTACTCGATGATCAGAAAGGAGCATCAAGTGTTGATGGTAAACAAGACCACTAGTTTCAAGAAAGGCAAGGGTAAGAAGAACTTCAAGAAGGATGGCAAAGCTGTTGCCACGCCCGGTAAGCAAGTTGCCGGGAAGAAGAAGAACAAAAATGGACCCAAGCCTGAGACTGAGTGCTTTTATTGCAAGGGTACCGGTCACTGGAAGCGGAACTACCCCAAGTACTTAGCGGATAAGAAGGACGGTAATGTTAAAGGTATATGTGATATACTTGTTATTGATGTGTACTTGACCAGCGCTCGTAGTAGCTCCTGGGTATTTGATACCGGTGCAGTTGCTCACATTTGTAACTCCAAGCAGGAGTTGCGGAATAAGCGGAGGCTGGCCAAGGACGAGGTGACGATGCGCGTCGGGAATGGTTCCAAGGTCGATGTGATCGCCGTCGGCACGCTACCTCTACATCTACCTTCGGGATTAGTTTTAAACCTTAATAATTGTTATTTAGTACCAGCTTTGAGCATGAACATTGTATCTGGATCTCGCTTGATGCGAAATGGCTACTCATTTAAATCCGAGAATAATGGTTGTTCTATTTATATGAGAGAAATGTTTTATGCTCATGCCCCGCTGGTCAATGGTTTATTTTTGATGAATCTCGAATGTGATGTTACACATATCCATAGTGTGAGTACCAAAAAGTGTAAAGTTGATAATGATAGTCCCACTTACATGTGGCACTGCCGTCTTGGCCATATTGGTGTCAAACGCATGAAGAAGCTCCATGCTGATGGACTTTTGGAGTCATTTGATTTCGAATCATTTGACACATGCGAACCATGCCTCTTGGGCAAGATGACCAAGACTCCATTCTCCGGAACAATGGAGCGAGCAACTGACTTGTTGGAGATAATACATACCGATGTATGCGGTCCAATGAGTATCGAGGCTCGCGGTGGCTACCGTTATGTTCTCACCCTCACTGATCACTTGAGCAGATATGGGTATGTCTACTTAATGAAACACAAGTCTGAAACCTTTGAAAGGTTCAAGGAATTTCAGAGTGAGGTCGAGAATCAACGTGACAGGAAAATAAAATGCCTATGATCTGATCGTGGCGGAGAATATTTAAGTCACGAGTTTGGCACACACCTTAGGAAATGTGGAATTGTTTCACAACTCACGCCGCCCGGCACACCTCAGCGAAATGGTGTGTCTGAACGTTGTAATCGCACTCTATTGGATATGGTGCGATGTATGATGTCTCTTACCGACTTACCGCTATCATTTTGGGGATATGCATTAGAGACTGCCGCATTCACTTTAAATAGGGCACCGTCTAAATCCGTTGAGACAACACCGTATGAATTATGGTTTGGAAAGAAACCTAAGCTGTCGTTTCTAAAAGTTTGGGGATGCGATGCTTATGTGAAGAAACTTCAACCTGAGAAGCTCGAACCCAAAGCGGAAAAGTGCGTCTTCATAGGATATCCCAAAGAGACTATTGGGTATACCTTCTACCTACGATCCGAGGGCAAAGTCTTTGTTGCCAAGAATGGATCCTTTCTCGAGAAAGAGTTTCTCTCGAAAGAAGTAAGTGGGAGGAAAATAGAACTTGATGAGGTAATTGTACCTTCACTCGAACCAGAGAGTAGCGCAGCACAGGAAGTTGTTTCTGTGGAGCCTACACCGGCTAGAGAGGAAGTTAATGATGATGATCATGAAGCTTGAGATAAAGTTGCTACTCGAAGATCCACTAGGACACGTTCCGCACCAGAGTGGTACGGCAATCCTGTCCTAGAGATCATGTTGTTGGACAACGGTGAACCTTCGAACTATGAAGAAGCAATGGCGGGCCCGGATTCCAACAAATGGCTTGAGGCCATGAAATCCGAGATAGGATCCATTTATGAGAACAAAGTATGGACTTTGGTGGACTTGCCTGATGATAAGCGAGCCATTGAAAACAAATGGATCTTTAAGAAGAAGACTGACGCAGACGGTAATGTGACCGCCTATAAAGCTCGGCTTGTCGCTAAAGGTTATCGACAAGTTCAAGGAGTTGACTACGATATGACTTTCTCACCCGTAGCGATGCTAAAGTCAGTCCGAATCATGTTAGCAGTTGCCGCATTTTATGATTATGAGATCTGGCAAATGGACGTCAAAACGGCATTCCTTAATGCCTTCCTCAAGGAAGAACTGTATATGATGCAGGCGGAAGGTTTTGTCGGTCCTAAAGATGCTAACAAGGTATGCGAGCTCCAGCGCTCCATCTATGGGCTGGTGCAAGCATCTCGGAGTTGGAACATTCGCTTTAATGAGGTGATTAAAGCGTTTGGGTTTGTACAGGTTTATGGAGAACCCTGTATTTACAAGAAAGTGAGTGGGAGCTCTATAGCATTTCTTATACTGTATGTGGATGACATGCTGATAATGGGAAATAATATAGAACTCTTGGAAAGAATAAAGGCCTACTTGAATAAGTGTTTTTCAATGAAGGACCTTGGAGAAGCTGCTTACATATTAGGTATTAAGATCTATAGAGATAGATCGAAACGCCTCATTGGTCTTTCACAAAGCACATACCTTGAAAAGATATTGAAGAAGTTCAATATGGATCAGTCCAAGAAGGGGTTCTTGCCTGTGTTGCAAGGTGTGAGGTTGAGTACGACTCAATGCCCGACCACGGCAAAGGATAGAGAAGAGATGAGTGTCATCCCCTATGCTTCAGCCATAGGCTCTATCATGTATGCCATGCTATGTACCAGGCCTGATGTGAACCTTGCCATAAGTTTGGTAGGGAGGTACCAAAGTGATCCCGGAGCGGAACACTGGACAGCGGTCAAGAATATCCTGAAGTACCTGAAAAGGACAAAGGACATGTTTCTCATTTATGGAGGTGCCGAAGAGCTCGTCGTAAAGGGTTACGTCGATGCTAGCTTCGACACAGATCCGGACGACTCCAAGTCGCAAACCGGATACGTGTATATTTTTAATGGAGGGGCAGTGAGCTGGAGCAGCAGCAAGCAAAGCGTTGTGGCGGCATCTACATGTGAAGCGGAGTACATAGCTGCTTCGGAAGCAGCAAAGGAGGGAGTCTGGATGAAGGAGTTCATCACCGACCTAGGAGTGATTCCGAATGCGTCGGGCCCGATGACTCTATTCTGTGACAACACTGGAGCTATTGCCCTTGCGAAGGAGCCCAGGTTTCACAAGAAGACAAGACACATCAAGCGCCGCTTCAACTCCATCCGTGATTACATTCAGGAGGGAGACATAGATATTTGTAAAGTGCATACAGATCTGAATGTCGCAGATACGTTGACTAAACCTCTCTCACGAGCAAAACATGATCAACACCAGAATGCTATGGGTGTTCGATTCATCACAATGTAACTAGATTATTGACTCTAGTGCAAGTGGGAGACTGTTGGAAATATGCCCTAGAGGCAATAATAAAATGGTTATTATTGTATTTCCTAGTTCATGATAATTGTCTGTTATTCATGCTATAATTGTGTTAACCGGAAGCCGTAATACATGTGTGAATACATAGACCACAACGTGTCCCTAGTGAGCCTCTAGTTGGCTAGCTCGTTGATCAATAGATGGTCACGGTTTCATGACCATGGACATCGGATGTCGTTGATAACGGGATCACATCATTAGGAGAATGATGTGATGGACAAGACCCAATCCTAAGCATAGCACAAGATCGTGTAGTTCGTTTGCTAAAGCTTTTCAATGTCAAGTGTCGTTTCCTTAGACCATGAGATTGTGTAACTCCCGGATACCGTAGGAATGCTTTGGGTGTGCCAAATGTCACAACGTAACTGGGTGGCTATAAAGGTACGCTACGGGTATCTCCGAAAGTGTCTGTTGGGTTGACACGAATCGAGACTGGGATTTGTCACTCCGTGTGACGGAGAGGTATCTCTGGGCCCACTCGGTAAGACATCATCATAATGAGCTCAATGTGACTAAGGAGTTAGTCACGAGATGATGTATTACGGAACGAGTAAAGAGACTTGCCGGTAACGAGATTGAACAAGGTATGGGGATACCGACGATCGAATCTCGGGCAAGTACCATACCGATAGACAAAGGGAATTGTATACGGGATTGATTGAATCCTTGACATCGTGGTTCATCCGATGAGATCATCGTGGAGTATGTGGGAGCCAACATGGGTATCCAGATCCCGCTGTTGGTTATTGGCCGGAGAGGTGTCTCGGTCATGTCTACGTGTCTCCCGAACCCGTAGGGTCTACACACTTAAGGTTCGATGACGCTAGGGTTATAGGGAAATAGTGTACGTGGTTACCGAAGGTTGTACGGAGTCCCGGATGAGATCCCGGACGTCACGAGGAGTCCCGGAATGGTCCGGAGACGAAGATTGATATATCGGAAGTGAGGTTTTGGTTACCAGAAGTGTTCCGGGTGTCTCCGGTAGTGTACCGGGACCACCGGAAGGGTTCCGGGGGTCCACCAAGTGGCCCACCTGCCCCGGAAGGTTCCATGGGCCAAGAGTGGGAGGGAGCCAGCCCCTAGGTGGGCTGGTGCGCCTCCCACCCGAGCCCAAGGCGCAGCAAGGGTGGAGGGGGCAAACCCTAGGCTTAGATGGGCCTTAAGGCCCACCCTAGGGCGCCTCCACCTCTCCCTGCCCTGGCCGCCGGCCAGATGGGCTCCTGGAGGCTGCCGCCACCCCTAGGGTGGAACCCTAGGGCGCAGCCCCTCCCCTCCCCTCCTCCTATATATAGTGGAGGTATTTGGGGCTGCACAACACACGAGTTCATCTCCTCCCTGGTGCAGCCCTACTCCTCCCTCTCCTCGTTTCTCCGTAGTGCTTAGCGAAGCTCTGTCGGAGTACCACGCAGCTCCACCGTCACCATGCCGTCGTGCTGCCGGAGCTCTCCCTCAACCTCTCCTCCCTCCTTGCTGGATCAAGGCGTAGGAGACGTCACCGGGCTGCACGTGTGTTGAACGCGGAGGTGCCGTCCGTTCGGCACTTGATCGGATCTACCGCGATCTGAATCGCTGCGAGTACGACTCCATCAACCACGTTCTAGCAACGCTTCCGCTTGGCGATCTTCAAAGGTATGAAGATCCAATCTCTCCCCGCTCGTTTGCTGGTTTCTCCATAGATAGATCTTGGTGACACGTAGGAAAATTTTGATTTACTACTACGTCTCCCAACAATTGGATGAAGCAAGATTTCGCGAGTTAAGACCTGAGCTAAATATCATTGATCCGGGCAATGTAGCTTGATATAGTGCACACCCCACCAATCTCATAATTTTTATCTTGCTTAGATGTAGGCATGGACATAAGGGGAGTGTTTTTCTCTCAATGAATTCACCCTCCCCCTATTATGCATAAATCAATCAAGTCTTTCACATTAGTCATGTTTGATGACACATGTGCTTCAAAAATGAGTTTTGGTCATGGGCCCAAGGTTAAAATCTTCGCGGTGCCATACCAATTGACTCAAACATAGGTGGCTTCAGCCGTCGCCCCCGTCCTAGTGAGGAATTTGCTTTACGTAGAGCTTATTGGTTTGATTGTGTCGCTCCAAGTCTTGTCTTGTCTTTCTTCAACTTGACAAACTCTAGCACCGCATAAGTCATGTTTTCTTTCGTGTGCTTGGGTACTTGTTGGTTATAAGCAGTACTATTGCTTGGCCCTTGATGGTACTACCGCTCCAAGCGGAAGTACCTGTTGGAAATATGCCCTAGAGGCAATAATAAAGTGGTTATTATTATATTTCCTTGTTCATGATAATCGTTTATTATTCGTGCTATAATTGTATTGATTGGAAACTCGATTGCATGTGTGGATACATAGACAAACACTGTGTCCCTAGTATGTCTCTAGTAGACTAGCTCGTTGATCAAGACTGGGTGACTATAAAGGTGCTATACAGGTATCTCCGAGGGTGTCTGTTGAGTTGGCATGGATCAAGACTGGGATTTCTTACTCCGTGTAACGGAGAGGTATCTCTTGGCCCACTCGGTAATACAACATCACAATGAGCCTTGCAAGCAATGTGACTAAGTGTTAGTTGCGGGATCTTGTATTACGGAACGAGTAAAGAGACTTGCCGGTAACGAGATTGAACTAGGTATGGAGATACCGACGATCTAATCTCGGGCAAGTAACATACCGAAGAACAAAGGGAACATCATATGGGATTAACTGAATCCTTCACATAGAGGTTCGACCGATAAAGATCTTCATAGAATATGTAGGAACAAATGTGGACATCCAGGTCCCGCCATTGGTTATTAACTGTAGAGATGTCTCGGTCATGTCTACATAGTTCTCGAACTCGCAGGGTCTGGACACTTAAGGTTTGGTGACGTTTCCGTAGTATAGAGTTATGTATGGTGGTGACCGAAGGTTGTTCGAAGGCCTGGATGAGATCCCGGACATCACGAGGAGCTCCAGAATGGTCCGGAGGTAAAGATTCATATATAGTAAGTCCAATTTGGTCACGAGAAAAGTTTCAGGCTCATCGGTAGTGTACCGGGAGTGCCTGTAGTGTACCGGGAGACCTCCGGGAGGGGTATTTCGACCCAAGAGGATTCATGGGCTATGGGAGAGTGAATATCAGCCCTTAGTGGGCTGGTGGAAACTCCCACACAAGGCCCATGTGGCTGGAAAAGAAAACCCAATAGGAAAAGGTGGAAAAAGGCAAAAAAAAGGAGCAATCCTAGTCCTACTAGGATTGGAGGAGGAGTCCTCCAATCCTAGTAGGTTCGGCCGAACCCAAGGAGGGAGCCAAGCCTCTCCTCTTCTCCTCCTATATATACTGGTGGATTTCTAGGGTTTTGCACTAGTTTTTCAGCCACATGCTACCCGTTCCTCCAATGCATAGTTTCTCCTCTAGATCGGATTTCTACAGTGCTTAGGCGAAGCCCTACCGGAGTTGCTCCACCACCATCGCCGGAGCGCTGTCATGCTGCCGGAGAACACCTCTACCTCTCCGCTCTCTCTTGCTGGATCAAGACCGCGGAGATCATCATCAAGCTGTACGTGTGCTGAACGCGGAGGTGTCGTCCGTTCGGCGCTAGATCGGAAGGATCGTGATCAAGTTCGTGGGACGGATCGTGATCAAGTTCGCGGGACGGATCGTGATTAGATCGCGGGACGGATCGTGATTGGATCGCGGGACACACGGCAATTTGAATCGCGAAGACATTCGACTACACCAACCGCGTTACTTAACGCTTCCCGCTTAGCGATCTACAAGGGTACGTAGATCAACTCTCCCTCTCGTAGATGCTCATCACCATGGATAAATAAGCGTGTGCGTGGGAATTTTTTTGTTTCCCATGCAACGTTCCCCAACAGTGGCATTATGAGCTAGGTCTATGTGTAGATGAGATCTCGAGTAGAACACAAAAGGTTTGTGGACGTTGATGCTTAGATTGCTTCCTCCCTTGGTCGGAGTTTGGTTCAGCGGTATTGTGAGATGAAGCGGCCTGGACCAACATTACTCGCACGCTTACGAGAGACCGGTTCCCTCAACCGCAACTTGTTGCATAGATGGCTTGCGGGTGACAGTTTCTCTCACTTTAGTTGGATCGGATTCGAGAAAGGCAGTCCTGGAGAAGGTTGAAAAGCAACTAGTGTATCACCATTGTGGTTTTTGCGTAGATGAGAATTGTTCTTGCTAGATACCCATAGCAGCCACGTAAAACATGCAACAACAATTAGAGGACGTCTAACTTGTTTTTGCAGGGTATGTTGTGATATGATATGGCCAATTACATGATGTGATATATGTGATGTATGAGATGATCATGTGATGTATAGATTATCACGACATGCATGTCGATGAGTACGGCAACCGGCAGGAGCCATAGGGTTGTCTTTAATTATTGTATGACCTGCGTGTCAATCATTAAGCGCTATGTAATGCTTTACTTTATCGCTACGGTAGCAATAGTAGTAGAAGCATGTTGGGCGCGACAACCCCGATGGCGACACGTTGATGGAGATCATAGTGTCATGCCAGTGATGATGGAGATCATGCCGGTGCTTTCATGATGGAGATCAAAAGCACAAGATCATGGTCATATCATGTTACTTATGATTTGCATGTAATGTTAATCCTTTTATGCACCTTGTTTTTCTTAGGACGACGGGAGCATTATAAGGTGATCCCTCACTTAATTTGAAGATAAGTTGTGTTCTCCCCGAGTGTGCACCATTGCGAAAGTTCGTCATATCGAGACACCACGTGATGATCGGGTGTGATAGACTCTACGTTCACATACAACGGGTGCAAGCCAGTTTTGCAGATGCAGAACACTCAGGTTAAACTTGACGAGCCTAGCATGTACAGGCATGGCCTCGGAACACAAGAGACCGAAAGGTCGAACATGAGTCATATAGTAGATATGATTAACATAATGATGTTCACCATTGAAGCCACCTTAACTCACGTGATGATCGGACTTGAGTTGGTGAATTTGGATCATGTGACACTCAGATGACCCGAGGGATGTCAATTTGAGTGGGAGCTTTAGTAATTTGATTAACTAAACTCATTATATTGAACAATAGTCCAAGTAACCTTTGCATATTTATGTTGTAGATCAATGTCTCGCGCAGTAGCACCCCTGACGTTCAATGCGTTCCTAGAGAAAGCTAAGTTGAAAGATGATGGAAGTAACTTTGTTGACTGGGCCCGTAATCTGAGGATTATCCTCACGGCTTCCCAGAAACAATATGTCCTTGATGCACCGCTTGGTGACCAACCAGAAGACATGACCTCCGAAGACGTTAAGAACGCTTGGGAGGCTCGTGCTGGAGACTACTCAATAGTTCAGTGTGCAATATTGTATGGCTTAGAACTGGGAATTCAAAGATGTTTTGAACGTCATGGAGCATATGTGATGTTCCAGGAGTTGAATTTTATCTTTCAGAAGAATGCCCGGATCGAGAGGTATGAGACCTCCGATAAATTCTATGCTTGCAAGATGGAGGAGAACGGGTCTATCAGTGAGCACATACTCAGAATTTCCGGGTATTCAAATCGTCTAGCGGAGTTGGGAATTACCCTTCCGCCAGAGGCAATCATTGACAGAGTTCTTCAATCACTACCACCTAGTTACAAGAGCTTTGTAATGAACTATAACATGCACGGGATGAACAAGTCAGTCGCCGAGCTGTTTGCGATCCTGAAAGTCGCTGAGTCTGAAATCCAGAAAGAACATCAAGTGTTGATGGTCAATAACACCTCTAGTTTCAAGAAAAATGGCAAAGGCAAAGGCAAGAAGGGTAAAAGCAAGAAGGATGGCAAAGAAGTTTCTACTCCTACGAAGAAGCCTAAGCATGGACCTAAGCCAGAAACTGAGTGCTTTCATTGCAAAGGAACTGGTCACTGGAAGCGGAACTGCCCCAAGTACCTGGCTGACAAGAAGGCGGCCAATGACAAACAAGGTATATATGATATACATGTTATTGATGTGTACCTTACTAGCTCTCGTAGTAGTGCCTGGGTATTTTATACCGGTTCGGTTGCTCACATTTGCAACTCAAAGCAGGAACTACGGAATAAACGAAGGCTGGCGAAGGACGAAGTGACGATGCGCATGGGAAATGGTTCGAAGGTTGATGTGATCGCCGTCGGCACGCTCTCTCTTTGATTACCATCGGGATTAGTGATGAACCTGAATAATTGTTATATAGTGCCTGCGTTAAGCATGAACATTATATCTGGATCTTATTTATTGCGAGACGGTTACTCATTTAAATCAGAGAATAAAGGTTGTTCTATTTATATGAGTAATATCTTTTATGGTCATGCACCCAATGTTAGGGGTTTATTCATATTGAATCTTGATAGTGATGACACACATGTTCATAACATTGATGCCAAAAGATGTAGAGTTGATAATGATAGTACCACTTTCTTGTGGCACTTCCGTTTAGGTCATATTGGTGTAAAACGCATGAGGAAGCTCCATGCTGATGGACTTTTGGAGTAACTTGATTTTGAGTCACTTGACACATGTGAACCATGCCTCATGGGCAAGATGACTAAAACACCGTTCTCTGGAACAATTGAACGGGCAAGTGACTTATTGGAAATCATACATACTGACGTGTGCGGTCCAATGAATGTTGCAGCGCGCGGTGGATATCGTTATTTTTTCACCTTCACTGATGACTTAAGTAGATATGGGTATATTTACTTAATGAAACAAAAGTCTGAAATGTTTGAAAAGTTCAAGCAATTTCAGAGTGAAGTTGAGAATCATCGTAACAAGAAGATTAGGTTCCTACGATCTGATCGAGGAGGTGAATATCTGAGTTATGAGTTTGGCAGTCACCTAAGACAATGTGGAATTGTTTCACCGTTGACACCGCCCGGAACACCACAAAGTAATGGTGTGTCCGAACGTCGTAATCGAACCTTATTAGATATGGTGCGTTCTATGATGTCTCTTGCTGATTTGCCACTATCGTTTTGGGGTTATGCATTAGAGACAACTGCATTCACTTTAAATAGGGCACCATCGAAATCCGTTGAGACGACGCCATATGAACTATGGTTTGGCAAAAGGCCAGAGTTGTTGTTTCTTAAAGTTTGGGGATGTGATGCTTATGTCAAAAAGCTTCATCCTGAAAAGCTGGAACCCAAAGCGGAGAAATGCGTCTTCATAGCGTAGCGCAGAAAGATGTTTCTGTGGAACCTAGGACGGTAGAAGAGGAAGTTAATGATGATGATCATGAAGCTTCGGATCAAGCTACTATTGAACCTCGTAGTTCGACAAGGGCGCGTACTACTCCTGAGTGGCATGACAACCCTGTCTTAGAGGTCATGTTGTTGGACAACAATGAACCTACGAGCTATGGAGGAGTAGTGATGGGCCCGGATTCCGAGAAATGGTTAGAGGCCATGAAATCCGAGATGGGTTCCATGGATGAAAACAAAGTATGGACTTTGGAAGTATTACCTGAAGGGCGAAAGGCCATTCAGAACAAATGGATCTTTAAGAAGAAGACAGACGTGGACGGTAATATCACTGTCTATAAAGCTCGACTTGTGGCAAAGGGTTTTTCACAAGTTTAAGGAGTTGACTAGACATTCTCACTCGCAGCGATGCTTAAGTCTGTCACAATCATGTTGGCAATAGCTGCTTATTTTGACTATGAAATTTGGCAGATGGATGTCAAAACGGTGTTCCTCAACGGTTTCCTTGAGGAAGAGTTGTATATGATGCAACCCGAAGGTTTTGTCGATCCAGAGAATGCTGACAAAGTTTTTAAACTCCAACGATCCATTTATGGACTGGTGCAAGCATCTCGGAGTTGGAATAAGCGCTTTGATGCCGATCAAAGCATTTGGGTTTATACAAGTTGATGGAGAAGCTTGTATTTACAAGAAATTGAGTGGGAGCTCTATAGTGTTTCTAATATTATATGTGGATGACATATTGCTGATTGGAAACGATATAGAAATGCTGGAAAGCGTGAAGGAATATTTGAACAAGAGTTTTTCAATGAAGGATCTAGGAGAAGCTGCTTACATATTAGGCATTAAGATCTATAGAGATAGATCGAGACGCTTAATAGCACTTTCACAGAGCACATACCTTGATAAAGTTTTGAAGAAGTTCAAAATGGATCAGTCCAAGAAGAGGTTCTTGCCTGTGTTACAAGGTGTGAAGTTGAGTAAGACTCAATGCCCAGTTACTGCAGAAGATAGAGAAAAGATGAGTGTCATCCCCTATGCTTCAGCCATAGGCTCTATCATGTATGCAATGTTGTGCACAAGACCCGATGTCAGCCTTGCCATAAGTTTGGCCAGAAGGTTTCAAAGTGATCCTGGAATGGAGCACTAGGCAGCGGTCAAGAATATCCTTAAGTACCTAAAAAGGACTAAGGAAATGTTTCTCGTTTATGGAGGTGATGAAGAGCTCGTCGTAAAGGGTTACGTCGATGCAAGCTTTGACACTGATCCAGACAACTCTAAGTCGCAAACCGGATACGTATTTGTTCCTAACGGAGGAGCGGTAAGCTGGTGTAGTTCCAAGCAAAGCATGGTAGCTGATTCTACGTGCGAAGCGGAGTACATCGCAGCCTCGGAGGCGGCGAAGGAAGGTGTCTGGATGAAGCAGTTCATGAGAGATCTTGGAGTAGTGCCCAGTGCACTGAATCCAATGAACCTGTTCTGTGACAACACTGGTGCCATTGCTCTAGCCAAGGAACCAAGGTTTCACAAGAGGACCAGACACATAAAGCGACGCTTCAACTCCATCTGGTATTACATCGAGGAGAAGGACATAAATATTTGCATAGTGCACACGGATCTGAATGTTGCAGACCCATTGACTAAACCTCTTCCAAGGGCTAAACATGATCAACACCAGAACTGCATGGGTGTTCAATTCATTACAATGTAAATCACATAGTGATGTGAACTATATTATTAACTCTAGTGCAAGTGGGAGACTGTTGGAAATATGCCCTATAGGCAATAAATAAAGTTATTATTATTATATTTCATTGTTCATGATAATCGTTTATTATCCATGCTATAATTGTATTGATTGGAAACACATTACATGTGTGGCTAAATAGACAACACACTATCCCTAGTATGCCTCTAGTGAACTAGCTCGTTGATTAAAGATGGTCAAGGTTTCCTAGCCATTAACATGAGATGTCATTTGATAATGGGATCACATCATTAGGAGAATGATGTGATGAACAAGACCTAAACTACAAACGTAGCATATGATCGTGTAAGTTTATTGCTACTGTTTTCTGCATGTCAAGTATGTGTTCCTATGACCATGAGATCATCGGAGGAATGCCTTGTGTGTATCAAACATGGCAACGTAACTGGGTGACTATAAAGGTGCTCTACAGGTATCTCCAAAGGTGTCTGTTGAGTTGGCATGGATCAAGACTGGGATTTGTTACTCCGTGTGACGGAGAGGTATCTCAGGGCCCACTCGATAATACAACATCACAATAAGCCTTGCAAGCAATGTGACTAAGTGTTAGTTGCGGAATCTTGTATTACGGAATGAGTGAAGAGACTTGCCAGTAACGAGGTTGAACTAGGTATGGAGATACCGACGATCGAATCTCAGGCAAGTAACATACCGAAGAACAAAGGGAACATCATACGGGATTAACTGAATCCCTGACATAGAGGTTAGACCGATAAAGATCTTCATAGAATATGTTGGAACCAATGTGGGAATCTAGGTCCCGCTATTGGTTATTGACTGTAGTATAGAGTTATGTATGGTGGTGACATTTCAGTCATGTCGACATAGTTCTCGAACCCGTAGGTTCTGCACACTTATGGTTTGGTGACGTTTTAGTAGTATAGAGTTATGTATGGTGGTGACCAAAGGTTGTTCGCAGTCCCGGATGAGATCCCGGACATCACGAGGAGCTCCGGAATGGTTCGGAGGTAAAGATTCATATATAGGAAGTCCTGTTTTGGTTACCGGAAAAGTTTCGGGCTCATCGGTAGTGTACCGGGAGTGCCGGTAGTGTACCGGGAGGCCTCCGGGAGGGGTATTTCGACCCTAGAGGCTTCATGGGCTGTGGGAGAGTGAATATCAGCCCTTAGTGGGCTGGTGGAAACTCCCACACAAGGCCCATGTGGCTGGAGAAGAAAACCCAATAGGAAAAGGTGAAAAAAAGGCAAAAAAGGAGCAATCCTAGTCCTACTAGGATTGGAGGAGGAGTCCTCCTCTCCTAGTAGGTTCGGCCAAACCATAGGAGCCTTGGCCCTTGGGCCAAGGCTCTCCTCCTCTCCTCCTATATATACTGGTGGATTTTAGGGTTTTGCACTAGTTTTTTTCCAGCCACGTGCTACCCGTTCCTCAAGTGCATAGTTTCTCCTCTAGATCGGAATTCTGCAATGCTTAGGCGAAGCCCTTCCGGAATTGCTCCACGACCATCGCCGGAGCGCCGTCACGCTATCGGAGAACTCTTCTACCTCTCCGCTCTCTCTTTCTAGATCAAGACGACGGAGATCGTCATCAAGCTGTACGTGTGCTGAACGCGGAGGTGCTGTTCGTTCGGCGCTAGATCGGAAGGATCGTGATCAAGTTCGTGGGACGGATCGTGATCAAGTTCGCGGGACGGATCGTGATTGGATCGCGAGACGGACCATGATTGGATTGCGGGACGCACGGCAATTTGGATCGCGAAGACGTTCAACTACACCAACCGCGTTACTTAACGCTTCCCGCTTAGCGATCTACAAGGGTATGTAGATCCACTCTCCCTCTCGTAGATGCTCATCACCATGGATAGATCTGCGTGTGCGTAGGAAATTTTTTGTTTCCCATGCAACGTTCCCCAACAGTTCGTTACTGATGGATGAGTTGAAGCACCCCTGCAGGGTTTGATCTTTATGAGAAGCCGTGCCCGCGGTTATGTGGCAACTTGGAAATTTGTTTAACACCCGGTTATAGAAAACGTGAAGTAAACTCAGATAAAATACACCAACTGTGTGCGTAACCTGATTGTCTTTGCTCGTGAAAATAAACCGAGAAAGAACTCGGTGGGGTTATGATTGACGTAAGTAGGTGTTCAGGATCACTTAGTGATCATTCTAGTTCACGAATGTCATACATAGGCCACCATATTTACTACTTGTTCTCGTAAGTTAGCCACTCAAATATATGCTTAGTGCTTGCTGCAGCCTCACCACTTAACCATTCCTCACCCATTGTCTTACTATTGGAAATATGCCCTAGAAGCTATAATAAAATGGTTATTATCATATTTCCTTGTTCATGATAATCGTTTATTATCCATGCTAGAATTGTATTGATCGGAATCTCAGATACATGTGTGGATACATAGACAACACTATGTCCCTAGCAAGCCTCTACTAGACTAGCTTGTTGATCAGAGATGGTCAAGGTTTCCTGACCATAGACAACGAGTTATCATCTGATAACGGGATCACATCATTAGGAGAATGATGTGATGGACAAGACCCAAACTATAAACGTAGCATATGATCGTGACAATTTTATTGCTATAGTTCTCTGCATGTCAAGTATATGTTCCCATGACCATGATATCATGCAACTCACTGAGACCGGAGGAGTACCTTGTGTGTATTAAACGTCCCAACGTAACTGGGTGACTATAAAGGTGCTCTACAGGTATCTCCGAGGGTGACTGTTGAGTTGGCATGGATCAAGACTGGGATTTGTTACTTCGTATGATGGAGAGGTATCTTTGGGCCCACTCAGTAATACAACATCACAATAAGCTTGCAAGCAATGTGACTAAGGAGTTAGTCACGGGATCTTGTATTACGGAACGAGTAAAGAGACTTGTTGGTAACGAGATTGAACTAAGTATGGAGATACCGACGATCGAATATCGGGCAAGTAACATACTGTTGGGGAACGTCGCATGGGAAACAAAAAAATTCCTACGCACAGCAAACCAATCCATGGTGATGAGCATCTACGAGAGGGAGAGTGGATCTACGTACCCTTGTATATCGCTAAGCGGGAAGCGTTAAGAAGCGCAGTTGGTGTAGTCGAACATCTTCGCGATCCAAATCGCCGAGCATCCCGCGATCTCATCATGATCCGTCCCGCGATCTCATAACGATCCGTCCCGTGAACTCATCATGATCCGTCCCGCGATCTTATCACGATCCATCCCGCGATCTCATCACGATCCGTCCCGCGATCTTATCACGATCCGATTCGTGGCCTTGATCACGGTTCTTCCGATCTAGTACCGAATGGACGGCACCTCCGTGTTCAGCACACGTGCAGCTTGATGACGATCTCCACCGTCTTGATCCAGCAAGAGGAGGTGGAGAAGAGAGAGAGTTCACCGGAAGCGTGACGGCGCTCTGGTGATGGTGGTGGAGCAATTCCGGCAGGGCTTCGCCTAAGCACTGCGGAAATCCGATCTAGAGGAGCATTGGTGGAACAAGTAGCACATGGGCATAAAAACTAGTGCAAAAACCCTCTATTCCACCAATATATATAGGAGGAGAGGAGAGGCTGGCCGCAAGGGCTGGCCGTCTTTGGATTCGGCCGAAGTGGGAAGGTGGAGGAGGACTCTCCTCCTCCACTCCTAGTAGGACTAGGACTCTTCCTTTTTTGCCTTTTTCCACCTTTTTTCCTTTGGGCTTTTTCTTCCTGGCACCATTGGCTTTTTGTGGCTGTTCCACCAGCCCATGAAGTCTCTTGGGTCGAAATACCCCTCCCGGAGGTCTCCCGGTACACTCCCGGCACTCTCGGTACACTACCGATGAGCCCGAAACATTTCCGGCGACCAAACTGGGACATCCTATATATGAATCTTTACCTCCGGACCATTCCGGAGCTCCTCGTGATGGCCGAGATCTCATCCGGGACTCCGAACAACCTTCGGTCACCACCATACATCACTCTATACTACCGAAACGTCACCAAACCTTAAGTGTGCAGACCCTGCGGGTTCGAGAACTATGTAGACATGACTGAGACACCTCTACGGTCAATAACCAATGGTGGGACCTGGATGTCCACATTGGTTCCTACATATTCTACGAAGATCTTTATCGGTCGAACCTGTATGTCAAGGATTCAGTCAATCCCGTATAACGTTCCCTTTGTTCTTCGGTATGTTACTTGCCCGAGATTCGATCGTTCGCATCTCCATACCTAGTTCAATCTCGTTACCGGCAAGTCTCTTTACTCGTTCTGTAATACAAGATCCCGCAACTAACAATTAGTCACATTGCTTGCAAGGCTCATTGTGATGTTGTATTACCGAGTGGGCCCTGAGATACCTCTCCGTCACACGGAGTAACAAATCCCAGTCTTGATCCATGCCAACTCAACAGACACCATCGGAGATACCTGTAGAGCACCTTTATAGTCACCCAGTTACGCTGCGACGTTTGGTACACGCAAGGCACTCCTCCGATGTCCGTGAGTTGCATGATCTCATGGTCATAGGAACACATACTTGACATGCAGAAAACAACAACAATAAACTGACACGATCATATGCTACGTTTGTAGTTTGGGTCTTGCCCATCACATCATTCTCCTAATGATGTGACCCCGTTATCAAATGACATCTCATGTCCATGGCTAGGAAACCTTAACCATCTTTTGATCAACGAGCTAGTCCATCAGAGGCATACTAGGGACATGGTTTTGTCTATGTATCCACACATGCATCTAAGTCTCCGATCAATACAATTATAGCATGGATAAACGATTATCATGAACAAGGAAATATGATAATAACTAATTTATTATTGCCTCTAGAGCATATTTCCAACAGTCTCCCACTTGCACTACAGTCAATAATCTAGTTCACATCTCCATGTGATTCGCATTGTTATGAATCTAACACCCAATTAGTTCTGGGCTCGATCATGCTTTGAATGTGAGAGATGTCTTATAGTCAACGGGTCTGGGACATTCAGATCCGTGTGTAGTTTGCAAATCTCTATGTCAAACTGTAAACACTGCTACCACACTCCACTTGGTACTATTCCAAATGGCTGCTCCACTAAACGTATCCAGATTGCTACTATGAGTCATCCGGATTGGTGTTAAAGCTTGTATCGACGTAACTCTTTACGACGAACTCTTTATCACCTCCATAA
Source organism: Hordeum marinum (assembly GCA_022496015.1). Taxonomy (NCBI): domain Eukaryota; kingdom Viridiplantae; phylum Streptophyta; class Magnoliopsida; order Poales; family Poaceae; genus Hordeum; species Hordeum marinum. The sequence goes on along the minus strand of CM039677.1, from coordinate 2,723,794 downwards.
TCGAGAAACATCTCCTTAGTCTTTTAGTTACTAAGGATAATCTTGACCGCTGTCCAGTGATCCACTCCTGGATCTCTTTTGTACCCCTTGACAGACTCATGGCAAGGCACACACAGGTGCGGTACACACCATGGCATACTATACAGAGCCTATGAATAAGGCATAGGGGACGACGTTTGTCCTTTCTCTTTCTTCTACCATGGTCGAGCTTTGAGTCTCACTCAACTTCACACCTTACAGATCAGGCAAGAACTCTTTCTCTGACTGATCCAGTTTGAACTCTTTCAAAATCTTTTCAAGGTATGTAATCATTGAAAATCTCATCAAGCATCTCGATCTATCTCTATAGATCTTGATGCTCAACAATTAGGTAGCTTTATCCAGGTCTTCCTTTGAAAAACACTTTTCAAACAACCTTTTATGCCTTCCATAAATTCTACATTATTTCCGATCAACAATATGTCATCCACATATACTTATCAGAAACTCTATAGTGCTCCCACTCACTTTATTGCAAATACAAGTTTCTCATAAACTTTGTATAGACTCAAAACTTTGATCACCTCATCAAAGTGTATATTCCAACTCCGAGATGCTTGCTTCAGTCTATAGAAGGATCACTGAAGCTTGCACACCTTTTAGCATCCTTAGGACTGACAAAACCTTCTGGTTGTATCACATACAACCGTTCCTCAAGTAAACCGTTAAGGAAACGATGATTTGACATCCATCTGCCAGATTTCATAATTGAAAAATGCAGCAACTGCTAACATAATTCCAACATACTTTAGCATCGCTACGAGTGAAAGTCTCATCGCAGTCAACTATTTGAACTTGTCACAAAAATCTTTGCAACAAGTCGAGCATTACAAATGGTGACATTCACCATCAGCGTCTGTCTTCATTTTAAAGATCCATTTGTACTCAACGACCTATCGTCAAACGAGCAAGTCTACCACAGTCTATACTTGGTTTTCATACATGGATCCTTTCTCGGATTTCATGGCCTCCAACCATTTGTCGGAATCCGGGCCCATCATCGCTTCTCCATAGCTCGTAGGTTCATCGTTGTCCAACAACATGACCTCCAAGACAGGGTTGTCGTACCGCTTAGGAGCAGTACACATCCTTGTCGACCCATGAAGTTTGATAGTAACTTGATCCTGAAGCTTCATGATCATCATCATTAACTTCCTCTTCAACTAACGTAGGCTTCACAGAAACGTCTTTCTGCGCTGCACTACTCTCTGGTTGAACAAAGGTTTAATAACCTCATCAAGTTCTATTTTCCTCCCACTCAATTCTTTCGAGAGAAACATTTCCTCGAGAAAGGATCCGTTTAAGCAACAAAAACTTTGCACTTGGATCTGAGATAGTAGGCATACCCAACTGTTCTTAGGGTATTCTATGAAGATACATTTGTCCGCTTTGGGTTCGAGCTTATTAGGTGAAAACATTTTCCACACAAGCATTGCATCTCCAAACACTAAAAAATGACAGCTTAGATTTCTATCAAACCATAATTCACACGGTGTCATCTCAACGGATTTAGATCGTGCCCTATTTAAAGTGAATGTAGTTGTCTCTAATGCATAACCCCAAAATTATAGTAGTAAAATGATAAGAGACATCATAGCACGCACCATATCCAGTAGAGCATGACTATGACGTTCGGACACACCATCACACTATGGTGTTCCAGGTGGCGTTTAGTTGTGAAACAACTTTCACATTGTCTTAAGTTGTATGCCAAAACTCGTAACTCAAATATTCTCCTCCACGATCATATCGCAGTCTTTTTACCTTCTTGTCATGATGATCTTAAACTTCACTCTGAATTTGCTTTGAGCATTTCAAAGGATTCATACTTGTGTTTCAATAAGTAAATATACACTATATCTACTCAAATCATCAGTGAAGGTAAGAAAATAACGATATCCACTGCATGCTATAAGACTCACTGGATTGCATACATCAACATGTATCATTTCCAATGAATCACTTGCCCGCTCCATCCAACGGGTTTTTAGTCATCTTGCCCAAGAGGCATGGTTCGCATGTCTCAACCGATTCGAAATCGAATGAGTCAAAAGATCCATCAGCATGGAGTTTCTTCATGCGCTTTATACCAATATGACATTTTGCGGCAGTGCCACAAGTATGTGGTACTATCATTATTAACTTTGTATCTTTTGACATCAATGTTATGAACATGTGTATTACTACGATCAAGATTTCAACAAACCATTCTCACTGGGTGCATGACCATTGAAGGTATATTCGTGTAAACAGAATAACCATTATTCCCTAATTTAAATGAATAATCGTATTGCAATAAACATGATATAATCATGTTCATGCTCAACGCAAAACACCAAATAACATTTATTAAGGTTCGTCACTAATCCTAAAGGTGGAGAGAGCGTGCGATGTTGATCACATCAACTTTGGAAACATTTCCAACACACATCATCACCTCACCCTTGGCTAGTTCTCCGTTTATTCCGTAGCTTTTATTTCGAGTTACTAACATTTAGCAACCGAACCGGTATCCAATACCCGGGTGCTACTAGGAGTACTAGCAAGGCGCACATTAATAAATCATATATCAAATATACTTCTATCGATGTTGCCAGCCTTCTTATCTACCAAGTATCTAGGGTTGTTCCGCTTTAGCGACCGCTCACCTGAAGCACTTAGTCTCGGGTTTGAGTTCAACTTTGGGTTGCTTCATTGGAGCAGCAACTGACTTGCTATCCATGAAGTTTCCCTCCTTGCTCTTGCCCTTCTCGAAACTAGTGGTTTGATTAACCATCAACACTTGACGCTCCTTCTTGATTTCTACCTTCGCGGTGTCAAACATCGTGAACAGCTCAAGGATCAACATTTCTTTTCCTGGCATTTTATAGTTCATCACCAAGTTCTAGTAGCTTAGTGACAGTGACTTGGAGAACTACATTAATCACTATCTTATCTGGAAGATCAACTCCCACTCGATTCAAGCGATTGTAGCACCCAGGCAGTCTGAGCACATGCTCAACGATTGAGCTATTCTCTTTCATCTTGCAGGCAAAGAATCTTGTTAGAGATCTCATATCTCGCAACATGGGCACAACCCTGAGATCACGATCTCATCTCTTAGAACATCTCATATGTTCCGTGACGTTCAAAACGTTTCGGAGCCTCAATTCTAAGCCGTAATGCATGACGCACTAAACTATCAAGTAGTCATCAGAACATGCATGTCAGATGTTCACAACATCTACACACTACGCTAGAGGGGTTGGCGCATCCCAACATGATATGACATTAATGCCCCCAATGATATGACTGTTATGTGGATAGGAATGATTGGGGACAGCTGGCGCTAAGCACAGCAACGGTTGGATTTTCGAACAATGAAAGTCCTCAGACATATGACGTTCCTCACTTGTAGGCAATTCGCACTGGCAAAATCCTAACTCCTCAGCCAGACCAGAAGAGCTTTGTCTGTGTCACTGAAGAACTTGACTGAGCCGTAAGAGATTTCCAAAAGCTTCACTCATATGAATGTGTAGATTGAGGATTCTGGAGTTGAGCATCAGTTGGAAATTTTCCTTAGTATTACCTCGGCCCCCTTTAACAGTACGGTGGTTCCTATGACTCAAGAAAACGAAATGAAACTACGAAAACAAAAGTCTTCACGCTTCATAGTCCTCGTTCATATCTTCAGGGTCACACCGATTTCTTCAGCGTAAAAGTCTTCAGCAAAGTCTTCAGTTGAAGACATACATTTTTAGGGGTCGGTAATCTTCAGATGTATCAACCTCCTCATCGACTTATAGAGCCTGTGTACACTCACGAACGCATTAGTCTCTTAACCTATAAGTCTTCAACACACCAAAATCACTAAGGGGCACTAGATGCACTAACAATCTCCTCCTTTTTGGTGTTTGATGACAAATAGGTTAAGTTTTCAACGGGAATTAAAGATATGGAGTGTAAGTGCAGAGTATGAGGAAGTTGATTGCAAGATATAGATGAGCTCCCCCTGAAGATGTGCATATTTGAGGAATTTGCTTTGGACTGCAATTGCACATGGCAGGTTAAAACATGAAGAACTCCCCCTATATCTTGTAATCCATACACGCAGTTGAATATATGATATAAAAAGTTTAAATAATGCGTGAAGAAGATGGGGTCTGACGAAATTCAGCATGCATGCATTAAGATACTTGAGGAATTAAAACATGCGAGGAAATAGTTCAAAAGAGTCAGACCACCATCGGACATAAGTTTACAACCCAATCAAAAAGTATGAGAAGAACGAGAGTTGTAACTTAAAACAAAAACAGCCCATATATATAGACCTGCGTGAAGACTAACTCAAATTTTCTCCCCCTTTGTCATGGAAGGCAAAAAGGGACGAAAACTAAGGACTAACGCCCTTTGAAGAAATTCATCGTGTTGGTGAAGGAGCGTCAGTGTAGTCGGGGTCGTTCGTTGAAGCAGGGCCCGCAGCAGTATCTTCAATCTCCTCAGCATCATCCATCTCGCGCGATGAGGAACATGAACTTGCCACCAGCTGAGGAACTTGGACTTTCTTGAACTTCTTAGGAGGTTGACGAGCCCAGTCAAAGTTTTCTTGAAGATTCAGCTCATCAAGTGTTGGAAATATGCCCTAGAGGCAATAATAAATTGGTTATTATTGTATTTCATGGTTCATGATAATTGTCTATTTTTCATGCTATAATTGTGTTAACCGGAAACCGTAATACATGTGTGAATACATAGACCACAACGTGTCCCTAGTGAGCCTCTAGTTGGCTAGCTCGTTGATCAATAGATGGTCTCGGTTTCATGACCATGGACATTGGATGTCGTTGATAACGGGATCACATCATTAGGAGAATGATGTGATGGACAAGACCCAATCCTAAGCATAGCACAAGATCGTGTAGTTCGTTTGCTAAAGCTTTTCAATGTCAAGTGTCATTTCCTTAGACCATGAGATTGTGTAACTCCCGGATACCGTAGGAATGCTTTCGGTGTGCCAAACGTCACAACGTAACTGGGTGGCTATAAAGGTACGCTACGGGTATCTCCGAAAGTGTCTGTTGGGTTGACACGAATCGAGACTGGGATTTGTCACTCCGTGTGACGGAGAGGTATCTCTGGGCCCACTCGGTAAGACATCATCATAATGAGCTCAATGTGACTAAGGAGTTAGCCACGGGATGATGTATTACGGAACGAGTAAAGAGACTTGCCAGTAACGAGATTGAACAAGGTATAGGGATACCGACGATCGAATCTCGGGCAAGTATCATACCGATAGACAAAGGGAATTGTATACGGGATTGATTGAATCCTTGACATCGTGGTTCATCCGATGAGATCATCGTGGAGTACGTGGGAGCCAACATGGGTATCCAGATCCCGCTGTTGGTTATTGACCGGAGAGGTGTCTCGGTCATGTCTACGTGTCTCCCGAACCCGTAGGGTCTACACACTTAAGGTTCGATGACGCTAGGGTTATAGGGAAAAGGTATACGTGATTACCGAAGGTTGTTCGGAGTCCCGGATGAGATCCCGGACGTCACGAGGATCTCCAGAATGGTCCGGAGGTAAAGATTGATATATAGGAAGTCCAGTTTCGGTCACCGGAAAGTTTTCGGGCTCATCGGTATTGTACCGGGAGTGCCGGGAGGGTGCCGGAGGACCCCCGGGAGGGGTGTGACGACCAGAGGACTTCATGGGCTGTTAGATAAAGTGTGTCAGCCCTTATTGGGCTGGGAAATACTTTTGCTAAAGGCCCATGTGGCTGGAGATAAGGAGATAAGGCAAAAAGGATTTAAAAGGAGGAGATCCACCTCCCTTGTGGGAGGTGGACTCTCCCTTTAATTCGGCCGGCCATCTCCTCTTTGGAGTAGAGGCCAAGCCAGCCCTCCACGTCCCTCCTCCTATATATACTTGAGGTTTTGGATGTTTTGAGACAAGATTTGATCTCTCTCTCTCACGGCAAAGCCCTACCTCTCTTCTTCCTCCTCCGCAGCGCTTAGGCGAAGCCCTGTCGGAATACCTTGCTACTCCACCACCACCACGCCGTCGTGCTGCTGTTGGAGCCCTTCCCCAACCTCTCCTTCCTCCTTGCTGGATCAAGGTGTTGGAGACGTCACCGGGCTGCACGTGTGTTGAACGCGGAGGTGCCGTCCGTTCGGCACTTGATCGGATCTACCGCGATCTGAATCGCTGCGAGTACGACTCCATCAACCGCGTTCTTGTAACGCTTCTGCTTAGCGATCTTCAAAGGTATGAAGATCCACTCTCCCCTTGCTCGTTGCTGGTTTCTCCATAGATGGATCTTGGTGAACGCGTAGGAAATTTTTTGATTTACTACTACGTCTCCCAACAGTGGCATCATGAGCTAGGTCTATGCGTAGAATCTATGCACGAGTAGAACACAAAGTAGTTGTGGGCGTCGATTTTGTTAATATGCTTGCCGTTACTAGTCTTATCTTGATTCGACGGTATTGTGGGATGAAGCGGCCCGGACCAACCTTACACGTACGCTTACGTGAGACCGGTTCCACCGCCTGACATGCACTAGTTGCATAAGGTGGCTAGCGGGTGTCTGTCTCTCCCACCTTAGTCAGATTGGATTCGATGAAAAGGGTCCTTATGAAGGGTAAATAGCAATTGGCATATCACGTTGTGGTTTTGACGTAGGTAAGAAACGTTCTTGCTAGAAACCTATAGCAACCACGTAAAAACTTGCAACTACAAATTAGAGGACGTCTAACTTGTTTTTGCAGCATATGCCGTGTGATGTGATATGGCCAAAAGGATGTGATGTGATGCATTGTGATGTATGAGATTGATCATGTTCTTGTAATAGGGTTCACGACTTGCATGTCGATGACTATGACAACCGGCAGGAGCCATAGGAGTTGTCTTATATTATTGTATGACCTGCGTGTCAATCATAAACGCCATGTAATTACTTTATTTTATTGCTAAACGTTAGCTGTAGTAGTAGAAGTAATATTTGGCGAGACAACTTCATGAAGACACAATGATGGAGATCATGATGATGGAGATCATGGTGTCGTGCCGGTGGCAGTGATGATCATGGTGCCCCGAAGATGGAGATCGAAGGAGCAAGATGATATTGGCCATATCATGTCACTATATTGATTGCATGTGATGTTTATCATGTTTACATCTTATTTGCATAGAACGACGGTAGTAAATAAGATGATCTCTCAATAAAATTTCAAGAAAGGTGTTCACCCTAACTGTGCACCGTTGCTAAGGATCGTCGTTCCGAAGCACCACGTGATGATCGGGTGTGATAGGTTCTAACGTTCGCATACAACGGGTGTAAGCCAGATTTACACATGCGAAACACTTAGGTTGACTTGACGAGCCTAGCATGTACAGACATGGCCTCGGAACACAGAAGACCGAAAGGTCGAACATGAGTCGTATAGAAGATACGATCAACATAGAGATGTTCACCATGGATGACTAGTCCGTCTCACGTGATGATCGGACACGGGCTAGTTGACATGGATCATGTATCACTTGGAAGACTAGAGAGATGTCTATCTAAGTGGGAGTTCATTAATAGTTTGATTAAGTGAACTTAATTATCATGAACTTAGTCTAAAAATGTCCTTGCAAATTATGTCGTAGATAGCTCGCGCTGTAGCTCCACAGTTTTATTGATACAATCCTAGAGAAAAGTAAGTTGAAAGTTGATGGTAGCAATAATGCGGACAGGGTCCGTGATCTGAGGATTGTCCTCATTGCTGCACAGAAAGCTTATGTTTTTGATGTACCGCTAACTGCACCACTCCCTCAAGTGTTGTCTGTAGATGTTGTGAACATATGACAGGCATTTTTTGGTGACTACGTGATAGTTCAATGCGTCATGCATTGTGGCTTAGAATTGAGGCTCCAAAACGTTTTGAACGTCACGGAACATATGAGATGTTCTAGGAGCTGAGATTGTGATCTCAGGCTCGTGCCTATGTTGAGAGGTATGAGACCTCCAACAAGATTCCTTGTCTGCAAGATAAAGGAGAATAGCTTAATCGGTGAGCGTGTGCTCAGATTGTCTGGGTGCTACAATCACTTGAATCAAGTGGAAGTTAATCTTCCAGATGAGATAGTGATTAATGCAGTTCTCCAAGTCACTGCCACCAAGCTACTAGAGCTTCGTGATGAACTATAACATGCCAGGGATGGATAAGATGATCCCTGAGTTGTTCGTGATGTTTGACACCACGAAGGTAGAAACCAAGAAGGAGCATCAAGTGTTGATGGTTAAGTTAAACCACTAGTTTCAAAAGGGGCAAGGGCAAGAAGGGAAAACTTCAGGAATGGCAAGCCAGTTGTTGCTCTAGTGAAGAAACCCAAGGTTGAGCCCGAACCCGAGACTAAGTGCTTCTGTTATGAGGAGAATGTTCGCTGAAGCGGAAAAACCCTAGATGCTTGGTAGATAAGAAGGCTGGTAATGTCAATGGAGGTATATTTGATATACGTGTTAGTGATGTGTACCTTGCTGGTACTCCTAGTAGCACCTGGGTATTGGATACCGGTTCGGTTGCTAAGTGTTAGCAACTCGAAATAAAAGCTACGGAGTAAATGGAGACTAGCTAGGTGAAAGGTGACGATGTGTGTTGGAAGTATTTCCAAGATTGATGTGATCACCATCGCACGCTCTCTCTACCTTCAGGATTTGTGATAAACCTAAATAAATGTTATTTGGTGTTTGCGTTGAGCATGAACATGATTAGATCATGATTAGTGCGATACGGTTATTCATATAAGTTAGAGAATAATGGTTATTCTGTTTACATGGATAATGCCTTCAATGGTCATGCACCCACTCGGAATGGTTTATTGAATCATGATCGTAGTAGTACACATATTCATAACATTGGTACCAAAAGATACAAAGTTAATAATGATAGTACCACATGCTTGTGGCACTGCCACGTAATGTCATATTGGTATAAATCGCATGAAGAAACTCCATGATGATGGATGTTTTTTGACTCACTCGATTTCGAATCGGTTGAGACATGCGAGCCATGCCTCTTGGGCAAGATGACTGAGACCCCGTCATCCAATATGATGGAGCGGGCAAGTGGCTTATTGGAATTAATACATGTTGATGTATGTGGTCCAATGAGTGTTGAAACACACAGTGGATATCGTTGTTTTTCTTTACCTTCACTGATGATTTGAGTAAATATGGGGATATTTACTTAATGAAACACGAATCTGAAATGTTTGAAAGGTTCAAGGAGTTTTAGAGTGAAGTTAAAGATCATCGTGACAAGAAGATAAATGTCTATGATATGATCATGGAGGTGAATATCTAAGTTACGAGTTTGGTATGCAATTTTAGACAATGTGGAAATTGTTTCACAGCTCACGCCTCCTGGAACACCATAGTGTGATGGTGTGTTCGAACGTCGTAGTCGTGCTCTATTGGATATAGTGAGTACTATGATGTCTCTTATCGTTTTACCACTATCGTTATGGGGTTATGCATTAAAGACAAATCCATTCACTTTAACAGGGCACCATCTAAGTCTGTTGAGATGACACCGTGAGAATTATGGTTTGATAGAAGCCTAAGCTGTCATTTCTTAATGTTTGGGGCTGCGACGCTTATATGAAAATGGGTTTTTCACCTAGCGAGCTCGAACCCAAAGCAGACAAATGCATCTTCATAGAATACCCTAATGAGACATTGGGTATACCTTCTATCTCAGATCGAAGCGCAAAAGGTATTTGTAGCTAAGAACGGGTCCTTTCTTGAGAAAGAGTTTCTCTCGAAAGAATTGAGTGGGAGGAAGATAGAACTTGATAAGGTTGTTGAACCTTTGTTTCATCCAGAGAATAGCGCAACACAGAAAGATGTTTCTGTAGAGCCTACTCAGTTGAAAAGGAAGTTAATGATGATGATCATGAAGCTTCGGATCAAGTCACTATCGAACCTCGTAGGTCGACAAGGACGCGTACTGCTCCTGAGTAGTACGACAACCCTGTCTTGGAAATCATGTTGTTGGACAGCGATGAACCTACGAACTATGGAGAAGCGATGGTGGGCCCGGATTCCAACAAATGGCTAGGAGCCATGAAATCCGAGAAAGGATCCATGTATGAAAACCAAGTATGGACTTTGGTAGACTTGCCTGTTGAATGGCGGGTCATTGAGTACAAATGGACCTTTGAGATAAACATAGACGCTAATGGTGAAATGTCACCGTTTATAAAGCTCGACTTGTCGCAAAGAAGTTTCCGCCAAGTTCAAGGAGTTGACTGCAATGAGATTGTCTCATCTGTAGCGATGCTAAAAGTCTATTAAAATTTTGTTAGCAGTTGCTGCATTTTTCGATTATGAAATCTGGCAGATGGATGACAAAACAAGGTTTCCGTAATGGTTTCTGTGAGGAAGAGTTGTATGTGATACAACCAGAAGGTTTTGTCAATCCTAAGGATGCTAATAATATGCAAACTCCAGCGATCCTTCTATGGACTGGAGCAAGCATCTCGGAGTTGGAATATATGCTTTGATGAGGTGATCAAAGTGTTTAAGTTTATACAATGTTTATGAGAAACTTGTATTTGCAAGAAAGTGAGTGGGAGCACTATGGAATTTCTTATAAGAATATGTAGTTGACATATTATTGATCGGAAATGATGTAGAATTTCTGGAAGAGCATGAAGGGTTGTTTGAAAAGTTTTTTTTTTCAAAGGAAGACCCAGATAAAGCTACTATTTTATTAAGCATCAAGATCTATAGGGATAGATCTATTCGCTTGATAAGTTTTTTCGACGAAGACATACCTTGACAAGTTTTTGAAGGAGTTCAAAATAGATGGGTCAAAGAAGGAGTTCTTGACTGTATTGTAAGGTGTGAAATTGAGTAAGACTCAATACCCGACCACGGCAGAAGATAAAGAAGAGATGAGTGTCATCTCCTATGCTTTAGCCATAGGCTCTATATAGTATGCCATGCTGTGTACCGCACCTGTGTGTGCCTTGCCATGAGTCTGTCAAGGGGTACAAGAGTAATCCAAGAGTGGATCACTAGACAGCGGTCAAAGTTAGCCTTAGTAACTTGAGAACTAAGGAAATATTTCTCGATTATGGAGGTGATAAAGAGTTCATCGTAAAGTGTTACGATGATGCAAGCTTTAAAACCAATACGGATGACTCTTAGTAGAAATCCAGCTACGTATAGTGGAGCAGCCATTTGGAATAGCTCCAAGTGGAGCGTGGGAGAAGTATCTACAAATGTGAAATGGAAAGTTTGCAAAAGTACACACGGATCTGAATGTCGCAGACCCGCTGACTAAAAACCTCTTTCACGAGCAGAACATGAACAAACCCCAGAACTTATTGGGTGTTAATCACATGATGATATGATCACATGGTGATGTAAGTGTTAATCACATGGTGATGTGAACTAGATTATTGACTCTAGTGCAAGTGGGAGACTGTTGGAAATATGCCCTAGAGGCAATAATAAATTGGTTATTATTGTATTTCATGGTTCATGATAATTGTCTATTTTTCATGCTATAATTGTGTTAACCGGAAACCGTAATACATGTGTGAATACATAGACCACAACGTGTCCCTAGTGAGCCTCTAGTTGGCTAGCTCGTTGATCAATAGATGGTCTCGGTTTCATGACCATGGACATTGGATGTCGTTGATAACGGGATCACATCATTAGGAGAATGATGTGATGGACAAGACCCAATCCTAAGCATAGCACAAGATCGTGTAGTTCGTTTGCTAAAGCTTTTCAATGTCAAGTGTCATTTCCTTAGACCATGAGATTGTGTAACTCCCGGATACTGTAGGAATGCTTTGGGTGTGCCAAACGTCACAACGTAACTGGGTGGCTATAAAGGTACGCTACGGGTATCTCCGAAAGTGTCTGTTGGGTTGACACGAATCGAGACTGGGATTTGTCACTCCGTGTGACGGAGAGGTATCTCTGGGCCCACTCGGTAAGACATCATCATAATGAGCTCAATGTGACTAAGGAGTTAGCCACGGGATGATGTATTACGGAACGAGTAAAGAGACTTGCCAGTAACGAGATTGAACAAGGTATAGGGATACCGACGATCGAATCTCGGGCAAGTATCATACCGATAGACAAAGGGAATTGTATACGGGATTGATTGAATCCTTGACATCGTGGTTCATCCGATGAGATCATCGTGGAGTACGTGGGAGCCAACATGGGTATCCAGATCCCGCTGTTGGTTATTGACCGGAGAGGTGTCTCGGTCATGTCTACGTGTCTCCCGAACCCGTAGGGTCTACACACTTAAGGTTCGATGACGCTAGGGTTATAGGGAAAAGGTATACGTGATTACCGAAGGTTGTTCGGAGTCCCGGATGAGATCCCGGACGTCACGAGGAGCTCCGGAATGGTCCGGAGGTAAAGATTGATATATAGGAAGTCCAGTTTCGGTCACCGGAAAGTTTTCGGGCTCATCGGTATTGTACCGGGAGTGCCGGGAGGGTGCCGGAGGACCCCCGGGAGGGGTGTGACGACCAGAGGACTTCATGGGCTGTTAGATAAAGTGTGTCAGCCCTTATTGGGCTGGGAAATACTTTTGCTAAAGGCCCATGTGGCTGGAGATAAGGAGATAAGGCAAAAAGGATTTAAAAGGAGGAGATCCACCTCCCTTGTGGGAGGTGGACTCTCCCTTTAATTCGGCCGGCCATCTCCTCTTTGGAATAGAGGCCAAGCCAGCCCTCCACGTCCCTCCTCCTATATATACTTGAGGTTTTGGATGTTTTGAGACAAGATTTGATCTCTCTCTCTCACGGCAAAGCCCTACCTCTCTTCTTCCTCCTCCGCAGCGCTTAGGCGAAGCCCTGTCGGAATACCTTGCTACTCCACCACCACCACGCCGTCGTGCTGCTGTTGGAGCCCTTCCCCAACCTCTCCTTCCTCCTTGCTGGATCAAGGTGTTGGAGACGTCACCGGGCTGCATGTGTGTTGAACGCGGAGGTGCCGTCCGTTCGGCACTTGATCGGATCTACCGCGATCTGAATCGCTGCGAGTACGACTCCATCAACCGCGTTCTTGTAACGCTTCCGCTTAGCGATCTTCAAAGGTATGAAGATCCACTCTCCCCTTGCTCGTTGCTGGTTTCTCCATAGATGGATCTTGGTGAACGCGTAGGAAAATTTTTGATTTACTACTACGTCTCCCAACATCAAGTTCATCAGGAGGCAATACAACAGACATAGTGGCCCAAGTGCGCTTCAAGATTTCAGGAGCATAATTGTGATTCTTTTTCACAGAGTTTTGAGTTACTGTCATGTTATGAAGAATAGCACCCAACTGTCGCTTGACCCACTTGCGATTTCTGTCAACTTTCTGATGAAGACTGAGGAGAAATTCTCGGTCAGTCATCACACGAGGTACAGTGGCACGAGGTTTTGGAGCAGAGGCTTTTGCTGTCGAGTCCTGAGTAGCAGAATCATCATTTGTTGAGTAGGAGGCAGCTTGACGAAACTGGCCATCCATGGGACGAGTTCCTTCATCAATGACGTCCTTGCCTTTTCCTTCAGCAATGGTATTCTTGAGGACTTCAATCGGTGGAAGGAATGCAAAGTGATTCTGGAAGTCAGCTTTGTAGGGAATTGAAGACTTGGACCTAAGGAAATTCATGAACCATGGAGCGAAGATCTTCAATTCAAATGGAGCCATTGCAGATTGAGCGAGTGATCTCATGAAGAAATCATGGAAGTTGATGGGAATCCCATGTATGATGTTGAACAACACATTCTTCATGATTCCTTCAACAACTTCGTCTTCCGAATTATGCCCTTTCTGAGGACACATAGTGTGGGTCAGGATTCTGTATACGGTCCTTGGCACATATAACAGGTCCTTGACAAGAAAGACGGTCCTCGGAGGCTTTCTAGGTGCCAATTTCATCATTAGCACATTCATCATTGATTTGGCAATGGTGGATCATTAAACAGATAGCGAGATTCTTCCGATGGAATTGGAAGAGGAACTTTTTGAAGCAATTCAGATGCAGTGGTTGTGTAGTGCTTTGATCCAGTCATCCAGTCTAGCACCCAAGATTTGATGTCTGAGGAATTACCACTGATGAACAGGGTTGCATAGAACTGAAGAATTAGTTCCTTGTTCCAATCACAGATGTCAACACAGAAGGGAAGTAACCCCGCATCATATAAGACTTGAAGCACATGTGTTTATGAGGGAATTGATTCCATGTCCATGTGAGGAATATGATGATGCTCAAATATCTTCTTCTTCTCACATAGTACAGATGCATAGTAATTCATCTGAGAAGCAGTCCAGAACCGTGAGCGACCAACACGAGCATTGTCATATGGGTTGGATCCTAAGAAGAACATGTGCTCGTTGAACAAGTTGGATTTGATGAATGTGGGATGACCAAAGCCTTTGAATGGCATACGCTGCACAGGTTGCAGATTCGGCATGGCAGTCCCCTTGATTTCCTCAGGCATATGAGGAACAAGCTGAAGGGCAAGTTCCTCAGTTGCTGGAACTTCATCAGCCATAGGAGCTGGATCTTCATCAGTGATGTGAACTTCTTCATCTTCATCAGCCTCAGCAGCTGGAGCTTCATCAGTGATCTGAACATCAATATCTTCATCAGCTGGAAAGTCTTCAGGATCTGGAAGATACAAAGGTTCAGAGTCTGTTTGTACATCCTCAGCTTGCACAGACAACTGAGGAATGATAGACAATGTAGTTGTCATTGGGGATGTGGGATGAGCAGTTTCCCAGAATTCATCATGAATGACAGGTGTGGTGCTACCAACATCAACATCTTCATCCATGTCTTCAGCTGGAGCATTTTCTTCCTTGTACTCAAGCAAAAGTAATGGTTCTTGGGGAGGTGAAGAAATGTCTTCGACCACAATTTCTTCGTCCATCTGCTCTGTGGAAGCAGCAGAATGGATATCATCATCTTCCGTGGGAATGGTGTATTCTACGCCATAAGGAACGATTTCCAGAGACGGTACTGAGGAAATAGGAATGGCATCAATTGGCGTCATTGAAGAACTTGTCAAAGTCTTCAATCTTTTCTCAGCAGGAGCTTCAGAGTCTGATGCCTTCCTTTTAAGAGACATCTTCTCGGTAGCATCTTTTTCTTCAGGCGCAGCTGAATCTTCAGCTGGCCTCTCACTTTCCTCAGGCACAACAGTGGCAGTTATCCTGGCAGGTTCATCAGTGAGCTGAGTTTTGTCAGTAGCACTGTTAACAGCTCCTGGTGCAGAAGCAGTGTCATCAGCAGGTGGGGCTTCTTCTAGTGCAGATTCCTCAGCAGCTTGAGGAATTTCAGCAGTCGGAGGCTGAGGAGCAGTAGTACGAGCAGCAGTACGAGCAGCAGTCGATGTGTTGTAATCCTTCACTGCAGCTTGAGCGACCTTGACGAATCTGTCTTTTGCTCTTTTCCACTCTTTGTCAAGTTTTTCTTGTTCTTCAGAGAGGTTGTGGATCTCCGACTGAACAGTGACAAGCTGTTTTGGAGTCAAATTCATCACATTGTCGCGCAGAAACTTCTCTTTGCGAGCAATGTTTGCCTTGGCTCTCTTGGCTTTTTCTCTCTTCCACTTTTCTTCTGCGATGAAGTGTGTGAGGACGTGGTCCATGTTGGGAGGCAATTTCAATGCAGAGAGAGGTGTCTATGGATCCTCAAGCTAGATGTCGATGAAGTCTAGGATCGTCTTTGGATCCAGCAGCAGAGGAATTGAACTGTCCTTGGCAGTGGCAGCCTTCAGCTGACTTTGACTGATGATTTCTTCAAGCTCGTCATCATCAGCATTATCTTCATCATCATCCTCAGCTCTTGAGGAAATTTTGACAATGGTCTTGCTGGAGCTTGGTCGTAGACCTCTACCAGCCACTTTCTTCAGCTTCAGTCCAGAGGGACTGGTTGAAGACTTTGTATCAGAAGGGCTTGCAGAGCTCTTCAGCTTTCTTGAGAAACCCTCAGTTCTCTTGCATATTGCCAAGTGTACTGGGTTGAGGATTTCTTCACAGCTGCTGAAGACTGAGCAGCCACGGTTCCAGCAGCAGAGGCCTTAGATTGAGGCCTTTTAGCTTGAGGAGTTTGCTGTGAGCACTTTGAGGACGAAGAAGTTTGTTTCACAGCAGACTTCTTCAGAATTGATTTCTTCGGACCACTTGAGGATGCACCAGCAGTGGCAGCAGCAGCAGAGTCCTCATTAAACTTCTTTACAGCATCCTTGGCCTTCTTTGCCAGCTTGGCCTGCTGCTTTTCCCATAAGTTAGGAAAGCCCTCACCAGTCTTGAGACTAGTGGGATCAGCTATCTGATTCTTGGCGATGGGAGGCCTGCTGCAAGGAGGCTTCATAGCGAATTTCATCATGTACTTGGGAGTAACATAACGATATCTTCTGCAGACGAATTTTTCTCTGTTTTGTTGTCTCCTTGCCATGAGTTTCTTCATCTGGCGTGCAATAGTCATCATAGATCTCATCAGGGATCTCAAAGGCTGTCTGCACGTCAGATTTCTTTCCTCCTTTCTGAGTTCTTTTATCTACCATTTTCTTCAAATGAGGACTTTGAACTCTTGAAGATTCTGAGGAGTTACACAGTTTTTTCTTCAAGTAGCGCTGCAAATGAGTTAACTTGATGAGAACCTAGTGATTCATCAGCAGACATATCTGTACCTGTGAACAGAGTATAGGTGCGAGGAATTTGAATAGGTCATATGCGTTCTCAGAAATTTTGGAGATAAATAGGTTTGAGGTAGTTGACCATGGACGTCCTTAGGAGTTTCACTAAGAGTTCTTTGTCTCAGGTTCCAGAGTTGTGCAAATTACTCTCGGAAAAGTGCCTTCCGCGTTGTTGATTTTGATGGTGCCAGAACGATATACTTCTTCAACAATATAAGGACCTTCCCATTTAGAGAGAAGCTTGTCTACAAAAAATCTTAAACGAGAATTTTATAGCAAGACATAATCACCTACATTGAACTCATGTTTTTGTATCCTTTTATCATGCCACCTCTTAACTTTCTCTTTAAACAACTTGGCATTTTCATATGCGCCTGAGTTCTCCATTCATCGAGTGAGCTAATATCAAATAACCTCTTCTCACCAGCAAGCTTGAAATCAAAGTTGAGCTCTTTGATTGCCCAATAAGCCTTATGCTCTAGCTCAAGAGGTAAATGACATGCTTTACAGTAAACCATTTTATACGGAGACATGCCCATGGGATTCTTATAACCAGTTCTATAAGCCCACAGTGCATCATCAAGTTTTTTAGACCAATTCTTTCTAGACCTATTAACAGTCTTTCGCAGTATTAATTTAATTTCTCTATTACTTAACTCTACTTGACCACTATACTGAGGATGATAACGAGATGCAATTCTATGGTTGAACTCATACTTAGCAAGCATTATACGGAAAGCACCATGAATAAAATGTGAACCACCATCAGTCATTAAATATCTAGGGACTCGAAATCTAGGGAAAATAACTTCTTTAAGCATCTTAATAGAGGTGTTATGATCAGCACTACTAGTTGGAATAGCTTTTACCCACTTAGTAACGTAATCAACAGCAACTAAAATATGAGTATACCCATTGGACTTTGGAAAAGGTCCCATATAATCAAAACCCCAAACATCAAATGGTTCAATAACAAGTGAATAATTCATAGGCATTTCCTGACGTTTACTGATATTACCTATTCTTTGACATTCATCACAAGACAAGACAAACTTACGAGCATCCTTAAAGAGAGTAGGCCAATAAAAACCGGATTGCAATACCTTGTGTGCAGTTCTATCTCCAGCATGGTGTCCTTCGTAAGCCTCGGAGTGGCACTTCCGTAAGACTTGTCCCTGTTCATGCTCAGGTACACAATATCTAATAAAACCATCTACTCCCTCTTTATACAGGTGAGGATCACCCCAAAAGTAATGTCTCAAATCATAAAAGAACTTTTTCTTTTGTGGTACGTGAAACTAGGTGGTATATATTTAGCAACAATGTAATTAGCATAATCAGCATACCATGGTGTACTGCGTGAAGGATTGATGACATTCAATTGTTCATCAGGAAAGCTATCATCAATAGGTAGTGGGTCATCAAGAACATTCTCTAACCTAGACAAGTTATCTGCTAGAGGGTTCTCAGCACCCTTCCTATCAACAATATGCAAATCAAATTCTTGTAGCAAGAGAACCAATCTAATAAGTCTAGGTTTAGCATCTTTCTTTTCCATGATATATTTAATAGCAGCATGATCAGTGTGAATAGTAACTTTGGAATCAAAAATATAAGATCTGAACTTATCACATGCAAACACAACTGCTAAAAATTCTTTTTCAGTAGTAGCATAATTTCTTTGGGCACTGTCTAGAGTTTTACTAGCATAATGAATAACATTTCATTTCTTGTCAACTCTTTGTCCTAGGACAGCACCAACAACATAATCACTAGCATCACACATAATTTCAAAAGGTAGGTTCCAATCAGGTGGTTGAACAATAGCTGCAGTTATCAATGCCTTCTTGAGTATTTCAAATGCTTCTTCACAATCATCATCAAAAACAAACAAAATATATTTTTGCAAGAGATTAGTGAGAGGCCTAGAAATCTTAGAGAAGTCTTTAATAAACCTTCTATAGAAACCAGCATGACCAAGGAAACTTCTTATACCTTTAACGTCTTTGGGGCATGGCATCTTCTTAATGGCATCAACTATAGCGTTATCAACTTCAATACCTCTTTCGGAAATTTTATGTCCCAAGAAAATGCCTTCATTAACCATAAAGTGGCACTTCTCCCAATTCAAGACAAGCTTAGTATCTTCACATCTCTGCAAAACTCGATCAAGGTTGCTCAAGAAATCATCAAAATAAGATCCGTAAACGGAGAAATCATCCATGAAAACCTCAACAATCTTTTCACAAAAGTCAGAGAATATAACCATCATACATCTATGAAAGGTAGCAGGTGCATTACATAAACCAAAAGGCATACGTCTATAAGAAAAGGTACCAAAAAGGCAAGTAAAAGTGGTTTTCTCCTGATTAGATTGTGCAACAGGTATTTGGGAGAAACCAGAATAACCATCTAGAAAGCAAAAGTGTGTATGTTTAGACAATCTTTCTAGCATTTGATCAATAAAAGGTAGAGGTTAATGATCTTTCTTAGTAGCTTTATTTAATTTCCTAAAATCGATTACCATCCTATAGCCAGTAACAATTCTTTGTGGGATCAATTCATCTTTATCATTAGGGACAACGGTAATACCTCCCTTCTTAGGGACACAATGCACCGGACTTACCCAATCACTATGAGCAACAGGGTAAATAATACCTATTTCCAGGAGCTTTAGTATTTCTTTTCTTACCACCTCTTTCATCTTGGGATTCAGTCTTTGTTGGGGATCGACAACTGGTTTGGAATCGGGATCAGTTTTAATTTTGTGCTGGCATAGAGTAGGACTAATGCCTTTAAGATCATCAAGAGTATATCCAATAGCAGCACGGTGGTTCCATAGAGTTTTCAATAATTTCTTTTCTTCATGTTCTGAAAGGTTAGCACTAATAATAACATGATATATCTCTTTTTCATCAAGATAAGCATACTTAAGAGTATCAGGTAATTGTTTAAGCTCAAACACGGGATCACCCTTGGGTGGAGGTGGATCCCCAAGTAATTCAACAGGCAAATTATTCTTAAGGATAGGACGTTGTTCAAGGATAATTCTATCTATCTCATCCCTTTCATCCATATGCATATCATTTTCATGTTCAAGCAAGTATTGCTCTAAAGGATCATTAGGAGGCACAACAATAGAAGTAAGAGCAATAATTTCATACTTAATAGACAATTCTTTTTTATGAGGTTGTCTACCAAACTTAGAAAAAATAAATTCATGTGACACACGTCCAGAGCCAACAGTAACAGTTTGTTTCTCACAATCAATTTGAGCATTAACAGTATTGAGGAAAGGTCTACCAAATATGATGGGACAAAAGCTATCTTGTGTGGTAGCGAGAACAAGAAAATCAGTAGGATACTTAGTTTTACCACACAAGACTTCAACATCTCTAACAATTCCCACAGGGCAGATAGTATCTCTATTAGCAAGTTTAATAGTAACATTAATAAATTCCATCTCGACAGGTGCAATCTCATCTTTAATTTCATTATATAAGGATTGAGGTATTGCACTAATACTAGCATCCACGTCACATAAACCATGATAGCAATGATCTCCTATCTTAACAGAAACAACAGGCATGCCAACTACAGGTTTATGTTTGTCTCTAGTATGAGGTTTAGCAATTCTAGCAGAAGCTTCGCAGAATTGAATAACATGCCTGTCAACATTATCGGACATGAGATCTTTAATAATAGCAATACTAGGTTCAACTTTGATTTCCTCAGGGGGTGTAGGTGTTCTAATGTAGCCCTTACATATCACAGTTGCAGCTTTAGCATGATCCTTTATTCTAACAGGAAAAGGTGGTTTCTCAATGTAAGCAGTAGGAACAATAAAATCATTATAAGCAATAACTTTCTCTTCAACTGAAACGGGTTTAGCTACATTAACTTCCACGGGAGGATGATATTTAAACCACTTCTCCTTAGGGAGATTAATATGAGTAGCAAGTGATTCACATAAAGAAGCTACTCTCTTATAGTCAAGTCCATGTTTAGCGCTAAAATCACAAAAAGTATTTGTTTCTACGAAGGATTTAACGCAATCGAACTTAAGATTCATACCTGACTCCTTACGTTCATCAAACTCCCAATATTCAGAATTGCGTTTAATTCTTTCCAATAAATCCTATCTGAAGTCAATATCTCTCTTCATAAAAGAACCGGTACAAGAAGTATACAGCATGGTGCAATTGTCATGAGAAAGCCGAGCATAAAAGTTCATAATAATAATTTCTCTGGAAAGATCATGGTTGGGGCATGAATATAACATTGACTTAAGCCTCCCCCAAGCTTGAGCGATACTTTCTCTATCACGAGGCCAAAAATTATAGATATAATTCCGATCACGATGTACCAAATGCATAGGATAAAACTTTTGATGAAATTCCAATTTCAATCGTTTGTAGTTCCATGATCCAGTATCATCACATAGCCTATACCATGTCAATGCTTTATCCCTCAATGATAAGGGAAAGACCTTCTTCTACACCTCATCCTCGGGCAAATCTGCAAGCTTAAATTAACCACAAACCTCATCTACATAGATTAGATGCAAGTCGGGATGTGATGTTCCATCTCCTGTAAAAGGATTAGCCAATAGTTTCTCTAGCATACCCGAAGGAATCACATAATAAATATTTTCAGCAGGTGCAGTAGGTTGAGGAGCAACTCTTTGTGCTTCCGGTCAAGGTGAAGATACACCGAACAAGCTCCTCAAAGGATTAGTTTCCATAGTGACAAGTGACAAAAAATTTCAGCACACTATATAAATGTTTCCTTACCAATTTCCACTTACCAAAGGCACTTCACTCCCTGGCAACAGTGCCAGAAAAGAGTCTTGATGACCCACAAGTATAGGGGATCTTGTTGGAAATATGCCCTAGAGGCAATAATAAAATGGTTATTATTGTATTTCCTTGTTCATGATAATTGTCTATTGTTCATGCTATAATTGTGTTAACCGGAAACCGTAATACATGTGTGAATACATAGACCACAACATGTCCCTAGTAAGCCTCTAGTTGGCTAGCTCGTTGATCAATAGATGGTCACGGTTTCATGGCCATGGACATTGGATGTCGTTGATAACGGGATCACATCATTAGGAGAATGATGTGATGGACAAGACCCAATCCCAAGCATAGCACAAGATCGTGTAGTTCATTTGCTAAAGCTTTTCAATGTCAAGTATCGTTTCCTTAGACCATGAGATTGTGCAACTCCCGGATACCGTAGGAATGCTTTGGGTGTGCCAAACGTCACAACGTAACTGGGTGGCTATAAAGGTGCACTACGGGTATCTCTGAAAGTATCTGTTGGGTTGGCACGAATCGAGACTGGGATTTGTCACTCCGTGTGACGGAGAGGTATCTCTGGGCCCACTCGGTAAGACATCATCATAATGAGCTCAATGTGACTAAGGAGTTAGCCACGGGATGATGTATTACGGAACGAGTAAAGAGACTTGCCAGTAACGAGATTGAACAAGGTATAGGGATACCGACGATCGAATCTCGGGCAAGTACCATACCGATAGACAAAGGGAATTGTATACGGGATTAATTGAATCCCCGACATCGTGGTTCATCCGATGAGATCATCGTGGAGTACGTGGGAGCCAACATGGGTATCCAGATCCCGCTGTTGGTTATTGGCCGGAGAAGTGTCTCGGTCATGTCTACGTGTCTCCCGAACCCGTAGGGTCTACACACTTAAGGTTCGATGACGCTAGGGTTATAGGGAAATGGTATACGTGATTACCGAAGGTTGTTCGGAGTCCCGGATGAGATCCCGGACGTCACGAGGAGCTCCGGAATGGTCCGGAGGTAAAGATTGATATATAGGAAGTCCAGTTTTGGTCACCGGAAAGTTTTCGGGCTCATCGGTAGTGTACCGGGAGTGCCGGGAGGGTGCCGGAGGACCCCCGGGAGGGGTGTGACGACCAAAGGACCACATGGGCTGTTAGATAAAGTGTGCCAGCCCTTATTGGGCTGGGCAAGACTTTTGCTAAAGGCCCATGTGGCTGGAGATAAGTAGATAAGGCAAAAAGGATTTAAAAGGAGGAGATCCACCTCCCTTGTGGGAGGTGGACTCTCCCTTTAATTCGGCCGACCCTCTCCTCTTTGGAGTAGAGGCCAAGCCAGCCCTCCACGTCCCTCCTCCTATATATACTTGAGGTTTTGGATGTTTTGAGACAGGATTTGATCTCTCTCTCTCTCTCACGGCAAAGCCCTACCTCTCTTCTTCCTCCTCCGCAGCGCTTAGGCGAAGCCCTGTCGGAATACCTTGCTACTCCACCACCACCACGCCGTCGTGCTGCTGTTGGAGCCCTTCCCCAACCTCTCCTTCCTCCTTGCTGGATCAAGGTGTTGGAGACGTCACCGGGCTGCACGTGTGTTGAACTGTAACATCCCAAAATTCCATTTTGGAATGTTATGAATATAGCTATGCATCTATCATCACCATTGCTTGAATTGTATGTGTTAGTTGAAATGCCTTTTCTGGTTTTCAGAAAGTCCCCTTCTACTTTTCCCTATGTTGCTTCCCCTATTTGAAATTTTGGTTAAATGTTCAAAATAAGAGAGGAGTAACATGACACTCCACACCAGGGTCTAATTGGTGAATTATTTGAACAAAATAACCAGGAGTTATTTTGAAAATATTTGCAAAAAGGGTTTAAAAACAATTAGGACATTTCTGAAATAATATTTTTTTTCAAAGTGTTCAAATGACAGAATAGAAATGTTCATTAAATAGCATTTATTATTCTGTTAATTTTGATATATAATACCCCTATATTTACAAACGATTTGAATTGTTTTAAAAGCTTTTGAATGTCTCTGGAAATTATTAAAAAGAAACGGTAACCGTTTCCGGTATTAAACGGGCCGGCCCACCGGCTTTAAAAGCCGAAACCGTTACCGGTCGGCCGACCGAGCGCATTCACTCCCCTCTCTCTCACTGACACCGGGCCCCACCCCCGACCGACCGTTGCCCGAAACGGTCATCGTCTTCCCTCCCCCGCGTGCGCCGGAGCCGCCGCCGACCGTTTCCCTCTCGCCGGATCTCTCTCTCCCTTTACTCCCCCGCACCCCGAGCGCCCCTATATAAACCGGACCAACCCCGCGTCCATTTTCCCCCCCGAGCCCCTTCTCTCTCTCGCCGAGACGCCGTCGATTGCTCGTCGGAGTTCCACCACCACCGGAAGTCGCCGTCGACCGTAGCCACCACCTCCGACCATCATTCGCCACGCCATCGCCACCAATCGCCTCCGGAGGACCGTCCCCGTCGCCCGGACCACTTCCCCGTCCTCCCCGACCACCGGAACACCTCGCCGCCGCAATCGCCGCTACCGGACTCGCCGGAGTACCCCGACGCCGGCGACTTCTACCCTGTAAGCCCCCTCGACCGTCCGATCCAAATCCCACGGTCCAGATTAGAACGAACTTAAGTCCGAACCGTTTTCTTCTACCGAACGGTCGCCCGCTCTAATTCACCTACCGAACGCCCCCCTTAGCCAATCGGATCGCGCCACGTAGCCCCCTGACCGACGCAATTTTTTTTTAATTTCTGTTTTGTTTTAATTAACAGAGTGTTTTCCAATTTTGTTTTGCTTATATCTTTTAATCTGTTTAGAGTTTTGAGTTGATTCTTTTTGCAATAGCTCACATTTTTCATGTAGTTTCACCCTGTACTTTTAAATTTCAAATTTGAACTATAAAATTTGAATGTAATCAAATTTGCTCAAAATCTTCAAATCTGAATAACTAGAGTTTGAAAATAGATTTTGATATGATTCTTTTTGTCACTGTTTGGTATTAGTTAGGACTATCTTCATGTATAGTTTGAGGATTTTCATGATCTATTTAATTACTGTTTTAACCAAAAACAGAATCTGCTTATTATTATAATATAGTTTTATAAGCTTAATTTTGATTAGTTTGATTTAGAATTTGGTTTTATTTGTTTATTAGGTTCTGTTAGTAAACATTTAGTGTTTTCACTTACTGTTAATAAAAATATAAATTTGCCTAGTTTAATTTCATTTAACATAGGAATCACAACTTCTTTTCAAATAGGCATAATTTGATTAAAACAACTAACTAGTAATAGTTTTGTTTTCAAATAAGTTTTGTATAATTAATTCTGTTTTCTAAGACAAATTTATTTGTAAGTTATTTTCTGTAAGAACATGTTTTGTTAACAAAATAACAAGTTTAGTTTTCATTCTTTTGTTAGTACAACTATAGTTGATTCATATAGTGTTTATCAAAACTTTTATAAACTTTACTAAAGTTTTCCCAACAAACTTAAATTGATTTTCTTTGTTTAATAATAAACTATTCTATTGTTTTCCCTTGCTGTCAACAATTGTTTTGCTATTTCAAAATAGTTTTATTATGTAGTAGTGTTTTCATCATCCCCTTTGGAAAAACAAAACTTTGTGTGTTTTACTTGCTAGAGACTTTTGTGCATTGTTTGCATAGTTTGTTTAGTACTTCTTTGCTGAATGTTATGAGTACTTATTATGGTTGTATGCTTATTTGAGTGCATTGTTTGTTTCGTTAGATTATCCGGAGTGCGAAGCTTGTTACTTAGAGTCACTCACGTACGAAGATCATCAATCAGGCAAGTCACTTTGATCATGTTTTACCCATGTTTTATATGCATTAGTTCTACCATCTCCCCAGTTGCATGCAAGATAGGTTAGTTGGAAATTTGGTTAAATTGTAGTAGTATCATGTGGTAGGTACCCCTCCTCAACCCCTTTTACAACATTGGCCCCGGGAAACGTTGTTTTACTTTTGCTATGCTAATAGTAGACGGGGTTGGTTGTGTGATTCATGGGAGTTGAGAGAGTTAATAATTTCAAGACCTACATAACGATCAAGATTTCAATACTCCAAGTTTTCAACATACCTCTGGGTGGATGATGGTTGAACGGCACCCTGGAGAAACCAGTGGTTAGCCTAGGTGATGCTGGAGATGGCCAGTATTCACGCGGAAAGGTCCACCCAGGCACAAAGGGATGGATGGGTGATTCAAGACCCAAGGCTTACCTGCACAGCCACAAGTCATTATGGGCTCTGGCTTGGTTGGATATCGTGGTGACTCTGGACAGGCGGTGCTACGAGAGGTAGAAGAACTGTAGGAAAGGATGGGCACCGTCAGAGTCGTAGGGAAACCCTTTGGAAGACCATGTTTTGGTCATCCGTTTCTCAAACACCCTGAAGTGCGAGAAATCAAACGGAGGCGACCAAATCTTGTGGGGAACGTGTGCAAAACTCTGCAGAGTACTTAAACCTAATCGATTAGCCGTGTCCACGGTTATGGACGACTTGAGCCAAAGGAATTGGAACTTCCGGAACTCTCAACACAATTAATATGATGATGTGGGTATTAATAATTTTGGGAATGAGAATTGGTTGGTGGAACCATCTCATTAATCAACCAACTTAGTAATATTTTGCTTAGCCCCTTTTCTTGATGTAGGAAAAATTGGCTTTACGCAAAACTTACCACCCCACCTGCCATATAAGCATATAGACTAGCTGATTATTTTCACACTTCTACTGTGACTTTGCCGGCATATTCCATATGCTGACCTACACGGCTGCAACGTATCATGTTGCAGAGTACTTTTCCGACCAGGAGTGAGGACGCGTTCTATGCTCAGTGAGATGCCCTTGGAGTCAGATGGACTCATCTACCTTCGACGCTTCCGCAAGATTTAGATATTCTCATGAGTTGGCCTTTAGCCACTTTATTGTAATTTATATTGTAATAAAGGACTCTATATGAGATTGCGATTAATATAATGCTGTGTGATTTCCCTTTGATATATACATTGATGTACCGTGTGTGTACCAGCATGATCTTGGGATGGTACGGAAACACCGGAGACTTGGCCTTTCAGGTCGGGTCGCTACAGAAATGGTATCAGAGCACACGCTGACCGTAGGACGTAACCTCTAGGATTGGAAAGCCTTAGGATTGTTTCTCTTTGTCTTTAAATATCTTATACTCTCATCTATTCGTTTCTGATTCCTCTCCGATTATTTCAAAATTTATAGATGGCCACCTTCCTCCCAGTGTTGATCACAGAGTTTTGTCAGCCTGACGCAATGATGCCCTTTGGTAAGGAGCTGATGAGGATCGTCAAGGACGTAAGAATTGCTTTGCCGAGCATCACCGGGATTCCTATCATGTCATTTCCCCAAGATGGACGCTACAGGATCGAGGTGCATATTCCAGGGAAGACCTTTGGGAACCGGAAGGAACCCATCGACCTCAAGTTCGTGGCACCCAGTTGGATACTTGGAAGAGACATGGCCATTCATCGTGCCCTTGGACGTATTCAGGAGGAATACAGAGGTGGAACCATTTCACCAGGACTCAGCATGGTTTGCCGCAGAGATGCCCATGGCAACATCATCATCAATCCCACTGCAGACACCACTATCTCCTATATCCAGACCTTGGAGACTCACATCAGGACTCTGGAGCTTCGAGTTCGTGCTGACACGAAGACTATCAAGAATCTGATGAATCGCGAGCTGGACCTTGAAGCTGATCTGCGAGAGGCCAACTATGAACACGAGCATGAAGTGAAGGACTTCCTAGAGAGGATTGATGAGCAGAATGCACGCATCGCCACTCTGGAGGAGCATCTAGACATGGGAGAAAACCTTCACCCCGAAGGAGACATGGCACCCTTCATCAGCGACGATGAAGACTATGAGGAAAGCACCACCGGAGGACCTACGACTATGCACTTCTGAGGAAAAACATTAGTTATGCCCTCCATGTATCTTTATTTTAGTCGTTAAAGCGTAGGTCGATGCTTAGTTGTTTGAGATTTGTATTTCCGATGTTTGACATTGATTGAATAAATGAATGAGTGTTTGGTGTGATATGTTTGTTGCATTGCATATGGGTAGTGAATTTCTTCTAGACCCTTGTTCTATTCTAATTCTCATCCCTCTAAAAACAGCAAGATGCCTCCACGACGTGAGACTGATTTCACTTTTCCGCCGGAACTCACTCAACTCCTTCAGCAGCAGAATGCACTGATGCAACTATTGATTCAGAATCAGACCAACAATCAGAACAACAACAACCACAACCACCATCCACCCCAGACTGACAATCTCACCCGTTTTCTGAGGTTGAACCCTCCAATTTTCTCCAGCAGCACTGAGCCCATTGTGGCAGATGACTGGCTCCGCAAGATGGAGAGAGAACTTGTCACCGCTGGATGCACTGACGCTGAGAAAGTGCGATTTGCCGCACATCAACTGGAAGGACCAGCAGCATCATGGTGGGAGAATTACACCACCACTTATCCTATTGCAGATGTGACTTGGGAGCAATTCAAGCTTGCTTTCCGCACAGCTCATGTTTCAGCTGGAGCCATGAGTCTAAAGAAGCGCGAGTTTCGCAACTTGCGCCAGGGTAATCGTTCCGTGGCCCAATATGTGGACGACTTCAACACATTGTCACGTTATGCCCCAGGAGATGTGGCCGATGATGCGGCCAAGCAAGAAAAGTTTCTGGAAGGACTCAATGATGAGTTGAGCATACAGCTGGTAGTGGCTAATTTCAACAACTACCAAGAGCTGGTGGATAAGGCACTTATTCTGGAAGGTAAACAGCAGCAGATTGAGAACCGCAAGCGGAAGTACACTCAGGGGAAGTTCAACTCTGGAGCTCATCAGAAGCCTCGTTACTCCCCGTACTCCGGGAATACCGGATCAGGAAACAGTAAGTTTGGAAAGCACACTCATACTTTGCATAACCATGGAGGCCACAATCATGGAGGAAATGGGAACAACCGTTCCAACCATGGTAACTTCAAGAGTGACAATGGGAATGGGAACAACAACCAGCACCGTCAAGTTCCTGCTCAGAAGGATCTGAGTCACATTACCTGTTTCAAGTGCCAGAAGACAGGGCACTATGCTACTGAGTGTCCCCAGAGCAAGCAAGGCAATGGAAACGGCACTAACAACGGCAACTCCGCAGCCAAGAAGCCCAATCCGTTTCCCCGTGCTCAAGTGAATCACATCGATGTGGAAGAAGTCTATGATCAGCCCGAGACTGTGGTTGGTAAGTTTTTATTGCATTCACGTCCTGTTACAGTACTTTTTGATTCTGGTGCAACTCATTCATTCATATCAAGGGTAGTTGTGGATAAGTATGGTTTGCCCACCAAAACCCTTAGTCAGCCCATTAAGGTTAGTTCTCCAGGAGGTATGATGATGGCAGGGATAGGATGCCATGCCTTGAAACTCAATATAGGGAACCATGTTTTTCCCACCGACCTCATCGTCTTAGAGTCACAAGGATTGGATGTAATCCTAGGCATGGATTGGATGACCAAGTATGAAGGAAATCTTGATTGCCCTAGCAAGTCTGTTTCACTCACCACCCCGGAGAACAAGAGGATTAAGTATGTATCCCGACGCACACGTATGAGTGCTCGGTTAAATTCTCTCACAGGAGTTGTTCAGGAGGAAGTACCTGTGGTAAAAGAATTTCCAGATGTATTTCCGGAAGAATTACCAGGAATGCCACCAGATAGGGAGATTGAGTTCTTAATAGAGCTACAGCCAGGGACAGCCCCAATTTCCAAGAGACCCTATCGGATGCCCGCAAATGATCTGTTGGAAATCAAGAAGCAAATTAAGGAGTTATTGGACAAGGGGTATATTCGCCCAAGTTCTTCACCTTGGGGAGCCCCAGTACTTTTGGTGGAGAAGAAGGATAAAACCTTGAGAATGGTAGTCGATTATCGTGCCTTGAACGAGGTGACTATCAAGAACAAGTACCCTCTGCCGATGATTAATGATTTGTTTGATCAGCTCGTAGGAGCCAAAGTATTCTCCAAGATCGATCTTCGATCAGGGTATCACCAGTTGAAAATTCGTGAACAGGATATACCCAAAACAGCTTTCACCACGAGGTATGGCTTGTATGAGTATACGGTCATGTCTTTTGGATTGACTAATGCTCCTGCCTACTTCATGAATTTGATGAACAAAGTATTCATGGAATACCTAGACAAGTTTGTTGTGGTGTTCATCGATGACATTCTGATATTCTCCAAGAATGAGGAAGAGCATAAGGAACATTTGCGTTTAGTTCTGGAAAAGCTAAGAGAGCATCAGTTATATGCCAAGTTCAGCAAATGTGAATTTTGGTTGACGGAAGTCGGATTCCTTGGACATGTTATTTCCGGAGATGGAATAGCAGTGGACCCCGCTAAGGTTGAAGCCGTCACCAAGTGGAAGTCACCCACCTCAGTTAAGGAGATCCGCAGTTTCCTTGGACTTGCCGGATATTACCGGAGATTCATTGAGAATTTCTCCAAGGTTGCCAAGCCCATGACAGAGTTGTTGAAGAAAGAATCCAAGTATGTTTGGACTGTGGAATGTGAAGCCAGTTTCCAGGAGTTAAAAGAACGTTTGGTCACAGCCCCAGTATTGATCTTGCCCGATAATCGGAAGGATTTCCAAGTTTATTGTGATGCTTCACGTCAAGGACTT
Organism: Hordeum marinum; assembly: GCA_022496015.1. Taxonomy (NCBI): domain Eukaryota; kingdom Viridiplantae; phylum Streptophyta; class Magnoliopsida; order Poales; family Poaceae; genus Hordeum; species Hordeum marinum. Next base: position 2,693,492 of record CM039677.1, on the reverse strand, counting down.
GGAGGAGTACTTATGCAGGATGGAAAAGTTGTAGCCTATGCTTCCAGACAGCTACGACCTCATGAGTTGAATTATGCCACTCATGATTTGGAATTAGCAGCCGTAGTGCACGCACTCAAGACTTGGAGACATTTCCTTATCGGAAATAGTTGTGATGTTTACACCGACCATAAGAGCCTGAAGTATATCTTCACGCAGAAAGAGTTGAACCTCAGACAGAGGAGATGGTTAGAGTTAATCAAGGACTATGACATGAGATTACACTACCATCCAGGTAAGGCTAATGTTGTAGCCGATGCCTTGAGTCGGAAAACTTATGTGAACACGCTCACAGCTGGAGGATTACCTCAAGAGTTAGTCGATGATCTCAGAGAGCTCAAGCTAGAGATAGTTCCAAGAGGATATGTTGCTACACTGGAAATTCAGTCCACCTTGACCGAAAGAATTCGAGAAGCCCAGAAATCGGACAAGGAGATAGCTGAGATTAAGCAGAGAATGAAAGATGGTAAAGCTAAAGGTTTTCGTGAGGATGAACACGGAACTTTGTGGTTTGAGAACCGAATCTATGTGCCCAATGAACCAGAGCTCAGGAAGTTGATACTTCAGGAAGCCCACGATTCACCTTACTCGATACACCCAGGCAACACCAAGATGTATCTGGATTTAAAGGAAAGTTATTGGTGGACAGGTATGAAGAAAGATATTGCAGAGCATGTTGCGATATGTGACGTTTGTCAGCGAGTAAAGGCAGAACATCAGAAACCAGCAGGGTTACTCCAACCTTTGCCGATACCCGAGTGGAAATGGGAAAAACTTGGTATGGATTTCATTACAGGATTGCCCAGGACCCGTTCAGGTTATGATTCCATCTGGGTAGTGGTTGATCGCTTGACCAAGGTAGCACATTTCATTCCAGTGAAAACCACCTATACCAGTGCTAAGCTAGCCAAGATATATATGACCAGGATCGTATGTCTGCATGGAGTTCCGAGGAGTATCGTGTCAGATAGAGGAACACAATTTACCTCAAAGTTTTGGCATCAGTTACATGAAACTTTGGGTACAAGGCTAGAGTTTAGTACAGCTTTTCATCCGCAGACAGATGGACAGACTGAGAGAGTCAACCAGATTCTGGAAGACATGTTGAGAGCTTGTGCGCTAGATTATGGATCTAGTTGGGATGATAACTTGCCTTACGCAGAATTCTCATACAACAACAGTTATCAAACCAGTCTAAAGATGGCCCCTTTCGAAGCTTTATACGGAAGGAGGTGCAGAACACCACTGACGTGGGATGGTGTTGGAGACCGACAACTTTTTGGTCCTGACCTTATCCGAGATTCTGAAGAGAAAGTCAAGTTGATTCGTGACAGACTCAAGATAGCTCAATCTCGACAGAAGAGTTATGCTGACAGCAAACGTAAAGAAGTGATGTATGAAGTGGGAGACCGAGCATATCTTCGTGTGTCCCCGCTTCGAGGAACCAAGAGATTTGGTGTTAAAGGAAAATTAGCACCCAGATTCATAGGCCCCTACAAAATTCTTGAACGTAGAGGTGAAGTTGCATACAAACTGAAATTGCCAGAAGGATTATCCGAAGTTCATAATGTGTTCCATGTGTCCCAGCTGAAGAAATGTCATGCTGAGATGGCCGACATCCCTTTGAGAGATACAGTGCCCCTAGAGGCCATACAGCTTGAAAGTGATCTGACTTATGAGGAGAAGCCTGTCAAGATCCTCGAGACATCCAACAGAATTACCCGCAGCAAGATCATCAAGTTCTGTAAGGTTTTGTGGAGTCACCATACTGAGGAAGAAGCCACCTGGGAACGCGAAGAAGATCTTCGTAGAGACCATCCGCACCTATTTTCTAGCCAACCCGAATCTCGAGGGCGAGATTCATCTTAAGGTGGGTAGGTTTGTAACATCCCAAAATTCCATTTTGGAATGTTATGAATATAGCTATGCATCTATCATCACCATTGCTTGAATTGTATGTGTTAGTTGAAATGCCTTTTCTGGTTTTCAGAAAGTCCCCTTCTACTTTTCCCTATGTTGCTTCCCCTATTTGAAATTTTGGTTAAATGTTCAAAATAAGAGAGGAGTAACATGACACTCCACACCAGGGTCTAATTGGTGAATTATTTGAACAAAATAACCAGGAGTTATTTTGAAAATATTTGCAAAAAGGGTTTAAAAACAATTAGGACATTTCTGAAATAATATTTTTTTTCAAAGTGTTCAAATGACAGAATAGAAATGTTCATTAAATAGCATTTATTATTCTGTTAATTTTGATATATAATACCCCTATATTTACAAACGATTTGAATTGTTTTAAAAGCTTTTGAATGTCTCTGGAAATTATTAAAAAGAAACGGTAACCGTTTCCGGTATTAAACGGGCCGGCCCACCGGCTTTAAAAGCCGAAACCGTTACCGGTCGGCCGACCGAGCGCATTCACTCCCCTCTCTCTCACTGACACCGGGCCCCACCCCCGACCGACCGTTGCCCGAAACGGTCATCGTCTTCCCTCCCCCGCGTGCGCCGGAGCCGCCGCCGACCGTTTCCCTCTCGCCGGATCTCTCTCTCCCTTTACTCCCCCGCACCCCGAGCGCCCCTATATAAACCGGACCAACCCCGCGTCCATTTTCCCCCCCGAGCCCCTTCTCTCTCTCGCCGAGACGCCGTCGATTGCTCGTCGGAGTTCCACCACCACCGGAAGTCGCCGTCGACCGTAGCCACCACCTCCGACCATCATTCGCCATGCCATCGCCACCAATCGCCTCCGGAGGACCGTCCCCGTCGCCCGGACCACTTCCCCGTCCTCCCCGACCACCGGAACACCTCGCCGCCGCAATCGCCGCTACCGGACTCGCCGGAGTACCCCGACGCCGGCGACTTCTACCCTGTAAGCCCCCTCGACCGTCCGATCCAAATCCCACGGTCCAGATTAGAACGAACTTAAGTCCGAACCGTTTTCTTCTACCGAACGGTCGCCCGCTCTAATTCACCTACCGAACGCCCCCCTTAGCCAATCGGATCGCGCCACGTAGCCCCCTGACCGACGCAATTTTTTTTTAATTTCTGTTTTGTTTTAATTAACAGAGTGTTTTCCAATTTTGTTTTGCTTATATCTTTTAATCTGTTTAGAGTTTTGAGTTGATTCTTTTTGCAATAGCTCACATTTTTCATGTAGTTTCACCCTGTACTTTTAAATTTCAAATTTGAACTATAAAATTTGAATGTAATCAAATTTGCTCAAAATCTTCAAATCTGAATAACTAGAGTTTGAAAATAGATTTTGATATGATTCTTTTTGTCACTGTTTGGTATTAGTTAGGACTATCTTCATGTATAGTTTGAGGATTTTCATGATCTATTTAATTACTGTTTTAACCAAAAACAGAATCTGCTTATTATTATAATATAGTTTTATAAGCTTAATTTTGATTAGTTTGATTTAGAATTTGGTTTTATTTGTTTATTAGGTTCTGTTAGTAAACATTTAGTGTTTTCACTTACTGTTAATAAAAATATAAATTTGCCTAGTTTAATTTCATTTAACATAGGAATCACAACTTCTTTTCAAATAGGCATAATTTGATTAAAACAACTAACTAGTCAAGTCCATGTTTAGCGCTAAAATCACAAAAAGTATTTGTTTCTACGAAGGATTTAACGCAATCGAACTTAAGATTCATACCTGACTCCTTACGTTCATCAAACTCCCAATATTCAGAATTGCGTTTAATTCTTTCCAATAAATCCTATCTGAAGTCAATATCTCTCTTCATAAAAGAACCGGTACAAGAAGTATACAGCATGGTGCAATTGTCATGAGAAAGCCGAGCATAAAAGTTCATAATAATAATTTCTCTGGAAAGATCATGGTTGGGGCATGAATATAACATTGACTTAAGCCTCCCCCAAGCTTGAGCGATACTTTCTCTATCACGAGGCCAAAAATTATAGATATAATTCCGATCACGATGTACCAAATGCATAGGATAAAACTTTTGATGAAATTCCAATTTCAATCGTTTGTAGTTCCATGATCCAGTATCATCACATAGCCTATACCATGTCAATGCTTTATCCCTCAATGATAAGGGAAAGACCTTCTTCTACACCTCATCCTCGGGCAAATCTGCAAGCTTAAATTAACCACAAACCTCATCTACATAGATTAGATGCAAGTCGGGATGTGATGTTCCATCTCCTGTAAAAGGATTAGCCAATAGTTTCTCTAGCATACCCGAAGGAATCACATAATAAATATTTTCAGCAGGTGCAGTAGGTTGAGGAGCAACTCTTTGTGCTTCCGGTCAAGGTGAAGATACACCGAACAAGCTCCTCAAAGGATTAGTTTCCATAGTGACAAGTGACAAAAAATTTCAGCACACTATATAAATGTTTCCTTACCAATTTCCACTTACCAAAGGCACTTCACTCCCTGGCAACAGTGCCAGAAAAGAGTCTTGATGACCCACAAGTATAGGGGATCTTGTTGGAAATATGCCCTAGAGGCAATAATAAAATGGTTATTATTGTATTTCCTTGTTCATGATAATTGTCTATTGTTCATGCTATAATTGTGTTAACCGGAAACCGTAATACATGTGTGAATACATAGACCACAACATGTCCCTAGTAAGCCTCTAGTTGGCTAGCTCGTTGATCAATAGATGGTCACGGTTTCATGGCCATGGACATTGGATGTCGTTGATAACGGGATCACATCATTAGGAGAATGATGTGATGGACAAGACCCAATCCCAAGCATAGCACAAGATCGTGTAGTTCATTTGCTAAAGCTTTTCAATGTCAAGTATCGTTTCCTTAGACCATGAGATTGTGCAACTCCCGGATACCGTAGGAATGCTTTGGGTGTGCCAAACGTCACAACGTAACTGGGTGGCTATAAAGGTGCACTACGGGTATCTCTGAAAGTATCTGTTGGGTTGGCACGAATCGAGACTGGGATTTGTCACTCCGTGTGACGGAGAGGTATCTCTGGGCCCACTCGGTAAGACATCATCATAATGAGCTCAATGTGACTAAGGAGTTAGCCACGGGATGATGTATTACGGAACGAGTAAAGAGACTTGCCAGTAACGAGATTGAACAAGGTATAGGGATACCGACGATCGAATCTCGGGCAAGTACCATACCGATAGACAAAGGGAATTGTATACGGGATTAATTGAATCCCCGACATCGTGGTTCATCCGATGAGATCATCGTGGAGTACGTGGGAGCCAACATGGGTATCCAGATCCCGCTGTTGGTTATTGGCCGGAGAAGTGTCTCGGTCATGTCTACGTGTCTCCCGAACCCGTAGGGTCTACACACTTAAGGTTCGATGACGCTAGGGTTATAGGGAAATGGTATACGTGATTACCGAAGGTTGTTCGGAGTCCCGGATGAGATCCCGGACGTCACGAGGAGCTCCGGAATGGTCCGGAGGTAAAGATTGATATATAGGAAGTCCAGTTTTGGTCACCGGAAAGTTTTCGGGCTCATCGGTAGTGTACCGGGAGTGCCGGGAGGGTGCCGGAGGACCCCCGGGAGGGGTGTGACGACCAAAGGACCACATGGGCTGTTAGATAAAGTGTGCCAGCCCTTATTGGGCTGGGCAAGACTTTTGCTAAAGGCCCATGTGGCTGGAGATAAGTAGATAAGGCAAAAAGGATTTAAAAGGAGGAGATCCACCTCCCTTGTGGGAGGTGGACTCTCCCTTTAATTCGGCCGACCCTCTCCTCTTTGGAGTAGAGGCCAAGCCAGCCCTCCACGTCCCTCCTCCTATATATACTTGAGGTTTTGGATGTTTTGAGACAGGATTTGATCTCTCTCTCTCTCTCACGGCAAAGCCCTACCTCTCTTCTTCCTCCTCCGCAGCGCTTAGGCGAAGCCCTGTCGGAATACCTTGCTACTCCACCACCACCACGCCGTCGTGCTGCTGTTGGAGCCCTTCCCCAACCTCTCCTTCCTCCTTGCTGGATCAAGGTGTTGGAGACGTCACCGGGCTGCACGTGTGTTGAACTGTAACATCCCAAAATTCCATTTTGGAATGTTATGAATATAGCTATGCATCTATCATCACCATTGCTTGAATTGTATGTGTTAGTTGAAATGCCTTTTCTGGTTTTCAGAAAGTCCCCTTCTACTTTTCCCTATGTTGCTTCCCCTATTTGAAATTTTGGTTAAATGTTCAAAATAAGAGAGGAGTAACATGACACTCCACACCAGGGTCTAATTGGTGAATTATTTGAACAAAATAACCAGGAGTTATTTTGAAAATATTTGCAAAAAGGGTTTAAAAACAATTAGGACATTTCTGAAATAATATTTTTTTTCAAAGTGTTCAAATGACAGAATAGAAATGTTCATTAAATAGCATTTATTATTCTGTTAATTTTGATATATAATACCCCTATATTTACAAACGATTTGAATTGTTTTAAAAGCTTTTGAATGTCTCTGGAAATTATTAAAAAGAAACGGTAACCGTTTCCGGTATTAAACGGGCCGGCCCACCGGCTTTAAAAGCCGAAACCGTTACCGGTCGGCCGACCGAGCGCATTCACTCCCCTCTCTCTCACTGACACCGGGCCCCACCCCCGACCGACCGTTGCCCGAAACGGTCATCGTCTTCCCTCCCCCGCGTGCGCCGGAGCCGCCGCCGACCGTTTCCCTCTCGCCGGATCTCTCTCTCCCTTTACTCCCCCGCACCCCGAGCGCCCCTATATAAACCGGACCAACCCCGCGTCCATTTTCCCCCCCGAGCCCCTTCTCTCTCTCGCCGAGACGCCGTCGATTGCTCGTCGGAGTTCCACCACCACCGGAAGTCGCCGTCGACCGTAGCCACCACCTCCGACCATCATTCGCCACGCCATCGCCACCAATCGCCTCCGGAGGACCGTCCCCGTCGCCCGGACCACTTCCCCGTCCTCCCCGACCACCGGAACACCTCGCCGCCGCAATCGCCGCTACCGGACTCGCCGGAGTACCCCGACGCCGGCGACTTCTACCCTGTAAGCCCCCTCGACCGTCCGATCCAAATCCCACGGTCCAGATTAGAACGAACTTAAGTCCGAACCGTTTTCTTCTACCGAACGGTCGCCCGCTCTAATTCACCTACCGAACGCCCCCCTTAGCCAATCGGATCGCGCCACGTAGCCCCCTGACCGACGCAATTTTTTTTTAATTTCTGTTTTGTTTTAATTAACAGAGTGTTTTCCAATTTTGTTTTGCTTATATCTTTTAATCTGTTTAGAGTTTTGAGTTGATTCTTTTTGCAATAGCTCACATTTTTCATGTAGTTTCACCCTGTACTTTTAAATTTCAAATTTGAACTATAAAATTTGAATGTAATCAAATTTGCTCAAAATCTTCAAATCTGAATAACTAGAGTTTGAAAATAGATTTTGATATGATTCTTTTTGTCACTGTTTGGTATTAGTTAGGACTATCTTCATGTATAGTTTGAGGATTTTCATGATCTATTTAATTACTGTTTTAACCAAAAACAGAATCTGCTTATTATTATAATATAGTTTTATAAGCTTAATTTTGATTAGTTTGATTTAGAATTTGGTTTTATTTGTTTATTAGGTTCTGTTAGTAAACATTTAGTGTTTTCACTTACTGTTAATAAAAATATAAATTTGCCTAGTTTAATTTCATTTAACATAGGAATCACAACTTCTTTTCAAATAGGCATAATTTGATTAAAACAACTAACTAGTAATAGTTTTGTTTTCAAATAAGTTTTGTATAATTAATTCTGTTTTCTAAGACAAATTTATTTGTAAGTTATTTTCTGTAAGAACATGTTTTGTTAACAAAATAACAAGTTTAGTTTTCATTCTTTTGTTAGTACAACTATAGTTGATTCATATAGTGTTTATCAAAACTTTTATAAACTTTACTAAAGTTTTCCCAACAAACTTAAATTGATTTTCTTTGTTTAATAATAAACTATTCTATTGTTTTCCCTTGCTGTCAACAATTGTTTTGCTATTTCAAAATAGTTTTATTATGTAGTAGTGTTTTCATCATCCCCTTTGGAAAAACAAAACTTTGTGTGTTTTACTTGCTAGAGACTTTTGTGCATTGTTTGCATAGTTTGTTTAGTACTTCTTTGCTGAATGTTATGAGTACTTATTATGGTTGTATGCTTATTTGAGTGCATTGTTTGTTTCGTTAGATTATCCGGAGTGCGAAGCTTGTTACTTAGAGTCACTCACATACGAAGATCATCAATCAGGCAAGTCACTTTGATCATGTTTTACCCATGTTTTATATGCATTAGTTCTACCATCTCCCCAGTTGCATGCAAGATAGGTTAGTTGGAAATTTGGTTAAATTGTAGTAGTATCATGTGGTAGGTACCCCTCCTCAACCCCTTTTACAACATTGGCCCCGGGAAACGTTGTTTTACTTTTGCTATGCTAATAGTAGACGGGGTTGGTTGTGTGATTCATGGGAGTTGAGAGAGTTAATAATTTCAAGACCTACATAACGATCAAGATTTCAATACTCCAAGTTTTCAACATACCTCTGGGTGGATGATGGTTGAACGGCACCCTGGAGAAACCAGTGGTTAGCCTAGGTGATGCTGGAGATGGCCAGTATTCACGCGGAAAGGTCCACCCAGGCACAAAGGGATGGATGGGTGATTCAAGACCCAAGGCTTACCTGCACAGCCACAAGTCATTATGGGCTCTGGCTTGGTTGGATATCGTGGTGACTCTGGACAGGCGGTGCTACGAGAGGTAGAAGAACTGTAGGAAAGGATGGGCACCGTCAGAGTCGTAGGGAAACCCTTTGGAAGACCATGTTTTGGTCATCCGTTTCTCAAACACCCTGAAGTGCGAGAAATCAAACGGAGGCGACCAAATCTTGTGGGGAACGTGTGCAAAACTCTGCAGAGTACTTAAACCTAATCGATTAGCCGTGTCCACGGTTATGGACGACTTGAGCCAAAGGAATTGGAACTTCCGGAACTCTCAACACAATTAATATGATGATGTGGGTATTAATAATTTTGGGAATGAGAATTGGTTGGTGGAACCATCTCATTAATCAACCAACTTAGTAATATTTTGCTTAGCCCCTTTTCTTGATGTAGGAAAAATTGGCTTTACGCAAAACTTACCACCCCACCTGCCATATAAGCATATAGACTAGCTGATTATTTTCACACTTCTACTGTGACTTTGCCGGCATATTCCATATGCTGACCTACACGGCTGCAACGTATCATGTTGCAGAGTACTTTTCCGACCAGGAGTGAGGACGCGTTCTATGCTCAGTGAGATGCCCTTGGAGTCAGATGGACTCATCTACCTTCGACGCTTCCGCAAGATTTAGATATTCTCATGAGTTGGCCTTTAGCCACTTTATTGTAATTTATATTGTAATAAAGGACTCTATATGAGATTGCGATTAATATAATGCTGTGTGATTTCCCTTTGATATATACATTGATGTACCGTGTGTGTACCAGCATGATCTTGGGATGGTACGGAAACACCGGAGACTTGGCCTTTCAGGTCGGGTCGCTACAGAAATGGTATCAGAGCACACGCTGACCGTAGGACGTAACCTCTAGGATTGGAAAGCCTTAGGATTGTTTCTCTTTGTCTTTAAATATCTTATACTCTCATCTATTCGTTTCTGATTCCTCTCCGATTATTTCAAAATTTATAGATGGCCACCTTCCTCCCAGTGTTGATCACAGAGTTTTGTCAGCCTGACGCAATGATGCCCTTTGGTAAGGAGCTGATGAGGATCGTCAAGGACGTAAGAATTGCTTTGCCGAGCATCACCGGGATTCCTATCATGTCATTTCCCCAAGATGGACGCTACAGGATCGAGGTGCATATTCCAGGGAAGACCTTTGGGAACCGGAAGGAACCCATCGACCTCAAGTTCGTGGCACCCAGTTGGATACTTGGAAGAGACATGGCCATTCATCGTGCCCTTGGACGTATTCAGGAGGAATACAGAGGTGGAACCATTTCACCAGGACTCAGCATGGTTTGCCGCAGAGATGCCCATGGCAACATCATCATCAATCCCACTGCAGACACCACTATCTCCTATATCCAGACCTTGGAGACTCACATCAGGACTCTGGAGCTTCGAGTTCGTGCTGACACGAAGACTATCAAGAATCTGATGAATCGCGAGCTGGACCTTGAAGCTGATCTGCGAGAGGCCAACTATGAACACGAGCATGAAGTGAAGGACTTCCTAGAGAGGATTGATGAGCAGAATGCACGCATCGCCACTCTGGAGGAGCATCTAGACATGGGAGAAAACCTTCACCCCGAAGGAGACATGGCACCCTTCATCAGCGACGATGAAGACTATGAGGAAAGCACCACCGGAGGACCTACGACTATGCACTTCTGAGGAAAAACATTAGTTATGCCCTCCATGTATCTTTATTTTAGTCGTTAAAGCGTAGGTCGATGCTTAGTTGTTTGAGATTTGTATTTCCGATGTTTGACATTGATTGAATAAATGAATGAGTGTTTGGTGTGATATGTTTGTTGCATTGCATATGGGTAGTGAATTTCTTCTAGACCCTTGTTCTATTCTAATTCTCATCCCTCTAAAAACAGCAAGATGCCTCCACGACGTGAGACTGATTTCACTTTTCCGCCGGAACTCACTCAACTCCTTCAGCAGCAGAATGCACTGATGCAACTATTGATTCAGAATCAGACCAACAATCAGAACAACAACAACCACAACCACCATCCACCCCAGACTGACAATCTCACCCGTTTTCTGAGGTTGAACCCTCCAATTTTCTCCAGCAGCACTGAGCCCATTGTGGCAGATGACTGGCTCCGCAAGATGGAGAGAGAACTTGTCACCGCTGGATGCACTGACGCTGAGAAAGTGCGATTTGCCGCACATCAACTGGAAGGACCAGCAGCATCATGGTGGGAGAATTACACCACCACTTATCCTATTGCAGATGTGACTTGGGAGCAATTCAAGCTTGCTTTCCGCACAGCTCATGTTTCAGCTGGAGCCATGAGTCTAAAGAAGCGCGAGTTTCGCAACTTGCGCCAGGGTAATCGTTCCGTGGCCCAATATGTGGACGACTTCAACACATTGTCACGTTATGCCCCAGGAGATGTGGCCGATGATGCGGCCAAGCAAGAAAAGTTTCTGGAAGGACTCAATGATGAGTTGAGCATACAGCTGGTAGTGGCTAATTTCAACAACTACCAAGAGCTGGTGGATAAGGCACTTATTCTGGAAGGTAAACAGCAGCAGATTGAGAACCGCAAGCGGAAGTACACTCAGGGGAAGTTCAACTCTGGAGCTCATCAGAAGCCTCGTTACTCCCCGTACTCCGGGAATACCGGATCAGGAAACAGTAAGTTTGGAAAGCACACTCATACTTTGCATAACCATGGAGGCCACAATCATGGAGGAAATGGGAACAACCGTTCCAACCATGGTAACTTCAAGAGTGACAATGGGAATGGGAACAACAACCAGCACCGTCAAGTTCCTGCTCAGAAGGATCTGAGTCACATTACCTGTTTCAAGTGCCAGAAGACAGGGCACTATGCTACTGAGTGTCCCCAGAGCAAGCAAGGCAATGGAAACGGCACTAACAACGGCAACTCCGCAGCCAAGAAGCCCAATCCGTTTCCCCGTGCTCAAGTGAATCACATCGATGTGGAAGAAGTCTATGATCAGCCCGAGACTGTGGTTGGTAAGTTTTTATTGCATTCACGTCCTGTTACAGTACTTTTTGATTCTGGTGCAACTCATTCATTCATATCAAGGGTAGTTGTGGATAAGTATGGTTTGCCCACCAAAACCCTTAGTCAGCCCATTAAGGTTAGTTCTCCAGGAGGTATGATGATGGCAGGGATAGGATGCCATGCCTTGAAACTCAATATAGGGAACCATGTTTTTCCCACCGACCTCATCGTCTTAGAGTCACAAGGATTGGATGTAATCCTAGGCATGGATTGGATGACCAAGTATGAAGGAAATCTTGATTGCCCTAGCAAGTCTGTTTCACTCACCACCCCGGAGAACAAGAGGATTAAGTATGTATCCCGACGCACACGTATGAGTGCTCGGTTAAATTCTCTCACAGGAGTTGTTCAGGAGGAAGTACCTGTGGTAAAAGAATTTCCAGATGTATTTCCGGAAGAATTACCAGGAATGCCACCAGATAGGGAGATTGAGTTCTTAATAGAGCTACAGCCAGGGACAGCCCCAATTTCCAAGAGACCCTATCGGATGCCCGCAAATGATCTGTTGGAAATCAAGAAGCAAATTAAGGAGTTATTGGACAAGGGGTATATTCGCCCAAGTTCTTCACCTTGGGGAGCCCCAGTACTTTTGGTGGAGAAGAAGGATAAAACCTTGAGAATGGTAGTCGATTATCGTGCCTTGAACGAGGTGACTATCAAGAACAAGTACCCTCTGCCGATGATTAATGATTTGTTTGATCAGCTCGTAGGAGCCAAAGTATTCTCCAAGATCGATCTTCGATCAGGGTATCACCAGTTGAAAATTCGTGAACAGGATATACCCAAAACAGCTTTCACCACGAGGTATGGCTTGTATGAGTATACGGTCATGTCTTTTGGATTGACTAATGCTCCTGCCTACTTCATGAATTTGATGAACAAAGTATTCATGGAATACCTAGACAAGTTTGTTGTGGTGTTCATCGATGACATTCTGATATTCTCCAAGAATGAGGAAGAGCATAAGGAACATTTGCGTTTAGTTCTGGAAAAGCTAAGAGAGCATCAGTTATATGCCAAGTTCAGCAAATGTGAATTTTGGTTGACGGAAGTCGGATTCCTTGGACATGTTATTTCCGGAGATGGAATAGCAGTGGACCCCGCTAAGGTTGAAGCCGTCACCAAGTGGAAGTCACCCACCTCAGTTAAGGAGATCCGCAGTTTCCTTGGACTTGCCGGATATTACCGGAGATTCATTGAGAATTTCTCCAAGGTTGCCAAGCCCATGACAGAGTTGTTGAAGAAAGAATCCAAGTATGTTTGGACTGTGGAATGTGAAGCCAGTTTCCAGGAGTTAAAAGAACGTTTGGTCACAGCCCCAGTATTGATCTTGCCCGATAATCGGAAGGATTTCCAAGTTTATTGTGATGCTTCACGTCAAGGACTTGGAGGAGTACTTATGCAGGATGGAAAAGTTGTAGCCTATGCTTCCAGACAGCTACGACCTCATGAGTTGAATTATGCCACTCATGATTTGGAATTAGCAGCCGTAGTGCACGCACTCAAGACTTGGAGACATTTCCTTATCGGAAATAGTTGTGATGTTTACACCGACCATAAGAGCCTGAAGTATATCTTCACGCAGAAAGAGTTGAACCTCAGACAGAGGAGATGGTTAGAGTTAATCAAGGACTATGACATGAGATTACACTACCATCCAGGTAAGGCTAATGTTGTAGCCGATGCCTTGAGTCGGAAAACTTATGTGAACACGCTCACAGCTGGAGGATTACCTCAAGAGTTAGTCGATGATCTCAGAGAGCTCAAGCTAGAGATAGTTCCAAGAGGATATGTTGCTACACTGGAAATTCAGTCCACCTTGACCGAAAGAATTCGAGAAGCCCAGAAATCGGACAAGGAGATAGCTGAGATTAAGCAGAGAATGAAAGATGGTAAAGCTAAAGGTTTTCGTGAGGATGAACACGGAACTTTGTGGTTTGAGAACCGAATCTATGTGCCCAATGAACCAGAGCTCAGGAAGTTGATACTTCAGGAAGCCCACGATTCACCTTACTCGATACACCCAGGCAACACCAAGATGTATCTGGATTTAAAGGAAAGTTATTGGTGGACAGGTATGAAGAAAGATATTGCAGAGCATGTTGCGATATGTGACGTTTGTCAGCGAGTAAAGGCAGAACATCAGAAACCAGCAGGGTTACTCCAACCTTTGCCGATACCCGAGTGGAAATGGGAAAAACTTGGTATGGATTTCATTACAGGATTGCCCAGGACCCGTTCAGGTTATGATTCCATCTGGGTAGTGGTTGATCGCTTGACCAAGGTAGCACATTTCATTCCAGTGAAAACCACCTATACCAGTGCTAAGCTAGCCAAGATATATATGACCAGGATCGTATGTCTGCATGGAGTTCCGAGGAGTATCGTGTCAGATAGAGGAACACAATTTACCTCAAAGTTTTGGCATCAGTTACATGAAACTTTGGGTACAAGGCTAGAGTTTAGTACAGCTTTTCATCCGCAGACAGATGGACAGACTGAGAGAGTCAACCAGATTCTGGAAGACATGTTGAGAGCTTGTGCGCTAGATTATGGATCTAGTTGGGATGATAACTTGCCTTACGCAGAATTCTCATACAACAACAGTTATCAAACCAGTCTAAAGATGGCCCCTTTCGAAGCTTTATACGGAAGGAGGTGCAGAACACCACTGACGTGGGATGGTGTTGGAGACCGACAACTTTTTGGTCCTGACCTTATCCGAGATTCTGAAGAGAAAGTCAAGTTGATTCGTGACAGACTCAAGATAGCTCAATCTCGACAGAAGAGTTATGCTGACAGCAAACGTAAAGAAGTGATGTATGAAGTGGGAGACCGAGCATATCTTCGTGTGTCCCCGCTTCGAGGAACCAAGAGATTTGGTGTTAAAGGAAAATTAGCACCCAGATTCATAGGCCCCTACAAAATTCTTGAACGTAGAGGTGAAGTTGCATACAAACTGAAATTGCCAGAAGGATTATCCGAAGTTCATAATGTGTTCCATGTGTCCCAGCTGAAGAAATGTCATGCTGAGATGGCCGACATCCCTTTGAGAGATACAGTGCCCCTAGAGGCCATACAGCTTGAAAGTGATCTGACTTATGAGGAGAAGCCTGTCAAGATCCTCGAGACATCCAACAGAATTACCCGCAGCAAGATCATCAAGTTCTGTAAGGTTTTGTGGAGTCACCATACTGAGGAAGAAGCCACCTGGGAACGCGAAGAAGATCTTCGTAGAGACCATCCGCACCTATTTTCTAGCCAACCCGAATCTCGAGGGCGAGATTCATCTTAAGGTGGGTAGGTTTGTAACATCCCAAAATTCCATTTTGGAATGTTATGAATATAGCTATGCATCTATCATCACCATTGCTTGAATTGTATGTGTTAGTTGAAATGCCTTTTCTGGTTTTCAGAAAGTCCCCTTCTACTTTTCCCTATGTTGCTTCCCCTATTTGAAATTTTGGTTAAATGTTCAAAATAAGAGAGGAGTAACATGACACTCCACACCAGGGTCTAATTGGTGAATTATTTGAACAAAATAACCAGGAGTTATTTTGAAAATATTTGCAAAAAGGGTTTAAAAACAATTAGGACATTTCTGAAATAATATTTTTTTTCAAAGTGTTCAAATGACAGAATAGAAATGTTCATTAAATAGCATTTATTATTCTGTTAATTTTGATATATAATACCCCTATATTTACAAACGATTTGAATTGTTTTAAAAGCTTTTGAATGTCTCTGGAAATTATTAAAAGAAACGGTAACCGTTTCCGGTATTAAACGGGCCGGCCCACCGGCTTTAAAAGCCGAAACCGTTACCGGTCGGCCGACCGAGCGCATTCACTCCCCTCTCTCTCACTGACACCGGGCCCCACCCCCGACCGACCGTTGCCCGAAACGGTCATCGTCTTCCCTCCCCCGCGTGCGCCGGAGCCGCCGCCGACCGTTTCCCTCTCGCCGGATCTCTCTCTCCCTTTACTCCCCCGCACCCCGAGCGCCCCTATATAAACCGGACCAACCCCGCGTCCATTTTCCCCCCCGAGCCCCTTCTCTCTCTCGCCGAGACGCCGTCGATTGCTCGTCGGAGTTCCACCACCACCGGAAGTCGCCGTCGACCGTAGCCACCACCTCCGACCATCATTCGCCACGCCATCGCCACCAATCGCCTCCGGAGGACCGTCCCCGTCGCCCGGACCACTTCCCCGTCCTCCCCGACCACCGGAACACCTCGCCGCCGCAATCGCCGCTACCGGACTCGCCGGAGTACCCCGACGCCGGCGACTTCTACCCTGTAAGCCCCCTCGACCGTCCGATCCAAATCCCACGGTCCAGATTAGAACGAACTTAAGTCCGAACCGTTTTCTTCTACCGAACGGTCGCCCGCTCTAATTCACCTACCGAACGCCCCCCTTAGCCAATCGGATCGCGCCACGTAGCCCCCTGACCGACGCAATTTTTTTTTAATTTCTGTTTTGTTTTAATTAACAGAGTGTTTTCCAATTTTGTTTTGCTTATATCTTTTAATCTGTTTAGAGTTTTGAGTTGATTCTTTTTGCAATAGCTCACATTTTTCATGTAGTTTCACCCTGTACTTTTAAATTTCAAATTTGAACTATAAAATTTGAATGTAATCAAATTTGCTCAAAATCTTCAAATCTGAATAACTAGAGTTTGAAAATAGATTTTGATATGATTCTTTTTGTCACTGTTTGGTATTAGTTAGGACTATCTTCATGTATAGTTTGAGGATTTTCATGATCTATTTAATTACTGTTTTAACCAAAAACAGAATCTGCTTATTATTATAATATAGTTTTATAAGCTTAATTTTGATTAGTTTGATTTAGAATTTGGTTTTATTTGTTTATTAGGTTCTGTTAGTAAACATTTAGTGTTTTCACTTACTGTTAATAAAAATATAAATTTGCCTAGTTTAATTTCATTTAACATAGGAATCACAACTTCTTTTCAAATAGGCATAATTTGATTAAAACAACTAACTAGTCAAGTCCATGTTTAGCGCTAAAATCACAAAAAGTATTTGTTTCTACGAAGGATTTAACGCAATCGAACTTAAGATTCATACCTGACTCCTTACGTTCATCAAACTCCCAATATTCAGAATTGCGTTTAATTCTTTCCAATAAATCCTATCTGAAGTCAATATCTCTCTTCATAAAAGAACCGGTACAAGAAGTATACAGCATGGTGCAATTGTCATGAGAAAGCCGAGCATAAAAGTTCATAATAATAATTTCTCTGGAAAGATCATGGTTGGGGCATGAATATAACATTGACTTAAGCCTCCCCCAAGCTTGAGCGATACTTTCTCTATCACGAGGCCAAAAATTATAGATATAATTCCGATCACGATGTACCAAATGCATAGGATAAAACTTTTGATGAAATTCCAATTTCAATCGTTTGTAGTTCCATGATCCAGTATCATCACATAGCCTATACCATGTCAATGCTTTATCCCTCAATGATAAGGGAAAGACCTTCTTCTACACCTCATCCTCGGGCAAATCTGCAAGCTTAAATTAACCACAAACCTCATCTACATAGATTAGATGCAAGTCGGGATGTGATGTTCCATCTCCTGTAAAAGGATTAGCCAATAGTTTCTCTAGCATACCCGAAGGAATCACATAATAAATATTTTCAGCAGGTGCAGTAGGTTGAGGAGCAACTCTTTGTGCTTCCGGTCAAGGTGAAGATACACCGAACAAGCTCCTCAAAGGATTAGTTTCCATAGTGACAAGTGACAAAAAATTTCAGCACACTATATAAATGTTTCCTTACCAATTTCCACTTACCAAAGGCACTTCACTCCCTGGCAACAGTGCCAGAAAAGAGTCTTGATGACCCACAAGTATAGGGGATCTTGTTGGAAATATGCCCTAGAGGCAATAATAAAATGGTTATTATTGTATTTCCTTGTTCATGATAATTGTCTATTGTTCATGCTATAATTGTGTTAACCGGAAACCGTAATACATGTGTGAATACATAGACCACAACATGTCCCTAGTAAGCCTCTAGTTGGCTAGCTCGTTGATCAATAGATGGTCACGGTTTCATGGCCATGGACATTGGATGTCGTTGATAACGGGATCACATCATTAGGAGAATGATGTGATGGACAAGACCCAATCCCAAGCATAGCACAAGATCGTGTAGTTCATTTGCTAAAGCTTTTCAATGTCAAGTATCGTTTCCTTAGACCATGAGATTGTGCAACTCCCGGATACCGTAGGAATGCTTTGGGTGTGCCAAACGTCACAACGTAACTGGGTGGCTATAAAGGTGCACTACGGGTATCTCTGAAAGTATCTGTTGGGTTGGCACGAATCGAGACTGGGATTTGTCACTCCGTGTGACGGAGAGGTATCTCTGGGCCCACTCGGTAAGACATCATCATAATGAGCTCAATGTGACTAAGGAGTTAGCCACGGGATGATGTATTACGGAACGAGTAAAGAGACTTGCCAGTAACGAGATTGAACAAGGTATAGGGATACCGACGATCGAATCTCGGGCAAGTACCATACCGATAGACAAAGGGAATTGTATACGGGATTAATTGAATCCCCGACATCGTGGTTCATCCGATGAGATCATCGTGGAGTACGTGGGAGCCAACATGGGTATCCAGATCCCGCTGTTGGTTATTGGCCGGAGAAGTGTCTCGGTCATGTCTACGTGTCTCCCGAACCCGTAGGGTCTACACACTTAAGGTTCGATGACGCTAGGGTTATAGGGAAATGGTATACGTGATTACCGAAGGTTGTTCGGAGTCCCGGATGAGATCCCGGACGTCACGAGGAGCTCCGGAATGGTCCGGAGGTAAAGATTGATATATAGGAAGTCCAGTTTTGGTCACCGGAAAGTTTTCGGGCTCATCGGTAGTGTACCGGGAGTGCCGGGAGGGTGCCGGAGGACCCCCGGGAGGGGTGTGACGACCAAAGGACCACATGGGCTGTTAGATAAAGTGTGCCAGCCCTTATTGGGCTGGGCAAGACTTTTGCTAAAGGCCCATGTGGCTGGAGATAAGTAGATAAGGCAAAAAGGATTTAAAAGGAGGAGATCCACCTCCCTTGTGGGAGGTGGACTCTCCCTTTAATTCGGCCGACCCTCTCCTCTTTGGAGTAGAGGCCAAGCCAGCCCTCCACGTCCCTCCTCCTATATATACTTGAGGTTTTGGATGTTTTGAGACAGGATTTGATCTCTCTCTCTCTCTCACGGCAAAGCCCTACCTCTCTTCTTCCTCCTCCGCAGCGCTTAGGCGAAGCCCTGTCGGAATACCTTGCTACTCCACCACCACCACGC
Organism: Hordeum marinum; assembly: GCA_022496015.1. Taxonomy (NCBI): domain Eukaryota; kingdom Viridiplantae; phylum Streptophyta; class Magnoliopsida; order Poales; family Poaceae; genus Hordeum; species Hordeum marinum. Next base: position 2,674,350 of record CM039677.1, on the reverse strand, counting down.
CGTCGTGCTGCTGTTGGAGCCCTTCCCCAACCTCTCCTTCCTCCTTGCTGGATCAAGGTGTTGGAGACGTCACCGGGCTGCACGTGTGTTGAACTGTAACATCCCAAAATTCCATTTTGGAATGTTATGAATATAGCTATGCATCTATCATCACCATTGCTTGAATTGTATGTGTTAGTTGAAATGCCTTTTCTGGTTTTCAGAAAGTCCCCTTCTACTTTTCCCTATGTTGCTTCCCCTATTTGAAATTTTGGTTAAATGTTCAAAATAAGAGAGGAGTAACATGACACTCCACACCAGGGTCTAATTGGTGAATTATTTGAACAAAATAACCAGGAGTTATTTTGAAAATATTTGCAAAAAGGGTTTAAAAACAATTAGGACATTTCTGAAATAATATTTTTTTTCAAAGTGTTCAAATGACAGAATAGAAATGTTCATTAAATAGCATTTATTATTCTGTTAATTTTGATATATAATACCCCTATATTTACAAACGATTTGAATTGTTTTAAAAGCTTTTGAATGTCTCTGGAAATTATTAAAAAGAAACGGTAACCGTTTCCGGTATTAAACGGGCCGGCCCACCGGCTTTAAAAGCCGAAACCGTTACCGGTCGGCCGACCGAGCGCATTCACTCCCCTCTCTCTCACTGACACCGGGCCCCACCCCCGACCGACCGTTGCCCGAAACGGTCATCGTCTTCCCTCCCCCGCGTGCGCCGGAGCCGCCGCCGACCGTTTCCCTCTCGCCGGATCTCTCTCTCCCTTTACTCCCCCGCACCCCGAGCGCCCCTATATAAACCGGACCAACCCCGCGTCCATTTTCCCCCCCGAGCCCCTTCTCTCTCTCGCCGAGACACCGTCGATTGCTCGTCGGAGTTCCACCACCACCGGAAGTCGCCGTCGACCGTAGCCACCACCTCCGACCATCATTCGCCACGCCATCGCCACCAATCGCCTCCGGAGGACCGTCCCCGTCGCCCGGACCACTTCCCCGTCCTCCCCGACCACCGGAACACCTCGCCGCCGCAATCGCCGCTACCGGACTCGCCGGAGTACCCCGACGCCGGCGACTTCTACCCTGTAAGCCCCCTCGACCGTCCGATCCAAATCCCACGGTCCAGATTAGAACGAACTTAAGTCCGAACCGTTTTCTTCTACCGAACGGTCGCCCGCTCTAATTCACCTACCGAACGCCCCCCTTAGCCAATCGGATCGCGCCACGTAGCCCCCTGACCGACGCAATTTTTTTTTAATTTCTGTTTTGTTTTAATTAACAGAGTGTTTTCCAATTTTGTTTTGCTTATATCTTTTAATCTGTTTAGAGTTTTGAGTTGATTCTTTTTGCAATAGCTCACATTTTTCATGTAGTTTCACCCTGTACTTTTAAATTTCAAATTTGAACTATAAAATTTGAATGTAATCAAATTTGCTCAAAATCTTCAAATCTGAATAACTAGAGTTTGAAAATAGATTTTGATATGATTCTTTTTGTCACTGTTTGGTATTAGTTAGGACTATCTTCATGTATAGTTTGAGGATTTTCATGATCTATTTAATTACTGTTTTAACCAAAAACAGAATCTGCTTATTATTATAATATAGTTTTATAAGCTTAATTTTGATTAGTTTGATTTAGAATTTGGTTTTATTTGTTTATTAGGTTCTGTTAGTAAACATTTAGTGTTTTCACTTACTGTTAATAAAAATATAAATTTGCCTAGTTTAATTTCATTTAACATAGGAATCACAACTTCTTTTCAAATAGGCATAATTTGATTAAAACAACTAACTAGTAATAGTTTTGTTTTCAAATAAGTTTTGTATAATTAATTCTGTTTTCTAAGACAAATTTATTTGTAAGTTATTTTCTGTAAGAACATGTTTTGTTAACAAAATAACAAGTTTAGTTTTCATTCTTTTGTTAGTACAACTATAGTTGATTCATATAGTGTTTATCAAAACTTTTATAAACTTTACTAAAGTTTTCCCAACAAACTTAAATTGATTTTCTTTGTTTAATAATAAACTATTCTATTGTTTTCCCTTGCTGTCAACAATTGTTTTGCTATTTCAAAATAGTTTTATTATGTAGTAGTGTTTTCATCATCCCCTTTGGAAAAACAAAACTTTGTGTGTTTTACTTGCTAGAGACTTTTGTGCATTGTTTGCATAGTTTGTTTAGTACTTCTTTGCTGAATGTTATGAGTACTTATTATGGTTGTATGCTTATTTGAGTGCATTGTTTGTTTCGTTAGATTATCCGGAGTGCGAAGCTTGTTACTTAGAGTCACTCACGTACGAAGATCATCAATCAGGCAAGTCACTTTGATCATGTTTTACCCATGTTTTATATGCATTAGTTCTACCATCTCCCCAGTTGCATGCAAGATAGGTTAGTTGGAAATTTGGTTAAATTGTAGTAGTATCATGTGGTAGGTACCCCTCCTCAACCCCTTTTACAACATTGGCCCCGGGAAACGTTGTTTTACTTTTGCTATGCTAATAGTAGACGGGGTTGGTTGTGTGATTCATGGGAGTTGAGAGAGTTAATAATTTCAAGACCTACATAACGATCAAGATTTCAATACTCCAAGTTTTCAACATACCTCTGGGTGGATGATGGTTGAACGGCACCCTGGAGAAACCAGTGGTTAGCCTAGGTGATGCTGGAGATGGCCAGTATTCACGCGGAAAGGTCCACCCAGGCACAAAGGGATGGATGGGTGATTCAAGACCCAAGGCTTACCTGCACAGCCACAAGTCATTATGGGCTCTGGCTTGGTTGGATATCGTGGTGACTCTGGACAGGCGGTGCTACGAGAGGTAGAAGAACTGTAGGAAAGGATGGGCACCGTCAGAGTCGTAGGGAAACCCTTTGGAAGACCATGTTTTGGTCATCCGTTTCTCAAACACCCTGAAGTGCGAGAAATCAAACGGAGGCGACCAAATCTTGTGGGGAACGTGTGCAAAACTCTGCAGAGTACTTAAACCTAATCGATTAGCCGTGTCCACGGTTATGGACGACTTGAGCCAAAGGAATTGGAACTTCCGGAACTCTCAACACAATTAATATGATGATGTGGGTATTAATAATTTTGGGAATGAGAATTGGTTGGTGGAACCATCTCATTAATCAACCAACTTAGTAATATTTTGCTTAGCCCCTTTTCTTGATGTAGGAAAAATTGGCTTTACGCAAAACTTACCACCCCACCTGCCATATAAGCATATAGACTAGCTGATTATTTTCACACTTCTACTGTGACTTTGCCGGCATATTCCATATGCTGACCTACACGGCTGCAACGTATCATGTTGCAGAGTACTTTTCCGACCAGGAGTGAGGACGCGTTCTATGCTCAGTGAGATGCCCTTGGAGTCAGATGGACTCATCTACCTTCGACGCTTCCGCAAGATTTAGATATTCTCATGAGTTGGCCCTTAGCCACTTTATTGTAATTTATATTGTAATAAAGGACTCTATATGAGATTGCGATTAATATAATGCTGTGTGATTTCCCTTTGATATATACATTGATGTACCGTGTGTGTACCAGCATGATCTTGGGATGGTACGGAAACACCGGAGACTTGGCCTTTCAGGTCGGGTCGCTACATGAACGCGGAGGTGCCGTCCGTTCGGTACTTGATCGGATCTACCGCGATCTGAATCGCTGCGAGTACGACTCCATCAACCGCGTTCTTGTAACGCTTCCGCTTAGCGATCTTCAAAGGTATGAAGATCCACTCTCCCCTTGCTCGTTGCTGGTTTCTCCATAGATGGATCTTGGTGAACGCGTAGGAAATTTTTTGATTTACTACTACGTTCCCCAACAGTGGTATCAGAGCTAGGTCTATGCGTAGAATCTATGCACGAGTAGAACACAAAGTAGTTGTGGGCGTCGATTTTGTTAATATGCTTGCCGTTACTAGTCTTATCTTGATTCGACGTATTGTGGGATGAAGCGGCCCGGACCAACCTTACACGTACGCTTACGTGAGACCGGTTCCACCGCCTGACATGCACTAGTTGCATAAGGTGGCTAGCGGGTGTCTGTCTCTCCCACCTTAGTCGGATTGGATTCGATGAAAAGGGTCCTTATGAAGGGTAAATAGCAATTGGCATATCACGTTGTGGTTTTGACGTAGGTAAGAAACGTTCTTGCTAGAAACCTATAGCAACCACGTAAAAACTTGCAACTACAAATTAGAGGACGTCTAACTTGTTTTTGCAGCATATGCCGTGTGATGTGATATGGCCAAAAGGATGTGATGTGATGCATTGTGATGTATGAGATTAATCATGTTCTTGTAATAGGGTTCACGACTTGCATGTCGATGACTGTGACAACCGGCAGGAGCCATAGGAGTTGTCTTATATTATTGTATGACCTGCGTGTCAATCATAAACGCCATGTAATTACTTTACTTTATTGCTAAACGTTAGCTGTAGTAGTAGAAGTAACATTTGGCGAGACAACTTCATGAAGACACAATGATGGAGATCATGGTGTCGTGCCGGTGACAGTGATGATCATGGTGCCTCGAAGATGGAGATCAAAGGAGCAAGATGATATTGGCCATATCATGTCGCTATATTGATTGCATGTGATGTTTATCATGTTTACATCTTATTTGCATAGAACGACGGTAGTAAATAAGATGATCTCTCAATAAAATTTCAAGAAAGGTGTTCACCCTAACTGTGCACCGTTGCTAAGGATCGTCGTTCCGAAGCACCACGTGATGATCGGGTGTGATAGGTTCTAACGTTCGCATACAACGGGTGTAAGCCAGATTTACACATGCGAAACACTTAGGTTGACTTGACGAGCCTAGCATGTACAGACATGGCCTCGGAACACGGAAGACCGAAAGGTCGAACATGAGTTGTATAGAAGATACGATCAACATAGAGATGTTCACCATGGATGACTAGTCCGTCTCACGTGATGATCGGACACGGGCTAGTTGACATGGATCATGTATCACTTGGAAGACTAGAGAGATGTCTATCTAAGTGGGAGTTCATTAATAATTTGATTAAGTGAACTTAATTATCATGAACTTAGTCTAAAAATGTCCTTGCAAATTATGTCGTAGATAGCTCGCGCTGTAGCTCCACAGTTTTATTGATACAATCCTAGAGAAAAGTAAGTTGAAAGTTGATGGTAGCAATAATGCGGCCTGGGTCCGTGATCTGAGGATTGTCCTCATTGCTGCACAGAAATCTTATGTTTTTGATGTACCGCTAACTGCACCACTCCCTCAAGCATTGTCTGTAGATGTTGTGAACATATGACAGGCACTTTTTGGTGACTATGTGATAGTTCAATGCGTCATGCATTACGGCTTAGAATTGAGGCTCCAAAACGTTTTGAACGTCACGGAACATATGAGATGTTCTAGGAGCTGAGATTGTGATCTCAGGCTCGTGCCTATGTTGAGAGGTATGAGATCTCCAACAAGATTCTTTGTCTGCAGGATAAAGGAGAATAGCTTAATCGGTGAGCGTGTGCTCAGATTGTCTGGGTGCTACAATCACTTGAATCAAGTGGGAGTTAATCTTCCAGATGAGATAGTGATTAATGCAGTTCTCCAAGTCACTGCCACCAAGCTACTAGAGCTTCGTGATGAACTATAACATGCCAGGGATGGATAAGATGATCCCTGAGTTGTTCGTGATGTTTGACAGCACGAAGGTAGAAATCAAGAAGGAGCATCAAGTGTTGATGGTTAAGTGAAACCACTAGTTTCAAAAGGGGCAAGGGCAAGAAGGGAAAACTTCAGGAATGGCAAGCCAGTTGTTGCTCTAGTGAAGAAACCCAAGGTTGAGCCCGAACCCGAGACTAAGTGCTTCTGTTATGAGGAGAATGTTCGCTGAAGCGGAAAACCCCTAGATGCTTGGTAGATAAGAAGGCTGGGAATGTCAATGGAAGTATATTTGATATACGTGTTAGTGATGTGTACCTTGCTGGTACTCCTAGTAGCACCTGGGTATTGGATACCGGTTCGGTTGCTAAGTGTTAGCAACTCGAAATAAAAGCTACGGAGTAAATGGAGACTAGCTAGGTGAAAGGTGACGATGTGTGTTGGAAGTATTTCCAAGATTGATGTGATCACCATCACACGCTCTCTCTACCTTCAGGATTTGTGATAAACCTAAATAAATGTTATTTGGTGTTTGCGTTGAGCATGAACGTGATTAGATCATGATTAGTGCGATACGGTTATTCATATAAGTTAGAGAATAATGGTTATTCTGTTTACATGGATAATGCCTTCAATGGTCATGCACCCACTCGAAATGGTTTATCGAATCATGATCGTAGTAGTACACATATTCATAACATTGGTACCAAAAGATACAAAGTTAATAATGATAGTACCACATGCTTGTGGGACTGCCACGTAATGTCATATTGGTATAAATCGCATGAAGAAACTCCATGATGATGGATTTTTGACTCACTCGATTTCGAATCGGTTGAGACATGCGAGCCATGCCTCTTGGGCAAGATGACTGAGACCCCGTCATCCAATATGATGGAGCGGGCAAGTGGCTTATTGGAATTAATACATGTTGATGTATGTGGTCCAATGAGTGTTGAAACACGCAGTGGATATCGTTGTTTTTCTTTACCTTCACTGATGATTTGAGTAAATATGGGGATATTTACTTAATGAAACACGAATCTGAAATGTTTGAAAGATTCAAGGAGTTTCAGAGTGAAGTTAAAGATCATCGTGACAAGAAGATAAATGTCTATGATATGATCATGGAGGTGAATATCTAAGTTACGAGTTTGGTATGCAATTTTAGACAATGTGGAAATTGTTTCACAGCTCACGCCTCCTGGAACACCATAGTGTGATGGTGTGTTCGAACGTCGTAGTCGTGCTCTATTGGATATAGTGAGTACTATGATGTCTCTTATCGTTTTACCACTATCGTTATGGGGTTATGCATTAAAGACAAATCCATTCACTTTAACAGGGCACCATCTAAGTCTGTTGAGATGACACCATGAGAATTATGGTTTGACAGAAGCCTAAGCTGTCATTTCTTAATGTTTGGGGCTGCGACGCTTATGTGAAAATGGGTTTTTCACCTAGCGAGCTCGAACCCAAAGCAGACAAATGCATCTTCATAGAATACCCTAATGAGACATTGGGTATACCTTCTATCTCAGATCCAAGCGCAAAAGGTGTTTGTTGCTAAGAACGGGTCCTTTCTTGAGAAAGAGTTTCTCTCGAAAGAATTGAGTGGGAGGAAGATAGAACTTGATAAGGTTGTTGAACCTTTGTTTCAACCAGAGAATAGCGCAACACAGAAAGATGTTTCTGTAGAGCCTACTCAGTTGAAAAGGAAGTTAATGATGATGATCATGAAGCTTCGGATCAAGTCACTATCGAACCTCGTAGGTCGACAAGGACGCGTACTGCTCCTGAGTAGTACGATAACCCTGTCTTGGAAATCATGTTGTTGGACAACGATGAACCTACGAACTATGGAGAAGCGATGGTGGGCCCGGATTCCAACAAATGGCTAGGAGCCATGAAATCCGAGAAAGGATCCATGTATGAAAACCAAGTATGGACTTTGGTAGACTTGCCTGTTGAATGGCGGGTCATTGAGTACAAATGGACCTTTGAAATAAACATAGACGCTAATGGTGAAATGTCACCGTTTATAAAGCTCGACTTGTCGCAAAGAAGTTTCCGCCAAGTTCAAAGAGTTGACTGCGATGAGATTGTCCCATCTGTAGCGATGCTAAAAGTCTATTAAAATTTTGTTAGCAGTTGCTGCATTTTTTGATTATGAAATCTGGCAGATGGATGACAAAACAAGATTTCCGTAATGGTTTCTGTGAGGAAGAGTTGTATGTGATACAACCAGAAGGTTTTGTCAATCCTAAGGATGCTAATAATATGCAAACTCCAGCGATCCTTCTATGGAATGGAGCAAGCATCTCGGAGTTGGAATATATGCTTTGATGAGGTGATCAAAGTGTTTAAGTTTATACAAAGTTTATGAGAAACTTGTATTTGCAAGAAAGTGAGTGGGAGCACTATAGAATTTCTTATAAGAATATGTAGTTGACATATTATTGATCGGAAATGATGTAGAATTTCTGGAAGAGCATGAAGGGTTGTTTGAAAAGAGTTTTTTCAAAGGAAGACCCAGATAAAGCTACTATTTTATTGAGCATCAAGATCTATAGGGATAGATCAATTCGCTTGATAAGTTTTTTCGACGAAGACATACCTTGACAAGTTTTTGAAGGAGTTCAAAATAGATGGGTCAAAGAAGGAGTTCTTGACTGTATTGTAAGGTGTGAAATTGAGTAAGACTCAATACCCGACCACGGCAGAAGATAAAGAAAAGATGAGTGTCATCTCCTATGCTTTAGCCATAGGCTCTATATAGTATGCCATGCTGTGTACCGCACCTGTGTGTGCCTTGCCATGAGTCTGTCAAGGGGTACAAGAGTAATCCAAGAGTGGATCACTGGACAGCGGTCAAAGTTAGCCTTAGTAACTTGAGAACTAAGGAAATATTTCTCGATTATGGAGGTGATAAAGAGTTCATCGTATAGTGTTACGATGATGCAAGCTTTAAAACCAATCCGGATGACTCTTAGTAGAAATCCAGCTACGTATTGTGGAGCAGCCATTTGGAATAGCTCCAAGTGGAGCATGGGAGTAGTATTTACAAATATGAAATGGAAAGTTTGCAAAGGTACACACGGATCTGAATGTCGCAGACCCGCTGACTAAATAAACTCTTTCACGAGCAGAACATGAACAAACCCCAGAACTTATTGGGTGTTAATCACATGATGATATGATCACATGGTGATGTAAGTGTTAATCACATGGTGATGTGAACTAGATTATTGACTCTAGTGCAAGTGGGAGACTGTTGGAAATATGCCCTAGAGGCAATAATAAAATGGTTATTATTGTATTTCCTTGTTCATGATAATTGTCTATTGTTCATGCTATAATTGTGTTAACCGGAAACCGTAATACATGTGTGAATACATAGACCACAACATGTCCCTAGTAAGCCTCTAGTTGGCTAGCTCGTTGATCAATAGATGGTCACGGTTTCATGGCCATGGACATTGGATGTCGTTGATAACGGGATCACATCATTAGGAGAATGATGTGATGGACAAGACCCAATCCCAAGCATAGCACAAGATCGTGTAGTTCATTTGCTAAAGCTTTTCAATGTCAAGTATCGTTTCCTTAGACCATGAGATTGTGCAACTCCCGGATACCGTAGGAATGCTTTGGGTGTGCCAAACGTCACAACGTAACTGGGTGGCTATAAAGGTGCACTACGGGTATCTCTGAAAGTATCTGTTGGGTTGGCACGAATCGAGACTGCGATTTGTCACTCCGTGTGACGGAGAGGTATCTCTGGGCCCACTCGGTAAGACATCATCATAATGAGCTCAATGTGACTAAGGAGTTAGCCACGGGATGATGTATTACAGAACGAGTAAAGAGACTTGCCAGTAACGAGATTGAACAAGGTATAGGGATACCGACGATCGAATCTCGGGCAAGTACCATACCGATAGACAAAGGGAATTGTATACGGGATTAATTGAATCCCCGACATCGTGGTTCATCCGATGAGATCATCGTGGAGTACGTGGGAGCCAACATGGGTATCCAGATCCCGCTGTTGGTTATTGGCCGGAGAAGTGTCTCGGTCATGTCTACGTGTCTCCCGAACCCGTAGGGTCTACACACTTAAGGTTCGATGACGCTAGGGTTATAGGGAAATGGTATATGTGATTACCGAAGGTTTTTCGGAGTCCCGGATGAGATCCCGGACGTCACGAGGAGCTCCGGAATGGTCCGGAGGTAAAGATTGATATATAGGAAGTCCAGTTTTGGTCACCGGAAAGTTTTCGGGCTCATCGGTAGTGTACCGGGAGTGCCGGGAGGGTGCCGGAGGACCCCCGGGAGGGGTGTGACGACCAAAGGACCACATGGGCTGTTAGATAAAGTGTGCCAGCCCTTATTGGGCTGGGCAAGACTTTTGCTAAAGGCCCATGTGGCTGGAGATAAGGAGATAAGGCAAAAAGGATTTAAAAGGAGGAGATCCACCTCCCTTGTGGGAGGTGGACTCTCCCTTTAATTCGGCCGACCCTCTCCTCTTTGGAGTAGAGGCCAAGCCAGCCCTCCACGTCCCTCCTCCTATATATACTTGAGGTTTTGGATGTTTTGAGACAGGATTTGATCTCTCTCTCTCTCACGGCAAAGCCCTACCTCTCTTCTTCCTCCTCCGCAGCGCTTAGGCGAAGCCCTGTCGGAATACCTTGCTACTCCACCACCACCACGCCGTCGTGCTGCTGTTGGAGCCCTTCCCCAACCTCTCCTTCCTCCTTGCTGGATCAAGGTGTTGGAGACGTCACCGGGCTGCACGTGTGTTGAACGCGTAGGTGCCGTCCGTTCGGCACTTGATCGGATCTACCGCGATCTGAATCGCTGCGAGTACGACTCCATCAACCGCGTTCTTGTAACGCTTCCGCTTAGCGATCTTCAAAGGTATGAAGATCCACTCTCCCCTTGCTCGTTGCTGGTTTCTCCATAGATGGATCTTGGTGAACGCGTAGGAAAATTTTTGATTTACTACTACGTTCCCCAACAGATCTATCATAGTCTTTTCGATAAGTAAGAGTGTCGAACCCAACGAGGAGCAAAAGTAAATGACAAGCGGTTTTCAGCAAGGTATTCTCTGCAAGCACTGAAATTGTCGGTAACAGATAGTTGTGTGATAAAATAAGTTGTAACGGGTAGCAAGTAACAATAGTAACAAAGGTGCAGCAATATGTCCCAATCCCTTTTGTAGCAAGGGACAAGCCTGAATGAACTCTTATATAAAGTAAAGTGCTCCCGAGGACACATGGGAATTGTTGTCAAGCTAGTTTTCATCATGTTCATATGATTCACGTTCGCTACTTTGATAATTTGATATGTGGGTGGACCGGTGCTTGGGTGCTTCCCTTACTTGGACAAACATCCCACTTATGATTAACCCCTGTCGCAAGCATCCGCAACTACGAAAGAAGAATTAAGACAAAGTCTAGCCATAGCATTAAACTAGTGGATCCAAATCAGCCCCTTACGACGCAGCGCATAAACTAGGGTTTAAGATTCTGTCACTCTAGCAACCCATCATCTACTTATTACTTCCCAATGCCTTCCTCTAGGCCCAAATAATGGTGAAGTGTCATGTAGTAGACATTCACATAACACCACTAGAGGAGAGACAACATACAACGCATCAAAATATCGAACGAATACCAAATTCATATGACTACTAGTAACAAGACTTATCCCATGTCCCTGGGAACAAACGTACCTACTCACAAAGCATAATTATGTTCATGATCAGAGAGGTATTGAATAGCATTAAGGATCTGAACATATGATCTTCCACCAAGTAAACCAACTAGCATCAACTACAATAAGCAATTAACACTACTAGCAACCTTACAAGTACCAATCCGAGTCGCGAGATGGAGATTGGTTACAAGAGATGAACTAGGGTTTGGAGATGAGATGGTGCTGCTGAAGATGTTGATGGAGATGAGTCCCCTCCGATGAGAGGAGTGTTGGTGATGACGATGGTGACGATTTCCCCCTCCGGGAGAGAAGTTTCCCCGGTAGGACGGCCCTGTCGGAGCTCTAGATTGGTTCTGCTCAAGTTCCGCCTCGTGGCGGCGGCGTCTCCTCCCGAAACCTCTATATTGATTTTTTTTTCTTGAACGAAACCCTTCATATAGGAGAAGATGGGGGGCAGAGGAGCCATAGGGGGCCCACGAGCCCCCCAGACGTGCCCAGGGGGGTAGGCCGCGCCTGGCAGGCTCGTGGCCTCCTGGTGGCTCTCCTATGGTATTTCTTCCACCCGGTATTTTTTATATATTCCAAAATAATTCCTCATTGATTTTCATGGCTTTTGGAGTTATGCAGAATAGACATCTCAAACTTGCTGCTTTTCCAGCCCAGAATTCCAGCTGCCGGCATTCTCCCTCTTCATGTAAACCTTGTAAAATAAGAGAGAAAAGGCATAAGTATTGTACCTTAATGTGTAATAACAGTTCATAATGTGATATATATCAATATAAAAGTATGATGCAAAATGAACGTATCACACTACCATCCAAATTATTGTCCTTCTTCTTCTCATGAGAGATATTCCGCACTTTGACAAAGGTTTCCTTGAGCGGGGGAACTTGCTTGGTCTTCACCTTCTTCATCTTCTTCTCCTTGGTTTTGGGTGCAAACCAACTCCTTCCTTTGCTACAACTTCCTTTTGATTTCTCAAAAGGTCATTTAGATTCTTCTCACCTTGGATACATGTCACAAGGCCTTTCTCAAGTTGCTCTTTCAACTTAACATTCTCCTCCACAAGGTGTGCATGCTTACAACAAGGGTTAGTAGCAATGACACTATCAATTCATACAAAGGGAGGACATGTAGCCTTTTCGTTAGTAAGTTTAACTTTTAGTTGATCATTAGATTCCTTGAGAGAGTCAAGAGTACTCTTCAATGCCTTGTGAGCATTGTCGAGAGTGTCAAACTCTTCCTTGAGTCTACCATGGTCAACCCCAAGGGTATCCTTCTCAGATTTAAGCACACGAATAAGGACAATAGCATGCTCATGATCATGATCTTTACGTAATTTAGCTAGGTCAACATCTCAAGAGTCACAGGAAGACTTTGGTCTTCCTGAAGAGCAATGCAAAGGTTTGCTATCTCACCGGCATAGTCACGACTATGCCCTCTCAATTCCTTGAGAGATTCCTCTTGAGACTCAGTGATATCATTGGCCTCACCAAGTTGTTCCAAAAGAGCAACAAAGTGCTTCTTGGATTCACCTTTGAGTTTACACATGAATTTGTCAAACTCATTCACATCCTCCTTTACTTCCTCATGTTGATCCACACAATCCAATGGAACGGTAGAGATAGAAGTGTTAATGTTAGAGGTTATAACATTGGAGGTTACCTTGGTGCTACCTTTGGCCATAAGGCACTTAGTGATAACCTACAAGTATAGGGGATCGCAACAGTTTTCGAGGGTAGAGTATTAAACCCAAATTTATTGATTCGACACAAGGGGAGCCAAAGAATATCCTCAAGTATTAGCAGTTGAGTTGTCAATTCAACCACACCTGAAAGATTTAGTATCTGCAGCAAAGTTTTAGTAGCAAAGTAGTAGTAACAGTAATAGTGGTAACAGTAGCAATAGTGATTTGTGTAGCAAGTGTGACAGCAGTAGCGGTAAAGTAACTAAGCAAGGACCGGTATAGGAAAAGCTCGTAGGCATTGGATCGGTGATGGATGATTATGTAGGATGGAATTCATCATGTGATATTTATAACATAGGGTGATATGTAACTAGCTCCAGTTCGTCAATGTAATATAGGCATGTATTCTGTATATAGTCATACGTGCTTATGGAAAAGAACTTGCATGACATCTTTTGTCCATCCCTCCCGTGACAGCGGGGTCCTAATGGAAACTAAGAGATATTAAGGTCTCCTTTTAATAGAGAACCGGAACAAAGCATTAGCACATGGTGAATACATGGAATCCTCATACTATGGTCATCTTCGGGAGTGGTTCCGGCTATTGTCACTCCGGGGTTGCCGGGTCATAACACATAGTAGGTGACTACAACTTGCAAGATAGGATCAAGAACACACATATATTGATGAAAACATAATAGGTTCAAATCTGAAATCATGGCACTCGGGCCCTAGTGAAAAGCATTAAGCATAGCAAAGTAGTAGCAACACCAATCTTAGAACATAGTGGATACTAGGGATCAAACCCCGTCAAAACTAACTCGATTACATGATAGATCTCATCCAACCCATCACCGTCCAGCAAGCCTACGATGAGATGACTCACGAACGATGGAGAGCATCATGAAATTAGCGATGGGGGATGGTTGATGATGACGATGGCTTCGATTTCCACTCTCCGGAGCCCAGAACGGACTCCAGATCTGCCCTCCCAAGGAAGAACAGGTGGTGGCAGCGGCTCTGTATCGTAAAACGCGATGATTTGTTCTCTCTGATTTTTTTTCTGGGCAAAAGAGATTATATGGAGCTGGAGATGAGGTCGGAGGAGCCATGTGGGCCCCACGAGCTTGCCAGGCGCGGCCTAGGGGGGCGCACCTCCTGGACTCGTGGCCCACTGGCAGCTCCTCTTCGGTTGATTCTTTCTCCGGTATTTTTTATATATTCCATAAAAATTCCTCGTAAGTTTCCAGGTCATTCCGAGAACTTTTATTTCTGCACAAAAACAACACCATGGCAGTTCTGCTGAAAACAACATCAGTCCGAGTTAGTTTCATTCAAATCATGCAAATTAGAGTCCAAGACAAGGACAAAAGAGTTTGGAAAAGTACATACGTTGGAGACGTATCAATTCCCCTAAGCTTAAAGCCTTGCTTGTCCTCAAGAAATTCAGTTGATAAACTGAAAGAGACAAAAGAAAAAAAATACGAACTCTGTTTGATCTTGTTGTCATAATTATGTCTAACTCATATTCCGGTTTTCAGCAAGATCATAAGCTAACCACATAAGCAATGACATTGAGGTCTCATGGTATACTCATATCAATGGCATAATTAACTAGCGAGTAATAATAATAAGTTTCAAATGTCAACACCTCAATCAAAACAATCATGATACAATACGAATCGATGGTATCTCGCTAGCCCTTTCTGAGACCGCAAAACATAAATGCAAAGCACCTTCAAAGGCCAAGGGCCGACTAGAAATTGTAACTCATGGCAAAGAATATCTAGTGATAGTCATACTCAATATCAATTAATAGCAAAGCATACAAATAATAGAGGTGCTCTCTAGCTGGTGCTTTTAATAAGAAGAGGATGAATCAACAGAAATGTAAATAGATAGGCCCTTCGGAGAGGCAAGCATTGATTCGCAGAGGTGCCAGAGCTCAAGCTTTTTAAAACAGAAGTAAATAATTTTTGGGGTGGCATGCTTTCATTGTCATCGCGATGACCAAGAGTTTTCATGATCTTCCATGCTACATGTATTATAGGCGGTTCCCAAACGGAATAGTAAAATTTTGACTAGCCCAATCGCACTCCACGACTAGCCGAATCCTCGGGTGTCGTCCATACCAACAACAATCCAGGGGGAGTTTTGTTTGCAATTATATTTTTATTTGATTTGAGCATGGAACTGGGCATTCCAATTACCGGCCCCTTTCTCGTGAGTGATAGTGAATAAACACATATCGAGGATAACACGCCTAGCATGGAAGATACTGACCGCCCCTTGTCACAACATGAGCGGTTCGGGCATACAAATCAGATTATTATCTGAAGGTTTAGAGAATGGCACACACAAATTTACTTGGAATGGCAGGTAAATACCGCATATAGGTAGGTATGGTGGACTCATATGGAACAACTTTGGGTTTAGGAAGTGGATGCACAAGCAGTATTCCCGCTTAGTACAAGTGAAGGCTAGCAAAATACTGGGAAGCGATCAACTAGAGAGCGACAACAGTCATTAACATGCATTGAGATTAACCAACATTGAGTGCAAGCATGAGTAGGATATAAATCACCATGAACATGAATATCATGGAGGCTATGTTGATTTTGTTTCAACTACATGCGTGAACATGTGCCAAGTCAAGCCACTTGAATCATTCAAAGGAGGATACCATCCTATCATACTACATCACAATCATTTTAAAATTCATGTTGGCATCCAAGACAAACCATTATAAGCTCCTAGCTAATTAAGCATGACATAAGAAACTATGATCTCTAAGTTGTCATTGCAAACATGTTTTTCTCATAACAGGCTGAACTTGGAACGATGAGCCAGTCATATTTACAAAAACAAAATAGATCGAGTTCATACCAGCTTTTCCAGGCTCAGTCACTTCATCGTATATCTTCATTATTGCCTTTCACTTGCACGACTGAATGATGTGAATAATAATAAGAGTGTTCGTGCATTGGACTAAGATGGAATCTGCAAGCAAACTCAGAGGAGAAGACAAGGTGATAGGGCTCTTTGACGCATAAACAATAATGCATATGAGAGCCACTAATCATTTTAATCATGGTCTTCTACCTCGACCCAAAGAAAAAGAAAACTATTTACACGGGAAAGCTCCCAACAAGCAAAAGAAGAACGGGAAATCTTTTTGGGTTTTCTTTTTAGTAATTATTAAGCATGCAAGAATGTAAAGTTACAACTAAATTTTTTTGTTTTTCTCATTTTTAAATTTTTTGGATTTTCTCAAGTTAATCAACACACAAGAAGAATGCGAGAAAAATAAAATAAACTAGCATGGATGATATAATGAAAAAGTTTGAACACCGACTATCAAAGTGAATATGTGAACACGAATATAAAGTCGGTGAGAAACACGTACTCCACCAAGCTTAGCTTTTGGCCTAAGTTGGTCTACTCCCAAGGCGGAAAGTAACCAGCTCCGGGGTACTCCGGGGTGTACTGAGAATGCCACTGCTGGGTGAGCTCCTCCGGCTCCCACTAATAAGCTGGCGTCTGGTACTCGACTGGTGGCTCAGGCATGGGTGCCTCAGGCGGCGCCATGCCCCAGTATGCATAGATGTCCGAGGGCATAATGATGTACCTGCCTAGATGAAGGTTGAACAAAGAAGGAGCAGGCAAGGTAATGACCTCACGAGTACCCTGGCTAAATACCAAGTTATAAATTGGCCTCCCATTATCATTTTTACCAATAAAGTCATGGCAAACCATGCTATCATAACCTAAATATCTCTCTGGAAGAAGCATCTCTCCCTCCTCATGCAGCCTAGCAGGTATCCCAAAATGATTAGCTAGATGAGTAGCATAGATACCTCCATACACCGTGCCCTTGGAACGGTTCGTGTTCAACCGTTGGGCAACAATAGCACCCAAACTATAAGTTCTATCATTATGTAAAGCTGAGCGTAAAACTGCAAGATCTGGGGAACTAAGACCCCCAGCCTTTCCACGGCCAAGCAAACATTTTCCTACAAATAAAGAGAAATAACGAAGCACAGGAAAATGCACACTGGCAATTCTGGCGCCAGACACCCCTCTCTCTTCTCCTATGGCAATAGTATCAATGAAAGCCTCCATGTCCCGGGGGCGAGGCTCATGAATATCCCCAACATAAGGTAACTTGCAAACATTGCAAAAATCCTGAAGTGACATGCGCTAGGGGATATCATATAACTTGAACTCAACCATAGGAGGACTCTTCCTCGGATAAAAATTAGAACTTTGCACGAAAGTATTAGTGAGGAGGAGGTATTGTGGACACTTATCTTCGACAAATGCGGTAAGGCCTGCGTTCTCCACCAAGTGATAAAAATCCTTATGAAGACCGGCAGCGTGCAAGAACATATCGCTTGGCCACTCGCATGCTCGAACTTCTGCAACTCGGGCGACTGGATACTTGGGTTTCTTCTTCTCATTTTCATCTTCCTTGGGTTATGACTCGAAGAACCCCTTAGAAACCTCCTCATAATTCCCTTTCTTCCTCTAAAGAATTCTGAAATTTTTAGTGACTTAAAATAAAAGTGAATAAAACTTAACAAAACTCATAGCAACTACTCCTAAAAGTGCCTAGAGTCCATATCTTGCATCAAAACTACTTGGGACCAAATAAAATTAACATGCAAGGCTCAAGAACAAGGTCACCAAGGCAGCAACAATAAGCAATGAATAAAGCACTAGAACAAAAACTAATTGGACCAATGGAGGAGTCACATACAAAGGAACAATTCCCCAAAGCAGTTTGGTGAATGGGGCTTTGCACAAGGAGATCGAAAAACGCAGCAAAATGAGCAAGAACACGGGTTTGAGCTGTGGGGTGATTTTTTCTAGAGGTAGAAGAAGGAGATGGGTGCTAGAATAAGTGGGGGGCCACGTGGGACCCACGAGCCTGCGAGGCGCGCCCAGGGGGGTGGCCGCGCCTCCTAGGCTTGTGGCCCACTGGTGCATCCCCCTGACTAGTTATCTATCTCAGAAATTCTTAAATATTTCGGAAAAAATCATACTTGAATTTCAGGTCATTTGAAGAACTTTTATTTTCAGGTCATTTTTTATTGGACATATGATGCACAAAACAGGAAAATAATGATATATTTATTATTTTTCTACTAAGTAATAGAAAGTAAAAGTTGGAAACAGGAGATTGTGACTTCTAGATTCATCCATCTCATGGTCATCAAAAGAAATCCATCAATGAGGTTGATCAAGTCTCCTTGACAAACTTTTTTCGAATCACATGAAACCGGAGAATTTTCGAAAAATCACTAGATTACCTCAATGGGGATATGCATATCCCCAACAATAAGTATATCATATCTCATCTTGACAGTAGGTATAGGAAATTCAAAGCTTCCAATAATAATGGATGAGGATTTTTCAATAGAATTTATGCAATGAACCCGATATTTTTTCTTTGGAAAGTGTGTCGTGTGCTCATTACCATTGACATGGAAGGTGACATTGCCCTTGTTGCAATCAATAACAGCCCCTGCAGTGTTTAAAACGGGTCTTCCAATGATGACTGCCATGGCATCATCCTCGGGAATATCAAGAATAACAAAGTATGTTAAGATAGTAACATTCGCAACCACAACAGGCACATCCTCGCAAATGCCGATAGGTAAAGCAGTTGATTTATCGGCCATCTGCAAAGAAATTTCAGTAGGTGTCAACTTATCCAATTCAAGTCTACGATATAAAGAGAGAGGCATAACACTAACACCGGCTCCAAGATCACATAAAGCAGTTCTAACATAATTTCCTTTAATGGAGCAAGGTATAGTGGGCACTCCAGGATCACCTAGTTTCTTAGGAGTCCCACCCTTAAAAGTGTAATTACCAAGCATGATGGAAATCTCAACATCAGGTATCTTTCTTTTATTAGTCACAATATCTTTCATGTATTTAGCATAAGGAGACGTTTTAAGCATATCAATCAAATGCATTTCCAAAAAGATAGGTATAATCATTTCAACAAAGCGCTGAAAATCCTCATCATCCTTTTTCTTGGATGGTTTAGGAGGAAAGGGCATGGGTTTCTGAACCCACGGTTCTCTTTCTTTACCATGCTTCCTAGCAATAAAATCACTCTTATCATATCTTTTGTTCCTAGGTTGTGGGTTATCAGGTTCAATAGCAGGTTCAATCTCCACATCATTATCATTACTAGGTTGAGAATCAGTATAAACATCATTATCAACATTATCACTAGGCTCATGTTCATCACCAGATTGTGTCTCAGCATCAGAAATAGATATATCATTTGGATTCTCAGGTGTAACAGCAACAGGTTTACTAGCATGCAAGTTCCTATCATCTTTCTTTCTCTTCCTATTACCAGGATGACTAGGTGCATCGGTATTAATTCCTTGAGAATCTTGCTCAATTCTCTTAGGATGGCCCTCAGGATACAAAGGTTCCTGAGTCATTCTACCACCTCTAGTGACAACTTTAACAGAATTATCATTCAATTCATTAAGCAAGTCATTTTGAGCCTTAAGTACTTGCTCTACTTGAGTAGTGACCATAGAAGCATGTTTACTAATAAGCTTAAGATCATTGACATTTGTATCCACACAAGCACTTATATGATTAATCATACGAGAATTTTGTTCCAGTTGTCTGCTAACATAATCATTAAAACTTTGTTGTTTGGCAACAAAGTTGTCAAAGTCATCTAAGCATAAGCTAGCATGTTTATCATAAGGGATATCATTCTCATTGAATCTACGAAGAGAATTTACCTCTACTACCTATGTCGGGTTATCAAGACCATGTATCTCTTCAATAGGTTGTAGATTCTTAACATCTTCAGATTTAATACCTTTCTCTCGCATAGATTTCTTTGCTTCTTGCATATCTTCAGGACTGAGGAATAGAATACCTCTTTTCTTCGGAGTTGGCTTCGGAGGTGGTTCGGGAATAGTCCAAGCATTATCATTGCTCAAGATATTATTCAATAGAATTTCAGCTTGTTCCACATTTCGTTCCTTGAAAACACAGCCAGCACACCTATCTAGGTGGTCCCTAGAAGCATTGGTTAGTCCATTATAAAAGATATCAAGTATTTCTTTTTGCTTAAGAGGGTGATCAGGCAAGGCATTTAGTAACTGGACAAGCCTCCCCCAAGCTTGTGGGAGACTCTCTTCTTCAATTTGCACAAAGTTATATATATCCTGCAAGGCATCTTGTTTCTTATGGGCAGGAAAATATTTCTCAAAGAAGTAGTATATCATATCCTGGGGACTACGCACACAACCAGGAGCAAGATAAGTAAACCAAGTTTTAGCATCACCCTTTAGTGAGAAAGGAAACAACTTAAGGATATAGTAATAGCGAATTTTTTCCTCATTAGTGAATAGGGTGGCAATATCATTCAGTTTAGTAAGATGTGCTACAACAGTTTCAGATTCATAACCATGAAAAGGATCGGATTCAACCAAAGTGATTAACTCAGGATCGACATAGAACTCATAATCCTTATCAGTAACAAAGATAGGTGAAGTAGCAAACTTAAGATCATATTTCATTCTAGCATTCAGAGATTTTTCTTTCCACTTGTGTAATAAATTCGCAAGATCATAGCTATCTTTACAAGGAAGAAAGTCTTCAGCTACGTCTCCTTCCATAACATAACCCTTAGGTATATTAGGCAATTCATATCTAGGAGGGCTAGGTCTAACAGGTGTAACAGTAGGTTCCATTTCAATAATTTTATCAGTTTCAGAAGTATCATTTGATCCAGTAGTAACTCTAGCAATTTTTGCATCAAGAAATTCACCAAGTGGCATATCATTACCAAGCAAAGCATCATCATAATTATCATGTATAGCAGAAGTAGCATCATCAAGCAAAAGCGACGTATTAGAATTAATAGCAGGTGGCAATGTCACAAATTTACTCATAACAGAAGGTGAATCAAGTGCAAAGCTAGATGGAAGTTCCTTACCTGTCCTCGTAGTTGAGGGCAGAACTTTAGTTCTTGGATCTCGAAAATTCTTCATAGTGATCAACAGATATAAATCCCAAGTGACTCAGAGAATAGAGCTATGCTCCCCGGCAATGGCGCCAGAAAAAGGTCTTCATAACCCACAAGTATAGGGGATCGCAACAGTTTTCGAGGGTAGAGTATTCAAGCCAAATTTATTGATTTGACACAAGGGGAGCCAAAGAATATCCTCGAGTATTAGCAGTTGAGTTGTCAATTCAAGAACACCTGAAAGATTTAGTATCCGCAGAAAAGTTTTAGTAGCAAAGTAGTATGATAGTAACAGTAGCAATAGTGATTTGTGTAGCAAGTGTGACAGCAGTAGCGGTAAAGTAACTAAGCAAGGACCATTATAGGAAAAGCTCATAGGCATTGGATCGGTGATGGATGATTATGTAGGATGGCATTCATCATGTAACAGTTATAACATAGGGTGATATGTAACTAGCAACAGTTCATCAATGTAATGTAGGCATGTATTCCGTATATAGTCATATGTGCTTATGGAAAAGAACTCGCATGACATCTTTTGTCCATCCCTCCCGTGGCAGCGGGGTCCTAATGGAAACTAAGAGATATTAAGGTCTCCTTTTAATAGAGAATAGGAACAAAACATTAGTACATGGTGAATACATGGAATCCTCATACTATGGTCATCTCCGGGAGTGGTTCCGGCTATTTTTACTCTGGGGTTGCCGGGTCATAACACATAGTAGGTGACTACAACTTGCAAGATAGGATCAAGAACACACATATATTGATGAAAACATAATAGGTTCAGATCTGAAATCATGGCACTCAGGCCCTAGTGACAAGCATTAAGCATAGCAAAGTAGTAGCAACATCAATCTTGGAACAAAGTGGATACTAGGGATCAAACCCCATCAAAACTAACTCGATTACATGATAGATCTCATCCAACCCATCACCGTCCAGCAAGCCTACGACGAGATTACTCACGAACGATGGAGAGCATCATGAAATTGGCGATGGAGGATGGTTGATGATGACGATGGCTTTGATTTCCACTCTCCGGAGCCCAGAATGGACTCCACATCTTCCCTCCCGAGGAAGAACAGGTGGTGGCGGCGGCTCCGTATCGTAAAAAATGATGATTTCTTCTCTCTGATTTTATTCTTGGCGAAAGAGATTATATGGAGCTGGAGATGAGGTCGGAGGAGCCACGTGGGCCCCACGAGCCTACCAGGCACGGCCTAGGGGGGCGCGCCTCCTGGGCTCGTGGCCCACTGGCAGCTCCTCTTCGGTTGATTCTTTCTCAGGTATTTTTTTATATTCCATAAAAATTCCTCGTAAGTTTCCAGGTCATTCCGAGAACTTTTATTTCTGCACAAAAACAACACCATGGCAGTTCTGCTGAAAACAGCGCTGGTACAGGTTAGTTTCACTCAAATCATGCAAATTAGAGTCCAAGACAAGGACAAAAGAGTTTGGAAAAGTACATACATTGGAGACGTATCAATTCCCCTAAGCTTAAAGCCTTGCTTGTCCTCAAGCAATTCAGTTGATAAACTGAAAGAGACAAAAGAAAAAAAATACGAACTCTGTTTGATCTTGTTGTCATAATTATGTCTAACTCATATTCCGGTTTTCAGCAAGATCATAAGCTAACCACATAAGCAATGACATTGAGGTCTCATGGTATACTCATATCAATGGCATAATTAACTAGCGAGTAATAATAATAAGTTTCAAATGTCAACACCTCAATCAAAACAATCATGATACAATACGAATCGATGGTATCTCGCTAGCCCTTTCTGAGACCGCAAAACATAAATGCAAAGCACCTTCAAAGGCCAAGGGCCGACTAGAAATTGTAACTCATGGCAAAGAATATCTAGTGATAGTCATACTCAATATCAATTAATATCAAAGCATACAAATAACAGAGGTGCTCTCTAGCTGGTGCTTTTAATAAGAAGAGGATGAATCAACAGAAATGTAAATAGATAGGCCCTTCGGAGAGGCAAGCATTGATTCGCAGAGGTGCCAGAGCTCAAGCTTTTTAAAACAGAAGTAAATAATTTTTGGGGTGGCATGCTTTCATTGTCATCGCGATGACCAAGAGTTTTCATGATCTTCCATGCTACATGTATTATAGGCGGTTCCCAAATGGAATAGTAAAATTTTGACTAGCCCAATCGCACTCCACGACTAGCCGAATCCTCGGGTGTCGTCCATACCAACAACAATCCAGGGGGAGTTTTGTTTGCAATTATATTTTTATTTGATTTGAGCATGGAACTGGGCATTCCAATTACCGGCCCCTTTCTCGTGAGTGATAGTGAATAAACACATATCGAGGATAACACGCCTAGCATGGAAGATACTGACCGCCCCTTGTCACAACATGAGCGGTTCGGGCATACAAATCAGATTATTATCTGAAGGTTTAGAGAATGGCACACACAAATTTACTTGGAACGGCAGGTAAATACCGCATATAGGTAGGTATGGTGGACTCATATGGAACAACTTTGGGTTTAGGAAGTGGATGCACAAGCAGTATTCCCGCTTAGTACAAGTGAAGGCTAGCAAAATACTGCGAAGCGATCAACTAGAGAGCGACAACAGTCATTAACATGCATTGAGATTAACCAACATTGAGTGCAAGCATGAGTAGGATATAAATCACCATGAACATGAATATCATGGAGGCTATGTTGATTTTGTTTCAACTACATGCGTGAACATGTGCCAAGTCAAGCCACTTGAATCATTCAAAGGAGGATACCATCCTATCATACTACATCACAATCATTTTAAAATTCATGTTGGCATCCAAGACAAACCATTATAAGCTCCTAGCTAATTAAGCATGACATAAGAAACTATGATCTCTAAGTTGTCATTGCAAACATGTTTTTCTCATAACAGGCTGAACTTGGAACGATGAGCCAGTCATATTTACAAAAACAAAATAGATCGAGTTCATACCAGCTTTTCCAGGCTCAGTCACTTCATCGTATATCTTCATTATTGCCTTTCACTTGCACGACTGAATGATGTGAATAATAATAAGAGTGTTCGTGCATTGGACTAAGATGGAATCTGCAAGCAAACTCAGAGGAGAAGACAAGGTGATAGGGCTCTTTGACGCATAAACAATAATGCATATGAGAGCCACTAATCATTTTAATCATGGTCTTCTACCTCGACCCAAAGAAAAAGAAAACTATTTACACGGGAAAGCTCCCAACAAGCAAAAGAAGAACGGGAAATCTTTTTGGGTTTTCTTTTTAGTAATTATTAAGCATGCAAGAATGTAAAGTTACAACTAAATTTTTTTGTTTTTCTCATTTTTAAATTTTTTGGATTTTCTCAAGTTAATCAACACACAAGAAGAATGCGAGAAAAATAAAATAAACTAGCATGGATGATATAATGAAAAAGTTTGAACACCGACTATCAAAGTGAATATGTGAACACGAATATAAAGTCGGTGAGAAACACGTACTCCACCAAGCTTAGCTTTTGGCCTAAGTTGGTCTACTCCCAAGGCGGAAAGTAACCAGCTCCGGGGTACTCCGGGGTGTACTGAGAATGCCACTGCTGGGTGAGCTCCTCCGGCTCCCACTAATAAGCTGGCGTCTGGTACTCGACTGGTGGCTCAGGCATGGGTGCCTCAGGCGGTGCCATGCCCCAGTATGCGTAGATGTCCGAGGGCATAATGATGTACCTGCCTAGATGAAGGTTGAACAAAGAAGGAGCAGGCAAGGTAATGACCTCACGAGTACCCTGGCTAAATACCAAGTTATAAATTAGCCTCCCATTATCATTTTTACCAATAAAGTCATGGCAAACCATGCTATCATAACCTAAATATCTCTCTGGAAGAAGCATCTCTCCCTCCTCATGCAGCCTAGCAGGTATCCCAAAATGATTAGCTAGATGAGTAGCATAGATACCTCCATACACCGTGCCCTTGGAACGGTTCGTGTTCAACCGTTGGGCAACAATAGCACCCAAACTATAAGTTCTATCATTATGTAAAGCTGAGCGTAAAACTGCAAGATCTGGGGAACTAAGACCCCCAGCCTTTCCACGGCCAAGCAAACATTTTCCTACAAATAAAGAGAAATAACGAAGCACAGGAAAATGCACACTGGCAATTCTGGCGCCAGACACCCCTCTCTCTTCTCCTATGGCAATAGTATCAATGAAAGCCTCCATGTCCCGGGGGCGAGGCTCATGAATATCCCCAACATAAGGTAACTTGCAAACATTGCAAAAATCCTGAAGTGACATGCGCTAGGGGATATCATATAACTTGAACTCAACCATAGGAGGACTCTTCCTCGGATAAAAATTAGAACTTTGCACGAAAGTATTAGTGAGGAGGAGGTATTGTGGACACTTATCTTCGACAAATGCGGTAAGGCCTGCGTTCTCCACCAAGTGATAAAAATCCTTATGAAGACCGGCAGCGTGCAAGAACATATCGCTTGGCCACTCGCATGCTCGAACTTCTGCAACTCGGGTGACTGGATACTTGGGTTTCTTCTTCTCATTTTCATCTTCTTTGGGTTATGACTCGAAGAACCCCTTAGAAACCTCCTCATAATTCCCTTTCTTCCTCTAAAGAATTCTGAAATTTTTAGTGACTTAAAATAAAAGTGAATAAAACTTAACAAAACTCATAGCAACTACTCCTAAAAGTGCCTAGAGTCCATATCTTGCATCAAAACTACTTGGGACCAAATAAAATTAACATGCAAGGCTCAAGAACAAGGTCACCAAGGCAGCAACAATAAGCAATGAATAAAGCACTAGAACAAAAACTAATTGGACCAATGGAGGAGTCACATACAAAGGAACAATTCCCCAAAGCAGTTTGGTGAATGGGGCTTTGCACAAGGAGATCGAAAAACGCAGCAAAATGAGCAAGAACACGGGTTTGAGCTGTGGGGTGATTTTTTCTAGAGGTAGAAGAAGGAGATGGGTGCTAGAATAAGTGGGGGGGCCACGTGGGACCCACGAGCCTGCCAGGCGCGCCCAGGGGGGTGGCCGCGCCTCCTAGGCTTGTGGCCCACTGGTGCATCCCCCTGACTAGTTATCTATCTCAGAAATTCTTAAATATTTCAGAAAAAATCATACTTGAATTTCAGGTCATTTGAAGAACTTTTATTTTTAGGTCATTTTTTATTGGACATATGATGCACAAAACAGGAAAATAATGATATATTTATTATTTTTCTACTAAGTAATAGAAAGTAAAAGTTGGAAACAGGAGATTGTGACTTCTAGATTCATCCATCTCATGGTCATCAAAAGAAATCCATCAATGAGGTTGATCAAGTCTCCTTGACAAACTTTTTTCGAATCACATGAAACCGGAGAATTTTTGAAAAATCACTAGATTACCTCAATGGGGATATGCATATCCCCAACAATAAGTATATCATATCTCATCTTGACAGTAGGTATAGGAAATTCAAAGCTTCCAATAATAATGGATGAGGATTTTTCAATAGAATTTATGCAATGAACCCGATATTTTTTCTTTGGAAAGTGTGTCGTGTGCTCATTACCATTGACATGGAAGGTGACATTGCCCTTGTTGCAATCAATAACAGCCCCTGCAGTGTTTAAAACGGGTCTTCCAATGATGACTGCCATGGCATCATCCTCGGGAATATCAAGAATAACAAAGTATGTTAAGATAGTAACATTCGCAACCACAACAGGCACATCCTCGCAAATGCCGATAGGTAAAGCAGTTGATTTATCGGCCATCTGCAAAGAAATTTCAGTAGGTGTCAACTTATCCAATTCAAGTCTACGATATAAAGAGAGAGGCATAACACTAACACCGGCTCCAAGATCACATAAAGCAGTTCTAACATAATTTCCTTTAATGGAGCAAGGTATAGTGGGCACTCCAGGATCACCTAGTTTCTTAGGAGTCCCACCCTTAAAAGTGTAATTACCAAGCATGATGGAAATCTCAACATCAGGTATCTTTCTTTTATTAGTCACAATATCTTTCATGTATTTAGCATAAGGAGACGTTTTAAGCATATCAATCAAATGCATTTCCAAAAAGATAGGTCTAATCATTTCAACAAAGCGCTGAAAATCCTCATCATCCTTTTTCTTGGATGGTTTAGGAGGAAAGGGCATGGGTTTCTGAACCCACGGTTCTCTTTCTTTACCATGCTTCCTAGCAATAAAATCACTCTTATCATATCTTTTGTTCCTAGGTTGTGGGTTATCAGGTTCAATAGCAGGTTCAATCTCCACATCATTATCATTACTAGGTTGAGAATCAGTATAAACATCATTATCAACATTATCACTAGGCTCATGTTCATCACCAGATTGTGTCTCAGCATCAGAAATAGATATATCATTTGGATTCTCAGGTGTAACAGCAACAGGTTTACTAGCATGCAAGTTCCTATCATCTTTCTTTCTCTTCCTATTACCAGGATGACTAGGTGCATCGGTATTAATTCCTTGAGAATCTTGCTCAATTCTCTTAGGATGGCCCTCAGGATACAAAGGTTCCTGAGTCATTCTACCACCTATAGTGACAACTTTAACAGAATTATCATTCAATTCATTAAGCAAGTCATTTTGAGCCTTAAGTACTTGCTCTACTTGAGTAGTGACCATAGAAGCATGTTTACTAATAAGCTTAAGATCATTGACATTTTTATCCACACAAGCACTTATATGATTAATCATACGAGAATTTTGTTCCAGTTGTCTGCTAACATAATCATTAAAACTTTGTTGTTTGGCAACAAAGTTGTCAAAGTCATCTAAGCATAAGCTAGCATGTTTATCATAAGGGATATCATTCTCATTGAATCTACGAAGAGAATTTACCTCTACTACCTGTGTCGGGTTATCAAGACCATGTATCTCTTCAATAGGTTGTAGATTCTTAACATCTTCAGATTTAATACCTTTCTCTCGCATAGATTTCTTTGCTTCTTGCATATCTTCAGGACTGAGGAATAGAATACCTCTTTTCTTCGGAGTTGGCTTCGGAGGTGGTTCGGGAATAGTCCAAGCATTATCATTGCTCAAGATATTATTCAATAGAATTTCAGCTTGTTCCACATTTCGTTCCTTGAAAACACAGCCAGCACACCTATCTAGGTGGTCCCTAGAAGCATTGGTTAGTCCATTATAAAAGATATCAAGTATTTCTTTTTGCTTAAGAGGGTGATCAGGCAAGGCATTTAGTAACTGGACAAGCCTCCCCCAAGCTTGTGGGAGACTCTCTTCTTCAATTTGCACAAAGTTATTTATATCCTGCAAGGCATCTTGTTTCTTATGGGCAGGAAAATATTTCTCAAAGAAGTAGTATATCATATGCTAGGGACTACGCACACAACCAGGAGCAAGATAAGTAAACCAAGTTTTAGCATCACCCTTTAGTGAGAAAGGAAACAACTTAAGGATATAGTAATAGCGAATTTTTTCCTCATTAGTGAATAGGGTGGCAATATCATTCAGTTTAGTAAGATGTGCTACAACAGTTTCAGATTCATAACCATGAAAAGGATCGGATTCAACCAAAGTGATTAACTCAGGATCGACATAGAACTCATAATCCTTATCAGTAACAAAGATAGGTGAAGTAGCAAACTTAAGATCATATTTCATTCTAGCATTCAGAGATTTTTCTTTCCACTTGTGTAATAAATTCGCAAGATCATAGCTATCTTTACAAGGAAGAAAGTCTTCAGCTACCTCTCCTTCCATAACATAACCCTTAGGTATATTAGGCAATTCATATCTAGGAGGGCTAGGTCTAACAGGTGTAACAGTAGGTTCCATTTCAATAATTTTATCAGTTTCAGAAGTATCATTTGATCCAGTAGTAACTCTAGCAATTTTTGCATCAAGAAATTCACCAAGTGGCATATCATTACCAAGCAAAGCATCATCATAATTATCATGTATAGCAGAAGTAGCATCATCAAGCAAAAGCGACGTATTAGAATTAATAGCAGGTGGCAATGTCACAAATTTACTCATAACAGAAGGTGAATCAAGTGCAAAGCTAGATGGAAGTTCCTTACCTGTCCTCGTAGTTGAGGGCAGAACTTTAGTTCTTGGATCTCGAAAATTCTTCATAGTGATCAACAGATATAAATCCCCAGTGACTCAGAGAATAGAGCTATGCTCCCCGGCAATGGCGCCAGAAAAAGGTCTTCATAACCCACAAGTATAGGGGATCGCAACAGTTTTCGAGGGTAGAGTATTCAAGCCAAATTTATTGATTTGACACAAGGGGAGCCAAAGAATATCCTCGAGTATTAGCAGTTGAGTTGTCAATTCAAGAACACCTGAAAGATTTAGTATCCGCAGAAAAGTTTTAGTAGCAAAGTAGTATGATAGTAACAGTAGCAATACTGATTTGTGTAGCAAGTGTGACAGCAGTAGCGGTAAAGTAACTAAGCAAGGACCATTATAGGAAAAGCTCATAGGCATTGGATCGGTGATGGATGATTATGTAGGATGGCATTCATCATGTAACAGTTATAACATAGGGTGATATGTAACTAGCAACAGTTCATCAATGTAATGTAGGCATGTATTCCGTATATAGTCATATGTGCTTATGGAAAAGAACTCGCATGACATCTTTTGTCCATCCCTCCCGTGGCAGCGGGGTCCTAATGGAAACTAAGAGATATTAAGGTCTCCTTTTAATAGAGAATAGGAACAAAACATTAGTACATGGTGAATACATGGAATCCTCATACTATGGTCATCTCCGGGAGTGGTTCCGGCTATTTTTACTCCGGGGTTGCCGGGTCATAACACATAGTAGGTGACTACAACTTGCAAGATAGGATCAAGAACACACATATATTGATGAAAACATAATAGGTTCAGATCTGAAATCATGGCACTCAGGCCCTAGTGACAAGCATTAAGCATAGCAAAGTAGTAGCAACATCAATCTTGGAACAAAGTGGATACTAGGGATCAAACCCCATCAAAACTAACTCGATTACATGATAGATCTCATCCAGCCCATCACCGTCCAGCAAGCCTACGACGAGATTACTCACGAACGATGGAGAGCGTCATGAAATTGGCGATGGAGGATGGTTGATGATGACGATGGCTTTGATTTCCACTCTCCGGAGCCCAGAATGGACTCCACATCTTCCCTCCCGAGGAAGAACAGGTGGTGGCGGCGGCTCCGTATCGTAAAAAATGATGATTTCTTCTCTCTGATTTTATTCTTGGCGAAAGAGATTATATGGAGCTGGAGATGAGGTCGGAGGAGCCACGTGGGCCCCACGAGCCTACCAGGCACGGCCTAGGGGGGCGCGCCTCCTGGGCTCGTGGCCCACTGGCAGCTCCTCTTCGGTTGATTCTTTCTCCGGTATTTTTTTATATTCCATAAAAATTCCTCGTAAGTTTCCAGGTCATTCTGAGAACTTTTATTTCTGCACAAAAACAACACCATGGCAGTTCTGCTGAAAACAGCACTGGTACAGGTTAGTTTCACTCAAATCATGCAAATTAGAGTCCAAGACAAGGGCAAAAGAGTTTGGAAAAGTAGATACATTGGAGACGTATCACTTAGCGATGAGGTTTTCGTTGGGGGCGTCGAAAAGAGAGACCTTAGATGGGGTTGAGGATGCAACAGCTACATTTGCCACTGCCATCCCTTCACCACTTAAATCTTCATTATCAACATCATCATTGGAGGGATACTCTTCTTGAGGCACCAACCCCTTTTGTGGCACTTTCTTGGCAAAGTTGTTCTTGTTGGGAAATGACTTGGCTTTGTCTTTGCGAATGAGTTTGCCACCATTGTTTTCCCTCTTCTCATACAGACAGTCCGCCACAAAGTGACTCACATTGCCAAGATTATAGCAAGTCCTCACATCTTTCTTGCCCTTTGAACCACTTGAGTTGTTCTTGGAGAAGTTGGGCATTGATTTTGTCTTGTTGCCCCAAAATTGTCTAGAAGCAAGGGCCATGTACTTATGGTAAGCATACTTGGTGTCTTCGGGGAAACACTCCTCTTCTTCTTCATCATCTTCTTTGACAATACACTTGGCATTCAAAGCAAAGTTGGGTGAAGACGTCTTTGATTGTTGGGCACGAGCGAGAGCGTTGTCGGCAGTCTTGTTCAAGTTGTTCATAGCAATGAATTCATCCAACACATCACGAGATGACAAAGAGTGAAAGTCCATTCATTGACGAATAAAAAGGACATGGCCTTGTTGAATGGCATGATGGCCTTGACAAACTTCCGCTTGATCCAATTGTCATCCACATCCTTGCTACCATGATCTTGAAGAGAGACCGCAAGAGGTGTCACTCTTTGATAGGGCTCACGAGGTTCTTCATCATCAAGCATCACAAATTCATCGCACTCATCAAGAATCACTTTTAAGTTGGACCGTTGAATGCTCAAGCTACCCTTGTACATGGATACAATGTGCTCCCAACAATCCTTAGCACGAGTGAAAGGATGCAAGTGAGCAAGATCTTCGATGGGAACAACAGCTTGAAGGATGAACAAGGCGGAATGATTGAGTTAATTGTCGGCCTCTTCTCTTGGAGTGAGGTTGCTTGGATCATGAGGGTAGTACCCTAGCTCAATGATTCTGGAAAGATGTGTTGAGCTGTGATTGAAATGAGACTTGATGCGAATAACCCAATTAGAAAAATCATTTTTAACAAGCTTAGGAGGAGGGCCAAGATTAACTATATGAGGTGTGTGCACCGGTCCTCCATAGACTACAGGAGGGGGTACCAAGGCAAAAGTACCCGTCCCACTAGTTCCTTGAGGTAGCTTGTTCTTGTCATTGCTAACCCCTTCCTTTTCGGAGGGGACATCCGATGACGAGTAATTGGGATTAACCACTAACAACGGATCGGTAGGAATTTTGAGACCCTCAAGGAATTCTTCAAACATGGATGTGACCACGGTCCTCAAGGAGGATTTAAGCGAGGATATGGCCTCATTGAAATCCTGACGAGAGACCATGATCACACCCACGGCCTCGGGAAGTTCATCCGACCGCTCCCCCTCGTCAACCATACTCTTCGGGTGATGAAACCCTTAATAAAGAAACCTAATGCTGATACCAGTTGGAAGGATCGATATGGTTGACTAGAGGGGGAGGTGGTGAATAGGAAACTACCAAATTTTAACTAATTTTTTATCAAATTAGGTTTAGCAACAAATAGGTTGTCTAGATATGCAACTAGATGAGCAACCTATATGATGCTAACTATAATAACTACACAAGCAAGCAAATAATGGATAGTAGGTAAAGATTGCGCAAAGTAAACGTAAGAAGTAACCACAAGTGAAATCGATGGAGACAAGGATGTGTTATTGAAGTTCCTTCCCTTTGAGGGGAAGTACATCTCGGTTGGAGCGGTGTGGAGGCACAATGCTCCCCAAGAGGCTACTAGGGCCACCGTAACTCTCACACAATGCGATATGCCGTGATTCCACTAGTGGTGCACTTGAAGGCGGTGACCAGACCTTTACAAACAAGGTTGGGGAAATATCTACAACTTAATTGGAGGATCCCAACATCACCATGAAGCTTCACCACAATGGAGTATACCTTCAAGGTGACCTCTTCCGTCTAGGGTGCTCAAACACCCAAGAGTAACAAGATTCGCAAGCAATTAGTGGGGGAATCAACTTTCTCTTGGTGGAAATGTAGATGAAGGCCTTCTCCTCCCAACCCTCGAGCATCAACAAGAATCGATGGCTAGGGAGAGAGATTGGGCTAGAATGAGCTTAGGAGCAACTATGGAGCTTTTTGGGAAAAGAGGTACCTCTCACTAGAGAAGAAGACCCCCTTATATAGCGGGTGGGAATCTGGACGTTTTCTGGACACGAGTCGTGCATAAGCGGTAGTACCACTCGGGTGAGCAGTTCTTCCGCTTGTACGGTAGTACCGCTTTGGGGAGCGGTACTTCCGCTTGCACATATGTACTAGACATCACAGACTGCTGACAAAGTGAAGGAGGCGGCAGTTCTGCCAGAGCGATACTACTGCTCCCATAAGCGGTACTTCCGCTTAACGTTGTAGGATGCCCAGTCTCAGCAAATATGAGGAGGGCAGTGCGTCAATGCCGCCCAGAGTGGTACTTCCGCTTTTAACTGTCGCTCATAGTTTGCTTGAGTGTCGAAGTAGCCAGAGAGCAATTTTAAGCAGAAGTTAGACCGGCAGGGCAGGGCGATAGTATCACGCAAAACGGTACTACCGCGCGGCCCCACGCGATACTTCCGCTCAAAATGGCGAGACCACCAAAGAGAATAAAATAAGTGGTAGTATCCCGGTACTGCAAGGTGGTAGTAATGCAGAAGGGTTACTACCGCTTCTTGGAGCGGTACTTCCGCTTATGTTATGACTCAGGACAAAGAAGGATAGAAGCTCCATTGTGCCGGGAAAAAGGGGGGAAGATGCAAATGTGTACATGATTTATTCTCCTAATCTTTCCTAGAGCGGACCCCCTCTTGATAATACGGATTTTCCTATGACTCACGTCCACCAACACTAAGTCAAATAGAAAAATACAGTCTTCTCGTTTCACAACAGAGGGGAACAATAACCGTCTCGTGCCACTTGATAATCTCTGAAAGCTCAATGCACACGATTAGTCCACAAGGATATTGTCATCAACCACCAAAATCACTTAGGGTGAAATATGCTCTTACAATCTCCCCCTTTTTGGTGGGTTGATGACAACACGGGATTTGCCAAAATGATAAGCAGTAAGATATAGACAAACCCGACATCTACCAAATATAGAGAGGCTACCCCTAGATGTGTGCATTATTTTAATATGCCTTAGGAATGCAAAGTGCACACACTAGGATCAATACCCCCCCCCCCCTATATCTTATAGACACGGCCAAGACCTTACATCTACAGAATAAGAGTTATAAGCAGGCAAGAAAGGCAAATCTCATAAAGGAAGAAATGTAGACATAACAAGATAGGATAGATAGCATGTCTTACACCATATATTAGTACTCACAGGTCTGGACCATGTAAACCAAAGCAAGCAAATAAATGACTTCACGAGAGAGAAAATGCGCAATAAATAAAACACTCGTGACTCAGTGGCGCAACAAGCAAATCCCTAATCACTCTCCCCTCTCTGGCATTGAGACACCAAAAGGGGCATAGAGGGCTAAAGCACGAGAAGGTGATGGAAGCCCACGAGATCAGTCCTTCTCCTCATCATCCTCATCAGTGGCAACAAGAACATCCTCGTCTGGCTCAGCCCACTGATAGTGCTCCTGGATCCATGCCTCCTCATCAGTAATCCGGTCCTTAGACCCACTGTCAACTGCAAGGCCAATCTTCCTCATAATGATCTTGTCACGACTGCGAGCCTTCTTAGCTTCAACACATGCCTTATACTGTCCCTTGACCTGGAAGCAAATAAGGTTCTTCATCTTCGTCTTCAGCTTGGCAGCCCATGAAGTAACTTGCTCAGATGAAGGAACATAAGTGTCATCAGCAAAGTCTGGCTCTGGCTCATCACTAGAATCAGTGGAAGCAATCTCGGGAACCGTAGGTGCAACGCCCTAGTTCTCCTTCACATGAAGCTTAAAAATACCGTGGGACACCATGTGATCTGAAGCAAGGGCCTCACCAGGGAACGAAGCAGCCCATCTATCCTCATTGAGTTTAAAGAGATAAGGGTCATAGATGGGCACCTTCCGGTCAAGGATAGCAGACCGAAACTCCTTCCACATGATGTGGGAAATATCCAAAGTAGAGTCACGGCCACGGTCCATATGGCATAACAATAGAAGATTCACAAGACAAGGGTGAACCTAATCCTTTTTCCCAACACGAGGAAACAGATTTTTGCAGAAGATACGATGCATAATGTCAAGAAATGGAATGAGCTCAGTGCGAGTGCTCTTAGCAGTCCAAACCACCCCGGATTAGCGAATAAGCTTGGACTTGTGAATTGACTGCTCTGTAGTATGTGGCCTTAGTCCAGTAGGCACATCCAGACCCTGACCAGTAATGCCCAGAGAATTCATGAAGGTCTTCCAGTTGGAGTGCAAAACTCGGTTGCCAGTCATCCAAGTCAATTTGCGCTCCTCATCAGAATGAAAGTGAACAGTGGCATAGAATTGAGCCACAATCTCGCAATCGAAGTCCTTGTTAAAGTTGATGATGGGAAACAGACCCCATTGAGCACATAGAGCCCGATCCTCAGCAAAGTAGGCAGAGTGGAGGTTGTTGTCCATGTGCCCCGTGTCAATGGACTTGGCACCAGGCACATAGAGATTGGTCTTGTGCTTCAGGACCCCCACGTAAATAAGAGATTGTTCCCTAGTCCAAAAGGGACGCCCAGCCAGTGCCGCGTCCTGAGGATGGAGATATGGGTTGTGCTGCCGAAACTCCACAAACTCCTTGTTAGACATATCTGCAGGACTCTTGGCTGCCTTCTTGCTAGCAGTCCGCTTCACCTGTTGCTGAGATGGTTGAGCACTAGAACCAGCCCCTGCATCTTCAGATGTGCGAAACCTCTTGGAACCACCCTTCCATTCAGGATTCATGCGACAAGGAGGAGCAGAGCTGACATCACCTAAAACTCAGAAAGGAAGAGCAAGAAGGGACAAGCAAATGTAAACATCATACATACGGTTCTGGTGCACTAGAGGTAGTACCGTGCAGCTTGCGCGATACTTTCGCTAGAGCGGTAATACAATGCTGCATGGGCGGTACTTCCGCTTAGGCGGAAGTATTGTGCATGCAACAGCAGTAGTACTGCTCGGGTGGTGGAACAAGCTTCATCGCACGGGGACTATAGTAGTAGTGACATAGAACCCAACAAACTCGAGTGCCATCTACCATACTCCTATCTAGCATTCATCTCACGTCCTACTCATGCCAAGATTGAACCAGAATTCAAGAGAGAAAACACAAGCATTGCCCTAGATATAGGATTCAAGAAACCAAGACAAAAGAGAAGACGATCGAGGGTAATACGGGGGTCCATGGCACGAGGAGGAGATCGGGATCAACCCCACCGGAAGGAAATCCGAAGGACGACACAGAATGGGAGATCTGGAGCCGGCCTCCGGGGGAGTTTCGGTCGCAAAAGCCAAAGAAGTAGTAGTGAATGGGTATGGGGGGAGTTCGAACTCTCCCAGCCCTCTACTTGAACCATCCGGGAGCCCCCGAAGCAGTAGTACCGCTGGCATGAGCTGTACTGTTGGGGAACGTTCCATGGGAAAAAATTCCTACGCACATAGAAGATCTATCCATGGTGATGAGAATCTATGAGAGGAGATATTGGATCCACATACCCTTGTAGATCGCTAAGCGGAAAGTGTTAAGAAATGCGGTTGATGTAGTCGAAAGTCTTCGCGATCGAAATCGCAATCGTCCCACGAACCGTCCCGATCTAGTGCCAAACGGATGGCACCTCCATGTTCAGCACACGTACAGCTCGATGACAATCTTCGCCTTCTTGATCTAGCAAGAGGGAGCGGAGAGGTAGATGATTTCTCCAGCAGCACGACGGCATGGAGAAGGTGGTGGTGGAGCTGATCCGGCAGGGCTTCGCCGAGCATCGCCGAAGCAATCTAGAGGAGAAACAGATCTAGAGGAGAGTGGGCAGCACATGGCTATTTTTAGGTGTGTGGCTGCCCTCAAAACCTCTAGTATATATAGGAGGGAGGGGCAAGGGGTGGCGCCTCAAAGGGGAGGAGTCCCGCTCCAATTGGGTGTGGGGAGAGAAGGAGTCCTACTCCAATTAGGACTCCCTCCCCACTTGGTCTCCTCCACCTCTTGCGCAAGAGCCCTTAGGGGTCGGCTGCCCAACCCACGAGGGGCTGGTGCGCCATCTATAAGGCTCATGTGGCCCCTCAGGGTGGGTGCCCCCCCCCTGGTGGACCCCGGAGCTCATTCGTCACTCTCGGTACACTACCGGTAATGCCCGAAACCTTTCCGGAACCCGTATACCTCTTTCCTATATATAAATCTTTGTTTTCGAACCATTCCAGAACTCCTCATGACGTCCGGGATCTCATCCGGGACTCCAAACAACCTTCGGTCACCAACATACATAACTCAACTATACCGAAACGTCACCGAACGTTAAGAATGCAGACCGCGCAGGTTCGAGAACTATGCAGACATGAACGAGACACCTCTATGGTCAATAACCAATAGCGGGATCTGGATGCCCATACTGGTTCCTACGTATTCTACGAATATCACTATAGGTTGAACCACAATTTCAAGGATTCAATCAATCCCGTATGCAGTTCCCTTTATCCTTCGGTATGTTACTTGCCCGAGATTTGATCGTCGGTATCTCTATACCTAGTTCAATCTCGTTACCGGCAAGTCTCTTTACTCGTTTCATAATACAAGATCCTGTGGCTAAATTGTAGTCACTATTCTTGCAAGGCTCATTGTGATGTAGTATTACCGAGTGGGATAACTCTCTGTCACACGGAGTAACAAATCCTAGTCTTGTTCCATCCCAACTCAACAGACACCCTTGGAGATACCTGTAGAGCATCTTTATAGTCACCCAGTTACATTGCAACGTTTGATACACACAAGGTATGTTGGGGAACGTTGCATGGGAAACAAAAAATTTCCTACGCACACGCAGATCTATCCATGGTGATGAGAATCTACGAGAAGGAGAGTTCATCTACATACCCTTGTAGATTACTAAGCGGGAAGCGTTAAGTAACGCGGTTGGTCTAGTCGAACGTCTTCGCGATCCAAATAGCCATGCGTCCCGCGATCCAATCACGATCTGTCCCGCGATCTAATCAACATCCGTCATGCGAACTTGATCACGATCCGTCCCACGAACTTGATCACGATCCTTCCGATCTAGCGGCGAACGTACGGCACCTCCGCGTTCAGCACACGTACAGCTTGATGACAATCTCCGCCGCCTTGATCCAGCAAGAGAGAGCGGAGAGTTAGAAGAGTTCACCGGCAGCGTGACGGCGCTCCGGCGATGGTGGTGGAGCAATTCCGGTAGGGCTTCACCTAAGCACTGCAGAAATCCGATCTAGAGGAGAAACTATGCGCCGGAGGACCGGGTAGCACGTGGCTGAAAAACTAGAGCAAAACCCTAGAAATCCACCAGTATATATAGGAGGAGAAGAGGAGAGGCTCGGCTCCCTCCTTGGGTTTGGCCGAACCTACTAGGTTTGGAGGACTCCTCCTCCAATCCTAATAGGACTAGGATTGCTCCTTTTTTTGCCTTTTTCCACCATTTAGTGTCCATCACATCATTCTCCTAATGATGTGATCCTGTTATCAAATGACATCTCATGTCAATGGCTAGGAAACCTTGACCATCTTTGATCAACGAGCTAGTTCACTAGAGGCATACTAGGGATAGTGTGTTGTCTATTTACCCACACATGTAATGTGTTTCCAATCAATACAATTATAGCATGGATAATAAATGATTATCATGAACAAGGAAATATAATAATAAACACTTTATTTATTGCCTCTAGGCCATATTTCCAATAGTCTCCCACTTGCACTAGATTCAATAATCTAGTTCACATCACTATGTGATTTACATGGTAATGAATCGAACACCCATGCAGTTCTGGTGTTGATCATGTTTAGCCCTTGGAAGAGGTTTAGTCAATGGGTCTGCAGCATTCAGATCCGTGTGCACTTTGCAAATATTTATGTCCTTCTCCTCAATGTAATACCGGATGGAGTTCAAGCGTCGCTTTATGTGTCTGGTCCTCTTGTGAAAACTTGGTTCCTTGGCTAGAGCAATCGCACCAGTGTTGTCACACAACAGGTTCATTGGATTCAGTGCACTAGGCACTACTCCAAGATCTGTCATGAACTGCTTCATCCAGACACCTTCCTTCGCCGCCTCTGAGGCTGTGATGTACTCCGCTTCGCACGTAGAATCATCTACCACGCTTTGCTTGGAACTGCACCAGCTCACCGCTCCCCCATTAAGAATAAATACATATCTGGTTTGCGACTTAAAGTCATCCGGATCAGTGTCAAAGCTTGCATCGACGTAACCCTTTACGACGAGCTCTTCATCACCTCCATAAACAAGAAACATTTCCTTAGTCCTTTTCAGGTACTTAAGGATATTCTTGACCGCTTGCCAGTGCTCCATTCCAGGATCACTTTGAAACCTTCCGGCCATACTTATGGCAAGGCTGACATCGGGTCTTGTGCACAGCATTGCATACATGATAGAGCCTATGGCTGAAGCATAGGGGATGACACTCATCTTTTCTCTATCTTCTGCAATCACTGGGCATTGAGTCTTACTCCACTTCACACCTTGTAACATAGGCAAGAACCCTTCTTGGACTGATCCATTTTGAACTTATTCAAAACTTTATCAAGGTATGTGCTCTGTGAAAGTACTATTAAGCGTCTCGATCTATCTCTATAGATCTTAATGCCTAATATGAAAGCAACTTCTCCTAGGTCCTTCATTGAAAAACTCTTGTTCAAATATTCCTTCACGCTTTCCAGCATTTCTTTATTGTTTCCAATCAGTAATATGTTATCCACATATAATATTAGAAACGCTATAGAGCTCCCACTCACTTTCTTGTAAATACAAGCTTCTCCATCAACTTGTATAAACTCAAACGCTTTGATCACCTCATCAAAGAGCTTATTCCAACTCCGAGATGCTTGCACCAGTCCATAAATGGATCGCTGGAGTTTGCAAACTTTGTCAACATTCTCTGGATCAACAAAACCTTCGGGTTGCATCATATACAACTCTTCCTCAAGGAAACCGTTGAGGAACATTGTTTTGACATCCATCTGCCAAATTTCATAGTTGAAATAAGCAGCTATTGCCAACATGATTCTGACAGACTTAAGCATCGCTATGGGTGAGAATATCTCATCGTAGTCAACTCCTTGAACTTGTGAAAAACCCTTTGCCACAAGTCGAGCTTTATAGACAGTGGTATTACCGTTCGCGTCTGTCTTCTTCTTAAAGATCCATTTGTTCTGAATGGCCTTCCGCCCTTCAGATAATACTTCCAAAGTCCATACTTTGTTTTCGTACATGGATCCCATCTCGGATTTCATGAACTCTAACCATTTCTCAGAATCCGGGCCCATCACTGCTCCTCCATAGCACGTAGGTTCATTGTTGTCCAACAACATGACCTCTAAGACAGGGTTGCCGTACCACTTAGGATTAGTACGCGCCCTTGTCAACCTACGAGGTTCAATAGTAGCTTGATCCGAAGCTTCATGATCATCATCATTAACTTCCTCTTCTACCTTCGTAGGTTCCACAGAAACAACTTTCTACGTTGTGCTACTTCCTGGTTGAAGTAAAGGTTCAATAACCTCATCAAGCTCTATCTTCCTCCAACTCAATTCTTTCGAGAGAAACTCTTTCTCAAGAAATGTTCCGTTCTTAGCGACAAACACTTTGCCTTCGGATCTGAGATAGAAGGTATACCCAACTGTTCTTAGGGTATTCTATGAAGATGCATTTGTCCGCCTTGGGTTCGACCTCATTAGGTGAAAACATTTTCCACACAAGTGTTGCAGCCCCAAATATTTAAGAAATGACAGCTTAGGTTTCTATCAAACCATAATTCACACGGTGTCATCTCAATGGACTTAGATGGTGCCCTATTTAAAGTGAATGTAGTTGTCTCTAATGCATAACCCCAAATTACAGTAGTAAAATGATAAGAGACATCATAGCACGCACCATATCCAATAGAGCATGACTATGACGTTCGGACACACCATCACACTATGGTGTTCCAGGTGGCGTTAGTTGTGAAACAAATTTCACATTGTCTTATGTTGTATGCCAAACTCGTAACTCATATATTCACCTCCACGATCATGTCGCAGTCATTTTTATCTTGTCACGATGATCTTAAACTTCACTCTGAATTTTCTTGAACCTTTCAAACGATTCAGACTTGTGTTTCATTAAGTAAATATACACTATATCTACTCAAATCATCAGTGAAGGTAAGAAAATAATGATATCCACTGCACGCTACAAGACTTACTGGATTGCATACATCAACATGTATCATTTCCAATGAAACACTTGCCCGCTCAACGGGGTTTATAGTCATCTTGCCCAAGAGGCATGGTTCGCATGTCTCAACCGATTCGAAATCGAATGAGTCCAAAGATCCATCAGCATGGAGTTTCTTCATGCGCTTTATACCAATATGACATTCAGCAGCAGTGCGACAAGTATGTGGTACTATCATTATTAACTGTGTATCTTTTGACATCAATGTTATGAACATGTGTATTATTACGATCAAGATTTCAACAAACCGTTCTCACTGGGTGCATGACCATTGAAGGTATTATTCATGTAAACAGAATAACCATTGTTCTATAACTTAAATGAATAACCGTATTGCAATAAACATGATCTAATCATGTCCATGCTCAACGCAAAACACCAAATAACATTTATTTAGGTTCGTCACTAATCCTGAAGGTAGAGAGAGCGTGCGATGTTGATCACATCAACCTTGGAAACATTTCCAACACATATCGTCACCTCACCCTTAGCTAGTTCTCCGTTTATTCTGTAGCTTTTATTTCGAGTTACTAACATTTAGCAACCGAACCAGTATCCAATACCCAGGTGCTACTAGGAGTACTAGCAAGATACACATCAATAACTCGTATATCAAATATACTCTGTCGATGTTGCCAACCTTCTTATCTACCAAGTATCTAGGGTTGTTCCGCTTCAGCGACCGCTCACCTCATAACAGAAGCACTTAGTCTCGGGTTTGAGTTCAACTTTGG
This sequence comes from Hordeum marinum, assembly GCA_022496015.1. Lineage (NCBI taxonomy): Eukaryota > Viridiplantae > Streptophyta > Magnoliopsida > Poales > Poaceae > Hordeum > Hordeum marinum. The sequence goes on along the minus strand of CM039677.1, from coordinate 2,632,455 downwards.
GTTGCTTCACTGGAGCAGCAACTGACTTGTTATCCATGAAGTTTCCCTCCTTGCTCTTGCCCTTCTCGAAACTAGTGGTTTGATTAACCATCAACACTTGACGCTCCTTCTTGATTTCTACCTTCGCGGTGTCAAACATCGCGAACAGCTCAGGGATCAATAATTCTATCCCTAGCGTTTTATAGTTCATCACTAACTTCTAGTAGCTTTAGTGACAGTGACTTGGAGAACTATATCAATCACTATCTTATCTGGAAGATCAACTCCCACTTGATTCAAGCGATTGTAGCACCCAGACAATTTGAGCACATTCTCAACGATTGAGCTATTCTCTTTCATCTTGCAGGCAAAGAATCTTGTTGAAGATCTCATATCTCGCAACACGGGCACGAGCCTGAGATCCTAATTTCAGCTCTTAGAAACATCTCATATGTTTCGTGACATTCAAAACGTTTTGGAGCCTCAATTCTAAGCTGTAATGCATGACGCACTAAACTATCAAGTAGTCATCAGGACGTGCCTGTCAGATGTTCACAACATCTACAGACGACGCTCGAGGGGTTGGCTCAACGAGCGGTGCATAAAGGACACAAGCCTTCTCTGCAGCAATGAGGACAATCCTCAGATCATGGACCCAGTCCGCAATATTGCTACGATCATCTTTTAACTCTATTTCTCTAGGAACATATAAAAATACAAGGGAGCTACAACGTGAGCTAGTAATCTACAATATAATTTGCAAAAACACTTTGACTATGTTCATGATAATGAGTTCAATTAATCATATTACTTAAGAACTCCCACTCAAATTGACATCCCTCCGGTCATTCGAGGAATACATGATCCAAATTCACCAACTCAAGTCCGATCATCACGTGAGTTGAGGTGGCTGCAGTGGTGAACATCATCATGTTGATCATATCTACTATATGACTCATGTTCGACCTTTCGGTCTCTTGTGTTCCGATGCCATGTCTGTACATGCTAGGCTCGTCCAGTTTAACCCGAGTGTTCTGCATGTGCAACACTGGCTTGCACCCGTTGTATGTGAATGTAGAGTCTATCACACCCGATCATCACGTGGTGTCTCGACACGACGAACTTTCGCAACGGTGCACACTCGGGGAGAACACAATTTAACTTGAAATTAAGTGAGGGATCACCTTATAATGCTACCGTCGTCCTAAGCAAAACAAGGTGCATAAAAGGATTAACATCACATGCAAATCATAAGTGACATGATATGGCCATGAACTTGTGCTTTTGATCTCCATCTAGAAAGCACCGGCATGATCTCCATCGTCACCGGCAGGACACCATGATCTCCATCATCTTGATCTCCATCAACGTGTCGCCATTTGGGGTTGTCACACCCTGCATGCTTCTACTACTATTGCTACCGTTTAGCGATAAAGTAAAGGATTACATAGCGCTTAATGATTGACACGCAGGTCATACAATAATTGATGACAACCCGATGGCTCCTGCCGGTTGCCATATTCAACGACATGCAAGTCGTGGTAATCTATACATCACATGATCATCTCATACATCACATATATCACATCATGTAATTGGCCATATCATATCACAACATACCCTGCAAAAACAAGTTAGACATCCTCTAATTGTTGTTGCATGTTTTACGTGGCTGCTATGGGTATCTAGCAAGAACAATTCTCACCTACGCACAAACCACAACGGTGATACACTAGTTGCTTTTCAACCTTCTCAAGGACCACCTTTGTCGGATCCGATCCAACTAAAGTGAGAGAAACTGTCACCTACAAGCCATCTATGCAACAAGTTGCGGTTGAGGGAACCGGTCTCTCGTAAGCGTACGAGTAATGCTGGTCAGGGCCGCTTCATCTCACAATACCGCTAAATCAAAATCCGACCAAGGGAGGAAGCAATCTAAGCATCAACGCCCAAAAACCTTTTGTATTCTACTCGAGATCTCATCGACACATAGACCTAGCTCTGATGCCACTGTTGGAAAACGTCGCATGGGAAACAAAAAAATTCCTACGCACACGCAGATCTATCCATGGTGATGAGCATCTATGAGAGGGAGAGTGGATCTACATACCCTTGTAGATCGCTAAGCGGGAAGTGTTAAGAAACGCGGTTGGTGTAGTCGAACATCTTCGCGATCCAAATCGCCGAGCGTCCCGCGATCTCATCATGATCCGTCCCGCGATCCAATCACGATCCGTCCCGTGAACTCATCACGATCTTGATCACGATCTGTCCCGCGAACTCATCACGATTTGTTCTGCGATCTCATCACGAACTGTCTCGCGATCTCGATCACGGTCCTTCCGATCTAGCGTCGAACGAACGGAAACTCCGCGCTCAGCACACGTGCAGCTTGATGACGATCTCCGCCGTCTTGATCCAGCAAGAGAGAGTGGAGAGGTAGAAGAGTTCACCGGCAGCGTGACGGCGCTCCGGTGATGGTGGTGGAGCAATTCCGGCACGGCTTCGCCTAAGCACTGCAGAAATCCAATCTAGAGGAGCACCGGTGGAACGGGTAGCACGTGGCCGTAAAAACTATTGCAAACCCCTAAAATCCACCGGTATATATTAGAGGACAGGAGGAGAGGCTGGCGCAAGGAAAAAACTCCTATAGGAGTCGGCCGAAGTGGGAGGTGGAGGAGGACTCTCCTCCTCCACTCCTAGTAGGACTAGGACTCTTCCTTTTTGCCTTTTTTCCACCTTTTTCCTTTGGGTTTCTTTCTTCCAGCCACATGGGCCTATTGTGGTTGTTCCACCAGCCCACTAAGGGCTGGTTATTACTTTCCCACAGCCCATGAAGCCTCTTGGGTCGAAATACCACTCCCGAAGGTCTCTCGGTACACTGCCGGCACTCCCGGTACACTACCGATAAGCCCGGAACTTTTCCGGCGACCAAAACAGGACTTCCTATATATGAATCATTACCTCCGGACCATTCCGGAGCTCCTCGTGACGTCCAGGATCTCATCTGGGACTCCAAACAAACTTCGGTCACCACCATTCAGAACTCTATACTACCGAAACGTCACCAAACCTTAAGTGTGCAGACCCTGCGGGTTCGAGAACTATGTAGACATGACCGAGACACCTCTACGGTCAATAACCAATGGCGGGACCTGGATGTCCACATTGGTTCCTACATATTCCGCGAAGATCTTTATCGGTCGAACCTCTATGTCAAGGATTCAGTTAATCCTGTATTATGTTCCCTTTGTTCTTCGGTATGTTACTTGCCCGAGATTCGATCGTCGGTATCTCCATACCTATTTCAACCTCGTTACCGCCAAGTCTCTTTACTTGTTCCGTAATACAAGATCCCGCAACTAGCAATTAGTCACATTGCTTGCAAGGCTCATTGTGATGTTGTATTACCGAGTGGGCCCCGAGATACCTCTCCGTCACACGGAGTAACAAATCCCAGTCTCGATCCATGCCAACTCAACAGACACCATCGGAGATACCTGTAGAGCACCTTTATAGTCACCCAGTTACGTTGCGACGTTTGATACACACAAGGCACTCCTCCGATGTCTGTGAGTTGCATGATCTCATGGTCATAGAAACACATACTTGACATGCAGAAAACAGTAGCAATAAACTGACACGATCATATGCTACGTTTGTAGTTTGGGTCTTGTCAATCACATCATTCTCCTAATGATGTGATCCCGTTATCAAATGACATCTCATGTCCATGGCTAGGAAACCTTAACCATCTTTTGATCAACGAGCTAGTCTATTAGAGGCATACTAGGGACATGGTTTTGTCTATGTATCCACACATGCATTTAAGTCTCCGATCAATACAATTATAGCATGCATAATAAACGATTATCATGAATAAGGAAATATGATAATAACTAATTTATTATTGCCTCTAGGGCATATTTCCAACATTTTGCTCTAGTGCTTCACTTAAATCTTTGTAGAGCATGGCGGTGTCATATTTTGTACAAATAAAAACTCTCGATCTTCACTTATATCATTTTGAGTGTGCTCTCTCTAAGTAACTTGGTAATTGGCATGTGTTATGAAATTAGTCCTAAATATGATAGGCATCCAAAGAGGATATAATAAAAAAATTCATATTCAAGTGCATTGATTAGTAAGAGAAGTTTGATTCCTCGCGATTAGTTTTGAGATATGGAGGTGATAATATTAGAGTTATGATAGTACGGTGTTGTGAATCTAGAAATACTTGTGTTGAGGTTAGTGATTCCCGTAGCATGCACGTATGGTGAACCGCTATGTTAGGAAGTTGGAGCATAATTGATTTATTGATTGTCATACTTTGTGTGGCGGTCGGGATCGCGTGATGGTTAACTCCTACCAACCCTTCGCCTAGGAGTATGCGTTTAGCACTTTTGTTTCGATTACTAATAAAACTTTTGCAATAAGTATATGAGTTCTTCATGACTAATGTGAGTCCATGGTATAGATGCACTCTCACCATTTGCAAAAAAATACTATTTTTTAAAGTATTTTATTCGGCGTTACAAAAATGTTCATGTTTTAAGAAATATTTTTCTAAAAATTTCGATATATAATATGCCTATATAAAATGTTCTCCTATTTTTCTTTATTTGTTTTTTGTTTGCTGTTTTTTTTAAAAAAAAACAAGAAACACTGTTCATTTCGGACACTGTTCATCCGAAATAAAAAACAAATGGGCTGAGCCCATGTGCATGGCCGGCTGATAAGCCCATGTGGCCCTCTTCTTCTCTCTTTTTCTATTTTAGTCCCACATCGCTTAGCTTTGGACGTTTGCACCTTCCTTCCACCTATAAATATAGACCCATAGGTGCACCCAAAATTCATCCACTTCAGGTTGAATCGAATCGTTTCGGTTTGACTAGCTTTATAAAAAAAATATTCTTCTCTCCAGCGGGATTTCTGGAAGTCGTCTCCTCTTTGGATTTATATCTTCTCTGCATATAAAGGTATTCTCTTCGTATTTTCTTTTATACTCCTGTAGTTTAATATCCCTAGACTAGTATTTCTATAGTAGTATATGGTAGAGTAATTAGATTATTAATTAGTCTCCGTATTTACTCATTAGTCCTAGAATTATTTTAGACATAGCATTTTTCCTCCGTAAAACAGCTTGACCCACATTTTTGAAATAGCCATAACTTTTTACTCGTTTATTAGAATTAGATGAAACCAACGTCTAGATTTTCGTCTTGACCTCACCTATCCAATCAACCTATCACGTCAACTTTTTCAAAATTCAAAATTTCGAAATTTATTCAGATTTATATTCAAACTTCTTTTGATCATATCTTTTTATCCGTAGCTTCGTTTCCGATGAATCCAATTGCGTCGGATCCGTATCAAAGTAATCCTTCCATTCACATCATTAGTGTTATCGTTTCAACATATAATTTTGATCTTGCTCATACTTCTCTATTAGTTCCCAAAATGTGTTCACACACTGTACTAAGCTAACTCAATGCCATATCGAATTGCTTATAACTTTTGATCCGTCATTCTGAACCTAGTAATTCTTTTTATACACGTTCATATTGACTTCCCATATATAGTAACATCATTAATTTAAATCTTTGAAACTTTCAAATTTGAGCGATTCAATTTGAATCCGAACCTTCATTTGTTCATATCTTGCAAACTATAACACCTTTTCAATTGATTCCTTTTGCCCCTAAATACTCGTGTCATATATTTCTATTCATAACCATCGTACTTCGGTTCAACATCTTTTGACCCTTCCGAATTCAAAATTCAATTCATACTTAAATTCACTATAACTTGTGTTGTAGTGTTCCATTTCAATTAATTCTTTTTGAACATTCATGTTGTTCTCCCCATACCTTGGATCGACTTCCGTAGTCTCTCCAACCTAAGCTTATATAGCAATAGTTCATCATTCATTAACTAGTTTGAGTTGATTCCTTCACCTTTCACCTTACAACCCCATAAGAACCTATCTTTTCTTATTAAACCTAGTATGTTGTTATTTTCGCACCAAGACATGTTTTGTTCTTGCGTTTTTCAGTTCTTTGTTTTGGCATGAATGTTTATTGAATGTTATTTGCTTACGATAGATTTTCATCGGAGAGTGACGAATAGTCTATCAGTTACTTCTGAGAGCGATATTATTCTTCATCAACAGTACAGGCAAGTTCACTTTGACCATTTTGTTCATACCTACGTTTTATTGCATGTAGTGACATCATTCAACAAATCCCTCCCGTAGTGTTATTGAAATTCTTGTAGTTGAGTAGAATGCATGAGGTAGGAACCCACCACTTGTTACTAAAGCCCCGGGAACACTAGTTAGTGCAATGCTATGCTAAAGTAGACGGGGTCTGGTATGAGTGTTCGTGAGTGGTGTGAAGAAGGACTCCACGTCAAAACGACGACTTCATGAAGGCTTCTTCAAGACCTGCATATTCAAGACCTCAAGACTTCGAGACTCGAGAAACAAGTTTTTCAATACACACTACTGGGTGAGGGATGGTTGAAACGGTACCCTGGAGAAAAACCAGTGGATTTGCCTAGGTGTTGCTGGAGATGGCCAGTATTCACGCGGAAAGCCTCACCCAGACTCAAAGAGAAGGATGAATACTTCATGCCCGGAAGATTACCTGTGTAGCCACAAGTCATTATGGGCTCTGGCTTGGTTGATCTTTGTTATGACTCTGCTGGGCAGTGCTACGAGATGTAGTCGACGTTATGATTGGATGGGCACTGTCGGACAGTCAGGGAAACACTTTGAAAGACCATGTTTCGTTCATCCTGTTCTCAAACACCAGGCAATGCGAGGACTTACCAGGAGGGAACGAATCTTGTGGGTAAAGTACACAACACTCTGTAGAGTTAAACCTAATCGATTAGTCATGTCCCCGGTTACGGACAATTTGAGCTTCTAGACTTGGATCTATCTCTGAACTCTCAACACTGGACTGATAACTAATTGTGGGCAACTTATGATACTTATGGGCATTGAGACATTGGTTGGCGAAACCATGTCATGATAGGTAACTCTATAGTGAAATTCCTGATATTCCTTTGTTGTAGGAAAGTAAATTCAGCTTTTACGCAAAAACTTAGACACAGAGCCACAAAGCCTTTGCATATAGATTAGTCTTTATTCTTCTGTTTTACTATGGTGATCTTGCCAGTACATTCAATGTACTAACCTATATGGTTGCTGTTGGTAGACATATTAGTAAATCAAAATTTTCCTACGTTCACCAAGATCTATCTATGGAGAAACCAGCAACGAGAGGGGAGAGATTGCATCTTCATACCTTTGAAGATCGCTAAGCGGAAGCGTTACAAGAACGCGGTTGATGGAGTCGTACTCGCAGCGATTCAGATCGCGGTAGATCCGATCAAGTGCCGAACGGACGGCACCTCCGCGTTCAACACACGTGCAGCCCGGTGACGTCTCGTACGCCTTGATCCAGCAAGGAGGAAGGAGAGGTTGGGGAAGAGCTCCAGCAGCAGCACGACGGCGTGGTGGTGGTGGAGTAGCAAGGTATCCCGGCAGGGCTTCGCCTAAGCACTGCGGAGGAGGAAGAAGCAGAATAGGGCTGCAGCGAGAGAGAAAGACTTCGTCATCTCAAACCTGCCCAAACCCTTGCATATATATAGGAGGAAGGAGAGGGAGGGCTGGCTTGGCCCCTCCTCCAAGGAGGAGGGATTCGGCCGAAGTGGGGGGAGAGTCCTCCTCCCACACGGGAGGTGGATCTCCCCCTTTTAAATCCCTTTTGCCTCTATCTCCAGATCCCTAGCGCATGGGCCCTTTCTAGAAGGTATTGGCTGGCCCAATATGGGCTGGCACACCTCCTCTAAGGGCCCATGAGGTCCTTTGGTCGTCACCCCCTCCCGGGGGTCCTCCGGCACCCTCCCGGCACTCCCGGTACAATACCGATGAGCCCGAAAACTTTCCGGTGACCAAAACTGGACTTCCTATATATCAATCTTTACCTCCGGACCATTCCGGAGCTCCTCGTGACGTCCGGGATCTCATCCGGGACTCCGAACAACCTTCGGTAATCACGTATACCTTTTCCCTATAACCCTAGCGTCATCGAACCTTAAGTGTGTAGACCCTACGGGTTCGGGAGACACGTAGACATGACCGAGACACCTCTCCGGCCAATAACCAACAGCGGGATCTGGATACCCATGTTGGCTCCCACGTACTCCACGATGATCTCATCGGATGAACCACGATGTCAGGGATTCAATCAATCCCGTATACAATTCCCTTTGTCTATCGGTATGGTACTTGCCCGAGATTCGATCGTCGGTATCCCCATACCTTGTTCAATCTCGTTACCGGCAAGTCTCTTTACTCGTTCCGTAATACATCATCCCGTGACTAACTCCTTAGTCACATTGAGCTCATAATGATGATGTCTTACCGAGTGGGCCCAGAGATACCTCTCCGTCACACGGAGTGACAAATCCCAGTCTCGATTCGTGTCAACCCAACAGACACTTTCGGAGATACCCGTAGCGTACCTTTATAGCCACCCAGTTACGTTGTGACGTTTGGCACACCCAAAGCATTCCTACGGTATCCGGGAGTTACACAATCTCATGGTCTAAGGAAATGATACTTGACATTGAAAAGCTTTAGCAAACGAACTACACGATCTTGTGCTATGCTTAGGATTGAGTCTTGTCCATCACATCATTCTCCTAATGATGTGATCCCGTTATCAACGACATCCAATGTCCATGGTCATGAAACCGTGACCATCTATTGATCAACGAGCTAGCCAACTAGAGGCTCACTAGGGACATGTGATGGCCTATGTATTCACACATGTATTACGGTTTCTGGTTAACACAATTGTAGCATGAATAATAGACAATTATCATGAACTAGGAAATACAATAATAACCATTTTATTATTGCCTCTAGGGCATATTTCCAACAGTCTCCCACTTGCACTAGAGTCAATAATGTAGTTACATTGTGATGAATCGAACACCCATAGCGTTCTGGTGTTGATCATGTTTTGCTCGTGAGAGAGGTTTAGTCAACGGATCTGCGACATTCAGATCCGTATGCACTTTACAAATATCTATGTCTCCCTCCTGAATGTAATCACGGATGGAGTTGAAGCGGCGCTTGATGTGTCTTGTCTTCTTGTGAAACCTGGGCTCCTTCGCAAGGGCAATAGCTCCAGTGTTGTCACAGAGTAGAGTCATCGGGCCCGACGCATTTGGAATCACTCCTAGGTCGGTGATGAACTCCTTCATCCAGACTCCCTCCTTTGCTGCTTCCGAAGCAGCTATGTACTCCGCTTCACATGTAGATGCCGCCACGACGCTTTGCTTGCTGCTACTCCAGCTGACTGCCCCTCCATTCAAAATATACACGTATCCGGTTTGCGACTTAGAGTCGTCCGGATCTGTGTCGAAGCTAGCGTCGACGTAACCCTTTACGACGAGCTCTTCGGCACCTCCATATATGAGAAACATGTCCTTTGTCCTTTTCAGGTACTTCAGGATATTCTTGACCGCTGTCTAGTGTTCCGCTCCGGGATCACTTTGGTACCTCCCTACCAAACTTATGGCAAGGTTCACATCAGGTCTGGTACACAGCATGGCATACATGATAGAGCCTATGGCTGAAGCATAGGGGATGACACTCATCTCTTCTCTATCCTTTGCCGTGGTCGGGCATTGAGTCGTACTCAATCTCACACCTTGCAACACAGGCAAGAACCCCTTCTTGGACTGATGCATATTGAACTTCTTCAATATCTTTTCAAGGTATGTGCTTTGTGAAAGACCAATGAGGCGTTTCGATCTATCTCTATAGATCTTAATACCTAATATGTAAGCAGCTTCTCCAAGGTCCTTCATTGAAAAACACTTATTCAAGTAGGCCTTGATACTTTCCAAGAGTTCTATATTATTTCCCATTATCAGCATGTCATCCACATACAGTATAAGAAATGCTATAGAGCTCCCACTCACTTTCTTGTAAATACAAGGTTCTCCATAAACCTGTACAAACCCAAACGCTTTAATCACCTCATTAAAGCGAATGTTCCAACTCCGAGATGCTTGCACCAGCCCATAGATGGAGCGCTGGAGCTTGCATACCTTGTTAGCATCTTTAGGATCGACAAAACCTTCCGGCTGCATCATATACAGTTCTTCCTTGAGGAAGCCATTAAGGAATGCCGTTTTGACGTCCATTTGCCAGATCTCATAATCATAAAATGCGGCAACTGCTAACATGATTCGGACTGACTTTAGCATCGCTACGGGTGAGAAAGTCTCATCGTAGTCAACTCCTTGAACTTGTCGATAACCCTTAGCGACAAGCCGAGCTTTATAGGCGGTGACATTACCGTCCGCGTCAGTCTTCTTCTTAAAGATCCATTTGTTTTCAATGGCTCGCTTATCATTAGGCAAGTCCACCAAAGTCCATACTTTGTTCTCATACATGGATCCTATCTCGGATTTCATGGCCTCAAGCCATTTGTTGGAATCCGGGCCCGCCATCGCTTCTTCATAGTTCGAAGGTTCACCGTTGTCCAACAACATGATCTCTAGGACAGGATTGCCGTACCACTCTGGTGCGGAACGTGTCCTGGTGGACCTTCGAATAGCAACTTGATCTGAAGTTTCATGATCATCATCATTAACTTCCTCTCTAGCCGGTGTAGGCTCCACAGAAACAACTTCCTGTGCTGCGCTACTCTCCGGTTCGAGTGGAGGTACAATTTCCTCATCAAGTTCTATTTTCCTCCCACTTACTTCTTTCGAGAGAAACTCTTTCTCGAGAAAGGATCCATTCTTGGCAACAAAGACTTTGCCTTCGGATCGTAGGTAGAAGGTATACCCAATAGTCTCCTTGGGATATCCTATGAAGACGCACTTTTCCGCTTTGGGTTCGAGCTTCTCAGGTTGAAGTTTCTTCACATAAGCATCGCATCCCCAAACTTTTAGAAACGACAGCTTAGGTTTCTTTCCAAACCACAATTCATACGGTGTCGTCTCAACGGATTTAGACGGTGCCCTATTTAAAGTGAATGCGGCAGTCTCTAATGCATATCCCCAAAATGATAGCGGTAAGTCGGTAAGAGACATCATAGATCGCACCATATCCAATAGAGTGCGATTACGACGTTCAGACACACCATTTCGCTGGGGTGTGCCGGGCGGCGTGAGTTGTGAAACAATTCCACATTTCCTAAGGTGCGTGCCAAACTCGTGACTTAAATATTCTCCGCCACGATCAGATCGTAGGCATTTTATTTTCCTGTCACGTTGATTCTCGACCTCACTCTGAAATTCCTTGAACCTTTCAAAAGTTTCAGACTTGTGTTTCATTAAGTAGACATAACCATATCTACTCAAGTCATCAGTGAGGGTGAGAACATAACGGTAGCCACCGCGAGCCTCGACGCTCATTGGACCGCATACATCGGTATGTATTATTTCCAACAAGTCAGTTGCTCGCTCCATTGTTCCGGAGAACGGAGTCTTGGTCATCTTGCCCATGAGGCATGGTTCGCATGTGTCAAATGATTCGAAATCAAGTGACTCCAAAATTCCATCAGCATGGAGCTTCTTCATGCGTTTGACACCAATATGGCCAAGACGGCAGTGCCACATGTAAGTGGGACTATCGTTATCAACTTTACACTTTTTGGTACTCACACTATGGACATGTGTAACATCACGTTCGAGATTCATCAAAAATAAACCATTGACCAGCGGGGCATGAGCATAAAACATTTCTCTCATATAAATAGAACAACCATTATTCTCGGATTTAAATGAGTAGCCATCTCGCATCAAGCGAGATCCAGATACAATGTTCATGCTCAAAGCTGGTACTAAATAACAATTATTAAGGTTTAAAACTAATCCCGAAGGTAGATGTAGAGGTAACGTGCCGACGGCGATCACATCGACCTTGGAACCATTCCCGACACGCATCGTCACCTCATCCTTGGCCAGCCTCCGCTTATTCCGCAACTCCTGCTTGGAGTTACAAATGTGAGCAACTGCACCGGTATCAAATACCCAGGAGCTACTACGAGCGCTGGTCAAGTACACATCAATAACAAGTATATCACATATACCTTTAATGTTGCCGTCCTTCTTATCCGCTAAATACTTGGGGCAGTTCCGCTTCCAGTGACCGGTACCCTTGCAATAAAAGCACTCAGTCTCAGGCTTGGGTCCATTTTTCTTCTTCTTCCCGGCAACTTGCTTACCGGGCGCGGCAACAGCTTTGCCATCCTTCTTGAAGTTCTTCTTACCCTTGCCTTTCTTGAAACTAGTGGTCTTATTCACCATCAACACTTGATGCTCCTTTTTGATCTCGACCTCCGCTGATTTCAGCATCGAGTACAACTCAGGAATGGACTTCTCCATACCTTGCATGTTGTAGTTCATCACAAAGCTCTTGAAGCTAGGTGGAAGCGACTGGAGGATTCTGTCAATGACCGAGTCATCCGGGATATTAACCCCCAGCTGAGTCAAGCGGCTGTGTAGCCCAGACATCTTGAGGATGTGCTCACTGACAGAACTATGCTCCTCCATCTTACAGCTGAAGAACTTGTCGGAGACATCATATCTCTCGACCCGGGCATGAGCTTGAAAAACCAGTTTCAGCTCCCGGAACATCTCATATGCTCCGTGTTGCTCAAAACGCTTTTGGAGCCCCGGTTCTAGACTGTAAAGCATGCCGCATTGAACAAGGGAGTAATCATCGCAGCGTGATTGCCAAGTGTTCATAACATCTTGTTCCGCTGGGAGAACGGGTGCGTCACCTAGCGGTGCATCTAGGACATACAATCTCTTGGAAGCTATGAGGATGATCCTCAAGCTACGGACCCAGTCCGCATAGTTGCTTCCATCATCTTTCAGCTTGGTTTTCTCTAGGAACGCGTTGAAATTGAGGGTGACATTCGCGTTGGCCATTGGATCTACATCATAGATTGTAAAGACAATTTTAGACTAAGTTCATGATAATTAAGTTCACTTAATCAAATTAATGAACTCCCACTTAGACAGACATCTCTCTAGTCTTCCAAGTGATACATGATCCATGTCAACTAGCCCGTGTCCGATCATCACGTGAGACGGACTAGTCATCCATGGTGAACATCTTCATGTTGATCGTATCTTCTATACGACTCATGTTCGACCTTTCGGTCTTCCGTGTTCCGAGGCCATGTCTGTACATGCTAGGCTCGTCAAGTCAACCTAAGTGTTTCGCGTGTGTAAATCTGGCTTACACCCGTTGTATGCGAACGTTAGAACCTATCACACCCGATCATCACGTGGTGCTTCGGAACAACGATCCTTAGCAACGGTGCACAGTTAGGGTGAACACTTCTCTTGAAATTTTATTGAGAGATCATCTTATTTACTACCGTCGTTCTAAGCAAATAAGATGTAAACATGATAAACATCACATGCAATCAATATAGTGACATGATATGGCCAATATCATTTTGCTCCTATGATCTCCATCTTCGGGGCACCATGATCATCACTGTCACCGGCACGACACCATGATCTCCATCATCATGATCTCCATCATTGTGTCTTCATGAAGTTGTCTCGCCAACTATTACTTCTACTACTATGGCTAACGCTTAGCAATAAAGTAAAGTAATTACATGGCGTTTATGATTGACACGCAGGTCATACAATAAATAAGACAACTCCTATGGCTCCTGCCGGTTGTCATAATCATCGACATGCAAGTCGTGAATCCTATTACAAGAACATGATCAATTCATACATCACAATGCATCACATCACATCCTTTGGCCATATCACATCACAAGGCACATGCTGCAAAAACAAGTTAGACGTCCTCTAATTTGTAGTTGCAAGTTTTTACGTGGCTGCTATAGGTTACTAGCAAGAACGTTTCTTACCTACGTCAACACCACAACGTGATTTGCCAATTGCTATTTACCCTTCATAAGGACCCTTTTCATCGAATCCGATCCGACTAAGGTAGGAGAGACAGACACCCGCTAGCCACCTTATGCATCTAGTGCATGTCAGGCGGTGGAACCGGTCTCACGTAAGCGTACGTGTAAAGTTGGTCCGGGCCGCTTCATCCCACAATACCGCCGAATCAAGATAAGACTAGTAGCGGCAAGCAAATTAACAAACTCGACGCCCACAACTGCTTTGTGTTCTACTCGTGCATAGATTCTACGCATAGACCTAGCTCATGATGCCACTGTTGGTAGACGTAGTAGTAAATCAAAATTTTCCTACGTTCACCAAGATCTATCTATGGAGAAACCAGCAACGAGAGGGGAGAGATTGCATCTTCATACCTTTGAAGATCGCTAAGCGGAAGCGTTACAAGAACGCGGTTGATGGAGTCGTACTCGCAGCGATTCAGATCGCGGTAGATCCGATCAAGTGCCGAACGGACGGCACCTCCGCGTTCAACACACGTGCAGCCTGGTGACGTCTCCTACGCCTTGATCCAGCAAGGAGGAAGGAGAGGTTGGGGAAGAGCTCCAGCAGCAGCACGACGGCGTGGTGGTGGTGGAGTAGCAAGGTATCCCGGCAGGGCTTCGCCTAAGCACTGCGGAGGAGGAAGAAGCAGAATAGGGCTGCAGCGAGAGAGAAAGACTTCGTCGTCTCAAACCTGCCCAAACCCTTGCATATATATAGGAGGAAGGAGAGGGAGGGCTGGCTTGGCCCCTCCTCCAAGGAGGAGGGATTCGGCCGAAGTGGGGGGAGAGTCCTCCTCCCACACGGGAGGTGGATCTCCCCCTTTTAAATCCCTTTTGCCTCTATCTCCAGATCCCTGGTGCATGGGCCCTTTCTAGAAGGTATTGGCTGGCCCAATATGGGCTGGCACACCTCCTCTAAGGGCCCATGAGGTCCTTTGGTCGTCACCCCCTCCCGGGGGTCCTCCGGCACCCTCCCGGCACTCCCGGTACAATACCGATGAGCCCGAAAACTTTCCGGTGACCAAAACTGGACTTCCTATATATCAATCTTTACCTCCGGACCATTCCGGAGCTCCTCGTGACATCCGGGATCTCATCCGGGACTCCGAACAACCTTCGGTAATCACGTATACCTTTTCCCTATAACCCTAGCGTCATCGAACCTTAAGTGTGTAGACCCTACGGGTTCGGGAGACACGTAGACATGACCGAGACACCTCTCCGGCCAATAACCAACAGCGGGATCTGGATACCCATGTTGGCTCCCACGTACTCCACGATGATCTCATCGGATGAACCACGATGTCAGGGATTCAATCAATCCCGTATACAATTCCCTTTGTCTATCGGTATGGTACTTGCCCGAGATTCGATCGTCGGTATCCCCATACCTTGTTCAATCTCGTTACCGGCAAGTCTCTTTACTCGTTCCGTAATACATCATCCCGTGACTAACTCCTTAGTCACATTGAGCTCATAATGATGATGTCTTACCGAGTGGGCCCAGAGATACCTCTCCGTCACACGGAGTGACAAATCCCAGTCTCGATTCGTGTCAACCCAACAGACACTTTCGGAGATACCCGTAGCGTACCTTTATAGCCACCCAGTTACGTTGTGACGTTTGGCACACCCAAAGCATTCCTACGGTATCCGGGAGTTACAAAATCTCATGGTCTAAGGAAATGATACTTGACATTGAAAAGCTTTAGCAAACGAACTACACGATCTTGTGCTATGCTTAGGATTGAGTCTTGTCCATCACATCATTCTCCTAATGATGTGATCCCGTTATCAACGACATCCAATGTCCATGGTCATGAAACCGTGACCATCTATTGATCAACGAGCTAGCCAACTAGAGGCTCACTAGGCATATTTCCAACAGTCTCCCACTTGCACTAGAGTCAATAATCTAGTTACATTGTGATGAATCGAACACCCATAGCGTTCTGGTGTTGATCATGTTTTGCTCGTGAGAGAGGTTTAGTCAACGGATCTGCGACATTCAGATCCGTATGCACTTTACAAATATCTATGTCTCCCTCCTGAATGTAATCACGGATGGAGTTGAAGCGGCGCTTGATGTGTCTTGTCTTCTTGTGAAACCTGGGCTCCTTCGCAAGGGCAATAGCTCCAGTGTTGTCACAGAGTAGAGTCATCGGGCCCGACGCATTTGGAATCACTCCTAGGTCGGTGATGAACTCCTTCATCCAGACTCCCTCCTTTGCTGCTTCCGAAGCAGCTATGTACTCCGCTTCACATGTAGATGCCGCCACGACGCTTTGCTTGCTGCTACTCCAGCTGACTGCCCCTCCATTCAAAATATACACGTATCCGGTTTGCGACTTAGAGTCGTCCGGATCTGTGTCGAAGCTAGCGTCGACGTAACCCTTTACGACGAGCTCTTCGGCACCTCCATATATGAGAAACATGTCCTTTGTCCTTTTCAGGTACTTCAGGATATTCTTGACCGCTGTCCAGTGTTCCGCTCCGGGATCACTTTGGTACCTCCCTACCAAACTTATGGCAAGGTTCACATCAGGTCTGGTACACAGCATGGCATACATGATAGAGCCTATGGCTGAAGCATAGGGGATGACACTCATCTCTTCTCTATCCTTTGCCGTGGTCGGGCATTGAGTCGTACTCAATCTCACACCTTGCAACACAGGCAAGAACCCCTTCTTGGACTGATGCATATTGAACTTCTTCAATATCTTTTCAAGGTATGTGCTTTGTGAAAGACCAATGAGGCGTTTCGATCTATCTCTATAGATCTTAATACCTAATATGTAAGCAGCTTCTCCAAGGTCATTCATTGAAAAACACTTATTCAAGTAGGCCTTGATACTTTCCAAGAGTTCTATATTATTTCCCATTATCAGCATGTCATCCACATACAGTATAAGAAATGCTATAGAGCTCCCACTCACTTTCTAGTAAATACAAGGTTCTCCATAAACCTGTACAAACCCAAATGCTTTAATCACCTCATCAAAGCGATTGTTCCAACTCCGAGATGCTTGCACCAGCCCATAGATGGAGCGCTGGAGCTTGCATACCTTGTTAGCATCTTTAGGATCGACAAAACCTTCCGGCTGCATCATATACAGTTCTTCCTTGAGGAAGCCATTAAGGAATGCCGTTTTGACGTCCATTTGCCAGATCTCATAATCATAAAATGCGGCAACTGCTAACATGATTCGGACTGACTTTAGCATCGCTACGGGTGAGAAAGTCTCATCGTAGTCAACTCCTTGAACTTGTCGATAACCCTTAGCGACAAGCCGAGCTTTATAGGCGGTGACATTACCGTCCGCGTCAGTCTTCTTCTTAAAGATCCATTTGTTTTCAATGGCTCGCTTATCATTAGGCAAGTCCACCAAAGTCCATACTTTGTTCTCATACATGGATCCTATCTCGGATTTCATGGCCTCAAGCCATTTGTTGGAATCCGGGCCCGCCATCGCTTCTTCATAGTTCGAAGGTTCACCGTTGTCCAACAACATGATCTCTAGGACAGGATTGCCGTACCACTCTGGTGCGGAACGTGTCCTGGTGGACCTTCGAATAGCAACTTGATCTGAAGTTTCATGATCATCATCATTAACTTCCTCTCTAGCCGGTGTAGGCTCCACAGAAACAACTTCCTGTGCTGCGCTACTCTCCGGTTCGAGTGGAGGTACAATTTCCTCATCAAGTTCTATTTTCCTCCCACTTACTTCTTTCGAGAGAAACTCTTTCTCGAGAAAGGATCCATTCTTGGCAACAAAGACTTTGCCTTCGGATCGTAGGTAGAAGGTATACCCAATAGTCTCCTTGGGATATCCTATGAAGACGCACTTTTCCGCTTTGGGTTCGAGCTTCTCAGGTTGAAGTTTCTTCACATAAGCATCGCATCCCCAAACTTTTAGAAACGACAGCTTAGGTTTCTTTCCAAACCACAATTCATACGGTGTCGTCTCAACGGATTTAGACGGTGCCCTATTTAAAGTGAATGCGGCAGTCTCTAATGCATATCCCCAAAATGATAGCGGTAAGTCGGTAAGAGACATCATAGATCGCACCATATCCAATAGAGTGCGATTACGACGTTCAGACACACCATTTCGCTGGGGTGTGCCAGGCGGCGTGAGTTGTGAAACAATTCCACATTTCCTAAGGTGCGTGCCAAACTCGTGACTTAAATATTCTCCGCCACGATCAGATCGTAGGCATTTTATTTTCCTGTCACGTTGATTCTCGACCTCACTCTGAAATTCCTTGAACCTTTCAAAAGTTTCAGACTTGTGTTTCATTAAGTAGACATAACCATATCTACTCAAGTCATCAGTGAGGGTGAGAACATAACGGTAGCCACCGCGAGCCTCGACGCTCATTGGACCGCATACATCGGTATGTATTATTTCCAACAAGTCAGTTGCTCGCTCCATTGTTCCGGAGAACGGAGTCTTGGTCATCTTGCCCATGAGGCATGGTTCGCATGTGTCAAATGATTCGAAATCAAGTGACTCCAAAATTCCATCAGCATGGAGCTTCTTCATGCGTTTGACACCAATATGGCCAAGACGGCAGTGCCACATGTAAGTGGGACTATCGTTATCAACTTTACACTTTTTGGTACTCACACTATGGACATGTGTAACATCACGTTCGAGATTCATCAAAAATAAACCATTGACCAGCGGGGCATGAGCATAAAACATTTCTCTCATATAAATAGAACAACCATTATTCTCGGATTTAAATGAGTAGCCATCTCGCATCAAGCGAGATCCAGATACAATGTTCATGCTCAAAGCTGGTACTAAATAACAATTATTAAGGTTTAAAACTAATCCCGAAGGTAGATGTAGAGGTAACGTGCCGACGGCGATCACATCGACCTTGGAACCATTCCCGACATGCATCGTCACCTCATCCTTGGCCAGCCTCCGCTTATTCCGCAGCTCCTGCTTGGAGTTACAAATGTGAGCAACTGCACCGGTATCAAATACCCAGGAGCTACTACGAGCGCTGGTCAAGTACACATCAATAACAAGTATATCACATATACCTTTAATGTTGCCGTCCTTCTTATCCGCTAAATACTTGGGGCAGTTCCGCTTCCAGTGACCGGTACCCTTGCAATAAAAGCACTCAGTCTCAGGCTTGGGTCCATTTTTCTTCTTCTTCCCGGCAACTTGCTTACCGGGCGCAGCAACAGCTTTGCCGTCCTTCTTGAAGTTCTTCTTACCCTTGCCTTTCTTGAAACTAGTGGTCTTATTCACCATCAACACTTGATGCTCCTTTTTGATCTCGACCTCCGCTGATTTCAGCATCGAGTACAACTCAGGAATGGACTTCTCCATACCTTGCATGTTGTAGTTCATCACAAAGCTCTTGAAGCTAGGTGGAAGCGACTGGAGGATTCTGTCAATGACCGAGTCATCCGGGATATTAACCCCCAGCTGAGTCAAGCGGCTGTGTAGCCCAGACATCTTGAGGATGTGCTCACTGACAGAACTATGCTCCTCCATCTTACAGCTGAAGAACTTGTCGGAGACATCATATCTCTCGACCCGGGCATGAGCTTGAAAAACCAGTTTCAGCTCCCGGAACATCTCATATGCTCCGTGTTGCTCAAAACGCTTTTGGAGCCCCGGTTCTAGACTGTAAAGCATGCCGCATTGAACAAGGGAGTAATCATCGCAGCGTGATTGCCAAGTGTTCATAACATCTTGTTCCGCTGGGAGAACGGGTGCGTCACCTAGCGGTGCATCTAGGACATACAATCTCTTGGAAGCTATGAGGATGATCCTCAAGCTACGGACCCAGTCCGCATAGTTGCTTCCATCATCTTTCAGCTTGGTTTTCTCTAGGAACGCGTTGAAATTGAGGGTGACATTCGCGTTGGCCATTGGATCTACATCATAGATTGTAAAGACAATTTTAGACTAAGTTCATGATAATTAAGTTCACTTAATCAAATTAATGAACTCCCACTTAGACAGACATCTCTCTAGTCTTCCAAGTGATACATGATCCATGTCAACTAGCCCGTGTCCGATCATCACGTGAGACGGACTAGTCATCCATGGTGAACATCTTCATGTTGATCGTATCTTCTATACGACTCATGTTCGACCTTTCGGTCTTCCGTGTTCCGAGGCCATGTCTGTACATGCTAGGCTCGTCAAGTCAACCTAAGTGTTTCGCGTGTGTAAATCTGGCTTACACCCGTTGTATGCGAACGTTAGAACCTATCACACCCGATCATCACGTGGTGCTTCGGAACAACGATCCTTAGCAACGGTGCACAGTTAGGGTGAACACTTCTCTTGAAATTTTATTGAGAGATCATCTTATTTACTACCGTCGTTCTAAGCAAATAAGATGTAAACATGATAAACATCACATGCAATCAATATAGTGACATGATATGGCCAATATCATTTTGCTCCTATGATCTCCATCTTCGGGGCACCATGATCATCACTGTCACCGGCACGACACCATGATCTCCATCATCATGATCTCCATCATTGTGTCTTCATGAAGTTGTCTCGCCAACTATTACTTCTACTACTATGGCTAACGCTTAGCAATAAAGTAAAGTAATTACATGGCGTTTATGATTGACACGCAGGTCATACAATAAATAAGACAACTCCTATGGCTCCTGCCGGTTGTCATAATCATCGACATGCAAGTCGTGAATCCTATTACAAGAACATGATCAATTCATACATCACAATGCATCACATCACATCCTTTGGCCATATCACATCACAAGGCACATGCTGCAAAAACAAGTTAGACGTCCTCTAATTTGTAGTTGCAAGTTTTTACGTGGCTGCTATAGGTTACTAGCAAGAACGTTTCTTACCTACGTCAACACCACAACGTGATTTGCCAATTGCTATTTACCCTTCATAAGGACCCTTTTCATCGAATCCGATCCGACTAAGGTAGGAGAGACAGACACCCGCTAGCCACCTTATGCATCTAGTGCATGTCAGGCGGTGGAACCGGTCTCACGTAAGCGTACGTGTAAAGTTGGTCCGGGCCGCTTCATCCCACAATACCGCCGAATCAAGATAAGACTAGTAGCGGCAAGCAAATTAACAAACTCGACGCCCACAACTGCTTTGTGTTCTACTCGTGCATAGATTCTACGCATAGACCTAGCTCATGATGCCACTGTTGGTAGACGTAGTAGTAAATCAAAATTTTCCTACGTTCACCAAGATCTATCTATGGAGAAACCAGCAACGAGAGGGGAGAGATTGCATCTTCATACCTTTGAAGATCGCTAAGCGGAAGCGTTACAAGAACGCGGTTGATGGAGTCGTACTCGCAGCGATTCAGATCGCGGTAGATCCGATCAAGTGCCGAACGGACGGCACCTCCGCGTTCAACACACGTGCAGCCTGGTGACGTCTCCTACGCCTTGATCCAGCAAGGAGGAAGGAGAGGTTGGGGAAGAGCTCCAGCAGCAGCACGACGGCGTGGTGGTGGTGGAGTAGCAAGGTATCCCGGCAGGGCTTCGCCTAAGCACTGCGGAGGAGGAAGAAGCAGAATAGGGCTGCAGCGAGAGAGAAAGACTTCGTCGTCTCAAACCTGCCCAAACCCTTGCATATATATAGGAGGAAGGAGAGGGAGGGCTGGCTTGGCCCCTCCTCCAAGGAGGAGGGATTCGGCCGAAGTGGGGGGAGAGTCCTCCTCCCACACGGGAGGTGGATCTCCCCCTTTTAAATCCCTTTTGCCTCTATCTCCAGATCCCTGGCGCATGGGCCCTTTCTAGAAGGTATTGGCTGGCCCAATATGGGCTGGCACACCTCCTCTAAGGGCCCATGAGGTCCTTTGGTCGTCACCCCCTCCCGGGGGTCCTCCGGCACCCTCCCGGCACTCCCGGTACAATACCGATGAGCCCGAAAACTTTCCGGTGACCAAAACTGGACTTCCTATATATCAATCTTTACCTCCGGACCATTCCGGAGCTCCTCGTGACATCCGGGATCTCATCCGGGACTCCGAACAACCTTCGGTAATCACGTATACCTTTTCCCTATAACCCTAGCGTCATCGAACCTTAAGTGTGTAGACCCTACGGGTTCGGGAGACACGTAGACATGACCGAGACACCTCTCCGGCCAATAACCAACAGCGGGATCTAGATACCCATGTTGGCTCCCACGTACTCCACGATGATCTCATCGGATGAACCACGATGTCAGGGATTCAATCAATCCCGTATACAATTCCCTTTGTCTATCGGTATGGTACTTGCCCGAGATTCGATCGTCGGTATCCCCATACCTTGTTCAATCTCGTTACCGGCAAGTCTCTTTACTCGTTCCGTAATACATCATCCCGTGACTAACTGCTTAGTCACATTGAGCTCATAATGATGATGTCTTACCGAGTGGGCCCAGAGATACCTCTCCGTCACACGGAGTGACAAATCCCAGTCTCGATTCGTGTCAACCCAACAGACACTTTCGGAGATACCCGTAGCGTACCTTTATAGCCACCCAGTTACGTTGTGACGTTTGGCACACCCAAAGCATTCCTACGGTATCCGGGAGTTACACAATCTCATGGTCTAAGGAAATGATACTTGACATTGAAAAGCTTTAGCAAACGAACTACACGATCTTGTGCTATGCTTAGGATTGAGTCTTGTCCATCACATCATTCTCCTAATGATGTGATCCCGTTATCAACGACATCCAATGTCCATGGTCATGAAACCGTGACCATCTATTGATCAACGAGCTAGCCAACTAGAGGCTCACTAGGGACATGTGATGGCCTATGTATTCACACATGTATTACGGTTTCTGGTTAACACAATTGTAGCATGAATAATAGACAATTATCATGAACTAGGAAATACAATAATAACCATTTTATTATTGCCTCTAGGGCATATTTCCAACAGTTGCAACGTATCATGTTGCAGATAGTCTTCTACGACGGGTAAGAGTACGATTCAGGGTTACGGTCTACACTCAACCTGCCGTTGGTGTTATTGGGACTCCACTCCTGTTGACTGCTTCCGCTGAGATTGTAAGGTATATATCAGTTTTACGTTATTTACATGTGATTGCACTTTGATATATACATTGATGTATTGTGTGTGCCAGCATACTGATCCAGGGATGGCACAGAACACACAGAGGCTTGACTCGTTTTGAGTCGGGTCGCTACAGAAATGGTATCAGAGCACATGTTGACTGTAGGACGTGACCCTAGAAACTGGAAATCCCTTAGGAAATGATTTCTTAAAAAACTTTGTTTTCAAAAGATCTTTTACTTCTCCTCCTTTCTGAGTTTTATCAAATAGTTAGACAATACCCCTTCCCTTTTGACCACACGAAGGATCAACTGAAGCCACTCAAAGAAGGACAAGATATCGAAACAACTGATGGTCCTTTCAAAGTAAAGAATATTTCACCATACATTAGAAGAATTGAAGCTACCCAAGTTGAAGATTATACAGATCTGAAGAAATTGAAGACTATGAAGAATTTCCAAGATGTATGCCCCTAGAAGACCAAACCCCTGATGTAAACTTACGCTAGATACGAAGATTCGTGAGCTGTCATTTGTGTGTAAGTTTTATTTTCGACAGCCACAACAAAAAAAATCCATTTTCAAAACCATTGTTTGTATTGTGTGTTTTCCCCTCCTTTTCTCCCTCCCTCGTATCTCATCCCAAAACCTTGAACCCAATAGATGATGAGTGAAGCTGGACTCGTGTATTCTGGATCGATGACTCGGTTAGAGACAGAAGAATGGATTCAGAACATGGAGGATCACCTAAGGATTAACCTTGTTACAAGGAACAAGATGGTCCAGTATGCTCTTCGGTACTTTGCAGAAGGTGCTGCACATTGGTGGAAGATGCATGAAGATATCTATGATAGACAGGAATCAATCACTTGGGAAGAATTCAAGATGACTTTGCAAGGATCCCATGTTGTTACCAACACCCAGAAGCCCCGTCGCAAAGTTGTGAAAAAGATTTGTGCCTGCAAGATATGTGGAGAGATAGGACACACCCAGGAAGAACACAAGAAAGGATGCCCTCATTGTGAAGAAAATCACCGAGCTGAGGAATGCCCAACTGGGCAGGTGGCATGTTTCTTGTGTGAAGGAACTACACATTACCCGGCTCAATGCCAAATGTACCCCAAGGTACAAGAAGTCATCAAGCAGCAGAAGGAAGCCATGGAGGTAACCTTCATAGAAAACTTAGGAGAACTTATGACGAAGGAAGATGTTGAAGACCCTAATGGAGAAGACCTAACCAGATTTTACTCCAATGTCTGCTATTCATGTGGGGAAGAAGGACATTTCTCACGGGACTGTACGAAGGAAAGAAAAGAGTATCTGGGAAACTTCCCGACAGAAGAAGTGGAGTTTGATCCACAGGAAATAGAAAGTTTGATTGGAACAAAGAAGCCCAGTAAGAGAAACCGGAGCCATTCTCGAAACAACCCAAT
The DNA here is from genome assembly GCA_022496015.1 of Hordeum marinum. NCBI lineage: Eukaryota > Viridiplantae > Streptophyta > Magnoliopsida > Poales > Poaceae > Hordeum > Hordeum marinum. Next base: position 2,607,998 of record CM039677.1, on the reverse strand, counting down.
TTCTGCAAAGAAGGATCTGGGTTAGATCATGTGTTTCCGGTGCAAGAAGACAGGACATTACTCCTATACCTGCCCTGAGAAGAAGGCTAAACATGAGTAGTTTGAGTTTTGGATTCTGGATGTAATAAATGTAATAGGTAGCACTCATATCACTTTGAAGTTATGTAACGGAAGTCTCGGAGTTTGTAATAAGTTCATGAGATCAATGGAATTTATGGTGTTATGATTCTCCTATGTTGAATTATATGAGTTGCCACTCTAAGAACAAAGATCTCCGACCATTTTCAAGGATATGAGAAAATATGGTCTACGCAAGACATGAGTGCATTTCATTTTAAGTGTGGTAGTGACCACAGGTACCTCCCGGTTAAGGAATTTGGATAAGTGAATATCGATGAAGAGAATGTGTAACCACCTCAAACTATCTGGATGATAACCTTGGTGATAACGTGTCTTTGAAGTTGGAATATTGAGAAAAGGAATGATTGTGATGAAACCATACCCAAGGTTAAACAAACCAATGGAAAGGAAAATGAATTCCATGGAGTGGAATCCAGACAATAATAAGTCTATGAATTGTTACCTCAAGGGTATGGTGTAGTGAACTGAAGGTAATGTTGGAATATGGAACGATAGTAACCCCAAGAGTGAGATAAAGACTATTCACGTAGTCAAGTGAACCCACAAGTCACTGACCTCAGGATTGATAAGGATCAAACCCCACCTTGGTGAAGGAAGAAACTTGGAAGAAGCTACGACTGATCAGCAAACGTTTTTCTTAGGAGTATACGAAAACCTGAGAGTTGTGAAGAAACGATAGATGTTTTTTTTAGCTTGCAGAATCAGTGGATTTATCCGAACTTTGTTCGTCGACAAGAGAAATTTCTGCAATGCTTGTGAGGAAGCCCAAGTGTTAGAATACGAGATTCACTAAACCTTATACAAGGTGATGATTTCAGTGCGACATGGTTTGGCCACCATGACGACTTACTCTTATCATTCTCTTGTTATTTGGATTGGTAAATCTGAGTGACTTACCCATAGTAAAGAGACGACGTTCTTTGAAGCTTTTGTTTAAGCTTTAGAACGGTATGATAAAACCCCTTGTACATGACAGTTTCTGTCACACGTAGGAATTTAATGGTGAGGAATGAAGCCAAGACCCATTTCACTGCAGGGCAACCACTAATGGTAGACCACCATGAGATCATCGATAGGTTACTTAGAATAAACGCGAGACTTACCAGCTAAGAAGACTCAGTATCGGAGGAAATACATTTTGTTATGAGAACACAAGTTTTTGATTTTAAACGGAAGAGCATCACCGAAGGAGCTATCATGAAGAATGTGAACAGACAGATGCACCCAAAGGTGTGTCATGATTTGAGGGACCAGTAACTCGCATTTTAAGTGTGGTAGCCCCACACTTTCTTGGTCAATTGATTTGCTAAGAAGATCCCCAAAACCCTAACCTTTTCTTTCTAGCCTTTCGAATCTCGAGGACGAGATTCATTTTAAGTGTGGTAGTTTGTAACATCCCAAAATTCTAAATTTTGGATTGTTATATTAAATAAATAAGTAGGATTGTTTGCTTGAATGTTGTGTGATTGACTGTGTGAAATTGAGTGGAATTTTGAAACTTTTGAAATTTTAATGAGAGGGAATAAAATGACTTTCCCAAAATTTTCTATTTCGAATCCCTATTCAATTTTGAGTTCAAATATTTTCAAAACCCTCTTATAAAATCAAATGAGAGGAGGTAAATGACACTCAAAAAATCAGATACAATGTTTTGACTCAAATTTTAAAATAAAAACTATTTGCCATTTATTTGAAATTCTAGTTTCTTTTCATTTTGGAGTTATTGCAAAAAAAATACTATTTTTTAAAGTATTTTATTCGGCCTTACAAAAAATTTCATGTTTTAAGAAATATTTTTCTGAAAATTTTGATATATAATATGCCTATATGAAATGTTCGTCTATTTTTGTTTATTTGTTTTTCTTTGCTATTTTTTTAAAAAAAAACAAGAAACACTGTTCATTTCGGACACTGTTCATCCGAAATAAAAAAAATGGGCTGAGCCCATGTGCATGGCCGGCTGATAAGCCCATGTGGCCCTCTTCTTCTCTCTTTCTCTATTTTAGTCCCACGTCGCTTAGCTTTGGACGTTTGCACCTTCCTTCCACCTATAAATATAGACCCATAGGTGCACCCAAAAGTCATCCACTTCGGGTTGAATCGAATCGTTTCGGTTTGACTAGCTTTATAAAAAAAATATTTTCTTCTCTCCGGCGGGATTTCTGGAAGTCGTCTCCTCTTTGGATTTATATCTTCTCTGCATATAAAGGTATTCTCTTCGTATTTTCTTTTATACTCATGTAGTTTAATATCCCTAGACTAGTATTTCTATAGTAGTATACGGTAGAGTAATTAGATTATTAATTAGTCTCCGTATTTACTCATTAGTCCTAGAATTATTTTAGACATAGCATTTTTCCTCCGTAAAACAGCTTGACCCAGATTTTTCAAATAGCCATAACTTTTTACTCGTTTATCAGAATAAGATGAAACCAACGTCTAGATTTTCGTCTTGACCTTACCTATCCAATCAACCTATCACGTCAACTTTTTCAAAATTCAAAATTTCGAAATTTATTCAGATTTATATTCAAACTTCTTTTGATCATATCTTTTTATCCGTAGCTTCGTTTCCGATGAATCCAATTGCGTCGGATCCGTATCAAAGTAATCCTTCCATTCACATCATTAGTGTTATCGTTTCAACATATAATTTTGATCTTGCTCATACTTCTCTATTAGTTCCCAAAATGTGTTCACACACTGTACTAAGCTAACTCAATGCCATATCGAATTGCTTATAACTTTTGATCCGTCATTCTGAACCTAGTAATTCTTTTTATACACGTTCATATTGACTTCCCATATATAGTAACATCATTAATTTAAATCTTTGAAACTTTCAAATTTGAGCGATTCAATTTGAATCCGAACCTTCATTTGTTCATATCTTGCAAACTATAACACCTTTTCAATTGATTCCTTTTGCCCCTAAATACTCGTGTCATATATTTCTATTCATAACCATCGTACTTCGGTTCAACATCTTTTGACCCTTCCGAATTCAAAATTCAATTCATACTTAAATTCACTATAACTTGTGTTGTAGTGTTCCATTTCAATTAATTCTTTTTGAACATTCATGTTGTTCTCCCCATACCTTGGATCGACTTCCGTAGTCTCTCCAACCTAAGCTTATATAGCAATAGTTCATCATTCATTAACTAGTTTGAGTTGATTCCTTCACCTTTCACCTTACAACCCCATAAGAACCTATCTTTTCTTATTAAACCTAGTATGTTGTTATTTTCGCACCAAGACATGTTTTGTTCTTGCGTTTTTCAGTTCTTTGTTTTGGCATGAATGTTTATTGAATGTTATTTGCTTACGATAGATTTTCATCGGAGAGTGACGAATAGTCTATCAGTTACTTCTGAGAGCGATATTATTCTTCATCAACAGTACAGGCAAGTTCACTTTGACCATTTTGTTCATACCTATGTTTTATTGCATGTAGTGACATCATTCAACAAATCCCTCCCGTAGTGTTATTGAAATTCTTGTAGTTGAGTAGAATGCATGAGGTAGGAACCCACCACTTGTTACTAAAGCCCCGGGAACGCTAGTTAGTGCAATGCTATGCTAAAGTAGACGGGGTCTGGTATGAGTGTTCGTGAGTGGTGTGAAGAAGGACTCCACGTCAAAACGACGACTTCATGAAGGCTTCTTCAAGACCTGCATATTCAAGACCTCAAGACTTCGAGACTCGAGAAACAAGTTTTTCAATACACACTACTGGGTGAGGGATGGTTGAAACGGTACCCTGGAGAAAAACCAGTGGATTTGCCTAGGTGTTGCTGGAGATGGCCAGTATTCACGTGGAAAGCCTCACCCAGACTCAAAGAGAAGGATGAATACTTCATGCCCGGAAGCTTACCTGTGTAGCCACAAGTCATTATGGGCTCTGGCTTGGTTGATCTTTGTTGTGACTCTGCTGGGCAGTGCTACGAGATGTACTCGACGTTATGATTGGATGGGCACTGTCGGACAGTCAGGGAAACACTTTGAAAGACCATGTTTCGTTCATCCTGTTCTCAAACACCAGGCAATGCGAGGACTTACCAGGAGGGAACGAATCTTGTGGGTAAAGTACACAACACTCTGCAGAGTTAAACCTAATCGATTAGCCGTGTCCCCGGTTACGGACAATTTGAGCTTCTAGACTTGGATCTATCTCAGAACTCTCAACACTGGACTGATAACTAATTGTGGGCAACTTATGATACTTATGGGCATTGAGACATTGGTTGGCGAAACCATGTCATGATAGGTAACTCTATAGTGAAATTCCTGATATTCCTTTGTTGTAGGAAAGTAAATTCAGCTTTTACGCAAAAACTTAGACACAGAGCCACAAAGCCTTTGCATATAGATTAGTCTTTATTCTTCTGTTTTACTATGGTGATCTTGCCAGTACATTCAATGTACTGACCTATATGGCTGCAACGTATCATGTTGCAGATACTCTTCTACGACGGGTAAGAGTACGATTCAGGGTTACGGTCTACACTCAACCTGCCGTTGGTGTTATTGGGACTCCACTCCTGTTGACTGCTTCCGCTGAGATTGTAAGGTATATATCAGTTTTACGTTATTTACATGTGATTGCACTTTGATATATACATTGATGTAATGTGTGTGCCAGCATACTGATCCAGGGATGGCACAGAACACACAGAGGCTTGACTCGTTTTGAGTCGGGTCGCTACACGCGGAGTCCGATGCTTCTCTGACAAAGAAGTTCAGAGAGGTGCACGGGCGCGGAGAGCGCGTCGACGGCATGGCAATGGCAACGCATAGGAGGAGCTACCTATGGGCAAAGGAAGGGGATGGAGGTGACGCTCACCCAGGGAGCTCTCCGACACGCAGGCAAGGCCGGAAGCGATCAGGATCGACGGCGACGAGGCGATGAACGACAGCACAGCCTCGGATCCGAGCTGAAGACGATGAAGAGGAAGAAGAGGGCGATGATGCGGCGGTCGGGGCTCGGCCTTGACATCGAAAATGGGTCGAGGAAGAGGCCCTCGAGCTCCAAGGAGAAAGAAGGTAGCCGGGCATGAGCTAGGTCAGCGACGAGCTTGGGCCCGACCCGGCTGTGGCGATCTGAAGCTGAGAGAGGGATGTGACGCCCCCAATTTGACCATACAGTAATCATACACGCAATCACGTACGATCAAGATTAGGGACTCACTAATCAATATCACAATAGAACTCTAGAAACAAATAAAAGTCATACAGCTTCATATTACAAGCGAGGGGCCTCAAGGGCTCGAATACATAAGCTGGACATAACCACGAGTCAGCGGAAGCAAGTAATATCTGAGTACAGACATAAGTTAAACAAGTTTGCCTTAAGAAGGATGGCACAAACATAGCAGCGGATCGTAAGAGGCGAGGCCTCCTGCCTGGGAGCCAACCTAACTATTCCAGAGCGTCGGCACTCTCCGTGTAGTAGTAAGCTCCAGCGGTGGTGTAGTAGTCGTCAGCGGAGTACTCCATCTCCTGGGCACCATCATCTGATTGCAGTAATCGTATAGAAGGGGGAAGGAGGAAGTAAAGCAGCGGTGAGTACTCATCCAAAGTACTCGCAAGATTTACATCAGAACTAAACTAAGTTATGCAACTATATCAAAGAAATGGGGTTATATCTGGACTGACTGCAGAAAGCAAGAATAGGGGGAAGGCCTAGTCCTATCGAAGACTAGCATCTTCAAAATCTTGCAGTATTTAGGAGAGAGCAGAACAGTAATTCATATGTAATAATCATATTGTAACAAAACTTATTAAGTAACCACGCTCAAAGATTATTCCTTGACTCCCTACGAGAAAACAATCTCGGAGCCAACATTCATTTCAATTTTTAGTTTTAGTTATAGTTGTAGTAGATCGAGGTACATCTCCAAGTCATCCTGTTACCGTGGACATGGCTATTCAAATAGTTTACATCATCCCTAGAGGGGTGCACCATAGTACCCAACACACTCGATCACTCTTGGCTGGACACGCTTTCCTGTGACATGCCCGGCCTCTAGACATCCACACGTCGTCGCCCTACCTAGGCTAAACAAAGAGGCCAACATGCCGGTCTAAATCCTAGGCACGCAGGGGTCATGGGCCCACTCACCCTTTGCACTACTGCATGATGCGCGGGCAGCCGAGGTCAGTCCTAGCATCCCTTATACAAGTGCAGTGCCGCCGCGGACCACTCGGCGCATGCCGCTCCATTTGCTGACGTCCGAATAGCTTCGGCTGATACAACGACACCGAGTGCCCATAACTTCTCCCACGTGAAGGTTAGTGCCAAAACAGTCAAACGACCACCTCAAATCAAATACCCAAACTTGTTTTGCATTTTATTAATGCGGAGACAAGCAGAACCACAACACATGGCCCCATCGCCCCGTCTCAAGGTCTTGTGGCAAGGGACTCACCTGACCGGCCATGCCTCATCGTCATTAGATCCAGGTCCTCCTGACCTCAATAGGTAAGGCAGTAAAGTAAGGGTAACCGTGTGTCTATAACACCAAGGGGAAAACCGAGGAATCACCCTAGATGGATCCCACTCAATGTAATCGTCAAGGTCAACCAGTGAGGTATTACCCTCGATGGTCATCGCTTGAGGGGTTGCACGACAGAGTCGTAATCGGGAGTGGTGAAGGAGGCATCACCCTCGATATCCACAACCGATTCGTTACGCTTTAGAGGTTGCATCAGAAGTACTTTATGAGGTGTCACCCTTGGTACTTGATAGTAGCCCTGCCGAGTCGTACAACTAGGGAGGGTGTGATGTGATGTGACAGGCCATGGCTTGTCGATCAGTTGATCGAGTCTTCGAATCTTCAAGTCGTCAGGTATTCTATGAAGAAGTAGGGGCAACTGGGACTACGGGTCATAGGGGTTTACTAGTCAACCTAGGCTAAATAGTTTAATGGAGTAGCAGGTATTAGCAGTTTATCAAAAACAGGCTATGCATTGATACGTCTCCAACGTATCTATAATTTTTGATTGTGCCATGCTATTATATTATCAACTTGGGATGTTTTGTATGCATTTATATGCTATTTTATATCATTTTTGGGACTAACCTATTAACTCAGTGCCGAGTGCTAGTTTCTGTTTTTTCCGAGTTTTTGACCTTTTTCAGATAAGAATATTAAACGGAGTCCAAATGGAATAAAACCTTTGGGGTGATTTTTTCCATGACAGAACGGATCCAAAGGACTTGAGAACCAAGGCAGAGGGCCACGGAGGAGGCCACGAGCACCCTAGGCGTGCCCCAGGGGGGTGGGCGCGCCTAGCAGGTTCGTGGGCCCTTCGTGCCTCCTTTGCCCTACCTCTTTCGCCTATAAATTCCCTAAAATCCCAGAATCAACAGGGAGAGCCACGAAAATACTTTTCCGCCGCTGCAAGCTTCTGTTTCTGCGAGATCCCATCTGGGGACCGTTATGGTGCCCTGCCGGAGGGGGATTCGGATACGGAGGGCTTCTTCATCAACACCATTGCCTCTCCTATGATGCGTGAGTAGTTCACCACAGACCTTCGGGTCCATAGCAAGTAGCTAGATGGTTTCTTCTCTCTCTTTGATCTTCAATACAAAGTTCTCCATGATCGTCATGGAGATCTATCCGATGTAACTTTCTTTTGCGGTGTGTTTGTCGAGATTCGATGAATTGTGGATTTATGATCAGATTACCTATGAATATTATTTGAGTCTCCTCTGATTTCTTATATGAAAGATTTCGTATCCTTGTAAGTCTCTTCGAGTTAAGGGTTTCGTTTGGCCAACTTGATCTATAATTCTTGCAATGGGAGAACTGCTTGGTTTTGGGTTCATACCGTGCGGTGTCCTCACCTAGTGACAGAAGGGGTAGCGAGGCACGCAGCGTGTTGTTGCCATCAAGGGTAAAAAGATGGGGTTTATATCATATTGCATGAATTTATCCCTCTACATCATGTCATCTTGCTTAAGGCGTTACTCTATTTGTTATGAACTTAATACACTGAATGCATGCTGGATAGCGGTCGATGTGTGGAGTAATAGTAGTAGATGCAGAAAGTATCGGTCTACTTGTCTCGGACGTGATGCCTATACGTATGATCATTGCCTTAGATATGGTCATGACTTTGCGCGATTATATCAATTGCTCGACAGTAATTTGTTCACCCACCGTAATACTTGCTATCATGAGAGAAGCCTCTAGTGAACACTATGGCCCCCGGGTCTATTTTACACATTATATATTCAGATCTACTTACAAAAATACCAAAAATACCTTGCTGCACTTTTATTTATTTATTTATATTTACCTATTATCACTATCATATCTCACCTTGCAAGTAATCGTAAAGGGATTGACAACCCCTTTATCGCGTTGGGTGCAAGTTTGTTTGTTTTTGCGTAGGTGCCTTGGTGCCTCATCTTGATACTCCTACTGGATTGATACCTTGGTTCTCAAACTGAGGGAAATATTTATCTCTACTTTGCTACATCACCCTTTCCTCTTCAAGGGAAAAACCAATGCAAGCTCAACAAGTAGCAGGAAGAATTTCTAGTGCCGTTGTCGGGGTTGTATTCAAGTGAAGCATATCTACCAAGTACCCATCACAAACTCATCTCTTGCATTTACATTATTTGAAATTTGCCTCTCATTTTTCTCTCCCCCACTTCTAAAACGATTTTCTGAAAATACCAAAAAGATTTTCCTTTTTATTCGCTCTTCTTCCGTTCGCCTTTTTGTTGCTATGTTTGCTTGTGTTGCCATGTGCCTTCTATTTGCTTGCATCTTCGCTTGCTAAAAATCTATTGATATGGATCCTCATCCACTTGATAATCTTTTCAAAAGACCAAATTATGATGAACAATTTGCTAGTGAGTTGAGTGCACTTGACTGTCTCTGTGGAGTTTTGTTTGAAAATCATGAATCTGGAAATTTTGATGAAGTGTTGAAAGAAGAAAATTATAAAGTGGTTCATGATATATGCTTGAATTAAAAACATGATTGCCATGTTGTTAGTATGAATTCTCTGAATATCTATGATGATAATGATATGCAAAACCACAAGCTTGGGGATGCTATGCTTGATGAAGATGATATTTTTTGTTCCCTAAGTTTTGGTGATGACCCTTATGCTATAATTGATCATGAAAAGAATGCTTTGTGTGATAGTTATATTGTAAGATTCCTTCATGATGTTACTGAAAATTACTATGAGATAGGAACATATGCTTTTACATATTGCAATAATATCAAGTTTCCTCTATATGTGTTCAACGTTTTGAAGTTATGCTTGTTTTGCCTTCCTATGCTAGTTAATTATTGTTCCCATAAATTGTTTGCTCACAAAATCCGTATGCATAGGAAGTGAGTTAGACTTAAACATGTTTTTTGCCATTCATGATGCTCTTTTGCATATCTCAACTACTACTTTTTATGTGAGTATCATTGAAATCGTTAAGCCTAGCTAGGGGCGTTAAACGATAGCGCTTGTTGGGAGGCAACCCAATGAATAGATTTATTTTTGCTTTTTACTTTCTGTTTTGTTGAGTACACACCATCATGATTCTTTTATTATTGTGTTTTTTATGTTTTAATTAGTTTTTCTGCCAAGTAGAACCTTTATGATTAGTTTTGGTGATCGTTGTTTAATCATGCTGAAAAAAGACAGAAACTTTGTGCTCACAAAATTATTTTTAGTTCCTATCCAGAAATAGATTTTTAGTTGATTATTTTTGCTTCTGATTGACATGAAAATGTCCCTAATTACCATAATTGTTTCCGAATTTTTGGGTGAGCATAGGTATACGAAATATACAGATTGCTACAGACTGTTCTGTTTTTGACAGATTCTGTTTTTGTTGTGTTGATTGCTTATTTTGATGAAACTATGGTTAGTATCGGGGGGTATGAGCCATGGAAAAGTTAGAATACAGTAATATAACATCAATATAAATGTAAATTAAGTTTACTACAGTACCTAAAAAGTTGGTGGTTTGTTTTCTTATGCTAATGCTATCACGAGTTTCTGTTTAAGTTATGTGTTGTGAAGTTTTCAAGTTTTGGGTGATGTTCTTATGGACAATGGAATAAAGAGTGGAAAGAGCCTAAGCTTGGGGATTCACAAGTCATCCCAAGCCAAATTCAAGGACACCAAAAATCCTAAGCTTGGGGATGCCCCGGGAAGGCATCCCCTCTTTCGTCTTCAATCCATCAGTAACGTTACTTGGAGCTATATTTTTATTTACCACATAATATGTGTTTTGCTTGGAGCGTCGTGTATTATAGGAGTCTTTGCTTTTTGTTTTATCACAATCATCCTTGCTGCACACCTTTTGAGAGGGATATGCACTCATCGTGAATTTGTTAGAATACTCAATGGGCTTCACTTATATCTTTTGAGTTAGGCAATTTAGCTCACATGTGCTTCACTTATATCTTTTGAGCTTGGTAACTTTTCTCCCATGAGCTTCACTTATATCATTTGAGCTTGGTAATTTTTCTCACATGTGCTTCACTTATATCTTTTGAGCTTAGTAATTTCGCTCCCATGAGCTTAACTTATATCTTTTGAGCTAGATAATTTTGCTCTAGTGCTTCACTTAAATCTTTGTAGAGCACGGCGGTGTCATATTTTGTACAAATAAAAACTCTCGATATTCACTTATATCATTTTGAGTGTGCTCTCTCTAAGTAACTTGGTAATTGGCGTGTGTTCTGAAATTAGTCCTAAATATGATGGGCGTCCAAAGAGGATATAATAAAAACTTTCATATTCAAGTGCATTGATTAGTAAGAGAAGTTTGATTCCTCGCGATTAGTTTTGAGATATGGAGGTGATAATATTAGAGTTATGATAGTACGGTGTTGTGAATATAGAAATACTTGTGTTGAGGTTAGTGATTCCCGTAGCATGCACGTATGGTGAACCGCTATGTTAGGAAGTCGGAGCATAATTGATTTATGGATTGTCATACTTTGTGTGGCGGTCGGGATCGCGCGATGGTTAACTCCTACCAAGCCTTCCCCTAGGAGTATGCGTTTAGCACTTTGTTTCGATTACTAATAAAACTTTTGCAATAAGTATATGAGTTCTTCATGACTAATGTGAGTCCATGGTATAGATGCATTCTCACCCTTCCACCCTTGCTAGCCTCTCTAGTGCCGCACAACTTTCGCCGGTGCACAAACCCACCATATACCTTCCTCAAAACAGCCACCATACCTACCTATTATGGCATTTCATAGCCATTCTGAGATATATTGCCATGCAACTTCCACCGTTCCGTCTCATGACATGTGCCATCACTTTCATTCATATAGAGTCATTATTGTTCTAAGTATCGAGTTGTAAGTAAATAAAAGTGTGATGATCATCATTATTAGAGCATTGTCCCATGAGAGGAAATAAAAAAAGAGGCCAAAGATGCCCACCAAAAAAAGAGAGAAAAGAAAAAATGAAAAAAGAGCCCAAAGAGCCCAAACAAAAAAATGAGAGAAAAAGAGAGAAGGGACAATGCTACTATCTTTTTCCACACTTGTGCTTCAAAATAGCACCATGTTCTTCATGATAGAGAGTCTCTTGTTTTGTCACTTTCATATGCTAGTGGGAATTTTATTTATATAACTTGGCTTGTATATTCCAATGATGGGCTTCCTCAAATTGCCCTAGGCCTTCGTGAGCAGCAAGTTGGGTGCACACCCACTAGTTTTTATTTTTGAGCTTTCATACACTTATAGCTCTAGTGCATCCGTTCCATGGCAATCCCTACTCATTCACATTGATATCTAGTGATGGGCATCTCCATATCCCATTGATACGCCGAGTCGATGTGACCATCTCCTCCTTTTTGCCTCACAACCTCCACCACACTCTATTCCACCTATAGTGCTATATCCATGGCTCACACTCATGTATTGCGTGAGAGTTAAAAAAGTTTGATAAAGTAAGAATGCGAAAACAATTACTTGGCCAATACCGGGGTTGTGCATGATTTAAATTCGTTGTGTGGGGATGATGGAGCATAGCCAGACTATATGATTTTGTATTGATAACTTTCTTTGGCCTTGTTATTTCAAAAGTTCATGATTACTTTGCTATTATACTTGAAATATTATTGTTTTCATGTCAATATTAAACTATTGTTCTGAATCTTATGAATCTGAACATTGATGCCACAATAAAGAAGTTACAAAGAACAAATATGTTAGGTAGCATTCCACATCAAAAATTCGGTCTTTATCACTTCCCTACTCGAGGACGAGCAGGAGTTAAGCTTGGGGATGCTTGATACGTCTCCAACGTATCCATAATTTTTTATTGTTCCATGCTATTATATTATCAACTTGGGATGTTTTATATGCATTTATATGCTTTTTATATCATTTTTGGGACTAACCTATTAACTCTGTGCCCAGTGCCAGTTTTTGTTTTTTCCGTGTTTTTGACCTTTTTCAGATAAGAATATTAAACGGAGTCCAAACGGACTAAAACCTTCGGGATGATTTTTTCCACGACAGAACGGATCCGGAGGACTTGAGAACCAAGGCAGAGGGAAACAGAGGAGGCCACGAGCCCCCTAGGCGCGCCCCAGGGGGCTGGGCTCGCCTAGCAGGCTCGTGGGCCCTCCGTGCCTCCTTAGCCCTACCTCTTTCGCCTATAAATTCCCTAAAATCCCAGAATCAACAGGGAGAGCCACGAAAATACTTTTTCACCGCCGCAAGCTTCTGTTTCCGCGAGATCCCATCTGGGGACCGTTTTGGTGCCCTGTCGGAGGGGGATTCGGATACAGAGGGCTTCTTCATTAACACCATTGCCTCTCCGATGATGCGTGAGTAGTTCACCACAAACCTTTGGGTCCATAGCTAGTAGCTAGATGGCTTCCTCTCTCTCTTTGATCTTCAATACAAAGTTCTCCATGATCTTCATGGAGATCTATCTGATGTAACTTTCTTTTGCGGTGTGTTTGTCGAGATCCGATGAATTGTGGATTTATGATCAGATTATCTATGAATATTATTTGAGTCTCCTATGATTTCTTATATGCATGATTTCGTATCCTTGTAAGTCTCTTCGAGTTATGGGTTTCATTTGGCCAACTTGATCTATAATTCTTGCAATGGGAGAAGTGCTTGGTTTTGGGTTCATACCATGCGGTATCCTCACCTAGTGACAGAAGGGGTAGCAAGGCACGCATCATGTTGTTGCCATCAAGGGTAAAAAGATGGGGTTTATATCATATTACATGAATTTATCCCTCTACATCATGTCATCTTGCTTAAGGCGTTACTCTGTTTATTATGAACTTAATACACTAGATGCATGCTGGATAGCGGTCAATGTGTGGAGTAATAGTAGTAGATGCAGAAAGTATTGGTCTACTTGTCTCGGATGTGATGCCTATAGGTATGATCATTGCCTTAGATATCGTCATGACTTTGCACGATTCTATCAATTGCTCGACAGTAATTTGTTCACCCACCGTAATACTTGCTATCATGAGAGAAGCCTCTAGTGAACACTATGGCCCCCGAGTCTATTTTACACATTATATATTCAGATCTACATACAAAAATACCAAAAATACCTTGCTGCACATTTATTTATTTATTTATATTTACCTATTATCACTATCAGATCTCACCTTGCAAGTAATCGTAAAGGGATTGACAACCCCTTTATCGCGTTGGGTGCAAGTTTGTTTGTTTTTGCGCAGGTGCCTTGGTGCCTCATCTTGATACTCCTACTGGATTGATGCCTTGGTGCCTCATCTTTATACTCCTACTGGATTGATTCTTAAACTGAGGGAAATACTTATCTCTACTTTGCTGCATCAACCTTTCCTCTTCAAGAGAAAAACCAACGCAAGCTCAAGAAGTAGCATGCATCAGCGTAGGAGCTAACTAATACAGTAGCAAAAACTAATGCAAGTATAAGGGAGAATAGAAGGGCAATATCGGAAGGCTCAAGGGGGTTTGCTTGCCTTGCTGCTCTGCTACAAAGACCTGCTTGTCAGCGGCGTAGTCGTACCGGGCAGTAGCGTCAGTCTCGGTGTCTATCGGGGAGAAGAGGGGGAAGAAACAATAAATATAAGCAGACAAATGCACCATGGTACATAAAATGACAATATGCAAAGCTAGGCATGCACTAACGCAGTACTACACATCGCAGACGGATCGGAAGAATATCTGACGATATTTTCTGGGTCTCTGGCTATTACCGGACAGATGAATCACGGAGGAAAGTTCCATGTTCGCTATGATAGGAGTGTGTGACAGAAGAACCGTTTGTGTATTCGGATTTGTGGATTTTTCTGATCAACTTTCACATATAAAACTTTTTCATCCGATACGGATTATTTTATATGATTTTATAAAGATTAATCAATATATAGAAAATAAAAAAAATTATTTTAATTCATTAAATGCATTTATGGGGGTCAGCATGACATCATGCTGACCTCAGCAGTCAACTGTGTGGTTGACTGGTCAAACTAACCAGTAGGCCCCACCTGTCATCCTCTGTTGAGTTAATTAAAACATATTTAATAAAAACAGGGAGTGGGACCCACATGTGAGTATCAAATTAGTTGTATTAATTAACAAAAATTAATAATTAACTTAATTAGCTGGATTAAGCTAATTAACAGATTAGTCCACTAACTAATTAATTAGTCTGCTAATTAATAGTTTAATAATACATTTATCTATTTCTTATATACATATATTTATATATATATATATTAACATAATCATTTTTTTTGTTTTGGGCGTGTGGGGCCCCCATGTCATAGGGGAGGCGGGCCCACGTGGCAGTGTGCCAGCCAACCTCTGGCTGGCCACGGGCATGCACGGGCGCCAGGTCAGGGCGGCCGGAGCCAGGGGAGTGGCCTATGCGGGGCGGCAGGCGCAGGCGATGGTGGTGGCCGGTGGTGGTCGAAGGTGCTAGCGGCTAGGGGGACACCGGACGGGGCGCGGCCGGAGATGCGGGCGGCCGTGGGCGAGCACGGTGACAGGCGGTGGTGCGGGGCTGCGAGAGCGAGCGGTGCGCGGGGCCGAGGGCCAGAGCGGGGCCAGGGCATCGGTGAGCGCGGCGGTGGCCGGTGGGTTGGCCGCGGCGAGGAGCGGCCTATCAGGATGGCTCGAGGGAGGGAAGAGAGGGGGGAGGAGGAGCCTCGGGGGAGGCTCACCGGGCGCGGTCGAGGTGGCAGAGGGTGCAAGGGAGGGGCGGCGGACGGCGAGGAGGCAAGGAGGAGGAGGAGGAGGCCGGCAGGGCCGGGGAGCGCCGTGGGCAGGGCGAGGCGGCCGCCGGTGGAGCGGGACGGCGTCGGGCCCCGATGCCCCCGATTTCCCCACTGGGCCGGCCCCAGCCGGTCCATCCTCCTGCACCGACAGCCCCCCATCCGGCTCCCTCATCCTCATCGGGGGGGCTTCTAGCCCCTTTTTCCTTTTTAAAAAAAATCTTTATATAAATTTCTGTTATTTATTTAAACAGTGGCAAAAGCATTTTTAAAAAGAGTGACTTAGTCCAAAAATTTCAAAGCAATAATAGGGGTTGTCATAAAAATTTGAGGGCATTTTAGAAAGGTTTGGAGATTTTTATAACTCCGAAGGCAATTATTTATTTGTTTTGGCCTCTGTTTTGATTGTTTTGAGGAACAAAACTACTTGATAAAAAGTTGACACACTTTCCTTAAATGCCTACTGAATATTTGGAAAATACTCACGATTTTTATTTACAAATTTCCAAAACCTTTAATTTCACTAATCAAATGATTTTTGAATTGCAAGGATTGAACCAGAGTTTGTTTCCAACAGTGATTATCATTTGATTAGCAAAAAGGATCAGCCTAATCCTCAGGTTAATGTAGCATAATTATATAGCTTATTGTAGCACCAAATCCTAGGTGTTACAACTCTCCCCTACTAAAATAAAATCTCATCCCGTGAATTAAGAGGTAGCAGGGAGAAGATCTGGATATTCTACCCGAAGGTTATCCTCACGTTCCCAAGTGGCTTCATCTTCAGAATGATTGGACCACTTCACTTTGAAGAACTTGGTAACCTTCTGACGAGTCCGACGTTCGGTTTCATCGAGAACGCGGATCGTATGCTCCTTCTAAGTGAGATCATCCTGCACTTCAATCAATTTGGGATCCACCTCACGATGCGGATCCTTGAAGCAACGACGAAGTTGCGACACATGGAAGATATCATGGATATGAGAGAATTTAGGTGGCAGCTCCAATTTATAAGCCACATGCCCACATCTTTCGATAACACGGAAGGGACCAACTTAGCGAGGAGCTAGCTTGCCCTTGACTCCGAATCGATGGGTGCCTCTCAAATGAGTGACTCGCAGATAAGCCTTATCACCGGTCTGATAGGTTGAACCCCAGTGTTTCTTGTCATAATTGCTCTTTTGACGGGACCGGGCCACCTTGAGATTATCCCGAACAATGCGAACTTGTTGTTCAGCTTGTTGGATAATGTCCACACCAATGAGTGCACGTTCCCTAGTTTCTGACCAGTTCAGAGGGGTTTGTCATTTACGTCCATATAACACTTTGAAGGGGGCCATTTTCAGGCTGGCTTGATAGTTGTTGTTATAAGAAAATTCAGCATAAGGAAGCGATTCTTCCCACTTCTTGCCGAAAGAGATAACACAAGCTCGTAGCATGTCTTCAAGTATTTGATTAACTCTTTCAACTTTTCCTTGCGACTGAGGGTGATATGTAGTGCTCCAGGTAATATGAGTTCCCGGTGCCTGTTGGAAACTTTCCCAGAACTTGGAAGTGAAAATACTGCCACGGTCTGAACTGATTTCCTTTGGAATGCCATGGAGTGCAACAATTCTTGAGGTACACAAGGCTGCTAGTTGGCTAGGAGTAATTGTCTCCTTGACTGGTGGAAAGTGGGTGACCTTCGAAAATTGGTCGATGACGACAAAGATAGCAGCATTTCCCTTTTGCGACTTTGGAAAACCCGTGACGCGGGCCCTTTGAATCTTGTAACATTTCCATTCAGGAATAGGGAGTGGTTGCAGAAGTCCAGCAGGTTTCTGATGTTCAGCTTTGACTCGGCAACAAACGTCACATTGTCCGATATAGCGAGCAATGTCTTGCTTCATACCAGACCACCAATAATTCTGATGGATGTCCCAATACATTTTAGTACTGCTCGGATGAATAGACAGTGGGGTGTCGTGAGCTTCTTTCATCACTTTCTCTGTCATAAGTTCGAACCGAGGAACCACTATGCGACCCTTGAAGTACAAAGCTCCATCTTCACCAAGCGAGAATTCCCTGGATTTCTCTAAATTGATATCCTCCTTCATCTTACGGATGTAAGCATCCTTGTCTTGGTAGCTCTCAGAAGAGTCGGTTCCATGACAAGGTTATTAAGAAAACCCTGTGGAACAATGAGAAGATTCAACTTGCGCAGCTCTTCATGGAGACGCGGGTTAGACTTTTGAACAATATGGTTATTGCAACAAGCCTTTTGCTCAAGGCATCTACCATAACATTAGCCTTTCTAGGGGTATAAGATATACCGAAATCATAGTCTGTAACTACTTCCATCCATCGCCTTTGACGGAGATTTAGGTATGGCTGAGTAAACAGGTACTTCAGGCTTTGATGGTCAGTATAAATCTCACAACGATTACCGAGGAGATAATGTCACCATAACAACAGGGCATGGATCACCGCAGCAAGTTCAAGGTCATGCACTGGGTAATTCTCTTCATGGGAACGCAACTGTCATGAAGCATAAGCAATCACTCTACGTTCTTGCATTAGGACATAGCCTAATCCTTGACGGGAAGCGTCACAATAAATGACAAAGTCCTTCTTAGAATCCGAAGGAGCAAGCACTGGAGCTGATGTCAGCTTGTTCTTGAGTGCCTGGAAACTTTCCTGACATTTGTCTGACCACTTAAACTTAACGCATTTGTGAAGCAGATTGGTCAATGGCTTGGCAATCTTGGAGAAGTTCTCGACAAAACGGCAACAGTAGTTGGCGAGTCCATGAAAACTCCTAACTTGCTTGGCATTCTTCTCGGGAGTCTAGTCAAGAATAGCCTGAACTCGTTCTGGGTTGACGGTAATGCCATCCTTCGAGATCACATGACCAATATAGGTCACTTCGTTCAACCAGAACTCACACTTGGAATACTTAGCATATAGCTAATGCTCTCGAAGCTTTTCTAGCACAAGACGAAGATGTTCAGCATGTTCTTCTTTGTTCTTGTAGAATACCAGAATATCATCCAGATAAACCATAACAAATTTATCGAGGTAGTCCATGGAGATATAATTCATCAATCGAGAGAAGGTTGCTGGAGCATTTGTTAAACCGAAAGACATGACAGTGTACTCGTATGAACCATAGGGGGTAACAAATGCAGTCTTAGGGATATCTTCTTCACGAACACGGATCTGAAGGTAACCCAACCTCAAGTCGAGTTTCAAGAATATTGAGGAACCAGCAAGATGATCATATAAATCATTGATCCGAGGAAGCGGATATTTGTTCTGAATGGTTGCCTGGCTGATGGGACGGTAGTCTTGGACCAAACGATTCGTACCATCCTTCTTCTTAACAAAGAGAGAAGGCGCTCCCCAAGCAAAGGAATTTGGGCATATCAAACCCATGCTAAGTGAATTGTCGATTTATTGCTTAATCTCACGGAGCTCATGAGGAGGCATCTTATAAGGACGCTTGGCTATGGGAGTGGTACCGGGTACCAAGTCGATGACAAACTCCACAGCTCTTGCAGGGGGAATCCCTGGAAGCTCCTCTGGAAAAACATCTTGGAAGTCCCAGACAACTGGAATGTTTTCGATTCCCTCTAGAGGTGACTCATTTAAGGCATTCATGGCATATAACTAGGCTTCGGTACCTCGAACAAGATGAGCATGGTAGCTGACTATCTCGTTCGAAGGATGCAGGAGGTGAACGGTTTTGGTGGCACAAATGATCAATGTGGTATGAGACTTCCACCAATCCATTCCAAGAATGAGATCGAGGTTGGAAGACTTCAGCATTATGGGGGAGGCGAAGAATTCCAATCCTTCAATTTCAATGGGGACACTGTGGCTAATCACTGACGTCTGATATTGGCCCGCGGGGGTGTTTACCACTATTGGAACGTTCATTTCTTTGCTCTTAATGTCATGCATGTATGCAAAATTGTCCGACATAAAAGAATGTGATGCTCCTATATCAAACAATATAGAAGCTAGTACTGAGTTAACAATAAGTGTACCCATCATAGTAGCAAGCTGGTCTTGAGCTTCGTTCAATTCAATGTTGTTAGCGTGACCACGACTCTGAGCAGGTCTGGCATTGTTGTTGTTGCGGGGATGGTTGGAAGTTAGTGCAAAGCTAATTCTGATTCTGCCTGCAATCTTTGGCACGGTGCCCTGGATGACCACACTTGAAGCACAGTCCATCCTCAGGACGAGAAGGGGGAACAGGGGTTCGTGGTGGCAGAGCTGGAAGCCTCGGCTTCCTAGCTGGAGGAAGAGGCAGACGAGGTGCAGCATAGGACTGTCTTGGAGCAGGAGCAGGTGCATGGTACATGTTGTGGGTAATCCAGATCTTTCGCTTCTGTGAGGATGAGCCCGAAGATGAGCCCATGTCACGGTTACGCTTGCTATTGTCCTTGTAGTCCTGCAGACCTGTTTCCACTTGAATGGACTTGTTCACCAGGGTGGCAAAGTTACCAAAGTCTTGAACAAGGAGTGCCAGCTTGATATCAGGGTGCAGGCCTTTGTGGAATTTCTCCTGCCTACGAGCATCAGTCGCGACGTCTTCTTCAGCATAGCGGGACAAATCCAGAAACTCCCACTGATAAGCGTCCATAGTCTTGTTGCCCTGGACGAGGTTGCGAAACTCCCGCTTCTTCTGGTCCATAATTCCATGAGGAATGTGGCGAGCACGGAATGCGGCTTGGAACTCCGGCCAGGTGATGATTGTTCCAACAGGCTGTGAGCGCCTGTGACTGTCCCACCATTGAGCAGCGAGACCCTTCAGAAAGTACGAAGCAAAGGTGACATAGTTTCCCTCTGGGACACCGGCAGATTCCAGCTCGTAAGTGATGTCACGGAGCCAGTCGTCAGCATCAAGCAGCTGAGTTGAGCTGCGATACATAGCAGGATTGTGGCGCATGAAATCCGACAGAGTCATTGGGGTAGGTTGCTGATTCATGTTCAGCCTCGGGAACTGGTCAATGATCCCTTGCATAAATTGGTTGTTCAGCTCAAACTGCTGCATCATTCCAGCCATGTATTCAGGTGGCGGTGGTGGCTTAGGCGCACCACGACCATGACCAAGTGGCCTAACCATTCTGTCAAATTTTAACAGTGGTAGTTTAGCATTGAGTAATGATAAGACAAAGAATCATACATGAGGTAAAATGCACAATTAAGGGAGTTCAATGGATTCAACATAGTAGTTCAAATTCAACACACAGATCCACACATAGGTCTATTACAAACCATAAGTCTGCTACTAAATAGACGATAGGTCCGGCAGGAAATTAACTTAGACAACTAGGCGGCACGCAGGCACGCGGTAGAGGGATACAACAACGAGACATAGCGATATGCTACATCAACGTCGGGGACAACCACTGAAGCCAGGTAACTGCCGATGATCATGTATGGCAAACTTGGGGATAGGAGTCTGCAATCCATGCACACTCTCATGCAGCAACTGGTGTCCAGCGGGAATTGCCGGTCCACGTGCAGGAGTACGACCTCCAAAGCAGGCCACTCGAGACCTGGTGGTTGCTCTGTCCTACGAGGGTGAAGGATGAACTCCGGATACATCCCCTCTCTGACTGCCGGCCTCAACTGATCTAGAGCGTCGTGAAGACGAGTACGGGTGGAGTACAGCTCAAAGGTCAGTGCCCAGACAGTATGATCCAGCGCCTTAGTGTACTGAACCAGAAACGGTGGGTCGTAGTGACGACTCACGTAGGGAGTACAGACCACAGTGTAGGACCGATCATTGTGCTGCCGCACACGAGCGGATCCAGTCTCATCCCCAGTAGGGACATACCGAAAGTATCTGAACCCAGTCTCCTCCAAGCGAGGGTCCTCTCTGCGGAGGCGAGTGATAGTAGTGTAGGCAGCATCATTGACTGCCATCTCGACAATCAGACCAACACCGCAGTAGGTGTGCAGCTCCCTGATGGAGAGGTTCTGCCGATCCTAGATAACAACCTCAGCTTGGTACTGCTCCTGGTTGTACTCGCGGTAGTACTCGTAAACCGTGTACTCGGGATACCAGCAATATCCTAGCCTGGTAAAGAGGTTGATCAGAATGGCCGGGAATCAAGGGGCATCGATAGCCATAGTCAAACACACGAGCTGCCTGGAAGGACGCATCTGTAACAGAAGATTCAAGATGTCAAAGACAGTGTGTGTATCATAATCTTTGAAGGAAAACAATTGTCGACGAAACAACTCTCCGGTGGATGTGATCATGAGAACCTAATGTTAGAGTTAGTAAAATCTTTAACCCAAAAGAGAAGAGAGATTAGAACCAAGAGTATAGACGAGGAATAAAAGATACTAATACCACCCGATTGAGATGTGGGCCCGTAAGCCACACAACAATGTTAGTACTAGACTCAACTTTGGCCAAGGAGTTGGAAAGGGGGCTACCTACAGGTAGTCTGTTCCGATACCAACTTGTGATGTCCCCCAATTTGACCATACGCTAATCATACACGCAGTCGCGTACGATCAGGATTAGGGACTCACTAATCAATATCACAACACAACTCTAGACACAAATAAAAGTCATAAGGCTTCATATTACAAGCCAGGGGCCTCAAGGGCTCGAATACATAAGCTCGACATAAGCACGAGTCAGCGGAAGCAAATAATATCTGAGTACAGACATAAGTTAAACAAGTTTGCCTTAAGAAGGCTAGCACAAACATAGCAGCGGATCGAAAGAGGCGAGGCCTCCTGCCTGGGAGCCAACCTAACTACTCCTGAGCGTCGGGACTCTCCACGTAGTAGTAAGCTCCAGCGGTGGTGTAGTAGTCGTCGGCCAAGTACCCCATCTCCTGGGCTCCATCATCTGATTGCAGTAATCGTATCGAAGGGGGAAGGAGGAAGTAAAGCAGCGGTGAGTACTCATCCAAAGTACTTGCAAGACTTACATCAGAACTATACTAAGTTATGCAACTGTATCAAAGGAATGGGGTTATATCTGGACTGACTACAGAAAGCAAGAATTGGGGGAAGGCCTAGTCCTATCGAAGACTAGCATCTTCAAAATCTTGCAGCATTTAAGAGAGAGCAGAATATTAATTCATATGTAATAATCATATTGTAACAAAACTTATTAAGTAACCACGCTCAGAGATTCTTCCTCGACTCCCTATGATAAAATAATCCCGGAGCCAGCATTCATTTCAATTTTTAGTTTTAGTTATAGTTGTAGTAGATCAAGGTACAACTCCAAGTCGTCCTGTTACCGTGGACATGGCTATTCGAATAGTTTACATCATCCCTAGAGGGGTGCACCACAGTACCCAACATGCTCGATCACTCTTGCCTGGACACGCTTTCCTGTGACATGCCCGGCCTCGAGACATCAACACATCGTCGCCCTATCTAGGCTCAACAGAGAGGCCAGCCCGTCGGTCTAAATCCTAAGCGCGCAGGGGTCATGGGCCCACTCATCCTTTGCACTCCTACATGATGCGTGGGCGGCCGAGGTCAGTCCTAGCATCCCTTATACAAGCGCAATGTTGTCGCAGACCACTCGGGCGCACGCCGCTCCATTTGCCGACATCCAAAGAGCTTCGGCTGATACAACAATGCCGAGTGCCCATAACTTCTCCCACGTGAAAGTTAGTGCGAAAACGGTCAAACGACCACCTCAGATCAAATACCCAGACCTGTTGTCACGCCCAAGATGCGATCATATCCTTATTTTGGCACGAGGGCCTCGACAGGGATAGAAGCGCATGTCGTCGTTTCGCAAGAATGGATATCATTACAAGTATAAGTAAAGAAGAGTGAGTCTATAGAATTGGCTTACACTCGCCACAAGCTATATCAATATCACATCAATACAACAACATAAACAAACATCATACATAAGAGCAGGGTCCGACTACGGACAAAAACTAACAATAAAATGACATCCATCCTTGCTATCCCAGGCTGCTACCTGGATCCCATCCTAGATCGATGAAGAAGAAGAAGAGGAAGAAGAAGAACTCAAAGTCAAACAAGCATCGCGCTCACGTCAAAGCATCGCGTTACCTGTACCTGCAGCTATTGTTGTAGTAATCTGTGAGCCACAGGGACTCAGCAATCTCATCTCCAAGGGTATCAAGACTAGCAAAGCTTAATGGGTGAGAAATGGTTAAGTGGTGAGGCTGTGACAAGCACTAAGCATTTGTTTGAGTGGCTAACTTACGAGTACAAGAATAAAGGGGGATGATTGTCGTATAAACGGACGTGAACTAGTAATGATCACTAAGTGATCTTGAACACCTACTTACGTCAGACATAACCCCACCGTGTTTTCTTTCGGAGCAAGCCTCACGAGAAGAGACAGTCACAGTTACGCACACGGTTGGCATATTTAATTGAATTTATTTCAAGTTTGCTATGACCGGATGTTACACAAAAGTTTCCAAGTTGCCACGAAACCGCGGGCACGGCTTTCTGAAAAATTTAACCCTGCAGGGGTGCTCCAACTAGTCCATCACAAAATACCACAAGCTGCGTTGGAATCCCTCAACCGCGGGATAACCCGTAGTATTCGCAGAATCCCGATGGAAAATCTCAACCTTGAGATAGCCCGAAGTGTCCTCAAAATCCCGTGCACAAGATGTTCGAGAAACGTAAAACAAATTCAGCAAGGCCGCCCGATATGTCGACGAACCCGATAGGAGCCTCGTATCTCGTTCTCAGGACACGATCGGATGAGCACAGCGTATAGTAGCCCGATAGAAATCACCCGAGTTTCCCCGGATTGGCCCCGCACACGACTCTAGTTTGGGCCAGCACCATCAGCACTGGCCCCCTGTATTAGGTTGAATAACGAACCTCGGGTATCGCAAACTCCCTATGCGCCAAATTAATTATCAGTATTATTATGTTGGGCAAATGTAGTACCAATGTTGGGCCTTGCCAGACAAGTTTTATCCCAAAATGAAAATCAAGGGGGTCCCCATAACAACCCCGAGCATGTTAGTAGCGCTCAATATGGAACATAACACCGGTACACAAGTAACTAGGGCAGCAAAAGTGGAACAAAACACCGAGCATAAGGTCAAGCCTTCCACCTTTACCAAGTATATAGGTGCATTAAATTAAATAGCAATAATACTGTGATATAACAAAAGGATATCCATGTTATCACATGGGACAGATTGCACCTGCAACTACCAATGCTATAAGAAGGGACTGAGCAAGCGGTAACATAGCCAAACAATGGTTTGTTGGGAAGTGGAGGGTTAGAGGCTTATCATGGCAATGTTGGGAGGCTTGACATACAAGTGGTAGGTAACGTGACATAACGATAAGAAGCGAGACAACTAGCATAGCAATAATAGAGGTGGTATCCAGGGAAATGATCATCTTGCCTGAGATCCCGCTTGGAAGAAGAACGAATCCATGAAGCAGACGAACCAACGTAGTCGAACGAATCCTCACAGTCCGAACGCTTTCGGAACTCTAGCGAGAAGAAGCAAATCGGAAACAAACAATCAACACACGACAAAACATCACAACATATGCATGACATGATGCGCAAACAAATATGATGTATGTTATGCATGACATGGCAAAGCACAACAATCAACTGCTACACATTAAGTGAAGCTCAATATGCAACGACTTGCATATTGACGAAACTCCACGTTCGAATCATTTAGTTTACTCTCGTTAGGTTCACAGCAATATTAAATGTTGTTAAACATGGCGAGAGGTGAAGCATAAATAAACTATCTATCTAGGCATCTTAAATTAGGTCAAAAACAACTAATAGCATTTCCGAAACGACCCCATATGTCAATTATGAATTTGGTCCAAATCTGTCCTAACCATATTTTATATTTATTAAACAGTAAAATAAAGTGTACCACATGATTGTACACGTCATTCTAGTCCATTTACATATAAGGATCATATAAAACCGAGCTACGGTCTAGAAGATATGACACACGCAAGATGAACATGTCATGAATGCAAAATGCATGAAAATAACAGACACAAACATTTCAAATCATGGATTCAATGTGATAGTATGAAACTACATGAAATTCTAAGCAAGTTTCATATAGGACATGTTCAAAACGGAGCAACGGTTCCACCACAACAACCAACACAAGTTTGATTTGAAATCTGTCCAAAACATCAAGATAGCATATTGCACATATGAAAACTATTAGCTACAAGTATCCAAATTGCACAAACAAGACATGGAGGAGAAGCATATCATACACACTTCAATTCATCTTCACACAACATACTCAAAAGAGTCATGGATCACATGGTAGGAAGCTCTTAACATGGCAATAAAACATAGTAGATTAGGACTTGGTGAAAATAACAGGTTTTGCAAATCAGTTACGACATGATGGCATATTGGCAACAACAAAATTATATGCTAAATATATTATAATGGCTTGAAACTTTGCAGCATGGTAGAGCGCAACATGCACAACAATTAATTACTTTATGGCATGGTCAAACTATGCACAGATTAATAACTAGCATCAACACAACATAGCATCCCGAAGAAAACAGATTCTCAGACTTAGAAGTATTTGAGCCACTAAAACACAGAATTTTATAGCATGTTGGCATCAAACAAACAACACGTAAACATGGATTTCTACAGGAACCAAAATCACTAGAGGCTAGCACATATAACCATGGACAACTTTCATGTTGAAAATTATTTCATATCATGCATGGATTAAATCACACAAAATAATCAAAAGGGCATCATGGCAAAATAACATGCAAATAAACTTGCTCAAATGACAAAAATAATGCACAGTTAAATTATATGGATTATTCTACCCTAAAATCATATATAATATGTGGGTATATAATTATATAAAATGCCACAACAATTAATGCGGGAATAGGTCATTATCCGTTTTGCAAATTAGCTCATATAAAATAAATGCACACATCACAACAAACAATTTTAAAAATCATGCAATATTATTTTACAACTTCTACACATTTTACATTGATGATTATGCAAACATAATGATGCACGATTAACAATATGCACGATGCAAATGATATGCCTATATGCAAAATACCCAGAAACTGATACTTAACCATTTCAAATATTTGTGAAAGTTGCAAATTATTAAACTACGCAAAAATTCCAGGCAGCGGCTGGGTCGGCGGGGAGGCCAGCTGGGCCGCGCTGGCAGGCCGGCCCACGAGCGGGCGAGGCAGGGCGCTGGGGCACCGTCGGGGCGTCGTCCTGCTCGCTTGTCTCGAGTGGAGGCAGGGACCACGGCACCGGTCAACGGCGGCACTGCGCGAGCCTCCAGCGAGATCTTGGGCCCGGCAAGGTCGGGGAAGGGCGGGTCGGCAGCGGGCAACCGGATCCGGCCGGTGACGAGGGCAAACGGCGCGGCAGGAGGCGGAGCTCGGAGGTCGGAGGTCGTCCATGGCGGGGCAGCTCCTTGTCACCGAGAGAAGAGGCACGGGGTGAGAGGAGGGAGACAGGGGAAGGAAGGAGAGGAAGGGGGCGATGGGCTCCGGCCTGGAGGTCGCGGCGGCGGCGGCTCACCGGCCGGAGGCGGCGGGGCTCGGCGGGGTTGGATAAGCGGAGGCGCGGGCGCGGGGAAGGCTTGGGAGCTTCCCGTGGAGCTGGAGGGCGCGGGGCAGGCTCGGCAGCTACGGCGCCTCGGCCCGGCTTGGGCCCGGGGCGGGTCCACGCGGCTGAGGAGAGGGGAGCTGGGAGAGATGGTGGTCGGGAGTTGAAGGGCATGGAAATCGAGGAGGGCTTCCAAATTAGGCAGGCAGGGGTTCTATTTATATCAATTAGTTGCTAGGGTTAGCTATTTGGGGCCGTTTTTGGACCGTCGGATTCCGATCGAACGGTCCGGAAGCGGAGGGGCTAGGCTAGGCTAATGGCCTATGGAGAGGTGGTGTGGGCTGAGGTGAGAGGAAGGTTTCGGCCCGGCACGGAGTTTGAAATCCAGAAAAAAAAATGTCCAAAGAATAAATCGATGACCGCACTGCTACGGTTGACCGTTCGGGTATCAAACGACCTCCGATTGCGACGAAATTTGACAGGCGGTCTATCTACAATATAACAAAACCGCACGCCAAGGTTCGTCCCCATCCGAGAATATTTCATGAGCACTTTTTAAAAACAATATCTTATCGATGTCGCGGGTGCGTGCGTGTGTGGTTGCTCTCGAAATGATCGCCGACGAAAACGGGGAGAACCGGCAACTACGAATGGATGCAAGTTTTGAAAACTGACGACAATAAAATGTCGATGCTATGCATATGATTCCAATGATGCGATGATGAATGCGACTACCAGACGGAACACACAATGACAGCGGGATAAAAGGGGAATCTTCTGGAGCGTCGGCCTCAGGCTGTTACACCTGTTTAGCATTTTATTAATGCGGTGACAAGCAGAACCACAACACGTGGCCCCGTCGCCCCGTCTCAAGGTCTTGTGGCAAGGGCCTCACCTGCCCGGCCACACCTCGTCGTCATTACACCAACACAATCCAGGTCCTCCTGACCTCAACAGGTAATAGTAGTAAAGTAAGGGTTACCGTGTGTCTATAACACCAAGGGGAAAACCGAGGAATCACTCTCGATGGTTCCCACTCAATGTAATCATCAAGGTCGACCAGTGAGGTATCACCCTCGATGGTCATCGCTTCAGGGGTTGCACGACAGAGACGTAATCGGTAGTGATGAAGGAGGGATCACCCTCGATATCCATGACCGATTTGTTACGCTATAGAGGTTATATCAGAAGTACTTTACAAGGTGTCACCCTCGGTACTCGATAGTAGCCCTGTCGAGTCGTACAACTAGGGGTGCGATGTGATGTGACAGGCCATGGCTTGTCAATCAGTTGATCGAGTCTTCGAATCTTCAAGTCGTCAGGTCTTCGATGAAGAAGCAGGGGCAACTGGGACTATGGGTCATAGGGGTTTACTAGTCAACCTAGGCTAAACAGTTTAATGGAGTAGCAGGTATTAGCAGTTTATCAAAAACAGGCCATGCATTAGAGTAGGAGCTAACTAATACAATAGCAAAAACTAATGCAAGCATAAGGGAGAAGAGAAGGGTGATATCGGAATGCTCAAGGGGGTTTGCTTGCCTTGCTGCTCTGCTGCAAAGACCTGCATGTCAGCGGCGTAGTCGTACCCGGCAGTAGCGTCACTCTTGATGTCTACCCGGGAGAAGAGGGGGAAGAAACAATAAATATAAGCAGACAAATGCATCACGGTGCATGACATGACAATATGCAGAGCTAGGCATGCACTAACGCAGTACTACACGTCGCAGACGGATCAGAAGAATATCTGACGATATTTTTTGGGTCTCTGGCTATTACCGAACAGATGAAACAGGGAGGAAAGTTCCACGTTCGCTATGATAGGAGTGCGTGACACACGAACGGACTACATATTCGGACTCGTGGGATTTTCCTGATCAACTTTAATGTATAAAACTTTTTCATCTGAGTTACGAATTATTTTATATGATTTTATAAAGATTAATCAATATTAAGAAAATAAAAAATATTATTTTAATTCATTAAATGCATTTATGAGTTCAGCATGACACCATTCTGACCTCAGTAGCCAACTGTGGGGCTGACTGGTCAAACTAACCAGTAGGCCCCACCTGTCATCCTCTGTTGAGTTAATTAAAACAAATTTAATAAAATAGGGAGTGGGACCCACATGTCATTCTCAGATTAGTTGTATTAATTAACAAAAATTAATAATTAACTTAATTAGCTTAATTAGGCTAATTAACATATTAGTCCACTAATTAATTAATATGCTAATTAGTAGTTTAATAATATATTTATTATATACATATATTTATATATATATATATTTAACCTAATCATTTTTTGGGGGCGTGGGGCGCCCATGTCATAGGGGAGGCGGCCCCACGTGGCAGTGGGCCAGCCAACCTCTGGCTGGCCACGGGCATGCACGGGCGCTAGGCCACGGCGGCTACAGCCAGGGGAGTGGTCTATGCGGGGCGGCAGGCGTCAGCAATGGTGGCCGAAGGTGCTAGCGGCTGGGGGGCCACCGGACGGGGCACGACCGGAGGTGCAGGCGGCCACGGACGAGCACGGCGACGGGCGGTATTGCGGGGCTGTGGGAGCGGGCGGTGCGTGGGGCCGAGGGCCGGAGCGGGGCCAGGGCCGCAGTGAGCACGGCGGCGGCCGGTGGAGTGGCCGCGGTGAGGGGCGGCCTGTCAGGGGGGCCGGAGGGAGGGAAAAGAGGGGGAGGAGCCTCGAGGGAGGCTCACCAGGCGCGGTCGAGGTGGCAGAGGGTGCGAGGGAGGGGCGTCGGCCGGAGAGGAGGCGATGAGGAGGAGGAGGAGGCCGGCGGGGGCGGGGAGCGTCGTGGGCAGGGCGAGGCGGTCGTCAGTGGAGCGGGGCGGCGTCGGCCCCCGATGCCCCCGATCTGATCTGGGGAGGAGAGGACGTGGGGTGGGGGGATCGGGGGAATGGGTGAGTGAGAGAGTGGACGGAGTGGGGCATCGATGGGAGGATAAGGGAGCCGGGTGGGGGGCTGTCGGTGCGGGAGGATGAGCCGGCTAGGGCCGGCCCAGTGAGGAAATGGGGGGGAGCCCCCTTTTCCTTCTTCTTTTTAAAAAAATCTTTGTATAAATTTCTGTTATTTTATTTAAACAGTGGAAAAAGCATTTTTAAAAAGAGTGGCTTAGTCCAAAAATTGCAAAGCAATAATAGGGGTTGTCATAAAAAGTTTGAGGGCATTTTAGAAAGGTTTGGAGATTTTTATAACTCCAAAGGCAATTATTTATTTGTTTTGGCCTCTATTTTGATTGTTTTGAGGCACCAAACTACTTGATAAAAAGTTAAGACACTTTCTTTAAATGCCTACTGAATATTTGGAAAATACTCATGATTTTTATTTACAAATTTACAAAACCTTTAATTTCACTTATCAAATGATTTTTGAATTGCATAAGGATTGAATTAGAGTTTGTTTCCAACAGTGATTATCATTTGATTAGCAAAAAGGATCAACCTAAACCTCAGGTTATTGTAGCATAATTACATAGCTTACTGTAACACCAAATCCTGGGTGTTACAAGGGGGCAGTGGCTGCAGGGGCTCTTACCTGGCGGTGGCGACGCGGAGGAGGAAGAGAGGGGGATGAGAAACCCTAGGGCTCGCCCTGGTTTTATAAGAGGAGGGCGTGACGCCATGGCTGCCACCGAGGCCATGGCCCTGGCCCTCGGCTCCTCGGTTGTGAAAGGGAGGTGGAAAGGAGGGAAGAAGAAAGCAGGGGGAGAGAGGATGACAGGTTCTGGGCCTGGAGAGAGGATGGCGTCCACGGTGGAAAGGAAGCGGGGAGCGATGCTGGGCTGCGCTAGCACCGCGGTTCTGGGCCTACAGAAGGCAGGGAGGCCCAG
Organism: Hordeum marinum; assembly: GCA_022496015.1. Classification (NCBI taxonomy): domain Eukaryota; kingdom Viridiplantae; phylum Streptophyta; class Magnoliopsida; order Poales; family Poaceae; genus Hordeum; species Hordeum marinum. Next base: position 2,577,187 of record CM039677.1, on the reverse strand, counting down.
GTGGGCCTGGCTCTCTCCTTCACTCCCGAAAACAATGTTTTTCTTTTAAATTTGAACAACAACTAGCAAATAAATGCCAGGGAGTTTGAAAGAGAGTTTGAGATAATAGAAAATAGTTTTGAACTCACAAAAATAAGCACTATTTAATAAAAATTGTTTGGCCATTTTTAGAGCAAACAAATTATTCACATATAATTGTAATAGGAATCTGTTTTGTAAGGATCCACAGGGTAAATAAAGCAAAACATGGCTAGGGAATATTTTGAAATGCTTAACAGATTATTTAGTAGAAGTTTAACATTTTATTGGAGATGATAAGATCAAAAAAAACATCACCTAACTAGCATTGCTATTAAAAGGGGTTTAGGCATAGTTTTGTAAAAGAATTTGGGAGAGGTTCCACACAAGGGAAATCCTCATGCTACCAAGCACACAAGCTTCCACAACACACACTCACACTCAACATAACACACAAACATGATGCAAACTTGAGATGATGATATGATGCCATGAAGCAATTTATAAAACCCAACACATGAAGGCAGACATGAAGGTCATACATGGAATATTACAAGGGAATGCACTTGGGATGTTATATTATCCCTGGCTCACCAAGGTTCAAGTCCTAGTGCTTGCATTATTCCTGAATTTATTTCAGGATTTCCGGCGATGCACATTCAGTGGGAGGATACGTTCCCGTCGACGACGAGGCGCCTACAGTAACTTCATAAATCTCAAAATGATATGCCAACTCAGTCTCTCAGAGATACTCATAGGGGTAGGGTGTGCATGTGTGCGTTCGTAAGGGTGAGTGTATGCCCATGTATATGAGCGTTTGCGTCTGTATTGTGTTAAAAAGAAAGAATAAAGTGACGTGTCCAACTTTTGTAGTCGCACATAATTTCTATTTTTGGGTAGTGCGTGATGGCCTACAGATCGCACATGTTTATTTTCAAGACACACGGTTTTATTTTTGCACTATGTGAAATGTTGTCATCGCACACAATTCTTGTCAGTTCATGTGTGATTGAATGAAGGGCTTAATAGCACGCTTGTGAACTAGTGACCAATCCTTTTTACCACTGTGTTCGGAATAGCATTCCATGCATTCTCACTTCTTACATCCTTCTTGACCGATCTACGGGATCATGGGTACCCGCGACACCTTAGAACAAGAAAAGGACGAAATACAACTGTGTTGCGAAGCGCACATACAAATAGCATCAATCAAGCAAAGTCATGCCAGCAATCTCGTGCATACATACATAGGGTTACAAGGCCTTGCTTGAACCCATTGCCTTAAGAAATTACTCACACATCACGATCAGATCACAAGAGGAACTCATTGAAGACGACATAAAGATGAATGGTTGGTTGATAATATGTCATAATAGTTTCGAATTGTGATGCACCAATTACAAGTATGACTAACTAGGAGAGAATGGTTGAGGTGATGAAGGTGGTGGTGGCTATGGAGATGACATGGGATATGGCAGCGGCTAGGGTTGAAAGATGGCTTTTGGTTCTCTGTTTCGCGAATGGTTGCTCTCTAGTTTAGATTCTGGCTCGCCTCATTTATAAAATTTGTTTAGGAGAACGTCGTGTCGATGGCACGCGGTACAACCACTTGTACGAGCATGTGCGTTCATACAATGTGTCATCTTCTTCACTGGTTACGTCCTGACGCCTCCGGCTGACTTGCCTTGTTCACCATGCTTTTGTGTTTCCTTCTATGTGATGATATTCCTCCATGTTTGGATCCATTTCGAGTGTAAACATATTAAACAAAGGGTTTAGGAATTTCTTGCATTCATTGGGCATTAGTATCCATACCAGAGTTAGTCTCTTGGAAATTCCGGGATTATTTGGTTTAAAAAATGGTGGAATTAGTGTAAAATTATCGGTCATCAGATGCTCTTGTGCATCTTAAGTGTAGACACATGTAATTGCATTTAGCACAATGACATACCGTTATGATTAAAAGGTTATTCGTCCTCTACTAACCCTTAAACCTTAGTGATAACAATTCATTGTAGGCCTTTCTCATTTTCTATCACTATGGTAGATAACCTACAAGACTTGAACCCATTTAATGCACACCACTTCCACAATTGGCTATCAATCTAAACCGGCCAATCATAAACAAATTGCCGGAAAGAAATATGTATCTATACATGAAACATGAATAAATCTAAGCATATAGAGTTAATCCATCACATGATCTACAACACCATCACAAAATCATCTAGTAAACTATAATCATGTAGGGCAGCTCATGTCGCTATTGTATTGATAAAAAGAACGCATATAAACAGAGAGATTGCATTAATGTATACTTTCATGAATCCGCAGTCCAAGGGGTGAACTAGTCACAACTCATCTTGGAGCACGATGGTCGAGGTTTATGGAGATGGAGACGGATTCCCCCACCAACAGAGTACTAGGGAAAGCGAAAAATGCCTCGAAAACACGATGTGGCGGCGGCAGACAAATTCTCGATGAATTAGAGGTGAAAATGGGGTATATATAAGCTAGTGGGCACCGGAGGTTAGCCCGAGGGGCGCTACAGGTTGTAGCCCTAGGCACCTAGGGGTGCGTTGGGGCCAATGGGCCCCACCAGGTGTGGGGTCAGGTCCCCAGGGGTCCTTCCCCTACCGGAACCTTCATTTCTATTTATTTTTTATTTTCCTTGACTTTTCCTGTGTATTTTCTTGAAAGTACAAAAACAATAAAAAAACAAGAACTGACATTGGGCACTAGATTAATATGTTATTTTCAATAACATTCAATAAAATCATGCCCATAGTGTTTAAGATTGACAGCAATATATAGTATGAATCATGCAAAAAATTATTGATACGTTTTTGAATTCAACATCTTTTTTCGTGTGTTTTTCCAGCATGGTCTGGTTTCTCAACTCTCTAGATCAGGTGTGATGGTTTGCAAGCTTGTATGGTTCTCCCACAGGCATTTTTTTCGGTGATCTCTAGATCTAGTTTCAAGCGGTGAGCGATTATTGCAGGCTTTAAAGCCTGATTTGGCGAGGGTGCCCCTTTCTTTTATTGTTGGTTCTATGTAATTTTCAATCTCCGTCGTGCAGCATACATTTTGAGGAAGAAGAAAACTATTGTTTTTCTTTTGCGAGATAGAAGAAAACTATTGTTGCAACCAGTTGTATTTTTTCATTGTACTGGCTACTGGCTTTCTTGACAGTTGTCTTTTTTTAGGGATCCTTAGCATTTATCTTTTTTAAGGGTTTTCTTAACAGTTATCTGATCTAGGATTTATTTATTTTTGAGTGCACAAAAAATGTCCTTTTCAATGGAAAACGTCTCATTCAGACAGCCCAGTCCGATTTCCCTAAAAACAAAAGATAGCCCAGCCCAGCCCACACACAGCGTCGGAGCCGGAGATGTGGGGACAGAGAAAAGAATAAGTACTTAGTAAAGAGAAACGTCAAGATCATCCACGAGCAGTGCAACCTCTTTCAGAACGTCAAGATCATCCACGAAAAAAGAAGCCACAACGGAGAGAGGCTCATGCTCTGGCCAAAGCGGCCTCCTCTCTTCCTTCTGGGCGCCACTTGTGGCTTCAGCATATGCCCGATATCATCCGTATAACTATGAACATTTAGTATGACTAGCAAAAATGCATGTGCGTTGCAACGGATAATAAAAATGTGGTGTTCAAATCAAGTTTTAAATATTCGCATTCTATGTATATACACGTATCTAAATATTTGTGCACCAACCGCACAAATGCGAACGTAAGACACGTGCATTCTTATACGCTCGTAATGTATTGATGTTGGACTTGATCCTTGATGTGTGTATTTTTTAATATATCTTTGATGCGTATATAAAAAGAAAAAAAAAGGTAAGTCTCTCGATAGATGGAAAATTGTAGGGCCCTACGACGAACGAATATTTCAGAGAAACTCTCGTTTTTTTCACTTTTACAGATGGCGGGATGTGTAATTTTTTTGACAAATGGCGGGATGTGTAATTTACTTTAACTTCAGGGGCAGTTCGACGACAGACAAAACATCTAAAGAAACAATTCGTAAAGAGTTTTTTTTACTTACAGGTGGCGGGGTCGGTAATTTACTTCAACTTTAAAGACAGTTTCAGTGACATGCAAAAAAAACAGAGAAACAATTAACGAAGAGTTTTTTTTTCACTTATGGGTGGCGTGATGGGTAATTTTTTTTCACTTACCGGTGACGAGGACGGTAATTTACTTCAACTTTAAGGACAGTTTCAGTGACATGCAAAAAAAAAAATCAGAAAAACAATTAACGAAGAGTTTTTTCATTTATGGGTGGCGTGGTGAGTAATTTAGTTTAATTTTATGGGCTGATAGGTAAACGTACGAAATAAACAGCAGACAAAAAAAAGTGGAGAAACGATCTTCTCTTTAATATTAGATAGGTATACAGAGGTATAGATTAATAAAGGATATAGTTGCTAAAAAAAAGTAAAGAGAAACGTGAAGGTAGTCCTAATAAGAAAACAAGAAACAAACGAACAAACGAGGAGGTAGATATTCCTCTTCGATCCCCTTGTCTTCCGCCGCCGGAACAAATCCCCAACCAATCAAATCCCCCGCTTGGCCGCCGGCCGGCGATGGCGCTGGTGTCCAAGCCCAGCCAACCGGACCTCCGGATCTACAAACCCAGCTTCACCCGCTGGTACCCCTCGGATCAGGAAGACTGCGAGTCCAGATCTCGTCTGCTGCGGAAGATCCACGCCTCCTACCTCAAGGCGCGACGGCAGCTGGAGCTGGAATTCTGCTGCGGCGCGCTCTGCGTCGGCCTCCTCGACCCGGTCTCCAACATCGTCGTCAACAGCCTCATCCCCTGCTGCGAGCCCAAGCCCAAGCGCAAGCGCAAGCGCGGCGAGGTCGTGCTGGCGGACCTGGAGCGCCGCTCGCTAGACGGCCTGGTGGCCTTCCTCACCCGCCTGTTCCCCAACCTCGCCGAGAGCCTGGCCGTGCACTACCTGCGCCTCGCCGGCGCCGACGCCCTCGTCGCCGCCCGCATCGTCGTCTCGCACCACGGCATGAAGAGGTTCTACGAGTCGGACCGGGAAGTCCTCGACGCGGGGCCCACCATGGCCCTCAAGTGCGCCGCGCTGGCCGTCGGCCACCCCGATCCCGGCCGCCTCGTCCATGCCTGGCTCAACGTCTCCGCCGGCATCGACGACGATATGGACGTCTTCGCCTGGTTGCGCGGACCGCCGTCATCCTTCCCCGTCAACTATATCAGCAAGCTCGCCAGGTTGATCAACGAGGGGGCACTGGTCTGTCAAGATTTGGGCTGGGCGTGGCGGTTCGCCGCTTCTCGTCGCAGTCGTCCCTGCCGTGATCCCTACCTGCACACCGTCCTGCTCAGCCGGACGCTCCAGGACGCCATCCATGGTTTCTACCTCCAGGCCCTCGCCCGGCTGCCGGCAGGGTCACGCTTCCACCGCAGCCTGCTCAAGGCCGGCCACTGCTACGGCCCGCTCGACCCCGTATCAAACATCATCGTCAACACCATCTGGTATGACGCCGCTTTCCCACCTACCATGAAACTCGACGTGGACCTCGATGTGATCGGCACGCAGGGTCTCCACCGGGTGGAGAACCGCTCCTTGTATGGCATGGCCTCCTTCCTCTGCACCCGTTATCATCGCTTCGATTTCCATAAAGCTCTGCAATGCCTGCTCCAGGCAGATGCCAACCTTGTGCAAGCCGATCCCAACCTTGCTCCTCCTTCCGCTTCATCTTCGTCTGGTCGGCGACATGTGCTGATGATGTGCCCACCATCTGATGCCCACACTCGCAATGTTGTTGAACCTCAAGACCCCCCGGACACCAGTCTCGAGAAAGCCTTCTTAGCCGCTGCCACCGCAGCCTCTCACCCCAACCCCGAAGCCCAAGTAAAGCTTTTCACTTCGTGTAACCTCAAGTCTGCCTTTCGTCTGCTGCATCGTCGGCCTGACAGGCTCTCTTCTCGAGATGTTAAGCGGCTTGCCATGTTGCTGTGTCCCGAATCTGCTCATGACTCCGAGAGGTCGTTTCTCCCACTCCCCCTCAAAGTTTACCCCCGTGCAAAGCTAGTACGCATGTATACAAGAATCTCCGACAAGGTCAATGCGCTGCTGAATGCAAATCATCAGATGCCAAATGGGGTAGGTTTGATGTGCTTGTTGTTGCTTATTGCTAACATTTCTCATCTACTGGTATATGCTCACCAAACGTCAAATTACAGGATCCCAAATTCGAGCTTCATACGATTTGTGGTGTGAATGATTGTGTCAGCGGCCCTACTTCCTTTCCTCCTAAGTATGGCCACTCTCATGTCAATTTCGTGGCTACTCCCAGAAGCCCTTGTGGTGGTGCTCCGCTTTTGTTTTTTGCTGAAATTAGCAACAATGACCAAGACGACGAGTCCTTCTGTTGCCCTGTTGCTCTGCCTCCGCCATGTGCTGGTATGCTATAACTAACCAAACCATATGCCAATATGTGTTTTCCCATGTCCTATCTGTTATTTCTTGTTGTAAATGTTATGTGCAAAGTCCAAAGCACCATGATGCATCTTTACCACAGCTGACCATTTGACTGTTTTATTATGCTGTCAGTCTAAACCCTCTTATCCAGAGTAAAAAATAAAAGGGGGGTCATTCAAGAAAAAGAAGTGTCGAGGATAAACATATTTGAATGCCTTTACTTGAATATCTACATGTTTATAGGTTCGTTAAGTCTAAAACATTTCGATCAAGCAGCCTGCCGTAGTGATCAACATGTAGCTGGATGATCCCTTCATAACCGTGCTCATTTCCCCATCCAAGAAAATAATAAATAATAATAATAATGGTTTAAAAGCAGCTATGTCGGCCATCCATGCACCCTTTCTGTAGGCATTACGCATGGTTTATGTCAACATTCTAAGGCTCCATGTTTGGCAAAGCTTGAAAACTGCAGAGCATTTCATTTTTGATATTTTTCTATGCACATGTAGTTTATGATGTAACCTTCAATATTAATTACCTCATGTGTTGGCAGCACAAATTCGGTGTCTTTACTGTGAGTACAAGGGGACTAGAATTGTGCATGCAGTCGGGATAGACTTCCATGGGCGCGAGTCGGAGTTTGAGAAGATGGCGTGCGGAAAAGACCCCTGTAATGGTGAATATGTTCCTCCATGGATAGCACCATACTACAGCAACTCGCAAATCATCAACAGTAGACGCAGCTTGGCAGAGCATGTTTATGGAGGGCAGAAAGAAGATTGCCTCTATGATGACTTGGATGAGCGCAAGAGTGTGGATCTGGGGTCCATGAGTATCCGACAAATATTTCTTGAACTCTTGTGAAATCTGCACAAGAGTGAGTATGATGTGTAGTTCTGTGACTATGCAGGACAAGTTAAGTTTATGTTGTCTTGGAGGTAGGATAGTGCTCGTGAAATCTAACAAGTGGTTATTGTACTATTAGAGTACCCTATGACGTGTGTCAGTAATGGTATTTGAATGATGTTTGTTAGTGATGCTATTTGAGTGTGGGAACTGCAGTTTAATCTGAACTATGTAACTGCTTCGATTAGCAATCACTTGGTGCTGCATCTTTGTTGGTGCTCCCCAGATATGCACTGCTGAGTCTGGTGAACTTTCGTTGTATTATTTGATTTGCTCTGTGTTTTATCCTTTCATGATCTAGTTTCCATTATTGATGTACTTGCTTTTATTTTTGCCTAGTAATATACAACTGGAACTAATTCTCTAATTGCAGTGATCAATTTTTTATGCACAACTGCTGCGGATATCGGATTGTACTGCAGAATAATTGGTCATGGCTTCACGAAATCAACCCTTTGCCTCTTTAGCAATCCTTCAACTTATTTAAGTACAGTTGAGGAGGCTTGAAATGTTTCATCTTGGTTTTTGATCAGTTAGCTTTGAGCGTGTGATTGTTGCGAATGGCTGCCTAAAATAGCTACATTTTCGCTAGTTTGTAGGGTAACTTGGTTTGAGTATTTGAAACGGAATCAACATTTCCAGTGGTACATTGACCAGACGTAATATCCTAGTCATTACATGACAATCTTTCCAAAGTACTACATATCATTTATTTGGCCGTTATAATTTACTCCCTCCGTTCCTAAATATAAGTTTTTTTAAAATTCCACTATTAGACTACATACGGATGTATATAGACATATTTTAAAGTGTAGATTCACTCATTTCGCTCCATATGTAGTCCCTTATTGTAATGTCTACAAAGACTTGTATTTAGGAATGGAGGGAGTACCAAATATTATTATTTGGGTGAATCCTCATGTATTGATGTCCAAATTTATTATTTAGAAATCTTATGATATCCCGACGTCAACATTAATGTTATTTTCATTGTGAATGTCGAATTTAATGTTTACTCGGCGGCAATGATATTTTGCATTTTTATGTTAATTCCAATGTCATTTTCATTATATGCCATTGAGAATTTTAATGATGGTTTTGACACTTGTGTTAATGTTATTATCGATGTCAAAAATTATCATTACATCCAATGGCAAACGTGATGAGATTATGTTATTGCTTTATATTAATGTTGGCTATTAATTTAGCCGAAGTTCTTGTTGGTCGTTATGTGATTTTGTGTCTCTGTAGTCAAAATGAAACCAATGAGGATTTTTTTATTAAAGATATTTAATGAGCAAGTATTTTAATGACATATTATGATATTCAGATCAACGTTGATTATTTTTCATTTGTCATGTATGAATAAATAATGATCTTTTTCAGATTTTCTCCCAATGGTGATACATATTAGAATAACATCTTTAATTCGTCTTGTGCATGGTTATACATGCTTGATGTTTTATTATGATGTTCGTAAAGTTGTCTCCTCTTTTTACAACAATGGACATTATTAATGATGCTAAACTTTGATTTGGGTATAGATGGACTTTATGAATATAACTTTCTCCGGTGGAGGGTACATATCATTGTCACGTGTAAGGATTTTCTCCCAACATTTTTGCTACTAATGCTAAAGGATGTTAATATGGATGTTAAGTCTTTGGAGTGGTCTCAAAAGTTGCATGTGCCATCATGCACATTACTAATGCAAAGGAGGATAAAGACAAAACTGTTAACTATTAGATTTATTTCACTAGCATTTGGAGATGGCTTAATTCTTCATCTTAATGATGATCTTTGTTTATGCTCCTAGTAGTGGAGGAAATTAATTCTCTGTAATTGCTGACTTGATTATGTATGTTTTTAAAATGCATTATTAAGTCAACTCCAATTATTATTCTTGCTAAGAGGCAAGATAACTTATGTTTTCCTTTCATAATTATTAGGTGTTTTATGGTACAATTAAGATCTAAGAGGAGTGTGAGATAATGAGACTTCGTCGAAATTAATGTGATGTATCACACTCTCATCTCTTACTAAGACCATATCACACATAATAAAAGTATAATGATTTTTTAATTAAGATGCAACAAGTCTTATTTAGAAGAATAAATGAAATCATACTAATGTTAATTCTCCTATTAAGATGCAACAAGTCTTATTTAGAAGAATAAATGAAATCATACTAATGTTAATTCTCCTATTAAGATGCAACACATCTTATTTAGAAGAATGAGAATCACATTAATGTTCTAACTCCTTTTATCATGTTTATGTCTACCTGCCCCCTTTATGAATAATACGAAGCACACATTTATGACAAAGGGGAAAGTTTATGAGTCAATGTCAATTATGATATTAATGTAAGTTGTGGCTTATGATTATATATTTGAACAACGTTATTTTTAATTATGTGTCACACTTCATTAAGTTCTTTTTCATCTTGTACCCTACGGCGATGCGGACTATAACTGAAATTTATGCTTCATGTGACATTAGACTCCTGAGCATAATATATGTTTTATGAGAATAAAATAATTACTTGGATCTTGGAGTTTAGGAGCACAAATTTGGAGGAGAAACTGATTATCCACGAGATCTTTGTTCTAGTGCATCAAGTGGGTTGAGGATTATGCAATCACCGATGCAACACCTAGTTTTGACCCTCTTTATTTCCATGTGATAAATAATGTCTGTGAATGTTCATCTTAGTGGGTTGTTGCCATGTAGGATACATGCTACAAGCTCTTATGATGTATGGAAATTGGTAGAGTTTCTATAAAAGGGTTACAAATGGTAGGCATAAATTCCTTTACAAAACAAGTGTCACTTTGGAGGAAATCTAGAAAGGTTGAAACAAAAGCTTGTAGCCAAAAAGGTTGTAATATAGTAATGTCATGTTCTTATGTTGATAGAAAAGTACGGTTTATGTGCCTCGACCTCAAGGTTTTGGCACGAGAAAAAAACATAAGGTATGGTGACTTAAGAATTTATTTTATGTACTAAGAAAAGCGTTGAGACAATGTTACACTCATCGATGTGTTATGTTGTTCTTCCTCTAATGGTGTCCTGTGAATGTCGACTACATTACACTTCACTATGTTTGGGTCTAGGGGAAGACATCGTGGAATTAGTTTGTAGATGATGGGTTGTGGGAGTAACTGAAACCTAAACCTAGTTTATGAGCTGTCCCATAAGGGGTTGATTTCGATTCATATGTTTAATGTTATGGTTAGATTTATCTTAACACTTTTCTTGTAGTTGCGGATGCTTGCATGTATATATAGGTTAATAATAAATAGGTTGCGGATGCTTGCATAGCCTAGTGGTGGAAAGGAATTGATGTCTTCCCACCCACCAGTTTCAAGGCATGGTACTTGTAATTTGAATTTATTGCACCAATTATACTGTAGCGGTCTCCCTTATAGTCTTCCTTTCAAAGAAAAGGTCCACCCTCATAAGGACTTATCAAAGCAATGAACGTGTGTCAATGAATATTGGTGAAAGTAACTAGACACAATTCCCTTGTGTCCTCAAAAGTGTTTTAATCAGTATACGAAGTATTTCCGGCCTGTCCTTAGCAACAATAAGGATTGGGTCACCTTGCTGCAAATTGCTATTGTTGCTATTTGTCATTTTTTCCCAATTACCTTGCTATCAAACTATCTATTAAAACTACCTTACAACACTTGTGGATAATACCTTGCTGAAAACCGCTTATCAATTTTTTCCTGCTCCTAGTTAAGTTTAACACTCTTACTTATCGATAGAACTACGATAGAACCCACATACTTGTGGGTCATCGCATATTGTTAATTGAAAATGATGTATATTTCTTGTACACAAATTAAGATTTGATTGAAATTAGTTGTTCGATGAAAAGCTTGGGCTAGACAACATATATGTTGGGTATAATGAGATTGACGCGTCTAATAATGTTCTGCCAAAAAATATACTGACAAGATACTAAAAATGTTTAAAATAACAACATCAAGAAGTGTTCTTGCCAAGGTCACATAAAAAAGTTTGAGTAGGACTCGGTGTCTTAAGAAGGCTGATGAGTAAGAACACACAAGTGAGACTGTAATAAGCAAACATCGCAAAAAGTAGCATGTTCGTTTTATAAATAAGAGGTGACTCGGAACCACGTTATCTTCACAAGAGTTGCCACTATTTGTTATGCTTTATTTGTTGATATGAACAATAATTGCAAGGTCAATAAATAATATTAACCAATGTTTGGTGTACATGAAATTTCCAAAGGTATTATGATTTATATGGTTTGAGGGAAGAAAATAAGCGGTGATATGAGTGTGCATCACGCATCTAGTTGAGATAGGAACGTGGGCCGGTGTGTGTGTGGTCGGTGGGAATACTTATCCGGTTAGGGTTGTGTCATTTTATTTCTATAAAGACACAAAAATGTGACGCCAACCCCAAACCTACTCGGTGAAGTTTCACCACCGTCGTGCCGGTCAATTCTGGCCGCCAGCTACCCCAAGCCCTGCGGCCACTCCGCCGCCCAATCCCACTGCTCATATCCATATATACCGACCCCCACGACCGACAGAGAGCACGCGACACCCCCTCTTGATTCCGGTCCTCCATCATCGGATCAACGCCCCTTCATTCCATGTTGACCAACCTCAAGCTCCTCGTCGTCATTCCCCTAGCACTGTGTCGTCACCCGTCCTGAAGCTCCATCACCATCCCATGCGATTCCAACATTGTCCCAGTCGGAATCCGGCCTTCGATCAACAAATTCGTTTTCCATCCGACTGATAGCGTTGCTCCCTGAGCTTTACGCGACATGTGACAAAGCTCGAGCTCCACCGTCACCCCCTCCTGGCCTAATCGTTGCACGTCGATTCCAAAACCATGCCGCCCGATTCGGAACACTCGGCCTCCCGACCGTTAAATCTCTTGTTCGATTTGCTTTTGAAAATGTGGGTATCCATTTTATGTGTGTTGCAAAAGGGAAAATAATAATTTGGTTAGCTAGATCTTCTCTCTCCTTTATTTTAAATCGATTTAGTTGTCGGACGGAGATGCCAACTTCAGCACTCGATGTTTAGTTCCTAGGTAGTAACCAACTAGGATAGCTTACTACTCCTTCCGTTTCCTAAATATAATTCTTTTAAGAGATTCCAGTACGAACTACATACGGAGCAAAACCACACTCTAAAATATATCTATATACATCCTAGTCTACAGGAAAATCTATAAAAAGACTTATATTTAGGAACGGAGGAATGGTTGGTAACACTTGCTTCACTTTTTGGTCTTTTCGTAAATATAACACAAAAAAGCCCAGTGCCGTCTCTCTCAGGTTTTCTTACTTTTTTTGTTCCATTTATCCATTTTCTCCTGTTTTATTTCTTTTTTCCTCCCCCTTTTTAATTTTCTTTATCGTTTTCTTTTCTTAATTCATAAACTTTTTCAAATCCACAAAATTTTGTTCAAAGTCACAAACTTTCTTAACATTCGTGAACTTTTTTAAAATCCATTGTTTTTACCAAGTTCATGAACTTTTCAAATTCGTGATTTTAAAAAATATATGAACACATCTTACAAATTTTTTGAAACTTTTCAAAAGTTGTTTTTCTTGCAAATTCGTGAAGTTTTTCAAATTGATGCAGGTTTAAAAATCCACAGAGTTTTGTACAAAATCCATGAAGTTTTCCAAATCCGTAATCGTTTTCCCAAATTGATGAACTTATTTTTTCAAACTCATGACCTTTTCCAAATATGTATTTTTTCCCAAATTCGCGAATGGATTTTAAGCTCATGAACTTTTGGCGAATCCATTAATTTCTGTACAAATTCATAAATATATCCAAATCCATGAGCTCTTTTCAAATTCATGAACTTTTGTTTTTTCAAATCCTTAGTTTTAAACCAAAATCAACGAAATTTTTTAAATTCATAAATTCTCAAATTTCGATTTTTTTTCATATCCTTGAACTTTTTTCCTAATCCGTGAACCTTTTTCTAGTCGATGGTTTTTTCTCTCTCAATTCTTGTGCATTGTTTCAGATGTAGTAGAACATGTTGAACCAAATTCCTTTTCTTGCATTGTTTTTAAATTTTCTTTAGCAATTAACTTGAGCAGTGTGCCATCAGAAAACACACAGTAAAACTTGCATATAACCTATCATCACGTGCGAAGGAACTAAAACTGAGCGAAACTCGCAGACTCATTCTGGGACAAAACATTAATCCCGTGCGAAGGAATGGGGCTTTTCCGAATGCAGCCCACTTGGACACGTAATCCCGTGCGAAGGAATGTTTTTATTTTTTCGAATGCAGCCCACTTGGACACGTAATGGGGTGCCGCCAGATCACCGAATCAGCGCAAAAACAATGGCCTCGCATTGGCCAGGCTGAGGCCCAGGCCCAGTAGAGCAGTCGCAAAGCCAGCCAGGTACTAGTTTTATTCATACCACCCCTAGGGTTTCCACCTTCTTCTCTCACTCCCCTCGCAGCCGCAGCCGCCTGCCCGCCTCCGCCTCCGAGGCGAGAACGGCGGCGTCCGCTCCGGCAGGGAAGGACGGGACGGCCGAATTGGAGACGGAGAGGTCCGCCACCGGCGGCACCTCTCCCTCCCGCGACCGGCAGATCCACGCGGCCGTCGGCCCTGTCTTCTCCGGCGCGAGCCCGTCGGCGCCAGCAGCCTTCCCCGGTGTTCATCCCAACAGTACTACCCTGTAAGATCCCAAACCCATCCCCCACAGTTCTCGCCTTCTAGGGTTCCGTTGTTACACCTTCGTGAGCTGTTGATCTGTAATGATTTTCTTGACTGGTTTTATGCACGTCCTAAACCTTGATGTATGGCTCTGGTCGGCAGAAATATGTTACTTGGTAGCTTTGATATATGATGCTCGGTCACTTGCAGAAAGAAAAACTTTTATTCAGGTCAGCAGAAATATGTTTGCTCACTTAATGTAAGTTATGGTTTGTATATGGCATCTGTCATGTGAGTATAGGTGTAGGTTTATCTTATGTTGTAGCACATCTTAAAAAAAAGGATCTGTGTTATAGCTGTCAGCCATGGTTAAGTTTTTCTGAACAGGTGACATCAATATTGCTTTACTAGGAAAGCAAGAGACTTGTGAATACATCTTTGTGTTATTATTGGGGGGGGGGGGGTTAGGAATATCTTGTGGCTGCTTATGCTCTGCGCATCTTCTTTGTCAAATCATATATTTGAGTTAATAGCATGACACCCTACCTTAGATTTATTTTGGTAAGCCAATCCTAGACAAAACAAACCAACCAGAATCTACATCTGCTTATTTTGAGTCTTAGATTTATGTGTGTTTAGCTAGTTTTCTCTTTTGTTGTGTTAAAAAAAGTGTAACATTGTTGATTATTCTGTTTTAGGATTAAATCATGAGAAGGCCAAGAGGTAGGAGGAGTGTCAAGGATGCTAGATCCTGGCGGTGTTCGAAAGGTTATAAGAACGAACCTGAGCTTCATGATTTTTTTGACATAGCCCCTTTCGTTTGTGGTTGTGGCTGCAGACAAAAGGTGTGTTTGCAGGCTATTTATGTTCAGTTGTTTATGTCTTTTGTACGTTGTTCTGTTTTATTCCTTTTGGCCATCTATTGCTTTTTATCTTATGCCAATCTTTTTCTTGTATTGTAGTATAAAGGAGACTTTGATTTCTGTCTGGACCATATGGGTGTCAATTCTCACAGATTGTTAGGTGAATTATTAGACCAAGCTAATGAAGGTGCGTTTCATGTTTGGATCCAGGAACCCATAATATTATCTATGATGTGGTTAGTAACTGCATGACTGTTCATGTCTGTTGCAATTATTGGATAATTGTGTCCATGATCAGCATATGTGTGATTGCCAATGCAAGTCTGTTTTGGTTTTATGCATCTGTTATGAGTTATAAGTTTTGCAGTCAATTCAGAAATTCAAGTATCTTGTGTAGATTAGAGCTAGTTATGTGAAGTTAAATTCGTAAGTATCGCAATGTCACAAGCCATTTTGTTTATTAGTTCTGATAAGAGTTATTTGAAATGTTGTAGTAGTATGACATTAACATGCTAATAGCCTAATTTTAGAGGAAACATGCTAATATCATATTTTTAGAGGAAACATGGTAATTTGATTGAGCAACCGGCCATTTAGTTACAGACTTTGATTTGCTTTGTGTTACCCGGTGGTGGTTGGACTCGCTTTGTAAACTTGAATAGTACTCCAAAATAAATCGAGCTATTTAATTCTGATCTAAAATTTGTGGCCTTATTTTTTCTCTAGAATACTGAAATAAATACGCTATTTATTTCCTTTTTATAACTACCTCCTTGGGCCTGAATATGCAGCCTGAAATAGACTTGGATGGAGAACCCTGATTTGGGCTTGACATGGATGTGGTGCATGTATTAAATATGTTAGATATTGAAAGCCTTGAGACACTTTATTTTGCCATTTTAGGTAATTATCTCTTATTTATTGGAAATAACCATTTTTATTTTGCAGAATTATGTATAGCATTTGCCTTTGCCAAGCAGATGGAGGTGACAAAAAGGATCAAACGCTTAATGAAAGGAAGAAATCCTGAATCACCCACACCGCGAGTAGATCCCTTTGATTTGTATGAAAAGTATTTAGAGATCATTGGAGATCACCCAAGAGGAGGGATGGGAGCGTTAATCCTAATGGCTGTGATATTGAAAGAGCAAGGAATATATAATGAGGCAAGTTGTATTTATATTTGTGCTGTTTTCAGTTCCTTTACCTCCTTGCTATTTATACTACCTAGCTTCTGCTTTCCTTGTTTTCAGCTATTGTTTCATGGTAGGTATGATTTGCTTCTATCCTCCGTTCTGACCGTTAATTTTTTGTTGTTTTGCAGTCCAGCACTTGCATCTACAAAGCTTCGAATGTTTCTGTGATACCTGAAAAAGAACCGGCACGGATTGTTGCTGCATTGGCCGATGGTTTCCCTTTACATGCTGGTGTGATTTATGGTAAAAAGCTCTCGCAGCTCAGGTATTGTCGCCGTTACAAGGCACCTCGTCTTCGCCGGGCGATTCAAAAGATGGATATGGGTAGGTTCAAATCAATTCCTCTCCATTCTGTGCTTTTGGTAGGAGCTGGTAGGAAGAGGGGCAAATTGTATTACTACTTCATTAATTCTTGGAAGAAGTTCGCTGTTCGGAAGAACTATCGTGGTGAAGTGATTGGCCAAGGGATTGGGAAAATCAGTGCTAATAGGTTGTTCAGGAATGTTATCCGTCTGTCACGCTTCAAGGAAGACCCAACTGGTGAAAGTTTGTTGCCTCAAGTGTTGCCTGTCACTGTCAACTGCCACAATGTAGGCCTCCTTGTCCCTTAGTGAGTTTGTCCCTGAGTATTTAATTGGGTTTGTTGCCACTTTTTGGATATATGTAACTTGTGGATATGTATTACTTTTTGGCTGCAACCAGTGTATTTTGCTCAGGTTGCTTTTTGTGGCTTTTCATTATTTATCTGCAATGGTTTCCCTGAAAAAAATATATCATGTCCTTCAAATTGTTTAGAAGTATTTGATCGAGCAGAGCGAGATGGTTGCTGCAGTTAAGTAGACGTAGTTATAACATCTTTAAGCTTTGTGGAGAAAACACTTAATATAGCTCAATTAAAGCGACCTAGATGGCCAATATCAACTCAATTTTGGCTCTGAATAGGTTAGGTAGTGGCATTGGCTTTCCACAGGTGACATTGGTTCCACGTTTATGCATTCACTAGTTTTTTTTATGGCAACATTGCATTCCATTAAGCTTCAGCCAGATCGCTGGCCGTAATGTTCAGAATACAGGGGGAGCCAGAACGAGTCTATACTCTCCCTACTCACACCAAACTTTGCCAACTCATGAGCTGCAGTGTTACAAGCATGCCGGTAGAAAGAAAATTGAAAATGCTTAAACTCCGAGCTTCTTCCACCAGCACACCAACTTGTCATGCGCATAGCTATTGAGCGCTTGTACTAAGACTAAGACGGGAAGCATCAACCTAAAAATTGATCTTCTTTGCGCCCATTCTGATGGCGTCATTGATAGCAGCAAGACAAGCAACCACTTCAGAATGCAGAGGAGACCTCAAATGCACTGAATTGCCTGTGCCAGCAGCAATGAAAACTTCCGCGTGATCGCGAATGACATAACCCCATCCATCAGAACAACTGATATGGGATAAAGCCCCCATCAAAATTTACTTTCACAAAGTTCAAACTCCCGCATGATCGCGAATGACATAACCCCATCCATCAGAACAACTGATATGGGATAAAGCCCCCATCAAAATTTACTTTCACAAAGTTCTTAGAGGGTTTAGCCCATCCGTTGAGGTCAGATGGTTTAGGTGGCTGTCTGGCACCCTTAGCATCTGTATTATACAGTGCATGCATTTCCTTAATCAAGGAAATCACTTTCCAACTTGGTATCAGGTTCTTCCTCCTTTGCTGTCGTGAGCTCCGTCACGTCGCCGGGCTCCCTCTCTCTTCCATGACACCTGTTGCCGCTACCTCCTCGGCCACCTCCGTGGCGTCAACACCCGAACGCCGCCCTTCATCTTCAGCGGCGCCTCCGCCGCCGCCGGATCTCAGTTTGCCCCCTCTTCACTTCTGCCCCACCGGCAGCGTCGCCGCCTGCTCCCCGCCACCCCATCTTTTCGGATCATATCACCAATTACATAAAGTTTCATCTCAACCCTCCTGACCACAATTATGATAAGTGGAAGTCCTTCTTCCTCATGGTGCTCCTTCGCTACGGCGTGTCTTACCTCATCGAGCACCCTCCCCCTCCCAAAGCTGATTCCCACTACCTCGAGTTCGACACCCATGTTGCTCTCTGGATCTACGCCACCCTGGCCGATCCCCTCATCGATCACATCGTCGGCACTACCACCACTTTCGCTCTTTGGAAGAAACTCAAAGACTTCTTCCTTGCCAATCACGCCGCTCAGTTCGTGCTACTCAACATGCAATATCACAACCTCAAGCAGGGGGATATTCCCATTGCCGAATATGCTCGTCGCATGAAGCTTCTCACGAACTGCTTGGCTGACATCGATCACGCCGTCATCGAGGTCGACCTCACCATGCAGTTTTTCTATGGCCTCGACAAACGCCTCGACACCATTCGAGTCGTCCTTGGGGATCAGGATCTGCCCTTCAACACGGTCCTCTCCCACATGGTTCTCGTGGAGGAATCCATGTCTCAATGTGCCGCCGAAGAGAGCGCCTCGGGCTTCGCTCTCACGGGCGGTGGTCCCTCCGGTGGCACCCCCTCCGGCTCCGGCAACCGTGGTGATCGCTCCTCCTACCACGACCCCGACCGCCCCCAAGGCTCCACCAACACATCCTCTCCAGCTGGCCGTGCTCGCGGTGACCGCGGCAGTGACGATGGTGACCTCGCACGCGGACGCGACCGAGGGCGTGGCCGCAGACGCTTTGGTCCTGGCGGCCGCACTCCCGCACCCCAGATGCCCATGCCTCTGTTCACCGGCTACTTCGCCCCCTACGACATGGCTCTGCCATCTCCTCATTCGGGCTGGGTAGGCATACCACATGTACCCGTCTGCCCCTCCTTCTCTGTCTACGTACCACCCACCTTAGTCATCGTCTTGGGAACACCTTGCGATGCTCAATGCCGCCTACAGCAACTCCGTCATCCCCAACAACCCCTCCCCAGAGTGGTTCCTTGACAGTGGCGCATCATCTATGTGACTGACATCCAAGGTAACTTGACTACGTCTAGTTCTTCATTAAAGAATGTTCCTTCTAGTATTCTTGTCGGCAATGGTCAGCACATCCCTGTCACAGCCATGGGCTCTACCACCCTCCCCCCTTACAATTTTCATCTCACTGATATTCTTGTCTCACCACATGTTGTCACTAGCCTTATTTCCGTGCGCAAGTTTACTACCCATAATTCATGCTCTATTGAATTTTACCCGTGTGGTTTTCTTGTGAAGGATCTACGCACACGGAAAGTTCTCATGATATCCGTTAGTACCAGTGATCTCTACCCATTCCTTGGCAACACTCCGGCTCGGGCGTCGGCTTTCCTCACCACCACTTCGGACCTATGGCATCATCGTCTTGGACACCCCGACGCTCACACTCTCTCTTCTATTTCCCATGATTTTGTCAATGATTGTAATAAGGCTCCTCATTCACCGTGTACTGCATGTCAATTAGGTCATCAACCGCGCCTTCCATTTTCTTTTTGTCATAGCAAGACATTTGCTCCTTTTGATTTAATTCACTGTGATCTTTGGACATCGCCGGTTGTAAGCTTTTTAGGTTTTCAATATTATCTTCTGGTGTTAGATGATTTCATGCACTATTCGTGGTCCTTTCCCCTACGCCACAAATCCGAGACATCCACTGTTCTCCAACGCTTTTTCGCCCTCGTGCACACTCAGTTTCACGTGATCATCAAGAGCATGCAATGTGATAACAACAACAAGTTTATCAACTCCTCTATTCGCTCCTTCTTCAGCTCCAATGGCATTGCGTATCGCTTCTCGTGTCCTCATACTTCTCCTCGAAATGGCAAAGCCGAGCGTCTCATTTGCACTACCAATGACATTGTACGGACCCTCCTCCTTCAAGCCAATCTTGCACCCGCATTTTGGGTAGAAGCCCTCCACACTGCCACCTATCTCCTCAACTGTCGTCCCTCGCATGTCATTGTGATGCACACACCCTACTTCCTCCTCCACGGCATGCATCCCACCTATGATCACTTACGCGTTTTCGGGTGCCTATGTTTTCCCAATCTCTACATCACCATGGACCATAAACTAGCCCCTCGATCCACTCGGTGCATCTTTCTTGGCTACCCCCTTGAGCACAAAGGGTACAGGTGCTATGACTTGACCGCTCGCCGCATCCTTGTCTCGTGCCACGTCGTTTTCGACGAGTCTACCTTCCCCTACAAGCCTACCACGTCCTGGCACACCACATCCACGACCACAAAAAAATCCTCCTGCAACCCCACCTGCTCCCCCAAATCTCTTGGATCCTGCGCCCCCACATGCCCGGATTTGCCGAGTCATCCATGCCCACCTGCCGCGATCGGTTCCCGCCACCCACCTGCCACGATCGGGTCCCTCCACTCACCACCAGCTGTGGCACACTCCCCGTCCACTCCAACGGCCTTTGGGCCTGACGCTCCCACGTGCTCCCCACCCATTCGCTCGACCGCGTCCCATGGTGGGTCTGCCTCGCCTTCCGTGCCTGTCTCCCACGCCC
Source organism: Hordeum marinum (assembly GCA_022496015.1). Taxonomy (NCBI): domain Eukaryota; kingdom Viridiplantae; phylum Streptophyta; class Magnoliopsida; order Poales; family Poaceae; genus Hordeum; species Hordeum marinum. The sequence goes on along the minus strand of CM039677.1, from coordinate 2,556,526 downwards.
CACGCCTTGCCTCGTCTGTCACACATGCCAGCCCAGCCAGCGTATCTACCTCGGATCTCACACCCGTCAGCCCTGCCATTCCTGTCGCTAGCCCCACTGAATCCACCTCCTCTTCCTCACCATCCACACCCGATACGCCACCTATGCCCATGCATGGTTCCCATAGAGCCACCCCAAAATGCACACTGTATGTTCACCCGCGCCAAATCTGGTTATCTCATGCCCAAATGCTTCTTTGTTGCTGATGCCTCCCCTCACTCATCTCACCCATATGACCCACCTACAAATCGTCCCTTAAAGACCCACATTGGCGTCAAGCAATGTTAGCGGAATATAATGCTTTAATGAACAACTTCACTTGTTCTTTGGTGCCTAAACCTGCAGGTGTCAACATTGTCACGGGGAAATGGATCTTTCGCGACAAGTTCCACACTGATGGCTCCCTGGCTCGTTACATAGCTCGTTGGGTCATTCGGGGGTTCACTCAAAAGGAAGGCGTCGATTATGGACAGACTTTCAGTCCTGTGGTCAAGCCAACAACAATTCGTGTAGTGTTGAGTCTTGCCACCTAGCACTCCTAGCCAATCCATCAGCTTGATGTGAAAAATGCTTTTCTCCATGGAGCTCTCCAAGAAACGATGTACAACTCGCAATCGGTTGGGTTTGCTGATCCCTCTGTAGGAGATATGCCCTAGTCGGAGTAATAACAGTTATTTTGTATCTCCAAAGTTTGTAATGAATGTTTATGTTTCATGCTATAACTGCAATGATTCTCGAGTTTGCAATAACACGAGGCTTGGAGGGAAACTCATGTGCACGTGTGGTATAATAAACGGTAAATTGTATTCCTAGTCTTGCCTCTAAGACCGGCACAAGTATTGCATGATGATCCTGTTTTCCTGATCATGGGCATGGCTATGCCCACAATTTTGACGGAACGATGTTAGTAGAACACTTGTGTTGAATCGACCCAAATTGATGATGTTCTATGAGATACATTCGTATCAAGTTAATGGTTAATATCACAGAGTTAGTTAATGTTTGCATAATTCTTTAGACCATGAGAGTATCGAGTTCCTTCGTGCTTGCTTCGTGAACTTTGGGGTTTGTTAAATGTCATCCGCAACTGGATGGCTATTACAGCGGCTTAAGGCTTCCTGGAAAAGTATGTCAAGTAACGAGATAGCTCAAGATTAGGATTTGCTCCCCCGACGATGAAGAGATATTCTCGGGCCCTCTTGGTGTTACGGTATCCATCATCGTCTGCCTAGACACAAGGTTATTTGATCACAAGGATGTCGGAACATGAAAACGAGAAAAGAGAACAAAATCGGAAACGAGGTAACTGGCATAATGTACAAGTTGTTGATCCACGGGGATGCAAGTAAATCTCACTGTTGGGGAACGTTGCATGGGAAACAAAAATTTTCCTACTCACACGCAGATCTATCCATGGTGATGAGCATCTACGAGAGGGAGAGTAGATCTACATACCCTTGTAGATCGCTAAGCGGGAAGCGTTAAGAAACACAGTTGGTGTAGTCGAACGTCTTCACGATCCAAATCGCCGAGCGTCCCGCGATCTCATCACGATCCGTCCCGCGATCCAATCACGATCCGTCCCGCGAACTCATCACGATCCGTCCCGCGAACTCATCACGATCCGTCCTGCGATCTCATCACGATCCGTCTCGCGATCTTGATCACGGTCCTTCCGATCTAGCGCCGAACGGACGACACCTCCGCGTTCAGCACATGTACAACTTGATGTCGATCTCCGCCTTCTTGATCCAGCAAGAGGGAGCGGAGAGGTAGAAGAGTTCTCCGGCAGCGTGATGACGCTCCGGCAATGGTGGTGGAGCTATTCCAACAGGGCTTCGCCTAAGCACTGTAGAAATCCGATCTAGAGGAGAAACTATGCACTAGAGGAACGGGTAGCACGTGCCTGAAAATCAGGTGCAAAAAACCCTAAAACCTCTAGTATATATAAGAGGAAGAGAGGAGGAGGCTTGGATTTCAAGGAGCCAGCCCTTGGGTCGGCCGAACCTAGTAGGAGAGGTGGAATCCACCTCCAATCCTAGTAGGACTAGGATTCATCCTATTTTTGCCTTTTTCCACCTTTTTCTCGTTGGGCTTTTCTTCCCAGCATCATGGGCCTTGTGTGGGACTTCCACCAGCCCACAAAGGGTTGGTATTCACTCTCCCTCATCCCATGCAGCCTATTGGGTCAAAATACCCCTCCCGATGGTCTCTCGGTACACTACCGACACTCCCGGTACACTACCGATGAGCCCGAAACTTTTCCGGCGACCAAAATAGGACTTTCTATATATCAATATTTACCTCCAGACCATTCCAGAGCTCCTCATGATGTCCAGGATCTCATCCGGGACTCCTAACAACCTTCGGTCACCACCATGCATAACTCTATACTACCGAAACGTCACCAAACCTTAAGTGTGCAGACCCTGCGGGTTCGAGAACTATGTAGACATGACCGAGACACCTCTACGGTCAATAACCAATAGCGGGACCTGGATGCCCATATTGGTTCCTACATATTCTACGATGATCTTTATCGGCCGAACCTCTATGTCAAGGATTCAGTTAATCCCGTATGATGTTCCCTTTGTTCTTCGGTATGTTACTTGCCCGAGATTCGATCGTCGGTATCTGCATACCTAGTTCAACCTCATTACCGGCAAGTCTCTTTACTCGTTCCGTCATATAAGATCCCGCAACTAACACTTAGTCACATTGCTTGCAAGGCTTATTGTGATGTTGTATTACCAAGTGGGCCCTGAGATACCTCTCCGTCACACGGAGTAACAAATCCCAGTCTTGATCCATGCCAACTCAACAGACACCCTCGAAGATACCTATAGAGCACCTTTATAGTCACCTAGTTACGTTGCGATGTTTGATACACACAAGGCACTCCTCTGATGTCCGTGAGTTGCATGATCTCATGGTCATAGGAACATATACTTGACATGCAGAAAACAATAGCAATAAACTAACATGATCATATGCTACGTCTGTAGTTTGGGTCTTGTCCATCACATCATTCTCCTAATGATGTGATCCCATTAGCAAATGACATCTCATGTCCATGGCTAGGAAACCTTAACCATCTTTTGATCAACGAGCTAGTCTATTAGAGGCATACCAGGGACATGGTTTTGTCTATGTATCCACACATGCATCCGAGTTTCCGATCAATACAATTATAGCATGGATAATAAATGATTATCACGAACAAGGAAATATGATAATAACTAATTTATTATTGCCTCTAGGGCATATTTCCAACAGTCTCCAACTTGCACTAGAGTCAATAATCTAGTTCACATCACTATGTGATTCACATTGTGATGAATCTAACACCCAATGAGTTCTGGGGCTCGATCATGCTTTGCATGTGAGAGAGGTCTTATAGTCAACGGGTCTGCAACATTCAGATCCGTGTGTACTTTGCAAATCTCTATGTCAAACCGTAAACACTACTACCACACTCCACTTGGTACTATTCCAAATGGCTGCTCCACTATACGTATACGGATTGCTACTAAAAGTCATCTGGATTAGTGTTAAAGCTTGCATCGACGCAACTCTTTATGACAAACTCTTTATCACCTCCATAATCGAGAAACATCTCCTTAGTCCTCTGGTTACTAAGGATAATTTTGACCGCTGTCTAGTGATCCACTCCTGGACCACTCTTGTACCCCTTGACAGACTCATGGCAAGGCACACACAGGTGCGGTACACAACATAGCATACTATACAGATCCTATGGCTAAGTCATAGGGGACGACATTCGTCCTTTCTCTTTCTTCTACCATGGTCGAGCTTTGAGTATCACTCAACTTCATACCTTACAAAGCAGGCGAGAACACTTCTCTCTGACTGATCCATTTTGAACTCTTTCAAAATCTTGTCAAGGTATGTACTCATTGAAAGTCTCATCAAGCATCTTGATCTATCTCTATAGATCTTGATACTAAACAATTAGGTAGCTTTATCCAAGTCTCCTTTTGAAAATCATTTTTCAAACAACCGCTTATGCTTTCCAGAAATTCTACATTATTTTCGATCAACAATATGTCATCCACATATACTTATCAGAAATTCTATAGTGGTCCCACTCACTTTATTGTAAATACAAGTTTCTCATAAACTTTGTATAAACTACAAAACTTTGATCACCTCATCAAAGTGTATATTCCAACTCCGAGATGCTTGCTCCAGCCCTTAGATGGATTGCTGGAGCTCGCACACCTTTTAGAATCCTTAGGACTAACAAAACCTTCTGGTTGTATCACATACAACCTTTCCTCAAAGTAAACTATTAAGGAAACGATGTGTTGTCATCCATCTGCCAGATTTCATAATTGAAAAATGCAACAACTACTAACATAATTCCAACAGACTTTAGCATCGCTACGAGTGAGAAAGTCTCATTGCAGCAACTCTTTGAACTTGTCGGAAACTTCTTTGCGACAAGTCGAGCTTTATAAATGGTGACATTCATCATCAGCGTCTGTCTTCATTTTAAAGATCCATTTGTACTCAACGACCTGCCGTCCAACGAGCAAGTCTACCAAAGTCTGTACTTGAATTTCATACATGGATCCGTTCTCGGATTTCATGGCCTCTAACCATTTGTCAGAATCCGGGCCCATCATCGCTTCTTCATAGCTCGTAGGTTCATCGTTGTCCAACAACATGACCTCTAAGACAGGGTTGTCGTACCACTCAGGAGCAGTACACGTCCTTGTCGACCTACGAGTTTCGATAGTAACTTGATCCGAAGCTTCATGATCATCATCATTAACTTCCTCTTCAACTAACATAGGCTTCAAAGAAACATCTTCCTGCTCTGCGTGTTGGAGATATGCCTTAGCGGCAATAAATAAAGTGTTTATTATTATATTTCCTTGTTCATGATAATCGTTTATTATCCATGGTATAATTGTATTGATTGGAAACGCATTGCATGTGTGGGTAAATAGACAACACTGTGTCCCTAGTATGCCTCTAGTGAACTAGCTCGTTGATCAAAGATGGTCAGGGTTTCCTAGCTATTGACATGTGATGTCATCTGATAACAGGATCACATAATTAGGAGAATGATGTGATGGACAAGACCCAAACTACAAACATAGCATATGATCGTGTCAGTTTATTGCTACTGTTTTCTGCATGTCAAGTATATGTTCCTATGACCATGAGATCATGCAACTCACGGATATCGGAGGAGTGCCTTGTGTGTATCAAATGTCACAACGTAACTGGGTGACTATAAAGGTGCTCTATAGGTATCTCCGATGGTGTTTGTTGAGTTGGAATGGATTAAGACTTGGATTTGTTACTCCGTGTGACGGAGAGGTATCTCGGGCCCACTCGGTAATACAACATCACAATGAGCCTTGCAAGCAATGTGACTAATTGTTAGTTGCGGGATCTTGTATTACATAACGAGTAAAGAGACTTGCCAGTAAACGAGGTTGAACTAGGTATGGAGATACCGACGATCGAATCTCGGGCAAGTAACATACCGAAGAACAAAGGGAACGTTATATGGGATTAACTGAATCCTTGACATAGAGGTTCTACCGATAAAGATCTTCGTAGAATATGTAGGAACCAATGTGGATGTCCAGGTACCGCCATTGGTTATTGACCGGAGAGATGTCTCGGTCATGTCTACATAGTTCTCGAACCCGCAGGGTCTGCACACTTAAGGTTCGGTGACGTTTCGGTAGTGTAGAGTTATGTATGGTGGTGAACGAAGGTTGTTCGGAGTCCCGGATGAGATCCCAGACGTTACGAGGAGCTTCGGTATTCTCCGGAGGTAAAGATTCATATATAGGAAGTCCCAGTTTGGTCGCCGGAAAAGTTTCGGACTCATCGGTAGTGTACCGGGAGTGCCGGTAGTGTACCGGGAGACCTCTGGGAGGGGTATTTCGACCCTAGAGGGTCCATGGGCTGTGGGAGAATAATAACCAGCCCTTAGTGGGCTGGTGGAACAGCCACAAAAGGCCCATGGTGCCAGGAGGAAAAAGGCCTAAAGAAAAAGGTGGAAAAAAGGGCCAATAGGGAGCAATCCTAGTCCAACTAGGATTGGAGGAGGAGTAGGATTCCTCTCCTTGCTTCGGCCAACTCCAAGAGGGGCTGATCCCTGCGCCAGACCTCTTCCACCTATCCTCCTATATATACTGGTGGAATAGAAGGGTTTTGCACATAATTTACGGCCACGTGCTACCCGTTCCACCGGTGCTCCTCTAGATCGGTTTTCCGCAGCGCTTAGGCAAAGCCATGCCGGAATCACTCCACCACCATCGCCGGAGCGCCGTCATGCTGCCGGTGAACTATTCCTCCTCTCCGCCTCCTCTTGCTGGATCAAGACGGTGGAGATCGTCATCAAGATGCACGTGTGCTGAACACGGAGGTGCCGTCCGTTCGGTACTAGATCGGAAGGATCATGATCAAGGCCACGGGACGTTCGTGATTGGATCGCGGGACGGATCGTGACGAGATCGTGGGACGGTTCATGATTGGTTCGCAGGACGGTTCATGATTAGATCGCGGGACGCTCGGCGATTTGGATCGCGAAGAAGTTCGACTACACCAACCGCGTTTCTTAACGCTTCCCGCTTAGCGATCTACAAGGTTACGTAGATCCACTCTCCCTCTCGTAGATGCTCATCACCATGGATATGTTTGCGTGTGTGTAGGAAATTTTTTGTTTCCCATGCGACGTTCCCCAACAGTGGCATCATGAGCTAGGTTGATGGTTCGATGAGATCTCGAGTAGAACACAAAATGTTTGTGGGCGTTGATGCTTAGATTGCTTCCTTCCTTGGTCGGATTTTGATTTAGCGGTATTGTGAGATGAAGCAGCCCGGACCAACATTACTCGTAAGCTTATGAGAGACCGGTTCCCTCAACCGCAACTTGTTGCATAGATGGCTTGCGGGTGACAGTTTCTCTCACTTTAGTTGGATCGGATCCGACAAAGGCGGTGCTTGAGAAGGTTGAAAAGCAACTAGTGTATCACCGTTGTGGTTTTTGCGTAGATGAGAATTGTTCTTGCTAGATACCCGTAGCAACCACGTAAAACATGCAACAACAATTAGAGGACGTCTAACTTGTTTTTGCAGGGTATGTTGTGATATGATATGGCCAATTACATGATGTGATATATGTGATGTGTGAGATGATCATGTGATGTATAGATTATCACGACTTGCATGTTGATGAGTATGGCAACCGGCAGGAGCCATAGGGTTTTATTTAATTATTGTATGACCTGCATGTCAATCTTTAAGCGCTATGTAATGCTTTACTTTATCGCTAAATGGTAGCAATAGCAGTAGAAGCATGGTAGGCGCGACAACCCCGATGGCGACATGTTGATGGAGATCAAGATGATGGAGATCATGGTGTCATGCCGGTGACGATGGAGATCATGCCGGTGCTTTGAAGATGGAGATCAAAAGCACAAGTTCATAGCCATATCATGTCACTTATTATTTGCATGTCATGTTAATCCTTTTTATGCACCTTGTTTTGCTTAGGGCAACGGTAGCATTATAAGGTGATCCCTCACTTAAATATCAAGATGAATTGTGTTCTCCCTGAGTGTGCACCGTTGTGAAAGTTCGTCGTGTCGAGACACCACATGATGATCGGGTGTGATAGACTCTACGTTCACATACAACGGATGCAATCCATTGTTGCACATGCAGAACACTCGGATTAAACTTGACGAGCCTAGCATGTACAGACATGGCCTCGGAACACAAGAGACCGAAAGGTCGAACATGAGTCATATAGTAGATATGATCAACATAATGATGTTCACCATTGAAGCCACCTTAACTCACGTGATGATCGGACTTGAGTTGGTGAATTTGGATCATGTGGCACTCAGATGACCTGAGGGATGTCAATTTGAGTGGGATCTTTAGTAATTTGATTAACTAAACTCATTATCTTGAACAATAGTCTAAGTAACCTTTGCATATTTATGTTGTAGATCAATGGCTCGCGCAGTAGCACGCCTGAATTTTAATGCGTTCCTAGAGAAAGCTAAGTTGAAAGATGATGGAAGTAACTTTGTTGATTGGGCCCTAATCTGAGGATTATCCTCACGGCTTCCCAGAAACAATATGTCCTTGATGCACCGCTTGGTGACCAACCAGAAGACATGACCTCCGAAGACGTTAAGAACGCTTGGGAGGCTCGTGCTGGAGACTACTTAATAGTTCAGTGTGCAATATTGTATGGCTTAGAACCAGGACTTCAAAGATGTTTTGAACGTCATGGAGCATATGAGATGTTCGAGGAGTTGAAGTTTATTTTTCAGAAGAATGCCCGGATCGTGAGGTATGAGACCTCCGATAAATTCTATGCTTGCAAGATGGACGAGAACGGGTCTATCAGTGAGCATATACTCAGAATGTCTGGGTATTCAAACCGTCTAGCTGAGTTGGGAATTACCCTTCCGCCAGAGGCGATCACTGATAGAGTTCTTCAATCACTGTCACCTAGTTACAAGAGCTTTGTGATGAACTATAACATGCACGGGATGAACAAGTCAGTCGCCGAGCTGTTTGCGATGCTAAAAGTCGCTGAGTCTGAAATCCAAAAAGAACATCAAGTGTTGATGGTCAATAAAACCACTAGTTTCAATAAAAATGGCAAGGGCAAAGGCAAGAAGGGTAAAACCAAGAAGGATGGCAAAGCAATTTCTACTCCTACAAAGAAGCCTAAGCATGGACCTAAGCCAGAAACCGAGTGCTTTCATTGCAAAGGAACTGGTCACTGGAAGCGGAACTGCCCCAAGTACCTGGCTGACAAGAAAGCGGCCAACGACAAACAAGGTATATATGATATACATGTTATTGGTGTGTACCTTACTAGCTCCCGTAGTAGTGCCTGGGTATTTGATACCGGTTCGGTTGCTCACATTTGCAACTCAAAGCAGGAACTACGGAATAAACGAAGACCGGCAAAGGAAGAAGTGACGGTGCGCGTGGGAAATGGTTCCAAGGTTGATGTGATCACCGTCGGCACGCTCTCTCTTTGATTACCATCAGGATTAGTGATGAACCTGAATAATTGTTATTTAGTGCCTGCGTTAAGCATGAACATTATATCTGGATCTTGTTTATTGCGAGACGGTTTCTCATTTAAATCAGAGAATAAAGGTTGTTCTATTTATATGAGTAACATCTTTTATGGTCATGCACCCAATGTTAGGGGTTTATTCATATTGAATCTTGATAGTGATGACACACATGTTCATAACATTGATGCCAAAAGATGTAGAGTTGATAATGATAGTATCACTTTCTTGTGGCACTGCCGTTTAGGTCATATTGGTGTAAAACGCATGAGGAAGCTCCATGCTGATGGACTTTTGGAGTCTCTTGATTTTGAATCACTTGACACATGTGAACCATGCCTCATGGGCAAGATGACTAAAACGCCGTTCTCTGGAACAATGGAACGGGCAAGTGACTTATTGGAAATCATACATACTAATGTGTGCGGTCCAATGAATGTTGCAGCGCGCGATGGATATCGTTACTTTCTCACCTTCACTGATGACTTGAGTAGATATGGGTATATTTACTTGATGAAACACAAGTTTGAAACGTTTGAAAAGTTCAAGCAATTTCAGAGTGAAGTTAAGAATCATCGTAACAAGAAGATTAAATTTCTATGATCTGATTGAGGAGGTGAATATCTGAGTTATGAGTTTGGCAGTCACTTAAGACAATGTGGAATTGTTTCGCAGTTGACACCGCCCGGAACACCACAGCGTAATGGTGTGTCTGAACGTCGTAATCGAACCTTATTAGATATGGTGAGTTCTATGATGTCTCTTGCCGATTTGCCACTATCGTTTTGGGGTTATGCATTAGAGACAACCGCATTCACTTTAAATAGGGCACCATCAAAATCCGTTGAGACGACGCCATATGAACTGTGGTTTGGCAAAAGGCCAAAGTTGTCGTTTCTTAAAGTTTGGGGATGTGATGCTTATGTCAAAAAGCTTCAGCCTGAAAAGCTGGAACCCAAAGTGGAGAAATGCGTCTTCGTAGGATACCCGAAAGAGACAGTCGGGTATACCTTCTATCTCAGATCCGAAGGCAAAGTGTTTGTCGCTAAGAACGGAACATTTCTTGAGAAAGAGTTTCTCCCAAAAGAATTGAGTGGGAGGTAAATAGAGCTTGATGAGGTTATTGAACCTTTACTTCAACCAGAAAGTAGCACGACGCAGAAAGATGTTTCTGTGAACCTACGACGGTAGAAGAGGAAGTTAATGATGATGATCATGAAGCTTCAGATCAAGCTATTATTGAACCTCGTAGGTCGACAAGGATGCGTACTACTCCCGAGTGGTACAGCAACCCTGTCTTGGAGGTCATGTTGTTAGACAACAATGAACCTACGAGCTATGGAGGAACAGTGATGGGCCTGGATTCCGAGAAATGGTTAGAGGCCATGAAATCCGAGATGGGATCCATGTATGAAAACAAAGTGTGGACTTTGGAAGTACTACCTGAAGGGCGAAAGGCCATTCATAACAAATGGATCTTTAAGAAGAAGACGGACGCGGACGGTAATGTCACCGTCTATAAAGCTCGACTTGTGGCAAAGGGTTTTTCACAAGTTCAAGGAGTTGACTACGATGAGACTTTCTCACCCTTAGCGATGCTTAAGTCTGTCAGAATCATGTTGGCAATAGCTGCTAATTTCGACTATGAAATTTGGCAGATGGATGTCAAAACGGCGTTCCTCAACGGTTTCCTTGAGGAAGAGTTGTATATGATGCAACCCGAAGGTTTTGTCGATCCAGAGAATGCTGACAAACTTTGCAAACTCCAGCGATCCATTTATGGACTGGTGCAAGCATCTCGGAGTTGGAATAAGCGCTTTGATGAGGTGATCAAAGCGTTTGAGTTTATACAAGTTTATGGAGAAGCTTGTATTTACAAGAAAGTGAGTGGGAGCTCTATAGCGTTTCTAGTATTATATGTGGATGACATATTACTGATTGGAAACAATAGAGAAATGCTGGAAAGCATGAAGGAATATTTGAATAAGAGTTTTTCAATGAAGGACCTAGGAGAAGCTGCTTTCATATTAGGCATTAAGATCTATAGAAATAGATCGAGACGCTTAATAGCACTTTCACAAAGCACATACCTTGATAAAGTTTTGAAGAAGTTCAAAATGGGGCAGTCCAAGAAAGGGTTCTTGCCTGTGTTACAAGGTGTGAAGTTGAGTAAGACTCAATGCCCAGTGACTGCAGAAGATAAAGAAAAGATGAGCGTCATCCCCTATGCTTCAGCCATAGGCTCTATCATGTATGCAATGCTGTGCACAAGACCCGATGTCAGCCTTGCCATAAGTATGGCCGAAAGGTTTCAAAGTGATCCTGGAGTGGAGCACCGGCAAGCGGTCAAGAATATCCTTAAGTACCTGAAAAGGACTAAGGAAATGTTTCTCGTTTATGGAGGTGATGAAGAGCTCATCGTAAAGGGTTACGTCGATGCAAGCTTTGACACTCATCCGGACGACTCTAAGTCGCAAACTGGATACGTATTTATTCTTAACGTGGGAGCGGTAAGCTGGTGCAGTTCCAAGCAAAGCGTGGTAGCTGATTCTACGTGCGAAGCAGAGTACATCGCAGCCTCGGAGGCAGCGAAGGAAGGTGTCTGGATGAAGCAGTTCATGACAGATCTTGGAGTAGTGCCTAGTGCACTGAATCCAATAAACCTGTTCTGTGACAACACTGGTGCCATTGCTCTAGCCAAGGAACCAAGGTTTCACAAGAGGACCAGACACATAAAGCGACGCTTCAACTCCATCCGGTTCTACATCGAGGAGAAGGACATAAATATTTGCAAAGTGCACACGGATCTGAATGTTGCAGACACGTTGACTAAACCTCTTCCAAGGGCTAAACATGATCAACACCAGAACTGTATGGGTGTTCGATTCATTACCATGTAAATCACATAGTGATATGAACTAGATTATTGACTCTAGTGCAAGTGGGAGACGGTTGGAAATATGCCCTAGAGGCAATAAATAAAGTGTTTATTATTATATTTCCTTGTTCTTGATAATCGTTTATTATCCATGCTATAATTGCATTGATTGGAAACACATTGCATGTGTGGATAAATAGACAACACTGTGTCCCTAGTATGCCTCTAGTGAACTAGCTCGTTGATCAAAGATGGTCAGGGTTTCCTAGCTATTGACATGTGATGTCATTTGATAATGGGATCACATCATTAGGAGAATGATGTGATGGACAAGACCCAAACTACAAATGTAGCATATGATCGTGTCAGTTTATTGCTATTGTTTTCTGCATGTCAAGTATATGTTCCTATGACCATGAGATCATGCAACTCACGGATATGGGAGGAGTGCCTTGTGTGTATCAAACGTCGCAACGTAACTGGGTGACTATAAAGGTGCTCTACAGGTATCTCCGATGGTGTCTGTTGAGTTGGCATGGATCGAGACTGGGATTTGTTACTCCGTGTGACGGAGAGGTATCTCGGGGCCCACTCGGTAATACAACATCACAATGAGCCTTGCAAGCAATGTGACTAATTGTTAGTTGCGGGATCTTGTATTACAGAATGAGTAAAGAGACTTGCCAGTAAACGAGGTTGAACTAGGTATGGAGATACCGACGATCGAATCTCGGGCAAGTAACATACCGAAGAACAAAGGGAACGTTATACGGGATTAACTGAATCCTTGACATAGAGGTTCGACCGATAAATATCTTCGTAGAATATGTAGGAACCAATGTGGATGTCCAGGTCCTGCCATTGGTTATTGACCGGAGAGATGTCTCGGTCATGTCTACATAATTCTCGAACCCGCAGGGTCTGCACACTTAAGGTTCGGTGACGTTTCGGTAGTGTAGAGTTATGTATGGTGGTGACCGAAGGTTTTCCAGAGTCCCGGATGAGATCCCGGACATCACGAGGAGCTCCGAAAAGCTCCGGAGGTAAAGATTCATATATAGGAAGTCCCAGTTTGGTCGCCGGAAAAGTTTCGCGCTCATCGGTAGTGTACCGGGAGTGCCGGTAGTGTACCGAGAGACCTCCGGGAGGGGTATTTCTACCCTAGAGGGTCCATGGGCTGTGGGAGAATAATAACCAGCCCTTAGTGGGCTGGTGGAACAGCCACAAATGGCCCATGGTGCCATGAGGAAAAAGGCCTAAAGAAAAAGGTGGAAAAAGGGCCAATAGGGAGCAATCCTAGTCCAACTAGGATTGGAGGAGGAGTAGGATTCCTCCTCCTTGCTTCGGCCGACTCCAAGAGGGGCTGAGCCCTGCGCCAGCCCTCCTCCTCCTCTCCTCCTATATATACTGGTGGAATAGAGTGGTTTTGCACATAATTTATGGCCACGTGCTACCCGTTCCACCGTTGCTCCTCTAGATCGGTTTTCCGCAGCGCTTAGGCGAAGCCCTGCCGGAATCACTCCACCACCATCGCCGGAGCGCCGTAATGCTGCCGGTGAACTCTTCCTCCTCTCCGCCTCCTCGTGCTGGATCAAGACGGTGGAGATCGTCATCAAGCTACATGTGTGCTGAATACGGAGGTGCCGTTCGTTCGGTACTAGATCGGAAGGGTCGTGATCAAGGCCACGGGACGTTCGTGATTGGATCGCGGGACGGATCATGACGAGATCGCGGGACGGTTTGTGATTGGTTCGCGGGACGGTTCGTGATTAGATCGTGGGACGCTCGGCGATTTGGATCGCGAAGAAGTTCGACTACACCAACCGCGTTTCTTAACGCTTCTCGCTTAGCGATCTACAAGGGTACGTAGATCCACTCTCCCTCTCGTAGATGCTCATTACCTTGGATAGGTTTGCGTATGCGTAGGAATTTTTTTGTTTCCCATGCGATGTTCCCCAACACTGCGCTACTCTCTGGTTGAAACAAAGGTTCAACAACCTCATCAAGTTCTATCTTCCTCCCACACAATTCTTTCGAGAGAAACTTTTTCTTGGGAAAGGACCCGTTTTAGCAACAAACATTTTATGCTTGGATCTGAGGTAGAAGGTTCACACAACGTTCTTAGGGTATTCTATGAAGATGCATTTGTCCGCTTTGGGTTCGAGCTCATTAGGTAAAAACATTTTTCACCCAAGCGTCGCAGCCCAAACATTAAGAAATGACAGCTTAGGTTTCTATCAAACCATAATTCACATGGTGTCATCTCAACGGATTTAGATGGTCCCTATTTAAAGTGAATGTAGTTGTCTCTAATGCATAACCCCAAAATTGTAGTAGCAAAACGATATAAGACATCATAGCACGCACCATATCCAATAGAGCATGACTATGGCTTTCAGACACACCATCACGCTATGGTGTTCCAGGTGGCGTGTGTTGTGAAACAACTTTCACATTGTCTATAGTTGTATTTAAAACTCATAACTCAGATATTCACCTCCACGATCATATCGCAGACATTTCTTCTTGTCACGATGATCTTAAACTTCACTCTGAATTTGCTTTGAACCTTTCAAATGATTCAGACTTGTGTTTCATTAAGTAAATATACACTATATCTACTCAAATCATCAGTGAAGGTAAGAGAATAACGATATCCACCGCACGCTATAAGACTCATTGGATTGCATACATCAACATGTATCATCTCCAATAAATCACTTGCCCTCTCCATCAAACCGGAAAACAGGGTCCTTAGTCATCTTGCCCAAGAGGCATGGTTCGCATGTCTCAACCGATTCGAGATCGAATGTGTCCAAAGATCCATCAGCATGGAGTTTCTTCATGCGCTTTATACTAATATGACATTTAGCGCCAGTGCCACAAGTGTGTGGTACTATCATTACTAACTTTGTATCTTTTGGCATCAGTGTTATGAACATGTGTATTACTATGATCAAGATTCAACAAACCATTCTCACTGGGTGCATGACCATTGAAGGTATTATTCATGTAAACGGAATCACCATTATTCTCTAACTTAAATGAATAACCGTGTTGCAATAAACACGATCTAATCACGTTCATGCTCAACGCAAAACACCAAATAATATTTATCTAGGTTTGTCACTAATCCCGAAGGTAGAGAGAGCGTGCGATGTTGATCACATCAACCTTGGAAACATTTCCAACACACATCGTCACCTCACCCTTAGCTAGTTCTCCGTTTATTCTGTAGCTTTTATTTCGAGCTACTAACATTTAGCAACCAAACCGGTAGCCAATACCCAGGTGCTACTAGGAGTACTAGCAAGGTACACATCAATAACACGTATATCAAATATACTTCTGTCAACGTTGCCAGCCTTGTTATCTACCAAGTATCTAGGGTTGTTCCGCTTCAGCGACCGTTCTCCTCATAATCGAAGCACTTAGTCTCAGGTTTGGGTTCAACTTTGGGTTGCTTCACTCGAGCAGCAACTGACTTGCCATCCATGAAGTTTCCCTCCTTGCCCTTTCCCTTTTCGAAACTTTGTGGTTTTACTAACCATCAACACTTGACGCTCCTTCTTGATTTCTACCTTCGTGGTGTCAAACATCGCGAACAGCTCAGGGATCATTATTTCTATCCCTGGCATTTTATAGTTCATCACCAAGTTCTAGTAGCTTAGTGACAGTGACTTGGAGAACTATATCAATCACTATCTTATCTGGAAGATCAACTCCCACTCGATTCAAGCGATTGTAGCACCCAGACAATCTAAGCACATGCTCAACTATTGAGCTATTCTCTTTCATCTTGCAGGCAAATAATCTTGTTGAAGATCTCATATCTCGCAACACTGGCATGAGACTGAGATCCTAATTTCAGCTCTTAGAACATCTCATATGTTCCATGACGTTCAAAACGTTTCAGAGCCTCAATTCTAAGCCATAATGCATGATGCACTAAACTATCAAGTATTCATCGGAACGTGCCTGTCAGATGTTCACAACATCTACATACGACGCTAGAGGGGTTGGCGCACCGAGCGGTGCATTAAGGACATAAGCCTTCTGTGCAGCAGTGAGGACAATCCTCAGATCACGGACCCAGTCCGCAATATTGCTACCATCATCTTTCAACTCTATTTCTCTAGGAACATATAAAAAATTCAAGGGAGCTACAACGCGAGCAAGTAATCTACAACATAATTTGCAAAGACACTACTGACTATCTTCATGATAATGAGTTCAATTAATCATATTACTGAAGAACTCCGAGTCAAATTGACATCCCTCCGGTCATTCGAGTGATACATGATCCAAATTCACCAACTCAAGTCCGATCATCATGTGAGTTGAGGTGGTTTCAATGGTGAACATCATCATGTTGATCATATCTACTATATGACTCATGTTTGACCTTTCGGTCTCTTGTGTTCTGAGCATTGTTCAAAAAATCTTCCGATTCAGCGATTTATCGTCCGATTTATCGCTACTCGTGGGGTGACCGATACGATTATGCCTTATCTTCACCATTTATTTTTGGGCCGATTTATCGCTCTGACAAGCGATTTATGAGGAATCTTCCAATAAATTAGGCATATTCCTAGCACTATGTTTACAAAAATTATGTTTATTTGTGTTTTTGTGAACTTTGTTATGCAATATGTACTATTTCGCTATTTTGTTTGTCATTATACGAGGATTCGGGGGCTAGGAATCAAGGTAACACTTCTGTCCAATATATTTTTGGCGTTAAATATAGCATGTTTTAGTGTTGGGAACCTGGGATTTGTAAAAAATGGCCGATTAATAGTCGACCGATAAAATCGATTAATCAGCCGATTTCTCATTAATCTCTAATCCCCAGCTGACCGAGACAATAACGATAAGCGATAGTCTCAATATTGGTTCTGAGGCCATGTATGTACATGCTAGGCTCGTCAAGTTTAACCCGAGTGTTCTGCATGTGCAACACTGGCTTGCACCCGTTGTATGTGAACGTAGAGTCTATCACACCCGATCATCACGTGGTGTCTCGACACGACGAACTTTCGCAACGGTGCACACTCGGGGAGAACACAATTTATCTTGAAATTTAAGTGAGGGATCACCTTATAATGCTACCGTCGTCCTAAGCAAAACAAGGTGCATAAAAGGATTAACATCACATGCAAATCATAAGTGACATGATATGGCCATGATCTTGTGCTTTTGATCTCCATCTAGAAAGCATCGACATGATCTCCATCATCACCGGCACGACACCATGATCTCCATCATCTTGATCTCCATCAACGTGTCGCCATCGGGGTTGTCGCACCCAACATGCTTCTACTACTATTGCTACTGTAGCGATAAATTAAAGCATTACATAGCACTTAATGATTGACACGCAAGTCATACAATAATTAAACACAACCCTATGGCTCCTGCCGGTTGCCGTACTCATCGACATGCAAGTCGTGATAATCTATACATCACATGATCATCTCATATATCACATATATCACATCATGTAATTGGCCATATCACATCACAACATACCCTACAAAAACAAGTTAGACGTCCTCTAATTGTTGTTGCATATTTTACGTGGCTGCTACGGGTATCTACCAAGAACAATTCTCATCTACACAAAAACCACAATGGTGATACAATAGTTGCTTTTCAACCTTCTCAAGGACCGCCTTTGTCGAATCCGATCCAACTAAAGTGAGAGAAACTGGCACCCGCAAGCCATCTATGCAAGAAGTTGCGGTCGAGGGAACCGGTCTCTCGTAAGCGTACGAGTAATGTTGGTCCAGGCCGCTTCATCTCAAAATCCCGCTGAACCAAAACACGACCAAGGGAGGAAGCAATCTAAGCATCAACACCCACAAACTCTTTGTGTTCTACTCGAGATCTCATCTACACATAGACCTAGCTCATGATGCCACTGTTGGGGAACGTTGCATGGGAAACAAAAATTTTCCTACGCACACGCAGATATATCCATGGTGATGAGCATCTACCTGAGGGAGAGTAGATCTACATATCCTTGTAGATTGCTAAGCGGGAAGCGTTAAGAAACGCGGTTGGTGTAGTCGAACGTCTTCGCGATCCAAATCACCGAGCGTCCCGTGATCTCATCACGATCCGTCCCGCGATCCAATCACGATCCGTCCCACGAACTCATCACGATCCGTCCAGAGAACTCATCACGATCCGTCCCGCGATCTCATGATGATCCGTCTCACGATCTTGATCGCGGTCCTTCCGATCTAGCGCCGAACGGACGACACCTCCGCATTCAGCACACGTACAACTTGATGACGATCTCCGCCTTCTTGATCGAGCAAGAGGGAGCGGAGAGATAGAAGAGTTCTCCAGCAGTGTGACGGTGCTCCGGCAATGGTGGTGGAGCTATTCCGGCAGGGCTTCGCCTAAGCACTGCAGAAATCCGATCTAGAGGAGAAACTATGCACTAGAGGAACGAGTAGCACGTGGCTGAAAATCAGATGCAAAAAAACCTAAAACCTCTAGTATATATACGAGGAAGAGAGGAGGAGGCTTGTCTCTCAAGGATCCAGCCCTTGGGTCGGCCGAACCTAGTAGGAGAGGTGGAATCCACCTCCAATCCTAGTAGGACTAGGATTCATCCTATTTTTGCCTTTTTCCACCTTTTTCTCTTTGGGCTTTTCTTCCCAGCCTCATGGGCCTTGTGTGGGACTTCCACCAGCCCACAAAGGGTTGGTATTCACTCTCTCACAACCCATGTAGCCTCTTGGGTCGAAATACCCCTCTCGATGGTCCCCCGGTACACTACCAACACTCTCGGTACACTACCGATGAGCCCGAAACTTTTCCGGCGACCAAAATAGGACTTCCTATATATCAATATTTACCTTCGGACCATTCCAGAGCTCCTCATGACGTCCAGGATCTCATCCGGGACTCCGAACAACCTTCAGTCTCCACCATGCATAACTCTATACTACCGAAACGTCACCAAACCTTAAGTGTGCAGACCCTGCGGGTTCGAGAACTATGTAGACATGACCGAGACACCTCTACGGTCAATAACCAATAGCAGGACCTGGATGCCCATATTGGTTCCTACATATTCTACGAAGATCTTTATCGGTTGAACCTCTATGTCAAGGATTCAGTTAATCCCGTATGATGTTCCCTTTGTTCTTCGGTATCTTACTTGCCCGAGATTCGATCGTCGGTATCTCCATACCTAGTTCAACCTCGTTACCGGAAAGTCTCTTTACTCGTTCCGTAATACAAGATCCCGTAACTAACACTTAGTCACATTGCTTGCAAGGCTTATTGTGATGTTGTATTACCGAGTGGGCCCTGAGATACCTCTCCGTCACACGGAGTAACAAATCCCAGTCTTGATCCATGCCAACTCAACAGACACCCTCAGAGATACCTGTAGAGCACCTTTATAGTCACCCAGTTACATTGCGACGTTTGATACACACAAGGCACTCCTCCGATGTCTATGAGTTGCATGATCTCATGGTCATAGGAACATATACTTGACATGCAGAAAATAGTAGCAATAAACTAACACGATCATATGCTACGTTTGTAGTTTGGGTCTTGTCCATCACATCATTCTCCTAATGATGTGATCCCGTTATCAAATGACATCTCATGTCCATGTCTAGGAAACCTTAACCATCTTTTGATCAACGAGCTAGTCTATTAGAGGCATACCAGGGACATGGTTTTGTCTATGTATCCACACATGCATCCGAGTTTCCGATCAATACAATTATAGCATGGATAATAAACGATTATCATGAACAAGGAAATATGATAATAACTAATTTATTATTGCCTCTAGGGCATATTTCCAACATTCTCCCACTTGCACTGGAGTCAATAATCTAGTTCACATCACTATGTGATTCGCATTGTTATGAATCTAACACCCAATGAGTTCTGGGGCTCGATCATGCTTTGCATGTGAGAGAGGTCTTATAGTCAACGGGTTTGCAACATTCAGATTCGTGTGTACTTTGCAAATCTCTATGTCAAACCGTAAACATTGCTACCACGCTCCACTTGGTACTATTCCAAATGGCTGCTCCATTATACGTATCCGGATTGCTACTAAAAGTCATCCGGATTAGTGTTAAAGCTTGCATCGACGCAACTCTTTACGACAAACTCTTTATCACCTCCATAATCGAGAAACATCTCCTTAGTCCTATGTTTACTAAGGATAATTTTGACCGCTGTCCAGTGATCCACTCCTGGACCACTCTTGTACCCCTTGACAGACTCATGGCAAGGCACACACAGGTGCAGTACATAGCATAGCATACTATACAGAGCCTATGGCTAAGGCATAGGGGACGACGTTCGTCCTTTCTCTTTCTTCTGCCGTGGTCGAGCTTTGAGTCTCACTCAACTTCATACCTTACAAAGCAGGCAAGAACACTTCACCGGAAATGTTCGGGAGCTGCCGAAACCGATTTGGTTGCTTTTCGCAGATGAAAATCACTATTCTGAAATTGTTTCAGAATACATCCAAAATCATTTGTGTGGGTACTAGAATTATTCTAAGACTCACAAAATTATTTTCGGATTTAACGGTCGCAGAAAATTGGTTCCGTGAATAGTGAAAATCACTTTATGGATATTTTTATGGAAAGCCACCTTTTAGGGCTTTTCCCAAAAGGCTTCTAGAAGGACTTGGGGATGAAGGAACCCCCTTTGGGCCCCCCATGAAGGTGGGACGTTCAAGGGTGCAGCTCCTCCATGGAGCTCCACTTGTCATCCCTTTATGCCCTTTATGACCTTTATGTGTGACATAAAGTGTGGGCATTTTGGGTTTTTCATGTGCCCCCTTACCCCTTGGGTTTTCCTATAAATAGAGGTGGAGAGGCATTCTCCACACTCATCCTTGCTCTCGTACATATTCCATAGACTTGTCTGGCTTCTCTCTCCCTCCCCGCGAAATAGTTTCATAGAGCCGAAAGGCTGTCTGGGTTCCGGCAAGAACTACTTCTGGACGGCGAAGCCCTGCCGGATAGCTGACACCGTATGTGTGCAACCCCATAGATAGGTCGTAGTTTTGATCTCTTGCCCGAGGGGCTGTTCGAGGGTCCTCCCGAAGGGCTGTCCGTGACATCGTCCGAGGGACTGTCCGACCGCCTCCCGAAGGTCTGTCCGACGAGGGAATACATCCTCGCGGTTGGGAGGTTGTAAATCCTAGCTGCGGGGATCTGCATCGACTCTTCTTCCGTTGCGCTTCGAGTCGGTACGGATCAGATCAAACCTTGTATGCAGTCTCCATAGTGGTCCTGGGCGTGCTCGGTGTACCGATGTTATTTTCTTTCGCGTTCCCCTACAGTGGCATCAAAGCCGTGCTATGCGTAGATGCAGGTTACGATTTAGAATACATGGAGATGTATGCGTATTGTGTTGGGGAACGTTGCATGGAAAACAAAATTTTCCTACGCACACGCAAGATCTATCCATGGTGATGAGGATCTATGAGAGGGAGAGTGGATCTACATACCCTTGTAGATCACTAAGCGGTAAGCGTTAAGAAACACGGTTGATGTAGTGGAACGTCTTCACGATCCAAATCGCATCCGTCCCACGAACCGTCCCGATCTAGCGCCGAACGGACGACACCTCCGCGTTCAGCACACGTACGGCTCGATGACGATCGCCACCTTCTTGATCCAGCAAGAGGGGGCGGAGAGGTAGATGATTATTCCGACAGCACAACAACGTGGTGGTGGTGGTGGTGGAACAATTCCGACAGGGCTTCGCCAAGTAATACCGGAACCAATCTAGAGGAGAAACGATCTAGAGGAAGAAGGAGAAGCACGTGTCAATTAGGGTTAGGGCTACCCTCTAAATCCTCTAGTATATATAGGAGGGAGGGAGGAGAAGGCAGCCAAGGGTTTCCTTCTTGGTTCAGCCGAAATTGGAGAAGGAGGAGTCCTACTCCAATCCTACTAGGAGTAGGATTTCTTCCCCACTTGGAAAAACTTTCCACCTCTTGTTTTTTTTCCTTTCCACCTCCTAGGTGCCTTGGGCCTTAGTGGGAGGTTTGTCCAGCCCACTAAGGGCTGGTCCACGTCCTCCCACAGCCCATGTGACACTTTGGGGTGGGTGGGCCCACCTGGCGGACCCCGGAACCCATTCGTCACTCCCGGTACACTGCCGAAAATGCCCGAAACTTTTCCGGAGTTCAAAAACCACTTTCCTATATATCAATCTTTACCTACGGACCACTCCGGAGCTCCTCGTGATGTCCGAGATCTCATCCGGGACTTCGAACAAAACTTCGATCACCAACATGCATAACTCTACTATACCGAAACGTCACCAAACCTTAAGTGTGCAGACCGTGCGGGTTCGAGAACTATGTAGACATGAACGAGACATCTCTACGGTAAATAACCAATAGCGGGACCTGGATGTCCATATTGGTTCCTACATATTCTACGAAGATCTTTATCAGTTGAACCTCTATGTCAAGGATTCAATTAATCCCGTATGTTGTTCCCTTTGTTCTTCGATATGTTACTTGCCCGAGATTCGATCGTCGATATCTCTATACCTATTTCAATCTCGTTGCCGGCAAGTCTCTTTACTCGTTCCGTAATAAAAGATCATTTGGCTAACACATTAGTCACTTTGCTTGCAAGGCTTGTTGTGATGTTGTATTACCGAGTGGGCCCCGAGATACCTCTTCGTCACACGGAGTAACAAATCCCAGTCTTGATCCACTCCAACCCAGCAGACACACCCTTGGAGATACCTACAGAGCACCTTTATAGTCACCTAGTTACGTTGTGATGTTTGATACACACAAGGCATTCCTCCAGTGTCAGAGAGTTACGTGATCTCATGGTCATAGGAACGGATACATTGGCATGCAGAAAACTATAGCAATAAACTGACAAGATCATATGCTACATTTATAGTTTGGGTCTTGTCCATCACATCATTCTCCTAATGATGTGATCCCGTTATCAAATGACATCTCATGTCTATGGTCAGGAAACCTTGACCACCTTTGATCAACGAGCTAGTCTACTAGAGATACACCAGGGACATAGTGTTGTCTATATGCCCACACATGTATTTGAGTTTCCAATCAATACAATTATAGAATGGATAATAAACGATTATCATGAACAAGAAAATATAATAATAACTAATTTATTATTGCCTCTAGGGCATATTTCTGATACGTCTCCAACGTATGTACTTTTCCAAACTCTTTTGCCCTTGTTTTGGACTCTAATTTGCATGATTTGAATGAAACAAACCTGGACTGACGCTGTTTTCAGCAGAACTGCCATGGTGTTATTTTTGTGCAGAAACAAAAGTTCTTGGAATGACCTGAAAATTGGTGAAGATTTTTTGTGGAATATATAAAAAATACCGGTGAAAGAATCAACGGAGGAGGAGCAGCCAGTGGGCCACGAGCCCTGGAAGCGCGGGCCCCCCCTGACCGTGCCTGGCAGGCTCGTGGGGCCCACGTGGCTCCTCCGACCTCCTCTCCAGTTCCATATAACCCTATTCGTCCCAGAAAAAATCAAGGAGAAGAAATATTCGCGTTTTACGATACGGAGCCGCCGCCACCACCTGTTCTTCCTCCGAAGGGCAGATTTGGAGTCTGTTTTGGGCTCCGGAGAGTGGAAATCGAAGCCATCGTCATCATCAACCTTCCTCCATCGCCAATTTTATGATGCTCTTCATCGTTCGTGAGTAATCTTATTGTAGGCTTGCTGGACGGTGATGAGTTGGATGAGATCTGTCATGTAATCGAGTTAGTTTTGATGGGGTTTGATCCCTAGTATCCACTATGTTCTAAGATTGATGTTACTACTACTTTGCTATGCTTAATGCTTGTCACTAGGGCCCGAGTGCCATGATTTCAGATCTGAACCTATTATGTTTTCACCAATATATGTGAGTTCTTGATCCTATTTTGCAAGTTGTAGTCACCTACTATGTGTTATGACCCGGCAACCCCGGAGTGACAATAGCCGGAACCACTCCCGGAGATGACCATAGTATGAGGATTCCATGTATTCACCATGTGTTAATGCTTTGTTTCGGTACTCTATTGAAAGGAGACCTTAATATCCCTAAGTTTCCATTAGGACCCCGCTGCCACGGGAGGGATGAACGAAAGATGTCATGCAAGTTCTTTTCCCTAAGCACATATGACTATATACGGAATACATGCCTACATTACATTGACGAACTGGAGCTAGTTACATATCACCCTATGTTATAACTGATACATGATGAATATCATCCGGCATAATCATCCATCACCGATCCAATGCCTAAGAGCTTTTCCTATACTGGTTCTTTCTTAGTTACTTTTCCGCTACTGTTGTCACACTTGCTATACCAATCACCACTGCTACTGTCACCGCTACTACTGTCACTATCATATTACTTTGCTACTAAAACTTTGCTGCAGATACTAAATCTTTCAGGTGTGGTTGAATTGACAACTCAACTGCTAATACTCGAGAATATTCTTTGGCTCCCCTTGTGTCGAATCAATAAATTTGGGTTGAATACTTTACCCTCGAAAACTGTTGCGATCCCCTATACTTGTGGGTTATCAAGACCTTTTTCTGGCGCCGTTGCCAGGGAGTATAGCTCTATTCTCTGAGTCACTTGGGATTTATATCTATTGATCACTATGAAGAATTTGCGAGATCCAAAAACTAAAGTTCTGCCCTCAACTACGAGGACAGGTAAGGAACTGCCATCTAGCTCTGCACTTGATTCACCTTCTGTTATGAGTAAATTTGCGACACCGCCACCTGCTATTAATTCTGATATATCGCTTGTGCTTGATGATGCTACTTCTACTATACATGATAATTATGATGATGCTTTGCTTGGTAATGATATGCCACTTAATGAATTTCTTGATGCACAAATTGCTAGAGTTACTACTGAATCAAATGATACTTTTGAAACTGATGAAACTATTGAAATAGAACCTGCTGTTACACCTGTTAGACCTAGCCCTCCTAAATATGAATTGCCTAATATACCTAAGGGTTATGTTATGGAAGGAGAAGTAGCTGAAGACTTTCTTGCTTGTAAGGATAGCTATGATCTTGAGAAATTATTATGCAAGTGGAAAGAAAAATCTCTGAATGCTAGAATGAAATATGATCCTAAGTTTGCTACTTCACCTATCTTTATTACTGATAAGGATTTTGAGTTCTCTGTCGATCCTGAGTTAATTACTTTGGTTGAATCTGATCCTTTTCATGGTTATGAATCTGAAACTATTGTAGCACATCTTACTAAGCTGAATGATATTGCCACCCTATTCACTAATGAGGAAAAAAATTCGCCATTACTATATCCTTAAGTTGTTTCCTTTCTCACTAAAGGGTGATGCTAAAACTTGGTTTACTTCTCTTGCTCCTGGTTGTGTGCGTAGTTCCCAGGATATGATATACTACTTCTCTGAGAAATATTTTCCTGCCCATAAGAAATAAGCTGCCTTGCAGGATATATATAACTTTGTGCAAATTGAAGAAGAGAGTCTCCCACAAGCTTGGGGGAGGCTTGTCCAGTTACTATATGCTTTGCCTGATCACCCTCTTAAGAAAAATGAAATACTTGATATCTTTTATAATGGACTAACCAATGCTTCTAGGGACCACCTAGATAGTTGTGCTGGTTGTGTTTTCAGGAAACAAACTGTGGAACAAGCTGAAATTCTATTGAATAATATCTTGAGCAATGATAATGCTTGGACTATTCCCGAACCACCTCCGAAGCCAACTCCGAAGAAAAGAGGTATTCTATTCCTCAGTCCTGAAGATATGCAAGAAGCAAAGAAATCTGTGTGAGAGAAAGGTATTAAATCTGAAGATGTTAAGAATCTACCACCTATTGAAGAGATACATGGTCTTGATAACCCAACAAAGGTAGAAGAGATACATGGTCTTGATAACCCGACACAGGTAGTAGAGGTAAATTCTCTTCGTAGATTCAATGAGAGTGATATTCCTTATGATAAACCTGCTAGCTTATGCTTAGATGAATTTGATAATTTTGTTGCCAAACAACAAAGTTTTAATGATTATGTTAGCAGACAACTGGAACAAAATGATCGTATGATTGATCATATAATTGCTTGTGTGGATAGAAATGTTAATGATTTTAAGCTTATTAGTAAACTTGCTTCTACGGTCACCACTCAAGTAGAGCAAGTACTTAAGGCTCAAAATGACTTGCTTAATGAATTGAATGATAATTCTGTTAAAGTTGTTACTAGAGGTGGTAGAATGACTCAGGAACCTTTGTATCCTGAGGGCCATCCTAAGAGAATTGAGCAAGATTCTCAAGGAATTAATACTGATGCACCTAGTCATCCTGGTAATAGGAAGAAAAAGAAAGATGATAGGAACTTGCATGCTAGTAAACCTGTTGCTGTTACACCTGAGAATCCAAATGATATATCTATTTCTGATGCTGAGACACAATCTGGTGATGAACATGAGCCTAGTGATAATGTTGATAATGATGCTCATGTTGATGCTCAACCTAGTAATGATAATGATGTGGAGATTGAACCTGATAACCCACAACCTAGGAACCAAAGATATGGTAAGAGTGATTTAATTGCTAGGAAGCACGGTAAATAAAGAGAACCATGGGTTCAAAAACCCATGCCCTTTCCTCCTAAGCCATCCCAGAAAAAGGATGATGAGGATTTTGAGCGCTTTGTTGAAATGATTAGACCTATCTTTTTGCAAATGCGTTTGACTGATATGCTTAAAATGTCTCCTTATGATAAATACATGAAAGATATTGTGACTAATAAAACAAAGATACCTGATGTTGATATTTCCACCATGCTTGCTAATAACACTTTTAAGGGTGGGACTCCTAAGAAACTAGGTGATCCTGGAGTACCCACTAAACCTTGCTCCATTAAAGGAAATTATGTTAGAACTGCTTTATGTGATCTTGGAGCCGGTGTTAGTGTTATGCCTCTCTCTTTATATCGTAGACTTGAATTGGATAAATTGACACCTACTGAAATTTCTTTGCAAATGGCCGATAAATCAACTGCTTTACCTATCGGCATTTGCGAGGATGTGCCTGTTGTGGTTGCGAACGTTACTATCTTAACGGACTTTGTTATTCTTGATATTCCCGAGGATGATGCCATGGCAATCATCCTTGGAAGACCCTTTTTAAACACTGCAGGGGCTGTTATTGATTGCAACAAAGGCAATGTCACTTTCCATGTCAATGGTAATGAACACACGATGCACTCTCCAAAGAAACAATATCAGGCTCATTGCATAAATTCTATTGAAAAATCTTCATCTATTATTATTGGAAGCTTTGAATTCCCTGTACCTACTGTCAAGATGAGATATGATATACTTATTGTTGGGGATATGCATATTCCCATTGAGGTAACTTAGTGATTTTTCGAAAATTCTCCGGTTTCATGTGATTTTGAAAAAGTTTGTCAAGGAGACTTGATCAACCTCATTGATGGATTTCCTTTGATGACCATGAGATGGATGAATCTAGAAGTCACAATCTTCTGTTCCCAACTTTTACTTTGTGTTATTTAGTAGAAAAATAATAAAAATAGCATTATTCTCCTCTTTTCTGCATTATCCGTCCAATAAAAAAAGACCTGAAAATAAAAGTCCTTCAAATGCCCTGAAATTCAAGTATGATTTTTTCTGGAATATATTAGAATTTTTGAGACAAATAACAACCAGAGGGGATGCACCAGTGGGTCACGAGCCCAGGAGGCGCGACCACCCCCCTGGCCACGCCTGGCAGGCTCGTGGGGCCCACATGGCCCCCCTCCACTTTTTCCAGCCACCATCTCCTTCTCCCACCTCCAGAAATAATCATTCCACATCTCAAACCCGTGTTCTTGCTCATTTTGCTGCGTTTTTCGATCTCCTTGTGCAAAGCTCCATTCACCAAACTGTTTTAGGAAATTGTTCCTTGGTATGTGACTCCTCCATTGGTCCAATTAGCTTTTGTTCTATTGCTTTATTCATTGCATATTGTTGCTGCCTTGGTGACCCTATTCTTGAGCTTTGCATGTTAATTTTATTTGGTCCTAAGTAGTTTTGATGCAAGATATGGCCTCTAGGCACTTGTAGGAGTAGTTGCTATGAGTTTTGTTAAGTTTTGTTCACTTTTATTTTGAGTCACTAAAAATTTCAGAATTATTTCATAAAGAGAAAATGTTTAGGAAGAGCTATCATGGTGGTTCCTCGAGCAGGAGAGGTCCCCGTCCCGCGATTCGGGAGCCCGATTTCTATCAACTGAGAGACGCATCGGTGCAACCATGTGAATGGCCTTCCGATGAATTCATGATTGATGCAGGCTTCAAGGACGAGTTTGATATGCTCATCCGCAAAGCCGGGCTCGAGGAATTCATCTCTAACAAATGGAAAGCGGAGATATTACATAACTAGAAGAGAGACAGAGGAGTATGAGAGAGAAGTGAAGGCTTCTCACCTTCGTGAGGCAGCTATTCAGGCGGTAGCTGCCGCGTCCCAGTACAACCCCCATTACGATTTTGGATATTACCCAAACCAACCTTGGGAGTAGACCAAGTTAGGCCAAAAGCCCAAGCTTGGGGGAGTATGTGTTTCTCACCGACTTTATATTCATCGTTCACACATTCACTTTGATAGTCGGTGTTTACACTTTTTCATTATATCATCCATGCTAGTTTATTTTATTTTCTCGCATTCTTCTTGTGTGTTTGTTTAACTTGAGAAAAATCCAAAAAAATAAATTAAAAATGAGAAAAAACAAAAAGTTAGTTATAGCTTTATATTCTTGCATGCTTAGTAGTAATTAAAAAGAAAACCCAAAAAGATTTTCCCGTTATTCTTTTGCTTGTTGGGAGCTTTCCCGTGTAAATAGTTTTCTTTTTCTGTCGGTCGAGGTAGAAGACCATGATTAAAATGATTAGTGGCTCTCATATGCATTATTGTTTACCTGTCAAAGAGCCATATTACCTTGTCTTCTCCTTTGAGTTTTCTTGCAGATTCCAGTTTAGTCTAATGCACGAACACTCTTATTATTATTCACACCATTCGGTCGTGCAAGTGAAAGTCAATAATGACGATATATGATGAAGTGACTGAGCCTGGAAAAGCTGGTATGAACTCGACCTATTTTGTTTTTGTAAATATGACTAGCTCATCGTTCCTAATTCAGCATTGTTATGAGAGAAACATGTTTGCAATGACAACCTAGAGATCATAGTTTCTTATGCCATGCTTAATTTGCTAGGAGCTTATAATGGTTTGTCTTGGATGCCAACATGAATATTAAAATGATTGTGATGTAGTATGATAGGATGGTATCCTCCTGTGAATGATTCAAGTGGCTTGACTTGGCACATGTTCACGCATGTAGTTGAAACAAAATCAACATAGCTCCACGATATTCATGTTCATGGTGATTTATATCCTACTCATGCTTGCACTCAATGTTGGTTAATCTCAATGCATGTTTATGACTGTTGTTGCTCTCTAGTTGGTCGCTTCCCAGATTTTTGCTAGCCTTCACTTGTACTAAGCAGGAATACTGCTTGTGCATCCACTTCCATAAACCCAAAGTTGTTCCATATGAGTCCACCATACCTACCTATATGCGGTATCTACCTGCCGTTCCAAGTAAATTTGCATGTGCCATTCTCTAAACCTTCGAATAATAATCTGTTTTGTATGCCTGAACCGCTCATGTTGTGACAAGGGGCGGTCAGTATCTTCCATGCTAGGCGTGTTATCCTCGATATGTGTTTATTCACTATCACTCATGAGAAAGGGGCCGGTAATTGGAATGCCCAGTTCCATGCTCAAATCAAATGAAAATATAATTGCAAACAAAACTCCCCCTGGATTGTTGTTGGTATGGACGGCACCCGAGGATTCGGCTAGTCGTGGAGTGTGATTGATTGGTGGTGGGGGAGTCAAAACTGTACTATTCTGTTTGGGAACCGCCTATAATACGTGTAGCATGGAAGATGGTGAAAATTCTTTGTTACCGCGTTGACAATGAAAGCATGCCACCCTAAAAATCATTTATCTCTGTTTGAAAAAGCTCGAGCTCTGGCACCTCTGCAAATCAATGCTTCCCTCTACGTAGGGCCTATCTATTTATATTTCTGTTGAGTCATCCTCTTCTTATTAAAGAGCACCAGCTAGAGAGCACCTCCGTCATTTGTATGCTTTGTTATTAGTTGATATTGAGTATGATTATGACTGGATCTTCTTTACCATGAATTACAACTTCTAGTCAGCCCTTGGTCTTTGAAGGTGCTTTGCATTTATGTTTTGTGATCTCAGAAAGGGCTAGCGAGATACCATCTATTCATATTGTATCATGATTGTTCTGATTGAAGTGTTGACATTTGAAACTTATTATTATTACTCGCTAGTTGATTATGTCATTGATATGAGTATACCGTGAGACCTTTATGTCATTGCTTATGTGGTTAGCTTATGATCTTGCTGAAAATCTGAATATGAGTTAGACATAATTATAACAACAAGATCAAACAGAGTTCATAAAAGTTTTTCTTTTGTCTCTTCAGTTTATTAACTGAATTGCTTGAGGACAAGCAAGGCTTTAAGCTTGGGGGAGTTGATACGTCTCCAACGTATCTACTTTTCCAAACTCTTTTGCCCTTGTTTTGGACTCTAATTTGCATGCTTTGAATGAAACTAACCCGGACTGACGCTGTTTTCAGCAGAACTGCCATGGTGTTATTTTTGTGCAGAAATAAAAGTTCTCGGAATGACCTGAAAATTGACGAGGATTTTTTGTGGAATATATAAAAAATACCGGCGAAAGAATCAACGGAGGAGGAGCAGTTAGTGGGCCACGAGCCCTGGAGGCGCGGCCCCCTTGGCCACGCCTGGCAGACTCATGGGGCCCACATGGCTCCTCCGACCTCCTCTCCAGTTCCATATAACCCTATTCGTCCCAGAAAAAATCAAGGAGAAGAAATATTCCTGTTTTACGGTACGGAGCCGCCGCCACCACCTGTTCTTCCTCCGGAGGGCAGATCTGGAGTTTGTTTTGGGCTCCGGAGAGTGGAAATCGAAGACATCGTCATCATCAACCTTCCTCCATCGCCATTTTCATGATGCTCTTCATCGTTCGTGAGTAATCTTATCGTAGGCTTGCTGGACGGTGATGAGTTGGATGAGATCTATCATGTAATCGAGTTAGTTTTGATGGGGTTTGATCCCTAGTATCCACTATGTTCTAAGATTGATGTTACTACTACTTTGCTATGCTTAATGCTTGTCACTATGGCCCGAGTGCCATGATTTCAGATCTGAACCTATTATGTTTTCACCAATATATGTGAGTTCTTGATCCTATTTTGCATGTTGTAGTCACCTACTATGTGTTATGACCCGGCAACCCTGGAGTGACAATAGCCGGAACCACTCCCGGAGATGACCATAGCATGAGGATTCCATGTATTCACCATGTGTTAATGCTTTGTTCCGGTACTCTATTAAAAGGAGACCTTAATATCCCTAAGTTTCCATTAGGACCCCGCAGCCACGGGAGGGATGGACGAAAGATGTCATGCAAGTTCTTTTCCCTAAGCACGTATGACTATATACGGAATACATGCCTACATTACATTGACGAACTGGAGCTAGTTACATATCACCCTATGTTATAACTGATACATGATGAATATCATCCAGCATAATCATCCATCACCGATCCAATGCCTACGAGCTTTTCCTATATTGGTTCTGGCTTAGTTACTTTTCCGCTACTGTTGTCACACTTGCTATACCAATCACGACTGTTACTGTCACCGCTACTACTGTCACTATCATATTACTTTGCTACTAAAACTTTGCTGCAGATACTAAATCTTTCAGGTGTGGTTGAATTGACAACTCAACTGCTAATACTCGAGAATATTCTTTGGCTCCCCTTGTGTCGAATCAATAAATTTGGGTTGAATACTTTACCCTAAAAAACTGTTGCGATCCCCTATACTTGTGGGTTATTAATTTCCAACATATTGCATAATATAATTTTGGAGTAGATGAGATATATTGCTGAAAATTATTTATGCGGGTAGCAGATGAAATCTGTTACCTGATGTTCTTGTTGCTTCCCTATAATTTGCGTATTTCTGATCTTGAAACGGCATGGTGGATTTTCACAAAGTTCTAGGAATGCGCAATCCTGATTGATCAACGAAGTGCTATCAGTTCTTTGGGTTCCACCATAGTTGAGAGAAAGATGAAATTGCGCAAACGAGTGGGCTATGCAAATATGATCCGCGCGGGGGTCATGCGTATGACGAAGTTTAGTATGGGGCTTGAGATTTTATTATCTCGTGTTTCATACACCCTGGAAAGTTAATATAGAAACTTGAATAAATCATACTTGATGATAAACATTGGTAGCTACGGTTTGAGTCAAAACCTTAGAAGCCACGTAAAAATAAAATTTTGCATAAATCGATTAGAGGCGTCTAACTTGGTTTTGCAGGATGGTTTGCATGTGATGTGGTATACAATGCTCATATTAATTTGATTATGATAGAGATGACTATATGATGTAAATTTATTAACATGACCCGTGTTTCATGATTCGGCATGATGGCTGGAGCCATATGATTGCTCTTTAATGACATGCGTGTCAACCTTATGTAATGCACTTATTTTATTAGCTATAGAGATAGAAATATTATCTGGTGCATTGACAAGGTGGTGGCAATCTTCACGAAGGTGAACACCGATGCGAATGCCAAAGACGAAGAAATAATTGACTTCTCCGTCAGAAGGGGCTATACCATATCATGCTATTATGAATTGCCTAAGATGTTCATCCCTTATGATGCACCCTTCTTGATTGCGCGGTAGTCGCTTTTATTAGGGTGATATCTCACTTAAAATATCAAGTAGTTAGTGTTCTCCCAAGTATAGCATTGTCACAGCATGTATCCTTTCGGGGTGCCACATGCTACCATGGGCACGAACGACTGGAAAGTGTAAGGCGGGCGAGGTCAGACCTCATTGCAAGATCACTTGGTTGTCTTGACGTTCAGGCAGGAAAGTCCTGAGCTCGGAACACATGCATCAAAAGATGAACAAGAATCACATAAAGATGTGATTGGCAAGCTGGCCTACTGGTTGAGATTTTCGTCATTTGTGATGCTACCATCGTGGCGAACAATCAAAACTCGGGTCTTGAATCACTCACAATCAATTATGAGAGATATTAATTTGAGTGGGTGCGCACTTTAGAATAAAATTGTTTATTCACTAGTGCAAAAATCATTATGAACAAAGTCTAAGTGAAACTTGTGTTTTCCATTGTAGATCAAATGGCTCGCAATAACGCGTTCAACTTAGGCCCGATGTTAGAGAAAGTGAAGTTAGCTGCGACTGAAAATAACTATGCAGACTGGGTCCGCAACCTGAGGATTGTCCTCAGGAGCGTTAAGAAATTGTATGTGCTTGAAACTGCTCTTCCAGCTAAACCGGCGGCAGAGACCCCAGAAGATGAACAAAATGTCTGGGCCACTAAGGATGATGATCACAACTTAATGCAGTGTCTCATGCTAGCTTGCATGAGTCCAGAGCTTCAAAAACGCTTTGAATTCCATAAAACCCATGATATGATCCAGGAATTGGATGCTCTGTACAAGGAAACCGCAAAGTCTGAACGATTTGATATCATGAAGGCTTTGATGGAATGCAAGATGGCCGAGGGTAGTTCAGTTGGCGAACACGTGGTCAAAATGATTGGCTATTATGAAAGACTTAAAGCCCTGGAATTTCCACTTCCACCTGGCCATATGATGGACATGTTGCTTTCTTCACTCCCCCCCGTCTTATGGCAGTTTTGTCATGAACTACAACATGACATGGATGGAGAAGACACCAGAAGAGGTGCTCGCCATGCTGAAAACTACAGAAGGAGGACTGCAGAAAAATCGCAAGCAAGTGTTGCTTGTGAATAAAACTGCCAGTTTCAAAAATAAAGGCAAGCCAAAGAAGGGCAAGGGCGCCGGTAAGACTGGCTCCAAAAGAAACTCTAAGGGCGGAGCCAAGAATGAAACTGAGTGCTTCTACTACAAGGGCACAAGACACTGGAAGAGAAACTGCTAGAAGTATTTGGAAGATAAGAAGTCCGGGAAAACCGGAAAAGGTATAATCGTTATACAAGTTAATGTCATTGACGTTTTGCTTGCTATCAAAAATTCTAAGTCTTGGGTATTTGATACCGGATCGGTTGCTCACATCTGCAACTCGATACAGGGGCTTCAGAAAGTGCGCAAGCTGGCAAAGAAGGAAGTCGTGATGCGTGTCGAGAACAGCGCTGGGATCGCCGCTCAAGCCGTCGGCATTATGCCTCTATGTCTCCCTTCAGGATTTATTATGGAACTAAGTAACTGTTATTTTGTTCCACTGTTGTGTAGAAACATTATCTCTGGATCATGTTTAGTACACGATGGGTATTCGCACAAGTCTGAGAACAATGGTTGTTCACTTTATTGTAAGGATATGTTTTATGGATTTGCACCCATTGTTGGGGGCCTTTTCATTCTAAACCTTGAATGTGGAAATGATGTCTTTAACATGAATGATAAACGCCTTAAGAAGGATGATACCACCACCACTTTCATGTGGCACTGTCGGCTTGGCCACATCGGAAAGAAACGCATGCAAAGACTCCATAAAGATGGAGTTTTTTTGTCCATTGATTTTGAATCATTTGACACATGTGAACCTTGCTTGATGGGGAAAATGACCAAGATGTCGTTCATGGGTCATCTGAACGGGCAATGAATTGTTGGAAATAATACATAGTGATGTATGTGGTCCAATGAGCACAATCGCACGGGGTGGGTATTTCTACTTCGTGACTTTTACTGATTATTTGAGTAGGTATGGCTATATCTACTTAATGAAGCATAAGTCAGAAACCTTTGAAAAGTTCAAAGAACTTCGGAATGAGGTAGAAAATCATCGTAACAAAAATATTAAGTTTCTGCAGTCTGATCGCGGAGGCAAATATCTTAGTCATGAGTTTGGCCAACATCTGAGTGACCGTGGAATCGTTTCATAGCTTACGCCTTCCGAAACTCCACAGCGAAACGGAGTGTCAAAAAAGATGTAACTGAACCCTGTTAGACATGGTAAGGTCAATGATGTCTCTCACAGATCTACCGATATCTTTTTTGGGTCACACACTAGAAACTTCTGCTTATACACTAAACAAAGCACCGTCAAAGTCTGTTGAGACGACGCCATATGAGTTATGGTATGGGAAGAAACCCAGTGTGTCGCATCTCAAGATTTGGGGTTGTGAGCATACGTAAAATGTTTACAGCCTCAAAAACTCGATCCCAGCTCAGACAAATGTTACTTTGTAGGTTATCCCAAGGAAACCTTTGGGTATTCCTTCTGCCACCCATCCGAGGGCAAAGTGTTTGTCGAAAAAACCGGAATCTTTCTTGAGAAACAATCTCTCACTAAGGAAGTGAGTGGGAGGATAGTACAACTCAATGTGATTAGTGAATCTTCAGCAATCGTTGATATGGCTAAGGAACCGGAAGAAATTCTGCTAACTATCCCTACAACCGAGCCGACAGTTGTCGCATGTGATGCGGAGAGTTCAAACAATGTTGAAACTGAACCGCGCAGACCAGGTAGGGCTGTCTAGCCACCTGAATGGTTTCATAACGAAATCTTCATTCTTGAAAACGATGAACCTGCGCACTACAAGGAACCCGCGCCCAGCTCAAAGGAATGGCACAAGGCCATGAAATCTGAAATGGAATCCATGTACGAAAACGAAGTTTGGAACTTGGAAGAACTTCCAGAAGGCGTAAAGCTGATTGGTTGTAAATGGATTTTCACAAGAAAGGAGGACGCAGATGGTAACATTACTATCCACAAAGCTAGACTTGTCTCGAAAAGGTTCATGCAAGTTCCAGGAGTGGACTACGATGAGACTTTCTCGCCCGTAGCTATGCTCAGGTCTGTTCAGATATTGCTAGCAATTGCTGCTTATTTCGATTATGAAATATGGCAGATGGATGTCAAAACGGCTTTCCTAAATGGAAACCTCAAAGAGGATGTATACATGATACAACCAGAAGTTTTTTTCATTCATAAGGATGCTAGAAAGGTATGCAAACTTCAGAAAGCCATTTATGGTCTGAAGCAAGTGTCAAGGAGTTGGAACATTCATTTTGATGAAGTGGTCAAAGAGTTTGGCTTCATCAGGAATGACGAATAATCTTGTGTTTACAAGAAGTTTAGTGGGAGCGCAAAAGCATTTCTAATCCTGTATGTGGATGGCATATTGTTGATTGAAAATGACGTGAATTTTCTTAGTGAAATAAAAGACTCATTGAAGAAGAGATTTTCAATCAAAGACTTAGGCGAAGCGGCATATGTGTTGGGCATCAGGATCTATAGATATAGATCAAAACGCCTGATAGCGCTTAGCCAAAGCACGTACATTGACAAGGTGTTGAAAAGGTTCAACATGGAGAACTCCAAGAGAGGCCTACTCCCCATGTCACCTGGCATAGTGCTTTGCAAGAATCAATGTCCTCAGACCCTCGATGAGCGAGTACAAATGAATGATGTTCCAAATGCTTCGACAGTTGGTTCTATTATGTATGCCATGATATGTACAAGACCAGATGTTTCCTATGCGCTAAGTGTTAGCAGCCGATACCAAAGTGATCCAAGATTGGAACACTGGGCCGTAGTCAAGGGTATTCTTAAGTACCTCAGAAGGACTAAGGATTTACTCCTTGTGTACTGAGGTGATGAAGAGCTCATTGTAAGTGGTTACACTGATGCAGGCTTCATGACTGACCCAGATGACTTTGAATATGAAATAGGCTATGTTTGCATATTGAACGGTGGCGCAGTTGATTGGAAAAGTTCCAAACAAAAGACTGTGGCGAATTCTACGACGGAGGCGGAATATGTTGTAGCTTCAGAAGCCTCCAAGGAGGCGGTAAGGATCAAGCAATTTCTTGAAGACCTTTGTGTGGTTCCAAATGCTCTGGACCCGATGGAGATCTATTGTGATAATAGTGGCGCCGTGGCTCAGGCAAGGGAGCCAAGTGCGCACCATAAGATAAGACATATTCAACGCAAATATAAACTCATTCGACATCATGTCGAAGAGGGTTTAGTGAAAGTACTCAAAGTTCCCACGGATCTGAATGTGTCAGACCCGATGACAAAGCCTCTACCATGAGCAAAGCATGAACAACACCGGATAGCCATTGGTGTTAGGGAAGCTATGTAACTGGATTATGACTCTAGTGCAAGTGGGAGTCTGTAGGAGATATGCCCTAGAGGCAGTAATAATAGTTATTTTGTATCTCCAAAGAGTGTAATGAATGTTTATGCTCCATGCTATAACCGCAATGATTCTCGAGTCTGCAATAACATGAGGTCTGGAGGGAAACTCATGTGCACGTCTAGTATAATAAACGGTAAATTGTATTCATAGTCTTACCTCTAAGACTGGCACAAGTATTGCATGATGATCCTGTTTTCCTGATCATAGGCATGGATATGCCCGCAATTTTGAGGGCACGATGTTAGTAGAATACTTGTGTTGAATCGACCCAAACTGATGATGTTCTATGAGATACATTCGTCTCAAGTTAATGGTTAATATCACAGAGTTAGTTAATGTTTGCATAATTCTTTAGACCATGAGAGTATCGAGTTCGTTCATGCTTTCTTTGTGAACTTTGGGGTTTGTTAAACGTCATCCGTAACTGGGTGGCTATTACGGCGGCTTACAGGTTCACGGAAAAGTATGGCAAGTAACGAGATAGGTAAAGATTGGGATTTGCTCCTCTGACGATGGCGAGATATTCTCGTGCCTTCTAGGTGTTACGGTATCCATCATCATCTGGCCAGACACAAGGTGATTTGATCACAGGGATGCCGGAACATGGAAACGAGAAAAGAGAACAAAACCGGTAACGAGGTAACTGGCATAGTGGACAAGTTGTTGAGTGCTACTTCTCTACAACGTCACCAGAAATTGGCTAGTTGATGTGAGATTTCTTGACTTGCGTTGGTTTTTCCCTTGAAGAGGAAAGGGTGATGCAGCAAGGTAGCGGTAAGTATTTCCCTCAGTTTGAGAATCAAGGTATCAATCCAGTAGGAGTAACAAGATGAGGCCACAAAGAACCTACACAAACACAAACAAACTTGCACCCAACGCGATAAAGAGGTTGTCAATCTCTTTACGATTGCTTGCAAAGTGAGATCTGATAGTGATAGTAAATGAATGAGTAAATAAAATTGCAGCAAGGTATTTTTAGTGTTTTAGTGTTTTTGTGTTTTAGATCTGAATATAAAATATGTAAAATAGACCCCGGGGCCATAGTGTTCACTAGAGGCTTCTCTCATGAAAGCAAGTATTACGGTGGGTGAACAAATTACTGTTGAGCAATTGATAGAATAGCGCAAAGTCATGACGATATCTAAGGCAATGATCATACATATAGGCATCACGTCCGAGACAAGTAGACCGATACTTTCTGCATCTACTACTATTACTCCACACATCGACCACTATCTAGCATGCATCTAGTGTATTAAGTTCATGATAAACGGAGTAACGCTTTAAGCAAGATGACATGATGTAGAGGGATAGATTCATGCAATATGATATAAACCCCATCTTTTTACCCTTGATGGCAAAAACACGATGCGTGCCTCGCTACCCCTTCTGTCACTAGGTGAGGACACCGCACGGTATGAACCCAAAACCAAGCACTTCACCCATTGCAAGAACTATAGATCAAGTTGGCCAAACAAAACCCATAACTTGAAGAGAATTACAAGGATATGAAATCATGCATATAAGAATTCAGAATATACTCAAATAATATTCATAGATAATCTGATCATAACTCCACAATTCATCGGATCTCAACAAACACACCGCACAAGAAGATTACATCGGATAGATCACCATGAAGATCATGGAGAACTTTGTATTGAAGATCAAAGAGAGAGAAGAATCCACATAGCTACTAGCTATGGACCCGTAGTTTTGAGGTGAACTACTCATGCATCATTGGAGAAGCAATGGTGTTGATGAAGATGGCCACCGGTGATGAATTCCCCTCCGCCAGGATGCCGGAACGGTCTCCCGATTGGTTTTTGGTGGCTCTGGAGGTCTGCGGCAGCGGAACTTGCGATCTAGGTTTATTTTCGAGGGTTTCCGTATTTATAAGGCCATCTGGAGTCGGGAACAAGTCGAGAGGTGGCACGAGGAGGTCACGAGCCCCCTAGCCGCGGCCAGGGGGGCGCCTCCCAGGCTCGTGACTCCCTCGGGCCGCCTCTCCGGTATTTTTTCTTCAGGTATTTTTCATATTTTCCATAAAAAATCACGGCAGAAGTTTTATACCGTTTGGACTCCGTTTGATATTCCTATCTAAAAAAGGTCAAAAACGCGGAAAAAACAGGAACTGGCACTGGGTACTGGATTAATAAGTTAGTCCCAAAAATAATACAAAATAGCATATTCATGCATAGAAAACATCCAAAGTTGATAATATAATAGCATGGAATGATAAAAAATTATAGATATGTTGGAGACGTATCAAGCATCCCCAAGTTTAACTCTTGCTCGTCCTCGAGTAGGGAAGTGATAAAGAACGAATTTTTACTAGCAAAGCAATCATGAACTTTCGAAATAACAAAGCCAAAGGAAGTTATCCCTACAAAATCATATAGTCTGGCTATGCTCCATCATCCCCACACAACGAATTTTAATCATGAGCAACCCCGGTACTGATCAAGTAATTGTTTTCGCACTCTTTTTTTCAAACTTTTTCAACTCTCACGCATTACATGAGCGTGAGCCATGGATATAGCACTATAGGTGGAATAGAGTGTGGTGGAGGTTGTGAGGCAAAAAGGAGGAGATGGTCACATCGACTCGGCATATCAATAGGCTATGGAGATGCCCATCAATAGATATCAATGTGAATGAGTAGGGATTGCCATGAAATGGATGCACTAGAGCTATAAGTGTATGAAAGCTCACAAATGAAAACTAGTGGGTGTGCACCCAATTTGCTTGCTCACGAAGACCTACGGCAATTTGAGGAAGCCCATCATTGGAATATACAAGCCAAGTTATATACTGAAAATATCCACTAGCATATGAAAGTGAAAAAACAAGAGACTCTCTGTCATGAAGAACATGGTGCTATTTTAAGCACAAGTGTGGAAAAAGATAGTAGCATTGTCCCTTCTCTCTTTTCTCTCATTTTTTTGTTTGGGCTCTTTGGCCTCTTTTTTTATTTTTTTGGTGGGCATCTTTGGCCTCTTTTATTTCCTCACATGGGACAATGCTCTAATAATGATGATCATCACACTTTTATTTACTTACAACTCGATACTTAGAACAATATATGACTCTATATGAATGCCTCCGGCGGTGTACCGGGATGTGCAATGATCTAGCATAGCAATGACATCAGAAAACGGACAAGCCATGAAAACATCATGCTAGCTATCTTATGATCATGCAAAGCAATATGACAATGATGGTGCGTGTCATAATAAATGGCAATATATCTCGGAATGGCTATGAAAATGCCATAATCGGTAGGTATGGTGGCTGTTTTGAGGAAGGCATATGGTGGGTTTGTGCACCGGTGAAAGTTGCGCGGCACTAGAGAGTGTAGCAATGGTGGAAGGTGAAAGTGCATCTATACCATGGACTCACATTAGTCATGAAGAACTCACATACTTATTGCAAAATTTTTATTAGTAATTGAAACAAAGTGCTAAACGCATACTCCCAGGGGAAGGGTTGGTAGGAGTTAACCATCGCGTGATCCCGACCTCTACACAAAGGATGACAATCAATAAATCAATTATGCTCCGACTTCCTAACATAGCGGTTCACCATACGTGCATGCTACGGGAATCACTAACTTACACATAAGTATTTCTAGATTCACAACACCCTACTAACATAACTCTAATATTACCATATCCATATCTCAAAACTAATTGCGAGGAATCAAACTTATATTACTAATCAATGCACTTGAATATGAAAGTTTTTATTATATCCTATTCGGATGCCTATCATATTTAGGACTAATTTCATAACACACGCCAATTACCAAGT
The DNA here is from genome assembly GCA_022496015.1 of Hordeum marinum. Classification (NCBI taxonomy): domain Eukaryota; kingdom Viridiplantae; phylum Streptophyta; class Magnoliopsida; order Poales; family Poaceae; genus Hordeum; species Hordeum marinum. Next base: position 2,515,307 of record CM039677.1, on the reverse strand, counting down.
TACTTAGATAGATCACTCTCAAAATGATATAAGTGAAGATTCGAGAGTTTGTATTTCTACAAAATATGACACCGCCGTGCTCTACAAAGATTTAAGTGAAGCACTAGAGCAAAATTATCTAGCTCAAAAGATATAAGTGAAGCACATGTGATCTGAATTACTAAGCTCAAAAAGATATAAGTGAAGCACATGTGAGCAAAATTGTCGAGCTCAAAAGATATAAGTGAAGCTCATTGAGTATTCTAACAAATTCACGATGAATGCATGTCTCTCTCAAAAGGTGTGCAGCAAGGATGATTGTGACAAAACAGAAAGCAAAGACTCTTATTATACCCGACACTCCAAGCAAAACACATATCATGTGGTGAATAAAAATATAGCTCAAAGTAACGTTACCGATGGATTGAAGACGAAAGAGGGGATGCCTTCCCGGGGCATCCCAAAGCTTAGGCTTTTTGGTGTCCTTGAATTTGTCTTGGGATGCCTTGGGCATCCCCAAGCTTAGTCTCTTGCCACTCTTTATTCCATTGTCCATAAGAACATCACCCAAAACTTGAAAACTTCACAACACAAAACTTAAACAGAAACTCGTGATAGCATTAGCATAAGAAAACAAACCACCAACTTTTTAGGTACTGTAGTAAACTTTAATTTCCATTTATATTGATGTTATATTACTGTATTCTCACTTATCCATGGCTCGTACCCCACGATACTACCCATAGTTTCATCAAAATAAGCAATCAACACAACAAAAACAGAATCTGTCAAAAATAGAACAGTCTGTAGCAATCTGTATATTTCGTATACCTCTGTTAACTCAAAAATTCTTAAACAATTATGAAAATTAGGTGAATTTGCATATCAATCATCAACAAAAAGAATCAACTCAAAATCTCTTTCTTGATAGAAATGAAAAATAATTTTGTGAGCACAAAGTTTCTCTCTTTTTCCAGCATGATTAAACAACTATCACCAAAACTAATCATAAAGGTTCTACTTGGCACAAACTCTAATTAAAACATAAAAAACACAATCATAACAGAATCATGATGGTGTTAACTCAACAAAACAGAAAGTAAAAGAGCAAAAATAAACCTATTCATTGGGTTGCCTCCCAACAAGCGCTATTGTTTAACGCCCTTAGCTAGGCATAAGGCAATATAATCAATTATTATCATCTTTAGTGCTCAAACCATAAGTATATCTCATAAAATATTTTATAAGGAAATTTTATTCTCTTTCTAGGAAAATTTTCCATGCCCTTATTCAATGGAAATTGAAATTTAATATTCCCTTCCTTCATATCAATAACCGCACCAATAGTCCTAAGGAAAGGTCTACCAAGAATAATGGGACATGTAGGATTGCAATAAATATCAAGCACAATGAAATCTACGGGCACATAGTTCCTATTTGCAATAATAATAAAATCATTAATCCTTCCCATAGGTTTCTTAATAGTAGAATCCGCAAGATGCAAATTAAGAGAGCACTCATCAATCTCATTGAAACCTAGAACATCAGATAAAGATTTTGGAATTGTGGAAACACTAGCACCCAAATCACACAAAGCATGGCATTCATAATTTTTAATCTTGATTTTTATAGTGGGTTCCCACTCATCATGAAGTTTTCTAGGAATAGATATTTCCAAATCAAGTTTCTCTTCAAGAGATTTCATCATAGCATCAACGATATGTTTAGTAAAAGCCTTATTTTGGCTATAAGCATGTGGAGAGTTTAGCATGGATTGCATCAAGGAAATACATTAAATCAAAGAGCAACTATCATAATTAAATTCCTTGAGATCCAAAGTAGTAATTTTATCACTATTCAAAGTTTTTATATCTTCTACTCCACTTTTAGTATTTTTAGCATCAAGATAAATAGACTCCGAATCATTCGGGTGTTTCTCAACCAAAGTGGATTCACATCCAGACCCATAATTATTAAGATTGACATTAGAAAACAAGGATTCAATAGGAGTCACATCAAGCCCTTTAAGATCTTCGTGATTCTCATCACGAGAACATGCCTTTTTGAGTCATTCATGTCTAGCACGAATTTGGACGGTTCTTTCTTTACTCTCATTCAGAGAAATACGCATAGCTTTCAAAGTTTCATCCATATTAATCTTGGGAGGAACACATCTCAATTTCAACGCGTCAATATCAAGAGACATTCTATCAACAGTCCTAGCCAAGTCATCAATTTTAAGCAGTTTTTCTTCTATGGAAGCATTGAAAATATTTTGCGAATTAATAAACTCCTTAATATTACTCTCAAGATTAGAGGGTATTTTATTATAATTTCCATGAGCATTGTTGTAGGAATTTCCAAAATTATTAGAGGGATTACTAGGAAAAGTCCTAGGATTAAAGTTACCTCTATAAGCATTGTTGTTACCAAAATTATTCCTACCAACAAAATTAACATCCAAATTTTCATTGCTATTCTCAATCAAGGAAGATAAAGGCATATCATTAGGATCTGGAGGAACACTCTTACTAGCAACCAACTGTTGGAAATATGACCTAGAGGCAATAATAAATTAGTTATTATCGTATTTCCTTGTTCATGATAATCATTTATTATCCATGCTATAATTATACTCATCGGAGACTTAAATGCATGTGTGGATACATAGACAAAACCATGTCCCTAGTATGCCTCTAATGGACTAGCTCATTGGTTAAGGTTTCCTAGCCATGGACATGAGATGTCATTTGATAACGGGATCACACCATTAGGAGAATGATGTCATGGACAAGACCCAAACTACAAACATAGCATATGATCGTGTCAGTTGATTGCTACTGTTTTCTGCATGTAAAGTATATGTTCCTATGACCATGAGATCATGCAACTCACGGATATCGGAGGAGTGCCTTGTGTATATCAAACGTTGCAACGTAACTGGGTGACTATAAAGGTGCTCTACAGGTATCTCCGATGGTGTCTGTTGAGTTGGCATGGATCGAGACTGGGATTTGTTACTCCGTGTGACGGAGAGGTATCTCGGGGCCCACTCGGTAATACAACATCACAATGAGCCTTGCAAGCAATGTGACTAATTGTTAGTTGCGGGATCTTGTATTACAGAACGAGTAAAGAGACTTGCCAGTAAACGAGGTTGAACTAGGTATGGAGATACCGACGATCGAATCTTGGGCAAGTAACATACCGAAGAAAAAAGGGAATGTTATACGGGATTAACTAAATCCTTGACATAGAGGTTCGACCGATAAAGATCTTCATAGAATATGTAGGAACCAATGTGGACATCTTGGTCACACCATTGGTTATTGACCGGAGAGGTGTCTCGGTCATGTCTACATAGTTCTCGAACTCGCAGGGTCTGCACACTTAAGGTTCGGTGACGTTTCGGTAGTGTAGAGTTATGTATGGTGGTGACCGAAGGTTGTTCGGAGTACCGTATGAGATCCCGAACTTCACGAGGAGCTCTGGAATGGTCTGGAGGTAAAGATTCATATATAGGAAGTCCCAGTTTGGTCGCCGGAAAAGTTTTGGGCTCATCGGTAGTGTACCGGGAGTGCCGGGAGTGTATCGGGAGACCTCCGGGAGGGGTATTTCGACCCTAGAGGGTCCATGGGCTGTGGGAGAATAATAACCAGCCCTTATTAGGCTGGTGGAACATCCACAAAAGGCCCATGGCGCCAGGAGGAAAAAGGCCTAAAGAAAAAGGTGGGAAAAAGGGCAAAAAGGAAGAGTCCTAGTCCTACTAGGAGTGGAGGAGGAGAGTCCTCCTCCACCTTCCCACTTCGGCCGACTCCTAGGAGGGCCTGCCCTTGTGCCAGCCTCTCCTCCTCTCCTCTTATATATACCGGTGGATTTTAGGGTTTTGCACTAGATTTTACGGCCACGTGCTACCCGTTTCACCGGTGCTCCTCTAGATCGGTTTTCTGCAGTGCTTAGGCGAAGCCTGACCGGAATTGCTACACCACCATCACCGGAGCACCGTCATGCTGCCGGAGAACTCTCTCTCCTCTCCACCTCCTCTTGCTGGATCAAGACGGCGGAGATCTTCGTCAAGCTGCACGTGTGCTGAACATGGAGGTGCCGTCTGTTCGGCGCTAGATCGGAAGGACCGTGATCGAGATCGCGAGACAGTTTGTGATGAGATCGCGGAACAGATCGTGATGAGTTCACGGGACAGATCATGGTCAATATCGTGATGAGACCGCGGAACGGATCGTGATGAGTTCACGGGACGGATCGTGATTGGATCGCGGGACGGATCGTGATGAGATTGCGGGATGCTCGGCGATTTGGATCGCGAAGATGTTCGACTACACCAACCGCGTTTCTTAACGCTTCCCGCTTAGCGATCTACAAGGGTATGTAGATCCACTCTCCCTCTCATAGATGCTCATCACCATGGATAGATCTGCGTGTGTGTAGAAATTTTTTTGTTTCCCATGCGACGTTCCCCAACAATGGCATCATGAGCTAGGTCTATGTGTCGATGAGATCTCGAGTAGAACACAAAAGGTTTGTGGGCGTTGATGCTTAGATTGCTTCCTCCCTTGGTCGGATTTTGATTTAGCGGTATTATGAGATGAAGCGGCCCGGTCCAACATTACTCGTACGCTTACGAGAGACCGGTTCCCTCAACCGCAACTTGTTGCATAGATGGCTTGCGGGTGACAGTTTCTCTCATTTTAGTTGGATCGGATCCGACAAAGGCGGTCCTTGCGAAGGTTGAAAAGCAACTAGTGTATCACCATTGTGGTTTTTGCGTAGGTGAGAATTGTTCTTGCTAGATACCCGTAGCAGCCACGTAAAATATGCAACAACAATTAGAGGACGTCTAACTTGTTTTTGCAGGGTATGTTGTGATATGATATGGCCAATTACATGATGTGATATATGTGATGTATGAGATGATCATGTGATGTATAGATTATCACGACTTGCATGTCGTTGAATATGGCAACCGGCAGGAGCCATAAGGTTGTCTTTAATTATTCTATGACCTGCGTGTCAATCATTAAGCGCTATGTAATGCTTTACTTTATCGCTAAACGGTAGCAATAGTAGTAGAAGCATGCAGGGCGTGACAACCCCGATGGCGACACATTGATGGAGATCAAGATGATGGAGATCATGTTGTCATGCCGGTGACGATGGAGATCATGCCGGTGCTTTCTAGATGGAGATCAAAAGCACAAGTTCATGGCCATACCATGTCACTTATGATTTGCATGTGATGTTAATCCTTTTATGCACCTTGTTTTGCTTAGGACGACGGTAGAATTATAAGGTGATCCCTCACTTAATTTCAAAGATAAATTGGGTTCTCCCTGAGTGTGCACCGTTGCGAAAGTTCGTCGTGTTGAGACACCACGTGATGATCGGGTGTGATAGACTCTACATTCACATACAACAGGTGCAAGCCAGTGTTGCACATGCAGAACACTCGGGTTAAACTTGACGAGCCTAGCATGTACAAACATGGCCTCAGAACACAAGAGACCGAAAGGTCAAACATGAGTCATATAGTAGATATGATCAACATAATGATGTTCACCATTTAAGCCACCTCAACTCACGTGATGATCGGACTTGAGTTGGTGAATTTGGATCATGTGTCACTCAGATGACCTGATGGATGTCAATTTGAGTGGGAGTTCTTAGGTAATATGATTAATTGAACTCATTATCATGAACATAGTCAAAGTGTCTATGCAAATTATGTTGTAGATTACTAGCTCATGTGTCCTTAATGTCCTTAATGCACCGCTCGGTGCACAAACCCCTCTAGCGTCGTCTGTAGATGTTGTGAACATCTGACAGGCACGTTCTGATGACTACTTGATAGTTTAGTGCGTCATGCATTACGGCTTAGAATTGAGGCTCCAAAATGTTTTGAACATCACGGAACATATGAGATGTTTCTAAAGAGCTGAAATTAGGATCTCAGGCTCGTGCCCATGTTGCGAGATATGAGATCTCCAACAAGATTCTTTGCTTGCATGATGATGGAGAATAGCTCAATAGTTGAGCATGTGCTCAGATTGTCTGGGTGCTACAATCGCTTGAATCGAGTGGGAGTTGATCTTCCAGATAAGATAGTGATTGATACAGTTCTCCAAGTCACTGTCACTAAAAGAACTTGGTGATGAACTATAAAATGCCAGGGATAGAAATAATGATCCCTGAGCTGTTCGCGATGTTTGATACCGCAAAGGTAGAAATCAAGAAGGAGCGTCAAGTGTTGATGGTTAATCAAACCACTAGTTTCGAGAAGGGCAAGAGCAAGGAGGGAAACTTCATGGATAGCAAGTCAGTTGCTGCTCTAGTGAAGCAACCTAAAGTTGAACTCAAACCCGAGACTAAGTGCTTCTGTTATGAGGTGAGCGGTCGTTGAAGCGGAACAACCCTAGATACTTGGTAGATAAGAAGGCTGGCAACATCGACAGAAGTATATTTGATATACGAGTTATTGATGTGTACCTTGCTAGTACTCTTAGTAGCATGTGGGTATTGGATACCGGTTTGGTTGCTAAATGTTAGTAACTCGAAATAAAAGCTACGGAATAAACGGAGAACTAGCTGAGGGTGAGGTGACGATATATGTTGGAAATGTTTCCAAGGTTGATGTGATCAACATCGCACGCTCTCTCTACCTTCAGGATTAGTGACGAACCTAAATAAATGTTATTTGGTATTTTGCGTTGAGCATGGACATGATTAGATCATGTTTATTGCAAATACGGTTATTCATTTAAGTTAGAGAATAGTGGTTATTCTGTTTACATGAATAATACCTTTAATGGTCATGCACCCAGTGAGAATGGTTTGTTGAAATCTTGATCGTAGTAATACACATGTTCATAACATTGATGTCAAAAGATACAAAGTTAAATAATGATAGTACCACATACTTGTGGCACTGCCGCAAAATGTCATATTGGTATAAAGCGCGTGAAGAACCTCCATGCTGATGGATATTTGGACTCATTCGATTTCGAATCGGTTGAGACATGCGAACCATGCCTCTTGGGCAAGATGACTAAAGGACCCCGTTGGATGGAGCGGGCAAGTGATTCATTGGAAATGATACATGTTGATGTATGCAATCTAGTGAGTCTTGTAGCGTGCAGTGGATATCGTTATTTTCTTACCTTCACTGATGATTTGAGTAGATATAGTGTATATTTACTTAATGAATAACAAGTCTGAATCGTTTGAAAGGTTCAAGCAGATTCAGAGTGAAGTTTAAGATCATCGTGAAAAGAAGATAAAAATGACTGCGATATGATCGTGGAGGTGAATATCTGAGTTACGAGTTTGGCATCAACTTAAGACAATGTGAAATTTGTTTCACAACTAACGCCACCTGGAACACCATAGTGTGATGGTGTGTCCGAACATCATAGTCATGCTCTATTGGATATGGTGCGTGCTGTGATGTCTCTTATCGTTTTACTGCTATAATTTTGGGGTTATGCATTAGAGACAACTACATTCACTTTAAATAGGGCATCATCTAAATCCGTTGAGATGACACCGTGTGAATTATGGTTTGATAGAAACCTAAGCTGTCATTTCTTAATATTTGGGGCTGCGACACTTGTGTGGAAAATGTTTTCACCTAATGAGGTCGAACCCAAGGCGGACAAATGCATCTTCATAGATACCCTAAGATCAGTTGGGTGAACCTTCTATCTCAGATCCTAGTGCAAAGTGTTTGTTGCTTAAACGGATCCTTTCTCGAGGAAATGTTTCTCTCGAAAGAATTGAGTGGGAGGAAGATAGAACTTGATGAGGTTGTTAAACCTTTGTTCAACCAGAGAGTAGCGCAGCGCAGAAAGATGTTTCTGTGAAGCCTACGTTAGTTGAAGAGGAAGTTAATGATGATGATCATGAAGCTTCAGGATCAAGTTACTATCAAACTTCGTAGGTCGACAAGGATGTGTACTGCTCCTAAGTGGTATGACAACCCTGTCTTGGAGGTCATGTTGTTGGACAACGATGAACCTACGAGCAATGCAGAAGCGATGATGGTCCCGATGTAAGAGCACATTTCTCCATGTGTGGTTTTGGTAATTGATGACACCCCTATGGACTAATGGTTGCCTTGAGTTATATTCGAAGGACTTGTCCATAGGCACTTCTTGAAGTCCATCTGTTGGGTTTCAAGGAGTTTATATGATGACCAAGGTGGTATTCAAGGTTTATCTAAAGATTGGTCATGTGAGAGTTGAGATTATTGCAAGCATGTCTTGAAGAAGGAGATTGTGTGAGCATTCATGATTACCTTCAAGACATCATCTTTATGAAGAGAGAAGATAAGATATAAGGTTGATCAAGACTAAGTCAAAGATTGAATCAAGTGATCAACACACAAAACGTACAAGATGTACTGAGAGGGATCAAGTGATCCCATGGTATGGCAAGCATTGTCCATTACGCTTTGTGTACTAACCCATGTGTTGGGGAACGTCGCATGGGAAACAAAATTTTTCCTACGCACACGCAAACCTATCCATGGTGATGAGCATCTACGAGAGGGAGAGTGGATCTACGTACCCTTGTAGATTGCTAAGTGGGAAGCGTTAAGAAACGCGGTTGGTGTAGTCGAACTTCTTCGTGATCCAAATCGCCCGAGCGTCCCGCGATCTCATCACGATCCGTCCCGCGATCCCATCATGATCCATCCCACGATCTCATCACGATCCGTCTCATGATCTTGATCATGAGCTGTCCCGCGAACTCATCACGATCCGTCCCGCGATCTCATCACGAACCGTCTCGCGATCTCGATCACGGTTCTTCCGATCTAGCGCCGAACGGACGGCACCTCCGCGTTCAGCACACGTGCAGCTTGATGACGATCTCCACCGTCTTGATCCAGCAAGAGGAGGTGGAGAGGATAGTGAGTTCACCGGCAGCGTGACGGCGCTCCAGTGATGGTGGTGGAGCAATTCCGGCAGGGTTTCGCATAAGCACCGCGGAACTACGATCTAGAGGAGAAACTATGCACCGGTGGAACGGGTAGCATGTGGCCGGAAATTCTGTCCAAAAACCACCCAATCCACTAGTATATATAGGAGGAGAGGAGAGGAGAGGCAGCCAAGGCCTTTGGTTCAGCCGAAATAGGAGGTGAGAGCAATCCTACTTCACCTCCAATCTTAGTTGGAGTAGGATTGCCTCCTATTGGCTGATTTTCCACTTTTTGCTTTAGGACTTTCTCTCCTGCTCCATGGGCCTTTGTGGGTGTTTTTCCAGCCCACTAAGGGCTGGTTATTATTCTCCCACAGCCCATGGACCTCTTGGGGTCGAAATACCCCTCCCGGAGGTCCCCCGGTACACTACCGGCATTCCCGGTACACTACCGATACTCCCGGTACACTACCGATGAGTCCGAAACTTTTCCGACGACCAAACTGGGACATCCTATATATGAATCTTTACCTTCGGACCATTCCGGAGCTCCTTGTGACGTCCGGGATCTCATCCGGGACTCCGAACAACCTTCGGTCACCACCATACATAACTCTACAGTACCGAAACGTCACCGAACCTTAAGTGTGCAGACCCTGCGGGTTCGAGAACTATGTAGACATGACCGAGACACCTCTATGGTCAATAACCAATGGTGGGACCTGGACGTCCACATTGGTTCCTACATATTCTACGAAGATCTTTATCGGTCGAACCTCTATATCAAGGATTCAGTTAATCCCGTACGATGTTCCCTTTGTTCTTCGGTATGTTACTTGCCCGAGATTCAATCGTCGGTATCTCCATACCTAGTTCAACCTCGTTACTGGCAAGTATCTTTACTCGTTCCGTAATACAAGATCCCGTGACTAACACGTAGCCACATTGCTTGCAAGGCTTGTTGTGATGTTGTATTACCGAGTGGGCCCTGAGATACCTCTCCATCACACGGAGTAACAAAACCCAGTCTCGATCCATGCCAACTCAACAGACACCTTCGGAGATACTTGTAGAGCACCTTTATAGTCACCCAGTTACGTTGCGACGTTTGATACACACAAGGCACTCCTCCGATATCTGTGAGTTGCATGATCTCATGGTCATAGGAACATATACTTGACATGCAGAAAACAGTAGCAATAAACTGACATGATCATATGCTATGTTTGTAGTTTGGGTCTTGTCCACCACATCATTCTCCTAATGATGTGATCCCGTTATCAAATGACATCTCATATCCATGGCTAGGAAACCTTAACCATCTTTTGATCAACGAGCTAGTCTACTAGTGGCATACTAGGGACATGGTTTTGTCTATGTATCCACACATGCATTTAAGTCTCCGATCAATACAATTATAGCATGGATAATAAAAAATTATCATGAACAAGGAAATATGATAATAACTAATTTATTATTGCCTCTAGGGCATATTTCCAACAGTCTCCCACTTGCACTAGAGTCAATAATCTAGTTCACATCACCATGTGATTCGCATTGTTATGAATCTAACACCCAATGAGTTCTGGGGCTCGATAATGCTTTGCATGTGAGAGAGGTCTTATAGTCAACGGGTCTGCGATATTCAGATCCGTGTGTACTTTGCAAATTTCTATGTCAAACCGAAAACACTGCTACCACACTCCACTTGGTACTATTCCAAATGGCTGCTCCACTATACGTATCCAGATTGCTAATCCGGATTGGTGTTAATGCTTGCATCAACGTAACTCTTTACGACGAACTCTTTATCACCTCCATAATCGAGAAACATTTCCTTAGTCTTTTAGTTACTAAGGACAATCTTGACCGCTGTCCAGTGCTCCATTCCAGGATCACTTTGAAACCTTCCAGCCATACTTATGGCAAGGCTGACATCGGGTCTTGTGCACAACATTGCATACATGATAGAGCCTATGGCTGAAGCATAGGTGATGACACTCATTTTTTTTCTATCTTCTGCAGTCACTGGGCATTGAGTCATACTCAATTTTATACCTTACAAATCAGGCGAGAACTCTTTCTCTGACTGATCCATTTTGAACTCTTTCAAAATCTTGTCAAGGTACGTGCTCATTGAAAGTCTCATCAAGTATCTTGATCCATCTCTATAGATCTTGATGCTCAACAATTAGGTAGCTTTATCCAGGTCTTCCTTTGAAAAATCACTTTTCAAACAACCATTTATGCTTCCCAGAAATCCTACATTATTTCCAATCAACAATATGTCATCCACATATACTTATCAGAAATTCTATAGTGCTCCCACTCACTTTATTGTAAATACAAGTTTCTTGTAAACCTTGTATAAACATTAAAACTTTGATCACCTCATCAAAGCGTATATTCCAACTCCGAGATGCTTGCTTCAGTCCATAGAAGGATCACTAAAGCTTGCACACCTTTTAGCATCCTTAGGACTAACAAAACCATCTGGTTGTATCACATACAACCTTTCCTCAAGTAAACAGTTAAGGAAACGATGTTTTGACATCCATCTGCTAGATTTCATAATTGAAAACACAACAACTGCTAACATAATTCCAACAGACTTTAGCACCACTACGAGTGAGAAAGTCTCATCGTAGTCAACTCCTTGAACTTGTCACAAACATCTTTGCAACAAGTCGAGCTTTACAAATAGCGACATTCACCATCAGTGTCTGTCTTCATTTTAAAAATCCATTTGTACTCAACGACCTGCCGTCCAACGAGCAAGTCTACCAAAGTCTATACTTGATTTTCATACATGGATCCTATCTCGGATTTCATGGCCTCTAACCATTCGTCGGAATCCGGGCCCATCATCGCTTCTCCATAGCTCGTAGGTTCATCGTTGTCCAACAACATGATCTCCAAGACAGAGTTGTCGTACCACTTAGGAGCAGTACACATCCTTGTCGACCTACGAAGTTCGATAGTAACTTGATCCTGAAGCTTCATGATCATCATCATTAACTTCCTCTTCAACTAATGTAGGCTTCACAGAAACATCTTTCTGCGCTGCGCTACTCTCTGGTTCAAAGGTTTAACAACCTCATCAAGTTCTATCTTCCTCCCACTCAATTCTTTCGAGAGAAACATTTCCTCGAGAAAGGATCCGTTTAAGCAACAGACACTTTGCACTAGGATCTGAGATTGAAGGTTCACCCAACTGATCTTAGGGTATTCTATGAAGATGCATTTGTCCGCCTTGGGTTCGACCTCATTAGGTGAAAACATTTTCCACACAAGTGTCACAACCCCAAATATTAAGAAATGATAGTTTAGGTTTCTATCAAACCATAATTCACACGGTGTCATCTCAACGGATTTAGATGATGCCCTATTTAAAGTGAATGTAGTTGTCTCTAATGCATAACCCCAAAAATTATAGTAGTAAAACGATAAGAGACATCACAGTATGCACTATATCAATAGAGCATGACTATGATGTTCGGACACACCATCACACCATGGTGTTCCAGGTGGCGTTAGTTGTGAAACAAATTTCACATTGTCTTAAGTTGTATGCCGAACTCGTAACTCAGATATTCACCTCCACGATCATATCGCGGTCATTTTTATCTTCTTGTCACGATGATCTTTAAACTTCACTCTGAATTTGCTTGAACCTTTCAAACGATTCAGACTTGTGTTTCATGAAGTAAATATACATTATATCTACTCAAATCATCAGTGAAGGTAAGAAAATAACGATATCCACTGCACGCTACAAGACTCACTAGATTGCATACATCAACATGTATCATTTCCAATGAATCACTTGCCCGCTCCATCCAACGGGGTCTTTTAGTCATCTTGCCCAAGAGGCATGGTTCGCATGTCTCAACCGATTCGAAATCGGATGAGTCCAAATATCCATCAGCATGGAGTTTCTACATGCGCTTTATACCAATATGACATTTAGCGGCAGTGCCACAAGTATGTGGTACTATCATTATTAACTTTGTATCTTTTGACATCAATGTTATGAACATGTGTACTACTACAATCAAGATTTCAACAAACCATTCTCACTGGGTGCATGACCATTGAAGGTATTATTCATGTAAACAGAATAACCATTATTCTCTAACTTAAATGAATAAGCGTATTGCAATAATATGATCTAATCATGTTCATGCTCAACGCAAAACACCAAATAACATTTATTTAGGTTCGTCACTAATCCTGAAGGTAGAGAGAGCGTGCGATGTTGATCACATCAACCTTGGAAACACTTCCAACACATATCGTCACCTCACCCTTAGCTAGTTCTCCGTTTATTCCGTAGCTTTTATTTCGAGTTACTAACATTTAGCAACCGAACCGGTATCCAATACCCAGGTGCTACTAAGAGTACTAGAAAGGTACACATTAATAACTCGTATATCAAATATACTTCTATCAATGTTGCCAGCCTTCTGATCTACCAAGTATCTAGGGTTGTTCTGCTTCAGCGACCGCTCACCTCATAAAAGAAGCACTTAGTCTCGGGTTTGAGTTCAACTTTGGGTTGCTTCACTGGAGCAACAACTGACTTGCTATCCATGAAGTTTCCCTCCTTGCTCTTGCCTTCTCGAAACTTGTGGTTTGATTAACCATCAACACTTGATGCTCCTTCTTGATTTCTACCTTCGCGGTGTCAAACATCGCGAACAGCTCAGGGATCAACATTTCTTTCCCTGGCATTTTATAGTTTATCACCAAGTTCTAGTAGCTCAGTGACAGTGACTTGGAGAACTACATCAATCACTATCTTATCTAGAAGATCAACTCCCACTCGATTCAAGCGATTGTAGTACCCAGACAGTCTGAGCACATGCTCAACGATTGAGCTATTCTCTTTCATCTTGCAAGCAAAGAATCTCGTTGGAGATCCTATATCTCGCAACTCGGGCACGAGCCTGAGATCACAATCTCAGATCTTAGAACATCTCATATGTTCCGTGACGTTCAAGATGTTTTGGAGCCTCAATTCTAAGCCGTAATGCATGACACACTAAACTATCAAGTAGTCATCGAAACGTGCCTGTCAGATGTTCACAACATCTACAGACGATGCTAGATGGGGTGGTGCACCGAGCGGTGCATTAAGGACATAAGCCTTCTGTGCAGCAATGAGGACAATCCTCAGATCACGGACCCAGTCCGCAATTTTGCTACCAACATCTTTCAATTCTATTTCTCTAGGAACATATAAAAATACATGGGAGCTACAACGCGAGCTAGTAATCTACAACATAATTTGCAAAGACACTTTGACTATGTTCATGATAATGAGTTCAATTAATCATATTACTTAAGAACTCGCGCTCAAATTGACATCCCTCCGATCATTCGAGTGATACATGATCCAAATTCACCAACTCAAGTCCGATCATCACGTGAGTTGAGGTGGCTGCAATGGTGAACATCATCATGTTGATCATATCTACTATATGACTCATGTTCGACCTTTCGGTCTCTTGTGTTCCGAGGCCATGTCTGTACATGCTAGGCTCGTCAAGTTTAACCCGAGTGTTCTGCATGTGCAACACTGGCTTGCACCCGTTGTATGTGAACGTAGAGTCTATCACACCCGATCATCACGTGGTGTCTCAACACGACGAACTTTCGCAACGGTGCACACTCGGGGAGAACACAATTTATCTTGAAATTAAGTGAGGGATCACCTTTTAATGCTACCGTCGTCCTAAGCAAAACAAGGTGCATAAAAAGGATTAACATCACATGCAAATCATAAGTGACATGATATGGCCGTGAACTTGTGCTTTTGATCTCCATCTAGAAAGCACCGGCATGATCTCCATCGTCACCGGCACGACACCATGATCTCCATCATCTTGATCTCCATCAACGTGTCGCCATCGGGGTTGTCACGCCCTGCATGCTTCTACTACTATTGCTACCGTAGCGATAAAGTAAAGCATTACATAGCGCTTAATGATTGACATGCAGGTCATACAATAATTAAAGACAACCCTATGGCTCCTGCCGGTTGCCGTATTCATCGACATGCAAGTCGTGATAATCTATACATCACATGATCATCTCATACATCAAATATATCACATCATGTAATTGGCCATATCATATCACAACATACCCTGCAAAAACAAGTTAGACGTCCTCTAATTGTTGTTGCATGTTTTACGTGGCTGCTACGGGTATCTATCAAGAACAATTCTTACCTACGCATAAACCACAACGGTGATACACTAGTTTGCTTTTCAACCTTCTCACGGACTGCCTTTGTTGAATCCGATCCAACTAAAGTGAGAGAAACTATCACCCGCAAGCCATCTAGGCAACAAGTTGCGTCGAGGGAACCGGTCTCTCGTAAGCGTACGAGTAATGTTGGTCCAGGCCGCTTCATCTCACAATCTCGCTGAACCAAAATACGACCAAGGGAGGAAGCAATCTAAGCATCAACGCCCACAAACCTTTTGTGTTCTACTCGAGATCTCATCGAACCATCAACCTGGCTTTGATTCCACTGTTGGGAAAAAAAAATTTCCTACGCACACGCAAACCTATCCATGGTGATGAGCATCTATGAGAGGGAGAGTGGATCTACGAGAGGGAAGTGTTAAGAAACGCGGTTGGTGTAGTCGAACTTCTTCGCGATCCAAATCGCCGAGCGTCCCGCGATCTCATCACGATCCGTCCCGCGATCCCATCACGATCCATCCCGCGATCTCATCACGATCCGTCTCACGATCTTGATCATGAGCTGTCCCGCGAACTCATCACGATCCGTCCCGCGATTTCATCACGAACCGTCTCGTGATCTCGATCACGGTTCTTCCGATCTAGCACCGAACGGACGGCACCTCCGCGTTCAGCACACGTGCAGCTTGATGACAATCTCCACCGTCTTGATCCAGCAAGAGGAGGTGGATAGGAGAGAGAGTTCACCGGCAGCGTGACGGCGCTCCGGTGATGGTGGTGGAGCAATTCCGGCAGGGCTTCGCCTAAGCACTGCGGAACTACGATCTAGAGGAGAAACTATGCACCGGTGGAACGGGTAGCACGTGGCCGGAAATTCTGTCCAAAAACCACCAAATCCACTAGTATATATAGGAGGAGAGGAGAGGAGAGGCATCCAAGGCCTTTGGGTCGGCCGAAATAGGAGGTGGGAGCAATCCTACTTCACCTCCAATCCTAGTTGGAGTAGGATTGCCTCCTATTGGCTGATTTTCCACGTTTTGCTTTATTACTTTCTCTCATGCTCCATGGGCCTTTGTGGCTGTTTTCCCAGCCCACTAAGGGATGGTTATTATTCTCCCACAACCCATGGACCTCTTGGGGTCGAAATACCCCTCCCGGAGGTCCCCCGGTACACTACCGGCACTCTCGGTACACTACCGATACTCCCGGTACACTACCGATGAGCCCGAAACTTTTCCGGCGACCAAACTGGGACATCCTATATATGAATCTTTACCTCCGGACCATTTCGGAGCTCCTCGTGACGTCTGGGATCTCATCTGGGACTCCGAACAACCTTCGGTAACCACCATACATAACTCTACAGTACCGAAACGTCACCGAACCTTAAGTGTGCAGACCCTGCGGGTTCAAGAACTATGTAGACATGACCGAGACACCTCTAAGGTCAATAACCAATGACAGGACCTGGACGTCCACATTGGTTCCTACATATTCTACGAAGATCTTTCTCGGTCGAACCTCTATGTCAAGGATTCAGTTAATCCCGTACGATGTTCCGTTTGTTCTTCGGTATGTTACTTGCCCGAGATTCGATCGTCGGTATCTCCATACCTAGTTCAACCTTGTTACTGGCAAGTCTCTTTACTCGTTCCGTAATACAAGATCCCGTGACTAACACTTAGCCACATTGCTTGCAAGGCTTGTTGTGATGTTGTATTACCGAGTGGGCCCTTAGATACCTCTCCGTCACACGGAGTAACAAAACCCAGTCTCGATCCATGCCAACTCAACAAACACCATCGGAGATACCTGTAGAGCACCTTTATAGTCACCTAGTTACGTTGCGACGTTTGATACACACAAGGCACTCCTCCGATATCCGTGAGTTGCATGATCTCATGGTCATAGGAACATATACTTGACATGTAGAAAACAGTAGCAATAAACTAACACGATCATATGCTATGTTTGTAGTTTGGGTCTTGTCCACCACATCATTCTCCTAATGATGTGATCCCGTTATCAAATGACATCTCATGTCCATGGCTAGGAAACCTTAACCATCTTTTGATCAACGAGCTAGTCTACTAGAGGCATACTAGGGACATGGTTTTGTCTATGTATCCACACATGCATTTAAGTCTCCGATCAATACAATTATAGCATGGATAATAAACGATTATCATGAACAAGGAAATATGATAATAACTAATTTATTATTGCCTCTAGGGCATATTTCCAACACCATGTTCCTTGTGAGAGTTATTTCTGGGGTTAGGCATATTTCCATGGGATTGCATCAAGAGGAAGATCCCATACAACCCATGTAAGATGACATCAAGTGGTGATCATTATCAAGGTTGAGGTGTGCAAGTTCAAGTGAAGCATCACGGAGAGATCAGGCTTGAAGCTTGCTGTCCATTGTGGTGTCAATGGACTTGTGAAGATGTGCCGAAGAATAGCTCACCCCTAGTGAAGTATGGGGGAGCAATCATCTATTCTTCATCAAGCCAACGAATTCAAGAAAGGTGGTCCATCTTGAGGAAGTCAAGATCGTCATCATCTAGCTCAAGTGGACTTTGTGCAAGGCTAAGGTTTGACCGTGATAGGTTTTTCTATTTTACCGGTCTCATAGTGGTAGTTGGGAGACTGGGTTATAGGGTAGGTTACCGTGATATCAAGGGGGCTCTCAAGTGAGTAGCTTGATCGTATCGATCGTTGAGAGCTCAAACCATTGCATTCTTTGCATCATCATCTTTCTTGGTTCTTGGTTGGTTTTTCTCGTTGAGGTTTGTTGAGCTTATGGTTAACTTCATGACAAGCTCAAGTTCATCGAAAACGGAGTCCATATGCATCTTCAATGATGTTTTCGATGTTGGGGTTTTGCCGATTCTTCATCAAAAGAGGTTTCTCATCGCTGTTGGATAGCTCTTATCATCCTGAATCCAACAAGCTTGAGTTTGCTCAATTCGGAGCTCATTTGCAGAAGTTGTGGCAGTTTTGGTGTTGCAGTTCAGTGGGTTGCGGTAGTACCGCTCCTCAGAGCGGTAGTACCACAAGTGGCACGGAAGTAATTTTTTACTTCCGCCCCAGGGTGCGGTAGTACCGCACGAGCCTGCGGTAGTACCGCTCGTGGTTGCGGTAGTACCGCAGGTCACCGCGGTAATACCGCTCCAAAGGAGCGGTGCTACCGCTTGCCCCTGGCCTGACCTCTACCTCTGCGGTAGTAGGCACGGATGTAATTTTTTACATCCACCCTGCTGCGGTAGTACCGTGATTCCTGCACGGTACTACCGTGCGGACTTTTTTCGCTTAGTTTCCTATGCGGAGGTTGGCACGGAAGTAATTTTTTACTTCCGTGCGCCTCCAGTACCTGCCTCTGCCGAGCCGTGTGGTAGTACCGCACGGGCTCGCGGTAGTACCGCTGTGGCGGTCCTACCGCTAGCGCCGTAGTGCTATTTGGCCAGAGCCAGGTACTTCCGCTCAAGCGGTAGTACCGCACTGCCCTGCGGTAGTACCATAAGCCATCACGGTAGTATCGTGGGTTCTGTGGTACTACCGTAATGTGCAGGGCTGACAAGTGGATAACGGTTGGATCTTTTCTCCCCTACAAAAGGGGTTCTTCTTCCCCAATGGATCTTATCCTTTGAGCTCGTGTTTGCCCCCCATTGTTGACCTTCTTTGAGCTTGCTATCTCTCAGTCCCTCCAATGATTCTTGCTCCTTTTTGAGGGAAAAGAGAGAGGAGATCTAGATCCACATTTCCACCAATCACTTTCTCCTCTAAGTGAGGGGAACCCCTTGGATCTAGATCTTGGAGTTCTTCGTGTTCTTCTTCGTTCTTCCTCTCATTTCCTCCCTAGCATTAGTTGCTTTGGTGGGATTTGGGAGAGAAGGACTTGGGTACTCCGTGTTCCCTTACCATTGCATTTGGTGCATAGGTTTGAGTTCTCCACGGTGATACGTGGAATTGAGAAGTTGAGAATCTATTACTCTTGGGTGTTTGTGCACCCTAGAGCTTATTCCTCTTGGGTGCTTTGGCGCCCTAGACGGTTGGTGGTGCCTCGGAGCTCAATCATTGTGGTGCAAAGCTCCGGGCAAGCTTCGGGGTTTCCAATTAGGTTGTGGAGATTGCCCCGAGCATTTGAGGTCACCTCGGAGCCACAATCCATTGTGGTGAAGCTTCGTGGTGTCGTTGGGAGCCTCCAATTCAGTTGTGGTGATTTCCCCAACCTTGTTTGTACGGGTTTGGTGACCACCCTCAAAGGTCCCTTAGTGGAATCATGGCATCTTGCATTGTGCGAGGGCGTGAGGAGATTACGGTGGCCCTAGTGGCTTCTTGGGGAGCATTGTGCCTCCACACCGCTCCGAATGGAGATTAGCATCCGCAAGGGTGTGAACTTCGGGATACATCGTCGTCTCCGCGTGCCTCGGTTATCTCTTACCCGAGCCCCTTTACTTATGCACTTTACTTTGTGATAGCCATATTGTTTCTTGTTATATATCTTCCTATCATCTAGTTGTATATCTTGCTTAGCATAAGTTGTTGGTGCACATAGGTGAGCCTAGTTGTTTTAGGTTTTGTGCTTGACTAATTAAACGATAGTTTTATTCCGCATTTGTTCAAGCCTAAACCATAATTATTTTAAAGCACCTATTCACCCCCCTCTAGGCGACATCCACGTCCTTTCAGTTGGTATCAGAGCGAGGTTTCTCATTATTAGGTTTAACCACCTAGAGAGTAAGGATGTCGACTAGGGGATTAGGATTCTCTGACACTCTTAGTTTTGATGGCACAAATTTTGATGTTTGGGTAATTCGCATGCTTAATCTCTTTAGGGTCATGGACCCAAATTTAGAGCGAATTGTAGATATGGGTTTTTCTCCTCCAAAGGATTCTCAACACATATCTTTAGAGGATGAGAAAAACTCTTATCTCAATGCTCAAGCTTCTAATGTGCTTTTTGATGCTTTGAGCAATGTAGTTATATTTGAACTCATGCCTTTCCGGGATGCTCATGAGTTGTGGACAAAGCTTCAAGATAAATATGGTGTGTCCAAGATTTGTAGGGATGATTGTTCTCCCTCCACCTCCGGTCGTGTTGTCTTCTCAACTTCTTCTACTTCACCTACATGTGGATTGCCACAAGGTAATTATATGGTGAGTAGTGATGATCATTGTTATGATGATAGTGGGCTTACTGTTGATAATTCTTCTTCACTATCTTATTGCAATGCTTCATCTTTGGACTTTAACACCTCGAGCACTTTAAATGTTTCACATGCTTGTGTGGATAGTACTTGCATATCATACAAATAGCTTGACTAAATCTCATGATGATATGCTTGTTATATCTTGTTGCCATGATAAAAATGTATCTATGTCCTCGAGTTGTTGTGCTAACAATGTAGAGGACACCCAACACTCCATGGAACAAGATGTGGTCATGAATGGTGCTTCAAGGGATCCTACATCATCATCTGTTGTTTCTCACTTTTGCCTTATGGCTAAGGCTTCAAAGGTATCACCTACTTTGAATCCTAATATATCTCACGATGATGATGTTGATGATAATGATGAAGAGAGTGATAATATTGCTTCCTTAAAACTTAAGGGAGAAATGGTTTTTAAAGCTCTTCATAAGAATAATATTGCAAGTTCCAACTTCATGGAAATCATGTCTATTTCCATTGAGGGCAAGAAATATATTGAGGAGTTGGAAGCTCATATCGAGGAGCATGAGGCCACCATTGAGAAAATGGAAGGTCATGAACGTGATTATGCTAATGAGATCGCGGAGCTATCTCAAGCTCTTGAAAATGAACAAACCAGCAAGGAATTTCTTGAGGAGACCTTTGCTCTAGAATTATCTAGATTAAAGGAATCCCATGAAAGAGCTCTCGAGGCGGTTAATGATTTTAGAACTAAAATGATAAGCTTGAGGCTGCACATGCTAAACTCCTTGAGGACTCTGAGCACCTCGAAAATGGCTTAAGGGTCATTAAGAGTTCGCTCATTGAACTCACCGAGTATCATGCTCAACTTAAAGTTTCATATGATAAAGAGCTTGCCAAGTTTCCTTCTCCTCTTGTTGTTAATGATGATGCTTGTGCTACTAACTCTATTTCTTGTGAAGCATCCATATTAAAAGAGAATGTTGAGCTAAGGGCTCAAATTGAGTTGCTATCTAGAAATTATGGGAAATTGGAAGAAAGTCATGAAAAGCTTTCTAGCTCTCATGGCGATCTTCTAGTATCTCATAATGTGCTAAAGATAGCTCATGAGGTTAGTACTACTAAGGTAACATCTAGTGGGCCTCGTGTGGAAATTAGCACTACATCTAGTAGAAATGCTTTATTGCCATGTGCTAGTCCTCGTAGTTCATCTACTCATAATGTTGGTACATCTTGTGATGAATTACTTTCCTTGCCTTGTTGCTCTAACGATGAAGCTTATACTTCCTCTAGCACTTGTGTTGATTCTAACCATGTAGAGGAAATCAATGAGCTCAAGGCCCAAGTCACTTCTTTGAAGAAAGATTTGGAAAAGTGTCATGAAGGGAAGTCCACACTCAACAATATCTTGTGTGGGAAAAAATCCCCAAATGACAAAGGTGGACTTGGATTCAACTCCAATAAGAAGAAGAAGTCCAAGAGAAACAACAAGAAGGGCCAAGAACAAGTCAAGAACTCGGCCAAGATTGTTTTCTTCAAGTGCAAAATAGAAGGGCACCATGTTAGATCTTGCCCATTGAAGAAGAAACCCCATAGTGACAAGAAACAAGGGAAGCGGCCACAAGTTCAATCTCATGCTCAACGTCAAGTTGAAAAAAGGCCACTTCCCAAGAAGACCCAAGTCAACGCTCCTCAAGTTGAGAAATCAATTGAGAAGACAGTAAAGGGTAAATGTTGCTACCTATGTCGTGAGAAGGGTCACTTTGCTTCTTCATGCACTAATGGTAACTCATCCAACCCAATCATTATTGATGATATATATTCTCTTGGGAAGGATAAGGCTGGCAATGTGTTTGCCAAGTTTGTTGGTACTCAAAGTGGTGTCAAGAAAAGAACCATTTGGGTAGCCAAGCCTATTGTGACTAACCTCTTAGGACCCAACTTGGTTGGGGACCAACAAGCTCAAACTTGATCAATAGGTATTGTTGGAGGGCAATGGTGACTTGGATACATCATGAAGAATTGAGGAATCTTCATCATGCATATTATCTCAAGCCAAGTCATGTGGATTATCAAGTTTCTCACTTATATCCAATGTTCCTCCTTATGGTAACATGTACTTAAATTGAATACATTGTTAGTTACTTGCCCCTTTGCATGTTGTGGTTTTGTACCTTGCATGCAGTTGTATATGTTGTGCTTCCTATTTGTATATCTTGAGAAATCAAGTATGTATGATGGGTTGCACATCATGTATGTGTGAGTCTTATGCTGAGCCTTTTTGCATTTTGTCTTATCTTAGTTGGCTCTCTTGAGAGATTAATGGATCATCCCATTTTGGGGGAGTGATGTTCTTTGTGCACTTCACAATCCTAAAAATGTGTGTACATGAGGAATACCACTTAGTATTGATATTCCAAGATTATCTAGCTTCTATATGGTATGTCGTCTCATGAGGAATTCAAATTCTAAAGGTCCATTAATCATCTTTTGTTGTACTTCATTTGCCACTTGTTATTATTGTTGGGTTACCACATTATGGGGGAGTAATATGCTATGTGCATATTACAATCCCAGAGAATGTGTACATTTGAGATATTGCCACTTAGATTTGATATTATAATTTATCTTGTTCCTAGGTGGCATGCTAGCTCTACAAGTGTCATTTGCTTATGATTGAGGAGTAAAGATGATGTTGGATCTATTTGCAATCTACCAATTGGAATTATTTCCAAATACTTCTTGTCCTTGACAATTGGTATTCCTTTGTAAGTGGTAGAGATTGCTCATCATCTTTACATAGGATTTTGTTTATCGTTTCTCTTCCTTGCCTGTTGTGGATCTTTCTGAGCGTGTCTAGTGTTTCTATAGGTATAGGGAAAGTGATGATCCCATCATGTGCACGTTGTATTCAAATGCAAATTCTATATAATGCACATCTCTTGGGGGAGCCATCCTATTTTCTTTAGAACACTCTCTTTATGTGTGTATCATAAAATCGTTTGATCCTCATCAAGTGAGTGTTGGAGGGAGGCAAACCTTTTCTCTTGGTACATTGTGCCAGCATGAAAAGTTGTGGAGGGTGTGGTTTGTGGAACCTAGCTCTCTTTTGGGAACTTGATACTGTTGGAAATATGCCCTAGAGGCAATAATAAAATGGTTACTATTGTATTTCCTTGTTCATGATAATTGTCTATTGTTCATGCTATAATTGTGTTAACCGGAAACCATAATACATGTGTGAATACATAGACCACAACATGTCCCTAGTGAGCCTCTAGTTGACTAGCTCGTTGATCAATAGATGGTCACGGTTTCATGGCCATGGACATTGGATGTCGTTGATAACGGGATCACATCATTAGGAGAATGATGTGATGGACAAGACCCAATCCTAAGCATAGCACTAGATCGTGTAGTTCATTTGCTAAAGCTTTTCAATGTCAAGTATCGTTTCCTTAGACCATGAGATTGTGCAACTCCCGGATACCGTAGGAATACTTTGGGTGTGCCAAACGTCACAACGTAACTGGGTGGCTATAAAGGTGCACTACGGGTATCTCCGAAAGTATTTGTTGGGTTGGCACGAATCGAGACTGGGATTTGTCACTCCGTGTGACGGAGAGGTATCTCTGGGCCCACTCGGTAAGACATCATCATAATGAGATCAATGTGACTAAGGAGTTAGCCATGGGATGATGTATTACAGAACGAGTAAAGAGACTTGCCAGTAACGAGATTGAACAAGGTATAGGGATACCGACGATCGAATCTCGGGCAAGTATCATACCGATAGACAAAGGGAATTGTATACGGGATTGATTGAATCCCCGACATCGTGGTTCATCTGATGAGATCATCGTGGAGTACGTGGGAGCCAACATGGGTATCCAGATCCCGCTGTTGGTTATTGGTCGGAGAAGTGTCTCGGTCATGTCTACGTGTCTCCCGAACCCGTAGGGTCTACACACTTAAGGTTCGATGACGCTAGGGTTATAGGGAAATGGTATACGTGATTACCGAAGGTTGTTCGGAGTCCCGGATGAGATCCCGGACGTCACGAGGAGCTCCGGAATGGTCCGGAGGTAAAGATTGATATATAGGAAGTCCTATTTTGGTCACCGGAAAGTTTTTGGGCTCATCGGTAGTGTACCGGGAGTGCCGGGAGGGTGCCGGAGGACCCCCGAGAGGGGTGTGACGACCAAAGGACCTCATGGGCCCTTAGAGGAGGTGTGAAAGCCCATATTGGGTCGGCCAAGACCATCTATGAGGGCCCATGCGGCTGGAGATAAGGAGATAAGGCAAAAAGGATTCAAAAGGAAGAGTTCCACCTCCCTTGTGGGAGGTGGACTCTCCCTTTAATTCGGCCGACCCTCTCCTCTTTGGAGTAGAGGCCAAGCCAGCACTCCACGTCCCTCCTCCTATATATACTTGAGGTTTTGGATGTTTTGAGACAGGATTTGATCTCTCTCTCTCTCACGGCGAAGCCCTACCTCTCTTCTTCCTCCTCCGCAGCGCTTAGGCGAAGCCCTGTCGGAATACCTTGCTACTCCACCACCACCACGCCGTCGTGCTGCTGTTGGAGCCCTTCCCCAACCTCTCTTTCCTCCTTGCTGGATCAAGGTGTTGGAGACGTCACTGGGCTGCACGTGTGTTGAACGCGGAGGTGCCGTCCGTTCGGCACTTGATCGGATCTACCGCGATCTGAATCGCTGCGAGTACGACTCCATCAACCGCGTTCTTGTAACGCTTCCGCTTAGCGATCTTCAAAGGTATGAAGATGCAATCTCTCCCCTCTCGTTGCTGGTTTCTCCATAGATAGATCTTGGTGAACGTAGGAATTTTTTTGATTTACTACTACGTCTTCCAACAGTGGCATCATGAGCTAGGTCTATGCGTAGAATCCATGCACGAGTAGAACACAAAGCAGTTGTGGGCGTAGATTTTGTTAATATGCTTGCCGTTACTAGTCTTATCTTGATTCGACGGTATTGTGGGATGAAGCGGCCCAGACCAACCTTACACGTACGCTTACGTGAGACCGGTTCCACCGCCTGACATGCACCAGTTGCATAAGGTGGCTAGCGGGTGTCTGTCTCTCCCACCTTAGTCGGATTGGATTCGATGAAAAGGGTCCTTATGAAGGGTAAATAGCAATTGGCATATCACGTTGTGGTTTTGACGTAGGTAAGAAACGTTCTTGCTAGTAACCTATAGCAACCACGTAAAAACTTGCAACTACAAATTAGAGGACGTCTAACTTGTTTTTGCAGCATATGCCGTGTGATGTGATATGGCCAAAAGGATGTGATGTGATGCATTGTGATGTATGAGATTGATCATGTTCTTGTAATAGGGTTCACGACTTGCATGTCGATGACTATGACAACCGGCAGGAGCCATAGGAGTTGTCTTATATTATTGTATGACCTGCGTGTCAATCATAAACGCCATGTAATTACTTTACTTTATTGCTAAATGTTAGCTGTAGTAGTAGAAGTAATAGTTGGCGAGACAACTTCATGAAGACACAATGATGGAGATCATGATGATGGAGATCATGGTGTCGAGCCGGTGACAGTGATGATCATGGTGCCCCGAAGATGGAGATCAAAGGAGCAAGATGATATTGGCCATATCATGTCACTATATTGATTGCTGTGATGTTTATCATGTTTACATCTTATTTGCATAGAACGACGGTAGTAAATAAGATGATCTCTCAATAAAATTTCAAGAAAGGTGTTCGCCCTAACTGTGCACCGTTGCTAAGGATCGTCGTTCCGAAGCACCACGTGATGATCGGGTGTGATAGGTTCTAACGTTCGCATACAATGGGTGTAAGCCAGATTTACACATGCGAAACACTTAGGTTGACTTGACGAGCCTAGCATGTACAGACATGGCCTCGGAACACGGAAGACCGAAAGGTCGAACATGAGTCGTATAGAAGATACGATCAACATAGAGATGTTCACCATGGATGACTAGTCCGTCTCACGTGATGATCGGACACGGGCTAGTTGACATGGATCATGTATCACTTGGAAGACTAGAGAGATGTCTATCTAAGTGGGAGTTCATTAATAATTTGATTAAATGAACTTAATTATCATGAACTTAGTCTAAAAATATCCTTGCAAATTATGTCGTAGATAGCTCGCGCTGTAGCTCCACAGTTTTATTGATACAATCCTAGAGAAAAGTAAGTTGAAAGTTGATGGTAGCAATAATGCGGACTGGGTCCGTGATCTGAGGATTGTCCTCATTGCTGCACAGAAAGCTTATGTTTTTGATGTACCACTAACTGCACCACTCACTCAAGCGTTGTCTGTAGATGTTGTGAGCATATGACAGGCACTTTTTGGTGACTACGTGATAGTTCAAGGCGTCATGCATTACGGCTTAGAATTGAGGCTCCAAAACGTTTTGAACGTCGCGGAACATATGAGATGTTCTAGGAGCTGAGATTGTGATCTCAGGCTCGTGCCTATGTTGAGAGGTATGAGACCTCCAACAAGATTCTTTGTCTGCAAGACAAAGGAGAATAGCTTAATCGGTGAGCGTGTGCTCAGATTGTCTGGGTGCTACAATCACTTGAATCAAGTGGGAGTTAATCTTCCAGATGAGATAGTGATTAATGCAGTTCTCCAAGTCACTGCCACCAAGCTACTAGAGCTTCGTGATGAACTATAACATGCCAGGGATGGATAAGATGATCCCTGAGTTGTTCGTGATGTTTGACACCACGAAGGTAGAAATCAAGAAGGAGCATCAAGTGTTGATGGTTAAGTGAAACCACTAGTTTCAAAAGGGGCAAGGGCAAGAAAGGAAAACTTCAGGAATGGCAAGCCAGTTGTTGCTCTAGTGAAGAAATCCAAGGTTGAGCCCGAACCCAAGACTAAGTGCTGCTGTTATGAGGAGAATGTTCGCTGAAGCGGAAAAACCCTAGATGCTTGGTAGGTAAGAAGGCTGGTAATGTCGATGGAAGTATATTTGATATACGTGTTAGTGATGTGTACCTTGCTGGTACTCCTAGTAGCACCTGGGTATTGGATACCGGTTCGGTTGCTAAGTGTTAGCAACTCGAAATAAAAGCTACGGAATAAACGGAGACTAGCTAGGTGAAAGGTGACGATGTGTGTTGGAAGTATTTCCAAGATTGATGTGATCACCATCGCACGCTCTCTCTACCTTCGGGATTTGTGATAAACCTAAATAAATGTTATTTGGTGTTTGCGTTGAGCATGAACGTGATTAGATCATGATTAGTGCAATACGGTTATTCATATAAGTTAGAGAATAATGGTTATTCTATTTACATGGATAATGCCTTCAATGGTCATACACCCACTCGGAATGGTTTATCGAATCATGATCGTAGTAGTACACATGTTCATAACGTTGGTACCAAAAGATATAAAGTTAATAATGATAGTACCACATACTTGTGGCACTGCCGCTAAATGTCATATTGGTATAAATCGCATGAAATAAACTCCATGCTGATGGATTTTTGACTCACTCGATTTTGAATCGGTTGAGACATGCGAGCCATGCCCTTTTGGCAAGATGACTCAGACCCCGTCTTCCGGTATGATGGAGTGGACTAGTGGCTTATTGGAATTAATACATGTTGACGTATGTGGTCCAATGAGTGTTAAACACACAGTGAATATCGTTATTTTTTTCTTTACCTTCACTCATGATTTGAGTGAATATGGGGATATTTACTTAAACATGAGTCTGAAATGTTTGAAAGGTTCAAGGAGTTTCACAGTGAAGATAAAGATCATCGTGACAAGAAGATGAAATGTCTACGATATGATCGTGGAGGTGAATATCTAAGTTACGAGTTTGGTATGCAGTTTTAGACAATGTGGAAATTGTTTCACAGCTCACGCCTCCTGGAACACCATAGTGTGATGGTGTGTTCGAACGTCGTAGTCGTGCTCTATTGGACATAGTGAGTACTATGATGTCTCTTATCGTTTTGCCACTATCGTTATGGGGTTATGCGTTAAAGACAAATCCATTCACTTTAATAGGGCACCATCTAAGTCTGTTGAGATGACACCGTGAGAATTATGGTTTGACAGAAGCCTAAGTTGTCATTTCTTAATGTTTGGGGCTGCGACGCTTATGTGAAAATGGGTTTTTCACCTAGCGAGCTCGAACCCAAAGCAGACAAATGCATCTTCATAGAATACCCTAATGAGACATTGGGTATACCTTCTATCTCAGATCCAAGCGCAAAAGGTGTTTGTTGCTAAGAATGGGTCCTTTCTTGAGAAAGAGTTTCTCTCGAAAGAATTGAGTGGGAGGAAGATAGAACTTGATTAGGTTGTTGAACCTTTGTTTCAACCAGAGAATAGCGCAACACAGAAAGATGTTTCTATAGAGCCTACTCAGTTGAAAAGGAAGTTAATGATGATGATCATGAAGCTTCGGATCAAGTCACTATCGAACCTCGTAGGTCGACAAGGACGCGTACTGCTCCTGAGTAGTACAACAACCCTGTCTTGGAAATCATGTTGTTGGACAACGATGAACCTACGAACTATGGAGAAGCGATGGTGGGCCCGGATTCCAACAAATGGCTAGGAGCCATGAAATCCGAGAAAGGATCCATGTATGAAAACCAAGTATGGACTTTGGTAGCCTTGCCTGTTGAATGGCGGGTCATTGAGTACAAATGGACCTTTGAGATAAACATAGACGCTAATGGTGAATTGTCACCGTTTATAAAGCTCGACTTGTCGCAAAGAAGTTTCTGCCAAGTTCAAGGAGTTGACTGCGATGAGATTGTCTCATCTGTAGCGATGCTAAAAGTCTATTAAATTATGTTAGCAGTTGCTGCATTTTTCGATTATGAAATCTGGCAGATGGATGACAAAACAAGGTTTCCGTAATGGTTTCTGTGAGGAAGAGTTGTATGTGATACAACCAGAAGGTTTTGTCAATCCTAAGGATGCTAATAATATGCAAACTCCAGCGATCCTTTTATGGACTGGAGCAAGCATCTCGGAGTTGGAATATATGCTTTGATGAGGTGATCAAAGTGTTTAAGTTTATACAAAGTTTATGAGAAACTTGTATTTGCAAGAAAGTGAGTGGGAGCACTATAGAATTTATTATAAGAATATGTAGTTGACATATTATTGATCGGAAATGATGTAGAATTTCTGGAAGAGCATGAAGGGTTGTTTGAAAAGAGTTTTTTCAAAGGAAGACCCAGATAAAGCTACTATTTTATTAAGCATCAAGATCTATAGGGATAGATCAATTCGCTTGATAAGTTTTTTCGACGAAGACATACCTTGACAAGTTTTTGAAGGAGTTCAAAATAGATGGGTTAAAGAAGGAGTTCTTGACTATATTGTAAGGTGTAAAATTGAGTAAGACTCAATACCCGACCACGGAAGAAGATAAAGAAAAGATGAGTGTCATCTCCTATGCTTTAGCCATAGGCTCTATATAGTATGCCATGCTGTGTACCGCACCTGTGTGTGCCTTGCCATGAGTCTGTCAAGGGGTACAAGAGTAATCCAAGAGTGGATCACTGGACAACGGTCAAAGTTATCCTTAGTAACTTGAGAACTAAGGAAATATTTCTCGATTATGGAGGTGATAAAGAGTTCATCGTAAAGGGTTACGATGATGCAAGCTTTAACTCCAATCCGGATGACTCTTAGTAGAAACCTGGCTACGTATAGTGGAGCAGCCATTTGGAATAGCTCCAAGTGGAGCGTGGGAGCAGTATCTACAAATATGAAATGGAAAGTTTGCAAGGTACACACGGATCTGAATGTCGCAGACCCGTTGACTAAAAACCTCTTTCACGAGCAGAACATGAACAAACCCCAGAACTTATTGGGTGTTAATCACATGATGATATGATCACATGGTGATGTAAGTGTTAATCACATGGTGATGTGAACTAGATTATTGACTCTAGTGCAAGTGGGAGACTGTTGGAAATATGCCCTAGAGGCAATAATAAAATGGTTATTATTGTATTTCCTTGTTCATGATAATTGTCTATTGTTCATGCTATAATTGTGTTAACTGGAAACCATAATACATGTGTGAATACATAGACCACAACATGTCCCTAGTGAGCCTCTAGTTGACTAGCTCGTTGATCAATAGATGGTCACGGTTTCATGGCCATGGACATTGGATGTCGTTGATAACTGGATCACATCTTTAGGAGAATGATGTGATGGACAAGACCCAATCCTAAGCATAGCACTAGATCGTGTAGTTCATTTGCTAAAGCTTTTCAATGTCAAGTATCGTTTCCTTAGACCATGAGATTGTGCAACTCCCGGATACCGTAGGAATGCTTTGGGTGTGCCAAACGTCACAACGTAACTGGGTGGCTATAAAGGTGCACTACGGGTATCTCCGAAAGTATTTGTTGGGTTGGCACGAATCGAGACTGGGATTTGTCACTCCGTGTGACGGAGAGGTATCTCTGGGCCCACTCGGTAAGACATCATCATAATGAGATCAATGTGACTAAGGAGTTAGCCACGGGATGATGTATTACGGAACGAGTAAAGAGACTTGCCAGTAACGTGATTGAACAAGGTATAGGGATACCGACGATCGAATCTCGGGCAAGTATCATACCGATAGACAAAGGGAATTGTATACGGGATTGATTGAATCCCCGACATTGTGGTTCATCTGATGACATCATCGTGGAGTACGTGGGAGCCAACATGGGTATCCAGATCCCGCTGTTGGTTATTGGTCGGAGAAGTGTCTCGGTCATGTCTACGTGTCTCCCGAACCCGTAGGGTCTACACACTTAAGGTTCGATGACGCTAGGGTTATAGGGAAATGGTATACGTGATTACCGAAGGTTGTTCGGAGTCCCGGATGAGATCCCGGACGTCACGAGGAGCTCCGGAATGGTCCGGAGGTAAAGATTGATATATAGGAAGTCCTATTTTGGTCACCGGAAAGTTTTCGGGCTCATCGGTAGTGTACCGGGAGTGCCGGGAGGGTGTCGGAGGACCCCCGAGAGGGGTGTGACGACCAAAGGACCTCATGGGCCCTTAGAGGAGGTGTGCCAGCCCATATTGGGTCGGCCAAGACCATCTATGAGGGCCCATGCGGCTGGAGATAAGGAGATAAGGCAAAAAGGATTCAAAAGGAAGAGTTCCACCTCCCTTGTGGGAGGTGGACTCTCCCTTTAATTCGGCCGACCCTCTCCTCTTTGGAGTAGAGGCCAAGCCAGCACTCCACGTCCCTCCTCCTATATATACTTGAGGTTTTGGATGTTTTGAGACAGGATTTGATCTCTCTCTCTCTCACGGCGAAGCCCTACCTCTCTTCTTCCTCCTCCGCAGCGCTTAGGCGAAGCCCTGTCGGAATACCTTGCTACTCCACCACCACCACGCCGTCGTGCTGCTGTTGGAGCCCTTCCCCAACCTCTCTTTCCTCCTTGCTGGATCAAGGTGTTGGAGACGTCACTGGGCTGCACGTGTGTTGAACGCGGAGGTGCCGTCCGTTCGGCACTTGATCGGATCTACCGCGATCTGAATCGCTGCGAGTACGACTCCATCAACCACGTTCTTGTAACACTTCCACTTAGCGATCTTCAAAGGTATGAAGATGCAATCTCTCCCCTCTCGTTGCTGGTTTCTCCATAGATAGATCTTGGTGAAGGTAGGAATTTTTTTGATTTACTACTACGTCTTCCAACAGATACCTCTTGTTTTCCTTCAATTGGTATCTCGTTTCCTTCTATTTGGCCTGTGTCAATGGATATCTCATTCCATGATATATATTTTAGTTGGTATCCGTCAAGTGATATATTTTGGTATTTTATTTTCGCTTGATTCCTTTTCTCTTGGTATCTTATCAGCCGTGTGTTGATTTGATTATCAAAAGCCTTGAGCATGCATATTTACTACATGTAATTCCGTTGGCACGTTCTCTTTCCTTGACCCAATATATAGGGAAACTCCACTATGACATAAATTGGCTAAAGTGTGCATGAAATTCAATTTCATATCTATATGCACATATTTATGTGGAGTTTTGTCCTATATATTGTTGGTTCACTAACGTTTTGGTCCCAATGAGTTTGGGTACCACTTTGTTTGTGGTGTTGTTCTAGGAACAATTGGAGATACATTGGACACACGGCTCACTTACAAGGAAGGTGTTGACACCATGTGCTTATAGGAGCCTTGCTAGGATGATCGAAGAACCATTGTCTACTACATCAATCCAATGCTATCTCGGTAACAAGTATTTACTTCATGCATACATTTCTCGCATTCAACTGTTATAGGTTGCATCATGGCATGAATTTCTTGATTCATTCTTGTGGTACTTGTTTCCTTTCTCAAAGCGTCTCAACGATGATGTCATATTGCTAGTTGTGATGTCTTTAATGTTCGTGTATTGGGAGTTCATTTATGTACAATAAGAGAATATTAGGCTATGTGTTATGCTTTCAAGCAAAGATCTTATTTGTATATTTATGACTTCCTTTTGGATATCTTGTTTGTTCCTTCTTGAAACTATTTCGTGTGTACATTCTTCTTTGTGGATATATCATCATGATTGCCCTCTACCTAGAATCTTATACACATGAGAGAAGTTACATCTCTAGTTGATATCCTCTTTTCTTTCACGTCCACCGTTGCATTTCCTTTTATTTACTAGGCGGTTTCTTGAAAGAATCTTTCTTGAGTGCGGATCTTATATCCTTGCATTTTGATGCACTCATTGGTGGTGAAGATTATTTTCCTCATGCCTGTCTTCACGAGGGTTCGATTGGTATCCCTGCTCTTGACAAGGTTATCAATTTCATATCTTCACTATTGTTTGTCACAAGCTTTGGTTTTTAATTTTCCTTTTGTAAGCTTGTGAACCCTTTTCCTAGTGGTTTGTGTGTGGGAAGAATATGGTTTGCACTGTCTGTCTCACTTCATGAAGACTATGTTGATGCTTTATGCTCATCCTTATACTAGTCTTCTCAAGTGCTTTTCCATGACTCACACATATCATTTTGGTTGAGCCTATTTTTAAGATTGCCTCTTTTACATGTTGCTCAGCCATATGTTCAGTGCAAGTACTATGCTCTTTGTCTTATCTACTTGCTTGCACTTCTGGTGTGTTTATATTGATTTTGGGGGAGTCATGATCCTATTTTGTGCACTTGTATTCAAATACAAAAATTATTATTTGTGCACTAATCATGGGGAGCTCCTCTAGTTTCTTTATAAACACTCTTTTACCCATATCATAATGTATTTTATTCATGTGGCTCGTCGATCCATGTGATTAATTGTTCCAATTAGTATCTTTTGATTGCTTACTTCACTCGGTGTATGCCTTTGTGCCATACAATCCTTTGTGCAATCTTTGGGTTCTCAATATAGTTTGTCTTCCTCCAACTACTTATCATTGGATATGTGTATTTCTTTGCACACGTTTGAAATATACAAACTTCTTGGAGGAACACCTGTTATATTGGCTTTCTAAACTTTTTGTCCATTTTGGCAATCGATGCCAATGGGGGAGAAGTTTAGAGAGTTTAATTTGTAATGCTTTGAGAGTTTTGCTTTTGTTGTTAAGCATTTGCATCTGACATCCATGCATTGCATTTGTGTGTGCTTGGTTGTGCCTATTTCCTTATATAAACTCTCTTGAAAGTGGTTGTCATCAATTACCAAATTGGGGAGATTGTAAGAGCACATTTCTCCATGTGTGGTTTTGGTAATTGATGACACTCCTATGGACTAATGGTTTCCTTGAGTTATATTCGAAGGACTTGTCCATAGGCACTTCTTGAAGTCCATCTGTTGGGTTTCAAGGAGTTTATATGATGACCAAGGTGGTATTCAAGGTTTATCTAAAGATTGGTCATGTGAGAGTTGAGATTATTGCAAGCATGTCTTGAAGAAGGAGATTGTGTGAGCATTCATGATTACCTTCAAGACATCATCTTTATGAAGAGAGAAGATAAGATATAAGGTTGATCAAGACTAAGTCAAAGATTGAATCAAGTGATCAAGACACAAAACGTACAAGATGTACTGAGAGGGATCAAGTGATCCCATGGTATGGCAAGCATTGTCCATTACGCTTTGTGTACTAACCCATGTTCCTTGTGAGAGTTCTTTGTGGGGTTAGGCATATTTTTTCGCTCAGTTCTTTGTGGGATCAAGTGATTCCTGCACGGTACTACCGTGTGGACTTTTTTCGCTCAGTTTCCTATGCGGAGGTTGGCACGGAAGTAATTTTTTTGCTTCCGTGCGCCTCCAGTACCTGCCTCTGCCGAGCCGTGCGGTAGTACCGCACGGGCTCGCGGCAGTACCGCTGTGGCGGTCCTACCGCTAGCGTCATAGTGCTATTTGGCCAGAGCCAGGTACTTCCGCTCAAGCGGTAGTACCGCACTGCCCTGCGGTAGTACCATAAGCCATCACGGTGGTAACGTGGGTTCTGCGGTACTACCATAATGTGCGGGGCTGGCAAGTGGATAACGGTTGGATCTTTTCTCCCCTATAAAAGGGGGTCTTCTTCCCCAATGGATCTTATCCTTTGAGCTCGTGTTTGCCCCCCATTGTTGACCTTCTTTGAGCTTGCTATCTCTCAATCCCTCCAATGATTCTTGCTCCTTTTTGAGGGAAAAGAGAGAGGAGATCTAGATCCACATTTCCACCAATCACTTTCTCCTCTAAGTGAGGGGAACCCCTTGGATCTAGATCTTGGAGTTATTCGTGTTATTCTTCATTCTTCCTCTCATTTCCTCCCTAGCATTAGTTGCTTTGGTGGGATTTGGGAGAGAAGGACTTGGGTACTCCGTGTTCCCTTACCATTGCATTTGGTGCATAGGTTTGAGTTCTCCACGGTGATACGTGGAAGTGAGAAGTTGAGAATCTATTACTCTTGGGTGTTTGTGCACGCTAGAGCTTGTTCCTCTTGGGTGCTTTGGTGCCCTAGACGGTTGGTGGTGCCTCGGAGCTCAATCATTGTGGTGCAAAGCTCCGGGCAAGCTTCGGGGTCTCCAATTAGGTTGTGGAGATTGCCCCGAGCATTTGAGGTCACCTCGGAGCCACAATCCATTGTGGTGAAGCTTCGTGGTGTCATTGGGAGCCTCCAATTCAGTTGTGGTGATTGCCCCATCCTTGTTTGTACGGGTTTGGTGACCACCCTCAAGGGTCCCTTAGTGGAATCACGACATCTTGCATTGTGCGAGGGCGTGAGGAGATTACGGTGGCCCTAGTGGCTTCTTGGGGAGCATTATGCCTCCACACCGCTCCGAACGGAGATTAGCATCCGCAAGGGTGTGAACTTCGGGATACATCGTCGTCTCCGCGTGCCTCGGTTATCTCTTACCCGAGCCCCTTTACTTATGCACTTTACTTTGTGATAGCCATATTGTTTCTTGTTATATATCTTGCTATCACCTAGTTGTATATCTTGCTTAGCATAAGTTGTTGGTGCACATAGGTGAGCCTAGTTGTTTTAGGTTTTGTGCTTGACTAATTAAACGATAGTTTTATTCCGCATTTGTTCAAGCCTAAACCGTAATTATTTTAAAGCGCCTATTCACCCCGCCCCCTCTAGGCGACATCCACGTCCTTTCACCTGGATTCCGACAAATGGTTGGAGGCCATGAAATCCGAGATAGGATCCATGTATGAAAACCAAGTATAGACTTTGGTAGACTTGCTTGTTGGATGGCAGGTCGTTGAGTACAAATGGATCTTTAAAAATAAGACAGACACTGATGGTAAATATCACTATTTGTAAAGCTCGACTTGTTGCAAAGATGTTTGTGACAAGTTCAAGGAGTTGACTACGATGAGACTTTCTCACTCGTAGCGGTGCTAAAGTCTGTTGGAATTGTGTTAGCAGTTGCTGCATTTTTCAAATTATGAAATCTGGCAGATGGATGTCAAGACATCGTTTCCTTAACGGTTTACTTGAGGAAAGGTTGTATGTGATACAACCAGGAGGTTTTGTCAGTCCTAAGGATGCTAAAAGGTGTGCAAGCTTCAGTGATCCTTCTATGGACTGAAGCAAGCATCTCGGAGTTGGAATATACACTTTGATGAGATCAAAGTTTTGATGTTTATACAAAGTTTACGAGAAACTTGTATTTACAATAAAGTGAGTGGGAGAACTATAGAATTTCTAATAAGTATATGTGGATGACATATTGTTGATCAGAAATAATGTAGGATTTCTGGAAAGCATAAATGGTTGTTTGAAAAGTGATTTCAAAGAAAGACCTGGATAAAGCTACCTAATTGTTGAGCGTCAAACATCTATAGAGATAGATCAAGATGCTTGATGAGACTTTCAATAAAGTACTTACCTTGACAAGATTTTGAAAGAGTTCAAAATGGATCAGTCAGAGAAAGAGTTCTCGCCTGATTTGTAAGGTGTGAAGTTGAGTGAGACTCAAAGATCGACAACGGCAGAAGAAAGAGAAAAGACGAACATCGTCCCCTATGCCTTAGCCATAGGCTCTGTGTAGTATGCCATGCTGTGTACCGCACCTGAGTGTGCCTTGCCATGAGTCTGACAAAGGGGTACAAAAGTGATCCAGGAGTGGATCACTGGATAGCGGTCAAGATTATCCTTAGTAACTTACATACTAAGGAGATGTTTCTCGATTATGGAGGTGATAAAGAGTTCATCGTAAAGAGTTACGTCGATGCAAGCTTTAAACACCAATCCGGTTGGCTCATAGTAGCAATCTGGATACGTATAGTGGAGCAGCCATTTGGAAGAGTACCAAGTGGAGTGTGGTAGCAGTGTTTATGGTTTGACATAGAGATTTGCAAAGTACACACGGATCTGAATGTTACAGACCCGTTGACTATAAGACCTCTCTCACATGCAAAGCATGATTGAGCCCCAGAACTCATTGGGAGTTAGATTCATAACAATGCGAATCACATGGTGATGTGAACTAGATTATTGACTCTAGTGCAAGTGGGAGACTGTTGGAAATATGCCCTAGAGGCAATAATAAATTAGTTATTATCATATTTCCATGTTCATGATAATCGTTTATTATCCATGCTATAATTGTATTGATCGGAGACTTAAATGCATGTGTGGATACACAGACAAAACCATGTCCCTAGTATGCCTCTAATGGACTAGCTCGTTGATCAAAAGATGGTTAAGGTTTCCTAGCCATGGACATGAGATGTCATTTGATAACGGATCACATCATTAGGAGAATGATGTGATGGACAAGACCCAAACTACAAACGTAGCATATGATCGTGTCAGTTTATTGCTACTGTTTTCTGCATGTCAAGTATATGTTCCTATGACCATGAGATCATGCAACTCACGGATATCGGAGGAATGCCTTGTGTGTATCAAACGTCACAACGTAACTGGGTGACTATAAAGGTGCTCTACAGGTATCTCCGATGGTGTCTGTTGAGTTGGCATGGATCGAGACTGGGATTTGTTACTCCGTGTGACGGAGAGGTATCTCGGGGCCCACTCGGTAATACAACATCACAATGAGCCTTTCAAGCAATGTGACTAATTGTTAGTTGCGGGATCTTGTATTACAGAACGAGTAAAGAGACTTGCCAGTAAACGAGGTTGAACTAGGTATGGAGGTACCGACGATCGAATCTCGGGCAAGTAACATACCGAAGAAAAAAGGGAACGTTATACGGGATTAACTGAATCCTTGACATAGAGGTTCGACCGATAAAGATCTTCGTAGAATATGTAGGAACCAATGTGGACGTCCAGGTCCCGCCATTGGTTATTGACCGGAGAGGTGTCTCGGTCATGTCTACATAGTTCTCGAACCCGTAGGGTCTGCACACTTAAGGTTCGGTGACGTTTCGGTAGTGTAGAGTTATGTATGGTGGTGACTGAAGGTTTTTCGGAGTCCCGGATGAGATCTCGGATGTCACGAAGAGCTTCGTAATGGTCCGGAAGTAAAGATTCATATATAGGAAGTCCCAGTTTGGTCGCCGGAAAAGTTTCGGGCTCATCGGTAGTGTACCGGGAGTGCCGGTAGTGTATCGGGAGACCTTCGGGAGGGGTATTTAGACCCTATAGGGTCCATGGGCTGTGGGATAATAATAACCAGCCCTTAGTGGGCTGGTGA
This sequence comes from Hordeum marinum, assembly GCA_022496015.1. NCBI lineage: Eukaryota > Viridiplantae > Streptophyta > Magnoliopsida > Poales > Poaceae > Hordeum > Hordeum marinum. The sequence goes on along the minus strand of CM039677.1, from coordinate 2,476,871 downwards.
AACAGCCACAAAAGGCCCATGGTGCCAGGAGGAAGAAGGCCTAAAGAAAAAGGTGGAAAAAGGGCAAAAAGGAATTGTCCTAGTCCTACTAGGAGTGGAGGAGGAGAGTCCTCCTCCACCTTCCCACTTCGGTCGACTCCTAGGAGGGCCTGCCCTTGCCCCAGCCTCTCCTCCTCTCCTCTTATATATACCGGTGGATTTTAGGGTTTTGCACTAGATTTTACGGCCACGTGCTACCCGTTTCACCGGTGCTCCTCTAGATCGGTTTTCTGCAGTGCTTAGGCGAAGCCCTGCCGGAATTGCTACACCACCATCACCGGAGCGCCGTCACGCTGCTGGAGAACTCTCTCTCCTCTCCACCTCCTCTAGCTGGATCAAGACGGTGGAGATCATCATCAAGCTGCACGTGTGCTGAACGCGGAGGTGCCGTCTGTTCGGCACTAGATCGGAAGGACCGTGATCGAGATTGCGAGACAGTTCATGATGAGATCGCGGAACAGATCGTGATGAGTTCGCGGGACAGATCGTGATCAAGATCGTGAGACGGATCGTGATGAGACCGCAGAACGGATCGTGATGAGTTCACGGGACGGATCGTGATTGGATCGCGGGACGGATCGTGATGAGATTGCGGGACGCTCGGCGATTTGGATCGCGAAGATGTTCGACTACACCAACCGATTTTCTTAACGCTTCCCACTTAGTGATCTACAAGGGTATGTAGATCCACTCTCCCTCTCGTAGATGCTCATCACCATGGATAGATCTGCGTGTGCATAGGAATTTTTTTGTTTCCCATGCGACATTCCCCAACACCAACTTCATTAACTCATCCATCTTAGCACTCAAAGAGTTAATTTCTTCTATAGCATGCACTTTTTTACTAGTAGGTGATCTTTTAGTGGGACATTGAGAATAATTTTTCATGATATTATCCAAGAGTTTTGTAGCTTCTCCTAATGTGATTTCCATAAAAGTTCCACCGGAGGCGGAATCCAAGATATTTCTAGAAGCAAAATTCAAACCAGCATAGAAAATTTGTATAATCATCCGAAGACTTAGCCCATGAGCGGGACAATTTCTAATCATCAATTTCATTCTCTCCCAAGATTGTGCAACATGTTCATAATCTAGTTGCTTAAAATTCATGATATCATTACGAAGAGAGATAATCTTAGAAGGTGGAAAATACTTGGAAATAAAGGCATCTTTACACTTGTTCCATGAATCAATACTATTTTTAGATAAAGATGAAAACCAAGGTTTTGCTCGATCTCGTAGTGAGAACGGAAATAGCTTCAATTTAATCATATTATTATCCGCATCTATTTTCTTTTGCATATCACATAACTCAATAAAGGTATTAAGATGGGATGCGACATCTTCACTCGGAAGGCCGGAAAATTGCTCTTTCATAACAAGATTCAACAAGGCAGCATTAATTTCATATGATTCCGTACTAGTGGTGGGAGCAATTGGGGTACTAATAAAATCATTGTTATTAGTATTAGAGAAGTCACACAATTTAGTGTTTTCAGACATGGTGACTTAGCAAGCAGACAAGCACACAAGCAAACAGAAAAACGCAAATAAAGAAAGGCAAATATTTTTGTAATTTTTGTTTTTAGAAGTGGGGAAGAGGAAAAACGAGAGGCAAATAGCAAATAATGTAAATGCAAGAGATAAGTTTGTGATAGTTACTTGTAGATGTTCTTCACTTGAATACTCCCCGGCAACGGCGCCAGAAATTATTCCTGCTACTTCTCTACAACATCACCAGAAATTGGCTAGTTGACGTGAGATTTTTTGACTTGCGTTGGTTTTTCCCTTGAAGAGGAAAGGGTGATACAGCAAGGTAGCGGTAAGTATTTCCCTCAGTTTGAGAACCAAGGTATCAATCCAGTAGGAGTAACAAGATGAGGCCACAAAGAACCTGCACAAACACAAACAAACTTGCACCCAACGCGATAAAGAGGTTGTCAATCTCTTTACGAATGCTAGTAAAGTGAGATCTGATAGTGATAGTAAATGAATGTAAATAAGTAAATAAAATTGCAGCAAGGTATTTTTAGTGTTTTTGTTCTTTAGATCTGAATACAAAATATGTAAAATACACCCGGGGGCCATAGTGTTCACTAGAGGCTTCTCTCATGAAAGCAACTATTACGGTGGGTGAACAAACTACTGTTGAGCAATTCATAGAATAGCGCAAAGTCATGACGATATCTAAGGCAATGATCATACATATAGGCATCACGTCCGAGACAAGTAGACCGATACTTTCTGCATCTACTACTATTACTCCACACATCGACCGCTATCCAGCATGCATCTAGTGTATTAAGTTCATGATAAATGGAGTAACGCTTTAAGCAAGATGACATGATGTAGAGGGATAGATTCATGCAATATGATATAAACCCCATCTTTTTACCCTTGATGGCAACAAAATGATGCGTGCCTTGCTACCCCTTCTGTCACTAGGTGAGGACACCGCACGGTATGAACCCAAAACCAAGCACTTCTCCCATTGCAAGAACTACAGATCAAGTTGGCCAAACGATACCCATAAATCGAAGAGAATTACAAGGATATGAAATCATGCATATAAGAATTCAGAATAGACTCAAATAATATTCATAGATAATCTGATCATAAATCCACAATTCATCGGATCTCAACAAACACACCGCACAAGAAGATTACATCGGATAGATCACCATGAAGATCATGGAGAACTTTGTATTGAAGATCAAATAGAGAGAAGAAGCCATCTAACAACTAGCTATGGACCCGTAGGTCTGAGGTGAACTACTCATGCATCATCAGAGAGGCAATGGTGTTGATGAAGATGGCCACCGGTGATGAATTCCCCTCCGGCAGGATGCCGGAACGGTCTCCCGATTGGTTTTTGGTGGCTTTGGAGGTCTGCGGCAGCGGAACTTGCGATCAATTTTATTTTTGAGGGTTTCCGTATTTATAAGGCCATCTGGAGTCGAGAACAAGTCAAGAGGTTGCACGAGGAGGTCACGAGCCCCCTTACCGCGGTCAGGGGGGCCGCCTCCCAAGCTCATGACTCCCTCGGGCCGCCTCTCCGGTATTGTTTGCTTCAGGTATTTTTCATATTTTCCATAAAAAACCACGACAAAAGTTTTATTCCGTTTGGACTCCGTTTGATGTTCCTATCTGAAAAAGGTCAAAAACGCGGAAAAAACAGGAACTGGCACTGGGCACTGGATTAATAAGTTAGTCCCAAAAATAATATAAAATAACATATTCATGCATAGAAAACATCCCAAGTTGATAATATAATAGCATGGAACGATCAAAAATTATAGATATGTTGGATTCGTTTCATTGATCCACGGGGATGCAAGTAAATCTCACCTCGGGTGTTTGTAACATATCGCGAAGCAACAAAAATAGCACACGACAACTGGAGGTTGACTCGAATATTCATTCGTGTGGGTATAGTGGTCAATATGGGTGTCCACGGCTCCGGCATTGATCATTGATCGGAAGGGGTTTCGGGTCATGTCTATACTTCACCGAACCTATAGGGTCACATGCTTAAGGGTCATCTATCTGCTGAATACTAGACATGGAGTCTGAGAGAAAATCACCAGAAATGTTTCGGACGCATCGGAAAAGTTTCGGACACAATGGAAACATTCCGGAGAGGACACCAGAATAGTTTTGGTAAAACTGAATAGTTGTTTCAGGGGATACCATAAAGTCTAATTTGTTACGACACTTGCTTGATAATTCTTGGAGGGTGCCAGAATCATTCAAAAAACCAAAAATGTTCCGGAGCTGCGGGAACCGATTTGGTTGCTTTTCGCAGATGAAAATCACTATTCCGAAATTGTTTTGGAACGCATCCAAAATCTTGTGTGGGTATTGGAATTATTCTAAGACCCACAAACTTATTTCGTATTTAACGGTCGCGGAAAATTGGTTCCGTGAATAGTGAAAATCACTTTATGAATATTTTTATGGAAAGCCACCTTTTAGGGCTTTTCCCAAAAGGCTTCTAGAAGGACTTGGGGATCAAGGAACCCCCTTTGGGGGGCCCCCATGAAGGTGGGACGTTCAAGGGTGCAGCTCCTCCATGGAGCTCCACTTGTCATCCCTTTATGCCCTTTATGACCTTTATGTGTGACATAAAGTGTGGGCATTTTGGGTTTTTCATGTGCCCCCTTACCCCTTAGGGTTTCCTATAAATAGATGTGGAGAGGAACTCTCCACACTCATCCTTGCTCTCATACACATGTCATAGACTTGTCTGGCTTCTCTCTCCCTCCCCGCGAAATTGTTTCGTAGAGCCGAAAGGCTGTCTGGGTTCCAAGAGGAACTAGTTATGGACGGCGAAGCCTTGCCGGATAGCTGACACCGTATGTGTGCAACCCCGTAGAGAGGTCGTAGTTTCAATCTTTTGCCCGAGGGGCTATTCGAGGGTCCTCCCTAAGGGCTGTCCGTGATATCATCCGATGGACTGTCCGACCACCTCCCGAAGGCTGTTCGACGAGGGAGTACATCCTCGCGGTTGTGAGGTTGTAAGTCCTAACTGCAGGGATCTGCACCGACGATCTCCACCGACTCTTCTTCCGCTGCGCTTCGAGTCGGTACGGATTAGATCAAACCTTGTACGCGTCTCCATAGTGGTCCTGGGCGTGCTTGCTGTACCGAACTTTTTTGTTTTCTGTCGCGTTCCCCTACACTTGTGGCCATCGATAAGGTCTTGTGGCATTGGAAAATATTGTGCATATGCAAGAAAAGTTAATTTTATGTTGTCTTAGAGTTAGGATGATGCTTATTAGGTGTAGTTAAGTTTATGTTGTGTTAGTGTTTTTTTTTCGAAAAAGGACGTTTTATTACTTAAAAGATTTATGTTGTGTTAGTGTTAGGAACTTAGGATGGCATTTATGAAATTTAACAAGCAGTTAACTCGTACTATTAGAATATATCCTATGATGTGTGGTAGTAACGGTAGTTGATTGTGGGAGTATTGTGTAATTGCAGCTTACTCTTTTGGAACCGCTTTGGTTAGCAATCACGCATCTTTGTTGTAAAATTTGGTCTTGCTTCCTGGAGATGTACTATGCCTGTGGAAATTTGCGACGGATTCAAGATGGGTAAGAAAAGTCTTTCCTTGGACTGGGCTGCTGTATATTGCATGCAGGCCTAGCTCAGAGCCCTTCCTCATGTGTGAATTATATGTTGATGCATCTTTGTTGTCAAATCTGGTTGTTCTCCATGGATATGAACGACCGAGCCTGCAGAAATTTGGTTGTATTCTTCCTTCCGCTATGTGTTTTGACTCTTGTCGGAATTTCAACATGACTGGATGCCATTACCGCTCTAGCTGTTTTTGTTCCTGCCTAGCAATATCATAACTGGAATGAATTCCCCTGCAATGATGAAATTTTTGTCACGCGGCTGATGTACGGCTGTGAATGCATCAAATGTTCATCTTGGTTTTTGATCAGTTTGCTTTGAGCCCCTGATCGTCACTAATGATGGCCAACATAGTAACATTTTTTGTAGTTTCTAGGGTAAAGCATATAACTATCCCTCATGTAGAAGCATATGAAATATGGCTCGATTGCACAATGCGTAGAATTTAAACTATATTTATATAAGATAAATTATAAATAAATATGTCAATTTAAGTTAAATTCATCAAATAAATAACAAAACTATATTGATCCGAAGATATTTATAAATACTGAGAACCAATAGGCACCAGATGCGAGCAGTAAGACCTACTCGGAGTTCCTTGGCACCAGCGGAGGAAACGGCGGTACCTGGATCGGGCATCAAAGCGGCAAGAGTTTTGGTGTGTGTTGGTCAAGACGTGTCGAGGTGGAGGTGGGGCCAGGAGGCCAGGTGGGCTAATGAGTGTATTTTTTACACACTTATCCTTGAGTCTAACCCTAATATTCTTGAGGTTTACCTCGGTTTATCCCACTAATCATTACCATTTTCATTTGTTTCCCTTTGTCATGTGTTTTTAGGGTATTAGGTGGATGTGGCGTCCCCGATTTGACCGTAAATCATACACGCAATCACGTACGATCAAGATTAGGGACTCACTAACCAACATAACTCTAGACACAAATAAAAGTCATACAACTTCATATTACAAGCCAGGGGCCTCGAGGGCTCGAATACAAAGCTCGACATAAGCACGAGTGAGTGGAAGCAATTAATATCTGAGTACAGACATAAGTTAAACAAGTTTTGCCTTAAGAAGGCGAGCACAAACATAACAGCGGATCGAAAGAGGCGAGGCCTCCTGCCTGGGAGCCAACCTAACTACTCTTGAGCGTCAACACTCTCCACGTAGTAGTAAGCTCCAGCGGTGGTGTAGTAGTCATTGACGGAGTACTTCATCTCATGGGCTCCATCATCTGATCGCAGTAATCGTATCGAAGGAGGAAAAGAGGAAGTAAAGCAGCGGTGAGTACTCATCCAAAGTACTCACAAGACTTACATCAGAACTATTCTAAGTTATGCATCAATTTCAAATGAAAGGGGTTATATCTGGACTGATTGTAGAAGCATGAATAGGGGGAAGGACTAGTCCTATCGAAGACTAGCATCTTCAAAATCTTGCAGCATTTAGGAGAGAGCAGAACAGTAATTCATATGTAATAATCATATTGTAGCAAATCTTATTAAGTACCCACGCCCAGAGATTCTTCCTCGACTCCCTACGAGAAAGCAACCCCGGAGCCAATTCATTTCAATTTTAAGTTTTAGTTAAAGTTGTAGTAGATCGAGGTACAACTCCAAGTCGTCCTGTTACCGTGGACACGACTATTCGAATAGTTTAATTCATCCCTGCATGGGTGCACCACAGTACCCAACACGCTCGATAACTCTTGGCCGGACACACCTTCCTGTGACATGCCCGGCCTCGAGACATCAACACGTCGTCGCCCTACCTAGGCTCAACAGAGAGGCTAGCCTGCCGGTCAAAATCCTAAGCGCATAGGGGTCATGGGCCCACTCACCCTTTGCACTCCTGCATGATGTGTGGGCGGCCGAGATCAGTCCTAACATCCCTTATACAAGCGCAATGCCGTCACGGACCACTCGGGCGCGCGCCGCTCCAATTGCTGACGTCCGAAGAGCTTCGGCTGATACAACGACGCCGAGTGCCAATAACTTCTCCCACGTGAAGGTTAGTGCAAAAACGGTCAAACGACCACCTCAGATCAAATACCCAAATCTGTTTAGCATTTTATTAGTGCGGTGACAAGCACAACCATAACACGTGGCCCCATCGCCCCGTCTGAAGGTCTTGTGGCAAGGGTCTCACCTACCCGGCCACGCCTCGTCGTCACTACACCAGCACCATCCTGGTCCTCTTGACCTCAACATGTAACAACAGTAAAGTAAGGGTAACCGTGTGTCTATAACATAGAGGGGAAAACCGAGGAATCACCCTCGATGGATCCCACTCAATGTAATCATCAAGGTCGACCAGAGAGGTATCACCCTCGATGGTCTCGCTTGAGGGGTTGTACGATAGAGTCGTAATCGAGAGTGGTGCAGGAGGAATCACCCTCGATATCCACGACCGATCTTTTACGCTACAGGGATTACATCAGAAGTACTTTACGAGGTGTCACCCTCGGTACTCGATAGTAGCCCTGCCGAGTCGTACAACTAAGGGGGGGGGTGCTGTGATGTGACGGGCCATGGCTTGTCGATCAGTTCATCGAGTCTTCGAATCTTCAGGTCGTCGAGTCTTCGATGACGAAGCAGGGGCAATTGGGACTACGGGTCACAGGGGTTAACTAATCAACCAATGCTAAGCAGTTTAAATGGAGTAGCAGGTATTAGCAGTTTATCAAAATAGGCTATGCATCAGAGTAGGAGCTAACTAATACAGTAGCAAAAACTAATGCAAGCATAAGAGAGAAGAGTTGGCGATATCGGAATGATCAATTAGGGTTTGCTTGCCTTGCCGCTCTGCTGCAAAGACCTGCTCGGCAGCGGCGTAGTCGTACCCCATAGAAGCGTCGGTCTCGGTGTCTACCGTAAGAAGAGGGGAAAGAAACAATAAATATAAGCAGACAAAAGCATCACGGTGCATGACATAACAATAAGCAGAGCTAGGCATGCACAGACGCAGTATTACACGTAGCACACGGATCGGAAGAATATCTGACGATATTTTTCGGATCTCTGGCTATTACCGGACAGACCAAACGGGGAGGAAAGTTCCACGCTCGCTATGATAGGAGCGCGTGACAGATGAACGGACTGTGTATTCAGATTCGTGGAATTTTTCTGATCAACTTTCATGTATAAAACTTTTTCATTGACTTACGGTTTATTTTGTACTAATTTCTAAAGTTTTAAGAGATTTTTCTGAATTTCCTGAATATTATTTATCCGAAAATAGCTTTATGATGTCAGCATGAGGTCAGTAGTCCACAGTCAGCATTGATTGGTCAAACTGACCAGTGGACCCCATATTCACTGACTCTGGCATTATTACTTTAGTTAATTTGTTTAAACTAACAGTGGGGTCCGCGTGTCATAGAAACACACTTTACAAGTTTATTTAAAATGGTTAATTATATAGGGATGGCCCACATGTCATTGACTGATATTTAATTAGCAGAATTAGTTAACCATTTAATCTTAATCTAATTAACTAATTAACTAATTAATTAATTGTTTTACTATTTTTTTAAACATCCTCTTTTTTAAACGTTTTGCCCCTACCGTCAGTGGCTATGGGGGGGTGGCCCCACTTGCCAGTGGCCAAGGGCCACTCCACACCCGCACGGTGGCACGGCCATGGCCAGGAGGCCGTGTGGCCCAGCGGGGAGCGGCGGTGGCCGGCGGCCGGAGGCAGGGCGGCGGCTGCCCAGACCAGACCAGCAGGCCGCGCAGGCCGCATAGGCAGCGGGGGACGGCAGCGGGCCGGCGCGGCAGGGCAAACGCACGGTGGCGGGCGTGCGCGCGCGCGAGGGGGGGGGGGGGGGGGGAAGGTAGAGCGGGGGTCGGTGCGCAGCGGCGCCGGCGTGGAGGGTCGGGGCCTGAAGGGTAAAAGGAGGAGGGGGATGGCCGAGGGCAGCGGCGTGGGGAGGGGTGGGGGGGTGGCGACGCGGTCCGGTGGAGCGGGGCGGCGAGGGAACGGCTCCGGCGCTGGCACAGGTGGGGGGGGGGGGGGGGGGGGGGGGGGGGGGGAGGAGGAGGAGCGCCGGTGGGGAGGAGGGGTCGGGTCGGGCTGCCCCCGATCTAGACCGGCTGCGGGGGGGGGGGGGGGGGGGGGAGGGGGAGCGAGAGGTGGGAGAAGTGGGTGGTCATGGGAGAGGAGGGGCGGTCTAGTGGATAAGGCAGGGGGGCAACTGTCGGTGGCCGGTTGGGCCGGCTGGGGGGGAGAGAGGGTGGGCCGGCTGGGCCAGGCCCAGTGGGGGATGAGGGGGCTTTAGCCCCCATTTTTCGAAAAGTTCTGTTTTACCAGTTTTTGTTAAAGAAAACTTTTATAACAAAAATAGAACAAGCCCAATATTACTATTGTAATATTTGGTCGCAACATAAAAATTTGAAGGCATTTAGAATAGTTTGGAGATTTTTCATAAATCCAAAGGCATTTATTTATTTGTTTTGGCCTCTGTTTTAATTGTTTTGAGGCAACAAAATACATGATAAGAAGTTGGTTAAATTTTTAGAATCTCTTAGGAAAAATTTGAGACTTTTGCATGATTTTTATTTACCCATTTGCACAAATTAATTAATCCACTTTTCAAATTATTTTTGAAGTGCATAAGAATTGAATCAGAGTTTGTTTCCAACAGTTATCATTTGATTAGCAAAAGGATCAACCTAATCCTCAGATTACTGTAGCTTAATCACATAGCTTACTGTAGCACCAAATCCAGGGTGTTACAACTCTCCCCTACTAAAAGAAATTCTCGTCCCGAGAATTAAGAGGTAGCAGGGAGAAGATCCAGATATTCTGCCCAAAGGTTATCCTCGCGTTCTCAAGTGGCTTCTGTGGGGGAATGTTGCGTGGGAAACGAAAATTTTCCTGCGCACACGCAGATCTATTCATGATGATGAGCATCTACGAGAGGGAAAGTGGATCTACGTACCCTTGAAGATCGCTAAGCGGGAAGCGTTAAGAAACGCGGTTGGTGTAGTCGAACGTCTTCGCGATCCAAATCACCGAGCGTCCCGCGATCCAATCACGAACCGTCCTCACGATCCGTACCGATCAAGCACCAAACAGGCGGCACCTCCGCGTTCAGCACACGTACAGCTTGATGACGATCTCCGCCTTCTTGATCCAGCAAGAGGGAGCGAAGAGGAAGAAGAGTTTTCCGGTGAAGAGGAAAGGGTGATGCAGCAAAGTAGATATAAGTATTTCCCTCAGTTTGAGAACCAAGGTATCAATCCAGTACGAGTATCAAGATGAGGCACCAAGGCACTTGCGCAAAAACAAAGAAACTTGCACCCAACACGATAAAAGGGTTGTCAATAGGTAAATATAAATAAATAAATAAAAGTGCAGCAAGGTATTTTTGGTATTTTTGTATGTAGATCTGAATATATAATGTGTAAAATAGACCCGTGGGCCATAGTGTTCACTAGAGGCTTCTCTCATGATAGCAAGTATTACGGTGGGTGAACAAATTACTGTCGAGCAATTGATAGAATTGTGCAAAGTCATGACGATATCTAAGGCAATGATCATACATATAGGCATCACCTCCGAGACAAGTAGACCGATACTTTCTGCATCTACTACTATTACTCCACACATCGACCGCTATCCAGCATGCATCTAGTGTATTGAGTTCATAACAAACAGAGTAACGCCTTAAGCAAGATGACATGATGTAGAAGGATAAATTCATGCAATATGATATAAACCCCATCTTTTTACCCTTGATGGCAACAACACGATGCGTGCCTCGCTACCCCTTCTGTCACTAGGTGAGGACACCGCACGGTATGAACCTGAAACCAAGCACTTCTCCCATTGTAAGAATTATAGATCAAGTTGGCCAAACGAAACCCATAACTCGAAGAGACTTACAAGGATATGAAATCATGCATATAAGAAATCAGAGGAGACTCAAATAATATTCATAGATAATCTGATCATTGATGTCAACTACGCAACCTTCTCCTTGTAGATGTTGTTGGGCCTCCAAGTGCAGAGGTTTGTAGGATAGTAGCAATTTTCCCTCAAGTGGGTGACCTAAGGTTTATCAATCCGCGGGAGGCGTAGGATGAAGATGGTCTCTCTCAAGCAACCCTGCAACCAAATAACAAAGAGTCTCTTGTGTCCCCAACACACCCAATACAATGGTAAGTTGTATAGCTGCACTAGTTCGGCGAAGAGATGGTGATACAAGTGCAATATGGATGGTAGATATAGGTTTTTGTAATCTGAAAATATAAAAACAGCAAGGTAATTAATAGTAAAAGTGAGCACGAACGGTATTGCAATGCTTGGAAACAAGGCCTAGGGTTCATACTTTCACTAGTGGAAGTTCTCTAAACAATGATAACATAATTGGATTATATAACTGCCCCTCAACGTGCAACAAATAGTCACTCCAAAGTAACTAATAGAGAAGAACAAACGAAGAGATTATTGTCGGGTACGAAACCACCACAAAGTTATTCTTACCGATCGATCTATCCTAGAGTTTGTACTAGAATAACACCTTAAGACACACATCAACCAAAACCCTAATGTCACCTAGATACTCCATTGTCACCTCAAGTATCCGTGGACATGATTGTACAATATGCATCACACAATCTCAGAATCATCTATTCAACCAACACATAGAACTTCAAAGAGTGCCCCAAAGTTTCTACCGGAGAGTCAAAACGCGTGCCAACCCCTATGCATAGGTTCCCGAGGTCATGAAACACGCAAGTTGATCACCAAAACATACATCAAGTACTCACATGAATATCCCATTATCACCACAGATAGACACGTGCAAGATTGATGACCCACAAGTATAGGGGATCTATCGTAGTCCTTTTGATAAGTAAGAGTGTCGAACCCAACGAGGAGCAGAAGGAAATGACAAGCGGTTTTCAGTAAGGTATTCTCTGCAAGTACAAAAATACTTGGTAACAGATAGTTGTATGATAAGATAATTGGTAACGGGTAGCAAGTAACAATAGTAACAAAGGTGCAGAAATATGGCCCAATCCCTTTTGTAGCAAAGGACAAGCCTGAACGAACTCTTATATAAAGAAAAGTGCTCCCGAGGACACATGGGAATTATTGTCAAGCTAGTTTTCATCATGTTCATATGATTCGCGTTCGCTACTTTGATAGTTTGATATGTGGGTGGACCGGTGCTTGGGTGCTGTCCTTACTTGGACAAACATCCCACTTATGATTAACCCCTCTCGCAAGCATCCGCAACTACGAAAGAAGAATTAAGACAAAGTCTAACCATAGCATTAAACTAGTGGATCCAAATCAGCCCCTTGCGATGCAACGCATAAACTAGGGTTTAAGCTTGTGTCACTCTAGCAACCCATCATCCACTTATTACTTCCCAATGCCTTCCTCTAGGCCCAAATAATGGTGAAGTGTCATGTAGTCGACGTTAACATAACACCATTAGAGGAGAGACAACATACACCACATCGAAATATCGAACGAATACCAAATTCACATGACTACTATTAGCAAGACTTATCCCATGTCCTCAGGAACAAACATAACTACTCACAAAGCATGATTATGTTCATGATCAGAGAGGTATTGAATAGCATTAAGGATCTGAACATATGATCTTCCACCAAGTAAATCAACTAGCATCAACTACAATAAGAAATTAACACTACTAGCAACCTTACAAGTACCAATTGGAGTCGCGAGACGGAGATTGGTTACAAGAGATGAACTAGGGTTTGGAGATGAGATGGTGCTGATGAAGATGTTGATGGACATGGGTCCCCTCCGATGAGAGGAGTGTTGGTGATGACGATGGCGATGATTTCCCTCTTCGGGAGAGAAGTTTTCCCGGCAGGACGGCCCTGCTAGAGCTCTAGATTGGTTCTGCTCAAGTTCCGCCTCGTGGCGGCTGAGTTTCTTCCCGAAAGCTCCTGATTGATTTTTTCTGCGACGAAACCCTTCATATAGGAGAAGACGGAGGCCAGAGGAGCTGCAGGGGGCCCACGAGCCCCCCAGGCGCGGCCAGGGGGGTAGGCCGCGCCTGGCAGGCTCGTGGCCTCCTGGTGGCTCCTCTCTGATATATCTTCGGCCCAGTATTTTTATATATTCCAAAATAATTCCTCGTTGATTTTCACGGCTTTTGGAGTTGTGCAGAATAAACATCTCAAACTTGCTCCTTTTCCAGCCCAGAATTCCAGCTGCCGGCATTCTCCCTCTTCAGGTAAACCTTATAAAATAAGAGAGAAAATGCATGAGTATTGTACCATAATGTGTAATAACAACTCATAATGCGATAAATCAATACAAAAGTATGATGCAAAATGGAAGTATCAAAGACATACATCAAGTGTTCTTAAAGACTCAATCCGATAAGATAACTTCAAAGGGAAAACTCAATTCATTACAAGAAGGGAGACGGGAAAGAACATCATAAGATCCAACTATAGTAGCAAAGACCGTGGTACATAGGGATCAATACATCTCAAGAACACGAGAGAGAGAGAGGTCAAACACATAGCTACTGGTACATACCCTCAACCCCGAGGGTGAACTACTCCCTCCTCGTCATGGAGATTGCCAGGATGATGAAGATGGCCACCGAAGATGGATTCCCCCTCCAACAGGGTGCCGAAACGGGCTCCCGATTGGTTTTTGGTGGCTACAGAGGCTTGCGGCGGCGGAACTCCTGATCTAGGTTTAGTTCTGGAGGTTTCTCTATTTATAAGACCGTGTGGCATCGGGAACAAGTCAAGAGGGGCCACGAGGAGGTCACGAGCCCCCTAGCCGCGCCCTAGAGGGGGCGACTCCCTCGGGCCTCCTCTCCGGTATATTTTCCTTCTAGTATTTTTGATATTATCCATAAAAAATCACGGCGAAAGTTTTATTCAGTTTGGACTCCATTTGATATTCCTATCTGAAAAAGGTCAAAAACACGGAAAAAACAGGAACTGGCACTGGGCACTGAATTAATAAGTTAGTCCTAAAAATAATATAAAATAGCATATTCATGCATATAAAACATCCAAAGTTGATAATATAATAGCATGGAACAATAAAAAATTATAGATATGTTGGAGACGTCTCAAGCATCCCCAAGCTTAACTCCTGCTCGTCCTCGAGTAGGGAAGTGATAAAGAACGAATTTTTGATGTGGAATGCTACCTAACATAATTGTTCTATGTAACTCTTTTAATGTGGCATGAATGTTCAGATCCATAAGATTCAAAACAATAGTTTAATATTGACATGAAAACAATAATACTTCAAGTATAATAGCAAAGTAATCATGAACTTTCAAAATAACAAAGCCAAAGAAAGTTATCCCTAAAAAATCATATAGTCTGGCTATGCTCCATCATCCCCACACAACGAATTTAAATCATGCAAAACCCCGGTATTGATCAAGTAATTGTTTTCACACTCTTATTTTTTCAAACTTTTTCAACTCTCACGCAATACATGAGCGTGAGCCCTGGATATAGCACTATAAGTGGAATAGAGTGTGGTGGAGGTTGTGAGGCAAAAAAGGACGAGATGGTCACATCGACTCGGCATATCAATGGGCTATGGAGATGCCCATCAACAGATATCAATGTGAATGAGTAGGGATTGCCATGGAACGGATGCACTAGAGCTATAAGTGTATGAAAGCTCAAAAATAGAAAGTAGTGGGTGTGTACCCAACTTGCTTGCTCACGAATTGCTAGGGCAATTTGAGGAAGCCCATCATTGGAATATACAAAGTTATATAATGAAAATTCCCACTAGCATATGAAAGTGACAAAACAAGATCTCTCTGTCATGAAGAACATGGTGCTATTTGAAGCACAAGTGAGGAAAAAGATAGTAGCATTGTCCCTTCTCTTTTCTCTCATTTTTTGTTTGGGCTCTTTGGCCTCTTTTTTTATTTTTTTATTTGGTGGGCATCTTTGGCCTCTTTTATTTCCTCACACGGGATAATGCTCTAATAATGATGATCATCACACTTTTATTGTCACAGCCCTAGAATTGTGTGGTATTTGTTTGCATCAACATCAGCATGTGCATCATGTCATCATGCTAGAATTCAAATGAAATCTGAATTGGGGATTGCCAAACCCTAGAACCTCCTTAAATAACAAAATTTCAACAATTGAATCTTTCAATGATTCCAAATTGCTTTTCAAAAATGTTCACTGTTTCTGATAGATGTTGGCAACAACATATTAGGGGACATCTTAATTTTCAAAATTAAATATAGCATTTTAAAAAATACCCATTAATGCTATTGAAATCAATTAATAAAAGCATTATAATTATGATAGTTGTCTAAAAATGCCCAAACCTATTGTGGTAATTTCGAAATAATCAGACTATATTTAATAAAATATTGGGTACTTTTGTACTAGGTATTTTGGCCTCACAAATAAAAGAAGAATGTTAGAATAAAGAAAACAGGAAATAAAAATAGAGAAAAGAAAGCTTACCTGGCGCTTACCTGGCCCAGGAAGGGATGGCCCAGCCCAGCTCCCCCTCTCCCTGTCGTCTTCCTCCTCTGCCAGGAGGACGAAGGTGTGGCGCGCGCACAGGAGGCGCGGCCACCTCCTGCTTGCCGCGGCCGAGGCCCTCGAGCTTATCTCCTCGCCTGGAGATGCCCCGTCTCCCCCTCCGTCGATTCTTTCTCTCTCCCTCGCTCTCCTCCCTCTCCCCTGCTCTTTCTCCCGCGTCGGACCCGAGAGGATCGCCGCCGTCACCATCGCTCACCCCACCGCGGCCACCGGCTACCCCTCGCCTCCCCAGCTAGTCCAGAAGCTCCGCCCCGTCTTGCTGCTTCTCCTCGCCGAGGCACGCGATGCTAGAGATTGCCAGTCGCCGCCCCGAGCTCTTCTTCAAGCCCCGGCCATCGGAGATCGCCGTCGACGATTCGCGACGTCCAGAGCGCCTTCGAGCCCGCTGACCGTGCCGTTTGCCTCCCTGTGAGCTCTCCGTCCCTTTTCTCCCTCTCCCGTGGTCCTCGTCGCCCCTAGCTGCTAGACTCGCCGTTGCTGAAGCTCCGGTCGCCGCCTAAGTGGTCGTGCTCGTCGATTCCGGCGACCACGCGACCTCCTGCTGCCCTAGATGGATGCGCGCGAGTCCTAGCTACCCGTAGGTGGTCTCCGCCGCTCAAATGGTCGCCGGAGGGCCATTTCCGGCGACCTCCACCATCTCGGCTCGCCGCCGGTGGCCTCCCTCCGGCGAGTGCCAGCGTGGCCATGTTAACTAGCAGCTAATCCCCCCCTAGCCACTCACCAGAGGGCCCCACAGGGGGTCAAAGCCCCATCAGCCCCTGGTTTGACCGGAGATTAGCCCCGGGTCAATGACAGGTGGGGCCCAGCTCTGTTTAACTCTGGATTAGGTTAAAAATAAATAAATTACTTAATTAACTTAATTAGACACTGACTGGTGGGCCCTGATGTGTTAATTAATATTAAGTAATAAAATTAAAACCTATTAGTGTCTGTGTCACTGACCAGTGGGACCCACTGGTCAGGTTTGACCTGGACCTGGTCCAGTTGACTTGCTGACGCAGGCATGACCTCAGCATGACATAATAATAATTTTCTGTAATAAAATAATTCCAGAAAATGCTCTAAACTTCTAAAAATCATAGAAAATAATCTATAGATCAGATGAAAATAATTTATATATGAAAAATGATCAGAAAAATCCAATGAATCTGTTTATGCCATGATCATGCATGTTTGAACAAGTTAACATCACCAAGTAGGACATTTTATGATTAGGCCAATATATGAAATATCATTTGGAGTTGGAAATTCAAACTTATTTGAATTCCACTTCAACCAATTTGACTAACCACTCCTCTAGGTTAGTTAAGTACCTTAATATGCCATGTCATACATCATGATTGTTGCATGGCATTGAATGTGTTCTTTCTTCCTGTTTGCCGGTGGTTATTCCCTCTCGGTAGACGATGGTTCCGACGATGTGAACGTTGACACTAATGAAGAGAAGTATATCTTCACGACTGTCAGGCAAGCAAAACCCCCTTGAGCATACTGATATCAACCCACTCTCTCGCTCCTGCTCTCTTTTACTGCATTAGGACAACAACGATTCAACTGTTACATGTCATCGGTAGTTGAACCCATTCCTTTGCATGACCTGTCTTTGCCACAGTAAATAGTTGAAACCACTTAGCATGAGTAGCAACTGTTTGAGTCTTGTTATGCTTACTCATACATGCATGCTTACTTACTGTGCCTGCTATGCTTAGAGTCGTGTCGTGTCGGGACTGATACATCTGGGTGATGGATCGGAATGGCAGTATTCATGTTCTACGGTGTGAGAGCTAAGTGTGTGAACACGATTTGGTAAAGGTAACGATGAGAGGTCATGTAGGAGTACATGGTGGGTTGTCTCATCGGGACCGACCCTAAGAACTGAGTTCTGTGTATGTTATCCAAGACAAGATACTACCGCACATTGGGATACTTAATTGACCCTCTCGACTTATTAATCGCTTAGACCTCCGTCCAGGAGTTGCAACTAGTTCTGGTGTTTGTAGGGAAAGTGTTAGCGGCCGTGTATAGTGCTGCCCGACAGGGTGGACTATTATGCGGTACAGACACAGTGACACGGTGTACCAAGTGGCACCCAAACGGTGGGCTTGGGAACCCTGCGCACATCGTTTGAGGCCGTAGCGGAAACTTCGGTCGGACTTCCGTGCGGGTTCAACCTCGGATAGGCGATAAACCTGGACTAGGATCTTGTGTGCTTGACGGTCTGGCCGACGCCCACGCCAGTGCTTCCGCTTGAAGGTTGTCGAGATGCATGACGTGCATATGGTGCTAAGTGACGAGAGCGTGTGTGAAGAAGTATACCCCTGTAGGGTGAAATAATCTGTTCGAATAGCCGCGTCCTCCGATATGGACTACTTGGAGAAATTATGTGGTTCATAGACAACTGAAAGTGGATACTCTAAAATACGCAAGATAAGCATGAGTGCTATGGATGGCCTTCTCGTAGGAAGACGGAAGTGGATCCATAGTGGTGTATTGATTCGTGAATATGTGGACTCGTGTGCGCTATCCCACCCCAAAGAAAGCACTTATAGTCGTAGTACAGGTTAGCCAAGACTCAAAGCTGGCTTGCTGCAATAAGCTCCACAACCCCCTTCATTGATACTGATGCATATGTAGTTAGTTCTGATGTAAGTCTTGCTGAGTACTCTTGTACTCACGTTTGCTTAATTTATGTTTTTGCAGAGGAGACATCAGTCTCATTAGTGATCATTTCAACGTGAAGTTTGATGTTGACCGGGTTAGCTTGGGAATCCCAGACAGAGGTCCGGTTGCTTTGGTAGGGTCGTTATAGCTTTTCAGGCTCCTCTAGCCACTTTTGTAGATGTCTGTACCCAGACATGTTTAACTTCCGCTTGCTTGTTTGGATGCTCTAAGTGTTGGGTCTTGTGACCCCTGTTTGTAACATCCTATTGTAGTGGCTCCTCCGAGCCTTCTAAATAAATGTTGTAATGTTGTATGGTTATGTTGTGATGCCATAGCTGTGTCTATGCATATCGGGCATGTCGTGCGTACGTGTGACGTGAAACGGTATGTATGGGATCCGACACCTAGTTGTGTGCCTTTAGTAGTACTCTTTACGGGGAACTGCCTCTTTGTGCTTCCACTGAGCCTTGGTAGCTTGCTACTTCTCCGGACACATTGATTGACCGGCATGTATCCTTGTTTGCTGTCGTGTCTGTCCCTTCGGGGAAATGTCTCGCAGTATAATGGAGTCCCTGTAGCCTTCTACGACTCGTCTACGTGCGGTGATGACATTTATGTCCCACGGCGTAATGGAGTCCTTGTAGCTTGCTATGACTCGTCTACACACGCTAGAGATCGACACCTGCATTGCTGGGTTACGTATGCCTGTCCCTGTATGGATGTGCCACTTGGGTTCTACGACTGGTCATGTCGGCCCGGGTTCTTTGACATTTGAATCCTAGCGACATTTCACATACGCGAGTCAAAAGACGCAAACGGTCCCGGCCCAGGTAAGGTGGCAGCCGTGGAGATACTCGTGCGTGAGACCGCAAAGTGATGTGATGTGTTACATGCTGGATTCTTATGGCTTAGGATCGGGGTCCCGACATTTATTTCCTTACAACTCGATACTTAGAACAATAATGACTCTATATGAATGAAAGTGATGGCACATGTCATGAGACGGAACGGTGGAAGTTGCATGGAAATATATCTCGGAATGGCTATGAAAATGCCATAATAGATAGGTATGGTGGCTGTTTTGACGAAGGTATATGGTGGGTTTGTGCACCGACGAAAGTTGTGCGGCACTAGAGAGAGTAGCAATGGTGGAAGGTGAAAGTGCATTATAACATGGACTCACATTAGTCATGAAGAACTCATATACTTATTGCAAAAGTTTTATTAGTAATTGAAACAAAGTGCTAAACGCATACTCCTAGGGGAAGGTTTGGTAGGAGTTAACCATCGCGCGATCCCGACCGCCACACAAAGGATGACAATCAATGAAAACATCATGCTCCGACTTCCTAACATAGCGGTTCACCATACGTGCACGCTATGGGAATCACAAAATCTAACACAAGCATTTCTACCAATCCATAATTACTCACTAGCATGACTCTAATATCACCATCCTTATATCTCAAAACTATATGCAAAGAATCAAACTTCTCATAGTATTCGATGCACTCTGTATGAAAGTTTTTATTATATCCCTCTTGGATGCCCATCATATTAGGACTAGATTTATGACCTAAGCAAATTACCATGCTGTTTAAGACTCTCAAAATAATATAAGTGAAGCATGAGAGTTCAACTATTTCTATAAAATAAATTCATAGCAATGCTCTACAAAAATATAAGTGAAGCACTAGAGCAAAAGACAAACTACTCCAAAAGATATAAGTGAAGCTCAATGAGTAGTTGAATAATTATTTAGCTACGTGAAGACTCTCCCATCTAAGAATTTCAGATATTAAGTACCTTATTCAAACAAAATAAATTTACACTCCAAGGATAGCACGAATCATGTGAAGAAGCAAAAACTTAGGTTGAACCGATACTAACCGATAATTGTTGAAGAAGAAAGGTGGGATGCCAACCGGGGCATCCCCAAGCTTAGACACTTGAGACTTCTTGAAATATGGATTGGGGTGAATTTGCAATCCCAAAGCTTGAGATTTTGTGTCTCCTTAATTCCTCTCGTATGGTGGTTTCCAAAATCTTAAAAACTTCATCCACACAAAACTTAACAAGAACTCGTGAGATAGGTTAGTATGAATCAATGCAAAACTATATCATCTTATACTTTAGAAAATCACTAAGATTATTATTTGACATTGCAAACGAAATGCCTCTTCATATTTAAAACTCCCATCATCAAATGGAATCATTAAACAAGCAAACATATGCGAGCAATGCAAACATAACAGCAATCTGCCTAAACAGAACAGTCTGTGAAGACTGCAGCAAGATCCATACTTAATTAACTACAAAAAATATGAAACAAATTCCAAGCTGTATATAATTTATAAGAGCATAATTTTTCCAAATTTCAAGTTATTATAACCTACATAAAATTCTAGGGAATTTTTGCACTACAAGCAAACTTTCTGTTTTGGAACAGCAACTCCTATACTTGCAAATTAAGCATGGTAAAGGCTATCCTTGACATTTTTATTGAAATAAATGATGAAAAACATTAAAATTAATATAAATAACATCAATTAAGTACTAATAAAATAAAATGACGCTCCAAGCAAAACACATAACATGTGGTGAATAAAAATATAGCCCCGAGTAAAGTTACCGATGGATTGAAGACGAAAGAGGGGATGCCTTCCCGGGGCATCCCCAAGCTTAGGCTTTTTGGTGTCCTTGAATTTGGCTTTGGATTACTTGGGCATCCCCAAGTTTAGGCTCTTTCCACTATTTATTCCATTGTCCATAAGAACATCACCCAAAACTTGAAAACTTCACAACACAAACCTTAACGGAACTTCGTGAGATGGGTTAGTATAGTAAAGACAAATCATTCATTTTGGTACTGTCAAGACAAGATTAATAAATGTTCCCACACAATTCCTACTGTATATTATCATTTAAACAATTTATATCACTTAATATAATCTATGGAAACGCTAAAACAAGAAAACTATGCATTGAAAACAGAATCTGTCAAGAACAGAACAATCTGTAATTATCTGAATGATAACCATACTTCTGAACCTCCAAAAATTCTGAAAAAATTATGAAAATTAAGGAAATTTGTATTGAATCCGGATAAAAAATAATCAACTCAAAATATCTCTCTGGATAAAAATGAAAAATAATTTCGTGAGAACAAAGTTTCTGTTTTTTCAGCATGATCAAACAACTATCACCCAAACTAATCATAAAGGCTTTACTTGGCACTTTATTGAAATAAAAGCTATAAAACATGATTAATACAGTATAATAATCATGTGAACACACAAAAACATTAAGGATACATATTGGGTTGTCTCCCAACAAGCACTTTTCTTTAATGCCTTTCAAGCTAGGCATGATGATTTCAATGATGCTCACATACAAGATAAGAATTGAAACATAATGGGAGCATCATGAGGCATATGAAAAGCACATTTAAGTCTAACAAACTTCCTATGCATAGGGATTTTTGAACAAACAACTTATTGGAGCAACAATCATCTAGCATAGGAAGGCAAAACAAGCATAGCTTCAAAAATTTCAACACATAGAGAGGAAACTTGACATTATTGCAATATGTAGAAGCATATGATCCTCTCTCATAATAATTTTCAGTAGCATAATGAATGAATTCAACAATACAACCAGCACCTAAAGCATTCTTTTCATGATCTACAAGCATAGAAATTTTACTACTCTCCACATAAGCAAGTTTATTCTCATGATTAATAGTGGGAGTATCATAGAAGACTTGAATACTAAGAATAGTTTACACATTAAAAGAGTGATGTTTAGCAAAAAGGTACTCATAATTGTGACAAGTTTTATCATCATTCTTCTTTATAGCATAAGTATCATCACAATAATCATCATAGATAGGAGGTATGCAATAATCATAGTAAATTTGATCACTCAAAGTGGGGGGACTAAAAGGATCATCTTCATTTAACATAGCATCCCCAAGCTTGTAGTTTTGCATATCATAGACATTATCACTCTCATCATTGATAGTATGAATAGCACCAACAGTATAGCAATTATTATCATCCTCCAAATTTATTTTTGATTCATTCTCATGAGGCATATCAATAATAAGAGCAACATTATTTGGGAGAGATACCTCTTCACCTTTACTTTTTCTTCTTTTCTTCTTATTCACCCCATCATGTGAAGGTTTACTTAATTTTCCAAGCTTGTTTTTGGAGAGGTTGGTTGAATATAAAGCTCCTCCTCGTTACCTGATTCATCATAAGAAATAATAGGAGGGTATTGGGAAACCTCTTCCCCTTCGTTAGTATTATCTTTATCTTCCATTTGTTTTCTTGCCTTTAAGTAATTGGCGATATAAGGATTCTCAATGCAATTTACCGCACAATATAAATAGATTTATTCTAGATCATAATCAATATATTCATGACAGCCCAATCTGGGAGGCTCTTAGTTATATGTTTCATTTCTTCATATCTCAGAAGCAAACTAAGTTCATTATGATACGCAAGGGAAATCAAGTAATCAAAATTTTTGGACATGATTCGATCATTAAACAATTTGCATTGGATATTTGAATGACCATGTTCATAGCAAAATTCACAAGGACGGCTATCAATATTAAATATTTCAGCACACTCATCTAGCCTCACATGCAATGACTTAGTTTCTAAATATTTATGCGTCTTACAAAATCTATCTTCCCTTTTTGGTATATATTTGCAAACTCTATGTATTCCACAGAAATCAACATGCTTATAGGAAATATTTTCATCATGAATAGTGCAATTAGAATTAGCATCATGGATATTCAAAGTATTCATACTAACAATGTTGCAATCATGCTCATCATTCACATATTTTATGCCAAGCATCCTTTGTAATTCTTCTTATAGCATTTGAGCACAATTTTCTTTTCCATCATTTTCACGAAAGACATTAAAAAGATGAAGCATATGAGGTAACCTTAATTCCATTTATTTTGTTTGTTTTCTTTTTATAAACTAAACTAGTGATAAAACAAGAAACTAAAAGATTTGATTGCAAGATCTAAAGATATACCGTCAAGAGCTAACCTCCCCGGCAACGGCGCCAGAAAAGAGCTTGATGTCTACTATGCAACCTTCTCCTTGTAGACGTTGTTGGGCCTCCAAGTGCAGAGGTTTGTAGGACAGTAGCAATTTTTCCTCAAGTGGGTGACCTAAGGTTTATCAATCGGCAGGAGGCGTAGGATGAAGATGGTCTCTCTCAAGCAACCCTGCAACCAAATAACAAAGAGTCTCTTGTGTCCCCAACACACCCAATACAATGGTAAGTTGTATAGGTGCACTAGTTCGGTGAAGAGATGGTGATACAAGTGCAATATGGATGGTAGATATAGGTTTTTGTAATCTGAAAATATAAAAACAGCAAGGTAATTAATAGTAAAAGTGAGCACGAACGGTATTGCAATGCTTGGAAACAAGGCGTAGGGTTCATACTTTCACTAGTGGAAGTTCTCTAAACAATGATAACATAATTGGATCATATAACTATCCCTCAACGTGCAACAAAGAGTCGTGATTATACAAAAACCCTAATGTGATATAAACAACGAAACCACCACAAAGTTATTCTTTCTGATCGATCTATCCTAGAGTTCGTACTAGAATAAAACCTTAAGACACACATCAACCAAAACCCTAATGTCACCTAGATACTCCATTGTCACCTCAAGTATCCGTGGGCATGATTATACAATATGCATCACATAATCTCAGAATCATCTATTCAACCAACACATAGAACTTCAAAGAGTGCCCCAAAGTTTCTACCGGAGAGTCAAAATGTGTGCCAACCCCTATGCATAGGTTCCCGAGGTCACGAAACCAGCAAGTTGATCACCAAAACATACATCAAGTACTCACATGAATATCCCATTGTCACCACAGATAGACACATGCAAGACATACATCAAGTGTTCTTAAAGACTCAATCCGATAAGATAACTTCAAAGGGAGAACTCAATTCATTACAATAAGGGAGAGGGGGAAGAACATCATAAGATCCAACTATAGTAGCAAAGCCCATGGTACATAGAGATCAAGACATCTCAAGAACACGAGAGAGAGAGAGAGATAAAACACATAGCTACTGGTACATACCCTCAGCCCCGAGGGTGAACTACTCCCTCCTCGTCATGGAGATTGCCGGGATGATGAAGATGGCCACAAGAGATGGATTCCCCCTCCGGCAGGGTGCCGGAACGGGCTCCCGACTGGTTTTTGGTGGCTACAGAGGCTTGCGGCGGTAGAACTCCCGATCTAGGTTTAGTTCTGGAGGTTTCTCTATTTATAAGACCGTGTGGCGTTGAGAACAAGTCAAGAGGGGCCACAAGGAGGTCACAAGCCCCCTAGCCGCGCCCTGGGGGGGGCGCCTCCTAGGCTCGTGACTCCCTCGGGCCTCCTCTCCGGTATCTTTTCCTTCTGGTATTTTTGATATTTTCCATAAAAAATCACGGCGAAAGTTTTATTCCATTTGGACTCCGTTTGATATTCCTATCTAAAAAAGGTCAAAAACACGGAAAAAAACAGGGACTAGCACTGGGCACTGAATTAATAAGTTAGTCCCAAAAATAATATAAAATAGCATATTCATGCATATAAAACATCCAAAGTTGATAGTATAATAGCATGGAACAATCAAAAATTATAGATATGTTGGAGACGTATCAATCATAAATCCACAATTCATCGGATCTCGACAAACAAACCGCAAAAGAAAGTTACATCGGATAGATCTCCATGATGATCATGGAGAACTTTGTATTGAAGATCAAAGAGAGATAAGAAGCCATCTAGCTACTAGCTATGGACCCGAAGATCTGTGGTGAACTACTCACGCATCATCGGAGAGGCAATGGTGTTGATGAACAAGCCCTCCGTGTCCTAATCCCTCTCCGGCAGGGCACCGGAGCGGTCTCCAGATGGGATCTCGTGGAAACAGAAGCTTGCAGCGGCGGAAAAGTGTTTTCGTGGCTCTCTCTGTCGATCCTAGGATTTTAGGTAATTTATAGGCAAAATAAGTAGGGCAGAGGAGGCACGAGGGGCACACGAGCCTGCTAGGCACGCCCCCACCCCCTGGGCGTGCCTAGGGGGCTCGTGGCCTCCTCCGACGCTCTCTGCCTTGCTTCTCAAGTCTTCTAGATCTCTTCTGTCGTGGAAAAAAATCATTCCGAAGGTTTTATTCCGTTTGGACTCCGTTTAATATTCTTATCTGAAAAAGGTCAAAAACACGGAAAAACAGAAACTGGCACTGGGCACTGAGTTAATAAGTTAGTCCCAAAAATGATATAAAATAGCATATAAATGCATATAAAACATCCCAAGTTGATAATATAATAGCATGGAACGATCGAAAATTATAGATACATTGGAGACGTATCAAGCATCCCCAAGCTTAACTCCTGCTCGTCCTTGAGTAGGGAAGTGATAAAGACCGAATTTTTGATGTGGAATGCTACCTAACATATTTGTTCTTTGTAACTTCTTTATTGTGGAATGCATGTTCAGATCCATAAGATTCAAAACAATAGTTTAATATTGACATGAAAACAATAATACTTCAAGCATACTAGCAAAGTAATCATGAACTTTTGAAATAACAAGGCCAAAGAAAGTTCTCCCTACAAAATCATATAGTCTGGCTATGCTCCATCATCCCCACACAATGAATTTAAATCATGCACAAGCCCGGTATTGGCCAAGTAATTATTTTCGCACTCTTACTTTCTCAAACCTTTTCATCTCTCACGCAATACATGAGCGTGAGCCACGGATATAGCACTATAGGTGGAAAAAGTGTGGTGGAGGTTGTGAGGCAAAAAGGAGGAGATGGTCACATCGATTTGGCATATCAATGGGTTACGGAGATTCCCATCAATAGATATCAATATGAATGAGTAGGAATTGCCATGCAATGGATGCACTAGAGCTATAAGTGTATGAAAGCTCAAAAATAAAAACTAGTGGATGTGCACACAACTTGCTTGCTCACGAAGACCTAGGGAAATTTGAGGAAGCCCATCATTGGAATATAAAAGCCAAGTTATATAATGAAAAATTCCACTAGCATATGAAAGTGAAAAAACAAGAGACTCTCTATCATGAAGAACATGGTGCTATTTTGAAGCACAAGTGTGGAAAAAGATAGTAGCATTGTCCCTTCTCTCTTTTTCTCTATTTTTTTGTTTGGGCTCTTTGGCCTCTTTTTTTCATTTTTTCATTTTTTTGGTGGGCATCTTTGGCCTATTTTTGTTTCTCACATGGGAAATGCTCTAATAATGATGATCATCACACTTTTATTTACTTACAACTCGATACTTAGAACAATAATGACTCTATATGAATGAAAGTGATGGCACATGTCATGAGACGGAACAGTGGAAGTTGCATGGCAATATATCTCGGAATGGCTATGAAAATGCCATAATAGGAAGGTATGGTGGCTGTTTTGAGGAAGGTATATGGTGGGTTTGTGCACCGGTGAAAGTTGCGCGGCACTAAAGAGGCTAGCAATGGTGGAAGGTGAAAGTGCATCTATACCATGGACTCACATTAGTCATGAAGAACTCATATACTTATTGCAAAAGTTTTATTAGTAATCAAAACAAAGTGCTAAACGCATACTCCTAGGGGAAGGGTTGGTAGGAGTTAACCATCGCGCGATCCCGACCGCCACACAAAGGATGACAATCAATAAATCAATTGTGCTCTGACTTCCTAACATAGTGGTTCACCATATGTGCATGCTACGGGAATCACTAACCTCAACACAAGTATTTCTAGATTCACAACACCCTACTATCATAACTTTAATATTATCACCTTGATATCTCAAAACTAATTGTGAGGAATCAAACCTTTCTTACTAATCAATGCAGTTGAATATGAAAGTTTTTATTATATCCTCTTTGGATGCCTATCATATTTAGGACTAATTTCATAGCACACGCCAATTACCAAGTTACTTAGAGAGAGCACTCTCAAAATGATATGAGTGAAGATCGAGAGTTTTTATTTCTACAAAATATGACACCACCGTGCTCTATGCTACTTCTTGAGCTTGCGTTGGTTTTTCCCTTGAAGAGGAAAGGGTGATGCAGCAAAGTAGAGATAAGTATTTCTCTCAGTTTGAGAACCAAGGTATTGATACGTCTCCAACATATCTATAATTTTTGATCGTTCCATGCTATAATATTATCAACTTTGGATGCTTTGTATGCATGAATATGCTATTTTATATTGTTTTTGGGACTAACTTATTAATCCAATGCCCAGTGCTAGTTCCTGTTTTTTCCGTGTTTTTTGACCTTTTCCAGATAGGAATATCAAACGGAGTCAAAATGGAATAAAACTTTCGCCGTGATTTTTTTGGAAAATATAAAAAAATACCTGAAGAAAAAGATACCGGAGAGGTGGCCCGAGGGAGTCACGAGCCTGGGAGGCGCGACCCCCCTGGCCGTGACTAGGGGTCTCGTGACCTCCTTCATCCACCTCTTCACTTGTTCCCAACTCCAGATGGCCTTATAAATACAGAAACCCTCGAAAATAAACCTAGATCGCAAGTTCTGCCGCTGCAGACCTCTAGAGCCACCAAAAACCAATCGGGAGACCGTTCCGGCGTCCTGCCGGAGGGGAATTCATCACCGGTGGCCATCTTCATCAACACCATTGCCTCTCCGATGATGCGTGAGTAGTTCACCTCAGACCTACGGGTTCATAGCTAGTAGTTAGCTGGCTTCTTCTCTCTCTTTGATCTTCAATACAAAGTTCTCCATGATCTTCATGGTGATCTATCCGATGTAATCTTCTTATTCCGTATGTTTGTTGAGATCTGATGAATTCTGGATTTATGGTCAGATTATCTATGACTATTATTTGAGTCTATTCTGAATTCTTATATGCATGATTTCATATCCTTGTAATTCTCTTCGAGTTATGGGTTTCGTTTGGCCAACTTGATCTATAGTTCTTGCAATAGGAGAAGTGCTTGGTTTTGGGTTCATACCGTGCGGTGACCTCACCTAGTGACAGAAGGGGTAGCAAGGCACGCATCGTGTTGTTGCCATCAAGGGTAAAAAGATAGGGTTTATATCATATTGCATGAATCTATCCCTCTACATCATGTCATCTTGCTTAAAGCGTTACTCCGTTTATCATGAACTTAATACACTTGATGCATGCTGGATAGCGGTCGATGTGTGGAGTAATAGTAGTAGATGCAGACAGTATCGGTCTACTTGTCGCGGACGTGATGCCTATATGTATGATCATTGCCTTAGATATCTTCATGACTTTGCGCTATTCTATCAATTGCTCAACAGTAATTTGTTCACCCACCGTACCACTTGCTTTCATGAGAGAAGCATCTAGTGAACACTATGGCCCCCGGGTCTACTTTACATATTTTATATTCAGATCTAAACACTAAAAATACCTTTCTGCAATTTAATTTACTTATTTACATTCATCTACTATCACTATCAGATCTCACTTTGCAAACAATCGTGGAGAGATTGACAACCTCTTTATCGCGTTGGTGCAAGTTTGTTTATGTTTGTGCAGGTTCCTTGTTGCCTCATCTTGTTACTCCTACTGAATTGATACCTTGGTTCTCAAACTGAGGGAAATACTTACCACTACCTTGCTGCATCACCCTTTCCTCTTCAAGGGAAATAACCAACGCAAGACAAGAATTCTGCCATCAACTAGCCAACTTTTGGTGACGTTGTGGAGAAGTAGCAGGAAGAATTTTTGGCGCCGTTGCCGGGGAGTATTCAAGTGAAGCACCTACAAGTACCTATCACAAAATTATCTCTTTCATTTACATTATTTTCTATTTGCCTCTCGTTTCCTCTCCCCCACTTCTAAAAAACAAAAACTACAAAAATATTTGTCTTTCTTTATTTGCCTTTTTTTGTTTGCTTGTGTGCTTGTCTGCTTGCTAAGTCACCATGTTTGAAAACACTAAATTGTGTGACTTCTCTAATACTAATAATAATGATTTTATTAGTACTCCAATTGCTCCCGCCACTAGTGCGGAATCATATGAAATTAATGCTGCCTTGTTGGATCTTGTTATGAAAGAGCAATTTTCCGGCCTTCCGAGTGAAGATGCCGCATCCCATCTTAATACCTTTATTGAGTTATGTGATATGCAAAAGAAAAGAGATGTGGATAATGATATTATTAAATTGAAGCTATTTCCATTCTCACTACGAGATCGAGCAAAAACTTGGTTTTCATATTTACCTAAAAATAGTATTGATTCATGGAACAAGTGTAAAGATGCCTTTATTTCCAAGTATTTTCCACCTGCTAAGATTATCTCTCTTCGTAATGATATCATGAATTTTAAGCAACTAGATCATGAACATGTTGCACAATCTTGGGAGAGAATGAAATTGATGATTAGAAATTGTCCCGCTCATGGTCTAAGTCTTTGGATGATTATACAAATTTTCTATGCTGGTTTGAATTTTGCTTCTAGAAATATCTTGGATTCTGCCTCCGGTGGAACTTTCATGGAAATCACATTAGGAGAAGCTACAACACTCTTGGATAATATCATGACAAATTATTCTCAATGGCACACTGAAAGATCACCTACTAGTAAAAAGGTGCATGCTATAGAAGAAATTAACTCTTTGAGTGCTAAGATGGATGAGTTAATGAAATTGGTTGCTAGTAAGAGTGTTCCTCTAGATACTAATGATATGCCTTTATCTTCATTGATTTAGAATAGCAATGAGAATTTGGATGTTAATTTTTGTGGTAGGAATAATTTTGGTAACAACAAAGCTTATAGAGGTAACTTTAATCCTAGGCCTTTTCCTAGTAATCCCTCAATAATTTTGGAAATTCCTACAACAATGATCATGGAAATTGTAATAAAATAACTTCTGATCTTGAGAGTAATATTAAGGAGTTTATTAATTTGCAAAAGATTTTCAATGCTCCCATAGAAGAAAAACTGCTTAAAATTGATGACTTGGCTAGGACTGTTGATAGAATGTCTCTTGATATTGATGCTTTAAAATTGAGATGTGTTCCTCCCAAGATTAATATGGATGAAACTTTGAAAGCTATGCGTATTTCTATGAATGAGAGTAAGGAATGAACCGCCCAAATTCGTGCTCGACATGAATGGCTCAAAAAGGCGTGTTCTCGTGATGAGAATCACGAAGATCTTAAAGTGCTTGATGTGACTCCTATTGAATCCTTGTTTTCTAATGTCAATCTTAATTATGATGGGGCTGTATGTGAATCTACTTTTGTTGAAAAACACCCCAATGATTCGGAGTCTATTTATCTTGATGCTAAAAATACTAAAAGTGGAGTAGAAGACATCAAAACTTTGAATAGCGATGAAATTACTACTTTGGATCTCAAGGAATTTAATTATGATAGTTCCTATTTGATTTAATGTATTTCCTTGCTGCAATCCTTGCTAAACTCTCCACATGCTTATAGTCAAAATAAGGCTTTTACTAAACATATCGTTGATGCTATAATGAAATCTCTTGAAGAGAAAATTGAGTTGTAAATATCTATTCCTAGAAAACTTCATGATGAGTGGGAACCTAATATAAAAAACAAGATTAAAAATTATGAATGCCATGCTTTGTGTGATTTGGGTGCTAGTGTTTCCACAATTCCAAAATCTTTATGTGATGTTCTAGGTTTCAATGAGATTGATGAGTGCTCTCTTAATTTGCATCTTGCGGATTCTACTATTAAGAAACCTATGGGAAGGATTAATGATGTTATTATTATTGCAAATAGGAATTATGTGCCCATAGATTTCATTGTGCTTGATATTGATTGCAATCCTACATGTCCCATTATTCTTGGTAGACCTTTCCTTAGGACTATTGGTGCGGTTATTGATATGAAGGAAGGGAATATTAAATTTCAATTCCCATTGAAGAAGGGCATGGAAAATTTTCCTAGAAAGAGAATAAAATTTCTTTATAAATCTATTATGAGAGCTACTTATGGTTTGAGCACTAAAGATGATAATACTTGATTCTATTGCCTTATGCCTAGCTAAGGGCGTTAAACAATAGTGCTTGCTGGGAGGCAACCCAATGAATAGGTTTATTTTTGCTCTTTTACTTTCTGTTTTTTTGAGTTAACACCATCATGATTCTGTTATGATTGTGTTTTTTATGTTTTAATTAGTGTTTGTGCCAAGTAGAACCTTTATGATTAGTTTTGGAGATAGTTGTTTAATCATGCTGGAAAAAGACAGAAACTTTGTGCTCACGAAATTATTTTTCATTTCTAGAAAGAAGAGATTTTTAGTTGACTCTTTTTGCTTGTGATTGATATGAAAATTACCCTAATTTTCGTAATTGTTTAAGAATTTTTGAGGTAACATAGGTATACTAAATATACAGATTGCTACAGACTATTCTGTTTTTGACAGATTCTGTTTTTGTTGTGTTGATTGCTTATTTTGATGAAACTATGGGTAGTATCAGGGGGTACGAGCCATGGAGAAGTGAGAATACAGTAATATAACATCAATATAAATGGAAATTAAAGTTTACTACAGTACCTAAAAAGTTGGTGGTTTGTTTTCTTATGCTAATGCTATCACGAGTTTCTGTTTAAGTTTTGTGTTGTGAAGTTTTCGAGTTTTGGGTGATGTTCTTATGGACAATGGAATAAAGAGTGGCAAGAGACTAAGCTTGGGGATGCCCAAGGCATCCCAATCCAAATTCAAGGACACCAAAAATCCTAAGCGTGGGGATGCCCCGGGATGGCATCCCCTCTTTCGTCTTCAATCCATCGGTAACATGACTTGCAGCTATACTTTTATTCACCACATGATATGTGTTTTGCTTGGAGCATCGTGTATTATAAGAGTCTTTGCTTTGTGTTTTGTCACAATCATCCTTTCTGCACACCTTTTGAGAGAGACATGCATTCATCGTGAATTTGTTAGAATACTCAATGAGCTTCACTTATACCTTTTGAGATCGGCAATTTTGCTCACATGTGCTTCACTTATATCTTTTTGAGATTGGTAATTCAGCTCACATGTGCTTCACTTATATATTTTGATCTAGATAATTTTGCTCTAGTGCTTCACTTAAATCTTTATAAAGCACGGCGGTATCATACTTTGTAGAAATACAAACTGTCGAATCTTCACTTATATCATTTTGAGAGTGATCTATCTAAGTAACTTGGTAATTGGCACGTGTTATGAAATTAGTCCTAAATATGATAGGCATCCAAAGAGGATATAATAGAAACTCTCATATTCAAGTGCATTGATTAGTAAGATAAGTTTGATTCCTCGTAATTAGTTTTGAGATATGGATATGGTAATATTAGAGTTATGTTAGTAGGGTGTTGTGAATCTAGAAATACTTGTGTTGAAGTTAGTGATTCCCGTAGCATGCACGTATGGTGAACCGCCATGTTAGGAAGTCAAAGCACAATTGATTTATTGATTGTCATCCTTTGTGTGGCGGTCGGGATCGCGCGATGGTTAACTCCTACCAAGCCTTCCCCTAGGAGTATGCGTTTAGCACTTAATTTGTTTCGGTTACTAATAAAAATTTTGCAATAAGTATGTGAGTTCTTCATGACTAATGTGAGTCCATGGTATAGATACACTTTCACCTTCCACCATTGCTACCCTCTCTAGTGCCGCGCAACTCTCGCCGGTGAACTAACCCACAATATGCCTTCCTCAAAACAGCCACCATACCTACCTATTATGACATTTTCATAGCCATCCCGAGATATATTGTCATGCAACTTCCATCGTTCCGTTTATTATGACACGCGCCATCATTGTCATCTCGCTTTGCGATCGTAAGATAGCTAGCATGATGTTTTCATGGCTTGTCCGTTTTTTGATGTCATCGCTAAGCTAGATCATTGCACATCCCGGTACACCGCCGGAGGTATTCATATAGAGTCATAAATTGTTTTAAGTATCAAGTTGTAAGTAAATAAAAGTGTGATGATCATCATTATTAGAGCATTGTCCCACGCGAGGAAATAAAAGAAGCCAAGATGCCCACCAAATAAAAAGAGGCCAAAGACCCCAAACAAAAAAATGAAAGAAAAGAGAGAAGGGACAATGCTACAATCTTTTTCCACACTTGTGCTTAAAATAGCACCATGTTCTTCATGACAGAGAGTCTCGTGTTTTGCCACTTTCATATGCTAATGGAAATTTTCATTATATAGCTTGGCTTGTATATTCCAATGATGGGCTTCCTCAAATTGCCCTAGGTCTTCGTGAGCAAGCAAGTTGGGTGCACACCCACTAGTTTTCATTTGTGAGCTTTCATACACTTATAGGTCTAGTGCATCCGTTTCATGGCAATCCATACTCATTCACATTGATATCTATTAATGGGAATCTCCATAACCTATTGATACGCCAAGTTAATGTGACCATCTCCTCCTTTTTGCCTCACAATCTCCACCACACCCTATTCCACCTATAGTGCTATATGCATGGCTCACGCTCATGTATTGCGTGAGAGTTGAAAAAGTTTGAAAAATAAGAGTGAAAAAACAATTACTTGATCAATACCGGGGTTATACATGATTTAAGTTCGTTGTGTGGGGATGATGGAGCATAGTCAGACTATATGATTTTGTAGGGATAACTTTTATTTGCTTTGTTATTTCAAAAGTTCATGATTACTTTGCTATTATACTTGAAGTATTATTGTTTTCATGTCAATATTAAACTATTGTTTTGAATCTTACGGATCTGAACATTAATGCCACAATAAAGAGATTACATAAAACAAATGTGTTAGGTAGCATTCCACATCAAAAATTCGTTCTTTATCACTTCCCTACTCGAGGACGAGCAGGAGTTAAGCTTGGGGATGCTTGATACGTCTCCAACATATCTATAATTTTTTATCGTTCCATGCTATTATATTATCAACTTTGGATGTTTTCTATGCATAAATATGCTATTTTATATTGTTTTTGGGACTAACTTATTAATCCAGTGCCCAGTGCCAGTTCCTGTTTTTTCCATGTTTTTGACCTTTTTCATATAGGAATATCAAACAGAGTCCAAATGGAACAAAACTTTCGCTGTGATTTTTTTTGGAAAATATAAAAAAATACTTGAAGAAAAAGATACCGGAGAGGCGGCCCGAGGGAGTCACGAGCCTAGGAGGTGCGGGCCCCCCTGGCCGCGGCTTGGGGGCTCGTGACCTCCTCGGTCCACCTCTTGACTTGTTCCCGACTCCAGATGGCCTTATAAATACCGAAACCCTTGAAAATAAACCTAGATCGCAAGTACCTCCGCCGCAGACCTCCAGAGCCACCAAAAACCAATCGGGAGACCGTTCTGACGTCCTGCCGGATGGGAATTCATCACCGGTGGCCATCTTCACCAACACCATTGCCTCTCTGATGATGCGTGAGTAGTTCACCTCAGACCTACAGGTCCATAGCTAGTATCTAGATGGCTTCTTCTCTCTCTTTGATCTTCAATACAAAGTTATCCATGATCTTCATGGTGATCTAACCGATGTAATCTTCTTGTGCGGTATGTTTGTTGAGATCCGATGAATTGTGGATTTATGATCAGATTATCTATGAATATTATTTGAGTCTATTCTGAATTCTTATATGCATGATTTCATATCCTTGTAAGTCTCTTCGAGTAATGGGTTTCGTTTGGCCAACTTGATCTATAGTTCTTGCAATAGGAGAAGTGCTTGGTTTTGGGTCAATACCGTGCGGTGACCTCACCTAGTGACAGAAGGGGTAGCGAGGCACGCATCATGTTGTTGCCATCAAGGGTAAAAAGATGGGGTTTATATCATATTGCATTAATCTATCCCTCTACATCATGTTATCTTGCTTAAAGCGTTACTCCGTTTATCATGAACTTAATACACTAGATGCATGCTGGATAGCGGTCGATGTGTGGAGTAATAGTAGTAGATGCAGACAGTATCGGTCTACTTGTTGCGGACGTGATACCTATATGCATGATCATTGCCTTAGATATCGTCATGACTTTGCACTATTCTATCGATTGCTCAACAGTAATTTGTTCACCCACCGTACCACTTGCTTTCATGAGAGAAGCCTCTAGTGAACACTATGGCCCCCGGGTCTACTTTACATATTATATATTCAGATCTAAACACAAAAACACTAAAAATACCTTGCTGCAATTTTATTTACTTATTTACATTCATCTACTATCACTATCAGATCTCACTTTGCAAACAATCGTGGAGAGATTGACAACCTCTTTATCGCGTTGGTGCATGTTTGTTTATGTTTGTGCAGGTTCCTTGTTGCCTCATCTTGTTACTCCTACTGGATTGATACCTTGGTTCTCAAACTGAAAGAAATACTTACCGCAACCTTTCTGCATCACCCTTTCCTCTTCAAGGGAAATAACCAACGCAAGACAAGAATTCTGCCATCAACTAGCCAACTTTTGGTGAAGTTGTGGAGAAGTAGCAAGAAGAATTTCTGGCGCCGTTGCCGGGGAGTATTCAAGTGAAGCACCTACAAGTACCAATCACAAACTTATCTCTTGCATTTACATTATTTTCTATTTGCCTCTCGTTTTCTTCTCCTCCACTTCTAAAAAACAAAAACTACAAAAAATTTATTTCTTTATTTGCCTTTTTCTGTTTGCTTGTGTGCTTGTCTGCTTGCTAAGTCACCATGTCTGAAAACACTAAATTGTGTGACTTCTCTAATACTAATAATAATGATTTTATTAGTACTCCAATTGCTCCCGCCACTAGTGCGGAATCATATGAAATTAATGCTGCCTTGTTGCATCTTGTTATGAAAGAGCAATTTTCCGGCCTTCCGAGTGAAGATGCCGCATCCCATCTTAATACCTTTATTGAGTTATGTGATATGCAAAAGAAAAGAGATGTGGATAATGATATTATTAAATTGAAGCTATTTCCATTCTCACTACGAGATCGAGCAAAAACTTGGTTTTCATCTTTACCTAAAAATAGTATTGATTCATGGAACAAGTGTAAAGATGCCTTTATTTCCAAGTATTTTCCACCTTCTAAGATTATCTCTCTTCGTAATGATATCATGAATTTTAAGAAACTAGATCATGAACATGTTGCACAATCTTGGGAGAGAATGAAATTGATGATTAGAAATTGTCCCGCTCATGGTCTAAGTCTTTGGATGATTATACAAATTTTCTATGCTGGTTTGAATTTTGCTTCTAGAAATATCTTGGATTCCGCCTCTGGTGGAACTTTCATGGAAATCACATTAGAAGAAGCTACAAAACTCTTGGATAATATCATGAAAAATTATTCTCAATGGCACACTGAAAGATCACCTACTAGTAAAAAGGTGCATGCTATAGAAGAAATTAACTCTTTGAGTGCTAAGATGGACGAGTTAATGAAATTGGTTGCTAGTAAGAGTGTTCCTCTAGATCCTAATGATATGCCTTTATCTTCCTTGATTGAGAATAGCAATGAGAATCTGGATGTTATTTTTTTTTGGTAGGAATAATTTTGGTAACAACAATGCTTATAGAGGTAACTTTAATCCTAGGGCTTTTCCTAGTAATCCCTCTAATAATTTTGGAAATTCCTTCAACAATGCTCATGGAAATTATATTAAAATACCCTCTGATCTTGAGAGTAATATTAAGGAGTTTATAAATTCACAAAAGATTTTCAATGCTTCCATAGAAGAAAAACTGCTTAAAACTGATGACTTGGCTAGGACTATTGATAGAATGTCTCTTGATATTGATGCTTTAAAATTGAGATGTGTTGCTCCCAAGATTAATATGGATGAAACTTTGAAAGCTATGCGTATTTCTATGAATGAGAGTAAGGCAAGAACCGCCCAAATTCGTGCTCGACACGAATGGCTCAAAAAGGCGTGTTCTCGTGATAAGAATCACGAAGATCTTAAAGTGTTTGATGTGACTCCTATTGAATCCTTGTTTTCTAATGTAAATCTTAATTATGATGGGGCTGTATGTGAATCTACTTTGGTTGAAAAACACCCCAATGATCCGAAGTCTATTTATCTTGATGCTAAAAATACTAAAAGTGGAGTAGAAGACATCAAAACTTTGAATAGTGATGATTACTGTTGGGGAACGTCACATGGGAAACAAAAATTTTCCTATGCACACGCAAAACTATCCATGGTGATGAGCATCTACGAGAGGGAGAGTGGATCTACGTACCCTTGTAGATCGCTAAGCGGGAAGCATTAAAAAACGCAGTTGGTGTAGTCGAACTTCTTCGCGATCCAAATCGCCGAGCATCCCGCGATCTCATCACGATCCGTCCCGCGATCCAATCACGATTCGTCCCGTGAACTCATCGCGATCCGTCCCGCGATCTCATCATGATCCGTGTCACGATCTTGATCACGATCTGTCCCACGAACTCATCACGATCTGTTCCACGATTTCATCACGAACCGTCTCGCGATCTCGATCACAGTCCTTCTGATCTAGCGCCGAACGGACGGCACCTCCGCGTTTAGCACACGTGCAGCTTAATGACGATCTCCGCCGTCTTGATCCAGCAAGAGAGAGCGTAGAGTTAGAAAAGTTCACCGGCAGCGTGACGGCTCTCCGGTGATGGTGGTGTAGCAATTCCGGCAGGGCTCCGCCTAAGCACTGCAGAAAACCGATCTAGAGGAGCACCGGTGAAACGGGTAGCACGTGGCCGTAAAATCTCGTGCAAAAACCCTCTATTCCACCAATATATATAGGAGGAGAGGAGAGGCTGGCCACAAGGGCTGGCCCTCTTTGGATTCGGCCAAAGTGGGAAGGTGGAGGAGGACCATTCCGGACCATTCCGGAGCTCCTCGCGACCAAAATAGGACTTCCTATATATGAATATTTACCTCCGGACCATTCCGGAGCTCCTCGTGACGTCCGGGATCTCATCCGGGACTCCGAACAACCTTCGGTCACTACCATACATAACTCTACACTACCAAAACGTCACTGAACCTTAAGTGTGCAGACCCTGCGGGTTCGAGAACTATGTAGACATGACCGAGACACCTCTACGGTCAATAACCATTGGCGGGACCTGGACGTCCACATTGATTCCCACATATTCTACGAAGATCTTCATCGGTCGAACCTCTATGTCGAGGATTCAGTTAATCCCGTATAACGTTCCCTTTGTTCTTCGGTATGTTACTTGCCCGAGATTCGATCGTTGGTATCTTCATACCTAGTTCAACCTCGTTACTGGCAAGTCTCTTTAGTCGTTCCGTAATACAAGATCCCGCAACTAACAATTAGTCACATTGCTTGCAAGGCTTATTGTGATGTTGCATTACCGAGTGGGCCCCGAGATACCTCTCCATCACACGGAGTAACAAATCCCAGTCTCGGTCCATGCCAACTCAACAGACACCCTCGGAGATACCTGTAGAGCACCTTTATAGTCACCCAGTTACGTTGCAACGTTTGATACACAGAAGGCACTCCTCCGATATCCGTGAGTTGCATGATCTCATGGTCATCGGAACATATACTTGACATGCAGAAAACAATAGCAATAAACTAACTCGATCATATGCTACGTTTGTAGTTTGGGTCTTGTCCATCACATCATTCTCCTAATGATGTGATCCCGTTATCAAATGACATCTCATGTCCATGGCTAGGAAACCTTAACCATCCTTTGATCAACGAGCTAGTCCATTAGAGGCATACTAGGGACATGGTTTTGTCTATGTATCCACACATGCATTTAAGTCTCCGATCAATACAATTATAGCATGGATAATAAACGATTATTATGAACAAGGAAATATGATCATAACTAATTTATTATTGTCTCTAGGGCATATTTCCAATAGTCTCCCACTTGCACTAGAGTCAATAATCTAGTTCACATCACCATGTGATTCGCATTGTTTACATCACCATGTGAATCTAACACCCAATGAGTTCTGGGGCTCGATCGTGCTTTGCATGTGAGAGAGGTCTTATAGTTAACGGGTTTGTAACATTCAGATCCGTGTGTACTTTGCAAATCTCTATGTCAAACCGTAAACACTGCTACCACACTCCACTTGGTACTTTTCCAAATGGTTGCTCCACTATACGTATCCAGATTGCTACTACGAGCCATCCGGATTGGTGTTTAAAGCTTGCATCGACGTAACTCTTTACGAGAACTCTTTATCATCTCCATAATCGAGAAATATCTCCTTAGTATGTAAGTTACTAAGGATAATTTCGACCGCTAACCAGTGATCCACTCCTGGACCACTCTTGTACCCCTTGACAGACTCATGGGAAGGCACACACAGGTGTGATACACAGCATGGCATAATATAGAGCCTATGGCTAAGGCATAGGGGACGACATTCGTCCTTTCTCTTTCTTCTACCGTTGTCGAGCCTTGAGTCTCACTCAACTTTCACACCTTACAAATCAGGCGAGAACTCTTTCTCTGACTAATCCATTTTGAACTCTTTCAAAATCTTGTCACGGTATGTACTCATTGAAAGTCTCATCAAGCATCTTGATCTATCTCTATAGATTTTGACGCTCAACAATTAGGTAGCTTTATCCAGGTCTTCCTTTGAAAATCACTTTTCAAACAACCATTTATGCTTTCCAGAAATTCTACATTATTTCCGATAAATAATATGTCATCCACATATACTTATCAGAAATTCTATAGTGCTCCCACTCACTTTATTGCAAATAAAAGTTTCTCGTAAACTTTGTATAGACTCAAAATCTTTGATCACCTCATCAAAGTGTATATTCCAACTCCGAGATGCTTGCTTCAGTCCATGGAAGGATCACCGAAGCTTGCACACCTTTTAGCATTCTTAGGACTGACAAAATCTTCTGGTTGTATCACATACAACCTTTCCTCAAGTAAACCATTAAGGAAACGATGTTTTGACATCCATCTGCTAGATTTCATAATTGAAAATGCAGCAACTGCTAACATAATTCCAACAGACTTTAGCATCACTACGAGTGAGAAAGTCTCATCGCAGTCAACTCCTTGAACTTTTCACAAACAACTTTGCAACAAGTCGAGCTTTACAAATGGTGACATTTACCATCAGTGTCTGTCTTCATTTTAAAGATCCATTTGTACTCAACGACCTACCGTCCAACGAGCAAGTCTACCAAAGTCTATACTTTGTTATCATACATGGATCCTATCTCGGATTTCATGGCCTCCAACCATTTGTCGGAATCCGGGCCCATCATCGCTTCTCCATAGCTCGTAGGTTCATCGTTGTCCAACAACATGACTTCCAAGACAGGGTTGTCGTACCACTTAGGAGCAGTACACATCCTTGTCGACCTACGAAGTTTCATAGTAACCTGATCCTGAAGCTTCATGATCATCATCATTAACTTCCTCTTCAACTAACGTAGGCTGACCAGAAACATCTTTCTGCGTTGCGCTACTCTCTGGTTGAACAAAGGTTTAACAACCTCATCAAGTTCAATCTTCCTCCCACTCAATTCTTTCGAGAGAAACATTTCCTCGAGAAAGGATCCATTTAAGAAACAAACACTTTGCACTAGGATCTGAGATAAAAGGTTCACCCAACTGCTCTTAGGGTATTCTATGAAGATGCATTTGTCCGCCTTGGGTTCGACCTCATTAGGTGAAAACAATTTCCACACAAGTGTCGCAGCCCCAAATATTAAGAAATGACAGCTTAGGTTTCTATCAAACCATAATTAACACGGTGACATCTCAACAGATTTAGATGATGCCCTATTTAAAGTGAATGTAGTTGTCTCTAATGCATAACCCCAAAATTATAGTAGTAAAACGATAAGAGACATCATAGCATGCACCATATCCAATAGAGCATGACTATGATGTTCTGACACACCATCACACTATGGTGTTCCAGGTGGCGTTAGTTGTGAAACAAATTTCACATTGTCTCAAGTTATATGCCAAACTCGTAACTCAGATATTCACCTCCATGATCATATCGCAGTCATTTTATCTTCTTGTCCCGATGATCTTAAACTTCACTCTGAATTTGCTTGAACCTTTCAAACGATTTAGACTTGTGTTTCATTAAGTAAATATACACTATATCTACTCAAATCATCAGTGAAGGTAAGAAAATAACGATATCCACTGCACGCTAGAAGACTCACTAGATTGCATACATCAACATGTATAATTTCCAATGAATCACTTGCCCGCTCCATCCAACGGGGTCCTTTAGTCATCTTGCCCAAGAGGCATGGTTCGCATGTCTCAACCGATTCGAAATCGAATGAGTCCAAACATCCATCAGCATGGAGTTTCTTCATGCGCTTTATACCAATATGACATTTTGCGGCAGTGCCACAAGTATGTGGTACTATCATTATTCAACTTTCTATCTTTTGACATCAATGTTATGAAAATGTGTATTACTATGATCAAGATTTCAACAAACCATTCTCACTGGGTGCATGACCATTGAAGGTATTATTCATGTAAACAGAATAACCATTATTCTCTAACTTAAATGAATAACCGTATTTGCAATAAACATGATCTAATCATGTCCATGCTCAACGCAAAACACCAAATAACATTTATTTAGGTTCGTCACTAATCCTGAAGGTAGAGAGAGCGTGCGATGTTGATCACATCAACCTTGGAAACATTCCAACACATATCGTCACCTCACCCTTAGCTACTTCTCCGTTTATTCCGTAGCTTTTATTTCGAGTTACTAACATTTAGCAACGGAACCGGTATCCAATACCCAGGTGCTACTAAGAGTACTAGCAAGGTACACATTAATAACTCGTATATAAAATATACTTCTATCGATGTTGCCAGCCTTCTTATCTACCAAGTACCTAGGGTTGTTCCGCTTCAGAGACCGCTCACCTCATAACAGAAGCACTTAGTCTCGGGTTTGAGTTCAACTTTGGGTTGCTTCACTGGAGCAGCAACTGACTTGCTATCCATGAAGTTTCCCTCCTTGCTCTTGCCCTTCTCGAAACTAGTTGTTTGATTAACCATCAACACTTGACGCTCCTTCTTGATTTCTACCTTCGCAGTGTCAAACATCGCGAACAGCTCAGGGATCAACATTTCTTTCCCTGGCATTTTATAGTTCATCACCAAGTTCTAGTAGCTCAGTGACAGTGACTTGGAGAACTACATCAATCACTATCTTATCTCGAAGATCAACTCCCACTCGATTCAAGCGATTCTAGCACCCAAACAGTCTGAGCACATGCTCAACGATTGAGCTATTCTCTTTCATCTTGCAGGCAAAGAATCTTGTTGGAGATCTCATATCTCGCAACACGGGCACGAGCCTGAGATCACAATCTCAGCTCTTAGAACATCTCATATGTTTCGTGACGTTCAAAACGTTTCGGAGCCTCAATTCTAAGCCGTAATGCATGACGCACTAAACTATCAAGTAGTCATCGAAACGTGCCTGTCAGATGTTCACAACATCTACAGACGACGCTAGATGGGGTGGCGCACCGAGCGGTGCATTAAGGACATAAGCCTTCTGTACAGCAATGAGGACAATCCTCAGATCACGGACCCAGTCCGCAATATTGCTACCAACATCTTTCAACTCTATTTCTCTAGGAACATATAAAAATTAAGGGAGCTACAGCGCGAGCTAGTAATCTACAACATAATTTGCAAAGACACTATTAACTATATTCATGATAATGAGTTCAATTAATCATATTACCTAATAACTCCCACTCAAATTGACATCCCTCCGATCATTCGAGTGATACATGATCCAAATTCACCAACTCAAGTCCGATCATCACGTGAGTTGAGGTGCCTGCAATGGTGAACATCATTATGTTGATCATATCTACTATATGACTCATGTTCGACCTTTCGGTCTCTTGTGTTCTGAGGCCATGTATGTACATGCTAGGCTCGTCAAGTTTAACCTGAGTGTTCTGCTTGTGCAACACTGGCTTGCACCAGTTGTATGTGAACGTAGAGTCTATCACACCCGATCATCACATGGTGTCTCAACACGACGAACTTTCGCAATGGTGCACACTCGGGGAGAACACAATTTATCTTGAAATTAAGTGAGGGACCACCTTATAATGCTACCGTCGTCCTAAGCAAAACAAGGTGCATAAAAAGGATTAACATCACATGCAAATCATAAGTGACATGATATGGCCATGAACTTGTGCTTTTGATCTCCATCTAGAAAGCACCGGCATGATCTCCATCGTCACCGGCATGACACCATGATCTCCATCATCTTGATCTCCATCAACGTGTCGCCATCGGGGTTGTCACGCCCTGCATGCTTATACTACTATTGCTACTGTTTAGTGATAAAGTAAAGCATTACATAGCGCTTAATGATTGACACGCAGGTCATACAATAATTAAAGACAACCCTATGGCTCCTGCCGGTTGCCGTATTCATCAACATGCAAGTCATGATAATCTATACATCACATGATCATCTCATACATCACATATATCACATCATGTAATTGGCCATATCATATCACAACATACCCTGCAAAAGCAAGTTAGACGTCCTCTAATTGTTGTTCCATGTTTTACGTGGCTGCTACGGGTATCTAGCAAGAACAATTCTCACCTACGCAAAAACCACAACGGTGATACACTAGTTGCTTTTCAACCTTCTCAAGGACCGCCTTTGTCGAATCCGATACAACAAAAGTGAGAGAAACTGTCACCCGCAAGCCATCTAGGCAACAAGTTGCGTCGAGGGAACCGGTCTCTCGTAAGAGTACGAGTAATGTTGGTCCGGGCCGCTTCATCTCACAATCCAGCTGAACCAAAATACGACCAAGGGAGGAAGCAACCTAAGCATCAACACCCACAAACATTTTGTGTTCTACTCGAGATCTCATCGAACCCTCAACCTAGCTCATGATGCCACTGTTGGGGAACGTCACATGGGAAACAAAAAATTTCCTATGCACACGCAACCCTATCCATGGTGATGAGCATGAGTGGATCTATGTACCCTTGTATATCGCTAAGCGGGAAGCGTTAAGAAACGCGGTTGGTGTAGTCGAACTTCTTTGCGATCCAAATCGCCGAGCGTCCCGCGATCTCATCACGATCCATCCCGCGATCCAATCACGATCCGTCCCGCGAACTCATCGCGATCCGTCCCGCGATCTCATCATGATCCGTCTCACGATCTTGATCATGATCTGTCCCACGAACTCATCACGATCTGTTCCACGATCTCATCACGAACCGTCTCGCGATCTCGATCACGGTCCTTCCGATCTAGCGCC
Source organism: Hordeum marinum (assembly GCA_022496015.1). Classification (NCBI taxonomy): domain Eukaryota; kingdom Viridiplantae; phylum Streptophyta; class Magnoliopsida; order Poales; family Poaceae; genus Hordeum; species Hordeum marinum. The sequence continues at coordinate 2,432,156 of CM039677.1, read as the reverse complement.
GAACGGACGGCACCTCCACGTTCAGCACACGTGCAGCTTGATGACGATCTCCGTCGTCTTGATCCAGCAAGGGAGAGCGGAGAGGTAGAAGAGTTCACCGGCAGCGTGACGGCGCTCCGGTGATGGTGGTGTAGCAATTCCGGCAGGGCTTCGCCTAAGCACTGCAGAAAACCGATCTAGAGGAGCACCGGTGAAACGGGTAGCACGTGGCCGTAAAATCTCGTGCAAAAACCCTCTATTCCACCAATATATATAGGAGGAGAGGAGAGGCTGGCCGCAAGGGCTGGGCCTCTTTGGATTCGGCCGAAGTGGGAAGGTGGAGGAGGACTCTCCTCCTCCACTCCTAGTAGGACTAGGACTCTTCCTTTTTTGCCTTTTTTTCCACCTTTTTCCTTTGGGCTTTTTCTTCCTGGCGTCATGGGCTTTTTGTGGCTGTTCCACCAGCCCACTAAGGGCTGGTTATTATTCTCCCACATACCATGAAGCCTCTTGGGTCGAAATACCCCTCCCGGAGGTCTCCCGGTAGACTACCGGCACTCCCGGTACACTACTGATGAGCCTGAAACTTTTCCAGTGACCAAACTGGGACTTCCTATATATGAATCTTTACCTCCGGACCATTCCGGAGCTCCTCGTGACGTCCGGGATCTCATCCGGGACTCCGAACAACCTTCGGTCACCACCATACATAAGTCTACACTACCAAAACGTCACCGAACCTTAAGTGTGCAGACCCTGCGGGTTCGAGAACTATGTAGACATGACCAAGACACCTCTACGGTCAATAACCAATGGCGGGACCTGGACGTCCACATTGATTCCTACATATTCTACGAAGATCTTCATCGGTCGAACCTCTATGTCGAGGATTCAGTTAATCCCGTATAACGTTCCCTTTGTTCTTCGGTATGTTACTTGTCCGAGATTCGATCGTTGGTATCTCCATACCTAGTTCAACCTCGTTACTGGCAAGTCTCTTTACTCGTTCCGTAATACAAGATCCCGCAACTAACAATTAGTCACATTGCTTGCAAGGCTTATTGTGATGTTGCATTACCGAGTGGGCCCCGAGATACCTCTCCGTCACACGGAGTAACAAATCCCAGTCTCGATCCATGCCAACTCAACAGACACCCTCGGAGATACCTGTAGAGCACATTTATAGTAACCCAGTTACGTTGCGATGTTTGATACACACAAGGAACTCCTCCGATATCCGTGAGTTGCAGGATCTCATGGTCATAGGAACATATACTTGACATGCAGAAAACAATAGCAATAAACTGACGCGATCATATGCTACGTTTGTAGTTTGGGTCTTGTCCATCACATCATTCTCCTAATGATGTGATCCTGTTATCAAATGACATCTCATGTCCATGGCTAGGAAACCTTAACCATCCTTTGATCAACGAGCTAGTCCATTAGAGGCATACTAGGGACATGGTTTTGTCTATGTATCCACACATGCATTTAAGTCTCCGATTAATACAATTATAGCATGGATAATAAACGATTATCATGAACAAGGAAATATGATAATAACTAGTTTATTATTGCCTCTAGGGCATATTTCCAACAATTAGTACTTTGGATCTCAAGGAATTTAATTATGATAGTTGCTCTTTGATTGAATGCATTTCCTTGATGCAATCTATGCTAAACTCTCCACATGCTTATAGTCAAAATAAGGCTTTTACTAAACATATCGTTGATGCTATAATGAAATATCTTGAAGAGAAAATTGAGTTGTAAATATCTATTCCTAGAAAACCTCATGATGAGTGGGAACCTATTATAAAAGTCAAGATTAAAAATTATGAATGCCATGCTTTGTGTGATTTGTGTGCTAGTGTTTCCACAATTCCAAAATCTTTATGTGATGTTCTAGGTTTCAATGAGATTGATGAGTGCTCTCTTAATTTGCATCTTGCGGATTCTACTATTAAGAAACCTATGGGAAGGATTAATGATGTTCTTATTATTGCAAATAGGAAATATGTGCCCGTAGATTTCATTGTGCAAATCGGGAGATCGTTCCGACGTCTTGCCGGAGGGGAATTCATCATCGGTGGCCATTTTCATCAACACCATTGCCTCTCCGATGATGCGTGAGTAGTTCACCTCAGACCTACGGGTCCATAGCTAGTAGCTAGATGGCTTCTTCTCTCTCTTTGATCTTCAATACAAAGTTCTCCATGATCTTCATGGTGATCAATCCGATGTAATCTTCTTGTGCGGTGTGTTTGTTGAGATCCGATGAATTGTGGATTTATGATCAGATTATCTATGAATATTATTTGAGTCTATTCTGAATTATTATATGCATGATTTCATATCCTTGTAATTCTCTTCGAGTTATGGGTTTCGTTTGGCCAACTTGATCTATAGTTCTTGCAATAGGAGAAGTGCTTGGTTTTGGGATCATACCGTGCGGTGACCTCACCTAGTGACAGAAGGGGTAGCAAGGCACGCATCGTGTTGTTGCCATCAAGGGTAAAAAGATGGGGTTTATATCATATTGCATGAATCTATCCCTCTACATCATGTCATCTTGCTTAAAGCGTTACTCCATTTATCATGAACTTAATACACTAGATGCATGCTGGATAGCGGTCGATGTGCGGAGTAATAGTAGTAGATGCAGACAGTATCGGTCTACTTGTCGCGGACGAGATGCCTATATGCATGATCATTGCCTTAGATATCGTCATGACTTTGCGCTATTCTATCAATTGCTCAACAGTAATTTGTTCACCCACCGTACCACTTGCTTTCATGAGAGAAGCCTCTAGTGAACACTATGGCCCCCGGGCCTACTTTACATATTTTATATTCAGATCTAAACACATAAACACTAAAAATACCTTGCTGCAATTTTATTTACTTATTTACATTCATCTACTATAACTATCAGATCGCACTTTACAAACAATCGTGGAGAGATTGACAACCTCTTTATCGCGTTGGGTGCAAGTTTGTTTATGTTTGTGCAGGTTCCTTGTTGCCTCATCTTGTTACTCCTAATGGATTGATACATTGGTTCTCAAACTAAGGGAAATACTTACCGCTACCTTGCTGCATCACCCTTTCCTCTTCAAGGGATATAACCAACGCAAGACAAGAATTCTGCCATCAACTAGCCAACTTTTGGTGACGTTGTGGAGAAGTAGCAGGTATCAATCCAGTAGGAGTATCAAGATGAGGCACCAAGGCACCTGTGCAAAAACAAACAAACTTGCACCCAACGCGATAAAGGGGTTGTCAATCCCTTTACGATTACTTGCAAGGTGAGATCTGATAGTGATAATAGGTAAATATAAATAAATAAGTAAAAGTGCAGCACGGTATTTTTGTATGTAGATCTGAATATATAATGTGTAAAGTAGACCCGGGGGCCATAGTGTTCACTAGAGGCTTCTCTCATGATAACAAGTATTATGGTGGGTGAACAAATTACTGTCGAGCAATTGATAGAATAGCGCAAAGTCATGACGATATCTAAGGCAATGATCATACATATAGGCATCATGTCCGAGACAAGTAGACCGATACTTTCTGCATCTACTACTATTACTCCACACATCGACCGCTATCCAACATGCATCTAGTGTATGAAGTTCATAACAAATGGAGTAACGCTTTAAGCAAGATGACATGATGCAGAGGGACAGATTCATGCAATATGATATAACCCCCGTCTTTTTACCCTTGATGGCAACAACACGATGCGTGCCTCGCTACCCCTTCTGTCACTAGGTGAGGACACCGCATGGTATGAACCCAAAACCAAGCACTTCTCCCATTGCAAGAACTATAGATCAAGTTGGCCAAACGAAACCCATAACTAGAAGAGAATTACACGGATACGAAATCATGCATATAAGAAATCAGAGAAGACTCAAATAATATTCATAGATAATCTGATCATAAATCCACAATTCATCGAATCTCAATAAACACACCGCAAAAGAAGATTACATCGGATAGATCACCATGAAGATCATGGAGAACTTTGTATTGAAGATCAAAGAGAGAGAACAAGCCATCTAGGTACTAGCTATGGACCCGAACGTCTGTGGTGAACTACTCACGCATCATCGGAGAGGCAATGGTGTTGATGAAGATGGCCACCGGTGATAAATTCCCCTCTGACGGGATGCCGGAACGGTCTCCCGATTGGTTTTTGGTGGCTCTGGAGGTTTGCGGTGGCGGAACTTGCGATCTAGGTTTAATTCTGAGGGTTTCCGTATTTATAAGACCGTCTGGCGTCGGGAATAATTAAAGAGGTGCCATGAGGAGGTCATGAGCCCGCTAGCCGCGGCTAGGGGGGCCCGCGCCTCCCAGGCTCGTGACTCCCTCGGGCCGCCTCTTCGGTATCTTTTCCTTCTGCTATTTTTGATATTTTCCGTACAAATCACGGCGAAAGTTTTATTCCGTTTGGACTCCGTTTGATATTCCTATCTGAAAAAGGTCAAAAACACGGAAAAAACAGGAACTGGCACTGGGCACTGAATTAATAAGTTAGTCCCAAAAATAATAGAAAATAGCATATTCATGCATATAAAACATCCAAAGTTGATAATATAATAGCATGGAACAATAAAAAATTATAGATATGTTGGAGACATATCAAGCATCCCCAAGCTTAACTCCTACTCGTCCTCGAGTAGGGAAGTGATAAAGCACGATTTTTTGATGTGGAATGCTACCTAACATATTTGTTCTATGTAACTTCTTTATTGTGGCAAGAATATTCAGATCCATAAGATTCAAAAAAATAGTTTAATATTGACATGAAAACAATAATACTTCAAGTATGATAGCAAAGTAATCTTGAACTTTCGAAATAACAAAACCAAAGAAAGTTATCCCTACAAAATCATATAGTCTGGCTATGCTCCATCATCCCCATAGAATGAATTTAAATCATGTACACCCCCGGTATTGATCAAGTAATTGTTTTCGCACTCTTATTTTTTCAAACTTTTTCAACTCTCGCGCAATACATGAGCATGAGCCATGGATATAGCACTATAGGTGGAATAGAGTGTGCTGGAGGTTGTGAGGCAAAAAGGAGGAGATGGTTACATTGACTAGGCGTATCAATAGGCTATGGAGATGCCCATCAATAGATATCAATGTGAATGAGTAGGGATTGCCATGAAACGGATGCACTAGAGCTATAATAGTGACATGGAAGGATCACCGAAGCTTGCACACCTTTTAGCATCCTTAGGCCTGACAAAACCTTCTGGTTGTATCACATACAACCTTTCCTCAAGTAAACCATTAAGGAAACGATGTTTTGACATCCATCTGCCAGATTTCATAATTGAAAACACAGCAACTGCTAACATAATTCCAACAGACTTTTAGCATCGCTACGAGTGAGAAAGTCTCATCGTAGTCAACTCCTTGAACTTGTCACAAACATCTTTGCAACAAGTCGAGCTTTACAAATAGTGACATTCACCATCAGTGTTTGTCTTCATTTTAAAGATCCATTTGTACTCAACGACCTGCCGTCCAACGAGCAAGTCTACCAAAGTCTACACTTGGTTTTAATACATGGATCCTACCTCGGATTTCATGGCCTCCAACCATTTGTCGGAATCAGGGCCCATCATCGCTTCTCCATAGCTCGTAGGTTCATCATTGTCCAACAACATGACCTCCAAGACAGAGTTGTCGTACCGCTCAGGAGCAGTACACATCCTTGTCGACCTACGAAGTTCGATAGTAACTTGATCCTGAAGCTTCATGATCATCATCATTAACTTCCTCTTCAACTAACGTAGGCTTCACAGAAACATCTTTCTGCGCTGCGCTACTCTCTGGTTGAACAAAGGTTTAACAACCTCATCAAGTTCTATCTTCCTCCCACTCAATTCTTTTGAGAGAAACTTTTTCTCGAGAAAGGACCCAGTTCTAGCAACAAACACTTTGCACTCGGATCTGAGATAGAAGGCATACCCATCTGTTCTTAGGGTATTCTATGAAGATACATTTGTCCGCTTCGGGTTCTAGCTTATTATGTGAAAACATTTTCCACACAAGCATCGCAGCCCCAAACATTAAGAAATGACAGCTTAGGTTTCTATCAAACCATAATTCACACGGTGTCATCTCAACGGATTTAGATGATGCCCTATTTAAAGTGAATGTAGTTGTCTCTAATGCATAACCCCAAAAATTATAGTAGTAAAACGATAAGAGACATCACAGTATGCACTATATCAATAGAGCATGACTATGATGTTCGGACACACCATCACAGCATAGTGTTCCAGGTGGCGTTCGTTGTGAAACAAATTTCACGTTGTCTTAAGTTGTATGCCAAACTCCTAACTCAGATATTCACCTCCACGATCATATCGCGGTCATTTTTATCTTCTTGTCACGATGATCTTTAAACTTCACTCTGAATTTGCTTGAACCTTTCAAACGATTCAGACTTGTGTTTCATTAAGTAAATATACACTATATCTACTCAAATCATCAGTGAAGGTAAGAAAATAACGATATCCACTGCACGCTACAAGACTCACTAGATTGCATACATCAACATGTATCATTTCCAATGAATCACTTGCCCGCTCCATCCAACGGGGTCCTTTAGTCATCTTGCCCAAGAGGCATGGTTCGCATGTCTCAACCGATTCGAAATCGATGAGTCCAAATATCCATCAGCATGGAGTTTCTACATGCGCTTTATACCAATATGACATTTAGCGGCAGTGCCACAAGTATGTGGTACTATCATTATTAACTTTGTATCTTTTGACATCAATGTTATGAACATGTGTACTACTACGATCAAGATTTCAACAAACCATTCTCACTTGGTGCATGACCATTGAAGGTATTATTCATGTAACCAGAATAACTATTATTCTCTGACTTAAATGAATAACCGTATTGCAACAAACATGATTTAATCATGTTCATGCTCAACGCAAAACACCAAATAACATTTATTTAGGTTCGTCACTAATCCTGAAGGTAGAGAGAGCGTGCGATGTTGATCACATCAACCTTGGAAACATTTCCAACACACATCGTCACCTCACCCTTAGCTAGTTCTCCGTTTATTCCGTAGCTTTTATTTCGAGTTACTAACATTTAGCAACCGAACCGGTATCCAATACTCAGGTGCTACTAGGAGTACTAGCAAGGTACACATCAATAACTCGTATATCAAATATACTTCTGTCGATGTTGCCAGCCTTCTTATCTACCAAGTATCTAGGGTTGTTCCGCTTCAGCGACCTCTCACCTCATAATAGAAGCACTTAGTCTCGGGTTTCAGTTCAACTTTGGGTTGCTTCACTGGAGCAGCAACTGACTTGCTATCCATGAAGTTTCCCTCCTTGCTCTTGCCCTTTTCGAAACTAGTGGTTTGATTAACCATCAACACTTGACGCTCCTTCTTGATTTCTACCTTCGCGGTGTCAAACATCGCGAACAGCTCAGGGATCAATACTTCTATCCCTGGTGTATTATAGTTCATCACTAAGTTCTAGTAGCTTTAGTGACAGTGACTTGGAGAACTATATCAATCACTATCTTATCTGGAAGATCAACTCCCACTTGATTCAAGCGATTGTAGTACCCAGACAATCTGAGTACATGCTCAACGATTGAGCTATTCTCCTTCATCTTACAAGCAAAGAATCTTGTTGGAGATCTCATATCTCGCAACAAAGGCACGAGCCTAAGATCACAATCTCTGCTCCTAGAACATCTCATATGTTCCGTGACGTTCAAAACGTTTTGGAGCCTCAATTCTAAGCCGTAATGCATGACGCACTAAACTATCAAGTAGTCATCGAAACGTGCCTGTTAGATGTTCACAACATCTATAGACGACGCTAGAGGGGGTGGCGCACCGAGCGGTGCATTAAGGACATAAGCCTTCTGTGCAGCAATGAGGACAATCCTCAGATCACGGACCCAGTCCACAATTTTGCTACCAACATCTTTCAATTCTATTTCTCTAGGAACATATAAAAACACACGGGAGCTACAGCGCGAGCTAGTAATCTACAACATCATTTGCAAAGACACTTTGACTATGTTCATGATAATGAGTTCAATTAATCATATTACTTAAGAACTCCCACTCAAATTGACATCCCTCTGATCATTCGAGTGATACATGATCCAAATTCACCAACTCAAGTCCGATCATCACGTGAGTTGAGGTGGCTGCAATGGTGAACATCATTATGTTGATCATATCTACTATATGACTCATGTTCGACCTTTCGGTCTCTCGTGTTCCGAGGCCATGTCTGTACATGCTAGGCTCGTCAAGTTTAACCCGAGTGTTCTGCGCGTGCAAATCTGGCTTGCACCCGGGTAGCAAAAACTAATGCAAGCATAAGAGAGAAGAGTGGGCGATATCGGAATGATCAATGAGGGTTTGCTTGCCTTGCTTCTCTGCTGCAAAGACCTGCTCGTCAGCGGCGTAGTCGTACCCAGTAGCAACGTCGGTCTCGGTGTCTACCGGTAAGAAGAGGGGGAAGAAACAATAAATATAAGCAGACAAAAGCATCATGGTGCATGATATGACAATAAGCAGAGCTAGGCATGCACTAACGCAGAATTACACATCGCAGACGGATCGAAAGAATATCTGACGATATTTTCCAGGTCTCTGGCTATTACCGGACAAACGAAACGGGGAGGAAAGTTTCATGTTCGCTATGATAGGAGTGTGTGATAGACGAACGGACTGCGTATTCAGATTCCTCGAATTTGTTTGGTCAACTTTCATTTATAAAACTTTTACATCTGACTTACGGTTTATTTTATACTAATTTCTAAATTTTTAAGAGATTTTTCTGAATTTCCTAAATATTTTTTATCCGAAAATAGCTCTATGATGTCAGCATGGGGTCGGTAGTCCACGGCATTGACTGTGAAACTGACCAGTGGAACCAATATGTCAATGACTTGGGCATTATTAGTTTAGTTAATTTGTTTAAACTAACAGTGGGGCCCGCCTGTCATAGAAACACACTTTACAAGTTTATTTAAAATGGTTAATTATATGGGGATGGCCCACATGTCATTGACTGATATCTAATTAGCAGAATTAATTAACCAATTAATCTTAAAGAATCTAATTAACTAATTAACTATTTAACTAATTATTTAACTATTTTTTTAAACATCCTCCTTTTCTAAACGTTTTAAGGGGGGCTGGGCCCCTACCGTCAGTGGCTATGGGAGGTGGCCCCACTTGGCAGTGGCCAAGGGCCACTCCACACCCGCAAGGTGGCACGGCCATGGCCAGGAGGCCGTGTGGCCCAGCGGGGAACGGCGGTGGCCGGCGGCCGGAGGCAGGGCGGCGGCTGCCCAGACCAGCAGGCCGCACAGGCAGCGGGGGACGGCAGCGGGCCGGCGCGGCAGGGCAAACACACGGTGGCGGGCGTGCACGCGCGTGAGGGGGGGAAGGTAGAGCGGGGGCCGGTGCGCGGCGGTGCCGGCGCGGAGGGTCGGGGCCTGAAGGGGAAAAGGAGGACGGGGATGGCCTCACAGCTCCTGTAGGGGGAGGGCAGCGACGTGGAGAGGGGGGGTGGCGACGCGGTCCGGTGGAGGAGGGCCGGCGGGAAGGCGTCGGTGGAGCGGGGCGGCGAGGGAACGGCGCCGGTGGGGGGGAGAAGCGTGGGGAGCGGGTCGGGCGCTGGGTCGGGCTGCCCCCGATCTAGACCGTCTGGGGGGAGCGAGAGGTGGGAGAAGTGGGTGGTCGAGGGAGAGGGGGAGTCGAGTGGATAAGGCAGGGGGGCGGCTGTCGGTGGCCGGTTGGGGCCGGCCCAGTGGGGGATGAGGGGGGGGGGGGCAACATAAAAAGTTTGGAGGCATTTAGAATAGTTTGGAGATTTTTCATAAATCCAAAGGCATTTATTTATATGTTTTGACCTCTGTTTTAATTGTTTTGAGGCAACAAAATACATGATAAGAAGTTGGTTAAATTTTTAGAATCTCGTAGGAAAAAATTGAGACTTCTGCATGATTTTTATTTACCCATTTGCACAAATTAACTAATCCACTTTTCAAATGGTTTTTGAAGTGCATAAGAATTGAACCAGAGTTCGTTTCCAACAGTTATCATTTGATTAGCAAAAGGATCAACCTAATCCTCAGATTACTGTAGCTTAATCACATAGCTTACTGTAGCACCAAATCCAGGGTGTTACAGTGGATTTTTATCTCCCATGAACTTTTCTTGGTAATTAGAGCCGTTTCAGGGGTGAAACAAGAGGAATCAAGAGCTGATTTTGGTGTGTATTAAGGAAACGTCCTTGAAATTACCTCAAACAGAATAGTGCTCAACATGAAAGGCACGCCATCGAGGCAACCAACTTTGATGTTTGGATCATTTTATCTATATATTTATTTGATACCTAATTACAACCTAATCACCTAGCTTTATAGCGCAACTTAGTTGTAGGATAGGAAATACTTAAACTCACTCAAAATGCCAAGGGAAGAACTAAAACATACTTTTAATTAACTCAGCTAGATTCGGCAAACAAGATAGATGTTCTTGTGGTTCGATGACTCAATGACATGATGTTCTTAGTTCATGACGAATTGCTCATCCACGAGCTTGAAAGAGTAATATTCTGCTCCAGAAGCTTGAAGAACTGATAATTATTTCAAGTCGATAGGTCAACTCCTCTTAAGAAGCATTTACCCAACAAGCATAAAGGGAAATGTTCGAGTAGCTCGCCTCCTCCCCGTCCTGCCATCTCCTTCCCCTCCCTATGCGAGTCTCTAATCATCTTTCTTCACCAGTACACATGAGTAAGAGCAAGGTTAATAGCACAGCCGGCTGCTAGTTATAAACCATTACCACATCACTTAAAGCCTTCACCAATAAAATAGGCTGGCTCTTAGGTTGGCTGCAAAGCTGATTGTAATAAATACTTGAACACTTAATACTTGAACCCATAGTGATCCAATGTAGCTTGCATATTTGTGGCCATCTCAATCAGCATAAATATATGTCATTCACGCCAAATTAATAAGCAAGCATCAAACAAATGTACACATGACCATGACAACACACTTAAACATTACTTAAGTCTTCATAGGGAAGCATTAACCAACCATAAAAAAACTGGCACCACCGGCATTTGCCATTAATTTTGATCTGGACAATGATAATCAACAAACTAATGGCACATAGCTCCATGACATGACACTTGAACATTACATGAGTCTTCATAAGAAAGCATAAACCAAACATAGGTAAGATCTCTCGCAAACCACCCATTAATTTAGATCTTGACGACGATAGGTTGAAACTTCAAACAGAAAGGGACATCTAATCCATTTGCACCAACCTCCAGCCAATGTATGAAGAAAGGAAACAAACAAAGATGGTAAATTTGGATCCTGAACATTATAGTAGATAATTCATGAATGAAAAGAATAAATTAGGATTAGAGAATGTTCACCTGTAAGTAGAACCTGCAACAATCACCACATCATAGCATAGTCCTGGAATAAAATACACGTAAGATATCATGTTGATACTCAATGCTACAGGAAGAGAAAAAAAATAGTAAATGCAAATATCAATATCCCACCGTGACTAATTGTGATGATTATTTCGAGACCTACGCCAAATATGCTCAACCAAATCATTTTTTAGCTGGGTATGTTGTGGACAAGCACGGATAGTAGCTTTCCTACGCAGTACATCAGCAAAACAAATATTACCACCAACATTCACTTCAGGAGGTAGAGCAAATGAAGCACATGGAATCTCATTCAAGTCAATATGAACGTTAACTCTCTCTCTCATCTTTGACTATCATATTATGGAGAATCACACATGCTCGCATGATCCTTCCAACACTCTTTTCTCTGCCATAGTCGTGCAGGACGGCAAACAATGGTAAAGTGGGACTGCAATACCCCAAAAGCACGCTCCACATCTTTCCTTGCCCCTTCTTGGTGCTTGGCAAATAACTTATGTTTCTCTGTTTGGGGAAGTGGTATGGTCTTCATGAAGGCAGCCCACTCTGGGTATATACCATCAGCAAGGTAGTAACCCGTGCTATACTCACTTCCATTGACTGAAAACTGAACTTGAGGGGCTTCTCCTTTTAAGGCATCAAAAAACAATGGGGACTGGTTGAGCACATTAAGATCATTGTTTTTCCCAGAAATTCCAAAGAAAGCATGCCAAATACGAAGGTCCTGGGAAGCAACGGCTTTAGGATCATTGTTGGTGCTCCATAATCGCCGCGGGTGAATTGCCCCCTCCATGCTAAAGGACAGCTCTCCCATCGCCAGTGCATGCAATCAATACTTCCTAACATCCCTGGAAAACCACGAGACTCGTTAACCTGAAGCAAACACTCAGTATCCTCTCGTGTGGGGCGTCGCAAGTATTCCCCACTGAACACCTCAATCACCCCACGTGCAAACATGTCCATACACTCTAATGCAGTGGACTTCCCAATCTTCAAGTACTCATCAAGGGCATCTGCAGGGTTGCCATACGCTAGCATGCGCATGGCTGCAGTACACTTCTGCAATGGTGAGAGTCCTATTCGACCAGAACAATCTGCCCTATAAGTGAAATAGGGAGACCACTGACCAAGGGCATTCACAATGCGTAGGAAGAGGTGTTTATTCTTGCGAAACCTTGTACGAAACATACTCTCGAGGTAGAGTGGTTCAGCAGCAAAGTAGTCCTCCACCAAACGTTCATGAGCACCTCCATGATCCCTTCGAATGATCTTCCTTGGACCACTTCATCGCTGAGATGATCATGAAGACCAACATGGATACCAACATAAAAAAAAAGCTTACCAATCTAAGATCTTCCACTTTTGTCCACAGCAAGCGCTTTTCAGATCATACAAACACACACAGACTAATTATCACATTATAATGAGCTAAGTGCTACAATCTTCTTACAGAAGAATCTTGGAAATCATGAGAGATTCACATAACCCAGGGAAAGTGCTACAATTTTAAGATGCCCAGTTGTCTTTTGGGACAAAGATTTTGCTTTGTCATCATGTAACTGCACTAAAATTTATATATAACCCAGGAACCAAAGTGCGAATGATTAATAGTAGTTTAGTACACTACTAACTTGCTTTCATTTGTAGTTTTCAAGATTGATTCGACAACATTCATTAGAGAAAGTTCTGAATGTTCAGAGTTTCAGATAAGATGTGTACACTTTTTTTCTTTCTGTTTTTGTCATATTTATTTTTAAATTACAAAAGCTAAGCATCATATAAAATTCATATGGATTCATATAATACAAAAACGCATAGCTGCATATCATACAATAATTTGACAGTTTGAGACCAACAAGGACCATCTGCATGTTCAGATAAGCAGGGAAACTAATTTAACACATAGCAGACTAGCATTGCATGACAGTACTAACTAACCAGAGATGCATAAAGAGGTGAACAAATGTATCATATAAAAGGCCGTACTAGTAAACAAACACATACCATGCTTCATCCAGATTCGTGTACCACAAGGGGCCTTGCGTCTGGGGTGTCAGGATGGTGCAAAGACCGCCGCTGCCTTTGGTGGCCGTGGAGGAATCGAGGAACCTAGTCTAGGCTGGGGTGGTGGAGGGAAGAGGGGAGGTGCCGGCAGCTAGACGAGGTGCGGCGCCGATGGTGGGACAAGGTGAGGCGCCAGCGGTTGGAGGACGTGTGGCGCTGATGGCGGGACGAGCTGCGGCACCGACGACGGAACGAACTGAGGCAACGACGGTAGGACAAGGTGAGGTGCCGGCACACGCGTCCTTTTGGACTACTAACCCATCTCGTTGATGCGGCGCTGGTGGCTGTTTTAGGGTTCGGGAGTATTGGCGATTTGGGGGAAGATGGAGGCTTTAAGGCTTGGATTTGGCGCGCACTAAGCGATTTGGAGCAAGGCAAGAATGGATTTCGCGCGCGGAGGTGGAAGGAGAAGCGCACGAGGCAAGCGAGACGCAGGGGATCGGAAGCGGAGGCGCTAGCGCTCGCATCAGGCTGCAAGCGGGCTGAAGGTTCTCGCATTCTGTGTCTTAGCCCGGCGATTCATGAACAGCCCGTTCCTTCTCTCTCCTTTGTTTTTTCTGTCCAACTCAGATTTTTGCTGATGTGAACTCCGTTACAGGCTTACAGCCTGCTGAATAGGATTATTGTACTTGCTCTAAGGATGCGCCCGAGTAGGCAACAATCATTAGTGAAAAGTACCAGAAACGCGACTTCGGGGATTCTACAGTTGCAAGAGATTTGCGCCCCCAAACTGCGGGATCGCCTGATCATATAATATCCCTCGAAGATAGGTACTAAATTACCGGCCGGAGACTGCCAATATAAGGGCAATACTGACCCCTGCCAATGGGCAGAAGGTACTTTGGTACACATACTTTATATGCAATAATATGTTGTTTTATATTATTTTTTGAGACTAACCTATTAACCTAGTGCCCAGTGTTAATTCCTGTTTTTTTGCGTATTTTTGATTTTTGCGAAAAAACAATATCAAACGGAGTCCAAACACGATGAAACTTTTTGATGATTTTTTCTAGAGAATTTTAGGACCACGAAGCTTCGGGAGGAGGCCAGAAGATGTACGAAGGGGCGACAAGCCCTGAGGGCACCCCTTGGGGGGTAGGGCGCGCATCATGAGCTTGCGCCCCCCTCATGTCTTCCCCTGACCTAATTTCACTTTTATAATTTCTGAAATATTCCAAAAACCCCCAAAACAGAGAAGAAACAAATTTTCTGCAGCCGCAAGTCTTTGTTCCACCGTGATCCCATCTGGAGACCTTTTCCGGTGTTTTGCCAGCGGGGGAATCGATCATGGAGGACGTCTACATCAACCTTGTTGTCTTTATGATGATGTGTGAGTAGTCCATCACAGACTTACGGGTCCATAACTAGTACCTAGATGCCTTTATCTCTCTTTGATCTTCAATAACATGTTCATCACACGATGTAATCTTCTTTTGCGGTGTGTTTGTTGGGATCTGATGAATTGTGGGTTTATGATCAAATTATTCATTGAAAGTAATTGAGTCTTTTTCTGAATTCTATTATGCATGATTATTATAGCTTGGTATTTCTCTCCGATCCATCGTTTGGTTTGGTTAACTAGATTGATTTATCTTCAGTGGAAGTGGTGTATTGTAATGGGTTCAATCTTGCAGTGCTTTATATACCAGTGACAGGAAGGGACAAGACATGTATTTTTATTGTTGTCATTAAGGATAAAACGGGGTCTGAACATGTTTCTTGTCTTACTTTGTCTACATCATGTCATCTTACTTCAAGCATTACTTTGTTTGTCATGAACTTAATACCTAGAGAGGCAAGCATAGAAGCGCTCTCAAAATGGAGTAATAGTAGTAGATGCAGGATTGTTTTGGTCTACTTGTTTATGGAGGTGATGACTACATGCATGATCATTGTCGTGAATAACATGTCATAACTATGTGTTATTTTGTCAATTACCCAACAATAATTTGTTTACCCACCATATTCTATGTTCAAGAGAGAAGTCTCTAGCGAAAACTATGCCCCCCGGGTCTACCTAGACATAAATACTAAAACAACAAAAATACCTAGCTGCCTTTTATTATTTGCATGTACTTTTTATATTTATATTATCTCTATATTAATTTCAATCCTTGTAAGTAACGAGTTTAAGGGGCTTGACAACCCTTTTACTCGCGTTGGGTGCAAGTGTTTGGTTTTGTGTGTGTAGGTGCTGCAGAAGGGAGTTTGCGTGAGTCTCATGTTTGTTCGATAACCTCGATTCTCACTGAAGGAAGTACTTATCTCTATTATACTGCATCACCCCTCCTCTTCGGGAGAAAACTCAACCTAGCTTACAAATAGCAAGTACCAAGGAAAATCTAAGCCCCCACGTACAAAGCTTAGAAATGGTGTTGAAAAGGTTGGTCGACCAGTCTCCATAAGAGTGATGAAATCGAAATTTTGCTCTTTAGAAGTTTTCGAAAGAAATTGTATTTTAGCAAAGCCCCGAAGACCCCTACTATCCTAGAAAATTCCTCTCATTCGTCGTAAAATTTCTTTTTAAACTTTAGACACACACTATGACGCAACGTACAGAGGTCAAATTCCCTCTTGGTACACTTACGATGAATTTTGATCTCGATAACCTATTCTATAAAATCCATACGATTTTCTAGAAAACTTGTCTCCTCTAGGACCAAGTCCTCGCACAAATTTTGAATTAAAGGAATCGAAAGCCCGTGAGGATCGCCATCCTCAATGGGAGGTTCAGCGGCCTTTTTTTTAACATCACAGCAACTCTATCTGTCTCCAAGTCCAAAAACGCATCCACTGAGGAGGCAACTTCATGACCATTGCTACCCAAAGAAACCCCGAGTCTAGAAGCTTTGTGGATAATATCATCTTAGGAAAATGAAAGAATTAAATTATTTTTGTTGAGATTCATAGCCGAAGAAGTCTCAATGTCATGGAGCTTGACGGCTCGCATAGCCCGGCCCATCGGGAGGTCATCAACGTCCGGTTGCGCTTGAATCCAAGCACTCGAGTGGTCAACCAAAGAAGGTCTGGCGATGCCACCAAAAGTCGTCACCTCCCCATCAGAAGGCAACGGAGACACCGCCATATGCGGCAACCCAATAGTCGACGACGGCCATGGTAAAATCGAAGGACAACAAGAATGCCCCGCAAGACCATTGGTAACACCACTAACAGTGTTACTACCAGAAGGTATCATCCCAGCCGGCCGTTGTGAGTAAGCCGGTCTTATTTCAAATTCTGAATCTGTATGGTGTCTCAATTTAAATTATGCTTATTTGCATCTTTATTGATAACTTGCGGTGATGTTTTTTGCGCTCGATATCGAGTGCTTAAATTCTGTTGTAGATTGATGCCTTTGACATTATGGCCATGAATTATATTGGCTAGCGGTGAAATCTGTTCTGTAGTGTATGTGGAAGCACTTGGTGGGTGTGACTCGGTATTAAGAGCTTGAGTTGTACTCCCTCCGTCCGGAAATACTTGTCCTAAAAGTGGATGTATCTAGATTTATTTTAGTTATGGATACATTCATTTTATTCATCTCTAGGACAAGTATTTCCGGACGGAGGGTATCCAACAACCAAACGCCGGAAAGTAAACTGATATCCTCGTTGGTAGGAAAAATAAATTAAATTGCACATGAACCAAACAATTCCTTGGGGTTTTTCTTTTGACGGGAAACAACTCCTTAGGTTTACAAGATTGCACTAAGTTAAAGTCTACATGGTACAAACGAGTGTCCATGGGTCACAGTCTACATGATACAAACGAGTGTGCATGGGGCACCAAGTTGAACTCTACGACCTGATACAAACGAGTGTGCATGGGGCACCAAGTTGAACTCTTATCACCTGATACAAACGAGTGTGCATGGGGCACCAAGTTGAACTCTACGACCTGATACAAACGAGTGTGCATGGGGCACCAAGTTGAACTCTTATCACCTGATACAAAGGATGCAAGACAGCTGCATGAGGTAGCTAGGATCGCTTCCCTTTCTTCCTCCTCTTCTCCTCTCTCTCCCTCTCCTCCTCTCTCTCTTTCTCCTTCCTCCTCCTCCTCTCTCTCTTCTTATCTCTCTCCCTCTGCTCCTTCTCCTCCCTCCTCTGCTTCCTCTCCTTCTTCCGCTTGGCTGCGGCAGAATCCTTCTCTTGAGAGGAGTCTGAAACGGGCGAATCTGTCGATGACGACCGCGAGTTTCGACGTGGCATTTCGTTCACCACCGTGATATCATCGATGTCTAGGGCGACTCCTGTTTCCAATGAAAAGTCAGGGCCAACGGGTTAACAAATGAGGGAACAAATAAGTAAACATTGAGAAGGTGCGCATGCAATTCCAAAACAGATAGATAAGCAGTCAGTGAGAAGGTGCGCATGCAGATCCGAAATGACATATATATAAACTCACAATCCCAAACGAACAAAACCCTTACAAGCCTAGTATACAGCTTACAGTTGCCCAAGAACTTATATGAGCACAAGAATGCTAACCGAAACTATCTTCCGATTCACCGGATGATACTTCTGGGGGCGCCATCGTCCGGCCAAGCTCTCTCTCTCTCTCTCTCGGGTCGATGGGGTTGGATGCTCCATGGAGACAAAGGAGGCATTTTATAGTCTCACGTGGACCGATTGATGGGTGTGTGTACTACTGTTGAGCTTGCGGCACGTTCTTCCCTGCCGCAATGTGCAGGAAAACAAAGCGAAGGACAAAAGTAGAGGACGAGCTGATATGATGTCAGTCAGATCAACTTCAAAGCTAGCAGAACTGTAGTACACCGCACAAGCTCTTCGGCTACTTCCTTCACCGATCTGCACCATAGCATCATACTCTGTATATGTTATAAGTTGGAAGCAGTTTTCGTTTTTATATAGGACAACCTTTTTCTTCCAGGGAATTAAGGACCTATATATACTAGCTGTGAAATGTCCGGCTTCACATTCTTGCTTCTCTCCTTTAGTACACCCAAACCTTTATAAAAGTTATACATATACATAGTTTCTTTTGAATGTTATACATACACATATATAGTAGATGGAAATTCCTACCATCTAACGTAAAACAAATCTCTGCGTAAAAAACAATTAATTTAATAACAGGAAAACAAAACTGCTTTGTCAGTCATTTGCATCGTCATAGTCCTAAGATGTGTGCAATAACATAGAATACTGAATGTGTACAAGTGTGTTTCCAGTGTGACGACTTGTGCTTTCTTCAATTTGTTTCACGGGTGTAAAAATCCACATGCGTGCCGCAGCAGCAGCTCAGCAGGCGGAGGGTTATTGCGGCTGTGGGTGTGTTGTGCCAATCTCCTGTGCAGATGGTACAAGGCAGCTGCAAAGGCATTGCGTGTGGAAGTCAAATAAAGATCGTAGCCAGTCGTCCGGGACCGCGAAATCAAAGATGGTAGGCAGTCGTCGGGATCGCGTGCAGTAATGGGCAAAAGCTTTTTGCATCTGCTCATCTGATAGCACACGTGATGTGGGCAAAGCTCTGATTTTGTCTTTCAACCTCTTCTGGGCTTCAAGTTGTTGCAACACTAGCCATCCATGCATGCAGAAGAAAACAAAATTAAGTCTTCCAAGAAAAATGAACATCATGTAATAGTGTTAATCATGGCTGACAAAGCAACATAATGCACTATCTAAGAGTGATTCCTCTAAAGTATAGTTTCTGTCCCAACAAAAAAGTGCATGCAGAAATAGAATGGGCTCAAGGGGGCCCTACGTACCAAACTCTTCTGCTACTATAACATACTCCAGCGTTTGAGAATTTGAAATAAAAGATCCCCAACTAGGACTTGGGGTTATGAGTTAAGACATCACACGACATTGTTGTGAGCATATTTTATACTATATCATGGCTACGGATGACCAGGGTTTCTAACAAAAAGGATATGGATCAGCTTCTACCCAGTTTCGCAGTGCTTGCTACTAGGTCTATACAGGAATTTTTTTCAAAAGTAGTACGGATTTTGAAGCAAATTTGAAAACAGATGCACGATTTGGATAAATATCAGTTGTAGTACCTTGTTGGTCAGCAGCAGGCCGACCGGGGACCTTTTGGCCTGGGGTAGGCCGAAAGGCTCTTGTCGGCCAATCAGTGGCCAGGAGGGAAGCCTGTCGGCCTGGGGTTGGCCGAAAGGTACCTGACGGCCAGGGGTAGGCCGACTGGTCCCTGGCTAAGCCCCAGCCTCTTTTCTTCCTCCTCCGACCAGTCATTTCACCCTCACCATTCCCCTCTTCCATTATCACTCTCGTTGCTCTCCTGTGGTTCCACCGACTCCCCGATCTCCTCGCTGGAACACCCTTTCTTTTATCGTACCCGCTTAATCAATAGATCAGGACGGTCTCCACCGGCGCACGGTAATTTTTTCTTGCTTACAACTCAATCGAAGGAGAACTTTCAAGTCGGTAGTGGATTTAGTTCATATTTGTCAGTGTTCGTCTGCATGTAATGGCTTGCCCATTTTGCCGAGCTCCAGGTGGTCCTTGTGCTGCCGTTGATTCCGGTTCTTCTGTATTTACTGTTGTGCTGGATCGTCGATGTGCAAGACGTGTTGTAAGATTCTCTGTCTTCATGATCTGATTGTGGCATATTCGAATGCCTTTGTTTATAAGTTTATGATCCTTGCTTCCATTCTTGTTGTAGTATGTTCCATGCAGTGTTAGATCACATCTTGCTCGGTACATTGAAGAGTGCAGAGCTTTAGCTATTCAGAGAGGTGACACAGATATTGATCTTGCTCTGCACAACAGTGAGGGTAACTTATACCATGTTATATTTACACATGGTAGGATGAGCAGTAAATTCCATGGTCCTTCGTGGGAGGAACTCGTAAATGATTATGGTCTACCCCACAGTGACATGATGACTGTTATGCTTGAGTACTATGGAACTTATATTAGTGTCGAATTCCACCGGGATGGTGTTATGTTGTTTCCTTTACCCCATGTTGGTGAGATTTATGTTTGACTAATTTTCAGATTTGATTCAGCTTATACTTTTTGCGGTTCATCTTAGTCATTGAAATCATTTTTTTGTAGCTCTTGAGGATCTGAGTGAAACTCAGAGGGAACTTGTTGACAGCTGTTTTTATAGTCGTGGTGTCACTCTGAATTATCATCAAATGTATGTCATGTCACGGCAGCTCTTTGATGACAACTACATACTGTGTACTCCTTTCGTTCATAGGATGGATCGCATGAATGTTATTTCCCAACATATGGTAAGCTTTGGTTTATGTTTTTTATTATTTGTTTGTTATTTGCTGGTTCATAAGATGGATCATATAACTTGCTTGTTTCTGTCAGGTTATTCCTACCATGGTTGTGAGGAGTTTGATGGAATTTGTGGCTATTCCTAGGACTGGTTCTTTACTTCTTGAAATTACTTTGGATTCAGAAGATGATGATATATTTGTGAGCATTCCTTGTTCCTACTTCATTGGCTTGGATAATCGAATGGTTTTGAAGAAGGAAGGTTTCGAAAATTTTCTGCTGGCATCATCTATCGAAGTCAACAATTTGATGCTGATAACATTCAAACAGCGTGAACAGGAGCTAGCTATTGTTTTCAGCTATCTGCCACAGTGAGAAAGAAAGAAAGGTCTCGTGCAGCACAAGCAGCAGAAGAAGCTGGAGATGGAGAAGGAAAATATCCACGTTGGACTCAGTAGATTTATATTCTTGTAACTCAAGCAAGTTGTATCTTAATTTCAGTAGGTTGTATCTTAATTTCAGCAAGCCGTATTATTGCCGTTTTTATTTGCCGTCATAATGTGACGCCACAATAGTCCCACCAATCTTCGGCAGTACTTTCCTTCCCGCCAATTTATCCCGCCATTATACCCGCCATTTTCTCCCGCCATTCTCTCCCGCCATTCTGTCTCCCGCCATTCTGTCCCGCCCGATTTCCCGCCATTGCGGTTGTCATCTGCCTATAAAAGGAGGCATTGTATGTGCCTTCCTCCATCAGCCACGAAAACTCGAAAAACACAGCGCGGTAGTCATTATGAGTTTGCCTTCTTCGGATCAAAGCATTAGGCCTAGCAAATGGAAGAGTGCGAAGTTGCCTCAGGGGGTTGAAGCAGTTCGTTGTTGGTGCGGTGATCTCTGCAAGGTGAAGGAGGTGACGGATTTTTCAGATTGGTTGGGAATGAAGTTTTTCATGTGCGCTAATTATGAGGAAGATCCACCCGTTGGTCTTTCGCCGTACATCACGCCTCCAGTAAGTTTCAGTCATACAGAATAAACACGTTGTTCATACTGTGTTGATTTGATTTGTTATATTTCTGTTTCTTTTGTAGTCTCCTCCGCCCCTATGCCAGTACTATCGTTGGATAGACACGAAAATGCCGGACTGGGCGGTGACTGAGATTCGTGAAAGAAGTCGTCGAGCATGGGCAAGTTTGGACGTGGAGGAGCGCCGCGCGAAGGCGGCAGCAGAGGAGAAAGCAGAGCAGGAGAGAGCTTGGCAAGAGCACTGTGTGGAGCAGAGGGCTTTTCTTGCTGAGATGAAGAAGAAAAACCAAGAAGACCAACTTCGACTGGTGGAGGTCTACCGGCAGTGAGATGAGGCCCGTGAAGCTGAGAGGCAGAGAAAGAAAGAAAGGGCTCGTGCAGCCCAGGCAGCACAAGAAGCTGGAGATGGAAAAGGAAAATATTCATGTTGGACCCAGTAGATTTAGATTGCAGTAACTCAATTTCAGCAAGTTGTATCTTAATTTCAGCAAGTTGTATCTTAATTTCAGCAAGATGTATCTTAATTTCAGCCGGTTCCCCTCCCGCCACTTCGTCTCCCGCCAGTTTCTTTCCCGTCGGTTCCTCTCCCGCCACTTCCTCTCCCGCTATTTTCTCTCCCGCCAGTTCCTCTCCCGCCACTTCGTTCCCGCCATTGTCTTTCCCGCCAGTTTCTCTCCCACCACTTTGTCTCCTGCCTATATAAGCACATTCACAATAAGGAGGGTGAGCAGGCCCTTCCTTTCCCTGTCGCTCCCGCATCCTTCCTTCCGCTCTCACCATTCTTTCATGGAGATGTCTCATCCTCCTCATCCTCACTATCCTTTCGATCGTAGTTTTCACAAGGGTATGTCCGACCGTCTTCTTCGTCTAGCTGCCAATTTCAAGATGAATGACAGAGAAGTACCATGGGAGGAACTCATTAGCAGTGACTTCATAATGAATGAGTTGTCTCACCAATTAGCTAGGGCTGGTTGGCCTCCCAGGACTTTTGAGGAGATACAGAAAGAACTTCTGAGGTTGCACGCCAGATGGCAGAAGCAACTACACAAGGGTGATGCTTATCTCAGGATTGCTATTAATAATTCAGGTTTATGGTCAGCAGAAAGTGAGGACGAGGACGACCTCTTCATGCCCGACAGCAAGGCGAAGAGTTCTGCATCGAAGGGCAAGAATTCTACATCGACAAAGGGGAAGAGTTCTGCAACGACAAAGGGCAATAAGTCTACATCGACAAAGGGGAAGAGTTCTGCAACGACGGAGGATGAAGATGACATCTTCATGCCGAGTACCAAGGTGAAGACTAGCGCATCGTCGATGGGCAATAGTTCTGCAACGACAAAGGGGAAGAGATCTGCATCGACGGAGGATGACGATGATGCATTCATGTAATACGATTTTCATGTAGTAGTATGTTCTGTAGTGTTGTTCTATGTACTGCGGTTTAATTAAGTTGTAACGTTTAATCCAGTTGTAACGTGCAGCTGATGCCGATGGATTTGGTTTGCGTTACTATTGTTCTATCTCGAAAGCAAATAAGTCTCGAACATAAATACATAGAGGATAAATATGTCTGATACATAGTGGCTAAGCATGTCAAATACATGAATATGTCCGATACATAAAGGTACATAAAGTCTCATACATAAATAGATAGTCATCTCGAACGCAGATGACAATATCACTTCTGGGGCTTGCGACGATACCTCGGCTTCCTGGGACGTGGACCGGAAGGCGACAAGCGCTGAGGCGGTGGACGAGTGTCACGATGACCACGACCGTAGAACATCTCGTCCGTCGGTGTCTATGTCTCCTGCATCGAAGGTGGTGGTGGAGTGGCAAGAACTACCTCCGAGGTATCGTAGGTCCATGTAGCACGATCATCGTCCTCACCGTCGCCAGGTACGTAGGAACCAGCACCAGTACATATAGGTGACTGAACCGAAGCCATAAACGGCTGCGACTGGCTGCCTCCTGCTGGTGAATTAAGACATGTAAGAAATGACTTACGAGAATACGTTTTGCAAAAGAATGTACGAAGTTTAGTTACCTAGGTCCATCTGGTGATGCCAGACAGAGTCAGCAGCCTGCGAAGGAGGTGGCTGCTGGTAGAAATAGCCCCCGGGCTGTGAAGTAGGCGGCTGCTACTAGGAGTAGCCCCCAGGCTGCGAAATAGGTGCCTGCTGCCAGAATGAGCCCCCATGCTGTGAAGGAGGTGCCTGCTGCCAGGAGGAGCCCCCAAGCTGTGAAGGAGGTGGCTGCTGCCAGGAGGAGCTCCCTAGCTGTGAAGTAGGCGGATGCTGCCAGGAGTAGCCCCCAGGCTGTGAATCAGGTGCCTGCTGCCAGGAGGAGCTCCCTGGCTGTGAAGGAGCTACGTGCTGCCAGGAGGATCTCCCTGGCTGTGAAGGCCGTGGTTCACGCTGCAGAGAGGGGCGTGGCGGACGATGTGCTGCACGAGTGTCAACAACATCGGAAGATCGCCTACATGTAACAGCTGTGACGAACCCGCGTATCTTCGCTTGAAGACTCTTCAACAGTGTTGCTTGCTCCCTTAGTGGGATATTTTCTCCTCTGTCAACACGGTCGACCAAAGCGGTAATCTCCTCTAGCGACTGAGTTCCCAATTCACCCTGTTACGTACAAAGTTAACCAATTGTACATGTTCATGTATAGGGAAAACATAGGATGTGAGACAAACTGAGGACATACCGCGTGGTGTCTGGTTCCCACAAGTGAGGAAGTTGGGAAGAGATCGCTAGTGAGAGGAACTGGGATATGTTCCGGGGCAGATGATGGAACCAAGTAGATCCTCGTGGTCTGTCTGTAACGCCTCAGATACAACCCATACGTGTCCCAGTCGAAGACACGAACTTCATCCCATATATTTGTCGGGGCAGTATTCCATTCCTCGAGATAAGGTCTGATATCGCGAACCCAAGAACTATGGGACTTGTTTCCTCCGTTGTGACTATACCTGAGATTGAAATGCACGTTACATGATGAACATAAGTACTCCGAATAGTCCCAATAACCTATTAATGCAGAGATGAGAACCAAAGTAGTATTACTTACTTGTGCACGTAATCTGGTAATCGTGAAATAACCGGAATGTCAGGCTCTTGGAACAGACCGAACTGTCTCATCACCCTATTGATAGCCATCTCCTCAACTGTCACATCGAAGACCAGCTTGGCCTTGGTCATCCAGTAATGCTGATCTCTAGTGCAGTTTCCAGATATCCCGCCTGGGTATCTATCTGAAATAGCCTTACAGGTGTACGGTTCCCATATAACCTGATCCTCGTGCAGACTATCAAACTGCGCCGTGAAGGAGGGGTAGCAGCTCCTCACCTGCCTAGGCATAAACTGTCTCTGCACATCACAGCAGGCATTAGTACGTAAAATTGAATAGCGAGAAATAAACATTAGTAATTCATATTCGTAATAATGAAAATACCTCTCTCCGTGCCCAAACAGATCCCACAGTAGGCAAGTCACCGATAGAAGGCACGTAATGTCCAGCAATGTCGTCCTTGCCGAAAGGTTTGTCAACGCTCACATAGGGACGACCAATGGGGAATCTCTCATAAGACCAAAGCTGCAACAGAAGTGGACATCCGAGAAGACCAGATTTCCTAGACCTCAACTGGCAAGCTTTGCAGAGGCCTCTGTAAGTAGCTGCTAACACAGCAGAACCAAAACTCCTTGGCGCAATGTCCTCAGGGGAACGTGCGTCAGCTATCTCTCGTGCAATGCCGATCAATCGTGCATCTACAGTGGTCACGTGGTTCTCTATGAACATAGTCTTGCCAAACAACCACATAATATATGCCTCTAGGGACCGGTCAATCTGTGGCTCTGACAACTGATAAGTGGGATAACCTAACGCAACAATCTGAAACTGGCTAAACCACCTGAAAAGAGGCCCGTGCCGATCGCTTTCTAGTGCGGTGGTTGATGGCACCGCAGCCACAAAGTGGGCATCCAAAGATGCTACCCAACCATCTTCTACCTCTAAAGGTCCTATGGCAGCACCTGTTGGGAGACGTAGTAGTAAATCAAAAATTTCCTACGTTCACCAAGATCTATCTATGGAGAAACCAGCAACGAGAGGGGAGAGATTGCATCTTCATACCTTTGAAGATCGCTAAGCGGAAGCGTTACAAGAACGCGGTTGATGGAGTCGTACTCGCAGCGATTCAGATCGCGGTAGATCCGATCAAGTGCCGAACGGACGGCACCTCCGCGTTCAACACACGTGCAGCCCGGTGACGTCTCCAACACCTTGATCCAGCAAGGAGGAAGGAGAGGTTGGGGAAGGGCTCCAACAGCAGCACGACGGCGTGGTGGTGGTGGAGTAGCAAGGTATTCCGACAGGGCTTCGCCTAAGCGCTGCGGAGGAGGAAGAAGAGAGGTAGGGCTTCGCCGTGAGAGAGAGAGATCAAATCTTGTCTCAAAACATCCAAAACCTCAAGTATATATAGGAGGAGGGACGTGGAGGGCTGGCTTGGCCTCTACTCCAAAGAGGAGATGGCCGGCCGAATTAAAGGGAGAGTCCACCTCCCACAAGGGAGGTGGATCTCCTCCTTTTAAATCCTTTTTGCCTTATCTCCTTATCTCCAGCCACATGGGCCTTTAGCAAAAGTATTTCCCAGCCCAATAAGGGCTGACACACTTTATCTAACAGCCCATGAAGTCCTCTGGTCGTCACACCCCTCCCGGGGGTCCTCCGGCACCCTCCCGGCACTCCCGGTACAATACCGATGAGCCCGAAAACTTTCCGGTGACCAAAACTGGACTTCCTATATATCAATCTTTACCTCCGGACCATTCCGGAGCTCCTCGTGACGTCCGGGATCTCATCCGGGACTCCGAACAACCTTCGGTAATCACGTATACCTTTTCCCTATAACCCTAGCGTCATCGAACCTTAAGTGTGTAGACCCTACGGGTTCGGGAGACACGTAGACATGACCGAGACACCTCTCCGGTCAATAACCAACAGCGGGATCTGGATACCCATGTTGGCTCCCACGTACTCCACGATGATCTCATCGGATGAACCACGATGTCAAGGATTCAATCAATCCCGTATACAATTCCCTTTGTCTATCGGTATGATACTTGCCCGAGATTCGATCGTCGGTATCCCCATACCTTGTTCAATCTCGTTACCGGCAAGTCTCTTTACTCGTTCCGTAATACATCATCCCGTGACTAACTCCTTAGTCACATTGAGCTCATAATGATGATGTCTTACCGAGTGGGCCCAGAGATACCTCTCCGTCACACGGAGTGACAAATCCCAGTCTCGATTCATGCCAACCCAACAGATACTTTCGGAGATACCCGTAGTGCACCTTTATAGCCACCCAGTTACGTTGTGACGTTTGGCACACCCAAAGCATTCCTACGGTATCCGGGAGTTGCACAATCTCATGGTCTAAGGAAACGATACTTGACATTGAAAAGCTTTAGCAAACGAACTACACGATCTTGTGCTATGCTTAGAATTGGGTCTTGTCCATCACATCATTCTCCTAATGATGTGATCCCGTTATCAATGACATCCAATGTCCATGGCCATGAAACCGTGACCATCTATTGATCAACGAGCTAGTCAACTAGAGGCTCACTAGGGACATGTTGTGGTCTATGTATTCACACATGTATTATGGTTTCCGGTCAACACAATTATAGCATGAACAATAGACAATTATCATGAACAAGGAAATACAATAATAACCATTTTATTATTGCCTCTAGGGCATATTTCCAACAGCACCGGCGAGAGGTAATCCCAACAAGTAAGACACGTCCTGTAAAGTAGGAGCCATCTCTCCCCATGGAAAGTGGAACGTATGTGTCTCTAGTCTCCATCTATCTACTAAGCAGCTAATGAGTGACCTGTCATAAGAGATGCGTGATACTGGCCTCTTGTGCAGCTGCATTGGTTCGCCCGCGTCATCCAAGTCCGGGTGATCAACCCACTCATCCAGCGTACCCTCAACCAGTCGTGCTAGGGGTAGAAGTCCAGCCCAATTCAGCCTACAAAATAAACAAAATGAGACTTACAATTAGCTTCTATCATAACGATGACGACCGTGCTACGTGATTGTACGGACACATACCTATCAACTCATGCAGGGTGTATCATCCAGTTAGACTTCGGGGTGCGAGTGATCAACACGTCTAACTTCGTGCCCGATTCCGTAATCGTGGCTCGGTGTCCTCTATCGATATTACCATCAAGCATCTCATATGAAGCCATATCTGCAATGAGAACATAGTACAAACATATTACAAAATATAACATAGAAGGGGGCGCACTAAAAATAAAATCTTGGTACCCGAAAGGCATAAAAACATAGTCTCACATATTACAAATAAAAACATAGTGCACACATATTACAAATAAAAACATAGTGTGACATATTACAAATTAAAAACATAGTCTCACATATTACAAATAAAAACATAGTCCGACATATTACAAATTAAAAACATAGTCTCACATATTACAAATAAAAACATAGTCCGACATATGTAGCTTCAGAGTTATTTTGTTTCAACTGCTGTTGCACCATCTTTCTTCAGTGTGGGGCAATATTTTATCCTATGACCATACGCCGAACAGAGCAAACATTGCCTGGTTGCTCCACCTGCTTCAGATTGGTCCATATCGTTTCAGATGCGCTTTACCTTGCGCCTTCCCCTGCTAGTTCGCCGTAGTGCAAGATCCGGGATGTATACTCTATCAGCATCGTTTACCTTGTTAAAATTGCCGACGACTCTAAACCCTGTCATCTCACCTATCCACACATTGAGTACTGCCTCCTTTGAATAGTAAGGAGACACGAAGGAGATAGTGTCCAACTGAATCTGGCCACAGGCAGCCAACACATGTGAGCAAGGCAGGTGCAACAACTATGGCTTGTTGCATGTACACTCACAAGTTGGATAAAATTCTGCTCTAATTGTAACCTCATGCGTCCTCACCTCATTTCCAGAACCAAAACCATCAGTAGGAAGCTGAACCTCGTACCTCCTTTCTTGATTACCTATGAGTGTGACGGTGTGCTTCCTGGCCTTCTTTATCTTATCAGCCATATACTCCATGACACGGCTGCAGTAAGGAGTGTTCTGATTATCTTCAATATGCTTCCTTGCCAACTCATGCCTTTCTCTGAAATACCTCACAGTGCCATGAAATACACCCTCCACAATTGCTGTCAGTGGCAATGCTCTATTCCCTCGGAGAACAAAGTTATAGATCTCTGCAAGATTGGTTGTCATGTGGCCATACCTAGCTCCATGGGTGTCATGCAGCAAAGACCAATTCACTGGAGGCTCTTTCTCTATCCACTCAGAAAAATTCTTTATAGCCCTACCCTTCTTTCGCTTCGTATTAGGAGGGTCAATTGTTGGCAAGTCACAAAGACCAACTGGCCCCTCCATCTCCGCAATGAGTGCTATTAATTTAACCTGGTCTTTTTCCATTTTGTTCCTAGCAACGACCTGTTTCTTAGTGAACTCATCTAGTTTGGACCAAATGAAATCGTATTTTCGCTGCTGGTTCTGCTTGCATAACTTCTTGAACAAGTTCATCAACCGTTTGTTCTTGAACTGTGAGAAAAAATTAGCACCAAGATGGCACATGCACCACCGGCTTTGCAAGTCCTTCGAAGGTGTTGGCTCGTCAGCAGTTGGATTACTCAGTGTCTTCATGGCCTTCAATATACCGAGATGTCTGTCATGAATGAGACACACATTTGGTTTGTCCTTCACGATCGCAATTTTAATTTGACGGATGAACCATACCCAGCTCAGAAAATTCTCACCCTCCACAAATGCCATGGCTAGTGGGATGATTTGGTTGTTCCCGTCCACACCTATAGCAGTCAGGATTTGCCCTTTGTATTGCCCAGTCAGGAACGTACCATCCACAAACATCACTAGAGGACAATGCCTGAAAGCTTTGATGCACATACCGAAATAGAAGAATACTCGTTTCAACACCTTGAAGTCGGGTATGCTTTCCAACCTCGTGTGCTGAATGTTAACATAAGTGCCCGGATTTCTCTCCTTCAGTATGTCAAGGAGATGCACAACATTATCATAGGATTCGAAGAATGTCCCAAACCTCTCCTCCATAGCCTTCTTCTTAGCTCTCCAAGCCTTACCATATGGAATGTCATACTTCCATCTGACCTTCACTGCGGTCTGGATGTGCTTTGCTTCCATATCTTTCTTCTCCACTATCTCAGTATACATGAGTTGCGCTATGAGAGTTGAAGTAAGGTTTGGATGATGAACCAACAAGTTTTTCCTAACACAATTATGCTGTACAACATTTGTCATAACCCAGTGGATGTGATACTTTGGCACATGGGCGTGCACCTTCGCAGGACAACCTGATTCAACACACTTGACGGTATATTTTGTTGGACTAGATATGTGTGTCCGGAATACCCTCTGCGTAGACATAGCCCACTTTATCACCGCATACTTCATTTTCTTCTTCGTGTCAAACATAGCCCCGATCTGGACTTGATTCAGATTATACTGCCATGGAGTCTCATGGCCATCGTTGACAGCAAAGCCGGCCGATATGTCCTGCTCCCAGGCAGCAGGATTTGGTACCTCCTCCTCATCCTCGAAATTTTCAGAATCAAGTTCCTCTACAATCCCATCCTCGTCCTCTGCCTCCATCAGCCTCTGCATTTCCTCGCCTTCCTCCTCCCCATCAGCAACACCAGAGGCAGCTAGTACTACCGTTTGAATACTCTGACCGGCAGCATGACCAGTAACAATATCTGACTCAATGCCGGCTTGAGTATCATTCACATCCGTTGGCTGTGACCCGGATACATATATCTCGTTAGCCACTTCACTACTCTGGCCTGAATCATACCCCACGGTTGGCGATATGATGTTCTCCTCCTTCGCCACTGGTTGCACTAGGGCATAAGGATGGATTCTTCGGTCCCTGCAACGACTTAACAGAGACAACCAATGATGGCTCCTGTCTATCGGTAACAAATACCAGTTGACATTTTTATAGGAATTGGTCCACAAGGCGTTAATACTGACGGAACAAACATCCGGATCGAGGCCAAAACTAGTGGTCAACCAATGCTTCAACTGCCTAATGTCCACTCTGTCTGGGTCTGAAAGTGTCATCTCTCCTGTTTTGAACTCGCTAAGATCAACGCCAAACTCATTATATCGAACATTGCCAGGGCCATAATACACAGTCAAATTTACGGATTCAGACATTTTAACCTGTCACCACATTTCCAGCTTCTCAGTATTCCCAACGAATAAATCGACAGTGACATAAAAATATACACTACAATGCATCTGCATATTCTAAAAAAATACACTAAAATGTAACTCCACTCCGACTACCTAAACGTACACTATGCCAAACTAAACCTGTACTCCGACTAACTAAACCGAGTAAATTAAACAAAACTAATAATATACCTCCACTAACTAATACGATAGTCATATAACTCCACTAAATAAACAGACTAACTAAAACTAAATTCAGTACGCTAGACAAACATAAACTAATTTGACGAGTACTAAAAAAATACCGGAAAAAACAAAAACTAACAGCAAAAAATATACCTTCGACGCGTGAAAGCACTTCTTCTTCCTCTTCACCTTCTTCTTCTTCCTATACGCCGCTCCACACTCTCACCATTGACAACTTCAACACCACACCCTTTTCTCCTCCAAACGAACAAACGAAAACCCCGTTTCAAAAAAGAAAACCGTCGGTCGGGGGAGAACAACACGATCTACCCTTTCACCGGATTGAAATGTGAAATGACCGGACGAAATGAGAGATCAAGAGGGGGAGATTTTCAGGAAAAAATGAGAGAAATAGGAGCTGAAGGAGGAAGAAGAAGGCCGGCCGCGTCGGCCTTATCCACTGGCCTGTCGGCCACGTGGAGACCGACGGGTGGCTGTCGGCGCGGTGTAGGACCTGCTCGGCCTACTGGAGGCAGATGGGCCCCTGTTCGGCCCAGTGGCGGCCGACAGGGGTACACTTTTGATAATTTTTGAACTGACCATCCTGTTTTCAAATTTAAAAATATTTTAATGCTAGTTTTGAAAAAAATTCTCTATACAGCACAGACATTCGAAGTCAGGGATGCAAATGTCTCACCAACTCAGAACAGCCAGCCGGCAAATGAAACGCTCTAGTGCTAGAAAAATGTGCATCCATAGATGGGAAATGAAAAGGCTTTGATTGGACCGGATTTTTCTAGAAGAACCTCTCCCATATATTAATTAATTAGAAAGTGCATACAATCATCCGTTACAGCTTTCGTCACACAAGACGAAACACTATTAAGAAGCACACAACCACACCAATTAACAAAGCTAAACTTCATAATCTCGTGCGCCACTTCATAGGCCTTCCTGTTAATTTTGGCCATCTTGAAATTTTTCAGCATCTTAGAAACACTCACCGCTTCCTTCTTAAGATTAACAAGAGGAAACCATAAAAGTGCAGTCAGTTTTCAAAATGATGGGCTTGTAAAGGGTGATACCGATATATAGACAAATAAGAGTCACCCTAAATTTCACTTCATCCACGCTATAGCAGGCCCCAATATAATCCCAGTAGGAAATGATAACTTCTCTATA
The DNA here is from genome assembly GCA_022496015.1 of Hordeum marinum. Taxonomy (NCBI): domain Eukaryota; kingdom Viridiplantae; phylum Streptophyta; class Magnoliopsida; order Poales; family Poaceae; genus Hordeum; species Hordeum marinum. The sequence goes on along the minus strand of CM039677.1, from coordinate 2,399,687 downwards.
GCATAGTTCCTGGCAACCAGCCCATCCTCGCAGCACCTATCGCCTCCAGAAAACTTTCCAGAATATAGAGATTCGCTGTGCTTATCTAGACCTCCTACATCTTTGTCTTACTGTTATGTACACACCCATGCCTATAAATGTTTCCTGGCCATTTGGTACAAAACCAAGTGAACACTTCTTTTTTTATTTTTAAACTGTTCTTCTGCAGTAAATAATCTATTTTCTTATAAGTTAAATAAACATACAAGAAGGAATAAGACATTACATGCAAATCCTTGAAGAAAACAGCATTGTTTCCTTCTGCATCCACCTGCGGCGCGCCTTGAGCATAACTTGTTGCCACCTCCCGCCTTCGACTCAGAGAAGACATCATATCAAAACCCAGGACCTTGAAAAGGCAGAACAAAAAAAATTAATCGACAAAAGACGTCGGCGATCAAGATCTTGACATGTAGCAAGTTGGCACCCAGTAGGCCTCGAAGATAATGCCAACTTTGGAAAGATAGAGGAGGAGGCAGGTGGGGGCACAAAATTCACTAGTTCCCCACTGGATCACCATCATACTAAGTTTCATCAAACGGACAAGGAACCGGGGGAAAATACCAGTGACATCATCCCTTCGTAGGGTGCCGTCAAAAAGCTAGATAAAACAAAGAAAAAATGAGTCCCAAAATTTTATCATGACTGAAGTTCACGCCCTTTGCTGATGCCAAACAACATCGTCGGGACAAAAATAGGAAGAGTAGATCTTATTCCTCGCCGCCGATGATGTCATCACATAACCATCACTACCTAGACACTTAGAATTAGGGCAACCAGAGAACTGCACAAACAACCCAAAACGGGATTCTCTCCACCTCACCAACACCAAAAGGCACCTTGATGTAAGGGAACCAACGGCGGTGGTGGCAGCTCTAAGGAGGAAACCTAGTCATCATTGTTTCCAGTGAGAATTTTGAAGGGGAAACACATACAAATGAACAGCTTTTCCCCGTGCGATCGAGTATTCTTTTACAAAAGATGGACATCTATTCAAGATATATGTATTATGCTCTTGCCCTCTCCACCTCCCCTGTCACATCACCAGCCTACCCTTTCATTAGCAGGCCTTGCAGGTGTCGGCGGGATGGGGTATTATGGATCCAATGATATGGTATTTGTAGCAGTAGTTTGGGGCTCTCCCTGTTAGGGATGCCGAGTTGTCTAATGATTCACCATGGTTGTTGTGGCAGTGACGGTATGGAATAAACCTCATCCAGGTCCATGTTCGATCTGGAGATCTTTCTTCTTGTGGTCGACGAATTATCTCAGAGGTAGTTTCAGTTAATTGGTCAAGGCGACATCAGTGCCCTAGAGTAGGATTAATGTCCTTCACACCCTATCCATGAGCCTGAAGTGTGCCTCGTGTCGTCGGAAGGCATGTGTGGTGTGTTTCCGAGGATTGGATAGGGTCCTCCAGCGGTGGTCTTCAACGAATTTGTTTGGACCCGCTCGGCATTGATCTTCGGTGGACCCTACTAGATTTGGCCAACATTGTGGTCAAAGGTGTGTTTGCAGGTATGATCCTTCCCCATCCATGTTTTCCTTCATTGGCGAGGATTGTTGCTATGCTGCACTAGCCCTTTCGGTCCTTGGCACAATAATTTGGCTATCAACTACAATAAGCTTTCCACACTCAGGTGAGGGATGTGCAAGAAAGATGGTGCGCCTTCATCTCGTTCCCGTGTCTGTAATCGCCCCCGTTCTAATACTTGTTATATCTAGAGATCTTCATGTTTTTGTTACATATTATTAATATATTAGAGGACTTTTACACAAAGAAATAAATATATGAATTAGGCATATCCTCTATTCATCTGACATATCAATGGTGTCACTCACATTGCAATTCATAGCTAGAGGGTGGGACCTCTTATACTGTTAGTTCCAGAGTCTCGATGTATGTGCAGGTAATTTCCAAGTTTAAACCAACTTGTTTTAAAATAGTCCTGATGTGCTTCACAACCACAATTCTCCTATGATCCATCTTTAATTGGACACTATATGTTATGTCCCTAGAGTAGACACGCACATGTGAATTGTTCATCATAATTAAACTAAAAGGGCTAATTATGTTGATCATGGTCAGCGTGTTGGGGAACGTTGCATGGGAAACAAAAAAAATTCCTACGCACACACAGATCTATCCATGGTGATGAGCATCTACGAGAGGGAGAGTGGATCTATGTACCCTTGTAGATCGCTAAGCGGGAAGCGTTAAGAAACGCGGTTGGTGTAGTCGAACGTCTTCGCGATCCAAATCGCCGAGCGTCCCGCGACCTTATCACGATCCGTCCCGCGATCCAATCACGATTCATCCCGTGAACTCATCACGATCCGTCCCGTGAACTCATCACGATCCGTCCCGTGAGCTCATCACAATCCGTCTCGCGACCTTGATCACGGTCCTTCCGATCTAGCACCGAACGGACGGCACCTCCGCGTTCAGCACACGTGCAGCTTGATGACGATCTCCACCGTCTTGATCCAGCAAGAGAGAGCAGAGAGCTAGAAGAGTTCACCGGCAGCGTGACAGCGCTCCGGTGATGGTGATGGAGCAATTCCGGTAGGGCTTCGCCTAGGCACTACAGAAATCCAATCTAGAGGAGCACCGGTGGAACGGGTAGCACATGGCCGTAAAAACTGTGCAAAACCCTTCTATTCCACCAGTATATATAGGAGGAGAGGAGGAGGAGGGCTGGCGCAGGGCTGAGCCCCTCTTGGAGTCGGCCGAAGCCAAGGGGGAGGAGTCCTACTCCTCCTCCACTCCTAGTAGGAGTAGGACTCTCCCTTTTTGCCTTTTTTCCACTCTTTTTCCTTTGGGACTCTTCCCCCAGCCGCATGGGCCTGTTGTGGCTATTCCACCAGCTCACTAAGGGCTGTTTAATACTCTCCCATAGCCCATGAAGCCTCTTGCATCGAAATACCCCTCCCGGAGGTCTCCCGGTACACTACCGACACTCCTGGTACACTACCGATGAGCCCGAAACTTTTCCGGCGACCAAACTGAGACTTCCTATATATGACTATTTACCTCCGAACCATTCTGGAGCTCCTTGTGACGTCCGGGATCTCATATGGAACACCGAACAAACTTTGGTCACCACCATACATAACTCTACACTACCGAAACGTCACCAAACCTTAAGTGTGCAGACCTTGCGGGTTCGAGAACTATGTAGACATGACCGAGACACCTCTACGGTCAATAACCAATGGCGGGACCTGGATGTTCACATTGGTTCCTACATATTCTACGAAGATCTTTATCAGTCAAACCTCTATGTCAAGGATTCAGTTAATCCCGTATGATGTTCCCTTTGTTCTTCGGTATGTTACTTGCCCGAGATTCGATCGTCGGTATCTCCATACCTAGTTCAATCTCGTTATCGGCAAGTCTCTTTACTCGTTCCGTAACACAAGATCCCGCAACTAACAATTAGTCACATTGCTTGCAAGGCTCATTGTGATGTTGTATTACCGAGTGGGCCCTAAGATACCTCTCCGTCACACGGAGTAACAAATCCCAGTCTCGATCCATGCCAACTCAACAGACACCATCGGAGATACCTGTAGAGCACCTTTATAGTCACCCAGTTACGTCGCGACGTTTGATACACACAAGGCACTCCTCCGATATCCGTGAGTTGCATGATCTCATGGTCATAGGAACATATACTTGACATGCAGAAAACAGTAGCAATAAACTGACACGATCATATGCTACGTTTGTAGTTTGGGTCTTGTCCATCACATCATTCTCCTAATGACGTGATCCCATTATCAAATGACATCTCATGTCCATGGCTAGGAAACCTTAACCATCCTTTGATCAACGAGCTAGTCTATTAGAGGCATACTAGGGACATGGTTTTGTCTATGTATCCACACATGCTTTTAAGTCTCAGACCAATACAATTATAGCATGGATAATAAACGATTATCATGAACAAGGAAATATGATAATAACTAATTTATTATTGCCTCTAGGGCATATTTCCAACAGTCTCCCACTTGCACTAGAGTCAATAATCTAGTTCACATCACCATGTGATTCGCATTGTTATGAATCTAATACCCAATGAGTTCTAGGGCTCGATCATGCTTTGCATGTGAGAGAGGTCTTTATAGTCAATAGGTCTTCAACATTTAGATCCGTGTGTACTTTGCAAATCTCTATGTCAAACTGTAAACACTGCTACCACACTCCACTTGGTACTATTCCAAATGGCTGCTCCACTATACGTATCCAGATTGCTACTACGAGTCATCCGGATTAGTGTTAAAACTTGCATCGACGTAACTCCTTACGACAAACCCTTTATCACCTCCATAATCGAGAAACAATTCCTTTAGTCTTTTAGTCACTAAGGATAACGTTGACCGCTATCCAGTGATCCACTCCTAGATCACTCTTGTACCCCTTGACGGACTCATGGCAAGGCACACAAGTGCGGTACATAGCATGGCATACTATATAGATCCTATGGCTAAGGCATAGGGGACGACGTTCGTCCTTTCTCTTTCTTCTGCCGTTGTCGAGCTTTGAGTCTCAATCAACTTCACACATTACAAATCAGACGAGAACTATTTCTCTGACTGATCCATTTTGAACTCTTTCAAAATATCACAAAGGTATGTACTCATTGAAAGTCTCATCAAGCATCTTGATCTACCTCTATAGATGTTGACGCTCAACAATTGGGTAGCTTTATCCAGGTCTTCCTTTGAAAATCACTTTTCAAACAACCATTTATGCTTTCCAGAAATCCTACATTATTTCCGATCAACAATATGTCATCCACATATACTTATCAGAAATACTATAGTGCTCCCATTCACTTTATTGTAAATACAAGTTTCTCGTAAACTTTGTATAAACATCAAAACTTTGATCACCTCATCAAAGCGTATATTCCAACTCCGAGATGCTTGCTTCAGTCCATAGAAGGATCACTGAAGCTTGTACACCTTTTAGCATCCTTAGGACTGACAAAACCTGCTGGTTGTATCACATACTACCTTTCCTCAAGTAAACCGTTAAGGAAACGATGTTTTGACATCCATCTGCCAGATTTCATAATTCAAAAATGCAGCAACTGCTAACATAATTCCAACAGACTTTAGCATCGCTACGAGTAAGAAATTCTCATCACAGTCAACTCCTTGAATTGTCACAAACTTCTTTGCAACAAGTCGAGCTTTACAAATGGTGACATTTACCATTAGCGTCTGTCTTCATTTTAAAGATCAATTTGTACTCAACGACCTGCCGTCCAATGAGCAAGTCTACCAAAGTCTATACTTGGGTTTCATACATGGATCCTTTTCTCGGATTTCATGGCCTCTAACCATTTGTCGGAATCCGGGCCCATCATCGCTTCTCCATAGCTCGTAGGTTCATCGTTGTCCAACAACATGACCTCAAAGACAGGGTTGTCGTACCGCTTAGGAGCAGTACACATCCTTGTCGACCTACGAAGTTCAATAGTAACTTGATCCTGAAGCTTCATGATCATCATCATTAGCTTCCTCTTCAACTAACGTAGGCTTCACAGAAACATCTTTCTGCGCTGCGCTACTCTCTGGTTGAACAAAGGTTTAACAACCTCATCAAGTTCTATTTTCCTCCCACTCAATTCTTTCGAGAGAAACTTTTCCTCGAGAAAGGATCGTTTTAGCAACAAACACTTTGCACTTGGATCTGAGATAGAAGGTTCACCCAACTGTTCTTAGGGTATTCTATGAAGATGCATTTGTCCGCCTTGGGTTCGACCTCATTAGGTGAAAACATTTTCCACACAAGTGTCGCAGCCCCAAACATTAAGAAATGACAGCTTAGGTTTCTATCAAACCATAATTCACATGGTGTCATCTCAATGGATTTAGATGGTGCCCTATTTAAAGTGAATGTAGTTGTCCCTCATGCATAACCCCAAAATTATAGTAGTAAAATGATAAGAGACATCATAGCACGCACCATATCCAATAGAGCATGACTATGATGTTCGGACACACCATCACACTATGGTGTTCCAGGTGGCGTTAGGTGTGAAACAAATTTCACATTGTCTTAATTTGTATGCCAAACTCGTAACTCGGATATTCACCTCCACGATCATATCATGGTCATTTTTATCTTCTTGTCACGATGATCTTAAACTTCACTCTGAATTTGCTTGAACCTTTCAAATGATTTAGACTTGTGTTTCATTAAGTAAATATACACTGTATCTACTTAAATCATCAGTGAAGGTAAGAAAATAACGATATCCACTACACGCTACAAGACTCACTGGATTGCATACATCAACATGTATCATTTCCAATGAATCACTTGCCCGCTCCATCCAACAGGGTTTTTTAGTCATCTTGCCCAAGAGGCATGGTTCGCATGTCTCAACCGATTCGAAATCGAATGAGTCCAAAGATCCATCAGCATGGAGTTTCTTCATGCGCTTTATACCAATATGACATTCAGCGGCAGTGCCACAAGTATGTGGTACTATCATTATTAACTTTGTATCTTTTGACATCAATGTGATGAACATGTGTATTACTACGATCAAGATTTCAACAAACCATTCTCACTGGGTGCATGACCATTGAAGGTATTATTCATGTAAACAGAATAACCATTATTCTCTAACTTAAATGAATAACTGTATTGCAATAAACATGATCTAATCATGTTCATGCTCAACGCAAAACACCAAATAATATTTATTTAGGTTCATCACTAATCCTGAAGGTAGAGAGAGCGTGCGATGTTGATCACATCAACCTAGGAAACATTTCCAACACACATCGTCACCTCACCCTTAGTTAGTTCTCCATTTATTCCGTAGCTTTTACTTCGAGTTACTAACATTTAGCAACTAAACCGGTATCCAATACCCAGGTGCTACTAGAAGTACTAGTAAGGTACACATCAATAACATGTATATCAAATATACTTCTGGCGACGTTGCCCGCCTTCTTATCTACCAAGTATCTAGGGTGTTTCCGCTTCAGTGACCGCTTTCCTCATAATCGAAGCACTTAGTCCCGGGTTTGGGTTCAACTCTGGATTGCTTCACTGGAGCAGCAACTGACTTGGCATCCATGAAGTTTCCCTCCTTGCCCTTGCCCTTTCTCGAAACTAGTGGTTTTACTAACCATCAACACTTGATGCTCCTTCTTGATTTCTACCTTCGCGGTGTCAAACATCGCGAACAGCTCAGGAATCATTATTTCTATCCCTAGCCATTTATAGTTCATCACCAAGTTCTAGTAGCTTAGTGATAGTGACTTTGGAGAACTATGTCAATCACTATCTTATCTAGAAGATCAACTCCCACTCGATTCAAGCGATTGTAGTACCCAGACAATCTGAGTACATGCTCAACGATTGAGCTATTCTCCTTCATCTTACAGGCAAAGAATCTCGTTGGAGATCTCATATCTCGCAACACGGGCACGAGCCTGAGATCACAATCTCAGATCTTAGAACATCTCATATGTTCCGTGACGTTCAAAATGTTTCGGAACCTCAATTCTAAGCCGTAATGCATGACGCACTAAACTATCAAGTAGTCATCAGAACGTGTCTGTCAAATGTTCACAACATCTACAGATGACGCTAGAGGGGTTGGCGCACCGAGCGGTGCATTAAGGACATAAGCCTTATGTGCAGCAATGAGGACAATCCTCAAATCACGGACCCAATCCGCAATATTGCTACCATCATCTTTCAACTCTATTTCTCTAGGAACATATAAAAATTCAAGGGAGCTACAGCGCGAGCTAGTAATCTACAACATAATTTGCGAAGATACTACTGACTATGTTCACGATAATGAGTTCAATTAATCATATTACTTAAGAACTCCCACTCAAATTGACATCCCTCCAGTCATTCGAGTGATACATTATCCAAATTCACCAACTCAAGTCTGATCATCACGTGAGTTGAGGTGGTTGCAATGGTGAACATCATCATGTTGATCATATCTACTATATGACTCATGTTCGACCTTTCGGTCTCTTGTGTTCCGAGGCCATGTCTGTACATGCTAGGATCGTCAAGTTTAACCCGAGTGTTCTGCATGTGCAACACTAGCTTGCACCCGTTGTATGTGAACGTAGAGTCTATCACACCCGATCATCACGTGGTGTCTCAACACGACGAACTTTCGCAACGGTGCACACTCGGGGAGAACACAATTTATCTTGAAATTAAGTGAGGGATCACCTTATAATGCTACTGTCGACCTAAGCAAAACAAGGTGCATAAAAGGATTAACATCACATGCAAATCATAAGTGACATGATATGGCCATGATCTTGTGCTTTTGATATCCATCATGAAAGCACCAACATGATCTCCATCGTCACCGGCACGACATCATGATCTCCATCATCTTGATCTCCATCAACGTGTCGCCATCGGGGTTGTCGCGCCCAACATGCTTCTACTACTATTGCTACCGTAGCGATAAAGTAAAGCATTACATAGCGCTTAATGATTGACACGCAGGTCATACAATAATTAAAGACAACCCTATGGCTCCTGCCGGTTGCCGTACTCATCGACATGCAAGTCGTGATAATCTATACATCACATGATCATCTCATACATCACATATATCACATCATGTAATTGGCCATATCATATCACAACATACCCTGCAAAAACAAGTTAGACAACCTCTAATTGTTGTTGCATGTTTTACGTGGCTGCTACGGATATCTAGCAAGAACAATTTTCATCTACGCAAAAACCACAACGGTGATACACTAGTTGCTTTTCAACCTTCTCAAGGACCGCCTTTGTCGAATCCGAACCAACTAAAGTGAGAGAAACTGTCACCCGCAAGCCATCTATGCAACAAGTTGCGGTTGAGGGAAACGGTCTCTCGTAAGCGTACGAGTAATGTTAGTCCGGCCGCTTCATCTCTCAATACCGCTGAACCAAAATCCGACCAAAGAAGGAAGCAATCTAAGCATCAATGCCCACAAACCTTTTGTGTTCTACTCGAGATCTCATCTACACATAGACCTAGCTCTGATACCACTGTTGGGGAACGTTGCATGGGAAACAGAAAATTTCCTACGCACACGCAGATCTATCCATGGTGATGAGCATCTAAGAGAGGGAGAGTGGATCTACGTACCCTTGTAGATCGCTAAGCGGGAAGCGTTAAGAAACGCGGTTGGTGTAGTCAAACGTCTTCGCGATCCAAATCGCCGAGCGTCCCGCGACCTTATCACGATCCGTCCCGCGATCCAATCACGATTCATCCCGTGAACTCATCACGATCCGTCCCGTGAACTCATCACGATCCGTCCCGTGAGCTCATCACAATCCGTCTCGCGACCTTGATCACGGTCCTTCCGATCTAGCGCCGAACGGACGGCACCTCCGCGTTCAGCACACGTGCAGCTTGATGACGATCTCCACCGTCTTGATCCAGCAAGAGAGAGCAGAGAGCTAGAAGAGTTCACCGGCAGCGTGACAGCGCTCCGGTGATGGTGATGGAGCAATTCCGGCAGGGCTTCGCCTAGGCACTACAGAAATCCAATCTAGAGGAGCACCGGTGGAACGGGTAGCACATGGCCGTAAAAACTGTGCAAAACCCTTCTATTCCACCAGTATATATAGGAGGAGAGGAGGAGGAGGGCTGGCGCAGGGCTGAGCCCCTCTTGGAGTCGGCCGAAGCCAAGGGGGAGGAGTCCTACTCCTCCTCCACTCCTAGTAGGAGTAGGACTCTCCCTTTTTGCCTTTTTTCCACTCTTTTTCCTTTGGGACTCTTCCCCCAGCCGCATGGGCCTGTTGTGGCTATTCCACCAGCTCACTAAGGGCTGTTTAATACTCTCCCATAGCCCATGAAGCCTCTTGCATCGAAATACCCCTCCCGGAGGTCTCCCGGTACACTACCGACACTCCTGGTACACTACCGATGAGCCCGAAACTTTTCCGGCGACCAAACTGAGACTTCCTATATATGACTATTTACCTCCGGACCATTCTGGAGCTCCTCGTGACGTCCGGGATCTCATATGGAACACCGAACAAACTTTGGTCACCACCATACATAACTCTACACTACCGAAACGTCACCAAACCTTAAGTGTGCAGACCTTGCGGGTTCGAGAACTATGTAGACATGACCGAGACACCTCTACGGTCAATAACCAATGGCGGGACCTGGATGTTCACATTGGTTCCTACATATTCTACGAAGATCTTTATCAGTCAAACCTCTATGTCAAGGATTCAGTTAATCCCGTATGATGTTCCCTTTGTTCTTCGGTATGTTACTTGCCCGAGATTCGATCGTCGGTATCTCCATACCTAGTTCAATCTCGTTACCGGCAAGTCTCTTTACTCGTTCCGTAACACAAGATCCCGCAACTAACAATTAGTCACATTGCTTGCAAGGCTCATTGTGATGTTGTATTACCGAGTGGGCCCTAAGATACCTCTCCGTCACACGGAGTAACAAATCCCAGTCTCGATCCATGCCAACTCAACAGACACCATCGGAGATACCTGTAGAGCACCTTTATAGTCACCCAGTTACGTCGCGAAGTTTGATACACACAAGGCACTCCTCCGATATCCGTGAGTTGCATGATCTCATGGTCATAGGAACATATACTTGACATGCAGAAAACAGTAGCAATAAACTGACACGATCATATGCTACGTTTGTAGTTTGGGTCTTGTCCATCACATCATTCTCCTAATGACGTGATCCCATTATAAAATGACATCTCATGTCCATGGCTAGGAAACCTTAACCATCCTTTGATCAACGAGCTAGTCTATTAGAGGCATACTAGGGACATGGTTTTGTCTATGTATCCACACATGCATTTAAGTCTCAGACCAATACAATTATAGCATGGATAATAAACGATTATCATGAACAAGGAAATATGATAATAACTAATTTATTATTGCCTCTAGGGCATATCTCCAACACAGCGATCTAGCTCCCTTCCAAGAAGAAAAATGTCGGGAGCTCCCTTTCAATTAATATAGTTTCCAGATAATATTTTCATTATAATAATATGTATATGGTATTCCATTATCAATTGACAGGAATAAATTTGAACATTGACACAAAAAATGTCAACAATCTTATAGACATTAATTCCATCAATAAACAATTCCATACATCGTGTTCCAACAATGAGGTTCATGATTTTCTTTCTAAGTGCAAGGCAATAGCTCTGCCAATTTCATTAGGAGAGGAAAAATGAAATACAGAGTGACCCGTTATATAATGTGAAGACTAGGCCGAGAACCACAACAATGACAGAGGGAAAAAAACTACCAACAACAACCAAAGAGGATCATGAACTCCTAATGTGCCCTCTTCCCAGAGAGATTGAGAGCAAGACCTTTAAAAATGCCTTAAAAAGGGAAAACGGCGTCTATGGACGCCATCGTCATCAGCATCGCACCCCGTCAACCAAAAAGATTTCGCCCAGACCTATGCACTACCACCGATGAAACCCTCAGAATGGTTCAACCTGACCAACAGCTTCCATACATACAATTGGATAATCAACAAGAAATATTTGGATATGTTGAAGGACACAAATTCCTACATTCTCCAGGAACACACGCATCATATTAGATGGCATAGCAACAAATCGATAGAATCTAACTTGGAAATTGAAACTTAATGAACCGTTAGTCATCAAAACAACATACATATTTTTCTTTACTAAAAATCACGCTCGTGTGCATTACATGGTGCAAGTAACAAATCTATAGGCTCTGACCTAAAATCGGAACCATAATACACCATTAATCGAGAAAATAACGGTTAACATTCTGAAGTGCTCAAGGATGGCATCTGGAACCTAGCTCCCAATTTATTTGTCCATCTCATCATTGAACTAAAGAGCTAGTTTTCTCAACAAGCTGGCTCCAAACGTTGCAGATATCGATGGAATATACATAGGCAAATTGATGTGTGACCATTATTTCAACCCCATCCATTCCATAATTGTTTTTGTGATTTTGGTTAGAATTTGAACTAAAACCATGATAAGAATTACAGAACGGAATTTGAACTAAAACCACAAAAAGAATTATGGAACAGATGGAGTACAAGGTTATAGGTGATATGTTGCAACTCGGTACTACATATTGGGTTTTTCAAAATAATTTGAACTAAAACCACCACAAGAATTATGGAATGGAGGGAGTACAACTGTACAGATGTTGCAACTTGGCGCTGCATATTTGGGAGTGTTTGGTTACCTGCATCCATTTTTTATGCATTGCGTACTTGTCCCAGCTGGGCCTGGTTGAGAAAAAATAGGTCAAAAACCAACATATGCACATTGTTTGGTTGTCTGCATGTAGGTGATCCACATTAGGGGAAAAAATTTAGTCTATTGTTTGGTTTCCTGCATTGGTTGGCTGATACAACAACATGGTTTTTGATTGTATACATTGGATATGATTAAGAGTTAACAGCTACACATAACACACATGAATTACACTAGAGTGCCTCAACCTCTTTGGTGGATGGTGGCCTCGTCCGACGCGACGAGCATGGAGTCACAGGCGAGCGACCCCATTGGAGGCGCAGCGAACCAGTTGCTAGTGCCATCTCCAAAGATAAAGTCTGTGCAGAGGGACTAATAGGATACCCTTGAGGCAGAGGAGGGGGCGAATGGAGTGTGCGTGTCATGCGCGTGACGGTGTAGTAGGAGACCGGAACGAGCGATGCTGGTCGTGGTGACCATGCATCAGGATGCCGGCGAAGACATGAAGAGGAACAACGAGCATATGTATAGTCCATGGAGGAAGAGGTAGATTTACTCGTCTACGATCTTTGAAACAGAAAATTTGCAACACGGACGTCGTGTGAAACTGCGAGATGAAGCTACTGGTTCAAGGAAATTTCGAACGGTCGACCATGCATGACAAATTTGACAAGAAGATGTCCATAAAAACTCCAAACATAAACATGAAATTTAACACTTATGTCGATGACTACAAATCGATCGCTAGAATGGAATCATAACATCGATGTGCATTTTTTCGTATAAAATTTATGTCGGATCGGATTGCTGCTATATAGATATTAAGGGACAAAGAAAAAAATATTAGAGAAGAATCACGTACGATATGTATACTTGCTCGCATCTGTACGGATCCACTTGTATAACAGGACCCACCACACGCGCTCGGTCTGATTCGATTCCGTCTGGCTCGCTATAAAATGTCGATTTGGTCGTTCCTAACGGATGCGACTGAGAAGTGCTTTAAGTTTCATGTCACATTCTTCCTGCATTATTCTAATCCCGCATTTTAAGGATGATGTGAATCAAAGATGTCCTAATTAAGAGCATCTCTAGCCGATCCTAGGAGTAAATGGCCTAGTAAATCTTAATGGAGTTTATTTTAGTCCATCATTAAGTATTGATTGTTTCTGACCATTCCTTAAATTTAGCGAAGTAGTAAATCCTATGTAAGCTGACGTCAAACACTTGGCACGCGTGGTCGGCAGGACGGGTCGTGGTGCGTGAAGCTGAGGTGGTGACCAATGAAACAACCATTGTCTTGTGTCGGTGTGTGTAAGCTCCATGCGTGTCTGGCTAAGTGTGGCAGACGGCACCTGCGTACGGTGATGGTGTGCAGGGTGAGATGGCGAGGAGGGGAGGCACGGAGTAGGGAGTGTGAGTGTCAGGACCCAAGCCAAGACAGGTCTGAAGAAAGAGAAGGAAACTCATTCAGTTATCCAACGACCCAGAAGTGAAGATGACGATCCAGAACAATGAACGGCTCGGATGGATCCTCGCCGGTCACTTAAGTCACTGTCGCTTTTACTGTTACATAGCCGTTATTTACTGAGAAGAATTACCTCAAGTGCAATGTAATAGAGATAAAGCAGAGCCAACTACCGCGTGAGAGGGTATTCCCCCATTCATTCTTATCTAGTCGGGTAGCTTAGAACCCTAGTTTCCATGTAAGGTGACACCACCACCTCTATGAACTAGCTGATTGTGTAGATTTTATCCGATCAATCCATAATTCATCAAGGGAAAGCATAGATCGTGAGCTGGTAGTGATTCCAGGCCTCACAAAGGTATCAGAGCCATTCGATTCTTCAGCGAAGGCGGCGATTTCAAGCAGGCAAGGGCTCGAGGTTGGGCTCTCCTGTAAAATCCCTCCCGTCCCTCCCTGTTTGCGGTGGCGGTGACGACCACTGAGGCGGCGAGTGTTGTCGGGGATATACCCCGCGGCATGACCCGGCTTGGCGACTCACAGGAGACCTGGTCAGGACATGGAGTTTTATTGACGACCCGACAGGCAGGTCGCAGGACGACCAGGCCCAAGACCCAGTGTGTAAGCCGGCGCCAGGCGGCTCACAAGAGAAGGTCCAAAGAGAGAAAGACTCCCTACCGAAGGAAACAAGACCCGGAATAGGATTCTAGAGACTAGTCCTAATCCTACCCCTAGTAGGACTCTATTTGTAAACCTATCCTCTCCACTTATATAAGGAGGGGTAGAGCACCCCTACAGAGACAAGTTCACAAGTCCACAAGTTTAGACAAAGACAAGTCAGTAGAGATAGACAGACTAGAGGCTCTCGAGATTAGAGGTAGTGATTATCACCCTTGTAACTGAGAGATCTCCTTCATCGTCAATACCAGACAAGCAGGACGTAGGCTTTTACCTCCATCGGAGGGGCCGAACCTGGGTAAAACTCGCGTCTCTCTATTCCGACCAACCCCTTCAAGCTGCCACATAGTTGCGCTTCCCCTGAACCTGAAGTCCGTTCACCCGGACATCTGCCGTGACAAATCCACGACAATTGGTGCCCACCTTGGGGCCTGCGCTCAGTGGTGTTGAGTTCTCAAAGGGCTCTCTCCCAGGGTTCGAAGGATACGTGGTCAGAAGGATGAGCAAGAGTCACCGCGGATGGCTCTACATTGACGACGCCGGCTGGGGTCATGAAGCCAATTTTGTCGAATATGGATTCCAGGTTCCCTTCGGTGGAATCCACGTCTCCATCGGCAAGGTTGACGGATCTACACCCGGGCCGGACATCTGCACCAACATCATCGAGCCGGCTTGGTAAACACAACCCGCCCAATATGTGTGACCCGCCCGCGTTAACCCGGGCTGGAAGCACGTCTTCATAGGCTTTACTCAAGGTATGGATCTTGAAACTTCTACGTCGCAGGAGACCCTTGTCTATTCGAAGGATGGATCTTCGAGCGGAGAAGTAGAGTCGATCTACCAGCTTCACAATGGCGGGCTCGGGGGCTATGATGAGCCTTACCCTGAGTCAGAACGGTTTGAGCCGGATGATCTTAGGCTGCCGTTTCATGCGGCCGTGTTCATGGCGGGGTCATCCCCAGGCACGAGCAGCACAGCCGTCGGAGAAACAAACACGCGAACTGATCCACCACCGTCGGCTCAAGTTCTTCTGGATCTAATGAACGAGCTCGCAACCCTGATGGCTACCGAAGTCACGCCAGATAATCAAGCCACTCGGAACTTGGAGATCGTGAGACTCAAGGACCGGATGGCGGATGAGCAACAGAGAATACCCGAGTTAAATGTTTAGATGGAGGCGGAGGCAGAACGCCTTAAGACGGATGCTTTCCGCCTTGAGCTAGAACAGCAATCGGCGGCTGCGGTGCATCGGATGAGGCATCAATCCCGCTTACAAGAACATTATGAGTCTAGGAATCTCTTTAATATGCCAGGAATGGGACGGGCAGCGGATGCGCCTGGAAGTCGGCCGGCGGCTTGACAGCAGCTTAACCCGCCTCGACGAAACTAGGCCTCACTGTAGGAGATATGCCCTAGAGGCAATAATAAATGTTTTTGATTATCTCCCTGTTCATAATTATGTTTATGTTCCATGCTATAACTGCAATGATTCTCGAGTCTACAAATAAAACGAGGCTTGGAGGAAAACTCATGTGCACGTGTGGGATAATAAACGGTAAAATGTATTCCTAGTCTGGCCTCTAAGACTGGCTCAAGTATTGCATGATGATCCTGTTTTCCTGATCATGGGCATGGCTATGCCGGCAATTTTGAGGGCATAATGTTAGAAGAACATTTGTGTTGAATCGACCCGAATTGATGTTATGCTATGAGATACATTCGTCATAAGTTAATGGTTAATAACATAGAGAAGTTAATGTTTGCATAATTCCTTAGACCATGAGAGTATCGAGTTTCTTCATGCTTGCTTCATGAACTTTGGGGTTTGTTAAACGTCATCCCTAAATGGGTGGCTATTACGGCGGCTTACGGGTTCATGGAAAAGTATGTGAAGTAACTTGATAGCTCAAGATTGGGATTTGCTCCTCCGACGATGGAGAGATATCTCTGGGCCCTCTTGGTGTTACGGTATCCATCATCGTCTAGCCAGACACTTTGTGATTTGATCACGGGGATGCCGGAACACAGGAATGAGAAAAGAGAACAATACCGTTAACGAGGTAACTGGCATAGTGGACAAGTTGTTGATCCACGAGGATGCCAACATGTCTCACCTCGGGTATTTGTAACATATCGCGAAGCAATAGGAATAGCACACGGGAACTGGAGGTTCACTCGAATATTTATTCGTGTGGGTATAGGGATCGATATGGGTGTCCACGGCTCCGATGTTGATCATTGATCGGAAGGGGTTCCGGGTCATGTCTATGCTTCACCGAACCTATAGGGTCACACGCTTAAGGGTCATCTATCTGTTGAATACTAGACAGGGAGTCTGAGAGAAAATCACCGAAAACTTTCGGACAGTGGAAAAGTTCCGTAGACAGGTCACCGGAACAGTTTCGGTGAAACTGAAAAGTTGTTTCAAGGGATACCATTAAGTCAAATTGGTTTCGGCACATGCCTGATAATTCTTGGAGGTTGCCAGAATCATTCTGGAAACTTTTGGAATTTTCCTGAAGAATAACCGGAAATGTTCCGGAGCTGCCGGAACTGCTTCAAATGCTTTTCGCAGATGAAAATCACTATTCCGGAATTGTTCCGGATCGCATTGAAAATTATTTTAGTGGGGTACTAGAATTGTTCTAAGCCCACATAAATATTTTTAGTTCGAGCGGACGCTGAAAAATGTCGCCGTGAATAGTGAAAGTGCTTTTTGGACTACTTTATGGAAACCACCTTTTGGGGCTTTGCTCCAAAAGATCTTGGGGATGACATGGATGGATTGGAGCCATTTTCGGGGCCCCACATGAGGGTGTGGCCGGCCACATGGTGGACTCCTTCATGGAGTCCCTCTTGTTCCTTGGTTTCACTTTTATGCCCTTGTGGAAGGACTTCATTCATGTGCATTTTGGGTTTTATTGTAAAACCACCCTACCCCTTGGTTTCCCTATAAATAGAGGAGATGTGGGCTGCCATTTCTTCATCCTTGTGCTCTCATACACATGCTTTGCTTTGCAAGCTCTCTCTCTCCCTCCCAGCGAAATAGTTTCGTAGAGCCGAAAGGCTGTCTGGGTTCCGGCAGGAACTAGTTCTGGACGGCGAAGCCCTGCCGGATAGATGACACCGTATGTGTGCAACTCTGTAGAGAGATTTTAGTTTCGGTCTTAGTTCGAGAGTGCCTCCCAAAGGACTGTCAATGTGACCGTCCGAGTTTTGGAGGTCCTCCCGAAGGGCTGTCCGAGTGACAGTCCGAGCTTCGGAGGTCCTCCCGAAGGGCTGTCCGCGACACCGTCCGGGGGACTGTCCGACCGCCTCCCGGAGGGATGTCCGCGGGGCAGATGAGGGTATACATCCTCGCGGTTGGGAGGTTGTAAATCCTAGCTGCGGGGATCTGCACCACCGATCGTCATCGACTCTACTTCCGCTGCGCTACGAGTCGGTAACGAAAAGATCAAACCTTGTATGCAGTCTTCATAGTGGTCCTGGGCTGGTGCATAGGTCGGAAATTTTTGTTTTCTGCTGCGTTACCCAAAAGTGGCATCAAGAGCCGTGCTATGCGTAGATGCAGGTTGCGATCTAGAATACATGGAGATGTATGGGTGTTGCATAATATAATTAGGTAGTAGATGAGATCTATTACTAAAAATTATTTGTGCGGGTAGCAGATGAAATCTGTAACCCGATGTTCTTGTTGCTTCCCTGGAATTTGCATAGTCCTGATCTTAACGGAATGGTGGAATCTCACAAAGTTCTGGCAATCCGCGATCCTTTCATGCTGCTCCTGAGTATGCTGATTGACAGATCAACAAAGTGCTAACAGTTCTTTGGGTTCCACCATAGTTGAGAAAGATGGATGTTTCGCAGAGGAAAGGGCAATGCAGATGTGATCTGCACGGGGGTCACGCGTATGACGAAGTTTAGTATTGGGCTCGAGATTTTATTATCTCGTGTTTCATACACCCTGGATTGTTAATCTAGCAACTTGAATTATCATACTTGATGATGGACGTTGGTAGCTTCGGTTTGTTTCGAAACCTTAGAAGCCACGAAAAACAAGTTTTTGCATGGACCGATTAGAGGCGTCTAACTTGGTTTTGCAGGATGGTTTGCATGTGCATATGATGTGGTATAGCAGTGTTCATAATAATTTGATTATGTATGAGATGACTATATGATGTAAATTGATTAACATGACCTGCGTGTCATGATTCGGCATGATGGCTGGAGCCATATGATTGCACTTTAATGACCTGCGTGTCAACCTTATGTAATGCACTTATTTTATTAAGCTATAGAGATAGCAATATTATTTGGTGCATCAAAAAGGTGGTGGCAATCTTCGCAAAGGTGAACACCGATGCGAATGCCGAAGACGAAGAAATACTTGACTTCTCCGTCAGAAGGGGCTATACCATGTCATGCTAATTATGAATTGCCTGAGATGTTTATCCCTCTTGATGCACCCTTCTTGATTGCGCGGTAGTCGCTTTTTATTAGGGTGATCTCTCACTTAGAATATCAAGTAGTTAGTGTTCTCCCAAGTGTAGCACCGTCACGGCACCCATCTCTTTGGGGTATCACATGGTTACATAGGTACGAACGATTAGAGAAGTGTGAGGCGGGTGAGTTGAGACCTCGCAGCGAGATCACTTGGTTGTCTTGATGTTCAGGCATGAAAGTCATGAGCTCGGAACACACGCATCAAAAGATGAACAAGAGTCACATAGAGATGTGATTGGCAAGTTGGCCTACCGATTGCAATTCTCGTCACTTGAGATGGATACATCCTTGGCGTTGAATTGTAATTTGGATCTTGAATCACTCACAATCAATTATGAGAGATATTGATTTGAGTGGGAGCGCACTATAGAATTAACTTGTTTTAATTCTCAATGCAATTTATTTTGAACACTGTCTAAGTGTGGTTTGCAAAATAGTTGTAGAATAATGGCTCGCGTTTCCACCTTCCCTATTAAAATTGAATAGCTATTAAATATCTGGTTAAAACTTTACGGTTGGTAACGTAATGTGAGGATTGTCCTCGAGAGTGCCAAGAAGGACTTGTCCTATCGCATGTTTTCGGTATTCTCCCGCTAATGCTATGGATGATATGACTCTCGTCCTTTGATCCAAAAAATTCCCTTACGGTCAAGTCAAATATGTTTGCTTCCATGAGACTGAAACTTCAAAAGTTCGGATAGTTATATGATATTCATGGAATCTGAAAGTCATTTTCAGAGACAGACAAAAGCTAAAAGATATGAGATATCCAAAGCAATGTTTGTTTGCAAACTATTAGTAAAGGAGTTTACTATGCATTAGACTGATAAGAGAGGGATCCAGGAGAACGCCTGCCATATGATGAAAGGTGAATAAAACAACAACTTAAAGAGAAAGGAAGTGTCTGAAGGGTGTTAGTAAGACTTTCACGCCTAGGAAGTCCGGGGCTAATGCCACTCTTAAGTTGGGTGCTTCTTCTGAGAGTAGGAGAAATACTGAAAAGTTAAACTGTTAGAAATATAATGGCAAAAGGAAAGAAGACTGGAATATCCAGCTCATGTATGAATGTCATACAAGTTTTTGATGTATAGAAGGCTGGTCAAAGATATAGTTCTTGGGAATTATGGTTAAACATGTTAATCACTAATTCTTGGGTATTGTGAGTTGGTCACAAAGATACCCGCTCGATTGCATTCTGTTGCAACTCGATGTAAGAATTACTATGGCCTGAAAGACTAGCCAGGAATGAGGTTTAGATACACGTAGGGAACATAGTAAATGTTACTATGCCTTCCATCGGTGTATTCCCTATGTATTAAGTTTCATAATTCATTTTAGAGTTTCATACACTCTAGCCCTTTGCATAGGGTATCTTGCAAGAAGGTTGTTCATAAGAGAACTTTTCATGTTCGGTGTTATGAATAACATAAGGGCCATACTTTCATCATGACTGAGACGTATTTTATGAATATTGATAATAATACATTACCTCTGGGTTTACTTTCATAATTCATTTTAGAGTTTCATACACTCTAGCCCATTGCACAATGTTTGTTGCAAAAGATGTGTTCATAAAAACAACAATTGTTGTTCAGTATTATGAATAACATGAAGGGCCATGATTCCATCCTAGATGAGATATATGTTATGAATATTGATGGAAATATGATACATCCATAACACTGACGCTAAATGTCACAAGACTAAAAGAATACCACATATGTGTGGCACTGCATTTGGTCACATTGGAGAAACCCTCATGGAAAATTCCATTATGATGGATTTTGAAGTTGTTTGATTTTGAATCATCTGACACTTGCGACTTTCCTCCAAAAGGTGAACTAACTAAAATACCGTTCACAGGCCATAAGGAACGAGCAAAGAACTTATTGGTAATCATACATTATGATGTGTGTAGTCAAATAAATGTTGTTGCAAACAGTGGATTTGTCTACCTTCAAAGATGACTCAAGTAGATATATGGATATTTACTTGATGAGACGTAAGTCTGGATCTTTTGAAATCATTCGAAAGGTTTTCAAAAATGAAGTAGAAGTTATTGTACCAAGAAAATTATGTTTCTGCAATTTGATTGCGGAAAGGAATATTTGAGTTACAAGTTTAGCGATTGTCAGATGAGTTGTGAAAAGAGTTTCATAACTTGCACCTCCCGAAACACGACTGCAAGTGGAAAGTCTATGAAGATGTAATCGAACCATTTATGACATGGTAAGATCAAAGATGACATAAATAGATTTGCCATTATCCCTTTTATAGAGTGATGCTTTAGAGACTGCAGCTTTTACACTAAAAAGAGATCCATCAGGCCTGTTGAAATGACGCTATGGTATGGTACGCCCAACCATGTTATATCTTTTCTTCACATTTGGAATATGGGGCTTGTGTAAAAGGTTACAAACCCATTCCAAATCAGACAAGTGCTATTTTGTATGGTTATCCGAAGTCATTGGGTATTCCCCCACCACTATACCGAGGCAAAGGGTTTTGCCACAAAACGGTATGCTTTTAAAGAGAACAGTTCTTACAAAAGGTGAGTGGGAGGACAGTGCAACTCGACGAGATAACCAGTATCTTCGTCATCAGTTCAAAGGAAAGAAACCTTGGAAGTGAATCTGTTGTTTCCTACTATGACTGATATGTAAGTCTCTACAATAAAATGTATGGACTTTAGTTGAACGTGTAGCTGAACCACGTAGGCAAAGCTCATGCAAACCTATCAGGTGTGCAAACGAGATATTGTTGTTGGACAACAGTATACCTACAATACACAAGGAAGCGTTGATGGGCCCTGACTCCGGGATTGGCTAAATGCCAATACAATCCGAGATAGTTTCCATATAAGTGATTCAAGATTAAAACCTTGATACACCTTTCAGAGGACTTAGAGTCCAATGAATATTTATGGAACTGAAAACTGGTACGGATAAAAATGTTTTATCCATAAAGCTCGACTTGTTGAAATAACAAGTTCAAGGAGTTGACTACGATGAGGTTGTTTCACCGTAGCGATGCTTAAGGTCGGTTCGGGTTGAACTAGCAATTAATACATATATCAATCATGAGATATGAAACATGGATGACAAAAGGATTTCCATCTGATGGAAATGAAACCTAGGACTTGTATGTGATACAAACAAAGTAATTTGTCGATCCAGAGGATGCTAGTAAGTATGCAAACTTCAGAGTTCCAGCGATGGACAGAAGAGAGCAAAGCGGAGTTGGAATCTTCATTTTTGATGGAATGGTCAAAGGAGTTTGACTTCATCAAATGGGTATCGAAGATGCTTGTGATTCAAGAAAGTAAGTGGGAGCATAATACTATTTCTAAAAACCTTGTGTACTTGACACATTGTTAATTGGAAATAAATTTCTTGACACGAATTAGGACTTCATTTGAAAATAGTTTTTTCGATGAAGTGCTTAGGCTAAATAGCCTCAATATTAGGCATGATGATCTATGGAGATAGATTTACCTAATGGGGCTAAGCAATGAATACATATTGACAAGGTGCTAAAACCTTTTAGCATTTAAAACGCCAAGGAGTGATTCTTGCTGAAGTCACATGGAAAGAGTTTTTGCAAGACTTAGTGTCCCAAAACACTGATGAGTGAAATACATGATGGAGATTCCACACACTCTTGTGTTTGGATTAATCATGTATTCCATGGTATGTAAAACCACCAGATATGTCCGATACTCCAAAGTTGTTGCGAGTATGGATAACCAAAGCGATCAAAGTACTGATCATAGGACAACAGTGAAAGATGTCATTGAGTACTAGAGTAGTAGTGATGACATGTTTTCTCGCAAGCAGAAATCATGAAGAGTTCGGTGTAATATGTTACATCGATACAGTCTCCACCATTTCTCCATGTGATTTTCGATTTAATTGAGGTTTTTGTGTGATACACAATATGGTGGCACGGTAGTTGGAAATTGTTCCAAACAAGATACTGTGGTGAATTCTATAACAAAGGCTAAGTATGTTGACGCTTTGGAAGCGACAAAGAAGTTGTTGAATCATATAGTTCATTCATGAACTTAGTATGGTTCCAAGATGGCTTTGGTTTATGAGACACTATTGCAGATAGTTGCTCCATAGCTCAGCCTGAGGAATCAGGTTTCGACCAATGATTCACACATATGCAAAGCCAAGTCACACAAAATACGAATTTTGTGATAGCGTGAAAACACGAGGATATGCAATGTTCCACACGGAGCTAAAGTTGTCAGATCCATTGGACATCAGGCTATACCACAAGCGAAGGATATTTTACACCAGTATGCCATAGGTGTAAAGTGCATTAGCATTGACTAGATTATTGACTCTAGTGCAAGTGGGAGTCTGTAGGAGATATGCCCTAGAGGCAATAATAAATGTTTTTGATTATCTCCCTGTTCATAATTATGTTTATGTTCCATGCTATAACTGCAATGATTCTCGAGTCTACAAATAAAACGAGGCTTGGAGGAAAACTCATGTGCACGTGTGGGATAATAAACGGTTAAATGTATTCCTAGTCTGGCCTCTAAGACTGGCTCAAGTATTGCATGATGATCCTGTTTTCCTGATCATGGGCATGGCTATGCCGGCAATTTTGAGGGCATAATGTTAGAAGAACATTTGTGTTGAATCGACCCGAATTGATGTTATGCTATGAGATACATTCGTCATAAGTTAATGGTTAATAACATAGAGAAGTTAATGTTTGCATAACTCCTTAGACCATGAGGGTATCGAGTTTCTCCATGCTTGCTTCATGAACTTTGGGGTTTGTTAAACGTCATCCGTAAATGGGTGGCTATTACGGCGGCTTACGGGTTCATGGAAAAGTATGTGAAGTAACTTGATAGCTCAAGATTGGGATTTTCTCCTCCGACGATGGAGAGATATCTCTGGGCCCTCTTGGTGTTACGGTATCCATCATCGTCTGGCCAGACACTTTGTGATTTGATCACGGGGATGCCGGAACATAGGAACGAGAAAAGAGAACAATACCGTAAACGAGGTAACTGGCATAGTGGACAAGTTGTTGATCCACGAGGATGCCAACATGTCTCACCTTGGGTATTTGTAACATATCGCGAAGCAACAGGAATAGCACACGGGAACTGGAGGTTCACTCGAATATTTATTCGTGTGGGTATAGGGATCGATATGGGTGTCCACGGCTCCGATGTTGATCATTGATGGGAAGGGGTTCCGGGTCATGTCTATGCTTCACCGAACCTATAGGTTCACACGCTTAAGGGTCATCTATCTGTTGAATACTAGACAGGGAGTCTGAGAGAAAATCACCGAAAAGTTTCGGACACCGGAAAACTTTCGGACAGTGGAAAAGTTCCGTAGACAGGTCACCGGAACAGTTTTGATGAAACTGAAAAGTTGTTTCAAGGGATACCATTAAGTCAAATTGGTTTCAGCACATGCCTGATAATTCTTGGAGGTTGCCAGAATCATTCTGGAAACTTCTGGGAATTTTCCGGAAGAATAACCGGAAATGTTCCGGAGCTGCCGGAACTGCTTCAAATGCTTTTCGCAGATGAAAATCACTATTCCGGAATTGTTCCGGATCGCATTGAACATTATTTTAGTGGGGTACTAGAATTGTTCTAAGCCCACATAAATATTTTTAGTTCGAGCGGACGCTGAAAAATGTCGCCGTGAATAGTGAAAGTGCTTTTTGGACTACTTTATGGAAAGCCACCTTTTGGGGCTTTGCTCCAAAAGATCTTGGGGATGACATGGATGGATTGGAGACATTTTTGGGGCCCCACATGAGGGTGTGGCCGGCCACATGGTGGACTCCTTCATGGAGTCCCTCTTGTTCCTTGGTTTCACTTTTATGCCCTTGTGGAAGGACTTCATTCATGTGCATTTTGGGTTTTATTGTAAAACCACCCTACCCCTTGGTTTTCCTATAAATAGAGGAGATGTGGGCTGCCATTTCTTCATCCTTGTGCTCTCATACACATTCTTTGCTTTGCAAGCTCTCTCTCTCCCTCCCAGCGAAATAGTTTCGTAGAGCCGAAAGGTTGTCTGGGTTCCGGCAGGAACTAGTTCTGGACGGCTAAGCCCTGCCGGATAGATGACACCGTATGTGTGCAACTCTGTAGAGAGATTGTAGTTTCGGTCTTAGTTCGAGAGTGCCTCCCGAAGGGCTGTCAATGTGACCGTTCGAGTTTTGGAGGTCTTCCCGAAGGGCTGTCCGAGTGACAGTCCGAGCTTCGGAGGTCCTCCCGAAGGGCTGTCCGCGACACCGTCCGGGGGACTGTCCGACCGCCTCCCGGAGGGATGTCCGCGGGGCAGATGAGGGTATACATCCTCGCGGTTGGGAGGTTGTAAATCCTAGCTGCGGGGATCTGCACCGCCGATCGTCATCGACTCTACTTCCGCTGCGCTATGAGTCGGTAACGAAAAGATCAAACCTTGTATGTAGTCTTCATAGTGGTCCTGGGCTGGTGCGTAGGTCGGAAATTTTTGTTTTCTGCTGCGTTACCCAAAACTCACTAGTGGTCTTTCCAACGCGAGTGGGCCATTATTCCAACCCGGCAGAGAACATGGTGGCTGCGGCCACCCGGCTTGAAACAATCTTATTCCAGATGAGGCGCCTTTTGCAGAAGAGGTACGGAACGCCATTTGGCACCTTCAGACGGCGATGGCCCAGCAAGAGATATAGGCTTACAGCCGGAGCCGCGTTCATTCAACCCCCTCCCCAGCCTCAGATTTAGCCGATGCTATGAGTCGCCAGCGGTTTCTAGCAGCGATCGGCAGCGGGGGCCTCCAGGGGAAGATCAGGCGGCTCTAGATGCGCAGGCGCTCATAAACTGGACAAGAAACCAGCAAGAGGCGGCGGCCTTGGCCACGATGG
The DNA here is from genome assembly GCA_022496015.1 of Hordeum marinum. Classification (NCBI taxonomy): domain Eukaryota; kingdom Viridiplantae; phylum Streptophyta; class Magnoliopsida; order Poales; family Poaceae; genus Hordeum; species Hordeum marinum. Next base: position 2,373,835 of record CM039677.1, on the reverse strand, counting down.
CTCACCAAGAGGCGGCGGCCAGTTGAGCGGGAGTGACCACTAGGGCCATGGGAGTACCATGTTTAGCACCGGCTCTGCGGAACGAGCGGTTGCCGAAGGATTTCGAAGGACCTCGCAAAGTCTCGAATTACACTGCCGACTTACCTCCGGAGGCCTGGATCAAAAGCTATGATCTGGCTATGGAGATGTTGGATGTCAATGATGCGGTGTGTGCTAAATACTTCATCATGATGCTTCAAGGTCTGGCTCAAACATGGTTAAAGGGTTTGCCACCCAATACCATCAATTCATGGGCTGAGTTGAGAGCAAGGTTCATCAAAAACTTTCAAGGGACTTGCAAAAAGCCTATGATGATTGTGGATCTCGATCATTGTGTCCAGCAGGAGAATGAGTCGGCTCATCATTGGGCCCGGTGGGTGTCGACCATCATCCACTCATCTGAGCAGATCACGGCGGCTCAAGCGGTGCTGATCCTAGAGAAGAACTGTAACTTCGTCCCTCTGAAGCAGAAGCTCAACTAGCTCAAGCGTATGTGTCAGGACATGGGAGAACTCATGGTGGCTCTCACAAAGTATGCCAACTCTGATAACACGAAGGATCCGGGTTCTGATGAGGAGAAGACCGATCAAGGTAAAAAGAACAACCAGGGGAAGGGTGTGGCAGGTAATGGTAACCAGGGCAAGCGGAAGAACCCGGATGGCGGGTCAGAACTGGTGGCCAATGCCAGCACTGGCCAGAATCATCCCAAGGGCAATGGGAAGTTTAGACCGCCTTTTAACAAAAATAAGACTCCTTTCAATTTGGAGGAAATGCTCAATAAACCCTGTCCGGAGCACAGTCGGCCCGATAGAGTTGTGGGTCACACATGGGGTAATTGCCACATCATGCAGAAGTTCAAGAACTACAACATGCAACAGCACAACAACCATGGTGGTGGCCCGCCCGGCGGCTCAGGACCAGGCGGGTCAGGAGCCGGATTTGGGTCTGGCGGCTCAGGGTCCGGTCATCATGGCCAGGGCAACCAAGGAGGACATCCTCAGCACTCTGGTAACAACAATCAGCAACAACAACAACATAATCAATTTGGGTATCAGAGTAATCCAAAGCAGCTTAGTTTAGGCCAATATCATGTTTTTACGACCAGCCTTAACAAGCGAGATCAGAAATTGCGCAAGCGAGCGGTTAACGTAATCGTGTCGGCTCTACCGCAAGACTTGAAGTGGTCTGAGTATGACATAACGTGGAGCCGGGAAGATCACCCGCCGCGTGTTGATGACCCGGGGCGGCTAGCCCTGGTAGTTGCCCCCCAAATGGGAGGATATATGGTGAATAAGGTACTCATGGATGGTGGCAGTAGCATCAGTATCCTGTATTATGATACCTTCCGGCGGATGAAGCTGCTTGATAAAGACCTTAAGCCCTCATCAACAGTTTTTCATGGTGTAGTGTCGGGCAAGTCAGCTTACCCGGTGGGCAGGATTTCTTTGAAAGTCGCCTTTGGTGACGAGTACAACTACAGGGTGGAGCCCTTATGGTTTGAAGTGGTAAAGATCAAGAGTCCTTATCATGCATTGTTTGGGTGGCTGGCTTATGCCAAGTTCATGGCTAGGCCCTGTTATGTCTACTTACAGCTCAAGATGCCCGGGTTAAAAGGCACGATTACTGTTCATGGTGATCGGAATACGGCTATTGAGTGCGAAGAAGGGGACGCGGCTTACGCGGAATCCAGTTGTGCTGAGGCAGAACTCAAGTTCTATAAGGAAAATGTTGACCCGGAGGATATGACCTCGCTGAAGAAGCCTACCACAGAGGTTGAGCCGCCCCTGAAATTTTCAGCGGATGATACCAAGGCAGTGGATTTTACTCCAGGTGACTCATCTAAATAGTTCACTATTGGGGCCAATATGGATCCCAAATAGGAAAGCGCACTGATACGTCTCCAACGTATCTACTTTTCCAAACTCTTTTGCCCTTGTTTTGGACTCTAATTTGCATGATTTGAATGAAACTAACCCGGACTGACGCTATTTTCAGCAGAACTGCCATGGTGTTGTTTTTGTGCAGAAAAACAAGTTCTCGGAATGACCTGGAAACTTACGAGGAATTTTTATGGAATATATAAAAATACCAGAGAAAGAATCAACCGAAGAGGAGCTGCCAGTGGCCACGAGCCCAGGAGGCGCCCCCCTAGGCCGCGCCTCGCAGGCTCGTGGGGCCCACGTGGCTCCCCGACCTCATCTCCAGCTCCATATAAGCTCTTTCACTCGGAAAAAATCGGAGAGAAGAAATCATCGCGCTTTACGATACGGAGCCGCCGCCACCACCTGTTCTTCCTCGGGAGGGAAGATCTGGAGTCCGTTCTGGGCCCCGGAGAGTGGAAATCGAAGCCATCGTCATCATCAACCATCCTCCATCGCCAATTTCATGATGCTCTCCATCGTTCATGAGTAATCTCATCGTAGGCTTTCTGGACGGTGATGGGTTGGATGAGATCTATCATGTAATCGAGTTAGTTTTGATAGGGTTTGATCCCTAGTATCCACTATATTCTAAGATTGATGTTGCTACTACTTTGCTACACTTAATGCTTGTCACTAGGGCCCGAGTGCCATGATTTCAGATCTGAACCTATTATGTTTTCATCAATATATGTGAGTTCTTGATCCTATCTTGCAAGTTGTAGTCACCTACTATGTGTTATGACCCGGCAACCCCGGAGTGACAATAGCCGGAACCACTCCCGGAGATGACCATAGTATGAGGATTCCATGTATTCACCATGTGCTAATGCTTTGTTCCTGATCTTTATTAAAAGGAGACCTTAATATCTCTTAGTTTCCATTAGGACCCCGCTGCCATGGGAGGGATGGACAAAAGATGTCATGCAAGTTCTTTTCCATAAGCACGTATGACAATATACGGAATACATGCCTACATTACATTGACGAACTGGAGCTAGTTACATATCACCCTATGTTATAACTGTTACATGATGAATGCCATCCTACATAATCATCCATCACCGATCCAATGTCTACGAGATTTTCCTATACTGGTCCTTGCTTAGTTACTTTACCGCTACTGTTGTCACACTTGCTACACAAATCACTATTGCTACTGTTACACCTATTACTGTTACTATTATACTACTTTGCTACTAAAACTTTGCTGCAGATACTAAATCTTTCAGGTGTGGTTGAATTGACAACTCAACTGCTAATACTCGAGGATATTCTTTGGCTCCCCTTGTGTCGAATCAGTAAATTTGGGTTGAATACTCTACCCTCAAAAATTCTTGCGATCCCCTATACTTGTGGGTTATCAAGACCTTTTTCTGGCGCTGTTGCCGGGGAGCATAGCTCTATCCTCTGAGCCACTTGGGATTTATATCTGTTGATCACTATGAAGAATTTGCGAGATCCAAAAACTAAAGTTCTGCCCTCAACTACGAGGAAAGGTAAGGAACTTCCATCTAGCTCTGCACTTGATTCACGTTCTGTTATGAGGTAATTTGCGACACCGCCACCTGCTATTAATTCTGATATGTCGCCTGTGCTTGATGATGCTACTTCTGCTATACATGATAATTATGATGATGCTTTGCTTGGCAATGATATGCCACTCGGTGAATTTCTTGATGCACAAATTGCTAGAGTTACTACTGAATCAAATGATACTTCTGAAACTGATGAAATTATTGAGATGGAACCTGCTGTTACACCTGTTAGACCTAGCTCTCCAAGATATGAATTGCTTGATATACCTAAGGGTTATGTTATGGAAGGAGAGGTAGCTGAAGACTTTCTTGCTTGTAAGGATAGCTATGATCTTGAGAAGTTATTACGCAAGTGGAAAGAAAAATCTCTGAATGCTAGAATGAAATATGATCCTAAGTTTGCTACTTCACCTATCTTTGTTACTGATAAGGACTATGAGTTCGCTGTCGATGCTGAGTTAATCGCTTTGGTTGAATCTGATCCTTTTCACAGTTATGAATCTGAAACTGTTGTAGCACATCTTACTAAACTGGATGATATTGCCACCCTATTCACTAATGAGGAAAAAATTCGCCATTACTATATCCTTAAGTTGTTTCCTTTCTCACTAAAGGGTGATGCTAAAACTTGGTTTACTTCTCTTTCTCCTGGTTGTGTGCGTAGTTCCGAGGATATGATATACTACTTCTCTGAGAAATATTTTCCTGCCCATAAGAAATAAGCTGCCTTGCAGGATATATATAACTTTGTGCAAATTGAAGAAGAGAGTCTCCCACAAGATTGGGGGAGGCTTGTCCAGTTACTTAATGCTTTTCCTGATCGCCCTCTTAAGAAAAATGAAATACTTGATATCTTTTATAATGGACTAACCAATGCTTCTAGGGACCACCTAGATAGTTGTGCTGGTTGTGTTTTCAGGGAACAAACTGTGGAACAAGCTGAAATTCTATTGAATAATATCTTGAGCAATGATAATGCTTGGAGTATTCCCGAACCGCCTCCGAAGCCAACTCCGAAGAAAAGAGGTATTCTATTCCTCAGTCGTGAAGATATGCAAGAAGAAAAGAAATCTATGCGAGAGAAAGGTATTAAATCTAAAGATGTTAAGAATCTACCACCTATTGAAGAGATACATGGTCTTGATAACCCGACACAGGTAGTAGAGGTAAATTCTCGTCGTAGATTCAATGAGAGTGATATTCCTTATGATAAACCTGGTATCCTATGCTTAGATGAATTTGATAACTTTGTCGCCAAACAACAAAGTTTTAATGATTATGTTAGCAGACAACTGGAACAAAATGCTCGTATGATTAATCATATAAGTGCTTGTGTGGATAGAAATGTTAATGATCTTAAGCTTATTAGTAAACATGCTTCTATGGTCACCACTCAAGTAGAGCAAGTACTTAAGGCTCAAAATGACTTGCTTAATGAATTGAATGATAATTCTGTTAAATTTGTTACTAGAGGTGGTAGAATGACTCAGGAACCTTTGTATCCTAAGGGCCATCCTAAGAGAATTGAGCACGATTCTCAAGTAATTAATACTGATGCACCTAGTTACCCTGGTAATAGGAAGAAAAAGAAAGATGATAAGAACTTGCATGCTAGTAAACCTATTTCTGTTACACCTGAGAATCAAAATGATATATCTATTTCTGATGCTAAGACACAATCTAGTGATGAACATGAGCCTAGTCACAATGTTGATAATGATGTTCATATTGATGCCCAACCTAGTAATGATAACGATGTGGAAATTGAACCTGCTATTGAACCTGCTAACCCAAAACCTAGGAACAGAAGATATGATAAGAGTGATTTTATTACTAGGAAGCACGGTAAAGAAAGAGAACCATGGGTTCAAAAACCCATGCCCTTTCCTCCTAAACCATCCAAGAAAAAGGATGATGAGAATTTTGAGCGCTTTGTTGAAATGATTAGACCTATCTTTTTGCAAATGCGTTTGACTGATATGCTCAAAATGTCTCCTTATGCTAAATACATGAAAGATATTGTGACTAATAAAAGAAAGATACCTGATGTTGAGATTTCCACCATGCTTGCTAATTACACTTTTAAGGGTGGGACGCCTGAGAAACTATTTGATCCTGGAGTACCCACTATACCTTGCTCCATTAAAGGAAATTATGATAGAACTGCTTTATGTGATCTTGGAGCCGGTGTTAGTGTTATGCCTCTCTCTTTATATCGTAGACTTGAATTGGATAAGATGACACCTACTGAAATTTCTTTGCAAATGGCCAATAAATCAACTGCTTTACCTATCGGCATTTGCGAGGATGTGCCTATTGTAGTTGCGAATGTTACTATCTTAACGGACTTTGTTATTCTTGATATTCCCGAGGATGATGCCATGGAAGTCATCCTTGGAAGACCCTTTTTAAACACTGCATGAGCTGTTATTGATTGCAACAAAGGCAATGTCACTTTCCATGTCAATGGTAATGAGCACACGGTGCACTTTCCGAAGAAACAATATCGGGTTCATTGCATAAATTCTATTGAAAAATCTTCATCCATTATTATTGGAAGCTTTGGATTTCCTATACCTACTGTCAAGATGAGATATGATATGCTTATTGTTGGGATATGCATATCCCCATTGAGGTAACCTAGTGATTTTTCGAAAATTCTCCGGTTTCATGTGATTCGAAAAAAGTTTGTCAAGGAGACTTGATCAACCTCATTGATGGATTTCTTTTGATGACCATGAGATGGATGAATCTAGAAGTCACAATCTTTTGTTCCCAACTTTTACTTTTTGTTACTTAGTAGAAAAATAATAAATATAGCATTATTTTCCTGTTTTATGCATTATCCGTCCAATAAAAAAATGACCTGAAAATAAAAGTTCTTCAAATGCCCTGAAATTCAAGTATGATTTTTACTGGAATATTTAAGAATTTCGGAGATAGATAACTAGTCAGGGGGATGCACCAGTGGGCCACAAGCCCAGGAGGCGCGGCCACCCCCCGGCCGCGCCTAGTAGGCTCATGGGTCCCACGTGGCCCCCCTCCACTTATTCCAGCTCCCATCTCCTTCTTCTACCTCCATAAAAAATCATCCCACATCTCAAACCCGTAGTCTTGCTCATTTTGCTACGTTTTTCGATCTCCTTGTGCAAAGCCCCATTCACCAAACTGCTTTGGGGAATTGTTCCTTGGTATGTGAATCCTCCATTGGTCCAATTAGTTTTTCTTCTAGTGCTTTATTCATTACATATTGTTGCTGCCCTGGTGACCTTGTTCTTGAGCCTTGCATGTTAATTTTATTTGGTCCCAAGTAGTTTCGATGCAAGATATGGTCTCCAGGCACTTGTAGGAGTAGTTGCTATGAGTTTTGTTAAGTTTTGCTTACTTTTATTTTGAGTCACTAAAAATTTCAGAATTTTTCAGAGGAAGAAAAGGAATTATGAGGAGGTTTCTAAGGGGTTCTTCGAGTCATAACCCCAAGGAAGATGAAAATGAGAAGAAGAAACCCAAGTATCCAGTCCCCCGAGTTGTAGAAGTTCGAGCATGCGAGTGGCCAAGCGATATGTTCTTGCACGCTGCCGGTCTTCATAAGGATTTTTATCACTTGGTGGAGAACACAGGCCTTACCGGATTTTTCGAAGATAAGTGTCCACAATACCTCCTCCTCACTAATACTTTCATGCAAAGTTTTAATTTTTATCCGAGGAAGAGTCCTCCGATGGTTGAGTTCAAGTTATATGATATCCCCCAGCGCATGTCACTTCAGGATTTTTTCAATGTTTGCAAGTTACCTTATGTTGGGGATATTCATGAACCTCGCCCATGGGACTTGGAGGCTTTCATTGATACTATTACCGTAGGAGAAGAGAGATGGGTGTCTGGCGCTAGAATTGCCAGTGTGCATTTTCCCGTGCTTCGTTATTTCTCTTTATTTGTAGGAAAATGTTTGCTTGGCCGTGGAAAGGCTGGGGGTCTTAGTTCCCCAGATCTTGCAGTTTTATGCTTAGCTTTACATAATGATAGAACTTATAGTTTGGGCGCTATTATTGCCCAACGGTTGAACACGAACCGTTCCAAGGGCATGATGTATGGAGGTATCTATGCTACTCGTCTAGCTAATCATTTTGGGATACCTGCTAGGCTGCATGAGGAGGGAGAGATGCTTCTTCCAGAGAGATATTTAGATTATGATAGCATGGTTTGCCATGACTTTCTTGATAAAAATGATAATGGGAGGCTAATTTATAACTTGGTATTTAGCCAGGGTACTCGTGAGGTCATTACCTTGCCTGCTCCTTCTTTGTTCAACCTTCATCTAGGCAGGTACATCATTATGCCCTCGGACATCTACGCATACTGGGGCATGGCGCCGCCTCAGGCACCCATCCCCGAGCTACCAGTCGAGTACCAGACGCCAGTTTATCAGTCGGAGCCGGAGGAGCTCACCCAGCAGTGGCATCCCCAGTACACTCCGGAGTACCCCGGAGCTAGTTACTTTCCTCCTTGGGAGTAGACCAACTTAGGCAAAAAGCCTAAGCTTGGGGGAGTACGTGTTTCTCACCGACTTTATATTCATGTTTACACATTCACTTTGATAGTCGGTGTTCACGCTTTTTCATTATATCATCCATGCTAGTTTATTTTCTTTTTCTCGCATTCTTCTTGTGTGTTTGATTAACTTGAGAAAATCCAAAAAAAATGAGAAAAACAAAATAATTAGTTGTAACTTTACATTCTTGCATGCTTAGTAGTAACTAAAAAGAAAACCCAAAAAGATTTTTCGTTCGTCTTTTGCCTGTTGGGAGCTTTCCCGTGTAAATAGTTTTCTTTTTCTTTGGGTCGAGGTAGAAGACCATGATTAAAATGATTAGTGGCTCTCATATGCATTATTGTTTATTCGTCAAAGAGCCCTATTACCTTGTCTTCTCCTCTGAGTTTGCTTGCAGATTCCAGCTTAGTCCAATGCACGAACACTCTTATTATTATTCACATCATTCAGTCGTGCAAGTGAAAGGCAATAATGATGATATTGTTGGAAATATGCCCAAGAGGCAATAATAAATTAGTTATTATCATATTTCCTTGTTCATGATAATCGTTTATTATCCATGCTATAATTGTGTTGATCGGAAACTCAGATACATGTGTGGATACATAGACAACACCACGTCCCTAGTATGCCTCTAATAGACTAGCTCGTTGATCAAAAGATGGTTAAGGTTTCCTAGCCACGGACATGAGATGTCATTTGATAACAGGATCAGATCATTAGGAAAATTATGTGATGGACAAGACCCAAACTACAAACGTAGCATATGATCGTGCTAGTTTATTGCTACTGTTTTCTGCATGTCAAGTATATGTTCCTATGACCATGAGATCATGCAACTCACAGACATCGGAGGAGTGCCTTTTGTGTATCAAACGTCATAATGTAACTGGGTGACTATAAAGGTGCTCTACAGGTATCTCCGAGGGTGTCTGTTGAGTTGGCATGGATCAAGACTGGGATTTGTTACTCCGTGTGACGGAGAGGTATCTCAGGGCCCACTCGGTAATACAACATCACAATAAGCCTTGCAAGCAATGTGACTAAGTGTTAGTCATGGGATATTGTATTATGAAACGAGTAAAGAGACTTGCCGGTAATGAGGTTGAACTAGGTATGGAGATACCGACGATCGAATCTCGGTCAAGTAACATACCGAAGAACAAAGGGAACATCATACGGGATTAACTGAATCCTTGACATAGAGGTTCGCCCGATAAAGATCTTTGTAGAATATGTAGAAACCAATATGGGCATCCAGGTCCCGCTATTGGTTATTGACCGTAGAGGTGTCTCGGTCATGTCTACATAGTTCTCGAACCCGCAGGGTCTGCACACTTAAGGTTTGGTGACGTTTCGGTAGTATAGAGTTATGTATGGTGGTGACTGAAGGTTGTTCGGAGTCCCGTATGAGATCTTGGACGTCACGAGGAGCTCCGGAATGTTCCGGAGGTAAAGATTCATATATAGGAAGTCCTATTTTGGTCGCCGGAAAAGTTTCGGGCTCATCGGTAGTGTACCGGGAGTGCCGGTAGTGTACCGGGAGACCATCGGGAGGGGTATTTCGACCCAAGACGCTACATGGGCTGTGGGAGAGTAAATACCATCCCTTAGTGGGCTGTTGGAAATCCCACACAAGGCCCATGAGGCTGGGAAGAAGATCCCAAAGAGAAAAAGGTGGAAAAAGGCAAAAAAAATAGGGTGAATCCTAGTCCTACTAGGATTGGACGTGGATTCCACCTCTCCCACTTGATTTGACCGACCCAATTGCTGGTCCTTTGAGGGCCAAGCCTCCTCCTCTCTTCCTCTTATATATACTAGAGGTTTTAGGGGTTTTTTGGCACCAGATTTTAGCCACGTGCTACCCGTTCCTCCAGTGCATAGTTTCTCCTCTAGATCGGATTTCTGTTGTGCTTAGGCGAAGCCTTGCCGGAATAGCTCCACCACCATCGCCGGAGCACCATCACGCTGCCGGATAACTCTTCTACCTCTCTGCTCCCTCTTGCTGGATCAACAAGGCAGAGATCGTCATCAAGCTGTACGTGTGCTGAACGCGGAGGTGTCGTCCGTTCGGCGCTAGATCGAAAGAACCGTGATCAAGATCGTGAGACGGATCGTGATGATATCACGGGACGGATCGTGATGAGTTCACGAGACAGATCGTGATCAAGATCGTGAGAAGGATCGTGATGAGATCGCGGGATGGATCGTGATACGATCGCGGGACGTATCGTGATGAGATCGCGGGACGCTCGGCGATTTGGATCGCAAAGACGTTCGACTAGACCAACCGCGTTTCTTAACGCTTCCCTCTTAGCGATCTACAAGGGTATGTAGATCCACTCTCCCTCTCGTAGATGCTCATCACCATGGATAGATCTACCTGTGCATAGGAAAAGTTTTGTTTCCCAGCCATCGTTCCCCAACAGATATATGATCAAGTGACTGAGCCTGGAAAAGCTGCTATGAACTCGATCTATTTTGTTTTGTAAATATGACTGGCTCATCGTTCCAAATTCGTCCTTGTTATGAGAAAAACATGTTTGCAATGACAGCTTAGAGATCATAGTTTCTTATGCCATGCTTAATTATCTACGAGCTTATAATGGTTTGTCTTGGATGCCAACATGAATTTTAAAATGATTGTGATGTAGTATGATAGGATGGTATTATCCTTTGAATGATTAAAGTGGCTTGACTTGGCACATGTTCACGCATGTAGTTGAAACAAAATCAACATAGCCTCCACGATATTCATGTTCATGGTGATTTATATCCTACTCATGCTTGCACTCAATGTTGGTTAATCCAATGCATGTTAATGATTGTTGTCGCTCTCTAGTGATCGCTTCCCAGTCTTTTGCTAGCCTTCACTTGTAAGAGGGAATACTACTTGTGCATCCACTTCCTAAACCCAAAGATGTTCCATATGAGTCCACCATACCTACCTATATGCGGTATTTACCTGCCATTCCAAGTAAATTTGCATGTGCCATTCTCTAAACCTTCAAATAATAATCTGTTTTGTATGCCCGAACCGCTCATGTGGTGACAAGGGGCGGTCAGTATCTTCCATGCTAGGCGTGTTATCCTCGATATGTGTTTATTCACTATCACTCACGAGAAAGGGCCGGTAATTGGAATGCCCAGTTCCATGCTCAAATCAAATAAAAATATAATTGCAAAAAAAACTCCCCCTGGATTGTGGTTGGTATGGACGGCACCCGAGGATTCGGCTAGTCGTGGAGTGTGATTGATCGGTGGTGGGGGAGTCAAAACTTTACTATTCTGTTTGGGAACCGCCTATAATACATGTAGCATGGAAGATGGTGAAAACTCTTGGTCATTGCATTGACAATGAAAGCATGCCACCCTAAAAATTATTTACTTCTGTTTTATAAAGCTTGAGCTCTGGCACCTCTGTGAATCAATGCTTCCCTCTGCGAAGGGCCTATCTATTTACATTTCTGTTGAGTCATCCTCTTTTTAATTAAAAGCGCCAGCTAGAGAGCACCTCTGTTATTTGTATGATTTGCTATTAATTGATATTAAGTATGACTATGACTGGATATTCTTTGCCATGAGTTACAATTTCTAGTCAGCCCTTGGTCTTTGAAGGTGCTCTGCATTTATGTTTTGGAGTCTCAGAAAGGGCTAGCGAGATACCGTTTATTCATATTGGATCATGATTGTTTTGAATGAAGTGTCGACATTTGAAACTTATTATTATTACTCGCTAGTTAATTATGCCATTGATATGATTATACCATGAGACCTAAATGTCATTACTTATGTGGTTAGCTTATGATCTTGCTGAAAACTTGAATATGAGTTAGACATAATTATGACAACAAGATCAAACAGAGTTCGTAAAAGTTTTTCTTTTGTCTCTTTCAGTTTATCAACTGAATTGCTTGAGGACAAGCAAGGCTTTAAGCTTGGGGGAGATGATACGTCTCCAACGTATCTACTTTTCCAAACGCTTTTGCCCTTGTTTTGGACTCTAATTTGCATGATTTGAATGAAACTAACCCAGACTGACGCTTTTTTCGGCAGAACTGCCATGGTGTTGTTTTTGTGCAGAAATAAAAGTTCTCGGAATGACCTGAAAACTTACGAGGAATTTTTATGGAATATATAAAAAATACCGGAGAAAGAATCAACCGAAGAGGAGCTGCCAGTTGGCCACGAGCCCAGGAGTCGCCCCCTAGGCCGCACCTGGCAGGCTCGTGGGGCCCACGTGGCTCCTCTGACCTCATCTCTAGCTCCATATAAACTCTTTCGCCTAGAAAAAAAATTGGAGAGAAGAAATCATCGCATTTTACGATACGGAGCTGCCGCCACCACCTGTTCTTCCTCGGGAGGGCAGATCTAGAGTCCGTTCTGGGCTCCGGAGAGTGGAAATCGAAGCCATCATCATCATCAACCATCCTCCATCGCCAATTTCATGATGCTCTCCATCGTTCGTGAGTAATCTCATCGTAGGCTTGCTGGACGGTGATGGGTTGGATGAGATCTATCATGTAGTCGAGTTAGTTTTGATAGGATTTGATCCCTAGTATCCACTATGTTCTAAGATTGATGTTGCTACTACTTTGCTATGCTTAATGCTTGTCACTAGGGCCCGAGTGCCAAGATTTCAGATCTGAACCTATTATGTTTTCATCAATATATGTGAGTTCTTGATCCTATCTTGCAAGTTGTAGTCACCTACTATGTGTTATGACCCGGCAACCTAATACGTCTCCAACGTATCTATAATCTTTGATTGTTCCATGCTATTATGTTATCAACTTTGGATGTTTTATATGCATGAATATGCTATTTTATATTATTTTTGGGACTAACCTATTGACCTAGAGCCCAGTGCCAGTTCCTGTTTTTTCCGTGTTCTTGAGCTTTTTCAGATAGGAATATCAAACGGAGTCCAAACAGAATAAAACTTTCACTGTGATTTTTTATGGAAAATATCAAAAATACCAGAAGAAAAGATACCGAAGAGGAGTCCCGAGGAAGCCACGAGCCTGGGAAGCGCGGCCACCCCCCTAGCCACGCCTGGGAGGCTCGTGACCTCCTCGTGGCCCCTCTCGACTTGTTCTCAACGCCATACGGTCTTATAAATAGAGAAACCATCAGAATTAAACCTAGATTGGGAGTTCCGCCGCCGCAAGCCTCTGTAGCCACCAAAAACCAATTAGGATCCCGTTCCGGCACCCTGTCGGAGCGGGAACCCATCTCCGGTGGCCATCTTCATCATCCCAGCGATCTCCATGATGAGGAGGGAGTAGTCCACCCTCGGGCCTGAGGGTATGTACCAGTAGCTATGTGTTTGATCTCTCTCTCTCTCTCATGTTCTTGAGATGTCTTGATCTCAATGTACCGCGGGCTTTGCTACTATAGTTGGATCTTATGATGTTCCTCCCCCTCTCCCTTCTTGTAATGAATCGAGTTTCCCCTTTGGAGTTTTCTTATCGGATTGAATCTTTAAGAACACTTGATGTATGTCTTGCACGTGACTATCTGTGGTGACAATGGGATATTCATGTGAGCACTTGATGTATGTTTTGGTGATCAACTTGTGGGTTTCGTGACCTCGGGAACCTATGCATAGGGGTTGGCACACATTTTGACTCTCCGGTAGAAACTTCGGGGCACTCTTTAAAGTTCTATGTGTTGGTTGAATAGATGCTTTTGAGATTGTGTGATGCATGTCGTATAATCATACCCACGGATACTTGAGGTGACAATGGAGTATCTAGGTGACATTAGGGTCTTGGTTGATATGTGTCTTAAGGCGTTATTCTAGTATGAACTCTAGGATAGATTGAACATAAAGAATAACTTCGTGTTATTTTACTATGGACTCTTGAATAGATCAATCAGAAAGAATAACTTTGTGGAGGTTTCGTACCCGAAAATAATCTCTTCGTTTGTTTTCCACTATTAGTGAGTTTGGAGTGACTCATTTGTTGCACGTTGAGGGATAGTTATATGATCCAATTATGTTATCATTGTTGAGAGAACTTCCACTAGTGAAAGTATGAACCCTAGGCCTTGTTTCCACTCATTGCAATACCGTTTGTGCTCACTTTTACTATTAATTACCTCTCTGTTTTTATAATTTCACATTACAAAAACCCTTATCTACTATCCATATTGCACTTGTATCACCATCTCTTCGCCGAACTAGTGCACCTATACAACTTACCATTCTATTGGGTGTGTTAGGGACACAAGAGACTATTTGTTATTTGGTCGCAAGGTTGCTTGAGAGATACCATCTACATCCTATGCCTCCCGCGGATTGATAAACCTTAGGTCACCCACTTGAGGGGAAATTGCTACTGTCCTACAAACCTCTGCAGTTCGAGGCCCAACTATTCGAAATATGCCCTAGAGGCAATAATAAATTAGTCATTATCATATTTCCTTGTTCATGATAATCGTTTATTATCCATGCTATAATTGTGTTGATCGGAAACTCAGATACATGTGTGGATACATAGACAACACCATGTCCCTAGTATGCCTCTAGTAGACTAGCTCGTTGATCAAAAGATGGTTAAGGTTTCCTAGCCATGGACATGAAATGTCATTTGATAACGGGATCACATCATTAGGAGAATGATGTGATGGACAAGACACAAACTACAAACGTAGGATATGATCGTGTAAGTTTATTGCTACTATTTTCTGCATGTCAAGTATGTGTTCCTATGACCATGAGATCATGCAACTCACGGACATCGGAGGAGTGCCTTGTGTATATCAAACGTCGCAACATAACTGGGTGACTATAAAGGTGCTCTACAGGTATCTCCGATGGTGTTTGTTGAGTTGGCATGGATCAAGACTGGGATTTGTTACTCCGTGTGACGGAGAGGTATCTCAGGGCCCACTCGGTAATACAACATCACAATGAGCCTTGCAAGCAATGTGACTAAGTGTTGGTCACATGATCTTGTATTACGGAACGAGTAAAGAGACTTGCCGGTAACGAGATTGAACTAGGTATGGACATACCGACGATCGAATCTCAGGCAAGTAACATACCGAAGAACAAAGGGAACATCATATGGGATTAACTGAATCCTTGACATAGAGGTTCGACCGGTAAAGATCTTCGTAGAATATGTAGGAACCAATATGGTCATCCAGGTCCCGCTATTGGTTATTGGCCGTAGAGGTGTCATGGTCATGTTTACATAGTTCTTGAACCCGCAGGGTCTGCACGCTTAAGGTTTGGTGACGTTTCGGTAGTATAGAGCTATGTATGGTGGTGACCGAAGGTTGTTCGGAGTCCCAGATGAGATGCCGGACGTCACGAGGAGCTCCGGAATGGTCCGGAGGTAAAGATTGATATATAGGAAGTCCTATTTTGGTCGCGGAAAAAAGTTTAGGGCTCATCGGTAGTGTACCGGGAGTGCCGTTAGTGTACCGGGAGACCATCGGGAGGGGTATTTTGACCCAAGAGGCTACATGGGCTGTGGGAGGATGAATACCAGCCCTTAGTGGGCTGTTGGAAGTCCCACACAAAGCCCATGTGGCTGGGAAGAAAAGCCCAAAAGGAAAAAGGTGGAAAAAGGCAAAAAGTCTAAATAAGGAAGGAGTCCTAATCCTAATAGGATTGGGGTAGGACTCCTTCACCTCCAATTTCTGCCAGATCTTCAGGGTTTGAGGCTGCCTCCTCCCCTCCCTCCCTCCTATATATACTAGAGGATTTAGAGGGAAAAGCTAACCCTAATAGCCACGTGCTACCCGTTCCTCTAGTGCATAGTTTCTCCTCTAGATCGGTTTTCTGCAGTGCTTAGGCGAAGCCCTGTCAGAATAGCTCCACCACCATCGCCGGAGCGCCGTCACGCTGCCGGAGAACTCTTCTACCTCTCCTCTCCCTCTTGCTGGATCAACAAGGTGGAGATCGTCATCGAGCTGTACGTGTGCTGAACGCGGAGGTACCGTCCGTTCGGCGCTAGATCGGACGGACAGTGATCAAGATCGCGGGACAGATCGTGATGAGATCGCGGGATGGATCATGATGAGTTCGCGAGACGGATCGTGATGAGATCGCGGGACGCTCGGCGATTTGGATCGCGAAGACGTTCGACTACACGAACTGCGTTTCTTAACGCTTCCCGCTTAGCGATCTACAAAGGTATGTAGATCCACTCTCCTTATTGTAGATGCTCATCACCATGGATAGATCTTGCGTGTGCGTAGGAAATTTTTTGTTTCCCATGCAACGTTCCCCAACACCAACAACGTCTACAAGGAGAAGGTTGCGTAGTAGACATCAAGCTCTTTTCTGGCGCCGTTGCCGGGGAGGTGAGTGCTTGAAGGTATATCTTTAGATCTTGGAATCAAATCTTTTAGTTTCTTGTTTTTCACTAGTTTGGTTGTATAAAAGAAAACTACAAAAAAAATGGAATTAAGGTTACCTCGTATGCTTCATCTTTTTAATGTCTTTCGTGAAAATGATGGAAAGGAAAATTGTGCTCAAGTGTTAGAAGAAGAAGTTATTAAATTGTTTGGCACTAAATATTTGAATGATGAGTATGATAGTAATATTTTTACTATGAATTCTCTAAATATCCATGATGCTAATGATATGGAAATACACAAGCATGGGGATGCTATGTTTGATGAGGATGATATTTTTAGCCCCCCAAGTTTTGATGAGCAAAAATATTATGATTATGACATGCCTCCTATCTATGATCATTATTGTGATGACACATATGCTATAAAGAGTAATGGTAACCATGAAACTTTTCATCATGATTTTAATATTCAAAGTGGTTATGTCAATCAAGTATGTCATGATAGTTATTTTGTTGAGTTTGCTCCCACTATATTGAATGAGAAGAAAACTGCTTATGAGGAGAGTGAAAAAAATTCTATGCTTGTGCATCATCAAAATAATGATTTATGTGCTGGTTATATTGTGGAATTCATTCATGATGCTACTGAAAATTATTATGAGAGAGGATCACATGCTTCTACATATTGCAATAATGTCAAGTTTCCTCTCTATGTGTTGAAATTTTTGAAGCTATGCCTAGCTTGAAAGGCATAAAAGAAAAGTGCTTGTTGGGAGACAACCCAATATGTATCTGCTACTTCTCCACAAAGTCACCAGAAATTGGCTAGTTGATGTGAGATTTCTTGACTTGCGTTGGTTTTTCCCTTGAAGAGGAAAGAGTGATGCAGCAAGGTAGCGGTAAGTATTTCCTCAGTTTGAGAATCAATGTATCAATCCAGTAGGAGTATCAAGATGGAGCAACAAGGAACCTGCACAAACACAAGCAAACTTGCACCCAACGCTATAAAGAGGTTGTCAATCTCTTCACGATTGTTTGCAAAGTGAGATCTGATAGTGATAGTAGATGAATATAAATAAGTAAATAAAATTGCAGCAAGGTATTTTTGGTGTTTTTATGTTTAGATCTGAATATATAACATGTAAAATAGACCCGGGGCCATAGTGTTCACT
Source organism: Hordeum marinum (assembly GCA_022496015.1). NCBI lineage: Eukaryota > Viridiplantae > Streptophyta > Magnoliopsida > Poales > Poaceae > Hordeum > Hordeum marinum. Next base: position 2,356,300 of record CM039677.1, on the reverse strand, counting down.
AGAGGCTTCTCTCATGATAGCAAGTATTACGGTGGGTGAACAAATTACTGTTGAGCAATTGATAGAATAGTGCAAAGTCATGACGATATCTAAGGCAATGATCATACATATAGGCATCACGTCCGAGACAAGTAGACCAATACTTTCTGCATCTACTACTATTACTCCACACATCGACCGCTATCCAGCATGCATCTAGTGTATTAAGTTCACAAGAAACGGGGTAATGCTTTAAGCAAGATGACATGATGTAGAAGGATAAATTCATGCAATATGATATAAACCCCATATTTTTACCCTTGATGGCAACAACACGATACGTGCCTCGCTACCCCTTCTGTCACTAGGTGAGGACACCGCACGGTATGAACCCAAAACCAAGCACTTCTCCCATTGCAAGAACTATAGATCAAGTTGGCCAAACAAAATCCATAACTCAAAGAGACTTACAAGGATATGAAATCATGCATATAAGAATTCATAATTGACTCAAATAATATTCATAGATAATCTGATCATAAATCCACAATTCATTGGATCTCAACAAACACACCGCAAAAGAAGATTACATCGGATAGATCACCATGAAGATCATGGAGAACTTTGTATCGAAGATCAGAGAGAGAGAAGAAGCCATCTAGCTACTAGCTATGGACCCATAGGTCTGATGTGAACTACTCACGAATCATCGGAGAGGTAAGGATGTTGATGAAGATGGCCACCAGATATGGATTCCCCTCCGGCAGGATGCCGGAACGGTCTCCCGATTGGTTTTTGGTGGTTCTGGAGGCTTGCGGCGGCGGAACTTGCGATCTAGGTTTATTTTCGAGGGTTTCTGTATTTATAAGGCCGTATGGAGTCGGGGACAAGTCAAAAGGTGGCACAAGGAGGTCACGAGCCCCCTAGTCGTGGCTAGGGGGCCCGTGCCTCCCAGGCTCGTGACTCCCTCGCGCCGCCTCTCCGGTATCTTTTTCTTCAGGTATTTTTCATATTTTCCAAAAAAAATCACGTCGAAAGTTTTATTCCATTTGGACTCCGTTTGATATTCCTATCTGAAAAAGGTCAAAAACACGAAAAAAACAGGAACTGGCACTGGGCACTGGATTAGTAAGTTAGTCCCAAAAATCATATAAAATAGCACATTCATGCATATTAAACATCCAAAATTGATAATATAATAGCATGGAACAATAAAAAATTATAGATATGTCGGAGACATATCGGTATCCTTACTGTTTTTGTGTGTTCACATCATTAGTATAATGTATTAATCATGTTTTATAGCTTTTATTTCAATAAAATGCCAAGTAAAGCCTTTATGATTAGTTTGGGTGATAGTTGTTTGATCATGCTGAAAAAGACAGAAACTTTGTGCTCACGAAATTATTTTCTAGTTTTATCCAGAGAGAGACTGTGAGTTGATTATTTTTTATGCTGATTTATATACAAATTTCCTTAATTTTCATAATTTTTCAGAATTTTTGGAGGTGCATAAGTATGGTTATCATTCAGATCACTACAGACTGTTCTGTTCTTGACAGATTCTGTTTTCAATGCATAGTTTGCTTGTTTTAGTGTTTCCATAGATTATATTAAGTGATAAAAATTGTGGAAATGATAAGATAAAGTAGGTACTGTGTGTTAACATTTATGAATCTTGTCTTGACAGTACCAAAATGAATGATTTGTCTTTACCATACTAACCCATCTCACGAAGTTCCGTTAAGTTTTGTGTTGTGAAGTTTTCAAGTTTTGGGTAAAGTTCGAATGGATAACGGAACAAGGAGTGGAAAGAGCCTAAGATTGGGGATTACCAAGGCACCCCAAAGCCATATTCAAGTACACCAAAGAGCCTAAGCTTGGGGATGCCCTGGGAAGGCATCCCCTCTTTCGTCTTCAATCCATCGGTAACTTTACTTGGGGCTATATTTTTATTCACCACATGATATGTGTTTTGCTTGGAGCGTCGTTTTATTTAGTACTTACTTGATTTTATTTATATTAATTTTAATGTTTTTCATCATTTAGTTCAATAAAAATTTCAAGGATAGCCTTTACCATGCTTAATTTGCAAGTATACGAGTTGCTGTTCCAAAACAGAAAGTTTGCTTGTAGTGCAAAAATTGCCTAGAATTTTGTGTATGTCAGAATAACTTGAAATTTGGACAAAGTATGCTATTATAAATTCCATACAACTTGGAAATTTTTTTTAATTTTTTTTGGAGTTAATTAGGTATGGATATTGCTGCATTCTTCACAGATTGTTCTGTTTAGGCAGATTGTTGTTATGTTTGCATTGTTTGCATATGTTTGCATGTTTAGTGATTCCATTAGATGATGGGAGTTTTAAATATGAAGAGGAATTTAGTATGAAATTTAAAATAATAATTTTAGTAATTTTCTACAGTAGAGGATGATAAAGTTTTGCATTGATTTATACTAATCTATCTCACAAGTTTTTGTTGAGTTTTGTGTGGATGAAGTTTTTAAGATTTCGGAAACCGTCATATGAGAGGAATTAAGGAGACACAAAAGATCAAGCCTGGGTATTCCCAAGGAAACCCAATCCATATTTCAAGAAGTATCAAGAATCTAAGCTTGGGGATGCCCCGGTTGGCATCCCACCTTTCTTCTTCAACAATTATCGGTTAGTATCGGTTGAACCTAAGTTTTTGCTTCTTCACATGATTTGTGCTATCCTTGGAGTGTCAATTTATTTTGTTTAATAATGTACTTAAGATATGAAATTATTAGATGGGAGAGTCTTCACATAGATAAATAATTATTCAACTACTCATTGAGCTTCACTTATATCTTTTGGAGTAGTTCGTCTTTTTCTCTAGCGCTTCACTTATATCCTTATAGAGCATTGCAATGTTTATATTTTAGAGAAATTGATGAACTCTCATGCTTCACTTATATCATTTTGAGAGTCTTAAACAGCATGGTAATTTTCTTAGGTTATGAAACTAGTCCTAATCTGATAGGCATCCAAAAGGGATATAATAAAAACTTTCATATTCAAGTGCATTGAGTAGTAAGAGAAGTTTGATTCCTCACGATTAGTTTTGAGATATGGAGGTGGTAATATTAGAGTTATGCTAGTAGGGTGTTTTGAATCTAGAAATACTTGTTTTGAAGTTTGTGATTCCCATAGCATGCACGTATGGTGAACCGCTATGTTAGGAAGTCGGAGCATAATTGATTTATTGATTGTCATCCTTTGTGTGGCGGTCGGGATCGCGTGATGGTTAACTCCTACCAACCCTTCCCCTAGGGGTATGCGTTTATCACTTTGTTTCGATTACTAATAAAACTTTCACAATAAGTATATGAGTTCTTCGTGACTAATGTGAGTCCATGGTATAGATGCACTTTCACCCTTCCACCATTGCTAACCTCTCTAGCACCATGAAACTTTCACCGGTGCACAAACCCACCATATACCTTCCTCAAAACAGCCACCATACCTACCTATTACGGCATTTTCATAGCCATTCCGAAATATATTGCCATGCAACTTCATTGTTCCGTCTCATGACATTTGCCATCACTTTCATTCATATAAAGTCATTATTGTTCTGAGTATCGAGTTGTAAGTAAATAAAAGTGTGATGATCATCATTATTAGAGCATTGTCCCATGTGAGGAAATAAAAAAAAGAGGCCAAAGAGCCCAAACAAAAAAAGAAGATGCCAAAGAGCCCAAATAAAAAAAAGAGGCCAAAGAGCCCAAATGAGAGAAAAAGAGAGAAGGGACAATGCTACTATCTTTTTCCAGACTTGTGCTTCAAAGTAGCACCATGATCTTCATGATAGAGAGTCTCTTGTTTTGTCACTTTCATATGCTAGTGGGAGTTTTCATTATATAACTTGGCTTGTATATTCCAATGATGGGCTTCCTCAAATTGCCCTAGGTCTTCATGAGCAAGCAAGTTGGGTGCACACGCACTAGTTTCTATTTTTGAGCTTTCATACACTTATAGCTCTAGTGCATCCGTTCCATGGCAATCCCTACTCATTCACATTGACATCTATTGATGGCATCTCCATAGCCTATTGATACGCCGAGTCGATGTGACCATCTCCTCCTTTTTTGCCTCACAACCTCCACCATACTCTATTCCACCTATAGTGCTAAATCCATGGCTCACGCTCATGTATTACGTGAGAGTTGAAAAAAGTTTGAGAAAGTAGGAGTGTGAAAGCAATTACTTGGCCAATACCGAGGTTGTGCATGATTTAAATTCGTTGTGTGGGGATGATGGAGCATAGCCAGACTATATGATTTTGTAGGGATAACTTTCTTTGGCCATGTTATTTCGAAAGTTCATGATTACTTTGCTATTATACTTGAAGTATTATTGTTTTCATGTCAATATTAAACTTTTGTTTTGAATCTTATGGATCTGAACCTTCATGCCACAATAAAGAAGATTATAAGAATAAATATGCTAGGTGGCATTCCACATCAAAAATTCTGTTTTTATCACTTCCCTACTCGAGGACGAGTAGGAGTTAAGCTTGGGGATGCTTGATACGTCTCCAACGTATCTATAATTTTTTATTGTTCCATGCTATTATGTTATCAACTTTGGATGTTTTATATGCATTAATATGCTATTTTATATTATTTTTGGGAATAACCTATTGACCTAGAGCCTAGTGCCAGTTCCTGTTTTTTCCGTGTTTTCAGACATGGTGATTTAGCAAGCACACAAGCACGCAAGCAAACAGAAAGCAAGCGAAAGAAAGAGGCGAACGAAAAAGGCAAATATTTTTGTAAATTTTTGTTTTAGAAGTGGGGAAGAGGAAAACGAGAGGCAAATGGCAAATAATGTAAATGCAAGAGGTGAGTTTGTGATAGGTACTTGAAAGATATGCTTCACTTGAATACTCCCCGGCAACGGCGCCAGAAATTCTCGCTGCTACTTCTCGAGTGTGCGTTGGTTTTTACCTTGAAGAGGAAAGGGTGATGCAGAAAAGTAGAGGTAAGTATTTCCCTCAGTTTGAGAACCAAGGTATCAATCCAGTAGGAGTATCAAGATGAGGCACCAAGAAACCTGCACAAACACAAACAAACTTGCACACAACGCGATAAAGGGGTTGTCAATCCCTTCACGATTACTTGCAAGGTGAGATCTGATAGCGATAATGAGTAAATATAAAAAATTAAATAAAATTACAGCAAGGTATTTTTGGTGTTTTTATGTTTAGATCTAAATATATAATATGTAAAATAGACCCGAGGACCATAGTGTTCACTAGAGGCTTCTCTCATGATAGCAAGTATTACGGTGGGTGAACAAATTACTGTTGAGCAATTGATAGAATAGCGCAAAGTCATGACGATATCTAAGGCAATGATCATACATATAGGCATCACGTCCGAGACAAGTAGACCAATACTGTCTGCATCTACTACTATTACTCCACACATCGACCGCTATCCAGCATGCATCTAGTGTATTAAGTTCATAAGAAACGGAGTAACGCTTTAAGCAAGATGACATGATGTAGAAGGATAAATTCATGCAATATGATATAAACCCCATCTTTTTACCCTTGATGGCAGCAACACGATACGTGCCTCGCTACCCTTTCTGTCACTAGGTGAGGACACCGCATGGTATGCACCCAAAACCAAGCACTTCTCCCATTGCAAGAATCATAGATCAAGTTAGCCAAACGAAACCCATAACTCGAAGAGACTTACAAGGAGATGAAATCATGCATATAAGAAATCAGAGGAGACTCAAATAATATTCATAGATAAGCTGATCATAAATCCACAATTCATTGGATCTCAACAAACACACCACAAAAGAAGATTACATCGGATAGATCACCATGAAGATCATGGAGAACTTTGTATTGAAGATCAAAGAGAGATAAGAAGCCATCTAGCTACTATCTATGGACCTGAAGGTCTGATGTGAACTACTCACGCATCATCGGACAGGTAAGGATGTTGATGAAGATAGCCACCGAAGATGGATTCTCCTCCGGCAGGATGCCGGAACGGTCTCCCGATTGGTTTTTGCTGGTTCTGGAGGCTTGCGGCGGTGGAACTTGCGATCTAGGTCTATTTCTGTGTGTTTGGCTATTTATAAGACCGTATGGCGGCGGAAACAAGTGGAGATGGGCCACGAGGAGGCCACGAGCCCCCTAGCCGCGGAGTAGGGGGCGCGCCTCCCAGGCTCGTGGCTCCCTCGGCCCACTTCTCTAGTATTTCTTCCATCAGGTATTTTTTGATATTTTTCATAAAAAATCACGGCGAAAGTTTTATTCCATTTGGACTCCGTTTGATATTCCTATCTGAAAAAGATCAAAAACACGGAAAAAACAGGAACTGGCACTGGGCACTGAGTTAATAAGTTAGTCCCAAAAATCATATAAAATAGCATATTCATGCATATAAAACATCCAGAGTTGATAATATAATAGCATGTAACAATCAAAAATTATAGATATGTCGGAGACGTATCAAGCATCCCCAAGCTTAACTCCTGCTCGTCCTCGAGTAGGGAAGTGATAAAGACCGAATTTTTGATGTGGAATGCTACCCAACATATTTGTTTCATGAAATCTCTTTATTATGGCATGAATGTTCAGATCCATAAGATTCAAAAAAATAGTTCAATGTTGACATGAAAACAATAATACTTCAACCATAATAGCAAGGTGATCATAAACTTTTGAAATAACAAGGCCAAAGAAAGTTATCCCTACAAAATCATATAGTCTGGCTATGCTCCATCATCCCCACACAACGAATTTAAATCATGCACAACCCGTGTATTGGCCAAGTAATTATTTCCACACTCTTACTTTCTCAAACCTTTTTCAACTCTCACGCAAATGTGAGCGTGAGCCATGGATATAGCACTATAGGTGGAATAGAGTGTGGTAAGGGTTGTGAGGCAAAAAGAAGGAGATGGTCACATCGACTCGGCATATCAATAGGCTATGAATATGCCCATCAGTAGATATCAATGTTAATGATTAGGGATTGCCATGAAACAGATGCACTAGAGTTATAAGTGTATGAAAGCTCAAAAATGAAAACTAGTGGGTGTGCATCCAACTTGCTTGCTCATGAAGACCTAGGGCAATTTTGAGGAAGCCCATCATTGGAATATACAAGTCAAGTTACATAATGAAAATTTCCAATAGCATATGAAAGTGACAAAACAAGAGACTCTCCATCTTGAAGAACATGGTGCTATTTTGAAGCAAAGTGTGGAAAAAGATACTAGCATTGTCCCTTCTCTCTTCTTCTCTCATTTTTTTTGTTTGGGCTCTTTGACCTCTCTTTTTTATTTGGTGGGCATCTTTGGCCTCTTTTATTTCCTCACATGGGACAATGCTCTAATAATGATGATCATCACACTTTTATTTACTTACAACTCGATACTTAGAACAATAATGACTCTATATGAATGAAAGTGATGGCACATGTCATGAGACAGAACGGTGAAAGTTGCATGGAAATATATCTCGGAATGGCTATGAAAATGCCATAATAGGTAGGTATGGTGGCTGTTTTGAGGAAGATATATGGTGGGTTTGTGTACCGGCGAAAGTTGTGTGGTACTATAGAGGCTAGCAATGGTGGAAGGTGAAAGTGCATCTATACCATGGACTCACATTAGTCATGAAGAACCCACATACTTATTGTGAAAGTTTTATTAGTAATCGAAACAAAGTGCTAAACGCATACCCCTAGGGGAAGGTTTGTAGGAGTTAACCATCGCGCGATCCCGACCTCTACACAAAGGATGACAATCAATAAATCAATTATGCTCCGACTTCCTAACATAGCGGTTCACCATACGTGCATGCTACGGGAATCACTAACCTCAACACAAGTATTTCTAGGTTCACAACACCCTACTAACATAACTCTCATATTACCATATCCATATATCAAAACTAATCATGAGGAATCAAACTTCTCTTACAAATCAATGCACTTGAATATGAAAGTTTTTATTATATCCTCTTTGGATGCCCATCATATTTAGGACTAATTTCATAACACACGCCAATTACCAAGTTTCTCAGAGAGAGAGCACTCTCAAAATGATATAAGTGAAGATTAGAGAGTTTTGATTTCTAAAAAATATGACATCACCATGCTCTACAAAGATTTAAGTGAAGCATTAGAGCAAAATTTATCTAGCTCAAAAGATATAAGTGAAGCACCTGGGAGCGAAATTACTACGCTCGAAGGATATAAGTAAAGCACATGGGCGCAAAATCATCGAGCTCAAATGATATAAGTGAAGCACATGTGAACTAGTATTACCAATCTCAAAAGATATAAGTGAAGCACATGTGAACAAAATCATCAAGCTCAAAAGATATAAGTGAAGCACATGTGAGCTAATATTGCCTAATTCAAAAGATATAAGTGAAGCTCATTGAGTATTCTAACAAATTCACGATGAGTGCATGTCCCTCTTAAAAGGTGTGCAGCAAGGATGATTGTGATAAAACAAAAATCAAAGACTACTATAACACACGACACTCCAAGCAAAACACATATTATGTGGTCAATAAAAATATAGCTCCAAGTAACGTTACCGGTGGATTGAAGATGAAAGAGGGGATGCCTTCCCGGGGCATCCCCAAGCTTAGGATTTTTGGTGTCCTTTAATTTGGCTTGGTATGCCTTGGGCATCCCCAAGCTTAGGCTCTTTCCACTCTTTATTCCATTGTCCATAAGACCATCACCCAAAACTTGAAAACTTCACAACACAAAACTTAAACAGAAACTCGTGATAGCATTAGCATAAGAAAGCAAACCACCAACTTTTTGTGTACTGTATTAAACTTAATTTACATTTAGATTGATGTTATATTACTGTATTCTCACTTTCCCATGACTCGTACCCCCCGATACTAACCATAGTTTCATCAAAATAAGCAATCAACACAACAAAAACAGAACAGTCTGTAGCAATCTGTATATTTTGAAAACCTCTGCTAACTCAAAAATTCTGAACAAATTATGAAAATTAGGGAAATTTGCATATCAATCAGCAGCAAAAATAATCAACTCAAAATCTCTTTCCGGATGGAAATGAAAAATAATTTCGTGAGCAGAAAGTTTCTGTCTTTTTCCAGCATGATTAAACAACTATCACCAAAACTAATCATAAAGGTTCTACTTGGCACAAACACTAATTAAAACATAAAAAACACAATCATAACATAATCATGATGGTGTTGACTCAACAAAACATAAAGTAAAAAAGCAAGAATAAATCTATTCATTGGGATGCCTCCCAACAAGCGCTATCGTTTAATGCCCTTAGCTAGGCATAAGGCAATGGAATCAAGTATTATCATCTTTAGTGCTCAAACCTTAAGTAGCTCTCATAATGGATTCATAACGCAATCTTATTCTTTTTCTAGGAAAATGTTCCATTCCCTTATTTAATGGAAATTGAAATTTAATATTCCCTTCCTTCATATCAATAACAGCACCAATAGTCCTAAGAAAAGGTCTACCAAGAATAATGGGACATGTTGGATTGCAATCAATATCAAGCACAATGAAATCTATGGGCACATAGTTACTATTTTAAATAATAAGAACATCATTAATCCTTCCCATAGGTTTCTTGATAGTAGAATCCACAAGATGCAAACTAAGAGAGCACTCATCAATCTCATTGAAACCTAGAACATCACATAAAGATTTTAGAATCGTGGAAACACTAGCACCCAAATAACACAAATCATGGCATTCATAATTTTTAATCTTGATTTTTATAGTAGGTTCCCATTCATCATGAAGTTTTCTAGGAATAGATATTTCCAACTCAAGTTTCTCTTCAAGAGATTTTATCATAGCATCAACGATATGTTTAGTAACAGCCTTATTTTGGCTATAAGCATGTGGAGAGTTTAGCATGGATTGCATCAAGGAAACACATTCAATCAAAGAGAGACTATCATAATTAAATTCCTTGAGATCCAAAGTAGTAGTTTCATCACCATTAAAAGTTTTTATATCCTCTACTCCACTTTAATATTTTTAGCATCAAGATAAATAGACTCCGAATCATTGGGGCATTTCTCAACCAAAGTGGATTCACATCCAGACCCATCATCATTAAGATTGACATTGGAAAACAAGGATTCAATAGGAGTCACAGCAAGCACTTTAAGATCTTCGTGGTTTTCACCACGAGAACACGCCTTTTTGAGCCATTCATGTCTAGCACGAATTTGGGAGGTTCTTTCTTTACTCTCATTCATAGAAATACGCATAGCATTCAAAGTTTCATCCATATTAATCTTGGGAGGAACACATCTTAATTTCAAAGCATCAATATCAAGAGACATTCTATCAACAGTCCTAACCAAGTCATCAATTTTAAGAAAATTTTCTTCTATGGAAGCATTGAAAATCTTTTGCGAATTAATAAACTCCTTAATGGTACTCTCAAGATCAGAGGGTATTTTATTATAATTTCCATGAGCATTGTTGTAGGAATTGCCAAAATTATTAGAGGGATTACTTGGAAAAGGCCTAGGATTAAAGTTACCTCTATAAGCATTGTTGTTACCAAAATTATTCCTACCAACGAAATTAACATCAAAATTTTCATGGCTATTCTCAATCAAGGAAGATAAAGGCATATCATTTGGATCTAGAGGAACACTTTTACTAGCAAACATCTTCATTTACTCATCCATCTTAGCACTCAAAGAATTGATTTCTTCTATAGCATGCACTTTTTTACTAGTAGGTGACCTTTCGGAGTGACATTGAGAATAATTTGTCATGATATTATATAAGAGTTTTGTAGCTTCTCCTAGTGTGATTTCCATAAAAGTTCCAACAGAAGCGGAGTCCAAGATATTTCTAGAAGCAAAATTAAAACAGCATAGAAAATTTGTATAATCATCCAAAGACTTAGGCCATGAGCGGGACAATTTCTAATCAGCAATTTCATTCTCTCCCAAGATTGTGCAACATGTTCATGATCTAGTTGCTTAAATTCATAATATCATTATGGAGAGAGATAATCTTAGCAGGTGGAAAATACTAGGAAATAAAAACATCTTTACACTTGTTCCATGAATCAATACTATTTTTGGGTAAAGATGAAAACCAAGTTTTTGCTCTATCTCGTAGTGAGAACGGAAATAACTTCAATTTAATTATAGCATTATCTACATCTTTCTTCTTTTGCATATCACATAACTCGATAAAGGTATTAAGATGGGATGCGACATCTTCACTTGGAAGGCCGGAAAATTGCTCTTTCATAACAAGATTCAACAAGGAAGCATTAATTTCATATGATTCCGCACTAGTGGCAGGAGCAATTGGGGTACTGATAAAATCATTGTTATTAGTATTAGATAAATCACACAATTTAGTGTTTTCAGACATGGTAATTTAGCAAGCACACAAGCACGCAAGCAAACAGAAAGCAAGCGAAAGAAAGAGGCGAACGAAAAAAAGCAAATAAAGAAAAGAAAATATTTTTGTAAATTTTTGTTTTAGAAGTGGGGATGAGCAAAACGAGAAGCAAATGGAAAATAATGTAAATGCAAGATATGAGTTTGTGATAGGTACTTGATAGATATGCTTCACTTGAATACTCCCCGGCAACGGCGCCAGAAATTCTTCCTGCCACTTCTCGAGCGTGCGTTGGTTTTTCCCTTGAAGAGGAAAGGGTGATGCAGCAAAGTAGAGGTAAGTATTTCCCTCAGTTTGAGAACCAAGGTATCAATCCATTAGGAGTATTAAGATGAGGCACCAAGAAACCTGCACAAACACAAACAAACTTGCACTCAACGCAATAAAGGGGTTGTCAATCCCTTCACAATTACTTGCAAGGTGAGATCTGATAGTGATAATGAGTAAATATAAATAAGTAAATAAAATTACAGCAAGGTATTTTTGGTGTTTTCATGTTTAGATCTGAATATATAATATGTAAAATAGACCCGGGGGCCATAGTGTTCACTAGAGGCTTCTCTCATGATAGCAAGTATTACGGTCCGTGAACAAATTACTGTTGAGCAATTGATAGAATAGCGCAAAGTCATGATGATATCTAAGGCAATGATCATACATATAGGCATCACGTCCGAGACAAGTAGACTGATACTGTCTGCATCTACTACTATTACTCCACACATCGACCGTGATCCAGCATGCATCTAGTGTATTAAGTTCATAAGAAACGGAGTAACGCTTTAAGCAAGATGACATGATGTAGAAGGATAAATTCATGCAATATGATATAAACCCCATATTTTTACCCTTGATGGCAACAACACGACATGTGCCTCGCTACCCTTGCTGTCAGTGGGTGAGGACACCGCATGGTATGAACCCAAAACCAAGCACTTCTCCCATTGCAAGAATCATAGATCAAGTTGGCCAAACGAAACCCATAACTCGAAGAGACTTACAAGGATATGAAATCATGCATATAAGAAATTAGAGGAGACTCAAATAATATTCATAGATAAGCTGATCATAAATCCACAATTCATCGGATCTCAACAAACACACCGCAAAAGAAGATTACATCGGATAGATCACCATCAAGATCATGGAGAACTTTGTATTGAAGATCAAAGAGAGAGAAGAAGCCATCTAGATACTAGCTATCGACCCGAAGATCTGATGTGAACTACTCACGCATCATCGGAGAGGCAAGGATGTTGATGAAGATGGCCACCGGAGATGGATTCCCCTCCGGCAGGATGCCGGAACGGTCTCCCGATTGGTTTTTGGTGGTTCTGGAGGCTTGTGACGGCGGAACTTGCGATCTAGGTCTATTTCAGTGCGTTTGGCTATTTATAAGACTGTATGGCGGCGGAAACAAGTGGAGATGGGCCACGAGGAGGCCACGAGCCCCCTAGCCGCGGCCTAGGGGGCGTGCCTCCCAGGCTCGTGGCTCCCTCGGCCCACTTCTCTGGTATTTCTTCCTTCAGGTATTTTTGATATTTTTCATAAAAAATCACAGCGGAAGTTTTATTCCATTTGGACTCTGTTTGATATTCCTATCTGAAAAAGATCAAAAACACGGAAAAAACAGGAACTGGCACTAGGCGCTGAGTTAATAAGTTAGTCCCAAAAATCATATAAAATAGCATATTCATGCATATAAAACATCCAAAGTTGATAATATAATAGCATGGAACAATAAAAAATTATAGATATGTCAGAGACGTATCATTCCCCCTCTCCCTTCTTGTAATGAATTGAGTTTCTCCTTTGGAGTTATCTTATCGGATTGAATCTTTAAGAACACTTGATGTATGTCTTGCACATGTCTATCTGTGGTGACAATGGGATATTCATGTGATCAGTTGATGTATGTTTTGGTGATCAACTTGCGGGTTTCGTGACCTCGGGAACCTATGCATAGGGGTTGGCACACGTTTTGACTCTCCGTTAGAAACTTCGGGGCACTCTTTAAAGTTTTGTGTGTTGGTTGAATAGATGCTTTTGAGATTTTGTGATGCATGTCATATAATCATACCCACGAATACTTGAGGTGAAAATGGAGTATCTAGGTGACATTAGGGTCTTGGTTTATATGTGTCTTAAGGTGTTATTCTAGTACGAACTCTAGGATAGATTGAACGGAAAGAATATCTTCATGTTATTTTACTACAGACTCTTGAATAGATCGATCAGAAAGAATAACTTTGTGGAGGTTTCGTACCCGACAATAATCTCTTCGTTTGTTCTCCGCTATTAGTGACTTTGGAGTGACTCATTTGTTGCACGTTGAGGGATAGCTATATGATCCAATTATGTTATCATTGTTGAGAGAACTTCCACTAGTGAAAGTATGAACCCTAGGCCTTGTTTCCACGCATTGCAATACCGTTCGTGCTCACTTTTACTATTAATTACCTTGCTGTTTTTATAATTTCAGATTACAAAAACCTTTATCTACTATCCATATTGCACTTGTATCACCATATCTTCGCCGAACTAGTGCACCTATACAACTTACCATTGTATTGGGTGTGTTGGGGACACAAGAGACTCTTTGTTATTTGGTTGCAGGGTTGCTTGAGAGATACCATCTTCATCCTATGCCTCCCGTGGATTGATAAACCTTAGGTCACCCACTTGAGGGAAAATTGCCACTGTCCTACAAACCTCTGCACTTGGAGGCCCAACAAAGTCTACAAGGAGAAGGTTGCGTAGTAGACATCACAACCCTGGAGTGACAATAGCCGGAACCACTCCCGGAGATGAACATAGTATGAGGATTCCATGTATTCACCATGTGATAATGCTTTGTTCCGGTTCTCTATTAAAAGGAGACCTTAATATCACTTAGTTTCCATTAGGACCCCGCTGCCACGGGAGGGATGGACAAAAGATGGCATGCAAGTTCTTTTCCATAAGCACGTATGACTATATACGGAATACATGCCCACATTACATTGACGAACTGGAGCTAGTTACATATCACCCTATGTTATAACTGTTACATGATGAATGCCATCCTACATAATCATCCATCACCGATCCAATCCCTACGAGCTTTTCCTATACTGGTCCTTGCTTAGTTACTTACCACTACTGCTGTCACACTTGCTACACAAATCACTATTGCTACTGTTACACCTATTACTGTTACTATCATACTACTTTGCTACTAAAACTTTGCTACAGATACTAAATCTTTCAGGTGTGGTTGAATTGACAACTCAATTGCTAATACTCGAGGATATTCTTTGGCTCCCCTTGTGTCTAATCAATAAATTTGGGTTGAACACTCTACCCTCAAAAACTGTTGTGATCCCCTATACTTGTGGGTTATCATGCGCTCATCGAATTCATCCGTGAGAATCAGGACATCTTTGCATGGAAGCCTTTTGACATGCCGGGTGTGCCGAGAGAGTTCGCTGAGAACAACCTTAATGTGGACCCTAAATTTAAACCCGTCAAGCAATTTCTATGGCGGTTCAACGAGGAGAGACGCAAGGACATCGGGGAAGAGGTCGCCCGGCTCTTAGCGGCGGGTTTCATCGTCGAGGTTTTTCACCCGGAGTGGCTTGCTAACCCAGTGCTCGTGCTCAAGAAGAACGGCACTTGGCGTATGTGCGTGGACTATACGGATCTTAACAAGGCTTGTCTGGCTGATCCTTTTGCTCTTCCTCGTATTGATCAAATCATTGATGCTACAGCGGGTTGTGAAAGTCTATGCTTCCTAGATGCTTATTCGGGATGTCATCGGATCAAGATGGCGGTTAAAGACCAAGAGAACACGGCTTTCATCATGCCTTTTGGGGCTTTCTGCTACGTGTCTATGCCTTTTGGGCTCAAGAGTGCCTAGACGACTTATCAGCGTTGTGTGCAGAATTATCTTCACAACCAGATTGGGCGCAACGTTCATGCTTATGTGGATGATATTGTGATCAAGTCAAGGAAGAAGGAGACTCTGCTTGACGATTTAAAAGAAACCTTTGACAATCTACGGGTCTATAAGATGATGCTTAACCCGGCAAAGTGCATCTTTGGTGTTCCGGCTGGCAAGCTCTTGGGATTTCTGGTCTCTAAGCGTGGTATTGAAGCTAACCCGGATAAAATCAAGGCTATCACCTCCCTGGCTGAGCCGGCTTGCATCAATGATGTTTAACGCCTGGCAGGGCGGATCGCTGCGTTGAGCCGGTTTATAAGCTGCCTTGGTGAGAAGGTCATCCCTCTATATCAGATGATGAAAAAGACAGACAATTTTGTCTGGAGTACGGCGGCGGGTGAAGTGTTTGAGGCACTCAAGAAACAGCTCACTGAGCCGCCGGTTTTAGCCGCTCCGGCTGAGAAAGAGCCCTTGCTCCTATACGTGGCTGCTAACAACAGGGCTATCAGCACTGCAATTGTGGTCGAGCGCAAGGAGGAAAGGAAAGAATATACGGTTCAGAGGCTAGTTTATTATATCAGTGAGGTCCTGACAGAGTCCAAGCAGAGATATCCACATTGGTAGAAGCTAGTGTATGGGGTGTTCATGGCCAACTGCAAGTTAAAGCATTACTTCTTAGGACATGAGATCACCGTGGTCAGCTCGGCTCCGTTGGGAGACATAATTCAAAACAGAGAAGCCACTGGTAGGATTGCTAAGTGGGCACTAGAGCTAGGACCTCTCAATCTGAAATACATACCTCATACGGCTATCAAGTATCAAGCCCTTGTGGATTTCATAAATGACTGGACAGAGTGTCAGGTGCTCGAAGAAAAGCTGGATAACACATACTAAATACACTTTGATGGATCCAAGCAGCTGGAAGGATCAGGGGCAGGGTTTTTTTTAACGTCTCCCAAAGGTGATAAGTTCTGTTATGTGCTCCGGCTGATGTTCCCTTGCACTAATAATGCAGCTGAATACGAAGCCCTGCTTCATGGCCTCAGGGTAGCTAAGGAGATGAACCTAAGCCGGGTAAGGTGCTTCGGCGACTCAGATCTTGTAGCTCAGCAAATTTCAGGCACTTGGGATTCCAGGGATCCGCGGATGGCGGCTTATCGTCAGGCGGTGGATGTCATTGCTGGTCACTTCGAGGGTTATCATGTGGATCACATTGATCGTCGCAGGAACGAGGCGGCTGGTGCCGTGTCAAGGTTAAGCTCTACGCAAAAGTCGGTGCTGCCCAATATCTTTCTGGACGTCTTACATCACCCGACTATCAGATTACCCTCAGAGGAAGATTTGGTTGTTCCTGACCCTGAGGGACAATTGGTTGCGGCTCTACATGCTATTCCAGATTGGACTGTGCCTTACTTGGCGTATTTGACTCAAGATGAGTTACCTGATGATGAAAATCTGGCCAGACGGATCACCCGACGGTCTAAATCCACGACGATAGTCAATGGCAAGTTACACAAGTATAGCGTCACCGAAGTGTTTCAACGTTGTGTCTCACCAGATGAGGGTAAGGAAATATTAAATGAAATTCATGCTGGTGATTGTGGACATCACACCGGTTCAAATCTCTGGTGGCCAAGGCTTTCCGGCATGGTTTCTTCTGGTTGACGGCTCACAAGGATGCAGAGGATCTGGTCCGCAAGTGCGCCGGCTGTCAAAAGTTCGACCAGCGTGCTCATGTTCCGGCTCAAGAATTGCGCATTATACTAATTACTTGGCCCTTTGCAGTCTGGGGGCTCGATATGGTTGGGCCTTTCAAGAGATCCAAGGACAAGAAGATGCATCTCTTGGTGGCAGTCGATAAGTTTACCAAGTGGGTAGAGGCTGAGCCGGTCAGCAAGTGTGACGCGGCTACGATGGTTCAGTTTATCAAAAAGCTGATCTACCATTTTGGTTACCCTCACAACATCATCACAGACAATGGCACGAACCTGTCCAAGGGGGCTATGAAAATGTTTTGCAACATGGAACACATTCAGCTTGATGTGTCAGCGGTTGCTCATCCACAGTCCAACGGTCAGGCAAAGCGTGCTAACCAAGAAATCCTGAGAGGTATCAAGCCCTGGCTTATGGTTCCTTTGCAACGAATGTTGGGTTGTTGGGTGGAGGAATTACCGTCCGTCTTATGGAGCATCAGGACCAACCCCAACAGATCAACAGGTTATACACCTTTCCTCATGGTTTACGGTGCAGAGGCCGTGTTACCAAGTGACTTCCGGCATGACTAGCCATGAGTGGCGGATTACGTTGAGACGGATAATGAGACGGCATGCCAAGACGTGTTGGATGCCTTGGAGGAGGAACGAGAACTGGCGGCTGCTCGTTCGACGATTTATTAGCAAGACCTGCGCTGCTATCATAGTCGCAGAGTCAAGACCCGGACGTTTCAAGAAGGCGACTTAGTGCTGCGGCTGATCCAAGACCAGACAAATATGCATAAGCTATCTCCTCCATGGGAAGGACCGTTCGCGGTCAGCAGAAATCTCAAGAACAGGTCATATTATCTCATTGACATCCGAGACGATTCAGATACCTCGGGTCAGGAGACCCGTCGGCCGTGGAACACAACGCATCTGCGGCCGTACTATACTTAAGTTACTGAGACCCAACAATGTACACTATCATTGTACATATCATATTTATATATGAATAAAATTGGCATCCCTGCCAGTCGGGGCCTCTGTCGTTTCGCATATCTTCGTCCATGCAAGAAAGATCAAAACATGGCCGTCCAGGGGGCTTCCCACCCTCCGGGTGTAGCTTATCAGACCCTATCGGTCGGCTCTTAAGCCAAAAATTTGACTTCGTCAACTAGGCCGTCAAGGGGGCTTCCCACCCTCCGGGTGTAGCTTATCAGACCCTATTGGTCGGCTCTTAAGCCAAAAAGTTGACTCCGTCAACTAGGCCATCCAGGGGGCTTCCCACCCTCCACGTGTAGCTTATCAGACCCTATCGGTCGGCTCTTAAGCCAAAAAGTTGACTCCGTCAACTAGGCCGTCCAAGGGGCTTCCCACCCTCCGGGTGTAGCTTATCAGACCCTATCGATCGGCTCTTAAGCCAAAAAGTTGACTCCGTCAACTAGGCCGTCCAGGGGGGCTCCCACCCTCCGGGTGTAGCTTATCAGACCCTATCGATCGGCTCTTAAGCCAAAAAGTTGACTCCGTCAACATGATCATCCAGGGGGCTTCCCACCCTTCGGGTGTAGCTTATCAGACCCTATCGGTTGGCTCTCAAGCCAAAAAGTTGACTCCATCAACATGATCGTCAAGGGGGCTTCCCACCCTCCAGGTGTAGCTTATCAGACCCTATTAGTCGGCTCTCAAGCCAAAAAGTTGACTCCGTCAACATGATTGTCAAGGGGGCTTCCCACCCTCCGGGTGTAGCTTATGAGACCCTATCGGTTGGCTCTCGAGCCAAATAGTTGACTCCGTCAACATGATCGTCCAGGGGGCTTCCCACCCACCGTGTGTAGCTTATCAAACCCTATCGATCGGCTCTCAAGCCAAATAGTTGATTCCATCAACAAAGGTCACTTGGGGGCTTCCCACCCACCGGGTGTAGCTTACTCATGCCCTGCAGTGTCTCTCCTAGGACGTCAAACTTCCTTTCAGTTAATCTCGCTTAGAGACCATGAGTCGGTTCAAAGAAATTGACGGCCAATCTCCATAGAGACCCTGTACTGCTAAGGAGTTTTAAGTGGCGGGTCAACCCAGTAGAACCGACACATAAGTTGTTCAAAAACATTCAAAAACAAGATCATCATGCATTACATCACATATTGCATCATACATTGCATTGCATCATACATTGCATCATATTCACATGGCATGCCGGCTTATCAAGCCGGGTTAGAGCAAGATTATGAAAGAAGGAGCAATGTTATGAAAGATATAACATCTCCGGGTTGTGATTTTTCAGGCCGCCCTTACAACAATACAGAATATATTATGTCTTGTTTATTTTTGCAGGTCTTGTCTCTTAAGATGAGTCACCGTTAAGTATGATGAAAAACTTCGGAAAGCGCAAATGGATCTGTAATAGCCAACATGGATGGATCTTCATGGTTTATCATAACAAGTACTAAATGATTGGGGTTTTCAAGCCAGCTCGGAGAATTTATTATTTTCAAGAGCCGCCCTGTCAGATATAATGTCATGTCATCTAATTGGCCGGTTCTCGGATTTCTTCAATTGTGCTCCGTAGTAATCTAAAACACTCATGGATTTCTCCAATATATATTTGCCGGGTTGCATCACAACCACGAGCAGGGATTTCATGTCAAAGACAAAGGAATTATTCCAGGATATTCATTCCGAGCTATATTACAACCACGGTCAAGGATTCATTCAACAAATTGTGGTGAGTTATATTATTTTTACATAGTCCCAAGTCTCCGCGGGCAAACGACCCGGCACTTGGGGGCTACATTATTCAAGTCCAGTTTATATCAAATATGTAAGTCCCATGTCGCTGCAAGCACGCACCATGGCACTTGGGGGCTAATGCAAGCCGGTTTTCAAATCATTACATTGTCTACAAGACCCTATTATTTCAAGGACATGAGCCGGCCTTTCTATATTTTTCTAAATCCCAGCCCAGTAATTCTTACTAACCCGGCACTTGGGGGCTACACTACTCAGATCAAGTTTTCTAAAGTCCCAATTCGCCGCAGGCGTGTGACCCGGCACTTGGGGGCTACAGTATTCAACTGTTCAAACATATTATATGGTTCAAATTGAAGACCCGGGCCATCACTTGGTGATGAGCCGGCCCTTGGGGGCTACACGTGCTGAAGTTTCATAAGGTATAAGACAGTTATAAGTCCCAGGTTGCTGCAGGCAGGACAACCCGACACTTGGGGGCTACACAGTCCAAAATATTATTGTAAAGCACCAAGTTATCATGGATAATCTCGGAATTTGGGGTCTATAGGGAATATGGACATATCAAAAACTTTGAGGAGAATTTTCAAGATGTTTATTATGGAGTTCAGTTTTTAGACCCGACGTCACCAACATTTATGACCCGACGTTATCAAAAGATCATAACCCGCCAGATTTTATATAAGCCGCCCTGCTTCACAACAATGGAAGTCCGGTTTTACATCAGATGAATTTTCATCCCAATATTTTTATCAAGTCAGCTGGATTCTAGTTATTTAACCCGGTGTCACCAACGATAATGACACGGCATCATCAATGATTATGACCCGGCGGAGATGACCCGCCAAGAGTATTGGAAGCCGACTCAATGACATATGGATGTTCTATTATCAATATTTTTCAAAGGACATTGACAAGCAAGATGATTATCAAGACGACTCATTCATATGCAGAAAAGACCCGGATTTCTGAGGATCCATTTTATAAGCCGGCCAAAGGAGCAAGCCGTCCACTTAACATATTTGTTACTCTTATTTCAGGAGCTTAGCATGAATAAATTCAAGCTAACCTGGGGGCTAATGTCGAGGATATACCCCACAGTATGACCCGGCCTGGCGACTCACAGGAGGCCCGGTCAAGACATGGCGTTTTATTGACGACCCAGCAGGCGGGTCACAGGATGACCAGGCCCAAGACCCGGCGTGTAAGCCGGCATCAGGCGGCTCACAAGAGAAGACCCAAAGAGAGAAAGACACCCTGCCGAAGGAAACAAGACCCGGAATAGGATTCTAGAGAGACTAGTCCTAATCCTACTCCTAGTAGGACTCTATTTGTAAACCTACCCTCTCCACTTATATAGGAGGGGTAGAGCACCCCTAGAGAGACAAGTTCACAAGTACACAAGTTTAGACAAAGACAAGTCATTAGAGATAGACATATTAGAGGCTCTCGAGATTAGAGATAGCAATTAGCACCCTTGTAACCGAGAGATCTCCTTCATCATCAATACCAGACAAGCAGGACGTAGGCTTTTACCTCCATCGGAGGGGCCGAACCTGGGTAAAACTCGCGTCTCTCGATTTCGACCAACCCCTTCAAGCCGCCACATAGTTGCATTTCCCCTGAACCTGAAGTCCATTCACCTGGACATCTGTCGTGACAAATCCACGACAAGTGTGGAGCTGGAGTTCATTCGGGCACAGATCGACGAGTCCAAGAAGGTTGCGGAGAGACACTCTCTTCGTAGTAAAATCCCTGTCCTTGAAGTAGATTCGTGTGCTATTGGGTGGTGAAAGTCGGCTCTGCTCGGCGATGGCAGATACATGGGCCAAAGTGCAGATTACTGTGGATCGGGTCAAAAAAGAGGTAGCAAACCTCCGTGTGGAATTCGCAGATTTGAAGGTGTTGAAGGAAGAGGTGAATCAAATGCGAGCTGAAATGGTAACCATGCCTCAGGTGGAAAGCAAACTGGCCGAAATGAATGCGGAGATTTAGCATATAGTGAAGCTAATTCTCCAGAATTTGCCAAGCAATAGTCAGAAGACAGAAGTAAAGACGCCAGAAGCGATGAGCAAACCAACTACTCAGCCACCACAAAGTGCATCTCCAGTGATCAACATCACTGACAGAACAAACACTCATACTAATCAGGTGACTAGGAAGTTGGAAAATGAATTTGGAGCCCACCAGACCATTCCAATGACTAGTTTCTCTGGTTTACCAACAGCAATACCAAATGGAAACTTATTCACAGAGAGTACAACTATGAATACAGAGAAGGGCAAAGGAGTACAGGAACAAACTCAATTCAGGATGACTGCTAGTAACACTACTGGGACAGTTCAGGCTCATACATTGGGGTTTTCAGGCAACAGTGGCTATTTTGCACCAATTAATGCTCCCTTGTATACTCCACCTTCAACATACAATCCCATCACAGGCCAGTATATCAACATGGGTACTAGTGGTTTGTCTCAACCTCCTATGTATCAAGCAGCAGGACAATTATATGATATGCAAAGAAATCAGGTGGCAACACAATTAGGAGATCCCTCTTTCTTTGCTGAAGCAGTACTGAAAGGCCCAAGATTGGAAATACCACTATTCAATGGAGAGGATCCAATTGGTTGGCTGATTGCTTGTGAGAAGTTCTTTGACATGTCTGGGACTCCATATGACCAATGGGTGAATTTGGCTACCAGTCATTTGTAGGGCAGGGCTTCAAATTGGTTGAAGAACATCTGTGTACCATGGAAAATGATATCTTGGCTACAATTCTGCCAAATGATAGCTGACAGGTTCTCTGAAGCAAATGTCCATGAAGTTGTAGAAGCATTGAAGAACATCCAGCAACAATCAACTGTGATCCAATATATAGATAGTTCTGAGCAATGTGTGGCACTGGTAAAAAGATATCATCCATGTTTACAGGAAAATTTTCTTTTAAGTTGTTTTATTGGAGGACTGAGGGCTGATATTAAACATGAAGTTTGTGGGCAGAAACCAACTGGCATCATTGAAGCATACTGGTATGCTAAAGTTTATGAGAAAGTTGTTGCAGCTAGAAAACTACCAGTTTCAACTGGGTACACAACCAGAAACTATCCAAATCAATACAAGAACAATAACACTCAGTTACAAGTGCAAATTCCATCCCAAGACAAATCCCCTGTAGCATTACCAAAAGATGCTAGGGCTTGCTGGTACTGCATAGAACCTTGGACAAGACAACACAACTGTAAAATTGGCAAAACCTTACACATACTACAGGAAGTGTAAGGAGAAGATGACAATGACAGTACTAAAGAAAACAATCTTCCTGAACAACTATACCACACAACTCCCAACACTCCAGACCAAGAGAAATTACCTGAGAATGGTGTACCAAAACCTACACAAGCAATGCATATCTCAGCTAACGCAACAGCAGGCACACCAGGTCCAAATACCTGCTCTATGGTATTGGTAATTGCAGGAAAGAAAGCAACAACATTGTTTGACAGTGGCTCTTCAGACACTTTTATGAGCACAGACTTTGCATTGAAATCCAATTGTTTCCAACAACCTATCCAACCAAGGAAGGTCACTATGGCAGGAGGAGGGAAGTTATTAGCTAGAACACAAGTTCCAGAAATGGATTTTACTGTCCAAGGACACACTTTCTCTAGCACTTTCAAAGTACTTGATCTAGTGTCATATGATATCATTTTAGGAGCTGACTGGATCTATAAATACAGTCCTATATGTCTAAATCTAGTAGAAAGGTTATTGATACTGACAAAACAGGGACAACATGTCACTCTATTTGATCACACAACACCAACAAAGAAATGCATCATCTCAGCTGCCAGAATGGACAAACTGCTAAAGAAAGGAGTTATGGGGTATATATTACAAGTCAGTGAGGAAGCATCAGAGAATAGCCAGGATACTCCCCCTCCAGTTGTACTTCAACCACTTCTGCAAAAGTATGCTGATGTATTTAAGGAATCTCAACAACTTCCTCCCAAGAGAGATTGTGATCACAGGATCATTTTGCAAGAAGGTGCAAAACCTCCTAACTTGAGACCATATAGAGTACCACATTATCAAAAATCAGCTATGGAGGAAATCATACAACAACTTATCAAAAAAGGGGAAATTCAGGAGAGTTTCAGTCCTTTCTCTTCCCAGACCATCATGGTGAGAAAGAAAGATGGAGGCTAGAGACTATGTGTGGATTACAAAGAACTGAATGCAGTCACTGTAAAGAACAAATTCCCTATGCCTATAATTGAAGATTTGTTGGATGAGCTTCATGGAGCCAAAGTTTTTTCTAAATTGGATTTAAGATCTGGATACCATCAGATCAGAATGGCACCTGAGGATATCCATAAAATAGCTTTCAGAACACACATGGGCCATTATGAGTACATAGTGGTTCCTTTTGGTTTGTCATGTGGTCCAGGTACCTTCCAACAATTCATGAACAAAATAGCAACAGAGATCAATGGTCCTGATAAGGAGAAATTCCTGTTGGTGTTCTTTGATGACATACTAGTGTTTAGCAGCTCCTTGGAAGATCACATTAACCATTTGGAAAGAACATTAGCAGCTTTGAGAAGAAATGAGTTATATGTGAAAATCTCCAAGTGTACATTTGCAACAAATCAAATTGCCTATCTAGGCCACATCATATCTTCAGAAGGAGTGTCCACTGACCCCAGTAAAATTCAAGCAATAATGGATTGGCCAGAACCTGATAATGTGACAAAACTAAGAGGATTCTTGGGATTAACTGGGTATTACAGGAGATTTGTGAAAGATTATGGCAGAATATGCAGGCCTCTACATGACATGTTGAAGAAAGATTCATTTCAGTGGGGTCCTCTACAAACTCAAGCATTTCAAACACTGCAAACGGCCATGTCTAGTTGTCCTGTTTTAACCCTCCCAGATTTCTCCCTCCCATTTACAATTGAAGTAGATGCTTGTGCAACAGGAATTGGAGCAGTACTTATGCAACAAGGCAAACCATTGGCCTTTCTCAGCAAAAGTTTAGGCCCCAAGTCTGTTGCACAATCCATATATGAAAAAGAAGCAATGGCTATTCTAGAAGCACTGAAAAAGTGGAGACATTATATATGGGGAAATGCACCGATCATCAAAACAGACCAGCATTCCCTCAAATACATGGCAACACAGAGATTGACAGAGGGCATCACAAATTATTGCTCAAACTCTTGGAGTATAATTATACCATAGAGTATAAGAAGGGGAAGGAAAATGTGGTTGCTGATGCACTGTCCAGAAAGGACAACTTGCATCTCATACACTGTAATGCAGCTACTACATTAGTACCAACATGGACAGAAGATGTGAAAACTAGCTATCAGGGAGATACAGACAGTGATAAGCTTCTCAAAAAAGTGGTTGTTGATACTGGCACAAATTCCAAGTTCTCTATGCAGAATGGGCTGATCAAATACAACAACAGAATTTATGTGGGAGCACAAACTTCATTCAGACAGCAACGGTTACAAACGTTTCACTCTTCAGCAATGGGAGGACATTCTGGTATAAAAGCAACTTATCATAGAATCAAGAAAGTGTTTTACTGGCCCGGTATGAAAAAAGACATAGAAGTCTTTGTCAGTGAATGTCCTGTCTGTCAACTCATCAAGGTTGAACACATATATCCACCAGGATTACTGCAACCTCTTCCAGTTCCTGACATGGCATGGGCTCACATCACCATGGATTTAATCATTGCTCTACCAAATTCTCAAGGGAAAGAAGTAATTTTAGTGGTGGTTGACAGATTCACAAAGTATGCACATTTCATACCATTGGCTCATCCATATACTGTCCAGACAGTGTTTGATGCTTTAATGGACAATGTGATAAAACTCCATGGATTTCCTGTTTGCATTGTGTCAGATAGAGACAGCATTTTCACAAGTGCATTGTACCAAGAACTGTTTACAGCATTTGGAGTCAAGCTCAGGTTCAGTACAGCATCTCATCCTTAAACAGATGGTCAAACAGAGAGAGAGTAAATCAATGTTTGGAAGCATATTTAAGGGGCATGGTGTTTCAAGAACCCAAGAAATGGATGAAATGGTTGCCTTTAGCAGAACTTTGGTATAACACTTCATACCACTCTTCTCTCAAATACACACCATTTCAAGCACTCTATGGATACAAACCACCTCAAATTGGTGAGTTTTCACTGGAACAACCACTATCTCAGGAAGCAAGTTTAACAGTGTCCCAAAGAGAACACATGATCCAGAGGTTGAAAGCAAATTTGGAGCATGCCCAGAGTAGGATCAAGTTCTTTGCAGACAAGAAAAGAACAGAAAGAGAACTTGTTGTAGGAGACATGGTTTATCTAAAAATACAACCATACAAACAGAATGCCTTTGGACTCAGAGGTCCCCTAAATTAAGATCAAAGTTCTATGGGCCTTAAAAAATACTTGACAAAATGGGAGAGGTTTCATACAAGTTGCATCTACCAGAGGGAGCTAACATACACCTAGTATTTCACGTCAGTCAGCTAAAGAAACATATTGGACACAAGGTTGTTCCTCTACCACATGTACCATTAGTTACTCCAGAAGGATACATCAAGACAATTCCAGTAGCAGTGCTCGACAGGAGAGTGATCCAAAGAAACAAATCACCAGTGGGTCAATGCTTGGTACAGTGGGAAAGCTTAGCACCAGATGATGCAACATGGGAAGACAGCAGCGTTCTTGAACAAGACTTTTCCAGGGCACAAGCTTTTTCACCTTGAGGACAAGGCGGTTGTCATGGCGGCGGCATTGTCAGGACCCAAGCCAAAACAGATCTGAAGAAAGAGAAGGAAACTCATTCAGTTATCCAACGGCCCAGAAGTGAAGATGACGATCCAGAACAATGAACGGCTCGGATGGATCCTCGCCGATCACTTAAGTCATTGTAGCTTTTACTGTTACATAGCCGTTATTTATTGAGAAGAATTACCTCAAGTGAAATGTAATAGAGATAAAGCAGAGCCAACTGCCGCGTGAGAGGGCATTCCCCAATTCATTCTTATCTAGTCGGGTTGCTTAGAACCCTAGTTTCCATGTAAGGTGACGCCGCCACCTCTATGAACTACCTGATTGTGTAGATTTTATCCAACCAATTCATAATTCATCGAGAGACAGCATAGATCGTGAGCTGGTAGTGATTCCGGGCCTCACAAAGGTATCAAAGCCATTTGATTCTTCAGCGAAGGCGACGATTTCAAGCAGGCAAGGGCTCGAGGTTGGGCTCTCGTGTAAAATCCCTCCCGTCCCTCCCTATTTGCGGTGGCGGTGACGACCATTGAGGCGGCGAGTGTTGTCGGGGATATACCCCGCAGTATGACCCGGCCTGGCGACTAACAGGAGACCCGGCCAAGACATGGCGTTTTATTGACGACCCGACAGGCGGGTCGCAAGACAACCAGGCCCAAGACCCGGCGTGTAAGCCGACGCCAGGCGGCTCATAAGAGAAGGCCCAAAGAAAGAAAGATTCCCTGCCGAAGGAAACAAGACCCAGAATAGGACATAAGTATTGCACATCTAATTCCTATGTCATTGAACATACGCGAAGATTCATGTGGGTTTTTCTTTTTTCTTTTTCTTTTCCTTTCTATTCTTGATTGTGTCACTTAGATGTGCAATAACTATGTCACATCTAGATGTGTCCTAAACAAACCCTAAATATAACTCTTTTAAAAGATTTCACTACAAACTATATACGGATCAAAATAAATAAATCTACACTCTAAAATATATCTATATACATCAATATATAATTCGTAGTGAAATCTTAAGACTTATATTTAGAAACAGAGGCAGTACTAATCTTCAGTTGAGAGAGAATAAGCCAAACTAACTTTACTTTTTTATATTAACATCACTTTGATTGGGCCTATCTTATTAGAAAATTGTCTTACATTATTTAAAATAACATGTTATTAAGTTAGAAACTAGCTCGAGATCAACTTGAAATCTTTACAAGCTGAGCACAAACCACTTTCTATCGCTCGACCTTAAACTTCACTTGGTTTGAGCTCTCTCGGATTGTAGTATAAGCTGAGCTAAGCCTACTCCACCTCGCTCAAACTCGACTCATTTGCAGCCCTTTGGACACAAATTAACGCTAATTAATAGTGGATCTGCATTGACAGCTGGAGGATGTAAAGATCAATCAAGAGGCATGAAATAAAGCAAGTTCGTTGATTTTGCATCACAGCTTCAAGCTCCTTCACCAACATAAATCAGTCATTTAACTTACATAACATCGACCAAAGACGGATACAAAACCAAAGTATGAAACCACCATCTCATCCCCACTAGAATACACCAGGCAGATTAACTCAGCAGAGTCCCATCACTCCCACCTGATAAAGATCCATCTGCCTTCTGTATAGCTAATCCTCATCGAACTTGATCTTCTTAGCTGAAGGCTGAACGCTTCCGATCTGTATAACCAAGAAAAACATTAGCAACCAGGCAAATATTGTGTTATTACTTCGCACAGCATACAATCAGTAAAAAAAACATCATCATTTAGCTAAGATGAGACAGGCAGAAAGCAGAAGCTAATATACTCATCAGTCATGAACTGTTTATCATTTACAACCTATCTCCAGTGTACCGGCCGCATATGGCATGAAACAAAAAAAAAGTTGAAGCATAGCACAAAATATTATTAAGCAAAGCCTGGGATGAACATTGGAGCTATTGCATTAATTATTTGAATTCGGTAGGCGGATTTAGATAAGAATAAATAAGCACTAGTATAATTATCAACAACCTACAAACTAACACATGGCAAAATTGAATCTACGATTGTGTGCCTTCTGCTCCAGCTAAATAAAAAGGTTGAATTTTCCAGGCAAATTGCTGAACTAATTCATATCTGGTTAAGTAAGACCAATTTATTAAAACAATGAACGGCATCAAGTGTTACTTACAAGGGCCGGACACTCATAGTCGATACCAGCAGCCTTGATTCTTTTGCGACGCTTCTCATCCCGCTTTACAATTCCTTTGAGCATCTTCTTGTGCTCTTCCACTGTTTTATCCTGGTAACACAACAGCTTACATTAATCTACAGCGTAAAATTTTGTGTTCCAGTTGTAGTTAGCAACAAATTACCTTGCTAAGCCGCTTCCGTTCAATTGCTACCCGGTCAACTGGTATAAATCCCTTCCGCACACCTTTCCATCTAGAAGCGATACAAGATGTGGAATCAAAACGCGAGAAACAGTGAATATGCACAGCTATATGTTACAAAGTAAAGGAAAATAAAACTGTAGTGAGTGATGTAAGAATTTCTACATCCTGCGTGTACATAAAGTACACAAAAAGAACGAGGATTCAAGAACAAATAAAGGCACAAAAATGAAATCTAAGACAGGAACCTTGCGGGTTCTTACAAGAGATTACCACCAAGCTTCAGTGGTGCACTTATCAATGCAGTGGCATATATACAGATTCATATTACTCTCACAAACCCTTGACTCACAAGTCCTCCATTATTGCATGTTTTTTATCATCATAGTGAATTCTTGGTGTATAATTTTGTTTTCGACATTCACATATAACTCATTATAGCTATTCATATATATTCCTAACATGGCTCACAGTTTGTGTAATGCAATCAGCACACATCACTCATTATAGCTTGCATCATTATTTTCTTTCTATGAACAGGCATAAAACCAGCTGTGCAATGCAGTGGAAACAAATAGACTTGTACTCCCTCCGTACCATAATATATGACGTTTTAGCAGTTCAATATATTATGGTACAGAGGGAGTAATATTTACCGAGTGGCTGTAGCCTATAGAAAAAGCATATCACTGTAAACCGTGTTCCATGACAGAAACACAGAGTAGACAGCATTTTCTTAGGAATATACGATATTGACCTCATTTACTGGTAATTAGTGTTTAGCCCTAAACAGAAGATGAAGGCTATGCTTTCGGCATCAAAAGGCGAAAATAAAACAGAATAAGCAGCATAGTTGCAGTGCTTACAATTTGGCATGAACTTTCTCCGGTGGGACAGGCGCAATTTGCAGAGTGTGCTCAAACAACAGGTAGTTATTCATCTCATCAGCTACAATCTTCGCCACCTGATATACCAAGAACATGCCAGGAATTTGTAAGCAGACAACAAACGCACAGTGTGCCCTAATATATCCAAAAAATGCATGTGCTCACTTACCTCAGGGTTCTCAAACTCAATGAATCCGTAATGCTTGGACTTTCCTGTCTAAACACATCACCAAACAGAAAGTCAGACGCTTGCAGAAAACACAACACAAATACCAAATACCTTGTAACGGAGTATAGGATATACCTTGCGGTTCCGGGCAACCCTGACCCTCTTAACAGCCCCGAATTGCTGAAAGAAACCTGCAAAAACAACCAAACCAAACCAAGAAAGAGGGATATTAAGACCAGACCCCTCGTCGCAGCCGCTGCGCTTTCTCTAAGCTCTACTGAGGGAGACAGACCTTGCATCTGGTCCTCGTAGAAGCCGTGGGGAATGTGGCCGATGTACAGCACGGTGGCCGTGTTCTCCGGCTCCTCGGGCCGCTTCTTCTCCCGGATCCTCTGCTCTTTCCCCTCCAGCGGCTGCACCAATCACAACACAACATCAGGGACTAGAACAGCTGGATGTGTTGGTGTTTTCCTTTCTGTTGGGTTCAATTTGGTTGAAAGAACAGCATGCAGACGCACCAGGAAATCCTTGCCCTCGCCGGTCTTGGGACCAGCCGAGCGGCGCGAGAGCACGCGCCTCTGGTTTCTCTTCTTGTCCCTCAACCCCATCTTGCTCAATCAAACTGGTATGCAGCTCCCTGTAACTGAAGAAGAAGTCAGGTTATCAAAGGTAGAATATAACAGCCGTAGGTGAGTAATGAACTATAAGATTACGTTCTGACAAAAAAAAAATTCTCGGAGAGACAACTATGGCATGTACCAGACTAATTTACAACAATAACATCAGTATGCAAGTAAATGATGAATCTGGACGACAAAGAAACGCCGACAGTCAAATCATCGCTGCCAACCCATACCCATTCATATAGCTGGGTGTTTAATCCAGACGAGCAGCCATTAATCTGATTCCCAACTCGAATGCTTAGCAGCACTATTCTGACACGAAAATTTCTTCCGGAGGAGAACACCATGGCACATACGTACCAACCGGACAAATTCACAGCCATATCATCAGTAATATTCAAGTAAATGACGAATCTGGACGACAGAGAAGCACCGCGTAGAATCAAAAGAAAGGCCGTATATAGAATCAAGCAATAGAAACGTGGGCATGCTTAGCGAGCAACGGGAACAAGAAAAGGAACACTACTTTCTTAAGTAAACATTCGGCAATACATCCTCGAGTATCAAGGGGGGAGTTGGGTAGCACCGAGAAGAGGACGCCGGGCTGGTCGACCGTTTCCTGGGTTGCATCAATGAGGAAGACTCGCGGAAGGGGGGCGGAGGGAGCTTACGGAGGAAGAGGCGAGGTCGGGGCGGCGGAGGTCCGGCGAGGCGGTGAGGCGGCGCGGAGGAAGAGAGGCGGAGCGTGGCCGATAGCGAGGAGTAGAGAGGGAGGCGGCGGCGGTGGAAACCTAGAGGGTCCGGGCCAATGGGGCGTGCGGCTCCACTTAGGTCTTGAGCTGATGGGCTGACGGATGACTCCGTTTCCTTCTTTTCAGCCCATTCAGCCCATCTCCTCCTAACAAAGCCAGACAGCCGTACACACATGGCTACCCGTCAGCCCATCAGCTGAGCTTTTTTCTAAAAAATTGGTTAACTGGTGGACCTGCGACCGTGACCGGTCCACCGGCGCGACCGGGTTGCCCGTTGGACATGAGAGTTGACAGCTGACCTTTTTCAAAAACAAAAAGGTTCAAAAATTGAAGAGCAACTTAAAATCAATGTTTTGGAAAAAAAACTATAAATTTGAAAAAACTTCAACAATTTTTTTAAAAAAATGGAAAAAAGTAGTTCACCAATTTGAGAAAAGTGTATGAATTTGAAAAGGTTCAAGACTTGGAAAGTTCGTAATTAGAAAAACTTCACGCATTTGAAAAGAAAGTTCACAGATATTTGAAAACGTTCATATTTGAAAAAAAATCATGAATTTGACAAAGATCACACATTCAAATGAGAAGTTCAACAAAAACTGAAAAACAAAATCACGAAATAGGGAAAAGTTCACGGATATGATAAAACGAAAAAGAAACAGAACAAAATAAAAAATGAAAGCAAATTTAGAAAACCAGTGAAAAACAAAATCTACCCAAGCGCATTACCAATGATGTGGAGGGGGTACGTGCCGCTTGGTAAAATACACTCTAACCGGTGCTTAAGGCACCAAATTTAAGTTGGGGCAATTGATTGCTTACCAGGTTGTTCTCGTAAAAGCAAAAAAAAAAAAAAACTTGCCATGGCAAGCCTCTTTTGATTCAAACGAATCATTTAGGATTTTTTTAAGGATTTATCCTTACGAATTTTGTCGGTAATAATTGTTATATTTGCAAGATAGGAATCGTTAGTATTGTTAATCGTTAGAATGCTTTCATAGGACCAATTTGACCTCTATTTTGGAGAAATATTTCATCCCCGCAAACCTCTTGGTAGAATTAATGTTACTATTTTGGAGTAAATTTTATGTTCTTCTTCTGGTATCAAACGCTCTTATATCACTGCATGTTTCGGTTGGTTGTTTTGTAATACAAAGCGAGGGGAAACCATTTTTCAGAAAAACTATACATAGACTTTGGAGAGAATCGAAATCATATCAGTTTCATTGCAATACCGACGATAACAGACGCAAAACATCCTATTACACCAACCAACCGACGAAAAGCAAAGGGCGAAACAAGTTTCGGCATTGTTAAAACAAGTTTCGAAACAAGTTACACAATATAGCAACCGTAGGTGAGTATGAATCATAGTACTATATAAGATTGCATTGTTAAAGCTGGGTGTTCAAACCAGACGAATAGCCATTAATGTGGTTCTCACCGATTTGTTTAGCTACGCAATTCTGACAAAAAAAAACTTGTAGGAGAGACATCTATGGCATACAGCCGACTAATTTACAACCATGTCATCATCGCTACTGATGAGTCTGCACGACACAGATTGCGTCAATCACTAGTACTAGTACCACCGAATAATCAAAAGAATACGCGGGGAAGGAGAGGGACGGAGGGGACTCACGGAGGAGGCGGCGAGGTCGGGGCGGGCGGACAAGGAGAAAGTGGTGGCGGCCTGGTCGGTGGAAACCTCGAGAGTCCGGGCCACGGGGGCGTGCGGCCGACTTGAACTATGTGTATGGTAGGTTGACTTGAACTGAGTCCGTTTCCTTCTCTTCGGCCCGTCCAGCCCATCTCCTCCTAACAAAACCAGGCTGCCCTCACAGAAGCAAAAACTTGCTTGCCTCTTTCGATTCAAACCAATTATTCAGGTTTTTTTCCTTTTAGGATTTCAATCCTTAATCTTTTTGTTTTTTTAATGATGGCTGTTCTATTCACAGTATTGGAATCCTCTGTGTTTTTTTTTTCCATAGGATTCATTTGTCCTCTGTTTTGGAGAGAAAATTTTGTCCCCGCAGAACTCGTGCTCGAATTCATGTTACTCTGTTTCGGAGGAATGCTCTGGGGTTTTTCTTGTTTTATTTTTTCTTCTAATACCAAACACTCTTACAACCAAGTTAATGTAGTTTTGTAATCCGGTAGTATACAAGAGGACATGGCACTTTTTTTCTGCATGTTTTTATTCCTGCATTTTAAGAATCATGTGAATCTAAGAAGACCTGACCTTGTTCATGTAAAGTCCAGTTGACCGATCACGGATCTAACCGCTTTAAGGCAAAAATAATCATGTAAAGTCCATTTTATTTTATTTTATTTTTTCACCTACGCATAGCTTTGGTCTTATATCACTTTGCTAGTGTTGGCGTGTTTTTTTGTGTTGGTGTTGATTGTGTACACCCACCTACGCATAGCTTTGGTTTTATATGACTTTGCTAGTGTCGGTGTGTAGCTTTGCTGTATATGAGTTTGCTAGGTGTCGACGTGTTTTTCGTGTTGGTGTCGGTTGTATGCACCAAGGTAGAAGCCTTGTGCATGTTCATAGTATTTTGAGCTAATAAAGTTCATCCTTTATCCAAAAAACAGCAAAATCTGTTTTGGTTCCAGTTCTTACATGTACATAACTCTACAGTTTATAATACAGTGCAATGATCAATACAACAGAAACCTTTCCATGTGTCATATCAGCACAACAAAATACTGTTTGGAACAATGCTCAACACAGATGATGTGAGGCATAAATAATAAATGCATTAATGAACGAGGCAAAAAAGCAAAAAGTTGTTCATCCCACAGGCACATTTTTTATTTTGGGAGGAAAAGCAAATAAGAACTATATATAGACTTTCGAGAGAAAACCCAGCTAGCAGCAAGAGAATCTAAATCATATTTGATTCATTACAATACCGACGATGACAGACGCAAAATATCCCTATTACACCGACCGACGAAAACAAAAGGGCGAAACAAGTTGCGCCATCAGATTCTTCTGATAGCTGGAACAGCTGCACGCAGGCAAAATAGTCAGCACACCTTCGGTGACTATTATGTACAGAAACACTATGACGACAAGGTTGTATATATCTTCCTTTTTCATATCTCCCTGTAAAGGTTGCGCCTGTTGGTGCTGCCGAGCATCCTATTAACGACGGTCGCGGCGGCAACTCCTTGGCCTGGAGAGGACGAGTCTTCTCGGATCTGCAGCGACGAGACGGCCTGGGCAGCCATGAAGCCTGGGCAGGCAACAGTTGACTGGTGGAACGTTCCTTGGTAGTAGGACGCTTTCAGGTCCCTCACTTCTCCCCAGGATGGCAGCGGATGAGTGTTTCCCCAGTCGATCCACCTCCCCCTGGAAGCATAAGCTTGATTGGCGCACATAAGTCCACCAGGGGAGTAGATATCAGCTGCGCCTTGCGTGTCCAGAGAGAAATCCAAACCAGCAGAGGGGTCCCAGTCGTTGCATCTTCTGTGCTTGTTCAGCACCAGATGGCGGGATTCATCGGAGTCCTCACCTATGAGAACATGAAGAGCGACTGCTTCGGCTATCGAAGCGCCTTCCTCGTCCAGCCTTTCCTGTTCCTCTTTCTTCTTCTGCTTCTTCTTCTCCAGCTCTGAAATGATGGCAGCAGAGTTCGCGAGCGCTTTCTCGAGCCGACGCCGCTTCTTCTCAGCCTGCTTCTGGCGGTCCAGCTCATCTTTCGCCTGTTTCTTCTTTCCCTTCTTCAAGACTTTGGCTGCCTGATTACCCGCAGACTTCTCCATGGCAACTGTGACTGCTTGCTATTGACTAGTACTAGTATCTCAGCTAAACTCCTCTACCAGTTATAATTACGGAAAACCAAAATCTGCAAAGTTCATAGTTATTGGAGTCCTGTCTAGATGCTTTTCTTCCTAAGGGCCCGCCGATTTACTCCCGGACCGACTAGTGGCGAAGCGGTTGCTGCAGAATGCTACACCCACTCAGGTCTGAAGGAGTATCTTATCTTGCGGAAGATGCAGTCCCAGAAGGAGACAACAGGGGAGAGCAGGAGCGAGAAGTAGAAGGCGCTGGCTATGTCATCAGCTGTTAAGTTTGATCCAATCTTGTCTGTGCCCAGCTGCTGACCCATCTTAGTAGCCCCCAAACTGAAGTGAGACCGCAGCCAGCCAGCTCATAAGGGATCTACTACTGCAACAATAGAAGAAGAAGAAGCTTTATCAGGTCACAAATTGCAATGCAGTTCATTTAAAAATAAACCGTAGTGAACTTTTGAAGAATGAACATACATAGATTGTGCAGAAATGTAGACTTTAGCGATCAGAGATAGTAATGTTGTAAGACGGAATAAACCAAAACGAGACGTCATGTACGAAAAAATGATGTAGCGACAGACTAACGGCAATGAATGAGCAAGGCCCATTAACAGACGATATACTGTACAAGATCCCAATTAGCACCTAGATAATTCTAAGGGTCTGAATTCTCAAGTTTGTGGCGCTCTAAAAAACATGACAGACAAGACCTGATTTATCAGGTGGAGCCTGGCAGAAGCAGATGGGAGATGAATACAAAGGCTTGGAGTTCAAATTTGTGCGGTCTTACCCAAGATGCCATCAATTTGGGCGTATCTAATCAGAACGGCAGAAGTAAATTTCCCTAAAAAGGAAATACACGAAGATGTACTGCTCCACAAACATCATGACTAGGCCAGGATCTAACATATATGTACCCAGTAAATTAGCGGAACAAGAACCTCACTGGACCAGGAGAGGAGGAGCGTCACAGAATTCACCGCATGCTGAGCCTAGGACAGTGACGCGGCCGACGAGACGAGACGAGACGAGACGAGATGTCGACAACAAGAAGATAGCAGAAGAATTCCTTGGCGGTAACAAGCGGTCATAGTCGGTGCCGGAGCGGTTTACGAGGAGCAGATCCCCTCGGCTGTCGTCGTACGATCGGAAACGAGCCAACGACCGGCGACGCCCCCAAATTCGACCGAATCGGGCGTCGATTTGCCGCGGGCCCGTTCCTCTGCGCGCGATCCCCTACACACGGCCCCATAATCCCCTAATCGGAGGCGTCACGACCCGCGGCATGGCTCGGATTGGGCGTCGGAGCGGGCTGATTCGCGCGGAGGAACACCCAGATCCGGGGTAGCGAGGGAGGGGAGGGGGGGGGGGGGGTTACCTGGCAGGCAGGAAGGCGGGGGGGTGGTGATGGGGCGCCGCTGGGTCTGGATGGAAGCGAGCGATCTGGCAGGAAGGCGGGGGATGGGAGCAGAGGAGAGGAGAAGGGTCCTCGTTCTCTCTCTCTGGCTGGCTGGCTCTGGCGGAGTCGTCGCGGGTGGATGGATGGCTGCGCTGCTGGATCGGGGAATTCGAGGTGGATTTGACGGATCTGCGCTCCGCCTGCGGATGTGAAGAGCGGGTCAACAGACGCCCAGACCAGAGAGAGGTTGGCGACCTCCTTCCCTCCCCCCCCTAGCTAGCGAGAGCAGAAGCATGGCACGTGCGACGCGGGTAGGGGCGGCGGCGATGGGAAAAAGCAGGTAGTAATCGGTACGCGCTGCCGCCCGATATTTCCCTGCGCGGTCGCGTCATCCTTTACCTCATCTTATCCGCAAACCTACCGCGTCTAGCCCTCACTCGTCCATAAAGATCACTCACTCGTGCCGCAATAATGCTTCTAGTATATAGCTACCTCATGGACGGACGGTTTCTTCTACGTCGTCTTCTTTCTACTTATTCTTTCAATCACCATGCATTTTGTGAATTACAGTAATAAACTATCTTGTAAGTCACACTCAGTTTTTCAGTTTTTAGGATGTTTTTCCATAAGTCATTTTTTTTCAATTGGCAAAATTTTGGTTCGAAAACATTAATGTTCTACAAAATTTTTAAAGAATCGTGAACCCTTTTGGATTTCTTTAACGTTTGTTTTCAAAGTTTCCAACAATTTTTTGAATAAGAAAACAATGTTTTTTTTACAGATTTGCAAACATTATTTTAGTCAAAAAAACATTTTATGGTTTATTAAACTTTTTTATTTCAAAATTCACATTTTTTTAAGTTTTCTGAACTTTTTTCAAGTCTCAAATTATTTAAATTAGTAATAAACAAAAACGGAGAAGGACAAATAAAATTTTTAAAAACAGGTCGCCCGGACATGGGTCGGCCCAAACGACCACGCTGCGTCTTCTCCCAACACGCAGAGCGCCGTATAGGAGGTCCATACTGCATGGGCCGGCCCTGACGGGGATTCCCCTGTGTGAGACGTTTTTTTATCACTTATATGTTGCATTGGAGGGTAATATTTTGTAACTTTGGAGGCAAATTTCCTGATATACCGCAAAGCAATAGCCCCCTTATTATTAGGTGGAGATTATACTTTTGTTGTGGACACATTGGTTTGTGTTGGGATATGGTTAACAGACAACCTTGCACGGCCTAGCCCGGCCCAGGAAGTGCTTTTGAGAATTAATTGAGGGATGGCAAGGTGGGTTGCCTCACCGGAAATTCGAGGGGGGGGGGCGGTGTAGATTAATTTGTGCATGTATCGATACACTACTTGCATCATCAAAGGACCGAGCGGGGTCATCATTCGAATACAAGGAAATGACAATTGTTGATTTGGGAAGGGAAACAGCGCGACCAGGAACTATTTGGGTTTGCGTCAAGCAGATCGCGTGTTAACACGCGAGGCTATGAATGAGTCTTTTCCGTATTTTTTTTCTATCACTATAAGGTTATGATATATGCTCCAACGTTCAAATTTCAAATATTCCAGCAAGAAAAATTAGTTGTCTTGACTTTGGGATGTATTATGCTAGAACACATGGATGATCAAGTTAGGAATTATGATGTGAATTGAGAGGGAGGGAGAAGGCGTTGGAGTGGGGGGGGGGGGCAAGGAGAGAGAGAGGGGGGGTTACCAGGACGTGAAGTATATCCAAGCTGCACAGTTTCATGTTTAAAAATAAAAAAATGTAGGGGTGGATGTGGAAGGGATTACAGTTTAGGCGCTTCATTGTCAAGGTACGACGGAGTGGACCTTTACGGGGTTGAGAAGATGGACAGACGAAGATAGTGGGTGAAGGAGAAAAAGGTTGATGATGCTACATAGAAATATATTATACACAAATAGAGATGAAAAACATAATGTGTATACCCTCATTACAACATATGACCTTTATCATTTACTTCATTCATTCATATGCATTATAACCCATAGCAACGCACGGACATTCTACTAGTGTCCATAGTGGGAGACATCGTCTCGCCTCAAATGGGTTCACATGTTACATTTAATTGCTTGTTTCTTTCACACCTTCTTGTTTTTATTGTTTTTCTCTTGTTCATATTTTGAAATATTTATCAAAAAGTGGCATTTGAATTTTTGAAAACAATCCATCACGCATGAAAATGTTCATGAACTATAAAAAATGTTCACACAAATTTATGAAATGTTCATACTAACAAAAAAATGTTCGTACCATTTTATAGTATTCACACATTTAAGGTACGTTCAAGTCATTTCGTTAAAATGTTAATGTAAAGGTTAAAAAAGTTGTTTATCTGATTTTTTCAAAATGTTCATACCATTCAAAAACGTGTATGAAATTAAGAAAATAATGTTTAAAATATGTTCATGATATTTAGAAAACACATTTTGAAATTTCAAAAACTGTCGCACAAAATTTTCAAAATCACCGCACAAATTTTTAGTTATAGATAAATCCATTTTATGCATTTTTAGGACAAGTGTTTCCGGACGGAGGGAGTATGTTAGTATCATTTTACAAAATTTTCATAATCTCTTGAGAAAAATATCCGCATATTTGTTTTTAATTTTCATGGCATTTTAAAAAAGTTCAATCTGTGTTTAAAATAGTTAATTATGTACTACAGATGATTAATATGTCTTTACAACTGTTTGACATGTATTTGAAAACATGTTACACGAGAATTTGAAAAACAAATGTACATGTATCTGAAAAATGTACAAACTATATACTGAAAATGTTCAAGGTGTATTTAGAGAAAGTTGTCATGTATTTGAATATAGAAAGGAAATGAAATAAGTGAAAGCTAATAAGATAACACAGAAAACAAAAAGAAAAACAAACATGCTAAACCTTCCCAAAACCGGGTGGAAGGTTGTTAAAACCAATCGCTACTATAGCATAGAAGGTTTCTAAAACCACTCACAAACTGCTACCACAGTTGTTGGGATAACCCACCAGAGTGAATTTTCACTCATTTTTACCCATGTTTAATCATGATATTCTCAAAAAAATTTGAAATAATCACTTCGATTTGCCTACTAATGACTAATAAATGCAAATTTGTGCAAATAACCTTATTTATTTTTGTTATTTGCACAAATGAGTGATTTTAGGTGGAAATCCAGGCCACATATGGAATAGAGAAAAGTATGTTTTTGGTCCCTCAAGTTTCCAAAAGTATAGACTTGGTCCCTCAAAATTTTTTGGTATACATTTGATCCTTTAAATCTCAAATCTGGATACGTTTGATCCAAAACCATATTTCGAGCATGTTGGCCGGATTTGACCATGTTTGACCTGATTTGACCATGTTGACCAGGTTTGACCGATGAATAATAATCTTAAAAAATTGCAGCGTGGCGCACAAAATTTTCACGCACATAGTGCACCCAAGCATCTTGGCTGCCACAAAATTTCATATTTTTTTATTTTTTTGCTATTTTTTGAATTTACTGTTCATCAGTCAAACCTGGACAACATGGTCAAAGCAGGTCAAACGTGCTGACAATCTGATTTTTTACCAAACTTATCTGGTTTTTTGACTTGAAGGATCAAATGTATACCAAAAAATATTAAGGAATCATGTTTATACTTTTGGGAAACTTGAGAGACCAAAAACATACCTTTCTCTATGGAATTTACTGGGCTTGAAGATCACAAGAGGCTCACGAGGAGAAGATGGTGTGTCATATGACCATCGCTGGTCGTATCGCATGCCTCCTCCTCCATGACTTCGTCACTGACGACTTTCATAAAATGGCCCAAGGCTGATTCGCAACAGAATCGCCCTGAAACGCAATTTCGCCCGTGTGCACCATATAAAGGAGAGAAATACCCTACGGCTTGGGAGTTCGCGAGTTTACGTCTGTAGCCGTCATCATCATTCCTTACTATTTGGCCTTTGAGTCATCACCATTGTCATATCCATAGCCATCTCCATCCTCATAGTCTCCATCTCCATTATTTTACAAACATGGTGGAAAACTCGCGAACAAACGAGAGGAGAGTAAGGTCCCGAGAGGAGAGTAAGGTCCCGAGAGGAGAGAAAACCTATGCCAAACGTCGGTGACAGTAAGTCCTATCTTGGCCAATGGCCACAAGCATGGATTCATGGTAGTACGCGGTGAGCTTGGTGAGCTACTAACAAAAAATGCAAACTGCAAACAAGCCTGGATTCGCGGTGGTTTACAAGTCGCTTCTGTCATTTACTATACTGCTTATTGGATGGAGAAAGTGGAACGGCTAATGAAGCACTCGCCCTGTGCCGGCAATTGTATTGTGCATGCATGAACGAAGCAATCATGAAGACATGCACGCGGCGTCTGGGCTAGGTGGTTTACAGGTTGCTTTCTGCCGGCTAGCCAGGGTTCTTGTGCTGAGTCGCGGTGCCATAGTCCTTATCCGATATAGTATCAGCGAACCATGGTCCGTGCATCTGCCCCACCATATAAACATGCACCTATGCCGATATCATGCATAAACCAAGCGGCCGCGCTTGTTTCGATATACTCCTACAAAAGAAGAAGAAGGAGAGGAGAGGATGGCCGGGCAAGCACCCGAGTTCACGTACGTCCGGATTCCTTCCGCGTGCTGACCGACAGCTACGGCGACTTCATCCGCATAGTCCGGCACAACGTGATCAGATACTGCAGCAACAAGCGCGGGGACGGCATCGTCCAGCCGGTGCTGCCGCCGGAGCAGGCGGTCCCGACCAGCTGGTTCCACGTCGTCCTCAGCAACACGCCGACCAGCTCCATCACGCTCGCCATAAGCATGGACAACCTCTACCTCGTGGGCTTCAGGACCCCGCCCGGGGTGTAGTGGCGCCCGTCTCATCGCCGGCTCCACGTGGCTCGGCTTCGGTGGCCGGTACCAGGACCTCATCGGCCACAAGGGGCTGGACGCCGTCACGCTAGGCCGTGTCCAGATGGCGGCCGCCGTCGACGTCCTGGCGAAACACGGCACCACCAACGTACTGGAGGAGGAGCTGCTGCAGCAGGGAGTACGCGCCGACCCGTACGCCGTGCCGAAAACCATGCTGGCGAAGCTGGTGATCATGGTGTGCGAGGGGTTGCGGTTCCTCACCGTGTCCAGCAGGGTGGACAAGGGGTTCGGCATGGCGGAGGTGACCATCACCGAGATAGAGGGGAAACAGGTGAATAAATGGGATAGGATCTCGGCGGCGGTGTTCGAGTGGGCCGACGACCCGACTGCTCGACCTGGTGGCGTTGGACGTCAACAATAAAACGGACGCGGAACACATCGTCGTTCTCCTCAAGGATCGAACCAAGGAGTAGCATGGGTGAGAACAAGAACGAGATCTGATCAATACATCAATACATGATGACGATCAGTCGTTGTTCTTACAGTACTTGTAGTATGCTACTGTATGTTACAGTATATCTAATATGTGATTAGGTAAAAGCGGCAGACAGGTACCCGCTTTTTATCTTGAATAGTATTCACAATAATATTTACTATTTATTACACTATTTGGAATAGTTATTTAACTATTCGCAACAATATTTAATTCTTTGTTACTATTTGATTATTAAGTTAATGCAGGATCAAATAAAGGCTGTCGAGGCCAATACAACGACTGAGGTGTGCGCAGTGGTGTAATATTATATATATAAGGTTGCGCTATTCGTTACCCTGGGCGAGGAATAGTTATTCTTCATCCCCTCTATTTTAACATCCATGCATCGTAATTTTACGTTGTATAAATTTTGCGTTGTTTCATATGTAAAAAGAGACCT
Organism: Hordeum marinum; assembly: GCA_022496015.1. Lineage (NCBI taxonomy): Eukaryota > Viridiplantae > Streptophyta > Magnoliopsida > Poales > Poaceae > Hordeum > Hordeum marinum. The sequence goes on along the minus strand of CM039677.1, from coordinate 2,313,850 downwards.
AAAAAACATAAAATCACCATAAAAATATTTCATATCATGTAAATTTATAAACATAAAAACATAGTGTAAAATATACATAAAATGCAAATTTTTTGGTCTCATCACGTGTATTTTTGTTTTCTTATATCAATTTTTACATAATGATCAATATAAATGTAAATATTTGTATTCCAAAAGTAATTTATTTATGAAACGCTCGTAATATTACCTCGGGTGAAGAATAATTTATTGTGCACCCTGGGTGATGAATAGACTTTCTCTCTCTCTTTCTATATATATAGAAACTCTATTCATCACCCAGGGTGCAGAATAAGTTATTCTTCACCCGAGATAATCTTACGATCAATTTATCAAGAAATTACGTTCAGAATACAAAAAGTTACATTTATATTGAATCACGACGTAAAATTTCATATAGGAAAACAAAAATATAAGTCAGAAGACCAAAAAAATTACACTGATTATAAATTTTCTTACGGTCTCTTTTTACGTATGAAATGAGACAGAAATTAGGGGACGTAAAATTACGGTACATTGATGGTAAAATTAAGGGGGTGAAGAATAACTATTCCTCACCTAGGATGACGAATATTCAATCCCGACTATTCGTCACCCTGGGTGAGGAATAGTTATTCTTCACCCCCTCTATTTTCAAATCAATGCACCGTAATTTTACGTTCCGTAAATTTTATCGTATTCCATACGTAAAAAGAGACCGTAAAAAAATATATAATCACCGTAAAAAATATTTATGTCATGTAAATTTGCAAACATAAAAACATAGTGTAAAATATACATAAAATATGATTTTTGTAGTCTTATGACTTATATTTTTAATTTTTTATGTCAAACTTTACGTAGTGAATCAATATAAATGTAATTATTTGCATTTGAAATGTAATTTATTTATGAAACGATCGTAATATTACTTCGGGTGAAGAATAACTTATTCTAGACCCTGGGTGATAAATAGACTATATATATATATATATATATATATATATATATATATATATATATATATATATATATATATATATATATATATACGACCGGATGTAATTACTCCCGTTTTTGTTTGGTATATTGTAGGTAATATCTATCGCATCAGAGAGTATATACGTGTAGTATGTAATATGTAAGAATATTTAGAAACTATATATATAACTTTTTGGTAGTATGTACCATATTTTTACCATACTCATTTTTATGTACAAATATGTACGTATTTCACAATATGAAAAAAAACTATGAGTCAACTTCATTTTTTTACATGTAACATACTTTGAAGTATCTTATGTATAGTATGTGAACATATCTAAAGTGATAAATTATTATATATACTATCACATGGTATTATATAAGACATGAGAGTAACTACACCTGATAGTAGGAGGTATTTTCCCTATATACATATACATATACCTATACATATACATATACATATACATACACACACATATATATATATACATATATACATATATACATATATATGTACACACACAAATGACTATACCAGTGGACAAAATAGGATAGCAGATTATTTGGCTAGTAGATTTGAATTTACTACCGCCGCGTGGCTAAGCCTTGGTCCTCTGTATATTAAGGCACTACTGTCATTAATTAGATTGTAACTCTATCATTATGGAATATTAGTTCAATGCCTGTGCGTTGCCACGGTCTAGCAAAATATATGTAGAACAAGAAATGTTCTAATAAAATGTATATACAAAGATAAATGTCATGTGATATGGGAGTCATAGACAATTGACATGTGATGATATTTCATGCTTGTGTTGGGATAGATAAATGCATCTCCTCGTCATGTTTCTCTTCCCTTTCCTCCCCTGAATCCTTTCTTCTTCGCATGTTTATCAGGGGCCAAAACACAATCATTAATATGAATAGTCATGTCAAATCATTACAACTAAGAATCTGTCACCCGCTTCAAAATTGACATCTATGCTTATCATACATACAAGGAAAAAACAATTGCGATGTTGCTGTCAAGATAACATTTTCGAAGAACATTTTTCTCAAATCGGTATTAATGGATAGGCATTGACAAAATGATTTTGTTAGTGTAAAGCAGACCAAATGACATGGCACACACCTATCTATTCAGGAGTGTTACATTAATCAGACAATTTGTTCAACACATGGTAGCCATATCAATAGTGCAGATACCATTCATGTTGACAGAAATTAGCAATGCTCACAACTACATACGAAATTGGCTAGTGACAATTATATAGCATCTTTCTATTTTTATACAACGTCGCATGCCGAGTTTACAAAGATAGAACTTCTTAATAATGGCATGCCTTCACTTCCACGCAGGAGCTTTGGTGTCTATCTGGCCAATAAATTGCTCAGATGCTAGCGAGGAATCTTCCGTTCGAGCTTATGTAGCCCCTCCGTCATACAAATCTGGTTGTCTCCACTCATTCGCCTCATAGGCGGCAGCTACTCAACGTGTTGAGCCACTCATTGTCGTCTCCACTCACTCCCCTTGTAGGAATACTGAACCATAAAAATATTTTCAAAGTATTAGCAAAGCTTTTGTGGTTGGTAAGAAAATTCAGCAGATATGAAGGTCAAATGAAATCATGAATATAATTCCCGCATACACTACTACATGGAACGAACATGAAATGTAGTGAAAACTGTTGAAACTTACTTTTCTGGAACAATGATATGCACTATTCATCACTGACTTCCACATACTTCGCAATTAGAAAAAAGCTTCATCAAGTATGTAGATGCGGCAAACGGGAACACGTACTTGGACAGAGCATACCACATGGGGGGGGGGGGGGGGCGAGGCTCCAGTTCGACACACCAAGGCCTCCGAATTTATTTCGGTATTTTGTATGTCACAGGTCCCCTTAATTCACACGTGTACTATATTTCGTTGACACAGATGATATCTTAAACAAAATTTCCTTATAATAAAACATATACATGTGCAATCATCTAATACACAATGCATAATTGGAAGCGGTAAATCCTTCCAATGGGTTGGCATTGCACATCATCATATTTACTCAATATATTAATCCTTATCATTGATGGTCGTTGATGCACAATAAACAGAGTTGAGCATGGCAACACCATATGACTAAACTACACCTGCCACTAGTCATGGACAAATGCCTGAAATGCTACAATAATGTCACTTAACCAGTCGTGTCAGGATAGCATGTAGTGATACACTCCTGGAATCATGCTCCAATACATGTACTTGGTCGACGAATAAACCGAGCTGAGCATGGCAAGACCTTAAGATGATGTACATGACAAGTGGAAGGTTATTCCCTTTTTCTTCATAGCTTCTAACAAACAAGCTTTAGAAAGAGTTAAATCGAAGAACCCCACTGGGAAATTTTAGTCCAATTTTAGGAGAAAACCTCACTGGCCAGTAAAATGGATATTGCCTTTCTGAAAAGTACTAAAAAATAACTACTAATGACATGAATCAAGAGGTCATCAAAACTATGAACTATTCAATCAACGTATCGGAAAATAAATATATATTCTTTTCTCAAATAGAATAAATAAATAAATAAATATTCTGTTCTAGGAAGCATATAAATATTTTTTAGGTTCATTAGGAAGTCACGAATCAGCGATGAAAATTGCATATAGAAATGGACAAGAAAGGACAGTGCACATTATTTAGAGGCGCAAAAGAGATCTCATCATGTGTTGAATGCTTCCATGTGGAGCTTGCACTTAAGAACATAACCAACAGTCAGCCTTAATCTCGCTCCGTCATGTAGGACAGGTCTGAACATAGCAATGCCAAGAAATTAGACATAGATGTTATCATCCCAGTACAAATCGGGAGGAGAACATGGGGCCAAGGTCGGCTAGTAATTGATCTGGAAGCGTCTGTCCTCGACGCTACCACCGCTTAGCCATTATACGTGCACCTGATCTAGAAGCGTTCGTCTTCGACGTTACGGCCGCTTAGCCGCTAGTCGTGGCCGAGTGCGTCGGTCAAGGCCGAGGCACACTGTACTGTGCTTGGGCTGCATCGGGCGTCATCGATGAAGGCGAGCGAGGCACGGACTCATGCGGTGCGTGAGTGGCGTCGACTTCGGGTGCAGAGAGGCGTGTAGCTGTGGTGACGAACTTGGACGGATGATAACGAGCCGAGGAGGAGACTCGGAGGCAGCACGGGGGCACGGTCGCCGGCGCCGATGGAGCAGTGATTTTGCATGTGATTTTCTGCCCTAGCATATCATGGGTGCCTAGGGTCGCACGAGGGGAGGAGGTGTAGCCTAGATTTACCCTTTGTTTCCGTTGCGTGGGTGGGATGGGCAGATTTTACATAGGCGAGAAACATATATGGACAATGTTTTTCATTTATTAGTTACTTATTTGACTCGACACCTGCCAAAGCAAGCACGAAAAAAATAAAAGGAAGATCAAACGAATCGATTCGGTTTTTAGTGGGAGAGGAAATCGGAAGAGATGGTGGGAGGTCAGGCAAAAATTTCCTTCAAATCCGTTATTTGTTTCCTGAAAATATGTTATTTGTTTCCTAAAACAAATTGCATTAATGAAATGGATCGATTGAGATAAGTTAGGAAAGTTAGTTGAAAATCTATTATTTATTTCCTGAAAATCTGTTATTTGTTTTCTAAAACAAATTGCAATAATGATTGATTTGGATAACTTAATAAGAAAGTTGGATCCATGATTTTTTATAAGTTAGGAAAGTGCAGGTTTATAATAAAAGAGTGTAGAGAAAAATAAATTGATAGACCAGAATGGAAGGGGATGGTGGGGTGAGACAAAATGGAACCAGTTGGAAAAAAACGAGGATGCTATTCTAGGAACTGAGCAATTAGGAGTAGAAAAAAAACTACATCAGTATAATACAATACGTAGCTGTTTTGGGTGAATAGCACGGGCCTCTAGGAATGGGCATGAGTTGTATATATATAGGTTGCACATAGTACAAAGTATAAGTCCTCGCTAGTAGAAAACGGACCTTTCATTCGAAGTTTAAGTCCCGATCAGGTTTAGAACTGGGATTAATGTGTGTTGGGGAACGTCGCATGGGAAACAAAAAATCTCTTACGCACACGCAAACCTATCCATGGTGATGAGCATCTACGAGAGGGAGAGTGGATCTACGTACCCTTGTAGATCGCTAAGCGGGAAGCGTTAAGAAACGCGGTTGATGTAGTCGAACGTCTTCGCGATCCAAATCGCCGAGCGTCCCGCGATCTAATCACGAACAGTCCCGCGATCTCGTCATGATACGTCCCGCGATACAATCACGAACGTCCCGTGGCCTTGATCACGATCCTTCCGATCTAGTACCGAACGGACGACACCTCCGCGTTCAGCACACGTACAACTTGATGACGATCTCCACCGTCTTGATCCAGCAAGAGGAGGTGGAGAGGAGGAAGAGTTTACCGGCAGCGTGACGGCGCTCCGGCGATGGTGGTGGAGTGATTCCGGCAGGGCTTCGCCTAAGCACTGCGGAAAACCGATCTAGAGGAGCACCGGTGGAACGGGTAGCACGAGGCCGTAAATTCTGTGCAAAACCCTTCTATTCCACAAGTATATATAGGAGGAGAGAAGGAGGAGGGATGGCGTAGGGCTGAGCCCCTCTTGGAGTCGGCCGAAGACAAGGGGGAGGAGTCCTACTCCTCCTCCACTCCTAGTAGGAGTAGGACTCTCCCTTTTTGCCTTTTTTCCACTCTTTTTCCTTTGGGACTCTTCCCCCAGCCGCATGGGCCTGTTGTGGCTATTCCACCAGCTCACTAAGGGCTGGTTAATACTCTCCCACAGACCATGAAGCCTCTTGGGTCGAAATACCCCTCCCGGAGGTCTCCCGGTACACTACCGGCACTCCCGGTACACTACCGATGAGCCCGAAACTTTTCCGGTGACCAAACTGGGACTTCGTATATACGAATCTTTACCTCTGGACCATTCTGGAGCTCCTCATGATGTCCGGGATCTCATCCGGGACACCGAACAAACTTCGGTCACCATCATACATAACTCTATACTACCGAAACGTCACCAAACCTTAAGTGTGCAGACCCTGCGGGTTCGAGAACTATGTAGACATGACCGAGACACCTCTACGGTCAATAACCAATGGCGGGACCTGGATGTCCACATTGGTTCCCACATATTCTACGAAGATCTTTATCGATCGAACCTCTATGTCAAGGATTCAGTTACTCCCGTATGATGTTCCCTTTGTTCTTCGGTATGTTACTTGCCCGAGATTCGATCATCGGTATCTCCATACCTAGTTCAATCTCGTTACCGGCAAGTCTCTCTACTCGTTCCGTAATACGAGATCCCGCAACTAACAATTAGTCACATTGCTTGCAAGGCTCATTGTGATGTTGTATTACCGAGTGGGCCCTGAGATACCTCTCCGTCACACGGAGTAACAAATCCCAGTCTCGATCCATGCCAACTCAACAGACACCCTCGGAGACACCTGTAGAGCACCTTTATAGTCACCCAGTTACGTTGCGACGTTTGATACACACAAGGTACTCCTCCGATATCTGTGAGTTGCATGATCTCATGGTCATAGGAACATATACTTGACATGCAGAAAACAGTAGCAATAAACTAACACGATTATAAGCTACGTTTGTAGTTTGGGTCTTGTCCATCACACCATTCTCCTAATGATGTGATCCCGTTATCAAATGACATCTCATGTCCATGGCTAGGAAACCTTAACCATCTTTCAATCAACGAGCTAGTTCACTAGAGGCATACTAGGGACATTATGTTTGTCTATGTATCCACACATGTATCCATGTTTCCAATTAATACAATTATAGCATGGATAATAAACGATTATCATGAACAAGGAAATACAATAATAAACACTTTATTTATTGCCTCTATGGCATATTTCCAACAATGTGAGCATTAGTCCCAGTTACAGAAGCCGTTAGAGAAAAAAGAAGCAGGATGCAGACCATCTTCATAATTTAGAAAGAAAAAACAGAGTTGGAATGCATTCGTGTGCGGCATGGTGAGCAACTGGCCACCATTAGCCAGGAAATGCCGTCTAAGCAGCAGGAGCAAGCAGATCGACCATTGGATAGTCCCTTCACGTCTTTACAGAAAAGCAGCGTGGGTTCCACAAGGGTCCCGGCCGATGATGCACTGCTGGCTCACTATCCCGTGGATGATATCAAAGAGAGGACAAGATGTGAGCCACACATGAAATTGAAGAACATGTCCATGAAGGTGGCGGTTGACTTTGCTTTCCATGGCAATCCGATTCCATCTGGTTATTCTCGTGTCGGGATGGATGAAGATCTGGAGGGATATGCTTCACTCGAGCTTGACTTCCTTGGAGGTGAAGGGGAGCAGACACTGGGGGAAGTCTTAAGTTGTGTCATTGTATGGAGAAAGGATTGCATCGTGCCAATGCCGCCGACTCCTCCTAGCAATACACCTCAAAGTCCGATGCGTCAGCCGACTCCACCCCACCTCGAGACGGAGCCCAGCGCGAGTCTGCCATATCGACCTCCGCCGCATCAGCTGACTCCACCCCTAATGTCCCAGTAGCAGGGCACAAAGCGGAAGAGAGCACCAAAGAAGAAACCTGAACCTCCTGCCAAAAATAAGTTAGCTTATGAGATGAATGAGGAGGAAACCAGAGCGACCGTGGCTGCCCAAGTAAAGTCTCATTTTGTATCGAAGTCGGTGCCGCCACCAAAGGAGAAAATGTTGGAAATATGCCCTAGAGGCAATAATAAAATGGTTATTATTGTATTTCCTTGTTCATGATAATTGTCTATTGTTCATGCTATAATTGTGTTAACCGGAAACCATAATGCATGTGTGAATACATAGACCACAACATGTCCCTAGTGAGCCTCTAGTTGGCTAGCTCGTTGATCAATAGATGGTCACGGTTTCATGACCATGGACATTGGTGTTGGAAATATGCCCTAGCGGCAATAAATAAAGTGTTTATTATTATATTTCCTTGTTCACGATAATCGTTTATTATCCGTGCTATAATTGTATTGAATGGAAACACATTGCATGTGTGGGTAAATAGACAACACAATGTCCCTAGTATGCCTCTAGTGAACTAGCTCGTTGATCAAAGGATGGTTAAGGTTTCCTAGCCATGGACATGAGATGTCATTTGATAATGGGATCACATCATTGGGAGAATGATGTGATGGACAAGACCCAAACTACAAACGTAGCATATGATCGTGTCAGTTTATTGCTACTGTTTTCTGCATGTCAATGTATATGTTCCTATGACCATGAGATCATGCAACTCACGGATATCGGAGGAGTGACTTGTGTGTATCAAACGTCACAACGTAACTGGGTGACTATAAAGGTGCTCTACAGGTATCTCCGATGGTGTCTGTTGAGTTGGCATGGATCGAGACTGGGATTTGTTACTCCGTGTAACGGAGAGGTATCTCGGGGCCCACTCGGTAATGCAACATCACAATAAGCCTTGCAAGCAATGTGACTAATTGTTAGTTACGGGATCTTGTATTACAGAACGAGTAAAGAGACTTTCCGGTAACGAGGTTGAACTAGGTATGGAGATACCGACGATCGAATCTCGGGCAAGTAACATACCGAAGAACAAAGGGAACGTTATACGAGATTAACTGAATCCTTGACATGGAGGTTCGACCGATAAAGATCTTCGTAGAATATGTAGGAACCAATGTGGACGTCCAGGTCCCGCCATTGGTTATTGACCGTAGAGGTGTCTCGGTCATGTCTACATAGTTCTCGAACCCGCAGGGTCTGCACACTTAAGGTTCGGTGACGTTTCGGTAGTGTAGAGTTATGTATGGTGGTGACCGAAGTTTGTTCGGAGTCCTGGATGAGATCCCGGACGTCACGAGGAGCTCCGGAATGGTCCGAAGGTAAAGATTCATATATAGGAAGTCCCAGTTTGGTTTTCGGAAAAGTTTTGGGCTCATCGGTAGTGTACCGGGAGTGCCGGTAGTGTACCGGTAGACCTCCGGGAGGGGTACTTCGACCCCAAGAGGTCCATGGTCTGTGGGAGAGTATTAACCAGCCCTTAGTGGGCTGGGAAAACAGCCACAAAGGCCCATGGCGCAGGAGAGAAAGTCCTAAAGCAAAAAGTGGAAAATCAGCCAATAGGAGGCAATCCTACTCCAACTAGGATTGGAGGTGAAGTAGGATTGCTTCCCACCTCCTATTTCGGCCGACCCAAAGGCCTTGGCTGCCTCTCCTCTCCTCTCCTCCTATATATACTAGTGGATTGGGTGGTTTTTGGACAGAATTTCGGGCCACGTGCTACCCGTTCCACCAGTGCATAGTTTCTCCTCTAGATCGTAGTTCCGCAGTGCTTAGGCGAAGCCCTGCCGGAATTTCTCCACCACCATCACCGGAGCGCCGTCACGCTGCCGGTGAACTCTCTCTCCTCTCCACCTTCTCTTACTGGATCAAGACGGTGGAGATCGTCATCAAGATGCACGTGTGCTGAACGCGGAGGTGCCGTCCGTTCGGTACTAGATCGGAAGGATCGTGATCAAGGCCATGGGACGTTCATGATCGGATCGCGGGACGGACCATGACGAGATCGCGGGACGGTTCGTGATTAGATCGCGGGACGCTCGGCGATTTGGATCGCGAAGAAGTTCGACTACACCAACCGCGTTTCTTAACGCTTCCCGCTTAGCGATCTACAAGGGTATGTAGATCCACTCTCCCTCTCGTAGATGCTCATCACCATGGATAGGTTTGCGTGTGCGTAGGAAATTTTTTGTTTCCCATGCAATGTTCCCCAACAGTAGCATCATGAGCTAGGTTGATGGTTCGATGAGATCTCGAGTAGAACGCAAAAGGTTTGTGGGCGTTGATGCTTAGATTGCTTCCTCCCTTGGTCAGATTTTGTTTCAGCGGGATTGTGAGATGAAGCGGCCCGGACCAACATTACTCGTACGCTTACGAGAGACCGGTTCCCTCGACGCAACTTGTTGCTTAGATGGCTTGCGGGTGACAGTTTCTCTTACTTTAGTTGGATCGGATCCGACAAAGGTGGTCCTTGAGAAGGTTGAAAAACAAACTACGTATCACCGTTGTGGCTTTGCGTAGGTGAGAATCGTTCTTGCTAGATACCCGTAGCAGCCACGTAAAACTTGCAACAACAACTAGAGGACGTCTAACTTGTTTTTGCAGGGTATGTTGTGATATGATATGGCCAATTACATGATGAGATATATGTGATGTATGAGATGATCATGTGATGTATAGAATTTCACGACTTGCATGTCGATGAGTACGGCAACCGGCAGGAGCCATAGGGTTGTCTTTAATTATTGTATGACCTGCGTGTCAATCATTAAGCGATATGTAATCCTTTACTTTATCGCTACGGTAGCAATAGTAGTAGAAGCTTACAGGGCGTGACAACCCCGATGGTGACACGTTGATGGAGATCAAGATGATGAAGATCATGGTGTCGTGCCGGTGACGATGGAGATCATGCCGATGTTTTGAAGATGGAGATCTTAAACACAAGTTCATGGTCATATAATGTCACTTATGAATTGCATGAGATGTTAATCCTTTTATGCACCTTGTTTTGCTTAGTACGACGGTAGCATTATAAGGTGATCCCTCACTTAAATTTCAAGAAAAAATGTGTTCTCCCCAAGTGTGCACCATTGCGAAAGTTCGTCGTGTCGAGACACCACGTGATGATCGGGTGTGATAGATTCTACGTTCACATACAACGGGTGCAAGCCAGATTTGCACGCGTAGAACACTCGGGTTAAACTTGACGAGCCTAGCATGTACAGACATGGCCTCGGAACACAAGAGACCGAAAGGTCGAACATGAGTCATATAGTAGATATGATCAACATAATGATGTTCACCATTGAAGCCACCTTAACTCACGTGTCGGACTTGAGTTGGTGAATTTGGATCATGTGACACTCAGATGACCTGAGGGATGTCAATTTGAGTGAGAGCTTTAGTAATTTGATTAACTAAACTCATTATCTTGAACAATAGTCTAAGTAACCTTTGCATATTTATGTTGTAGATCAATGGCTCGCGCAGTAGCACCCCTGAATTTTAATGCGTTCTTAGAGAAAGCTAAATTGAAAGATGATGGAAGTAACTTTGTTGACTGGGCCCGTAATCTGAGGATTATCCTCACGGCTTCCCAGAAGTCATATGTCCTTGATGCACCGCTTGGTGACCAGCCAGAAGACATGACCTCCGAAGACGTTAAGAACGCTTGGGAGGCTCGTGCTGGAGACTACTCAATAGTTCAGTGTGCAATATTGTATGGCTTAGAACCGGGACTTCAAAGACGTTTTGAACGTCATGGAGCATATGAGATGTTCCAGGAGTTGAAGTTTATCTTTCAGAAGAATGCCCGGATCGAGAGGTATGAGACCTCCGATAAATTCTATGCTTGCAAGATGGAGGAGAACGAGTCTATTAGTGAGCACATACTCAGAATGTCTGGATACTCAAACCGTCTAGCGGAGTTGGGAATTACCCTTCCGCCGGAGGCGATCACTGATAGAGTTCTTCAATCGCTTCCACCTAGTTACAAGAGCTTTGTGATGAACTATAACATGCATGGGATGAACAAGTCAGTCGCCGAGCTGTTTGCGATGCTGAAAGTCGCTAAGTCTGAAATCCAGAAAGAACATCAAGTGTTGATGGTCAATAAAACCACTAGTTTCAAGAAAAACGACAAAGGCAAAGGCAAGAAGGGTAAAACCAAGAAGGATGGCAAAGTAGTTGCTACTCCTACAAAGAAGCCTAAGCATGGACCTAAGCCAGAAACTGAGTGCTTTCATTGCAAAGGAACTGGTCACTGGAAGCGGAACTGCCCCAAGTACCTGGCTGGCAAGAAGGCGGCCAACGATAAACAAGGTATATATGATATACATGTTATTGATGTGTACCTTATTAGTTCTCGTAGTAGTGCCTGGGTATTTGATACCGGTTCGGTTGCTCACATTTGCAACTCAAAGCAGGAACTACGGAATAAACGAAGACTGGCAAAGGACGAAGTGATGATGCGCGTGGGAAATGGTTCCAAGGTTGATGTGATCGCCGTCGGTATGCTCTCTCTTCGATTACCATCGAGATTAGTGATGAACCTGAATAATTGTTATTTAGTGCCTGTGTTAAGCATGAACATTATATCTGGATCTTGTTTATTGCGAGACGGTTACTCATTTAAATCAGAGAATAAAGGTTGTTCTATTTATATGAGTAATATCTTTTATGGTCATGCACCCAATGTTAGGGGTTTATTCATATTGAATCTTGATAGTGATGAGACACATGTTCATAACATTGATGCCAAAAGATGTAGAGTTGATAATGATAGTACCACTTTCTTGTGGCACTGCCGTTTAGGTCATATTGGTCTAAAACGCATGAGGAAGCTCCATGCTAATGGACTTTTGGAGTCACTTGATTTTGAATCACTTGACACATGTGAACCATGCCTCATGGGCAAGATGACTAAAACGCCGTTCTCTGGAACAATGGAACGGGCAAGTGACTTGTTGGAAATCATACATACAGATGTGTGCGGTCCAATGAATGTCAAAGCGCGCGGTGGTTACCGTTACTTTCTCACCTTCACTGGTGACTTGAGTAGATATGGATATATTTACTTGATGAAACACAAGTCTGAAACGTTTGAAAAGTTCAAGCAATTTCAGAGTGAAGTTGAGAATCATCGTAACAAGAAGATTAAATTTCTGCGATCTGATCGAGGAGGTGAATATCTGAGTTATGAGTTTGGCAGTCACTTAAGACAATGTGGAATTGTTTCACAGTTGACACCGCCCGGAACACCACAGCGTAATGGTGTGTCTGAACGTCGTAATCAGACCTTATTAGATATGGTGCGTTCTATGATGTCTCTTGCCGATTTGCCACTATCGTTTTCGGGTTATGCATTAGAGACAGCTGCATTCACTTTAAATAGGGCACCATCGAAATCCGTTGAGACGACGCCATATGAACTGTGGTTTGGCAAAAAGCCGAAGCTGTCGTTTCTTAAAGTTTGGGGATGTGATGCTTATGTCAAAAAGCTTCAGCCTGAAAAGCTGGAACCCAAAGCAGAGAAATGCGTCTTCATAGGATACCCGAAAGAGACAGTCGGGTATACCTTCTATCTCAGATCCGAGGGCAAAGTGTTTGTCGCTAAGAACGGAACATTTCTTGATAAAGAGTTTCTCTCGAAAGAATTGAGTGGGAGGAAAATAGAGCTTGATGAGGTTGTTGAACCTTTGCTTCTACCAGAAAGTAGCGCAGCGCAGAAAGATGTTTCTGTGGAGCCTACGACGGTTGAAGAAGAAGTTAATGATGATGATCATGAAGCTTTGGATCAAGTTACTAATGAACCTCGTAGGTCGACAAGAACGCGTGCTACTCCTGAGTGGTACGGCAATCCTGTCTTAGAGGTCATGTTGTTGGACAACAATGAACCTACGAGCTATGAAGGAGCGGTGATGGGCCCGGATTCTGAGAAATGGTTAGAGGCCATGAAATCCGAGATGGGATCCATGTATGAAAACAAAGTATGGACTTTGGAAGTACTACCTGAAGGGCGAAAGGCCATTCAGAACAAATGGATTTTTAAGAAGAAGACGGACGCAGACGGTAATGTCACCATCTATAAAGCTCGACTTGTGGCAAAGGGTTTTTCACAAGTTCAAGGAGTTGACTACGATGAGACTTTCTCACCCGTAGCGATGCTTAAGTCTGTCAGAATCATGTTGGCAATAGCTGCTTATTTCGACTATGAAATTTGGTAGATGGATGTCAAAACGGCGTTCCTCAACGGTTTCCTTGAGGAAGAGTTGTATATGATTCAACCCAAAGGTTTTGTCGATCCAGAGAATGCTGACAAAGTTTGCAAACTCCAGCGATCCATTTATGGACTGGTGCAAGCATCTCGGAGTTGGAATAAGCGTTTTGATGAGGTGATCAAAGCGTTTGGGTTTATACAAGTTTATGGAGAAGCTTGTATTTACAAGAAAGTGAGTGGGAGCTCTGTAGCGTTTCTAGTGTTATATGTGGATGACATATTGCTGATTGGGAACGATATAGAAATGCTGGAAAGCGTGAAGGAATATTTGAATAAGAGTTTTTCAATGAAGGACCTAGGAGAAGATGCTTTCATATTAGGCATTAAGATCTATAGAGATAGGTCGAGACACTTAATAGCACTTTCACAGAGCACATACCTTGATAAAGTTTTGAAGAAGTTCAAAATGGAGCAGTCCAAGAAGGGGTTCTTGCCTGTGTTACAAGGTGTGAAGTTGAGTAAGACTCAATGCCCAGTGACTGCAGAAGATAAAGAAAAGATGAGCGTCATCCCCTATGCTTCAGCCATAGGCTCTATCATGTATGCAATGCTGTGCACAAGACCCGATGTCAGCCTTGCCATAAGTATGGCCGGAAGGTTTCAAAGTGATCCTGGAATGGAGCATTGGCAAGCGGTCAAGAATATCCTTAAGTACCTTAACAGGACTAAGGACATGTTTCTCGTTTATGGAGGTGATGAAGAGCTCGTCGTAAAGGGTTACGTCGATGCAAGCTTTGACACTGATCCAGACGATTCTAAATCGCAAACCGGATACGTATTTATTCTTAACGGGGGAGCGGTAAGCTGGTGCAGTTCCAAGCAAAGCGTGGTAGCTGATTCTACGTGCGAAGCAGAGTACATCGCAGCCTCGGAGGCAGCGAAGGAAGGTGTCTGGATGAAGCAGTTCATGACAGATCTTGGAGTAGTGCCAAGTGCACTGAATCCAATAAACCTATTCTGTGACAACACTGGTGCCATTGCTCTAGCCAAGGAACCAAGGTTTCACAAGAGGACCAGACACATAAATGGACGCTTCAACTACATCCAGTTCTACATCGAGGAGAAGGACATAAATATTTGCAAAGTGCACACGGATCTGAATGTTGCAGACACGTTGACTAAACCTCTTCCAAGGGCTAAACATGATCAACACCAGAACTGTATGGGCGTTCGATTCATTACCATGTAAATCACATAGTGATGTGAACTAGATTATTGACTCTAGTGCAAGTGGGAGACTGTTGGAAATATGCCCTAGAGGCAATAAATAAAGTGTTTATTATTATATTTCCTTGTTCATGATAATCATTTATTATCCGTGCTATAATTGTATTGAATGGAAACACATTGCATGTGTGGGTAAATAGACAACACAATGTCCCTAGTATGCCTCTAGTGAACTAGCTCGTTGATCAAAGGATGGTTAAGGTTTCCTAGCCATGGACATGAGATGTCATTTGATAATGGGATCACATCATTGGGAGAATGATGTGATGGACAAGACATGGCCTAATGTTTGCATACAACGAGCCTAGCATGTACAGACATGGCCTCGGAACACGGAAGACCAAAAGGTCGAACATGAGTCGTATAGAAGATACGATCAACATGGAGATGTTCACCATGGATGACTAGTCCGTCTCACGTGATGATCGGACACGGGCTAGTTGACATGGATCATGTGTCGCTTGGATGACTAGAGAGATGTCTATCTAAGTGGGAGTTCATTAAATAATTTGATTATGTGAACTTAATTATCATGAACTTAGTCTAAAATTATCTTTAAAATCTATATTGTAGATCCAATGGCCAACGCGAATGTCACCCTCAATTTCAACGCGTTCCTAGAGAAAACCAAGCTGAAAGATGATGGAAGCAACTATGCGGACTGGGTCCGTGGCTTGAGGATCATCCTCATAGCTTCCAAGAGATTGTATGTCCTTGATGCATCGCTAGGTGACCCACCCATTTTCCCAGCGGACCAAGACGTTACGAACGCTTGGCAGTCACGCTACGATGATTACTCCCTTGTTCAGTGCGACATGCTTTATAGTTTAGAACCGGGGATCCAAAAGCGTTTTGAGCAACACAAAGCATATGAGATGTTCCAAGAGCTGAAACTGGTTTTCCAAGCTCATGCCCGGGTCGAGAGATATGACGTCTCCGACAAGTTCTTTAGCTGTAAGATGGAGGAGAATAGTTTTGTCAGTGAGCACATACTCAAAATGTTTGGGTTGCACAACCGCTTGACTCAGCTGGGAGTTAATCTCCCGGATGACTCGGTTATTGACAGAATCCTCCAGTCGCTCCCACCTAGCTACAAGAGCTTTGTGATGAACTACAACATGCAGGGTATGGAGGAGAAGTCCATTCCTAAGTTGTACTCGATGCTGAAATCAACAAAGGTCGAGATCAAAAAGGAGCATCAAGTGTTGATGGTGAATAAGACCACTAGTTTCAAGAAAGGCAAGGGTAATAAGAACTTCAAGAAGGACGGCAAAGCTGTTCCGTTCCCGGTAAGCAAGTTGCCGGGAAGAAGAACAAGCATGGACCCAAGCCTGAGACTGAGTGCTTTTATTGCAAGGGTACCGGTCATTGGAAGCGGAACTGCCCCAAGTACTTAGCGGATAAGAAGGCCGGCAACATTAAAGGTATATGTGATATACTTGTTATTGATGTGTACCTAACCAGCACTCGTAGTTGCTCCTGGGTATTTGATACCGGTGCAGTTGCTCACATTTGTAACTCCAAGCAGGAGCTGCGGAATAAGCGGAGACTGGCAAAGGACGAGGTGACGATGCGCGTCGGGAATGGTTCCAAGGTCGATGTGATCGCCGTCGGCACGCTACCTCTGCATCTACCTTCGGGATTAGTTTAAACCTCAATAATTGCTATTTAGTACCAGCTTTGAGCATGAACATTATATCAGGATCTCGTTTGATGCGAGATGGCTACTCATTTAAATCTGAGAATAATGGTTGTTCTATTTATATGAGATAAATGTTTTATGGTCATGCCCCGCTGGTCAATGGTTTATTTTTGATGAATCTCGAACGTGATGTTACACATGTCCATAGTGTGAGTACCAAAAGATGTAAGATTGATAATGATAGTCCCGCTTACATGTGGCACTGCCGCCTTGGTCATATTTGTGTTAAACGCATGAAGAAGCTCCACGCTGATGGACTTTTGGACTCTCTTGATTTTGAATCATTTGACACGTGCGAACCATGCCTCATGGGAAAGATGACCAAGACTCCGTTCGGAACAATGGAGCGAGCAACTGACTTGTTGGAAATAATACATACCGATGTATGTGGTCCAATGAGCATCGAGGCTCGCGGTGGCTACCGTTATGTTCTCACCCTCACTGATGACTTGAGCGGATATGGGTATGTCTACTTAATGAAACACAAGTCTAAAACCTTTGAAAGGTTCAAGGAATTTCGGAGTGAGGTAGAGAATCAACGTGACAGGAAAATAAAGTGCCTACGATCTGATCGTGGCGGAGAATATTTGAGTCATGAGTTTGGCACGCACCTAAGGAAATGTGGAATTGTTTCACAACTCATGCCGTCTAGCACACCTCACCGAAATAGTGTGTCTGAACATCGTAATCACACTCTATTGGATATGGTGCGATCTATGATGTCTCTTACCGACTTACCGCTATCATTTTGGGGATATGCATTAGAGACTGCCGCATTCACTTTAAATAGGGCACCGTCAAAGTCCGTTGAGATGACACCGTATGAATTATGGTTTGGAAAGAAACCTAAGTTGTCGTTTCTAAAAGCTTGGGGATGTGATGCTTATGTGAAGAAACTTCAACCTGAGAAGCTCGAACCCAAAGCGGAAAAGTGCGTCTTCATAGGATATCCCAAAGAGGCTATTGGGTATACCTTCTTCCTCAGATCCGAAGGCAAAGTCTTTGTTGCCAAGAATGGATCCTTTCTCAAGAAAGAGTTTCTCTCGAAAGAAGTAAGTGGGAGGAAAATAGAACTTGATGAGGTAACTGTACCTCCACTCGAACCGGAGAGTAGCGCAGCACAAGAAGTTGTTTCTGTGGAGCCTACACCGGTTGGAGAGGAAGTTAATGATGATGATCATGAAACTTCAGATCAAGTTACTATTGAACGTCGAAGGTCCACTAGGACACGTTCCGCACCAGAGTGGTATGACAACCCTGTCCTGGAGATCATGTTGTTGGACAACAGTGAACCTTCGAACTATGAAGAAGCGATGGCGGGCCCAGATTCCAACAAATGGCTTGAAGACATGAAATCCGAGATAGGATCCATGTATGAGAACAAAGTGTGGACTTTGGTGGACTTGCCTGATGATAAGCGACCAGTTGAAAATAAATGGATCTTTAAGAAGAAGACTGACACGGATGGTAATGTGACCATCTATAAGGCTCGGCTTGTCGCTAAGGGTTATCGATAAGTTCAAGGAGTTTACTACGATGGGACTTTCTCACCCATAGCGATGCTGAAATCTGTCCGAATCATGTTAGCAATTGCCGCATTTTATGATTATGAGATCTGGCAAATGGACGTCAAACGGCATTCCTTAATGGCTTCCTTAAGGAAGAACTGTATATGATGCATCTGGAAGGTTTTGTCGATCCTAAAGATGCTAACGAAGTATGCAAGCTCCAGCGCTCCATCTATGGGCTGGTGCAAGCATCTTGGAGTTGGAACATTCGCTTTAATGCGGTGATTAAAGCATTTGGATTTATGCAGGTTTATGAAGAACCCTGTATTTACAAGAAAGTGAGTGGGAGCACTGTAGCATTTCTCATATTATATGTGGATGACATATTGTTGATGGGAAATGATATAGAACTTTTGGAAAGCGTAAAGGCCTACTTGAATAAGTGTTTTTCAATGAAGGACCTTGGAGAAGCTGCTTACATATTAGGTATTAAGATGTATAGAGATAGATCGAAACGCCTCATAGGTCTTTCACAAAGCACATACCTTGAAAATATATTGAAGAAGTTCAGTATGGATCTGTCCAAGAAGGGGTTCTTGCCTGTGTTACAGGGTGTGAGATTGAGTACGACTCAATGCCCGACCACGGCAAAGGATAGAGAAGAGATGAGTGTCATCCCCTATGCTTCAGCCATAGGCTCTATTATGTATGCCATGCTGTGTACCAGACCTGATGTGAACCTTGAAGGGTAATGTAGCAGAAAACAAAAAATTCCGACCTACGCACCAGCCCAGGACCACTATGAAGACTGCATACAAGGTTTGATCTTTTCGTTACCGACTCGTAGCGCAGCGGAAGTAGAGTCGATGACGATCGGCGGTGCAGATCCCTGCAGCTAGGATTTACAACCTCCCAACCGCGAGGATGTATACCCTCATCTGCCCCTCGGACAGCCCTCCGGGAGGCGGTCAGACAGTCCCCCGGACGGTGTCACGGACAGCCCTTCGGGAGGACCTCCAAAACTTGGACTGTCACTCGGACAGCCCTTCGGGAGGACCTTCGAAACTCGGACGGTCACATGGACAGCCCTTCAAGAGGCACTCTCGAACTAAGACTAAAACTACGATCTCTCTATAGAGTTGCACACATACGGTGTCATCTATCCGGTAGGGCTTCGCCGTCCAGAACTAGTTCCTGCCGGAACCTAGACAGCCTTTCGGCTCTATGAAAGTATTTCGTTGGGAGGGAGAGAAGAAGCTAGATCATTGCAATGGCACTTGTATGTCAGAAGGAGTCAGTTTTTGGGCTTCCTCCTCACCCCTATTTATAGGGTGAGAGACAATGGAAAAAATACCAAAATGCCCTCAGATATTTTCACTATTCATAATAGTGATTCCACTATTCATAAATAGTGTTTCCCACTATTCTAAATAGTGTTTTCCACTATTTCGTAATAGCGTTTTCGCTAGTCATGAGATATTTTCTCCCAATAGTGTTTCCCACTATTCATAATAGTGTTTCCACTATTCACGAGATATTTTCTCCCAAAAAGCACTTTCACTATTCACGACGACATTTTTCAGCGTTCGGTCGAACTGAAAATATTTATGTGGGCTTAGAACATTTCCAGTACCCCACTAAAATAATTTTCAATGCGATCCGGAACAATTTCGGATTAGTGATTTTCATCTGCGAAAAGCATCTGAAGCGGTTCCGGTAGCTCCGGAACATTTCCGGTTTTTCTTCCGGAAAATTCCCAGAAGTTTCCAGAATGATTCTGGCACCCTCCAAGAATTATCAGGCATGTGCCGAAACCAATTTGACTTAATGGTATCCCCTGAAACAACTTCTCATTTTTACCGAAACTGTTTCGGTGTTCTCTCTGTGGAACTTTTTCGCTGTCCGAAACTTTTTCGATGATTTTCTCTCAGACTCCCTGTCTAGTATTCAGCAGATAGATGACCCTTAAGCGTGTGACCCTATAGGTTCGGTGAAGCATAGACATGACCCGGAACCCCTTCCGATCAATGATCAACATCGGAGCCATGGACACCCATATCGACCCCTATACCCACACGAATGAATATTTGAGTGAACCTCCAGTTGTCGTGTGCTATTCCTGTTGCTTCGCGATATGTTACAAATACCTAAGGTGAGACATGTTGGCATCCCCGTGGATCAACAACTTGTCCACTATTCCAGTTACCCCGTTACCGGTATTATTCTCTTTTCTCGTTCCCGTGTTCAGGCATCCCCGTGATCAAATCACAAAGGGTCTGGCCAGACGATGATGGATGCCGTAACACCGAGAGGGCCCAGAGATATCTCTCCATTGTCGGAGGAGCAAATCCCAATCTTGAGCTATCAAGTTACTTGACATACTTTTCCATGAACTCGTAAGCCGTCGTAATAGCCACCCATTTACGGATGACGTTTAACAAACCCCAAAGTTCATGAAGCAAGCATGAAGAAACTCGATACTCTCATGGTCTAAGGTATTATGCAAATATTAACTTCTCTGTGTTATTAACCATTAACTTATGACGAATGTATCTCATAGCATAACATCAATTCGGGTCGATTCAACACAAATGTTCTTCTAACATTGTGCCCTCAAAATTGCCGGCATAGCCATGCCCATGATCAGGAAAACAGGATCATCATGCAATACTTGAGCCAATCATAGAGGCCAGACTAGGAATACAATTTACCGTTTATTATTCCACACGTGCATATGAGTCTTCCTTCAAGCCTCGTGGTTATTGTAGACTCGAGAACCATAGCAGTTATAGCATGGAACATAAACCTAATTATGAACAGGGAGATAATCAATAACATTTATTATTGCCTCTAGGGCATATCTCCTACAAACCTCGCCATAAGTTTGGTAGGGAGGTACCAAAGTGATCCCGAAGCGGAACACTGGACAGCGGTCAAGAATATCCTGAAGTACCTGAAAAGGACAAAGGACATGTTTCTCGTATATGGAGGTGCCAAAGAGCTCGTCGTAAAGGGTTACGTCGATGCTAGCTTTGACACAGATCCGGACGACTCCAAGTCGCAAACCGGATACGTGTATATTTTGAACGGAGGGGCAGTCAGCTGGTGCAGCAGCAAGCAAAGCGTCGTGGCGGCATCTACATGTGAAGCAGAGTATATAGATGCTTCGGAAGTAGCAAAGGAAGGAGTCTGGATGAAGGAGTTCATCATCGACCTAGGAGTAATTCCCAATGCACCGGGCCCGATGACTCTATTCTGTGACAACACTGGAGCTATTGCACTTGCCAAAGAGCCCATGTTTCACAAGAAGACAAGACACATCAAGAGCCGCTTCAACTCCATCTGTGATTACATTTAGGAGGGAGATATAGACATTTGTAAAGTACATACAGATCTGAATGTCGCAGATCTGTTGACTAAACCTCTCTCACGAGCGAAACATGATCAACACCAGAACTCTATGGGTGTTCGATTCATCACAATGTAACTAGATTATTGACTCTAGTGCAAGTGGGAGACTGTTGGAAATATGCCCTGGAGGCAATAATAAAATGGTTATTATTATATTTCCTTGTTCATGATAATTGTCTATTGTTCATGCTATAATTGTGTTAACCGGAAACCATAATGCATGTGTGAATACATAGACCACAACATGTCCCTAGTGAGCCTCTAGTTGGCTAGCTCGTTGATCAATAGATGGTCATGGTTTCATGACCATGGACATTGGACGTCATTGATAATGGGATCACATCATTAGGAGAATGATGTGATGGACAAGACCCAATCCTAAGCATAGCACAAGATCGTGTAGTTCGTCTACTAAAGCTTTTCCAATGCCAAGTATCATTTTCTTAGACCATGAGATTGTGCAACTCCCGGATACCGTAGGAATGCTTTGGGTGTGCCAAACGTCACAACATAACTGGGTGGTTATACAGGTGCACTACGGGTATCTCCGAAAGTGTATGTTGGGTTGGCACGAATCGAGACTCGGATTTGTCACTCCGTATGACGGAGAGGTATCTCTAGGCCCACTCGGTAAGACATCATCATAATGAGCTCAATGTGACTAAGGAGTTAGCCACAGGATGATGTGTTGCGAAACAAGTAAAGAGACTTGCCGGTAACGAGATTGAACAAGGTATAAGGATACCGACGATCGAATCTCGGGCAAGTATCATACCGGTAGACAAAGGGAATTGGATACGGGATTGATTGAATCCCCGACATCGTGGTTCATCCGATGAGATCATCGTGGAGCATGTGGGAGCCAACATGGGTATCCATATCCCGTTGTTGGTTATTGACCGGAGAGGTGTCTCGGTCATGTCTACGTGTCTCCCGAACCCGTAGGATCTACACACTTAAGGTTCGATGCCGGTAGGGTTATAGGGAAATGGTATACGTGATTACCGAAGGTTGTTCGGAGTCTCGGATGAGATCCCGGAAGTCACAAGGAGCTCCGGAATGGTCCAGAGGTAAAGTTTGATATATAGGAAGTCCTGTTTTGGTCACCGAAAAGTTTTCGGGCTCATCGGTAGTGTACCAGTAGTGCCGGGAGGGTGCCGGAGGACCCTCGGGAGGGGTGTGACGACCAAAGGACCTTTTGGGCTGGTAGATAAAGTGTGCCAGCCCTTATTGGTCTGGGCAATACCTTTGCTAAAGGCCCATGTGCATAGGGATAAAGAGATAAGGCAAAAAGGAGTTTGAAAGGAGGAGATCCACCTCCCTTGTGGGAGGTGGACTCCTCCCCTAGCTCGGCCGAACCTCTCCTCCTTGGAGGATGGGCCAAGGCAGACCTCCCTCTCCCTCCTCCTATATATACTTGAGGTTTTTACTGTTTTGAGACAATATTTGATCTCTCTCTCCCATGACGCAGCCCTACCTCTCTTCTTCCTCCTCCGCGGTGCTTAGGCGAAGCCCTGCCGGAATACCTTGCTGATCCACCACCACCACGCCATCGTGCTACTGTTGGAGCTCTTCCCCAACCTCTCCCTCCTCCTTTCTGGATCAAGGCGTGGGAGACGTCACTGGGCTGTACGTGTGTTGAACACGGAGGCGCCGTTGTTCGGCGCTAAGATCGGAATCCACCGCAATTTGAATCGCTACAAGTAAGACTCCACCAACCGCGTTCTTGTAGCGCTTACGCTTAGCGATATTCAAAGGTATGAAGATGCAATATCTCCCCACTCGTTGCTGGTTTCTCCATAGATAGATCTTGGTGATCGTAGGAATTTTTTTGATTTACTACTACGTCTCCCAACAGAAAATACATGCTCTAATCGTACAACACTTTGTGGATTCTCTATAGTGAACTCCTATAAAGAATAGGCCTTCAGACGACTATGAATGCTCTATTAGCAAGTCATGTCATGAACAAATATAGCACTCGTTGGGAAAAACAAGTGGTATTTTGTGTGGGAAAATAGTTCCCTAGCTCGAAGAACAGGCACGCGAAGTTCAATCGATCCCCCAGCTGAAGGTGAGTATAGATGAGGTAACGCCCGACGATGTTGCTAACGATTTATGTTTCACTGTTGAACAACTCTGAGGCACCAAGGAATTCCCCAAGTCTGAATTAACATGTAAATATATCCCCCAGAACCCTTTGGTCAGACATGAACAGGTAAAGCATCTGTCAACACAAATGCGAAGAATACATGGTTGGTACATGACAGAAGTAAAGATGTGGCGACAGATGCTCATGTTGAGGGTCAAGAAAGAGCATTTCTTCACTGATTCAGAGATAGTGATTGATCTTTCAAAAAACAATTAGTTATACAATCAAGACGCACTCGACAAATGTATCATCAGTTGCTATTGTCTATAAGTGATTTCTTTCTGTAATTTAATTCTCTAGCCAAGCTCGTTCATTGCCTGTAATTATCCTCACTATATTATTTTATACGTTATTATGCAGAGTGAAGATTCTTGAATGCCGAAAAGCGGGAATCTTTGACATTGGTTCATTGACACAAATATCGTTCATGAAGTAGTGGTGAAGTACTTCGCCGATGAAACATAGGCTAACTTGCTAATGTTTTTGAAGGAAGAATATATCAAAACAGAAATACTATTTCCTTACAACTTCAGGTGAATGTTACTGTTTTGTACTACAAATTTATTTTGCTTACTCGATGTTAAGTGTAGTTGAGTTATGAATGCCTAATTATATAAACATGTGCGCAAGTTCCACTGAATCCTACTAGACATTAGAGTTGATGCTGGAACTGTTGAAGTCTTTGACTCACTAGGTAAAGACCCTTCAGACTACCGCAGCGTGATTAACATGCTCAACGGGTAATTTCAATAAGTATAGCACTATATCGGTCTCTTTCGTTCATTTCCTAATATCAAGTAATTAATAACTCCTTTGTTTATTTTCTTTGCCAGGCAGGGTTCGGAAATGGTTTACCAAAGAGGTTGTCGGTGAATGGAAATCGAAGTTGCAATGGCTATCGAGGAAGGTAATTAAGTAGTACTAGTTAGGTCCGCGTAACTCTTTAATTCCAGTATCAATACCATTATCATGCTTGATTGTTATTTAATTGAATTATATTCTCACAAAGTGCATGATGCAAAAACAAGGACAAATTTATGTGCATACTACGTTTGCGAGAACATTCGCATTACGACCGAATGGCGCAGAGATGAAAGACAAATTCACTATTCACAATTTTTTATCATGATCTAATATATATACACATAACTAATATATTCATATTGATCTCCTTATTTAAAGATGCAAGTGATGCGGGATAGGATCCCATGCAATTCAAGAGAAAATTATGGGATTTTTGCTTAAGAAGGTCATAGATGAAAGCGAAGAATACAATTACGAGTAATTCCTGCATATAATAATATGCAAACTGTAGGAGAAATTGTATATACCAAATTGTCTATATGCATGGTGGTAGCTACACACCCTTTGACATACGTGATTTTTTAAGACATGAGGTGTTGGGTTTCTTATGGCATTGGCACAAATACATTTTTGTTGGATAGAAAGTATTTTCTCTCATTTTTCGTTGTCGATTAACTGCCTTTTTTGACACAAGTGCCTTTTCATTGCGTAGAATGGCCCTTTTCTCATTTCTCTCAATTTTCTGCTTGGCTTTTTGGCACAAGTGCCCTTTTTTGCTTACATGGATGGTCCAAAATCACGATATTTCGTTATAGAGTTATTTTTCGTGGTTCAAAATAATTTACAAAAATAATTAGAGATAAAAATTGAGGCCATGTCTAGCTACCACCATGGGTAGCAAATTATTTCCGCTATATATATATGTGTGTGTGTGTGTGCATGGTCGTACGGGAAATTATATGTATGATATATGTATTGTCATATGAGAAATTATATTATATATGCATAACGTGTACATTACGTAGTAGCGTAAAGCATGTTTGAAATGAAAAAGAATTGAATGGAAAACACAAAATGAAAAGGAAAAATAAACCACATACCCCTAAAACCCTAAAACCCTAAACCCCAACCAAAAAGAGAAAAAGAAAATCATTAGTCTCGGTTGGTGACACCAACCGAGACTAAATGTACCCTAGGCTCTGACGCGCGCAGGCGGCCACGTGGAGGGACTCTAAAGGTCCCCCAGCCCCCGGCTCGCGTAGGCGGCCACGTGGAGGGACTTTAGTCCCGGGTCATGGCCAACCGGGACTAAAGGGTGAGGGCCTTTAGTCCCAATTTATTAGTCCCGGTTGGCCACCCGGGGCTAATGTCTGGCCTCCTCCCGAAGCTTCCAGGTCTTATTTTGGTCCAGAAAAAATCATCAAAAAGTTTCATGGCAATTGGACTTCGTTTGGTACTGTAAACCTGAAAAGTCAAAAACACGAAGAAAACAACAACCGTCACTGGGCACTGGATCAATAGGTTAGTGCTCAAAAAAATTATAAATTGGTAAAGAAATTCCCAAAAAGTATCCTAGAATGGTAATATATCAGCATGGAACAATCAAAAATTATAGATACGTTGGAGACGTATCATGGTGCCACTGTTCGGACGAGCACCATAGTTGGGGCGAGAGCCACCCCGATATGTTGTGTTCACAGAGGAATTTTTGGTGTAAACCTCTGCGGCACGACGAGCTTTAACGCGTTGTTCCGTCTCAAGAAGACAAGCATATAGATCATGGGGGATTATTGGGATGTCACACCCATGAACATCCTCAACAAGCGAGTAATACTCACTATCAAGACCATTAAGAACAAACAAGGTGAATTTCTCGTTGCAGAGGGGTCGACCGATGGAGGTCAGAGTGTTAGCGAGAGACTTGATCTTGTTGAAGAAGACTGATCTTGAGAGATCACGCTTCTTTATGTCTTGGAGTTGTTATCAAATCGTCATCGATCGCGTCGTGGACTGAGACACAAAACTCCCCTTGAGGACAGACCATGTATCTTGTGAAGTGGCGGCAAAGAGAACCATGTTGAACACCCCTTCGGTGAAAGACGACTAGGTGGCGGAGAGGATCGCCTTATCCTGATCAATACACACGTGGTACGCGGGATTGAGCACCGCGACACGAGCGCCGGCGACCGTAGTTTGGGACAGATATTGTGCGGGACACGACAGAGTCCCATCATCAAAACCATCAAGGTAGTGGCTGCAAAGAAGTGGTAGGAGATGCGTGCACCAATAGAGGTAGTTGTCGGCGTTGAGATTGATGTTGAGAAGGTGAACGAAGTGGAAGGGCGTAGGTAATGGTGGATCCTCCACCATAGGTTCGACGACATCGGAGATGAAAGGATCAATATGGTTGACTAGAGGGGGGGCGTGAATACGCAACTACCAAATTTTAACTTTTCTTTAACAATTTAGGCTTAGCAACAAATAGGTTGGCTAAATATGTAACTAGGTGAGCAACATATATGATGCTAAACACAACAACAAGATAAGCGAGCAATATAAACAATATAAGTAGCTTGCACAAAGTAAAGGTAAGAAGTAACCACAAGTGGAACCGATGGAGACAAGGATGTGTTACCGAAGTTCCTTCCCGGTAAAGGGAAGTACGTCTCCGTTGGAGCGGTGTGGAGGCACAATGCTCCCCAAGAAGCCACTAGGGCCACCGTATTCTCCTCACGCCCTCACACAATGTGAGGTGCCATGATTCCACTAGTGGTTCACTTGAAGGCGGCAACCGGACCTTTACAAACAAGGTTGGGGCAATATCCACAACTTAATTGGAGGCTCCCAACGACACCACGAAGCTTCACCACAATGGACTATGGCTTCGAAGTGACCTCTTCCGTCTAGGGTTCTCAAACACCCAAGAGTAACAAGATCTGCAAGGGATTGATGGGGGGGGGGGGAATCAAATATCTCTCGATGGAAGTGTAGATCAAGGCCCTCTCCTCCAAACACTAGAGAATCAACAAGATTCGATGGCTAGGGAGGGAGAAGGAGCAAGAATAAGCTTAGGAGCAACAATGGAGCTTTTTGTGGGAAGAGGTGAGTCTCAATGGGGAAGAAGACTCACTTATATAGATGGGGGAAAAGTGGTCGTTTTTCTGCCAAGACACGAGCATAAGCGGTAGTATCGTCCTAGGGGGCGGTACTTCCGCTTATACGCATACTGGAACAACTAAGAGGTAGTGCCACTCTCAAGGGAGTGGTACTTCCGCTTTTGGTGGTAGTACCACTCTGGAGGGAGCGGTACTTATGGTTTTGGAGGTAGTACCGCTCTGGAGGGAGCGGTACTTCCGCTTTTGGAGGTAGTACTACTCTGGAGGGAGCAGTACTTCCGCTAAGAGATCCCAGAAGTCCAGAAGAAAAAGGATGCGAAAGAGGTTCCAAAGTTCCTCGGGGCGGTAGTACTGCCAGGAACTTCTGCTTAAAAAATATAAGTGGTAGTTCGGCAGAAAAATCTCCGTCGTCCAGGAAACGGACAGTGGTGCAAAGTGTATGTGATGATTCCTCCCAACCTTTCCGGATGCGGATCCCCTCTTAGTAGTACGGATTTTCCTACAACTCAGGTCCACCAACCTAACCTCGAAAGGAAAAGACTTCGTCTTTTGATTTACTTCTTGAGGGGATGATAACCATCTCGTGCCACCTGATAATCTCTAAAAGCTTAATGCACACGGTTAGTTTGCAAACACACTGTCATCAACCACCAAAACTACTTAGGGAAAATTATGCTCTTACAATCTCCCCCTTTTTGGTGGGTTGATGAGAACGTGGGATTTGCCAATAGGATATACAGTAAGACTATGGCAAACCCAACATCTACAAAATATAGACAAGCTCCCCCTAGATGTGCGTCCTATTTGAGTATGCTTTTGGAATGCAAAGAGCACAAACTAGGATCAACACTCCCCCTATACTTTATAGACGAGGCCAAATACTTGCATACAAATCAAAGTGAGTGATAAGCAGGTAAGCAAGTAAAGGAAATATAAACTCACAATAATGTAGACATAACGGATATAAGAGGTAGCATATGTCTTACACCATACATATAACTCATGAGTCTGACACCGTAAAGCAAAGCAAACAACCAAAGCAAATAAACGAGTTCACAAGAGAAGAGATGCGTAGATAAAAGGAGAAATACTCGTGACTCAGCAAATCCCTAAACACTCTTGATACGTCTCCAACGTATTTACTTTTACAAACTCTTTTGCCCTTGTTTTAGACTCTATTTGCATGATCTGAATGGAACTAACCCGGACCGACGCTGTTTTCAGCAGAATTTGCCTTGGTGTTATTTTTGTGTAGAAATAAAAGTTCTCGGATTGACCTGAAAACTTATGGAGAATATTTTTGGAATTAATAAAAACTATTGGCGAAATAATCAACTGCAGGGGGCCACCACCTGGCCACAAGCCTAGGGTGCGCCCACCCCCTAGGGCACGCCCTGTGGCTTGTGGGCCCCCTATCGCTCCTCCAACCTCGTTTCCACTTCTATATATTCCTATTCGGGGAGAAAAAAATCGAGGAGAAGTGTTCATCGCGTTTCACAATACGGAGCCACCGCCACCTCATGTTCTTCCTCGGGAGACCAGATCTGGAGTCCGTTTTGGGCTCCGGAGAGGGGAAATCGACGCCTTTGTCATCACCAATCATCCTTCATCACCACTTCCATGATACTCTCCACCGTTCGTGAGTAATACCATCGTAGGCTTGCTGGACGGTGATGGGTTTGATGAGATTTATCATGTAATCAAGTTAGTTTTCTTAGGGTTTGATCCCTAGTATCCACTATGTTATGAGATTGATGTTGCTATGACTTTCCTATGCTTAATGCTTGTCACTAGGGCCCGAGTGCCATGATTTCAGATCTGAACCTATTATGTTTTCATGAATATATATGTGTTCTTGATCCTATCTTGCAAGTTGTAGACACCTATTACGAGTTATGATCCGCATCCCCCAGGGCGACAATAATTGGGATTCTTTCCGGTGATTACCATAGTTTTAGGAGTTCATGTATTCACTAAGTGCTAATGCTTTGGTCCGGTTATCTATTAAAAGGAGGCCTTATTATCCCTTAGTTTCCATTAGGACCCCGCTGCCACAGGAGGGTAGGACAAAAGATGTCATGCAAGTTCTTTTCCATAAGCACGTATGTATATATATGGAATATATGCCTACATTACATTAATGAATTGGAGCTAGTTCTGTGTCACCCTGTGTTATAACCGTTGCATGATGAATGCCATCCGACATAATTATCCATTACTGATCCATTGCCTACGAGATTTTCACATATTGTTCTTTGCTAAGTTACTTTTTGTTGCTACTGTTACAATCACTACAAAACTGCTACTATCACTTTGCCACCATTACCTTTACTTCCATATTACTTTGCTACTGAATACTTGGCTGCAGATATTAAGTCTTTCAGGTGTGGTTGAATTGACAACTCAGATGCTAATACTCAAGAATATTCTTTGGCTCCCCTTGTGTCAAATGAATAAATTTGGGTTGAATACTCTACCCTCGAAAACTGTTACGATCCCCTATACTTGTGGGTTATCAAGACCTTTTTTGGTGCCATTTCCGGGGAGCATAGCTCTATTCTCTGAGTCACTTGGGATATATATATATATATATATATATATATATATATATATATATATATATATCAGTTGATCACTATGAAGAATCTGAAAGATGCTAATACTAAGATCTACCCCTCAACTACGAGGACGGGTAAGGAACTGCCATCCAGCTTTGCACTTGATTCACCTTCTGTTATGAGTAAATTTGCGACACCACCACCTGCTAGTAATTCTGATATGTCATATGTAAATGATGATGCTACTTCGGTTATGCATGATGCTTATGATGATACTTTGCTTGATACCACTATGCCATTGGGTGAATTCCTTGATGAACAAATTGCTAGAGTCAATGTTGAAACTGATGATATTTCTAAATCTGATGAAATTATTGAAACAGAACACTATGAGACACCTGCTAGGTCTAGCTCTCCAAGATATGAATTGCCTGATATACCTGAGGGTTATGTGATGGAAGGAGAGGTAGCTAGGACTTTCTTGCTTGTAAGGATAGAGATGACCTTATGAAATTGCTTCGTAAGTGGAGGGAAAAAACTTTGAATGCTAGAATGCAATATGATCCTAAGTTTGCTACTTCACCTATCTTTGTTACTGATAAGGATTATGAATTCTCTGTCGATCCTGAGTTAATTACTTTGGTTGAATTTTATCCTTTCCATGGTTATGAATCTGAAACTGTTGTGGCACATCTTACCAAATTGAATGATATAGCCACCCTATTTACTCATGAGGAAAAAATTTGCTATTACTATATTCTTAAGTTGTTTCCTTTCTCATTAATAGGTGATGCTAAGATATGGTTTAATTCTCTTGCTCCTGGTTGAGTGCGTAGTCCCCCAGGATATGATTTATTACTTCTCTGAAAAATAGTTTCCTGCCCATAAGAAACAAGCTGCCTTGCAGGAAATATTTAACTTTGTGAAAATTGAAGAAGAGAGTCTCCCACAAGCTTGGGGGAGGCTTCTCCAGTTACTTAATGCTTTGACTGATCATCCTCTCAAGAAAAACTTAATACTTGATATCTTTTATAATGGACTAACCGATGCTTCTAGGGACCACCTAGATAGTTGTGCTGGTTGTGTTTTTAGGGAACAAACTGTTGAACAACCTGAGCTGCTATTGAACAATATATTGAGCAATGATAATGATTGGACTATTCCTGAACCACCTCCAAATCCAACTCCAAAGAAAAGAGGTATTCTATTTCTCAGTCCTGAAGATATGCAAGAGGCAAAGAAATCTATGAAAGAAAAAGGTATTAAAGCTGAAGATGTTAAGAATCTACCACCTATTGAAGAAATACATGGTCTTGATAACCCGACACAGGTATTTGAGGTAAATTCTCTCCGTAGATTTGATGAAGGAGATATTCCTTATAATAAGCCTGCTAGCCAATGCTTGGATGAATTTGATAACTTTGTAGTCAAGCAAGAAAATTTTAATGCTTATGTTAGTAGACAATTGAAACACAATGCTTATATGCTTGATCGCTTGGGTGATTATTTGAGTAGAACCGTCAATGATCTTAAGCTTATTACTAAACATGACTCCATGGTAACTACTCAAGTAGAACAAGTACTAAAGGCACAGAATGATTTACTTAATTAGATGAATAGTAAGAACAATGATAATTCTATTAAAGTTGTGACTAGAGGTGGTAGAATGACTCAAGAACCTTTGTATCCTTAGGGCCACCCTAAGAGAATTGAGCAAGATTCTCAGAGAGTTAATACTGATGCACCTATTCGTTCCAGTAAGGTAGGAAAAGGAATGACGATAGTAATTTGCATGATACTAGTGAACCTGTTATAGATACACCTGAGAACCCAAATGATCTTTCTGTTTCTGATGCTGAGACACAATCTGGTGATGAACATGAGCCTAGTGATAATATTAATAATGATGTTCATGTTGATGCTCAACCTAGTAATGATATTGATGTGGAGATTAAACCTGATGTTGATCTTGATAACCCACAACCTAACTATAAGAGATATGATAAAAGAGACTTTGTTGCTAGGAAACATGGTAGAGAAAGAGAACCATGGGTTCAGAAACCCATGCCCTTTCCCCCTAATCCATCCAATAGAAAGAATGATGAAGATTTTGAGCGCTTTGTTGAAATGCTTAGACCTGTCTTTTTACCTATGTGTTTGACTGGTATTCTGAAAATATCTCCTTGTGCTAAGTATATGAAAGCTATTGTAACAAATAAAAGAAAAATACTGGAAGCTGAGATTTCCACCATGCTTGCTAATTATACCTTTAAGGGTGGAATACCAAAGAAACTAGGAGACCCCGGAGTACCTACTATACCATGCTCTATTAAAGAAAATTATGTTAAAACTACTTTATGTGATTTGGGAGCTGGTGTTAGTGTTATGCCTTTCTATTTATATCGTAGACTTGATTTGAATAAGTTGACACCTACTGAAATGTCTTTGCAAATGGTTGATAAATCAACGACTCTACCTATTGGTATTTGTGAGGATGTACCTGTCGTAGTTGCAAAGGCTACTATCTTGACGGACTTTGTTATTCTTGATATTCCCGAGGACGACAATATGTCGATCATCCTTAGTAGACCCTTTTTGAATAATGCATGGGCTGTTATTGATTGCAACAAGGGCAATGCCACTTTTCATATTAATGGTAATGAGCATACGGTACACTTTCCGAAGAAACAACCTCAAGTTCATAGTATCAACTCTATTGAAGAAATTCCAACGATTATTATTGAGGTAACTTAGTGTTATTCGAAATTCTTCGGTTTCATGTTATTCGAAAGAAGTTTGTTAATAAGACTTGATCAACCTTATTGATGGATTCCTTTTGATGAGCATGAGATGGATCAATTTAGAAAGCACAACTTCATGTACCTAACTTTACTTTCTGTTACCTAGATGAAATTAAGTAAAAATGATATTATTTTTCTGTTTTCTGAGTTTCCGTGCAATAAAAAGTGACCTGAAAATAACAGTTCCTCAAATGTCCTAAAAATGGAGTATGAGTTTTTCTGGAATATTTAAGAATTTTTGGCACTGAGTATGCATCAGGGGCTGCACCAGTGGGCCACAAGCCTGCAGGGCGCACCCACCCCCTGGGCGTGCCCTAGTGGGTTGTGGATCCCACGTGGCCCTCCTCCACTTATTCCAGCACCCATTCACTTCATCTTCCTCCAGAAAAAATCCCACCATTGCTCAAACCCGTGTTCTAGCTCATCTTGATGCCATTTTCGATCTCCTTGTTCAAAGCTCCATTTGCAAAACTGTTTTAGGGGATTGCTCATCGGTATGTGACTCCTCCAATGGTCCAATTAGTTTTTGTTCTAGTGCCTTATCTGTCGCAAATTTTTGTTGTTGTGGTGACCTTGTTTTTGAGCTTGGATGTCAAATTTGTATGGTCCCAAGTAGTTTTGATGCACGATATAGTCTCTAGGCACTTGAGGGAGTAGTTGCTATGAGATTTGTTGAGTTTTGTTCACCTTTATTTTAGGTCACTAAAAATTTCAGAATTGTTTAGAAATGTTGAGGAGATTATTAAGAGGTTCTTTAAGCCGGAGTTCTAAGTAAGATGAAAATGAAATGAAGGAGAAACCCAAATATAATCTTCCTCACGTTGCAGAAGTTCGACCATGTGAATGGTCGTGTGACACATTCTTGAGGGCGGCTAGAATTTATGAAGATTTCTATTATTTGGTCGAGAATGCAGGCATCATCGACCTCCTCAACGATAAGTGTAACCAATACCTCTTGCTCATGAATACCTTTGTGCAAAATTTTCACTTTCATCCTAGGGAAGACCCTCCTATAGTAGAATTTCACTTATATGATGTGCCTAAGAAAATGAACCTTTATGATTTTTGCAAAGTTTGGAAAATACCCTATGAGGGCAGCATCAGGGAACCACGTCCTCGAGACATGGAAGATTTTATTGCCACAGTGACTGTAGGGGAAGAAAGAGGCGTGTCAAAGGTAAGAGCAGCTAGTTTACATTTTCCTGTGCTACGCTATTATTCATTATTTGCGGGAAGATGTCTAGTTGGTCGCTGGGAGTGTGGAAGCCTTAGTTCCCCTGACCTCGCTATTTTGCGCCATGTTTATTTGCTGATAGAACCTTTAGTCTGGACGCTATGGTGGCCCAACGGTTGAACACTAACCGTTCGAAGGGTCCCATATTTGGAGGAATCTATGCATTTTTTTTAGCTAAACATTTTGAGATACCCATTAGGCTTCATGAGAATGATGATAGGAGGCTGCTTTACAACTTAGTATTTAGTTAGGATACTTGTGAGATTATTACTTTGCCTGCTTCTTCTTTGTTCGATGTTCATTCAGGCAGGTACACTATTATGCCCGATGACATCTACCGATATTGGGGTTTGTCGCAACCCCCAGCACCTGAGCCGGCACCGGCCCTTGATCCATATCAGGTCCCGGTTTTTTAGTGGGAGCCACATGAGGTTGCTAATCAGTGGAACCCTCACTGTCCTACGGAGTCTCCCGGAGATGGTTATTTCCAGACATGGCCCTAGACCAACTTAGGCCAAAAGCCTAAGCTTGGGGGAGTACGTATTTCTCATCGACATTACATTCATGTTCACACACTCAATTCAGTTGTCGGTGTTCATACTTTTTCATTGTACTATCCATGGTAGTTTATTTCTTCTTTATGCTTTCTTCTTGTGTGTTTGATTAATCTTTAAGAAAATCCAAAAAAATTAGTTCTAGCTTTACCTTCTAGTTTGTTTAGTTGTATCATTATAAGAAAACCCAAAAAGATTTCTCGTTCTTCTTTTGCTTGTTGGGAGTTTTCCCGTGTAAATAGTTTTTCTCGTTCTTGCTTTGAAACTTCTTTTCTTTGGGTCGTAAGGAGAAGACTGCGATGAAATGTTAAGAGGCTCTCATATGCATTATTGTTTATCTTACATAGAGCCCATATTGCCTTGTCTTCTCCATTGAGTTACTGCTTGCAGATTCCAACTTAGTCCAGTGCACGTGCACTCTGATTATTCACATTGTTCGGTCGTGCAAGTGAAAGGCAATAATGATGATACATGATGAAATGACCGAGATGGAGAAAAGGTGCTACGAACTCTAACTATCTTGTTTTTGTAAATATGATTAGCTTATCGTTCGGGATTCAACTCATTATGGGTTGAACATGTTTGCAATGACAATTAGAGATTATAGTTATTCATGCCATGCTTAATTAGCTGAGAGTTAATAATGGTTCGTTTTGAGTGACAACATGCATATTAAAATAGTTGTGATATAGTATGATAGAATGGTATCCTCCTCTGAATGATTTGAGAGACTTGACTTGGCACATGTTCACGCATGTAGTTGAAACAAAACCAATATAGCCTCCACGATGTTTATGTTCATGGTGATTCATATTCTAGTCATGCTTGTATTCAATGTTGGTCAATCTCAAAGCATGTTTATGACTGTTGTTGCTCTCTAGTTGGTCGCTCCTGAGTATTTTGCTAGCCTTCACTTGTACTAAGAGGGAATACTGCTTGTGCATCCATCTCCATAAACCCAAAGTTGTTCCATATGAATCCACCACACATACCTATATGCAGTATTTACCTGCTGTCGCAAGTAAATTTGCATGTGCCACTCTCCAAATATTCAAACGAATATTCCGTTTTGTACCCAAATCACTCATGTAGTGACTGGGGGATGTTTGTATCTTCCATGCTAGGTGGGTTATTCTCATGATACGTGTTGATTCACTATCGTTCACGAGGAAGTGGCTGGTATTCGGGATGCCCAGTCCCATGCTCAAAAATCAAATCAAAGTATAATAAACAAAACTCCCCTAGGATTGTGTTTGTATGGACGGTACCCGTGGATTCGGCCCGCCGTGGAGTGTGATTGATTTGGTGGAGGGGGAGTAAAAACTTTATTATTCTGTTTGGGAACCGCCTATAATGTATCTAGCATGGAAGATATCGAGATCTCTTAGTTGTTATGTTGGCAATGAAAGCATACCGCTCAAAATTATTATTCATCCCTATTTTAAAAATTCGAGCTCTGGCACCTCTGTAAACCAATGCTTCCCTCTGTGAAGGGCCTATCTATTTTATTTTACCGTCGAGTCATCATCCTCTTAGAAAGGCACCAATTATAGAGCACCACCGTCATTTCTATGCTTTTCTATTAATTGATGTTGAGTATGAGTGTGACTGGATCTCTTTTACCATGAATTACTATGTCTAGTGAGTCCTTGTTCTCTAGAGGTGCTCTGCATTTATGTTTTGCGGTCTCAGAAAGGGCTAGCGAGATACCATTATGTCATATTGTATCATGATTTTTTTGATAAAATTGTTGTCATCTGAGACTTATTACTATTGCTCGCTAGTTGATTATGCCATTGATATGAGTAAATGTGAGACCTAAATGTTATTGTGAATGTGGTTACTTCATAATCTTTGCTGAAAACCTGAACATAAGTTAGACATATTTACAACAGCAAGATGTAATAGAGTTTGTAAAAGTTTTTCTTTATCATTTTAGTTTATCAACTGAATTGCTTGAGGACAAGCAAAGGTTTAAGCTTGGGGGAGTTGATACGTCTCCAACGTATCTACTTTTCCAAACTCTTTTGCCCTTGTTTTGGACTCTAATTTGCATGATTTGAACGGAACTAACCCAGATTGACGCTGTTTTCAGCAGAATTGCCTTGGTGTTATTTTTTTGCAGAAATAAAAGTCCTCGGATTGACCTGAAAATTTACGGAGAATATTTTTGGAATTAATAAAAAATATTGGCGAAAGAATCTACTATAGGGGCCCCACCACCTGGCTACAAGCCTGGGGGGTGCCCACCCCCCTAGGGCGTGCCCCTGTGGCTTGTGGGCCCCTGTCGCTCCTCCGACCTCGTTTCCACTTCTATATATTCCTATTCGGGGAGAAAAAATCGAGGAGAAGAGTTCATCATGTTTCACGATACAGAGCCGCCGCCACCTCCTGTTCTTCCTCGGGAGACCAGATCTGGAGTCCGTTTTGGGTTCCGAAGAGGGGAGATCGACGCCTTTGTCAACACCAACCATCCTTCATCACCAATTCCATGATGCTCTCCGCTGTTCAGGAGTAATCCCATCATAGTCTTGCTAGACGGTGATGGGTTGGATGAGATGTATCATGTAATCGAGTTAGTTTTGTTAGAGTTTGATCCCTAGTATCCACTATGTTCTGAGGTTGATGTTACTATGACTTTGCTATGCTTAATGCTTGTCACTAGGGCCCGAGTGCCATGATTTCAGATCTGAACCTATTATGCTTTCATGAATATATATGTGTTCTTGATCCTATCTTGCAAGTTGTAGACACCTATTACGAATTATGATCCACATACCCCAGGGTGACAATAACTGGGATTCTTTCCGGTGATAATCGTAGTTTGAGGAGTTCATGCATTCACTAAGTGATAATGCTTTGGTCCGGTTCTCTATTAAAAGGAGGCCTTAATATCCCTTAGTTTACATTAGGACCCCGCTGCCACGGGAGTGTAGGACAAAAGATGTCATGCAAGTTCTTTTCCATTAGCTCGTATGACTATATATGGAATACATGCCTACATTACATTGATGAATTGGAGCTAGTTCTGTGTCACCCTATGTTATAACCGTTGCATGATGAATGCCATCCGACATAATTATCCATTACTGATCCATTGGCTACGAGCTTTTCACATATTGTTCTTTGCTAAGTTACTTTTCCGTTGCTACTGTTACAATCACTACAAAACTGCTACTATCACTTTGCCACCGTTACCGTTACTTCCATATTACTTTGCTACTAAAAACTTTGCTGCAGATATTAAGTCTTTCAGGTGTGGTTGAATTGACAACTCAGCTACTAATACTCGAGAATATTCTTTGGCTCCCCTTGTGTCGAATCAATAAATTTGGGTTGAATACTCTACCCTCAAAAACTGTTGCGATCCCCTATACTTGTGGGTTATCAACTCTCTCCCCTTTTGGCATCAAGACACCAAAAGGGGCACAGAGGACTATAGTGAGACCAAGTGATGATAGGCATAGAATAGTCACTCATCAGGCTCATCATCTTCCTCCTCATCAGTAGCAGCATGCACATCATCCTCTGACTCGGCAAATGGGCAATGCTTATTGATCCAATCCTCCTCATTAGTAATGCTGTCCTCAGACCCACTATGAATCGGCAGATCAAGCTTCCTCATGATCCTCTTGTCACTGCTGCGAGCCTTCTTGGCCAGCACATGGTCCTTGTACTGTCCCTTGATTTGAAAGCAAAGAAGATTCTTCACCTTGGTTTTGAGCTTGGCAGCCCAAGAGGGAACAATATCAGAGAAAGGAACATAGGTGTCATCATCATAGTCAGGTTCGGGCTCATCATCAGAGTCGGTGGGAGAAGTCTCTTGCATAGAAGGCGCAACTCCCTCGTTCTCCTTCACACGGAGCTTAAGAATACCATGGTTCACCATGTGATCGATAACCATAAGCTCACTAGGGAACTGACAAGACCAAGTATCCTCAATGAGCTTAAAGAGATAGGGACCATAGATAGGCACCTTCATGTCAAGAACAGCTGAGCAAAGCTCCCTCCACATGATGTGGGAAACATCCAAAGTTGA
The DNA here is from genome assembly GCA_022496015.1 of Hordeum marinum. Lineage (NCBI taxonomy): Eukaryota > Viridiplantae > Streptophyta > Magnoliopsida > Poales > Poaceae > Hordeum > Hordeum marinum. Next base: position 2,274,862 of record CM039677.1, on the reverse strand, counting down.
ATCTCTGCCTTTTACCTTGATGCACATAAGAAGCAGATTCATGAGATAAGAGTGAACCTGATCCAAGTTCCCCACTCGAGGAAACAGAGAGTTGCGAAAGATACGATGCATAATGTCCAAGAATGGAATGAGTTCAGTGTGGGTATCCTTGGCAGTCTTCACAATCCTCTGGCAGCGCACGAGCTTGGACTTGTGAATCGGTTTGGCTTCAGTGTGCGGTCGAAGACCCAATGGCTCATCCTCACCTGAGTCCACATATCCCAAAGAGTTCATAAAGGTCTTCCAGTTGGAACGCATAACTCTGCCACCTGTCAACCATGGCAAGCTCCTCTCCACATCAGTGTGAAAGTGAATAGTGGCATAAAACTGAGCCACAATATCAGAGTCAAAATCCTTGTTGGATGCAATAATGGGAACTAGACCCCATTTCTAGCAAAGAGGACGAGCTTCAGCAAAGTATTCAGAGTGAGTGTTGCTGACCATATGCTCCGTGACAATGGATGTCTTGCCCTTCAGGACTCCAGCATAAATGAGAGACTGAGCCTTGTTCCAGAAGGGACAACTAGCAAACGCGGGGTCCTAAGGACGGAGGTAAGGATTGAGCTGAGGAAACTCGTAGAACTCGGTGCCAGTCATATCTCAAGGTTCCTTGACAACTTGCTTCTTGGTGGCAACTTTCTTCGTTGACTGTCGCTAGGGTTGAGCACTTGAGCCTGCCTCATCGGACATGCGGTATAGCTTGGAACCACCACATCTTGGATTCACGCGACGAGCACCATCATCACCTAAACTCACCAAGAATGAATGGCAAGAGACAAAACAAATGTAAATAACCCAGAAAAGCCAAGCAAAAATACTAGAGAGAGTAAAGTACATGGAGATGGGGAGATGTAGTGATCAGCGGTAGTACCGCTCGAGCGGTACTTCCGCTTCAAGCGGTAGTACCGGTCATGCCCAAGCGCTAGTACCGCCCTGGCGGCAGGAAGATTCCGTGGCAGGGAGTGACCACAAATCCACCACACACCGAGTCCCAAACCATCATATATATCTCTAGTGATCATTCACGTCCTACTCATGCCAAGAAATAGCGAGAAAAATACGAGACACCACATGCATTTCCCTAGATGCAAGATCTAAGAAAACCTAGGTTAAATGAGGAAGGATGAGGGCAATACCAGGGTCCATGGCACGAGGGAGAGGTGGGGGTCAATCCCACCGAACGAAAATGCGAAGACCGACACGGAATGGGAGATCTGGAGCCGTCCTCCGGGTGAGCTTCAGTCGCCATGGACGGAGACGAGACAATGAATGGGTATGGGGAGAAGTTAGAACTCCCCCTTCCCACTACTTGAATCGTCAGGGAGCCCCCGAAGCGGTAGTACCGCTGGCACGGGCGGTACTTCCGCTTGAGTGGTAGTACCATCCACCAGAGCGGTAGTACCGCTTATGACCAAAAACCACTCCCAGCGAAAAGAGCAAATACCACAAATCTGAGGCGATGAAGAGTAGAAAAACCTTCTAGTAAGATACATAAAAGGAGTCACCCCAAGTCATTATGAGAAACCAAACATGAAGAGACAAAGACTTTTATCAACACATTTGAACCAATATGGTCTAAAAACGCAAATGCCTCACTAGGAGGAGGGGCGGTGGCCGAAGCCACCTATGTTTGAGTCAATTGGTATGGCACCGCAAAGATTTTAACCTTGGGCCGAAGACCAAAACTCGTCTTTGAAGCACAATAACCATCAAAAATGGCGGATGTGAAAGATTTTTATTAGTTTATGCATAATAGGAGGAGGGATAATTCATTGAGAGAACTAGACTCCCATTAAGTCCATGCCAAAATCTAAACAAGACATAATGATGAGTGGGGTGGGGTGTGCACTAAGTCAAACCACATTGCTTGAATCAATGATATTTAGCTCATGCCATAACTCGTGAAATCTTGCTTCATCCAATGGCTTCGTGAACATATCTGCAAGTTGCTCATTAGTGTTGAGATGGATAAGATTGATATATCCTTGCTTGACATGATCCCGGAGAAAGTGATGACGAATATCAATGTGCTTCGTCTTGCAATGTTGAACCGGGTTGTTGGAGATCATAATGTCACTTTCATTGTCACTGTAAAGAGGCACTTTGCCAAAGTTGACACCATAATCCTTTAAAGTTTGCCTCATCCAAAGAATTTGTGCACAAAACTGGTAGCAGCTACATACTCGGCCATGGTGGACGAGAGAGAAACACACTTTTGTTTCTTTGAAGACCAACTTACCAAAGACCGAACAAGAAATTGGCAGCCTCCGAAAGTGGACTTCCTTTACACATGGTCTCCCGCCCAATCCGAGTCAGTATATCCAATGAGATCAAATGAAGGACCCTTGGGATACCATAAGCCAAAGTTTGGGGTATGAGCCAAATATCAAAAGATTCGCTTGATAGCCACATGGTTACTCTCCTTAGGCGCGGATTGAAATTGTGCACAAATTCCCACACTCAACACGATATCCAGTCTAGATGCACAAAGGTAAAGCAAGGATCCAATCATGGAGCGGTATACCTTTTGATCCACAGCTTTACCATTGGGGTCACTGTCAAGTTGGCATTTGAGTGGCATAGGAGTGTTTGCCTTGGGAGGATTGAACTTGTCCATCTTGAACCTCTTGAGCATGTCTTGAGTGTATTTAGCTTGATTGATGAAGATTTCAAATCCAAGGAAGAAATTCAACTCTCCCATCATAGACATCTCAAACTTATTTGTCATCAGTGTGGCAAACTCTTCATTAAAAGCATTGTTAGGAGAACCAAATATAATATCATCAACATATAGTTGGCATATGAACAAGTTCCCGTTGACCCTCTTTGCGAAAAGAGAGGGATCGATTTTCCCAATTTCAAACCCACGGTCTTGCAACATCTCGGCAAGGTGCTCATACCACGCATGTGGGGCTTGTTTAAGGCCATAGAGAGCCTTATCGAGAACGTATACATGATTGGGGAACTTGGGATCCTCGAACCCTGGGGGTTGCTTAACATATACCAACTCCTTAAGAGGGACATTAAGAAATGCACTTTTAACATCCTTTTGATATAATTTAAAGTTATGATGAGAAGAATATGCAAGCAACATGCGAGCATATTCAAGGCGAGCAACGGGAGAAAAGGTTTCACCATAGTCGATACCCTTGAGTTGGGAGTAGCCTTGTGCCACCAATCTTTCGTTGTTGAGAATGACGACACAATTTGCATGTTGCTTGTTTTTGAAGATCCATTTAATTCCAATGACATTATGGTTCTCCTTTGGTCTTGGCACCAATTGTCACACTTTGTTGGACTCGAAGTTGTTGAGCTCATCGTGCATGGCTTCAACCCACTCCATATCCTCGAGCGCATCTTGTACCTTGAGAGGCTCAATGCAAGAAACAAACGCGTGATGTTCACAAAAGTTTGTTAATTGTATACGAGTGGTTACCCCTCTGTTTAAGTTGTCGTAGATGTTCTCCAACAAATGTTGTTGTTTCTCAAGCTTGGCAGCATTCTTGGCAACTCGTCTCTCTAAGGTCTCCTCCCTAGAAGGTTGAGAGTCATGATCTTGAGAGGAGTCATGATCTTGCTCTTGATCTTGAATGAGATCTTGATCTTGAGCTTGCTCGGGGTCGTGGACTTGATCATGAGCATCACTTGGCATGACACCATTGTCAGTAGATTGATCTTGCCCTTGATCTTGTTCATGTGGTTGAGGGCCTTAATTTTGTTCTTCGGAAGCGTGTGAGTCTTGTGTTGGCGATGGTTCCACTTGAGTGGAATATTATCCTTCTCCTTCGGCCACAAGGGGTTCCTCAATGGGTAGGAAGTGTCCCACACCCATTCTACTTATGGCTTGGGGAGGAATTTCATCACCTACATCACAAAGACCACTTTGCTCCACTTGGGAGCCATTATTTTCATCAAACTCTATTTTACACGTCTCCTCAATGAGTTCATTGGACTTATTGAGGACACGGTAAGCGCGAGATTTTGTAGCATAACCAACAAATATGCCCTCTTGAGCTCTAGGTTCATATTTAGACAAATGAACACCTATCTTGAGAATGAAACACTTACACCCGAACACCCCGAAGTACTTGAGATTGGGCTTGTTACCGGTAAGAATTTCATAAGGAGTCTTGTTCAAGCCTTTGCGGAGATAAAGCCGATTGGATGCATGACAAGTTGTGTTGATGGCTTCGGCCCAGAAATTGTACGGAGATTTGAATTCCGCCATCATGGTCCTTGACGCGTCCATCAACATCCGGTTCTTTCTCTCGGAAACACCATTTTGTCGAGGTGTATAAGGTGCGGAGTATTTGTGCTTGATACCCTCATCACTAAGGAACTCATTCAAGGTGTAGTTCTTGAAATCGGTGCCATTGTCACTTCTTATCATCAGAATCTTTGCCTCATGTTGTCGTTGAGCTTCATTTGCAAAGTCGATGATGGTTTGTTGAGTTTCACTCTTCCTTTTGAAGAAATAAACCCAAGTGTATCTTGAGTAGTCATCCACGATCACCAAACAATACTTCCTTACCCCAAGGCTATCGAAAGATGGAGGACCAAAGAGATCCATGTGGAGGAGCTCCAAGGGCCTCTTTGAGTAAATAGTAGTCGCGGGGCGGCGAGCTATCTCATGTAGCTTTCCTTCAATACAAGCACTGCAAGCATGATCTTTCGCAAAACTCACATTTGTTAGTCCAAGAATGTGATCCCCTCTGAGAAGACTTTGCAAAGATCTCATATTGACATGGGCTAGCCGGTGATGCCAGAGCCATCCCACATCAACTTTAGCAATTAGGCAAGTCGCGGTCTTAGTGGGTCGCTCCGAGAAGTTAACCACATAGAGAGTCTTGCTCCACAAAAGATACTTTAAGAGTCTTGCTCAAAAAAATCTACTTTAAGAGTCTTGCTCCACAAAAGGGCCATGGAGTCAAAACCAAAGAAGGTACAAAAACCCATGAGTGCGAGTTGATGAACAGAAAGTAAATTGTATGCAAGGGTCTCAACAAGCATAACATTCTCTATGGAGAGTTCCAGAGAGATTATCACCTTGCCAAGACCCAATACCTTTGAAATTGCATCATCACCAAATGAGACTTGAGTGGCCATGGATGGGTCAGGATGAACGTCCACCACCAAGTCCTTGATTCCGGTCATATGATTTGTCGCTCGACTATCGATCAACCATGACACTCCTCCGGAAGCAAACCCCTACAAGAGATCAATGTTTGGTTTTAGGTACCCATTCTTTAATGGGTCCTTTCATGTTAGCAACAAGGGTCTTAGAAACCCAAATACACCATTCAATATACTCATAAGAAGAACCAACATATTTGGCATAAACATGCCCATCACTATCACGACATAAAACATAAGAGGGGTTAAAGTCGTCGGTCTTGTTGGGGTGGGTGGTCTTGCCCTTCTTGGCATTACCAACCACAACCTTGTCTTTATTCTTCTCATGAGGACCATCTCCTGCTCTTACAAAAGTTTCCTTGAGCGGTGGAACTTCCTTGGTTTTCACCTTCTTCTTGTTATTGTTTTTGGGTACAAACCCAACCTCTTCTTTTGCAACAACTTCCTTTTGATTACTCAAAAGGTCATTGAGAGTCTTCTTGCCTTGGATACACGTCACCAGACCTTTTTCAAGCTGCTATTTCAGCTTAGCATTTTCCTCCACAAGATGTGCATGCTCACAACATGGGTTAGTAGCAGATGCATTATTAATTAGAACAAAAGGAGGACACATGGCAATTTCCTTAGTGAGTTTTACTTGGAGTTGATCATGCGACTCCTTAAGAGAAGCATGAGTACTCTTCAATGCCTTGTGAGGATTCTCAAGTGTGTCAAGCTCATCCTTGAGTCGATCATGGCCAACCCCAAGTGCAACGTTTTCAGACTTGAGCACACGGTTAAGAACGATAGCATGATCATAATGTTTACGTAATTTAGCAAGGTCATAATTTTGTGACTCCTCAAGAGTCATACAAAGACCTCAGTCTTACTCAAGAGAAATAGAAAGATCCACTATCTTGTCGGCATAATCACGACTATGGCCTCTCAACTCCTCAATATATTCTTCTTGAGACTCAATAGTGTCATTGGCCTCACCAAGTTGTTCCAAGAGAGCAACGAAGTACTTCTTGGATTCTCCCCTGAATTTGCACAAGAACTTGTCAAACTCATTTTTACCCTCTTTCGCCTCCTCATGTTCATCCACACGAACAAAGGCAGAGTGGAAGAAATAGAAGTCTTAATGTTTGAGGTTTTGGCGTTGGAGGTTACCTTGGTGATACCTTTGGCCATGAGGCACCTAGCGATGTGGTTCTCATTGGGGGCGTCAAAGAGTGACACCTTTGTTGGGGGTAGAGGATGCAATTGCCACAGATGCCATTGCCATTCCTTCACCACTTGTGTCTTCTTCATCAACATCATCATCCGAGGCATACTCTTCTTGAGCCACCAACACTTTGTTAGGAGCCTTCTTGGTGAAGTTGGTCTTGTTGGGGAAGGACTTGGCCTTATCTTTGCGGACGAGCTTGCCACCATTGTCTTCCCTCTTCTCATATGGAAAATCCACCACAAAGTGACTCACATTGCCATAGTTGTAGCAGGTCCTCACACGTTGCTTCCCCTTTGACATGTTTGAGTTGTTCTTGGAGAAGTTGGGCCTTGTGTTTCTCTTGTTGCCCCAAAATTGCCTGCACACAAGATCCATGTGCTCATGGTAAGCATATTTGGTGTCCTTGGGGCAACCCTCTTCTTCTTCTTCTTCTTCTTCTTCCTCTTGACTAGCCTTGACCTTCAAAGCAAGGTTGGGAGTTGATTTCTTTGACCGTTGCACGCGAGCAAGGGCATTGTCTGCGGTCATGTTCAAGATGTTCATTGCAATAAATTCATCCAACACATCCCTAGAGGACAAGGTGTGAAAGTCCGGTCTTTGACAGATGACTGTGGACACGGCCTTGTTATAGGGCATGATGGCCTTCAGAAACATACGCTTGACCCAGGTGTCATCCACATCCTTGCTGTCATGATCTTTGAGGGCAACGACAAGAGTCGTCACCCTCCTATAGAGCTCACGTGGTTCCTCGTCTTCTACCATTATAAACTCATCTGACTGATCAAGGACAACTTCATAGTTTGACCGTTGAATGCTCGAGCTGCCCTTGTACATGGAGACAATGTGTTCCCAACACTCTTTAGCAATAGTGCAGGTACGCATGTGAGGTAGGTCTTCAACAGGAACCGCAGCTTGGAGAATGAACAATGCATAGGAATTTAGTTGTTTATTCGCTTCTTCTCTTGGAGTGAGGTTGCATGGATCACGAGGGTAGTATCCTTCTTCAGTGACTCGCATGAGTTGAATTGAGATGTGATTCAAATGAGACTTGATATGAAAAATCCAATTAGCAAAATCATTCTTAACAAGTTTAGGAGGAGGACCAAGATTAACTATATGAGGTGGGTGCACCGGTCCTCCATAGACCAAGGGAGGGGGAACCGAGGCAAAGCTCCCCGACCCATTAATTCCTTGAGAACAATTATCCTTATTAGCACTAGACCCCTCCTTACCGGAGTTGACATCCAATGTCGAGTTAGTGGGATTAACCACCTATACCTCATCGGTGGAAAGTTTAAGAGTATCAAGGAATTCTTTGAACATGGATTTGACCTCGATCATCATGGAAGATTTGAGAGAGGATATGGCCTCATTCAAATACTCGCGAGAGACCGTGTTCATGCCCATGGCCCCGGGAAGATCTCTCAACCGCTCCCCTTCGCCAGCCATACTCTTCAGGTGGTGAAACCCTTAATAAAGAGGTGATGCTCTAATACCAATTAAAAGGATCAATATGGTTGAATAGAGGGGGGGTGAATAGGCAACTACGAAATTTTAAATTTTCGTTAACAATTTAGGCTTAGCAACAAATAGGTTGGCTAAATATGCAACTAGGTGAGCAACCTATATGATGCTAAACACAACAATAAGATAAGCAAGCAAGATAAACAATATAAGTAGCTTGCACAAAGTAAAGGTAAGAAATAACCACAAGTGGAACAGGTGGAGACGAGGATGTGTTACCGAAGTTCCTTCCCGGTAAAGGGAAGTACGTCTCCGTTGGAGCGGTGTGGAGGCACAATGCTCTCCAAGAAGCCACTAGGTCCACCTATTGGAAATACGCCCTAGAGGCAATAATAAAATGATTATTATTATATTTCCTTGTTCATGATAATTTTTTATTATCCATGCTATAATTGTATTGATTGGAAAAACATTGCATGTGTGGATATATAGACAACACTTTGTCCCTAGTAAACCAGCTCATTGATCAAAGATGGTCAAGGTTTCCTAGCCATTGACATGAGATGTCATTTGATAATGGGATCACATCATTAGGAGAATGATGTGATGGACAAGACCCAAACTATAAACGTAGCATATGATCGTGTCAGTTTATTGCCATAGTTTTCTGCATGTCAAGTATATGTTCCTATGACCATGAGATCATGCAACTCACTGACACCGGAGGAGTGCCTTGTTTGCATCAAACATCGCAACGTAACTGCGTGACTATAAAGGTGCTCTACAGGATATCTGAGGGTGTCTGCTGGGTTGGCATGGATCAACACTGGGATTTATTACTCCGTATGACAGAGAGGTATCTCAGGGCCCACTCGGTAATACATCACAATAAGCCTTGCAAGCAATGTGACTAAGTGTTAGCCACGAGATCTTCTATTATGGAACGAGTAAATAGACTTTCCGATCACGAGATTGAACTAGGTATGGAGATACCGACGATCGAATCTCGGGCAAGTAACATACCGAAGAACAAAGGGAACATCATACGGGATTAACTGAATCCTTGACATAGGGGTTCGACCGATAAAGATATTCATAGAATTGTAGGAATCAATATGGGAATCCAAGTCCCGCTATTGGTTATTGACCGTAGAGGTGTCTCAGTCATGTCTACATAGTTCTCGAACCCACAGGGTCTGCACACTTAAGGTTTGGTGACGTTCCGGTAGTATAGAGTTATGTATGGTGGTGACTGAAGGTTGTTCGGAGTCCCGGATGAGATCTCGGACGTCACGAGGAGCTCTAGAATGGTCCAGAGGTAAAGATTGATATATATAGGAAGTCCTGTTTTGGTCTCCGGAAAAGTTTTGGGCTCATCGGTAGTGTACCGAGAGTGCCGAGAGGGTGCCGAGGGACCATTGGGAGGCGTATTTCGACCCAAGAGGCTACATGGGATGTGGGAGGAGGAATAACAGCCCTTAGTGGGCTGGCCGAAGTCCCACAGAAGTCCCATGCGGTTGGGAAGGAAACCCAAGGTGGAAAAAGAGGCCCAAGTGGGAAAAGAAGGAGTCCTAATCCTACTAGGAGTGGAGGTGGAGGACTCCTACCTCCCACTTCTGCCGAACCAAGGCGGGCCCCTTGGGGGCCAAGTCTCCTCCACCCCTCCTCCTATATATACTAGAGGTTTTGAGGGTTTTTGACACAGAAATTTAGCCACGTGCTGCCCTCTCCTCTAGATCGTAGTTTCTCCTCTAGATTGGTTTTCAGCGGTGCTTAGGCGAAGCCCTGCTGGAATAGGTCCACCACCATTGCCGCAACGTCGTCGCTCTGCCAGAGAAGTCATCTACCTCTCCGCTCTCTCTTGCTGGATCAAGAAGGCGGAGATCGTCATCAACATGTACGTGTGCTGAACGCGGAGGTGTCGTCCGTTCGGTGCTAGATCAGGACGGATCATGATTGGATTGCAGGACGCTCGGCGATTTGAATCGCGAAGACGTTTGACTACATCAACCGCGTTTCTTAATGCTTCCCGCTTAGCGATGTACAAGGGTAGGTGGATCCACTCTCCCTCTCGTCGATGCTCATCACCATGGATAGATCTTGCGTGTGCGTAGGAAATTTTTTGTTTCCCATTCAACGTTCCCCAACAGTGGTATCAGAGCTAGGTCTATGTGTAGATGAGATCTCGAGTATAACACAAAGGAGTTTGTGGGCGTTGATGCTTAGATTGCTTCCTCCCTTGGTCATGTTTTGGTTCAACGGTATTGTGGGATGAAGCGGCCCGGACAAACCTTACTCGTATGCTTACGAGAGACCGGTTCCATCGACTGACGTGTAACTTCGTTGCACAAAGATGGCTGGGGGGTGTCTATTTCTCCTACTTTAGTTGGATCGGATTCGACAAAGGTGGTCCTTGAGAGGGTTGAAAAGCAACTTATGTATCACCGTTGTGGTTTGGCGTAGGTGAGAATTTTTGTTGCTAGATACCCATAGCAGCCACGTAAAACTTGCAACAACAATTAGAGGACATCTAACTTGTTTTTGCAGGGTATGTTGTGATGTGATATGGCCAATTACATGATGAGATATATGTGATGTATGAGATGATCATGTGTTGTATAGAATATCATGACTTGCATGTCGATGAGTACGGCAACCGACAGGAGCCATAGGGTTGTCTTTAATTATTGTATGACCTACGTGGCAATCATTAAGCGCTATGTAATGCTTTATATCGCTAAGCGATGCTGTCATGGATTTGTCACGACAGATGTCCGGGTGAACGGACTTAGGTTGGGGGCGAGACACAACTACGTGGCGGCTTGAAGGGGTTGATCGTAATCGAGAAGACATGGAGTTTTACCCAGGTTCGGCCCCTCCGATGGAGGTAAAAGCCTACGTCCTGCTTGTCTGGTATTGATGATGATGAAGGTCTCTCGGTTACAAGGGTGCTAATCGCTACCTCTAATCTCTTGTGCCTCTAATCTCTTGTGTTGTCTAAACTTGCAGACTTGTATCTCTTGAGAACTTGTCCCTCTAGGGGTGCTCTACCCCTCCTTATATAAGTGGAGAGGGTAGGTTTACAAATAGAGTCCTACTAGGAGTAGGATTAGGACTAGTCTCTCAGGAATCCTACTCCGGGTCCTGTTTCCTTTAAAGGAATCCTTCTCTCTTGTGGGGCTTCTCTTGTGGGCCTTCTCTTGTGAGCCGCTTGGCGCCGGCTCACCCACCGGGTATTGGGCTTGGTCATCCTGTGACCCGCTTGCCGGGTCATAAATAAGATGTCATGTTTTTAACGGGTCTCCTGTGAGTCACCAGGCCGGGTCATACCATGGGGTATATCCCCGTCATTAGCTCCCAGGTTAGCTTGAATTTATTCATGGTAAGCTCCTAAAATAAGAGTAACAAATATGTTAAGTGGCCGGCTTGCTCCTTTGGCCGGCTTATAAAATGGCTTCTCAGAAATCCGGGTCTTTTCTCCATAAGAATGAGTCGTCTTGATAATCATCTTGCTTGTCAATGTCTTTTGAAAAATATTGAGAATAGAACACCCATATGCCATTGAGTCGGCTTCCAATACTCTTGACGGGTCATCTCTGTCGGGTCATAATCATTGATGATGCCGGGTCATTATCATTGGTGACTCCGGGTTAAATAACTAGAATCCTGCTGACTTGATAAATATTGGGATGAAAATCCATCTGATGTAGAACCGGACTTCCATTGTTGTGAAGCAGGGTGGCTTATATAAACTCTGGCGGGTTATGATCTTTTGATAACACCGGGTCATAAGTGTTGGTGATGCCGGGTCTAACAACTGAACTCTATGTTTAATATCTTGAAAATTCTCCTCAAAGTTTTTGATATATCCATATTACCTGTAGCCCCCAAGCTCTGAGATTATCCATGATAACTTGGTGCTTTGCAAATAACATTTTGGACTGTGTAGCCCCCAAGTGCCAGGTTGTCCTGCCTGCAGCAACCTGGGACTTATAATTGCCTTATATCTTATAATGCTTCGGCGGGTGTAGCCCCCAAGGGCTGGCTCATCAGAAAGCTTCGGCGGGTGTAGCCCCCAAGGGCCGGCTCATCAGAAAGCTTCGGCGAGTGTAGCCCCCAAGGGCTGACTCATCTGAAAGCTTTGGCGGGTGTTCAATTTGAATCTCTTAATCTGTTGGAACAGCTGAATACTGTAGCCCCCAAGTGCCGGGTCGCACGCCTGCGACGACTTGGGACTTTTTTAGAAAGTTGATCTGAGTGGTGTAGTCCCCAAGTGCCAGATCAGTAAGAATTTACTGGGTTGGGACTTATAAAAATATAGAAAGGCCGGCTCATCTCCTTGAGAAAATAGGGTCTTGCTGACAATGTAATGATTTGAAAACCGGCCTGCATTAGCCCCCAAGTCCCGTGGTGCATGCTTGCAGCGACATGGGACTTGCATAATTGATATAAACTAGACTTGAATAGTGTAGCCCCCAACTGCCGGGTCGTCTACCTGCGGCGACTCGGGACTATGTGAGAATAACATGACTCACCACAATTTGTTGAATGAATCTTTAACCATGGTTGTAATATAACCCAAAATGAATATCCTGGAATAATTCTTTTGTCTTTGACATGAAATTCCTGCTCGTGGTTGCGGTGCAACATGGCAAATATAAGTTTGAGAAATCCATGAGTGTTGTAGATTACTATAGAGCACAATTAAAGAAATCCGAGAACCGGCCAATTAGATGACACGGCATTATATCTGACAGGGCGGCTCTTGAAAAATAACAATTTCTCCGAGCTGGTTTGAAAAAAACCCAATCATTTATTACTGGTTATGATAAACCATGAAGATCCAGCCATGTTTGGCTTTTAAAAGATCCACTTGCTCTTGCAGAATATTTAATGGCGGCTCGTCTTAAGAGATAATACCTGTAAAAATAATAAACAAGACAGAATATATTCTGCATTGTTGTGAGGGCGGCTTGAAGAAACTCAACCTGGAGTTTATATATTTCATAACATTGCTCCTTTTCTCATAATCTTGCTCTGACCCGGCTTGATAAGCCGGCATGTTACCTGGAGGTGGGAAGCCCCCTTGAATAATCCACGGCTGACATGTCAACCGGAATGGCATAAAGCCGGCTGTTAGGATGAGATAGCTATACCTGATGGTAAGAAGCCTCTATCGACAATTGCGGCTATTGATGAACCAGAAGCGGCCTAAAGCCGGCTATATGAAGGGTAATGTAAGCTATACCTGACGGTAAGAAGCCTCCTTTTAACAGCAAATGTTGTATGCACGAATGCCGGCTGTCGATGGGAGATGTAAGCTATACCCCAAGGCAAGAAGCCTCCATCGACAGCCGCGGCTAATAATTAGCCTGAGATGGCATAAAGCCGGCTATTTGAAAGGAGATGTAAGCTATACCCGAAGGCAAGAAGCCTCTTTCAACAGCTACAGTTGATAAGCAACTGAGTTTTGGCGTAAACGCCAGTTGTTAGGGTGAGATAAGCGAACTCGTCGGTAAGAAGCCCCCTTCGACAACTGTGGTTAATAAGTAACCGAAAGTGGCATAAAGTCGGCCATTAGGGTGAGATAGCGAACCCGTCGGTAAGAAGCCCCCTTCGATGGCTGCAGTTGATAAGCAACTAGAATTTGTTGTACACGCTGTTGTCTTAGGTTAATGTAAGCTATACCAAAGGTAAGAAGCCTCCATCAACAACAACGCTTAATGTAACCAAACTTAGGCATAAAGCCAACTGTGCAAGGGAGATGTAAGCTATACCCGAAGGCAACAAGCCTCCCTGTAACAGTTTAATAATAGCTGGCTGTGCAAAGGAGATGTAAGATATACTCGAAGGCAAGAAGCCTCTTTGCAACGGTGCTTAATTGGGCATAATGCCGGCTGTGCAAGGGAGATGTAAGCTATACCCGAAGGCAAGAAGCCTCCTTGCAATAGCGTAAAAGCAGACTGTGCAGGGGAGATGTAAGCTATACCCGAAGGCAAGAAGCCTCCCTGCAATAGCACTTGATAGGGCATAAAGCCGTATGATAGATCAGCCGTTTTGACTTTAACCAGTTCAGGGTCTCTTAACGAGATTGACCGTCAACTCCTTTGAGCAGTTCAGGGTCTCTAGGCGAGATTGGCCGTCAATTTCTTGAACCGGCTCAGGGTCTCTAGGCGATATTGGCCGTCAATTTCTTGAACCGGCTCAGGGTCTCTAGGCGATATTGTCCGTCAATTTCTTGAACCGGCTCAGGGTCTCTAGGCGAGATTGACTGTCAATTTCTTGAACCGGCTTAGGGTCTCTAGGCGAGATTGGCTGGTAAGAGTTCAGCGGAGCACCTCAATCTTAGCCAGTACAGGGTCTGTATCGAGATTGGCCGTCAATTCTTTGAACCGGCTTAGGGTATCTAGGAGAGATTAACCGGTAAGGCAGGCGGGTCACATAGCGGAGCGACATCAATCTTGTAAGTTGCCATCTTGTATGAAGAAATGACAAAAGCTCCAAGTGTCTTTATGATGATCCAATGATCCGGGCACCCATGTTTGAATGGTGCATCACGGCAATCCGTCCTCTTGGACAACTTTTAATCATCCGCCAATAATGTAGTAGCCCCCAAGATTGGGTTTTTCTCTTGCAAAGACCCGGGGTTCTCATTAAAAATGACCAAGTGTGTCTCGCCATGTCTGTAGCCCCCGAGTCTTAAGTTGACTCGAAGAGGCGGCTTGAGAATCTTCACTGGAATTTTGAGGTTGGCCGTGGCGGGTTATAAATGATCCCGTATGAATTGCTTCAATGATCCGGTCGATGGTTCGTTCCGGCTGGTTATTGAAGTGAACCAAACTGTAGTGGTGGCGACTTGTGCGCCTGTTCGTTGGGCGGCTCATACCGGCGAGCACTGCATTGATATGTCAATGTTGATTGGACCGCAGGGCAGCGATTCAGAACCGTCAATTGGGCGACTTGCACTTTTGTATGAAGCCACTGTTGGGTTGATGTAGACGTAGCAAACACCCGCGACATTGTAAGCTGGTGCTGTTGTCAAAGACGCCACGACGTTGTAAGTTGGCGTGGATGGCGAGAGAAGGCCACGGCGTTGTAAGCCGAAGCGGTGGCGAGAGACGGTCACGGCGTTGTAAGCCGGCGCAGCAGCGATAGACGGCCATGGCATTGTAAACCGGTGGTGATGTTGTGAAAGACGCCACGGCGTTGTAAGCCGGCACGGTGGCGAGAGACGCCCACGGCATTGTAAACTGCTATCTTGATGTAGACCCGACTGTCTGAATGACGGCCTGTATGCATCCGTCCGGTAGCTTGTCATTGCGCAGATGTGGACGCGGCCTCCGATGAAGGCGCGTGAGGACCGCACCGTATTCTGGCCATGAGCTAATCGACCTGCATACATGTATCTCGAAGGTAAAACCTCTCAATGACATTTAATTATACTAAATAATAGTTAGAAAAATATCACCTGATTCTTTCTGTCAGAAGAAATACGAACACCGGTGCTGAGCTTTAGAGGAAAACAATAGAAAGGTGTCCGTAGTTTAACGCACGTCGGGGCGGTCGATGATGTCATGGGCTCTTAGTCTTCTCTGCGGCAGAGCACGGCCACGCTCACCACGGTCGTCATCACGCATGTGCCCATCCCACCGAAGACTATCCCCATAGACGATCATCATCACACACGTACATAGTTTTTTAGCCGGTTCCCAACTCCCCTTGTTTCCCGCAGCCCAGTATCCAGAGAGCAGGGTGGCGGATCGGCGGTGGTGGCTTAGCGGTGCCGGCCCACGGCAGAGGGAGCACGCGTCGGCGGGTCTGCAGTGCTGCCTGCGGCAGAGGGGGCTCGCGACGGCGCCGGCCCGCGGCAGATGCGTAGCTCCCGGCAGCGGCTCATCTAGTGCGGCATGGAAACATGGGGGAACGAGCATGCGCGCACATGGGCGAGGTGCGGTGGGAGGCGTTGTGAGGCTGTGGCAAAGAATCTGCTCACGTGCGCTACACCGATGTGGGAGCTCGCGGTGGCGGTTCGAATCGGACGCGCGGCCGAGGGAGCACGGTGTGGGCAGCTCGGGTGTGCCGGCCAGAACAGGATGGAGGCAGCAGCGAGACGAGGCGGGACGAGGCGGGGAGGAGTTGAGGCACAGTGGCCCATGGGAGCGCGGCAATCAGCGGGGCAAAGACGCGGGCAAACGGAGGCGAAGCGAGGCAGCAGCCGAGTCCGTGGTCAACCCGTCTTTGGGTCGTGACCCCTTTTCTCTTTTTACTGACATGTTCATGACCCGGATTCGGCTAGCTTTCTTTCCTCAATACCGAATTAGCCTAGTGGTGGTAGTACTTGTGCCAGATGAACTTGGCTTCGGCCTTCACGCGAAGAAATTAGCACCAGCAATGATGAGTTAATGCCTCAGGGTTTGTAGCGTGTCTAATAGACTAAAATGCAAAGACAACTTTGCCGCGGAAGAAATTAATGGTCTCGACAACATGAAGATTCGACGGACTTGCTGCTGAAATCGACCCGTTTAGATGGATCGCCCGGTCGTTGTGGCAACCTACACAAACGCGTCCTTAACTTTTTCCTCTCAATCCAATCTCATATATGTTGCTTTGATTATTCGCCGATGATGTAGGTCCTTTCACATCGGATCTTCTTCATCCAGAAAATCATGACTTTCTCGATCCCTGGAAGAGGTCCCTCCAAGAATACAACACCACCGTGTGCAAGCCCCACGGTGGGTGCCAACTGTCGTGGATTTGTCACGGCAGATGTCCGGGTGAACGGACTTAGGTTCGGGGTGAGACGCAACTACGTGGCGGCTTGAAGGGGTTGATCGGAATCGTGAAGACATGGAGTTTTACCCAAGTTCGGCCCCTCCGATGGAGGTAAAAGCCTACGTCCTGCTTGTCTGGTATTGATGATGATGAAGGTCTCTCGGTTACAAGGGTGCTAATCACTACCTCTAATCTCTTGTGCCTCTAATCTCTTGTGTTGTCTAAACTTGTAGACTTGTATCTCTTGAGAACTTGCCCCTCTAGGGGTGCTCTACCTCTCCTTATATAAGTGGAGAGGGTAGGTTTACAAATGGAGTCCTACTAGGAGTAGGATTAGGACTAGTCTCTCACGAATCCTACTCCGGGTCCTATTTCCCTTAAAGGAATCCTTCTCTCTTGTGGGGCTTCTCCTGTGGGCCTTCTCTTGTGAGATGCCTAGCGCCGGCTCACCTGCCAGGTCTTGGGCTTGGTCATCCTGTGACCCGCTTGCCAGGTCATAAATAAGATGTCATGCTGTTGGGGAACGTCGCATGGGAAACAAAAAAATTCCTACGCACACGCAAAACTATCCATGGTGATGAGCATCTACGAGAGGGAGAGTGGATCTACGTACCCTTGTAGATCGCTAAGCGGGAAGCGCTAAGAAACGCGGTTGGTGTAGTCAAACTTCTTCGCGATCCAAATCGCTGAGCGTCCCGCGATCCAATCACGAACCATCCCGCGAACACATCATGATCCGTCCCGCGAACTCATCACAATCCGTCTCATGATCTTGATCATGATCTGTCCCGCGAACTCATCATGATCCGTTCCGTGATCACATCACGAACCGTCTCGCGATCTCGATCACGGTCCTTCCGATCTAGCGCTGAACGGACGGCACCTCCGTGTTCAGCACACGTGCAGCTTGATGACGATCTCCACCGTCTCGATCCAGCGAGAGGAGGTGGAGAGAGAGAGTTCACCGGCAGCGTGACGGCGCTCCGGTGATGGTGGTGGAGCAATTCCGGCAGGGCTTCGCCTAAGCGCTGCAGAAAACCGATCTAGAGGAGAAACTATGCACCGGTGTAACGGTAGCACGTGGCCGGAAATTCTGTCCCAAAACCACCCAATACACTAGTATATATAGGAGGAGAGGAGAGGAGAGGCAGCCAAGGCCTTTGGGTCGGCCGAAATAGGAGGTGGGAAGCAATCCTACTTCACCTCCAATCCTAGTTGGAGTAGGATTGCCTCCTATTGGCTGATTTTCCACTTTTTGCTTTAGGACTTTCTCTCCTGCGCCATGGGCATTTGTGGATGTTTTCCCAGCCCACTAAGGGCTGGTTATTATTCTCCCACAACCCATGGACCTCTTGGGGTCGAAATACCCCTCCCGGAGGCCTCCCGGTACACTACCAGCACTCCCGGTACACTACCGATGAGCCCGAAACCTTTCCGGAAACCAAACTGGGACTTCCTATATATGAATCTTTACCTCCGGACCATTCCGGAGCTCCTCGTGACGTCCGGGATCTCATTTGGGACTCCGAACAAACTTCGGTCACCACCATACATAACTCTACACTACCGAAACGTCACCGAACCTTAAGTGTGCAGACCCTGCGGGTTCGAGAACTATGTAGACATGACCGAGACACCTCTACGGTCAATAACCAATGGCGGGACCTGGATGTCCACATTGGTTCCTACATATTCTACGAAGATCTTTATCGGTCGAACCTCTATGTCAAGGATTCAGTTAATCCCGTATAACGTTCCCTTTGTTCTTCGGTATGTTACTTGCCCGAGATTCGATCGTCGGTATCTCCATACCTAGTTCAACCTCGTTACTGGCAAGTCTCTTTACTCGTTCCGTAATACAAGATCCCGTGACTAACACTTAGACAATTGCTTGCAAGGCTTGTTGTGATGTTGTATTACCGAGTGGGCCCTAAGATACCTCTCCGTCACACGGAGTAACAAATCCCAGTCTCGATCCATGCCAACTCAAAAGACACCATCGGAGATACCTGTAGAGCACCTTTATAGTCACCCAGTTACGTTGCGACGTTTGATACACACAAGGCACTCCTCCGATATCCGTGAGTTGCATGATCTCATGGTCATAGGAACATATACTTGACATGCAGAAAACAGTAGCAATAAACTGACATGATCATATGCTATGTTTGTAGTTTGGGTCTTATCCATCACATCATTCTCCTAATGATGTGATCCCGTTATCAAATGACATCTCATGTCCATGGCTAGGAAACCTTAACCATCCTTTGATCAACGAGCTAGTCCATTAGAGGCATACTAGGGACATGGTTTTGTCTATGTATCCACACATGCATTTAAGTCTCCGATCAATACAATTATAGCATGGATAATAAACGATTATCATGAACAAGGAAATATGATAATAACTAATTTATTATTGCCTCTAGGGCATATTTCCAATAGTCTCGCACTTGCACTAGAGTCAATAATCTAGTTCACATCACCATGTGATTCGCATTGTTATGAATCTAACACCCAATGAGTTCTGGGGCTCGATCATGCTTTGCATGTGAGAGAGGTCTTATAGTCAACGGGTCTGTGATATTCAGATCCGTGTGTACTTTGCAAATCTCTATGTCAAACCATAAACACTGCTACCACACTCCACTTGGTACTATTTCCAAATGGCTGCTCCACTATACGTATCCAGATTGCTACTACGAGTCATCCGGATTAGTGTTAAAGCTTGTATCGACGTAACTCCTTACGACGAACTCTTTATCACCTCCATAATCGAGAAACATCTCCTCAGTCTCTTAGTTACTGAGGATAATCTTGACCGCTGTCCAGTGATCCACTCCTGGTTCACTCTTGTACCCCCTGACGGACTCATGGCAAGGCACACACAGGTGCGGTACACAGCATGGCATAATATAGAGCCTATGGCTAAGGCATAGGGGACGACGTTCGTCCTTTCTCTTTCTTCTGCCGTTCTTGAGCTTTGAGTCTCACTCAACTTTCACACCTTACAAATCAGGCGAGAACTCTTTCTCTGACTGATCCATTTTGAACTCTTTCAAAATCTTGTCAAGGTATGCACTCATTGAAAGTCTCATCGAGCATCTTGATCTATCTCCATATATTTTGATGCTCAACAATTAGGTAGCTTCATCCAGGTCTTCCTTTGAAAATCACTTTCCAAATGACCGTTTTATGCTTTCCAGAAACTCTACATTATTTCTGATCAACAATATGTCATCCACATATACTTATCAGAAATTCTATAGTGCTCCCACTCACTTTATTGCAAATACAAGTTTCTCGTAAACTTTGTATAAACATCAAAACTTTGATCACCTCATCAAAGCGTATATTCCAACTCCGAGATGCTTGCTTCAGTCCATGGAAGGATCACCGAAGCTTGCACACCTTTTAGCATCCTTAGGCCTGACAACCTTCTGGTTGTATCACATACAACCTTTCCTCAAGTAAACCGTTAAGGAAATGATGTTTTGACATCCATCTGCCAGATTTCATAATTGAAAACACAGCAACTGCTAACATAATTCCAACAGACTTTAGCACCACTACGAGTGAGAAAGTCTCATCGTAGTCAACTCCTTGAACTTGTCACAAACATCTTTGCAACAAGTCAAGCTTTACAAATAGTGACATTCACCATCAGTGTCTGTCTTCATTTTAAAGATCCATTTGTACTCAACGACCTGCCGTTCAACGAGCAAGTCTACCAAAGTCTACACTTGGTTTTCATACATGAATCCTATCTCGGATTTCATGGCCTCTAACCATTTGTCGGAATCCGGGCCCATCATCGCTTCTCCATAGCTCGTAGGTTCATCGTTGTCCAACAACATGATCTCCAAGACAGAGTTGTCGTACCACTTAGGAGCAGTACACATCCTTGTCGACCTACGAAGTTCGATAGTAACTTGATCCTAAAGCTTCATGATCATCATCATTAACTTCCTCTTCAACTAACGTAGCTTCACAGAAACATCTTTCTGCGCTGCGCTACTCTCTGGTTGAACAAAGGTTTAACAACCTCATCAAGTTCTATCTTCCTCCCACTCAATTCTTTCGAGAGAAACATTTCCTCGAGAAAGGATCCGTTTAAGCAACAAACACTTTGCACTAGGATCTGAGATTGAAGGTTCACCCAATTGATCTTAGGGTATTCTATGAAGATGCAATTTGTCCGCCTTGGGTTCGACCTCATTAGGTGAAAACATTTTCCACACAAGTGTCACATCCCCAAATATTAAGAAATGACAGCTTAGGTTTCTATCAAACCATAATTCACATGGTGTCATCTCAACGGATTTAGATGGTGCCCTATTTAAAGTTAATGTAGTTGTCTCTAATGCATAACCCCAAAATTATAGTAGTAAAACGACAAGAGACATCATAGCACGCACCATGTCCAATAGAGCATAACTATGATGTTCGGACACACCATCACACTATGGTGTTCCAGGTGGCGTTTAGTTGTGAAACAACTTTCACATTGTCTTAAGTTGTATGCCAAACTCGTGACTCAGATATTCACCTCCACGATCATATCGCAGTCATTTTTATCTTCTTGTCACGATGATCTTTAAACTTCACTCTGAATTTGCTTGAACCTTTCAAACGATTCAGACTTGTGTTTCATTAAGTAAATATACACTATATCTACTCAAATCATCAGTGAAGGTAAGAAAATAACGATATCCACTGCACGCTACAAGACTCACTAGATTGCATACATCAACATGTATCATTTCCAATGAATCACTTGCCCGCTCCATCCAACGGGGTCCTTTAGTAATCTTGCCCAAGAGGCATGGTTCGTATGTCTCAACCGATTCAAAATCGAATGAGTCCAAATATCCATCAGCATGGAGTTTCTACATGCACTTTATACCAATATGACATTTAGCGGCAGTGCCACAAGTATGTGGTACTATCATTATTAACTTTGTATCTTTTGACATCAATGTTATGAACATGTGTAATACTACGATCAAGATTTCAACAAGCCATTCTCACTGGGTGCATGACCATTGAAGGTATTATTCATGTAAACAGAATAACCATTATTCTCTAACTTAAATGAATAACCGTATTGCAATAAACATGATCTAATCATGTTCATGCTCAACGCAAAACACCAAATAACATTTATTTAGGTTCGTCACTAATCCTGAAGGTAGAGAGAGTGTGCGATGTTGATCACATCAACCTTGGAAACACTTCCAACACATATCGTCACCTCACCCTTAGCTAGTTCTCCGTTTATTCCGTAGCTTTTATTCCGAGTTACTAACATTTAGCAACCGAACCGGTATCCAATACCCAGGTGCTACTAAGAGTACTAGCAAGGTACACATTAGTAACTCGTATATCAAATATACTTCTATCTATGTTGCCATCCTTCTTATCTACCAAGTATCTAGGGTTGTTCCGCTTCAGCGACCGCTCACCTCATAACAGAAGCACTTAGTCTCGGGTTTGAGTTCAACTTTGGGTTGCTTCACTGGAGCAGCAACTGACTTGCTATCCATGAAGTTTCCCTCCTTGCTCTTGCCCTTCTCGAAACTAGTGTTTTGATTAACCATCAACACTTGACGCTCCTTCTTGATTTCTACCTTCGCGGTGTCAAACATCGCGAACAGCTCAGGGATCAACATTTCTTTCCCTGGCATTTTATAGTTCATCACCAAGTTCTAGTAGCTCAGTGACAGTGACTTGGAGAACTACATCAATCACTATCTTATCTGGAAGATCAACTCCCACTCGATTCAAGCGATTGTAGTACCCAGACAGTCTGAGCACATGCTCAACGATTGAGCTATTCTCTTTCATCTTGCAGGCAAAGAATCTCGTTGGAGATCCTATATCTCGCAACTCGGGCACGAGCCTGAGATCACAATCTCAGCTCTTAGAACATCTCATATGTTCCGTGACGTTCAAAATGTTTCGGAGCCTCAATTCTAAGCCCTAATGCATGATGCACTAAACTATCAAGTAGTCATCGAAACGTGCCTGTCAGATGTTCACAACATCTACAGACGACGCTAGATGGGGTGGCGCACCGAGCGGTGCATTAAGGACATAAGCCTTCTGTGCAGCAATGAGGACAATCCTCAGATCATAGACCCAGTCCGCAATTTTGCTACCAACATCTTTCAATTCTATTTCTCTAGGAACATATAAAAATACAAGGGAGCTACAGCGCGAGCTAGTAATCTACAACATAATTTGCAAAGACACTTTGACTATGTTCATGATAATGAGTTCAATTAATCATATTACTTAAGAACTCCCACTCAAATTGACATCCCTCGGGTCATTCGAGTGATACATGATCCAAATTCACCAACTCAAGTCCGATCATCACGTGAGTTAAGGTGGCTTCAATGGTGAACATCATTATGTTGATCATATCCACTATATGACTCATGCTCGACCTTTCGGTCTCTTGTGTTCCGAGGCCATGTCTGTACATGCTAGGCTCGTCAAGTTTAACCCGAGTGTTCTACGCGTGCAAATCTGGCTTGCACCCGTTGTATGTGAACGTAGAATCTATCACACCCGATCATCACGTGGTGTCTCGACACGACGAACTTTCGCAACGGTGCACACTTGGGGAGAACACATTTTTTCTTGAAATTTAAGTGAGGGATCACCTTATAATGCTACCGTCGTACTAAGCAAAACAAGGTGCATAAAAGGATTAACATCTCATGCAATTCATAAGTGACATTATATGACCATGAACTTGTGTTTAAGATCTCCATCTTCAAAACATCGGCATGATCTCCATCGTCACCGGCACGACACCATGATCTTCATCATCTTGATCTCCATCAATGTGTTGCCATTGGGGTTGTGGCGCCAGCCCTGCTTCTACTTCTATTGCTACCGCTTAGCGATAAAGTAAAGCATTACATAGCGCTTAATGATTGACACGCAGGTCATACAATAATTAAAGACAACCCTATGGCTCCTGCCGGTTGCCGTACTCAACGACATGCAAGTCGTGAAATTCTATACATCACATGATCATCTCATACATCACATATATCTCGTCATGTAATTGGCCATATCACATCACAACATACCCTGCAAAAACAAGTTAGACATCCTCTAATTGTTGTTGCATGTTTTACGTGGCTGCTACGGGTATCTAGCAAGAACGATTCTCACCTATGCATAAACCACAACGGTGATACATAGATTGCTTTTCAACCTTCTCAAGGACCGCCTTTGTCGGATCCGATCCAACTAAAGTGAGAGAAACTATCACCTGCAAGCCATCTAAGCAACAAGTTGCGTCGAGGGAACCGGTCTCTCGTAAGCGTACGAGTAATGTTGGTCCGGGCCGCTTCATCTCACAATCCCGCTGAACCAAAATCCGACCAAGGGAGGAAGCAATCTAAGCATCAACTCCCACAAACCTTTTGTGTTCTACTCGAGATCTCATCGAACCATCAACCTAGCTCATGATGCCACTTTTGGGGAACGTCGCATGGGAAACAAAATTTTTCCTACGCACACGCAAAACTATCCATGGTGATGAGCATCTACGAGAGGGAGAGTGGATCTACGTACCCTTGTAGATCGCTAAGCGGGAAGCGTTAAGAAACACGGTTGGTGTAGTCAAACTTCTTCGCGATCCAAATCGCCGAGCGTGTCGCGATCCAATCACGAACCGTCCCGCGAACACATCATGATCCGTCCCGCGAACTCATCACGATCCGTCTCACGATCTTGATCACGATCTGTCCCGCGAACTCATCATGATCCGTTCCGTGATCACATCACGAACCATCTCGCGATCTCGATCACGGTCCTTCCGATCTAGCGCCGAACGGACGGTACCTCCGCGTTCAGCACACGTGTAGCTTGATGACAATCTCCACCGTCTCGATCCAGCGAGAGGAGGTGGAGAGAGAGAGAGAGTTCACCGGCAGCGTGACGGCGCTCCGGTGATGGTGGTGGAGCAATTCCGGCAGGGCTTCGCCTAAGCGCTGCAGAAAACCGATCTAGAGGAGAAACTATGCACCGGTGTAACGGGTAGCACGTGGCCGGAAATTCTGTCCAAAAACCACCCAATACACTAGTATATATAGGAGGAGAGGAGAGGAGAGGCAGCCAAGGCCTTTGGGTCGGCCGAATTAGGAGGTGGGAAGCAATCCTACATCACCTCCAATCCTAGTTGGAGTAGGATTGCCTCCTATTGGCTGATTTTCCACTTTTTGCTTTAGGACTTTCTCTCCTGCGCCATGGGCCTTTGTGGCTGTTTTCCCAGCCCACTAAGGGCTGGTTATTATTCTCCCACAGCCCATGGACCTCTTGGGGTCGAAATACCCCTCCCGGTACACTACCGGCACTCCCGGTACACTACCGATGAGCCCGAAACCTTTCCGAAAACCAAACTGGGACTTCCTATATATGAATCTTTACCTTCGGACCATTCCGGAGCTCCTCGTGATGTCCGGGATCTCATTCAGGACTCCGAACAAACTTCGGTCACCACCATACATAACTCTACACTACCGAAACGTCACCGAACCTTAAGTGTGCAGACCCTGCGGGTTCGAGAACTATGTAGACATGACCGAGACACCTCTATGGTCAATAACCAATGGCGGGACCTGGACGTCCACATTGGGTCCTACATATTCTACGAAGATCTTTATCGGTCGAACCTCTATGTCAAGGATTCAGTTAATCCCGTATAACGTTCCCTTTGTTCTTCGGTATGTTACTTGCCCGAGATTCGATCGTCGGTATCTCCATACCTAGTTCAACCTCGTTACTGGCAAGTCTCTTTACTCGTTTCGTAATACAAGATCCCTTGACTAACACTTAGCCACATTGCTTGCAAGGGTTGTTGTGATGTTGTATTACCGAGTGGGCCCTAAGATACCTCTCCGTCACACGGAGTAACAAATCCCAGTCTCGATCCATGCCAACTCAACAGACACCATCGGAGATACCTGTAGAGCACCTTTATAGTCACCCAGTTACGTTGCGACGTTTGATACACACAAGGCACTCCTCCGATATCCGTGAGTTGCAAGATCTCATGGTCATAGGAACATATACTTGACATGCAGAAAACAGTAGCAATAAACTGACACGATCATATGCTATGTTTGTAGTTTGGGTCTTATCCATCACATCATTCTCCTAATGATGTGATCCCGTTATCAAATGACATCTCATGTCCATGGCTAGGAAACCTTAACCATCCTTTGATCAACGAGCTAGTCAATTAGAGGCATACTAGGGACATGGTTGTGTCTATGTATCCACACATGCATTTAAGTCTCCGATCAATACAATTATAGCATGGATAATAAACGATTATCATGAACAAGGAAATATGATAATAACTAATTTATTATTGCCTCTAGGGCATATTTCTAACAGTTTTTAACGGGTCTCCCGTGAGTCGCCAGGCCAGGTCATACCATGGGGTATATCCCCGTCAGGTGCCAATAGTAGTATGAGCATGGTGGGCACGACAACCCTGATGGCGACACAATGATGGAGATCATGGTGTTATGCTGGTGACGATGAAGATCATGCCGGTGCTTTCTAGATGGAGATCAAAAGCACAAGTTCATGGCCATATCATGTCACTTATGATTTGCATGTGATGTTAATCCTTTTATGCACCTTGTTTTGCTTATGACGCCGGTAGCATTATAAGGTGATCCCTCACTTAAATTTCGAGATAAATTGTGTTCTCCCCAAGTGTGCACCGTTGTGAAAGTTCGTCGTGTCGACACACCACATGATGATCGGGTGTGATAGACTCTACGTTCACATACAACGGGTGCAAGCCAGTGTTGCACATGCGGAACACTCGGGCTAAACTTGACGTGCCTAGTATGTACAGACATGGCCTCGGAACACAAGAGACCGGAAGGTCGAACATGAGTCATATAGTAGATATGATCAACATGATGATGTTCACCATTGAAACCACATCAACTCACGTGATGATCGGACTTGAGTTGGTGAATTTGGATCATGTATCACTCAGATGACCTGAGAGATGTCAATTTGAGTGGGATATTTAGTAATTTGATTAACTAAACTCATTATCTTGAACAATAGTCTTAGTAACCATTGCTTATTTATGTTGTAGATCAAAATCTTTCTGGAGGTTTTATTCCGTTGAGTAGCACCCCTGAATTTTAATGGGTTCCTAGAGAAAGCTAAGTTGAAAGATGATGGAAGTAACTTTGTGGACTAGGCCCGTAATCTGAGGATTATCCTCACGGCTTCCCAGAAAGCTTATGTCCTTGATGCACCGCTTGGTGACCCTCCCGCTCCCATGTCATCCAAAGATGTTAAGAATGCTTGGGAGGCATGATACGTCTCCAACGTATCTATAATTTTCGATTGTTCCATGCTATTATATTATCTGTTTCGGATGTTTTATATGCATTAATATGCTATTTTATATTGTTTTTGGGACTAACCTATTAATTTAGAGCCCAGTGCGAGTTTCTGTTTTTTTCCTTGTTTTTGAGTTTCGTAGATAAGGAATATTAAACGGAGTCCAAACGGAATAAAACCTCCGAAAAGATTTTTTTTGGAAAATATGGAAGCCACGAGACTTGAGAACCAAGGTAGAAAAGTTTCCACGGGGCCACAAGCCTGCTTGTCGCGGCTAGGGGGGTACCCCGCGCCGGGCAGGCTTGTGGGCCCATGGCAGCTCCTCGAACCCTAATCTTCGTCCTATAAATACCCAAATATTCCATCATTATCAGAACGAGCCACGAAAACACTTTTACGCCGCCAGAAGCCTCCGTTCCCGAGAGATCCAATCTTGGAGCCTTTTCTGGTAATCTGCAGGAGGGGGATTCGATCACGGGGGGCATCTAGATCAACTCCATTGCCCCTCTGATGATACGTGAGTAGTTCACCACAGACCTACGGGTCCATAGCTAGTATCTAGATGGCTTCTTCTCTCTCTTTGGTTCTCAATACCATGTTCTTCATGATCTTCATGGAGATCTATCCGATGTAATACTCTTTTGCGGTGTGTTGTCGAGATCCGATGAATTGTGGGTTTATGTTCAGATTATCCATGAATATTATTTGATTATTTACTGAATTCTTATATGCATGATTTCATATCTTTGCAAGTCTCTTCAAATTATTGGTTTGGTTTGGCCAACTAGATTGGTAATCCTTGCAATAGGAGAAGTGCTTAGTTTTGGGTTCAATCTAGTGGTGTCCTCACCCAGGGACATAGTAGGGGTAGCGAGGCACGTATTGTATTGTTTCCATCAAGGGTAAAAAGATGGGGTTTTCATCATATTGCTTGAGTTTATCCCTCTAGATCATATCATCTTACCTAATGTGTTACTCTGTTCTTCATGAACTTAATACTCTAGATGCAGGCAGGAGTCGGTCGATATGTGGAGTAATAGTAGTAGATTTAGAATCGTTTCGGTCTACTTTTCACAGACATGATGCCTATATGCATAATCATTGCCTTGGATATCTTCATAATTATTCGTTTTTCTATCAACTGCTCGACAGTAATTTGTGCACCCACCGTAATACTTGCCACCATGAGAGAAGCCATCTAGTGAAACCTATGGCCCCCGGGTCTATTTTCCATATTATATTTTTCAGATCTATAACCAAAAACACCAAAAATACTTGCTGCCTTTTTTATTTTTATTTTTATTTTCCGTTCAAGCATCCTATTATATCTATCTCTACTAGATCTCATCCTTGCAAGTAACCATGAAGGGATTGACAACCCCTTTATAGCGTTGGGTGCAAGAGTTTGATTCCTTGTGCAGGTATATCTATTGGTGGCTCGCTTGTGTTTCCTACTGGATTGATACCTTGGTTCTCAAAACTGAGGGAAATACGCATCTACTTTGCTGCATCAAACCGTTCCTCTTCATGGGAAACCAACGCATGCTCGAGAAGTAGCAAGAAGGATTTCTGGCGCTGTTGTCGGGGAGATACATAGGAAGTCAAGAATACGAAGTACCCATGACAAAATCATATCTTGCATTTACATTATTTTCCATTTGCCTCTCGTTTTCCTCTCCCCCACTTCTAAAACAATTTTCAAAAAGATTTGCCTTTCGCCCTTCTTCGTTCGTCTCCCCGTTTGCTTTTTGCTTGCTTGAGTGCTTGAGTGCTTGCTTTGTCATGATGACTGAAGAGAATATGAAGTTGTGTGATTTTTCCAATACTAATAATAATGATTTTATTAGTACTCCGATTTCTCCCGCCACAGTGCGGAATCTTATGAAATTAATGCTGCTTTGCTCAATCTTGTTATGAAAGAACAATTTTTCGGCCTTGCTAATGATGATTCCGCATCCCATCTAAATACTTTCGTTGAATTGTGTGACATGCAAAAGAAGAAATATGTGGATAATGATATTGTTAAATTGAAGCTATTTCCGTTCTCACTACGAGATCGTGCTAAAACTTGGTTTCATCTTTGCCTACAAATAGTATTCATTCATGGAATAAGTGTAAAGATGTTTTTATTTCCAAGTACTTTCCGCCCGCTAAGATCATCTCCCTTAGGAATGATATAATGAATTTTAAGTAACTTGATCACGAACATGTTGCACAATCTTGGAAGAGGATGAAACTTATGATTAGGAATTGCCCCACACATGGCTTGAGTTTATGGATGATTATACAAATTTTCTATGTTGGATTGAATTTTGCTTATAAGAATCTCTTAGATTCTGCCATGGGTGGAACTTTTATGGAAATCACATTAGGAGAAGCTACTAAACTCCTAGGTAATATTATGGCAAATTACTCTCAATGGCACACCGAAAGATCTCCTATTAGTAAAAAAGTGCATGCTATTGAAGAAATTAATACTCTGAGTGAAAAGATGGATGAATTGATGAAATTGTTTGCTAGTAAGAGTGATCCTATTGATCCTAATGATATGCCTTTGTCTTCTTCGATTGGAAATAATAATGAATCTATGGATGTGAATTTTGTTGGTAGGAACAATTTTGGTAAATAACGCTTATAGAGGTAATTTCAATGCTAGACCGTTTCCTAGTAATTCCTCTAATAATTATGGTAATTCCTACAGAAATTCTTATGGAAATTATAATAAGATACCCTCTGATCTTGAGAGTAATATTAAATAATTAATTAGTACACAAAAAGGTTTCAATGCTATGATTGAAGAAAAATTTCTCAATATTGATGATTTGGCTAGGAACGTTGATAAAATTTGTCTTGAGATTGATTCTTTAAAAGTTAGATCTATTCCTCCCAAGCATGATATTAATGAGTCTTTAAAATCTATGATAATTTCTATTGATGAGTTTAAGGAAAGAACCGCTAGAGTTCGTGCTAAGCGTGAATGGCTTGAAAAAGTATGTTCTCGTGATAATATTGATGAAGATCTTAAAGTGATTAATGTGAATCCTATTGAATCTTTGTTTTCCAATGTTAATCTTGATAATGATGGGACTGGATATGAGTCAACTTTAGTTAAAAGGCATCCCAATGATTCAGAGTTTTTAGATCTTGATGCTAAAATTGATAAAAGTGGGATTGAAGAGGTCAAAACTTTAAATAGCAATGAACCCACTCCTTTGGATTTAAAAGACTTTAATCATGGTATCTGCTCTCTGATTGATTGTATTTCCTTATTGCAATCCATGTTGAATTCCCCTCATGCTTATAATCAAAACAAGGCTTTTACTAAACATATTGTTGATGCTATGATGAAGGCTTTTGAAGAAAAACTTGTGTTCGAAGTTTCTATACCTAGAAAGCTTTATGATTAGTGGGAACCTAATATTAAGATTAATATTAAAGATTATGAGTGCCATGCTTTGTGTGATTTGGGTGCTAGCGTTTCCACTATTCCAAAATCTTTATGTGATGTGTTAGGTTTCCGTGAATTTGATGATTGCTCCTTAAATTTGCATCTTGTGGATTCCACTATAAAGAAACCTATGGGAAGAATTAATGATGTTCTTATTTTTGCAAATAGGAATTATGTGCCCGTATATTTCATTGTTCTTGATATAGATTGCAATCCTACATGCTCTATTGCAATCCTACATGTGCTATTATTCTTGGTAGACCTTTCCTTAGAACGATTTGTGCAATTATTGATATGAAGGAAGGGAATATTAGATTCCAATTCCCTTTAAGGAACGGTATGGAACACTTTCCTAGAAATAAAATAAAATTACCTTATGAATCTATCATGAGAGCTACTTATGGATTGCATACCAAAGATGACAATACCTAGATCTATTGTGTTTTGCCTAGCTAGGGGCGTTAAACAATAGCGCTTGTTGGGAGGCAACCCAATTTTATTTTGCTTTCAGTTTTTTGCTTCTATTTTGGTGTGTTTGTCACATTATTAGTTCTGTAGTAATTGTGTTTTTGTGTTTAAAATAGTGTTTGAGCCAAGTAAAACCTTTGGGGTGATCTATGGTAGTTGTTGATTTGATCTTGCTGGAAAATAGAAACTTTTGCGCTCAGTCCAGAATTTTTCTGAATTTTCCAGAGCGTCAAATTGATCTGAAATTTTTACACAGGATTGATATACAAATTGCCCTGGTTTTCATCATTTTTCAGAATTGTTAAAGTTCCAGAAGTATTCGAAGTTTACAGATTGCTACAGACTGTTCTGTTTTTGACATATTCTGTTTTCTTTGTGTTGTTTGCTTATTTTGATGTATCTATGGGTCGTATCGGGGGGTATGAGTCATGGAGACGTTAGAATACAGTAGGTATTACCCAAATATAAATAAAGAATGAGTTCACAACAGTACCTAAAGTGGTAATTTATTTTTCTTATACTAACGGATCTCATGAGTTTTCTGTTGAGTTTTGTGTTGTGAAGTTTTCAAGTTTTGGGTGAAGATTTGATGGGCTATGGAATAAAGAGTGGCAAGAGCCTAAGATTGGGGAGGCCCATGGCACTCCAAGTCATATTCAAGTATACCAAAGAGCATAAGCTTGGGGATGCCATGGAAGGCATCCCCTCTTTCGTCTTCAATCCATCGGTAAATTTACTTGAGGCTATATTTTTATTCACCACATGACATGTGTTTTGCTTGGAGCGTCTTGTATGAGATGAGTCTTTGCTTGTTAGTTTTCCACAATCATATTTTCTGCCCATGTCTTTAGAGAGAGACACGCTGAATCATGAATTTGTTAGAATACTCTATATGCTTCACTTATATCTTTTGAGCTAGGCAATGTTGCACTAGTGCTTCACTTATATCTTTTTAGAGCATGGTGGTGTTATATTTTATAGAAATTATTGAACTCTCGTTCCTCACTTATAGTATTATTTTGAGAGTTTCTTAAAAAATCATGGTAATTTGTTTAGGTTATGAATTTAGTTCTAATATAATGGCATCCAAGAGGGATATAATAAAAACTTTCATATTATGTGCATTAACAACTATGAGAAGTTGGATTCCTTGCATATAGTTTTGAGATAATAGGGATGGTAATATGAGAGTCATTCTAGTGATTAGTTTTGAAATGAAGAGATACGTGTGTTAAAGCTTGTGATTCCCGTAGCATGCACGTATGGTGAACCGCTATGTAACGAAGTCGGAGCATGACTTGTCTAATGATTGTAGGCCTTTGTGTGAGGGTCGGGAGCAGGCGATGGTTAAATCCTACCAACCTATCCCCTCGGAGCATGCTTCTAATGCTTTGTTTGATGACTAATAGACTTTTGCAATAATTATGTGAGTTCTTTATGACTAATGAGAGTCCATCGATTATACGCGCTCTCACCCTTCCATCTTTGCTAACCTCTCTAGTACCGCGCAACTTTCGCCGGTACATCAAACCCTCCTTCCTAAAAACAGCCACCATATATTCCTCAAAATATCCACCATACCTACCTATTATGGCATTTCCATAGCCATTCCGAGATATATTGCCATGCAACTTCCACCATGTAGTTTTTCTATGACTTGCATCATCACTTCATATTGCATATAGAGTTTTATCTTGTCATAGGAATCGAGTTGTAATTTGTTTTTCTTTGAGTTATAAGTAAATAAAAGTGTGATGATTTTTCATTAATTGAGCATTGTCCCATTAGAGAAAAGGATGATGGAAGCTATGACTCCCTCACAAGTTGGGCGAGTATCCGGACTTTACAAAAATAAAAGAGGCCAGCGAAGCCCAAACAAAAAATAAGAGACCAAAGAAGCCCACCAAAATTTAAAAAATGAGAGAAAGAGAGAAGGGACAATTTCTACTATCTTTTTCCACACTTGTGCTTCAAAGTAGCACCATGATCTTCATGATAGAGAGTCTCCTATTTTGTCACTTTCATATAACTAGTGGATATTCATTTTGCACGACCACTTAGTTTTCTTTTTGAGATTTCATACACTTATAGCTCTAAGTGCATTTGTTGCATGGCAATCCCTACTCACTCACATTGATATCTATTGATGGGCATCTCCATAGCCCGTTGATACGCCTAGTTGATGTGAGACTATCTTCTCCTTTTCCCTTGCACCCCCACCATATTCTATTCCACCTATAATGCTATATCCATGGCTCACGCTCATGTGTTGCGTGAGAGTTGAAAAGGTTTGAGAACACCAAAAGTGTGAAACAATTTCTTGACTTGTTCATCGTGGTTGTGCATGATTTAGATACTTTGTGTGGGGAAGATGGAGCATAGCCAGACCATACGATTTTGTAGGGATAACTTTCTGAGGCCATGTTATTTCGAAAGGACACGACTACCTTGTTGGTGTGCTCGAAGTATTACTGTTTTTATGTCCATATTAGACTATTGTTTTGAATCTAACGGATCTGAATATTCATGCCACAATAAATAATATTGCATGGATAAATATGTTGGGTAGCATTCCACATCAAAAATTCTGTTTTTATCATTTACCTACTCAAGGACGAGCAGGAATTAGGCTTGGGGATGCTGATATGTCTCCAACGTATCTATAACTTTTTATTGTTCCATGCTATTATATTATCTGTTTTGGATCTTTTATATGCATTAATATGCTATTTTATATTGTTTTTGGGACTAACCTATTAATCTAGAGCCTAGTGCCAATTTCTGTTTTTTCCTTGTTTTTGAGTTTCGTAGATAAGGAATATTAAACGGAGTCCAAACGGAATAAAACTCCGGAAAGATTTTTCTAGAAAATATGGAAGCCACAATACTTGAGAACCAAGGCAGAAGAGCTACCACGGGGCCACAAGCCTGCTTGCCACGACCAGGGGGTACCCCATGCCGGGTAGGCTTGTGGGCCCCTGGCACCTCCTCTAACCCTAATCTTTGTCCTATAAATACCCAAATATTCCATCATTATCAGAACAAGCCACGAAAAAACTTATCTGCCGCCAGAAGCCTCCGTTCCCGAGAGATCCAATCTTGGAGCCTTTTCCGGTAATCTGCCGAAGGGGGATTCGATCATGAAGGGCATCTACATCAACTCCATTGCCCCTTCGATAATGCGTGAGTAGTTCCCCATAGACCTATGGGTCCATATCTAGTAGCTAGATGGCTTCTTCTCTCTCTTTGCTTCTCAATACCATGTTCTTCATGATCTTCATGGAGATCTATCCGATGTAATACTCTTTTGCGGTGTGTTTGTCGAGATCCGATGAATTGTGGGTTTATGTTCAGATTATCCATGAATATTATTTGAGTCTTTCCTGAATTATTATATGCATGATTTCATATATTTCCAAGTCTCTTCAAATTATTGGTTTGGTTTGGCCAACTAGATTGGTAATCCTTGCAATAGGAGAAGTGCTTAGTTTTGGGTTCAATCTAGTGGTGTCCTCACCCAGGGACATAGTAGGGGTAGCGAGGCACGTATTGTATTGTTTCCATCAAGGGTAAAAAGATGGGGTTTTCATCATATTGCTTGAGTTTATCCCTCTAGATCATATCATCTTACCTAATGTGTTACTCTGTTCTTCATGAACTTAATACTCTAGATGCAGGCAGGAGTCGGTCGATATGTGGAGTAATAGTAGTAGATTTAGAATCGTTTCGGTCTACTTGTCACACACGTGATGCATATATGCATAATCATTGCCTTGGATATCTTCATAATTATTCGCTTTTGTATCAATTGCTCGATAGTAATTTGTTCACCCACTGTAATACTTGCCATCATGAGAGAAGCCATCTAGTGAAACCTATGGCCCCCGGGACTATTTTCCATATTATATTTTCAGATCTAAAACCAAAAATACTTGTTGCCTTGTTTTTACTTTTAGTTTTACTTTCCATTCAAGCATCCTATTATATCTATCTCTATAGATCTCATCCTTGCAAATAACCATGAAGGGATTGACAACCGGCCCCTTTATAGCGTTGGGTGCAAGAGTTTGATTCCTTGTGCAGGTATATCTATTGGTGGCTTGCTTGTGTCTCCTACTGGATCTATACCTTGGTTCTCAAAAACTTAGGGAAATACTTATCTACTTTGCTGTATCAAACTGTTCCTCTTCATGGGAAACCAATGCATGCTCGAGAAGTAGCAAGGCATGTTCTGGAGATTACTCAATAGTTCAATGTGCAATGTTGTATGGCTTATAACTGGGACTTCAAAGACGTTTCGAATGTCATGGAGCATATGAGATGTTCCAAGAGTTGGAGTTTATCTTTAAGAAGAATGCCCAAGTTGAGAGGTATGAGACCTCCGATAAGTTATTTGCTTGCAAGATGGAGGAGAATGGGTCTATCAGTGAACATATACTCAGAATGTCTAGGTATTCGACCCGTCTGGCGGAGTTACGGATGCCCCTTCCGCTGGAGGCGATCACTGACAGAGTTCTTCAATCATTGCCACCTAGCTACAAGAGCTTCGTGATGAACTATAACATGCATGGGATGAACAAGTCAGTCATCGTGCTGTTTGCGATGCTGAAAGTCGCTGAGTCAGAAATCCAGAAAGAACATCAAGTGTTGATGGTCAATAAAACCACTAGTTTCAAGAAGACTGGCAAGGGCAAGAAGAGTAACTCCAAGAAGGGTGACAAAGCAGTTGCTCCTCCCGTGAAGAAACCCAAGGTTGGACCCAAGCCAGAAACTGAGTGCTTTCATTGCAAGGGAACTGGTCACTGGAAGCAGAACTGCCCCAAGTATCTGGCTGACAAGAAAGTGGCCAACAACAAACAAGGTATATATGATATACATGTTATTGATGTGTACCTTACTAGCTCTCGTTGTAGTGCCTGGGTATTTGATACCGGTTCG
Source organism: Hordeum marinum (assembly GCA_022496015.1). NCBI lineage: Eukaryota > Viridiplantae > Streptophyta > Magnoliopsida > Poales > Poaceae > Hordeum > Hordeum marinum. Next base: position 2,238,992 of record CM039677.1, on the reverse strand, counting down.
GTTGCTCACATTTGCAACTCAAAGCAAGACCTACGGAATAGACGGAGGCTGGCTAAGGATGAAGTGACGATGCGCGTGGGAAATGGTTTCAAGGTTGATGTGATCACCGTCGGCAGGCTCTCTCTTCGATTACCATCGGGATTAGTGATGAACATGAATAATTGTTATTTAGTGCCTACGTAAGCATGAACATTATATCTGGATCTTGTTTATTGTGAGACGGTTACTCATTTAAATCAGAGAATAATGGTTGCTCTATTTATACGAGTAATATCTTTTATGGTCATGAACCCAATGTAAGGGGTTTATTCATGTTGAATCTTGATAGTGATGATACACATGTTCATAACATTGATGCCAAAAGATGTAGAGTTGATAATGATAGTACCACTTTCTTTTGGCACTGTCGTTTGGGTCATATTGGTGTAAAACACATGAGAAAGCTCCATGCTGGTGGACTTTTGGAGTCACTTGATTTTGAATCACTTGACACATGTGAACCATGCCTCATGGGAAAGATGACTAAAACGCTGTTCTCTGGAACAATGGAATGCGCGAGTGATTTTTTGGAAATCATACATACTGATGTGTGCGGTCCGATGAACATTGAGGTGCGTGGTGGATGTCATTATTTTCTCACCTTCACTGATGACTTAAGTAGATATGGGTATATTTACTTAATGAAACACAACTCTGAAACGTTTGAAAAGTTCAAGCAATTTCAGAGTGAAGTTGAGAATCATCGTAACAAGAAGATTAAATTCCTGCGATCTGATCGAGGAGGTGAATATCTGAGTTATGAGTTTGACAGTCACTTAAGATAGTGTGGAATTGTTTCACAATTGACACCGCCTGGAACACCACAGCGTAATGATGTGTCCGAACGTCGTAATCAAACCTTATTAGAGATGGTGCGTTCTATGATGTCTCTTGCCGATTTGCCACTACCGTTTTGAGGTTATGCATTAGAGACAACTGCATTCACTTTAAATAGGGCACCATCGAAATCCGTTGAGACGACGCCATATGAACTGTGGTTTGGCAAGAAGCCAAAATATGCATTTCTTAAAGTTTGGGGATGTGATGCTTATGTCAAAAAGCTTCAGCCTAACAAGCTGGAACCCAAAGCGGAGAAATGCGTCTTCATAGGATACCCAAAAGAGACAGTTGGGTATACCTTCTATCTCAGATCCGAAGGCTAACTGTTTGTCGCTAAGAACAGAACATTTCTTAGAGTTTCTCTCGAAAGAATTGAGTGGGAGGACAATAGAACTTGATGAGGTTATTGAACCTTTACTTCAACCAGAGAGTAGCGCAGTGCAGAAAGATGTTTCTGTGGAGCCAACGACGATTGAAGAGGAAGTTAATGATGATGATCATGAAAATTCGGATCAAGTTACTATTGAACCTCGTAGATCGACAAGGGCGCGTACTGCTCCTGAGTGGTACAGCAACCCTGTCTTGGAGGTCATGTTGTTAGACAATGATGAACCTATGAGCTATGAAGGAGTGATGATGGGCCCGGATTCCGAGAAATGGTTAGAGGCCATGAAATCCGAGATGGGATCCATGTATGAAAACAAAGTATGGACTTTGGAAGTATTACTTGAAGGGCGAAAGGCCATTCAGAACAAATGGATTTTTAAGAAGAAGACGGACGCGGGCGGTAATGTCACCATCTATAAAGCTTGACTTGTGGCAAAGGGTTTTTCACAAGTTCAAGGAGTTGACTACGATGAGACCTTCTCACCCGTAGCGATGCTTAAGTCTGTCAGAATCATGTTAGCAATAGCTGCATATTTCGACTATGAAACAGTGTTCCTTAACGGTTTCCTTGAGGAAGAGTTGTATATGATACAACCAGAAGGTTTTGTCCATCCAGAGAATGCTGACAAAGTTTGCAAACTCCAGCGATCCATTTATGGACTGGTGCAAGCATCTCAGAGTTGGAATAAGCGCTTTGATGAGGTGATCAAAGCGTTTGGGTTTATACAATTTTATGAAGAAGCTTGTATTTACAAGAAGGTGAGTGGGAGATCTATAGCATTTCTAATATTATATGTGGATGACATATTGCTGAATGAAAACAATATAGAAATGCTGGAAAGTGTGAAGGGATATTTGAACAAGAGTTTTTCAATGAAGGACCTGGGAGAAGCTGCTTTCATATTAGGCATTAAGATCTATAGAGATAGATCGAGACGCTTGATAGCACTTTCACAAAGCACATACCTTGATAAAGTTTTGAAGAAGTTCAAAATGGATCAGTCCAAGAAGGGGTTCTTGCCTGTGTTACAAGGTGTGAAGTTGAGTAAGACTTAATGCCCAGTGACTGCAGAAGATAGAGAGAAGATGAGTGTCATCCCCTATGCTTCAGCCATAGGCTCTATCATGTATGCGATGCTTTGCACAAGACCCGATGTCAGCCTTTCCATGAGTATGGCCGGAAGGTTTCAAAGTGATACTGGAATGGAGCACTGGACGGAGGTCAAGAATATCCTTAAGTACCTGAAAAGGACTAAGGAAATGTTTCTCGTTTAAGGAGGCGATCAAGAGCTCGTCGTAAAGGGTTACGTCGATGCAAGCTTTGACACTGATCCGGATGACTCTAAGTCGCAAACTAGATACATATTTATTCTCAATGGGGGAGCGGTAAGCTGGTGCAGTTCCAAGCAGAGCGTGGTAGCCGATTATACATGCGAAGCGGAGTACATCGTAGCCTCGGAGGGAGCAAAGGAAGATGTCTGGATGAAGGATTTCATGACAGATCTCGGAATAGTGCCCAGTGCACTGAATCAAGTGGATCTGTTCTGTGATGACACTTGTGACATTGCCCTGGCCAAGGAACCAGGGTTTCACAAGAGGACTAGACACATAAAGCGATGCTTCAATTCCATCGCGAGTACATCAAGGAGGAAGACATAAATATTTGCAAAGTGCACACGGATCTGAATGTTGCAAACCCGTTGACTAAACCTCTTCCAAGGGCTAAACATGGTCAACACTAGAACTGTATGGGTGTTCGATTCATTACAATGTAAATCACATAGTGATGTGAGCTAGAGTATTGACTCTAGTGCAAGTGGGAGACTGTTGGAAATATGCCCTACAAGCAATAATAAAATGGTTATTATTATATTTCCTTGTTCATGATAATTGTTTATTATCCATGCTATAATTGTATTGATTGGAAACACATTGCATGTGTGGATATATAGACAACACTTTGTCCCTAGCATGCCTTTAGTAAACTAGCTCGTTGATCAAAGATTGTCAAGGTTTCCTAGCCATTGATATGAGATTTCATTTGATAATGGGATCACATCATTAGGAGAATGATGTGATGGACAAACCCAAACTATAAACGTAGCATATGATCATGTCAGTTTATTGCTACAGTTTTCTGCATGTCAAGTATATATTCCTATGACCATGAGATCATGCAACTCATTGACACTGGAGGAGTGCCTTGTGTGTATCAAACGTCCCAACGTAACTAGGTGACTATAAAGGTGCTCTGCAGGTACCTCTGAGGGTGTCTACTGGGTTGGCATGGATCAACACTGGGATTTGTTACTCCGTGTGACGGAGAGGTATCTCAGGGCCCACTCGGTAATACAACGTCACAATAAGCCTTGCAAGCAATGTGACTAAGTGTTAGCCACGGTATATTGAATTATGGAATGAGTAAAGAGACTTGCCGGTAATGAGATTGAACTAGGTATGGAGATACCAACGATCGAATCTCGGGCAAGTAACATACCGAAGAACAAATTGAGCATCATACGGGATTAACTGAATCCTTGGCATAGAGGTTCGACCGATAAAGATCTTTGTAGAATATGTAGGAATCAATATGGGCATCTAGGTCCCGCTATTGGTTATTGAACGTAGAGGTGTCTTGGTCATGTCTACATAGTTCTCGAACCTGCAGGGTCTGCACACTTAAGGTTCAGTGACGTTTCGGTAGTATAGAGTTATGTATGGTGGTGAACGAAGGTTTTTTGGAGTCCCAGATGAGATCCCGGACGTCACAAGGATCTCTGGAATGGTCCGCATGTAAAGATTGATATATAGGAAGTCCTGTTTTGGTCACCGGAAAAGTTTTGGGCTCATCGATAGTGTACCAGGAGTGCCAGGAGGGTGCTGGGGGACCATCGGGAGGGATATTTTGACCCAAGAGGCTACCTGGGCTGTGGGAGGAGGAATACCAGCCCTTAGTGGGCTGGCCAAAGTCCCATAGAAGGCCCATGCGGCTAGGAAGGAAACCCAAGGTGGAAAAAGAGGCCCAAGTGGGAAAAGGAGGAGTCCTAATCCTACTAGCAGTGGAGGAGGACTCCTCCCTCCCACTTCGGACGAACCAAGGCTGGCCCCTTGGGGGCCAAGTCTCATCCCTCCCCTTCTCCTCTATATACTAGAGGTTTTGAAGGTTTTTGACATAGAAATTTAGCCACGTGTTGCCCTCTCCTCTAGATCGGTTTTCAGCGGTGCTTAGGCAAAGCCTTGCTGGAATAGCTCCACCACCATTACCGTAACGTCGTCGCACTGCCGGAGAACTCGTCTACCTCTCCGCTCCCTCTTGTTGGATCAAGAAGGCAGAGATCGTCATCAAGCTGTACGTGTGCTGAACGCAAAGGTGCCGTCCGTTCGGTGCTAGATCGGGACGGATCGTGATTGGATCACGGGACGCTCGGCGATTTGAATCGCGAAGACGTTCGACTACATCAACCACGTTTCTTAACGCTTCCCGCTTAGCTATCTACAAGGGTATGTAGATCCACTCTCCCTCTCGTAGATGCACATCACCATGGATAGATCTTGCATATGCGTAGGAAAATTTTTGTTTCCCATGCAACGTTCCCCAACACCACCGTATTCTCCTCACGCCCTCACACAAGGCGAGGTGTCGTGATTCTATTAGTGGTGCCCTTGAAGGCGACAATCGGGCCTTTACAAACAAGGTTGGGGCAATCTTCACAACTTAATTGGAGGCTCCCAACGACACCATGAAGCTTCACCACAATGGACTTTGGCTTCGAAGTGACCTCTTCCGTCTAGGGTGCTCAAACACCCAAGAGTAACAAGATCCGCAAGGGATTGATGGGGGGAATCAAATATCTCTTAGTGTAAGTGTAGATCAAGGCCCTCTCCTCCAAACACTAGAGCATCAACAAGATTCGATGGCTAGGGAGGGATAAGGAGCAAGAATAAGCTTAGGAGCAACAATGGAGCTTTTTGTGGGAAGAGGTGAGTCTCAATGGGTAAGAAGACTTACTTATATAGGTGGCGGGAAAGTGGCCGTTTTTCTGCCAAGACACGAGCATAAGCGGTAGTACCGTCCTAGGGGGCGGTACTTCCGCTTATACGCTTACTGGAACAACTCAGCGGTAGTACCACTCTGGAGGGAGCGGTACTTCCGCTCAGAGATCCCAGAAGTCCGGAAGAAAAAGGATGTGAAAGAGGCTCCAAAGTTCCCCTGGGCGGTAGTACCGCTAGGAACTTCTGCTTAAAAATTATAAGCGGTAGTTCGGGGTTGTAGTACCGCTCGAAACTTCCGCTTAAAAAATTTAAGCGGTAGTACCGCTCGGAACTTCTGCTTAAAAAAGTTAAGCGGTAGTACCTTGGAACTTCCGCTTAAAAAAGTAAGAGGTAGTTCGAGCGACCCTACAGAGCGATACTACCGCTTAAGAGACACTTTAGAGCCTTGGGGCAGAAAAAGCTCCGTCGTGTTGGGAAACGGACGAGGGTGCGAAGTGTACGTGATGATTCCTCCCAACCTTTCCGGATGCCGATCCCCTCTTAATAGTACGGATTTTCCTATGACTCAGTTCCACCAACCTAACCTCGAGAGGAAAAGACTCCGTCTTCTGATTTACTTCTTGAGGGGAAGATAACCGTCTTGTGCCACCTGATAATCTCTGAAAGCTTAATGCATACAGTTAATCCGCAAACACACTGTCATCAACCATCAAAACTACTTAGGAAAATTTTTGCTCTTAGAGGAGAGACTAGGGGCTGACAGGGAGCCCTGCATGATAGGCATGGTGGCGAAGAGCGATCCGGTGTGGCTGAAGAAGTTTGACGCACTTCGTGCCTGGGAGAACATGGGACCAACGGCAACAGTGTCGATGGTGAACGACGGCAGTGTCGCAGCAGTGTTAGGTGTGGCTCACCCCGCAAGAAGGGAAGCGAGGGTCATCGGGAGACCTACAAAAGCGAAGGAGCTGGACGCCTGAGCAGAAGACATCGTAGCTGAAAAACTAAGAATTCGACATGACGACTGTTACGGTGGCGATGGAAGATGTGGGAGAAAAATAACCTAATCTGGTACAATATTATACGTAGATGTTTTGGGTGAATAGCACGCCCTTTTAAGGGTGGTGCGAGTTGTATATATATAGGTTGCACATAGGTACAAAGTACAAGTCCTAACCATACACGGTTAGGTATACAGAAGCTACACGTAATATAATTACATAGTCTAGCAATCCGGTTTGGCGTACCCTCCGGTTCCATGGTAGCTTGCCACCTGACCTGTATCTCTCTGGTAATGTTTTTTTCTCTTGAACGTGCAATGATGCATGTCATTCCATTGATAGAAAGACAATAGAACAAGGGTATGCCTCAATGATGCATATCATTCCAATTTCAATACATGAAAGTTATCTGAAATTTCAATTTGGGTCAGTCGATTTTTTGGGCCGCTGATTTCTGCTTCAAGATTCATGCTTCTTGTTCCTTTTCCTATTGTGATGGTTGTTGTGTTTTGGTCCTGAATTTTAAACTAACCATAATTTTGGGCCAGCCATTTTTTAGTGGGCTGAAGGCCACTTCGTGTTGTGTGCTTAGCTTCCTCTTTTTTGTATGCTTTTTTTTGCTTTTCCTTTTTCCCTGTTAGTCGGTTTGATTAATACTTTTGGGAGTTGGGTGAGTGTCAAATGTATATATGCAAGTACTATTAACATGAGAATAAATTATAATAGAGTGTGAAAATTGCACTTCCACATGTTTATTCTTACATATTAAGAAAAGTGTAAAGTCGTGTGCAAGTTTTTAAGTTTCTTTCTTTCTTTATTTTTTTCTTATTACACCAATGCCTCTAATTCATTTTCCTCTTTAGTTTTTAATGTTTTATTATTTTCTACCTTCTTTAAGGATAATATCAGTTCCACTAATTCATTCTTTCTTAGAAAACTACATTTCTTCTTGCCACTAATTCATTCTTTCTTAAAAAACTTGTTCATTTAATTTTTCATTTATTTTAGTTTTACTTTGTTTCTTTTTAAGGGGTAATACCATTGCCACTGATTCATTCCTTCTTAGAAAACTTTTTTGTGTAAATTCTGTACAAATGTTTGCATTATCTGATTAATATTTTTTATTTTCTTTCTTATGAAAGGTTAATACCAGTGGCGCTAATTCATTCTTCCTTAGAAAATTTCTAGTTTTTGTTTCATTTTATTTCTTCTTAAACAGTAACACCAATGTCAGTAATTCATTCCTTCTTGCCACTAATTCATTCTTTCTTAGAAAACTGCATCGTTTAAATTTTCTTTTTATTGATTTTGTTTTAGTTTATGTTTATTTCCTAAGAGTAGTACCAGTGCCACTAATTCAGTACTTCTTCAAAAACCTTGTTTTAGAAAAATTCGTCAAGTATATTATTATTCTTGCATATTATCAAAAAAATACAATTTCTCTTTGAATTTTGTACAATTTCACTATTATATCTGTATTCTTTCATATTATATAAAAACATTTATCGTATAAATTGTGACAAAAATTTGTCATTATTTATTTTAGTTCTTACTTCATTTTTTAATTAAGGGTAATACCAATGTTAGTAAGTCATTCCTTCTTACAAACTTCATTTTCCTAATAGAAATGGAACATATAAGTTTTTATTTCTCCATTAGCATAAAACCAATGGAATTAATTCTTTCTTCATTCGAAAACTTCATTATTTTGCTTTTGTTTCATTTTATTTCTTATTTAAGGGTAATACCAATGCCACTAATTCATTTTGTTTTAGGAAAACTTATTTGTTTTCCAAAATTCCACTATTGTATGCTTATTCTGGCCTATTATAGTAAAGTGCAATTTCTGTCTAAATTGTGTGCAAATTTTGTGATTTTTATTTTACATTTTATATATTTTTAAATGGTAATATCAATGCCACTAATTCATCCACTCCTGCAAAAATTAATTATTTTGATTATATTTTAGTTTTTATTCTTTTGCTTTCTTTTTAGGGGTAATACGAGTGCCACTAATTCAGTACTTCTTAGAAAACTTATTTTTAGAGAAATTGCACTAGTATATGACTATTTTTGCATATTATAAAAAAAATTCTCTTTAACCTTCGTGCAATTTTACTGTTATATGTTTATTCTTGTAATTATAAAATGGTAGTATTTTGTGTAAATTGTGCACGATTTTTTTCATTATTTTTTAATTAAGTGTAATACTTTATTGGTAAAAATCAAGTATTTTTTATTTTTTATTTTTATTTTAGTATACTTGTGTAGGGGAATGAGAAGGCTGAAGAAACTAAAAAAAATATGTTCTATTATTTACACAAAATTGCATATTTTTATTTTATGTTTGTTTAATTTAGGATTAATTCACTGAAATGATTCATTTTTTTCTTACAAAGATATTTGTTATGTGTTTTTCCTCTGTTCAAATTGTCATGTGCTAGCTCCAATGATGTGAGGAAACAATAGTCAAAATCCTTGCCTAGAATATTAGCAACTTAATTTGTATGTACAATTTAAGTAAAATTAGTAGAATGCCCGTGCGTTGATATGGACTACAATGCATATAATGAATCAAACAAATAATTATGATCGTCTTGAAAGTCAAAGCTCATTTCTTCCTCATAAGTTCGGCATGTCGGACATCAAAGGGGCGCCTCACATACTCCCCAAAATACAACGGTCTGGACAATCTGAGCTATCCCAAATCCAACCTATATGTGAGGGAGAAATGTGATTTTCCAAACTATCCACCATGTTATCTCCAACAAGCAGTCACAAAAAAAAGCCCCATGTCACGATGCAATCTTCCCTTTTTCTGCATGACCCTCCCCTCCCTGCTCGATTTCACGCTGTAGCGGGACATTTCTTGATCGAGCCAATGACGTCCACCTCACCTTCGCCATGGCGCCCTCTGTCCTTCACATCGTACCTCCCCACGGACCTAAGGGAGTTGATAAATATGTACCTAAAACTCAAAGGAGATGATAAGCACCTAGGTAAATATACCTTATATTGTAAATACATCTTATATACATGTTTAACATTTTTAAATACATGTTTATTTTTTAAAATACATGATTAACCTTTAGATAGAAGTTATATTTTTTGATATCTTGTTTTTCGTTACACATTGTACTTTTTTATAAATCTAAAAAATATTTTAAAAACACGGTTAACATTTCTAAAATATAATATTATTAATTTTGAATGCATGGTCAACATTTGTCAGTACATAGTGAACTATATTTAGTGAAATAATTATTTTTCACACAAGTGTACATTTTTCATATATACCTCGGAAATTTATATATATATACATCTTAAACATTTTTCAATATATGTTTTAGATGTCTACTTTTTTTAATGTATGTTGTACATGTCTCGTATACACCAAGAATATATGTTTTGTACACGTTATATATTTTTGAAGACGAGCAATATTTTTCATACAAATTATATATTTTTGTATGTATTAACAATACATCACAAATATTTTATCAGTACAATATATTTCAAATGTTTGATTATAAATTTTAAATATGTTTCTAACATTTTTCCAATACTTTATTTACATTTTTGATATGCTTAATTAATATTTTTAAAGTACATGAACCGTTTTTTTCAAATATTTTCTATATTTTTGTATACATGGGAAACATTCTCTATACACATTTTAACATCCTCTAAATGCTTGGTTAGCATTTTTCAAATATTTTTATGTAAGTGTTTTTCTGTACATATATATAATATTCATAAGTATAAAAAAAAGAAAAAAACCAAGAAAGGAAAACAAAACCTGAAGAAAAACGAAAAAAAAAACAGACTAAGACATAGTCTAATGGTGAAAAGGGGTTGATGCCGTCCCACCTACCAACGTTCAAGGCATGATACTTGCAATTTGGGTTCGTTGCACCTATAATACCGTTGGGGCCTCCTTAATAGTCTTTCGGTTAAAAAAACAAAAACAGAAAAAAGAGGCAAATGCACCCACACTCTGGGCCAATGCACCTATGTACGACTAGACTCTTCCAGCTATTGCCTAGTCCACTGGGCTATCTCGGCTTTAGTCATCCGGCCAGACTTACTACATCTGTCAGACCATCGAGCCTATTGTTTTCGGGACCTCCTATTTCAGGCGTGGTGCAAGGCCATGGCTCGTATTTGCCGCTTATTGCGGCAGACTGTGAGAGGAACACACAGCGCGGGCGACTGGGTCGGCCTGTTGGCGCACGAGCGGATCTGTTCGGGGAAGTGACTGAGCACTGTAGCATAAATTGGCTAAAACAATGTGTTACCAGGCATTAAATCAGCAACCTTCGGCATTAGAACTTGTTGTACTAGCTACTGGAGATAATCAGCGTCAATGATTACAGTGCAGCGCAAGTCTAAAAGAACAAACAACAATGCAGGTCTTTTTCTTTGTCTCTGATTTTTCCTTTTTGTGTGTTTGATATTTTTAGCTCCAAACTACCAATAATGTTCATGATACTCAAATTCTCCGAGAAATTCAAATAATGTTCACGTTTTCACAAATTCTTCGTATTTTTCAAAATATGTTCAGGTTCATAGAAATCTGATTTGTTTATTAAAAGCATATTTTCTATGAAACCAAAATATTTTTACATTATTTGTACTTTTTCTGAGTAATAAAAACATTTTCTAAAAATATGATCATTTTATGCAAAACGACTAACATTATTTTGAACATACGAACATTTTTCGAAATGGGAAAAATATGTTTCAAGTCTTAATAAAAGTAGAAAACGTGAACATTTTATGCAAAAAACAATTGGTAATACAAAGGTTTCTTAAAACACGAACATTTTCTGAAACTCAAGAATAAATTTGAAAACATTAAAAAATTTCAGAAACATGAATATTTTGTAAATTCCATGAATAACTTTTGAAAACAGGAACAAGTTTTGGAAACACAAAGTTTTTTGAAACGGCAAACATTTTTTGAAACCGTGGAACAAATTAGAGAACATGAACAATTTTTGTGCGTTTTTTGAAAATTGCAGAACATTTTTCAAAATTCCAGCACATGTTTTTATATCATAAACATTTTTTTGAATTGTTGAACAAAATTTTAAATCAAGGATAACTTTTTATATTCAGAACAAAATTTTGAAAGTGAGAACAATTAGAAAATACGGAAAAAAAATGCATACAATTTTTATGTAGTTGAACAAAAAAATTAAACGGAAACTTTTTTCTAAACTTGCGAACATTTTTGAAAACCCGAATATTTCCTCAATCGGTGACCAAATTTGAAAACTGAAACAGTTTCTTAATTCAGAACAGAATTATGAAACTTAGAAATTATTGACAATCCTTATTTTTTAAATGTGAACATTTTGGAAAGGAAAAAAATGGAAAATGGAAACGTTTTTCCCAAACTTTGATTTTTTTAAACGCTAACTATATTTCAAACTTCAAATAATTGTTGAAAAATGCAAATATAAAATAAAATTGCGACAAATTTTGTAAACTAAAGCAATTTTGATTATTTTGCAAAGTAAACCAATCCAGAAAAACCGCATGTGAAACTTCGGGAAGGTTCCCAAAATCGGAACTGCATGGGTATGTCTACGTGAATACTTTAGAACTAGCTTCAACCCCAGATTGAATAATATGCCTTTTTTAATCATTTCATGAAAAAAATCTGATAATAATTTTCAAAAATCTGCACGTTTTTGACAAGCACACATAAGTTTTGGAAATTTGATGACAGTTTTCGAATTTCTAATCAAAATTTAAAAGCGGGAACTATTTTTGCAGTTGTGAACAAATTATGAAAAAAGGAACATTTCGAAAGTTCCGACCAATTTTTACAAACATGAACATGTTTTCAGAAAAATTTGAACAATTTTAGAATTTGGGAACAAAAATGAAAATCAGTAATGTTCTTTATAGTTGTGAACAAATCTTGAAACATAGGAACAAAGTTTGGGCAATCAAAAACATTTTTTAGAAAAGAGGAATAAGTTTTTATTTCTGTACAAATTTGACAAATCAAACTTTCTGCATTTGTGAATACATCTTGAAAAAGGGAGCATTTTTTAAAATTTCAGACAATATTTGACAATATGAATAAGTTTTGAAAAAAGTGAATGTTTTTTGAATTTGTGAACAAATTTTCAGAACATTAATGTTTTTATAACTGGTGAAAAAGTTTTGAAAAAGATTTTTTTTACATTTTCTGTGAATCTCAAACAAAATATTCAGAAGTCGTAATTTATTTTGAAATTTCAAACATCTTTTCAAATTAGCAAACAGTTTTGAAAATTATGAACATAATGTGAAAATAGAAACAACTTTCTTAATTCCGAACAATATTTTAAATTTCCAAAAGATTTTTTGGAAAAATGAAAATAAACTTTAAAACAGAAAAAAAGGAAATAAAAACAGAACAGAAGGAATAGTAAACAGAAAAAAAAAGAAAACTAAATTCGGGAGAAAAAATGTTACAAACCGGAACGAACAAACTGGACAAATGAGCCGCCCAGTCGCTTCGCTATTGCGCCTCCCTGTGTGAAGCAGCAACAATTTGCCGGGAGCAACTAGTTAGCAAGTGCTCCCTCATAAGCGTTCCAGCGATCGCTCTCACGCGCCGCCACTTGGTGCGTTCTCAGTCGCCGTCACGTGTCACGCTCTGAGTGTTTCCTTCGGATTTTGTTTTTATTTTTATTTTTCTGCACACATTTTCGCCTTTCTGGAGTGGTTTTTTCCGGATTTTTTTGGTGTTACGGTTTAACACCGGTCTTTCATAGCTTTTGGACGGAAAAAAATTCAAAAAAACAAAAAAATGCGTTTTCTGTTTTTTTTACGCGAAAAAACATGTTTTTTTGTGAGAGGCACGATTTTGTTTTCGCGAAAGGCACGATTTTGCCTTCGCTAGAGGCACGGCCGTGCCTCTCCCGAAAGGCAAAAAAACGTCTTTTTTACTCTTTCCGAAAGAGGCACGTTTTTGCTTCCGTGAGAGGCATGGTTTTGCTATCATGAGAGGCACGACCGTGCCTCTCTCGAAAGGGAAAAAATGCGTTTTTTACTCTCTTTGTTTCCGCGAGAGGCACGATTTTGCTTCCGTTAGAGGCACGGTTTTGCTATCGCGAGAGGCACGGCTGTGCCTCTCCCGAAAGGGAAAAACGCGTTTTCTCCTTTCTCTTTTTTCCGCGAGAGGCACGGGTTTGCTTCCACGAGAGGCACCGTTTTGCTATCGCGAGAGGCACGGCCGTGCCTCTCCCGAAAGGGAAAAACACATTTTTTGCTCGTTTTATTTTCGCGAGAGGCACGATTTTGCTTTCACGAGAGCCATGGTTTTGCTTTCGCGAGAGGCACGGCCCGTGCCTCTCGGAAAGGAAAAAACGCGTTTTCTGTTTTTTTTCTATCGCATGAGGCACGGTTTTCGTCCGGTTTTTTTGTGAGAAAAAAAAGTTTGTCAAAACCTATCAACATGAGATCTAGTTTTGTAGATCTCGACGTGAGAAAGGCAACGATGAAAACGGTTCGAGATTTGAACGCATGGTTTAGGAGATAAAACGTTTTTAAAATACGTCTCTACGGAAAAAGAAAAAACACTCATGTCGAACAAGTGGCACGCTTGCAGTGCGCCGCTTGTCGCAACCTGAGGGATGGAATTAATCGTTCGAAGGTGTACTCACTAACTAGTGATTTCGCAATTTGTCTTCCTGTGTGAAGCAGCGACAATTTGCCGGGAGCAACTAGTTAGCGAGTGCTTCCTCATAAGCGTTCCAGCGATCGCTCTCATGCGCCGCCACTTGGTACGTTCTCGGTCGCCGTCACGTGTCGCGCTCTGAGTGTTCCCTTCGAATTTTATTTTTATTTTTTATTTTTCCGCACACATTTTCGCCTTTCTAGAGTGGTTTTTTCCGAATTTTTTTGGTGTTACGGTTTAACACCGGTCTTTCGTAGCTTTTGGACGGAAAAAAATTCAAAAAAAATGCGTTTTCTGTTTTTTTACGCGAAAAAACGTGTTTTTTTGTGAGAGGCACGGTTTTGCTTTCGCGAAAGGCACGATATTGCCTTCGCGAGAGGCACGGCCGTGCCTCTCTCGAGAGGGAAAAAAACGTGTTTTTTACTCTCTTTTTCCGCAAGAGGCACGGTTTTGCTTTCGTGAGAGGCACGGTTTTGCTATCATGAGAGGCACGGCCGTGCCTCTCCCGAAAGGGAAAAAATACGTTTTTTACTCTCTTTTTTTCCGTGAGAGGCACGATTTTGCTTCCGTTAGAGGCACGGTTTTGCTATCGCGAGAGGCACGGATGTGCCTCTCCCGAAAGGGAAAAACGGGTTTTCTGCTTTCTCTTTTTTACGCGAGAGGCACGGTTTTGCTTCCGCGAGAGACACCGTTTTGCTATCACGAGAGGCACGTCTCCCGAAAGGGAAAAAACACATTTTTTGCTCATTTGATTTTCGCGAGAGGCACGGTTTTGCTTCCACGAGAGCCATGGTTTTGCTTTCGCGAGAGGCACGACCCGTGCCTCTCGAAAAGAAAAATATCCAGTACAAAAAATAATCATGCAGATCAAGGTTTTGCTGAAGTAACATAAAAAATATCATTACATTTATTGGCGACGGTGTCTAGACTTTTCATCAGAAAATGCATAATCACATGAAAAAATTGCATAATCATTACATTTATTTAGCATGTAGGTCTCACCTTACTTAGAAGTAACCTCAAATCATCGTTGTTAGCCCCCAAGGGTCGGTTCAAGATTGATAACATTGAACCGGAGCTTTATATGAGATAGGTAATAGAGCCAATTGTAGCCTCAAGGGCCGGCTCAATCTTGTCGAAGTTGAGTCGGTACTTTAGTGAGAATAGATACTAGAGGCAATTGTAGCCACCAAGGGCCGGCTCAATTTTATCGAAGTTGAGCCGGGACTTTCATTGTAAACAACCTGAAGAACCAATATGTAGCCGCCAAGTTCCGGGTTAACTTGATAAAGATGATCCGGAACTGCCTGTAACCTTAGGAGATCAAAATAGACATTAGTCCCCAAGTGTCATACATACTGCTTGCAATCTGTTTGAGACTTGCTGACTTTTTTTGAATTTCTCCTTCTGTCGGCTCATTCCGTGCTTTGATATGTTGTAGGAAGCTTTAAACGAAGCCAGGTCCGAAGTGGCCAGCTTAAAAAGCAATATAGCCACATAGCAAGTCGCCCGGAGTGAAGTTGATGAGAAATGCTGGCTCCTTTCTGAAGAGCTGATCAAAATCAAGGCCGACTTCGCAATCTTCAAGGAGTCCGCTAAAGCTGAACAAGCCGCCTTGACCCAACGGGCAGATGATGCTGATCAGCGGCTTATGATTGTATCCGATGAACTACAGTCCTTGAAGCGCCACATCACGAAGATGACAGCCACCCTCTTTGGTAAGTTTTTGACGACTTAACTCAATTTGTGCATTGTACTTGCGCTGGCGGCTTATGACGAGACCCTGTCTTATGTAGGTCCTAGGAGCTGCCAACTTGCCTCGGACAACCTACTGCCCCTGAAGACCATATACACTTTGACAGAACAACTCTACTGCGGGGCCGTGTGTACAATTAAAGTCGTACAGTAAAAGGATGCCATCCCTTCAACTCTCAAAGGGGTCTTAGAGCTTCTGTCCATGATGCCAAAGCAAATCCTAGAATTGAAGAGATCAGCCGCCCGTCAGGGGGCGATCGCAGCTATAAGCCGGGCACTGGCTTTTGTCCCCGAGTTAACTCCGGCTAACATGATGGACGGGTTTCCCTCAAAAAAGGATGATGGCTCCAAATTTACGGACGCTGACTATGCACGGTGCATGAAGAATTCCAAAGTCCCGGCCTCCGTCTTAGCAGAAGAAGTTAATCTGGCGACTTACTACGCGGCTTACAGTGCAGATCAAAAAAGGATCCGTGGCCCTCTCTTTGAAAGCAAGAATCTGACACCCGCCTGCAGTAAGCATATTTTTGCTTCTGAACTTGACCCGTCACCCTTCTTTGAGGAAGATAACTTTGCGGCTTTAACCAACTGCAACTGGGACTTGGACCATCTTGAGATCAAGGGGGTTGAAGACCCGGAGCAGGGCAACCCGTCGGCCGTGTAAAGGAGCCATAAACGCCATTGATAGTCAGCTCTTGTGACCCGCCGTGAGCGGTGTAAAAAACTTTAAGATATTTTTGGGCTCCACCGAGAGCATATGTAATATACTGGTAGTAACTTTTGCCTTTCTTTGAATTGTGCCATCGCGCACATATGAAAAGTCCGGCTTAATATATATATATATATATATATATATATATATATATATATATATATATATATATATATATATATATATATATATATATATATATATCATCTTTCTTGTGCTTCTCATTGCATGCCTTGCCGACTCATAGCAGCTTAATTTCCTGCAAGAATAGATGTATCCTTATACCGTTAGGAGCGCGGCTTAAAAACATAACCTGAAGATGTTGTATCTTCCTAACGTGTTGACGGAGTCAATTGCTTGGCTTAAGAGCCGAACGATAGGGTTTGATAATTTATGCATATTTGTCTGGTCTTGAATCAACCGCAGCACTAAGTCGCCCTCTTGAAATGTCCGGGTCTTGACCCTACGGCTATGATAGCGGCGCAGGTCTTGCTGATAGATCGCCGAACGGGCAGCCGCCAGCTCTCGTTCCTCCTCCAAAGCAGGTCTTGACGTGCCGTCTCATTGTCCGTCTCAATATAAGCCGCCACTCGTAGCGAATCATGCCGGATGTCACTTGATAACACAGCCTCTGCACCATAAACCATGAAGAAAGGTGTATACCCTATGGATCTATTGGGGGTGGTTCTGATGCTCCATAAGACGGACAACAACTCTTCCACCCAACAACCCGGTGTCCGTTATAAAGGAACCATAAGCCATGGCTTGATACCTCTCAAGATTTCTTGATTGGCACGCTCCGCCTGACCGTTGGACTGTGGATGGACAACCGCCGAAACATTAAGCCGGATGTGCTCCAAGTCGCAGAATTTTTTCATAGCCCCCTTGGACAAGTTTGTGCCATTGTCCGTGATGATACTGTGAGGGTAACCAAAACGGTAGATCAGCTTTTTAATAAACTGAACCGTCGTAGCCGCGTCACACTTGCTGACCGGTTCAGCCTCTACCCACTTGGCGAACTTATCAACCGCCACCAAGAGGTGTGTTTTCTTATCATTGGATCTCTTGAAAGGCCCGACCATATCAAGCCCCCAGACTGCAAACGGCCAAGTAATTGGTATCATGCGCAATTCTTGAGTCGGAACATGAGCACGCCGGCCGAATTTTTGACAGCCGTCACACTTGCGGACCAGATCCTCTGCATCCTTGTGAGCCGTCAACCAGAAGAAACCGTGCCGGAAAGCCTTGGCCACTAGAGATTTTGAACCGGCGTAATGTCCACAATCTCCAGCATGAATTTCATTCAAGATTTCCTGACCCTCCTCTGGCGAGGCATAACGCTGAAACACCCCGGTAACGCTGCACTTGTGCAACTCACCATTAACTATTGTCATGAGCTTAGACCACCGGGTGATCTGTCTGGCCAGATTTTCATCATTAGGTAACTCGCCCAAAGTCAAATATGCCAGGTAAGGCACAGTCCAATCCGGAATAGCATGTAGAGCCGCCACCAATTGCCCCTCCGGGTCAGGAACAGCCAAATCTTCCTTTGAAGGTAACTTGACAGTCGGGTGATGTAAGACGTCCAGAAAGATATTGGGCGGCACCGGCTTTCGCTAAGAACCTAACCTTGACAAGGCATCAGCCACCTCATTCATGCGACGATCAATGTGGTCTACCTGATAACCTTTGAAGTGACTAGCAATGACATCCACCGCCTGACGATAAGCCGCCATCCGCGAGTCTTTGGAGTCCCAAGTGCCTGAAACTTGCTGAGCCACAAGATCTGAGTCGCCCAAACACCTTACCCGGCTTAAATTCATCTCCTTAGCTACTCTGAGGCCATGAAGCAGGGCTTCATATTCAGCCGCATTATTGGTGCAAGGGAACATCAGCCGGAGCACATAACATAACTTATCACCTTTGGGAGATGTTAAAATAACTCCTGCTCCTAACCCTTCCAGTTGCTTGGATCCATCAAAGTGTATAGTCCAGTAGGTGTTATCCGACTTTTCTTCGAGCGCTTGACACTATGTCCAATCGTTTATGAAATCCACAAGGGCCTGAGACTTGACAGCCGTACGAGGTACGTATTTCAGATTGAGAGGTCCTAGCTCCAATGCCCACTTAGCAATCCTACAAGTGGCTTCTCTGTTTTGAATTATGTCTCCAATGGAGCAGAGCTAACCACGGTGATCTGGTGCCCTAAAAAGTAATGCTTTAGCTTGCGGTTGGCCATGAATACCCCATACACTAGCTTCTACCAATGCGGATCTCTCTGCTTAGACTCTATCAGGACCTCACTGATATAATAAACCGGCCTCTAAACCGGATATTCCTTTCCTTTCCTTGCACTCGACCACAATTGCAGCGCTGACAGCCCGGTTTTTAGCCGCCACGTACAGGAGCAAAGGTTTTTTCTCGGCCGGAGCAGCTAATACCGACGGCTCAGTGAGCTGCTTCTTGAGCGCCTTAAACGCTTCACCCGCCGCCGTACTCCAGACAAAAATGTCTATCTTTTTCATCATCTGATATAAAGGGATAGCTTTCTCAGCAAGGCGGCTTATGAATCGGCTCAACACGGTGATCCGCCCTGCCAAGCGTTGGACATCATTAATACAAGCCGGCTCTGCCAGGGAGGTGATAGCTTTGATCTTATCCGGGTTAGCCTCAATGCCACGCTCAGAAACCAGAAATCCCAAGAGCTTGCCAGCCGGAACACCAAAGACACACTTTGCCGGGTTAAGCATCATGTTATAGATCCGGAGATTGTCAAAGGTTTCCCTTAAGTCATCCAGAAGGGTCTCCTTCTTCCTTGATTTGATCACAATATCATCCACGTAAGCATGAACGTTGCGTCCGATCTGACTGTGAAGGCAATTCTGCACACAACGCTGATAAGTCGCCTGGGCACTCTTGAGCCCAAAAGGCATAGACACATAACAGAAGGCTCTAAAAGGTGTAATGAAAGTCGTCTTCTCTTGGTCCTTAACTGCCATCTTGATCTGATGATATCCTGAATAAGCATCCAGGAAGTATAGGCTTTCACAACCCGCCGTAGCATCAATGATCTGATCAATATGAGGGAGAGCAAAAGGATCAGTCGGACAAGCTTTGTTAAGGTTCGTATAGTCCACGCACATACGCCACGTGCCGTTCTTCTTGAGCACCAGCACTGGGTTAGCAAGCCACTCCGGGTGAAAGACCTCGACAATGAAACCCGCCGCTAACAGCCGGGCAACCTCTTCTCCAATGGCCTTGTGTCTCTCCTCATTGAACCGCCGTGGAAACTGCTTGACAAGTTTAAACTTAGGATCCACATTAAGGTTGTGCTCAGCGAACTCTCTCGGTACACCCGGCATGTCAGAAGGTTTCCATGCAAAGATGTCCCGATTCTCACGGATGAATTCGGTGAGCGTGCTTTCCTATTTGGGATCCATGTTAGCCCCAATGATGAACTATTTGGATGAGTCGCCCGGAGTGAAATCTACCTGTAGGGTAACGCAGCAGAAAACAAAAAAATTCCGACCTACGCACCAGCCCAGGACCACTATGGAGACTGCATACAAGGTTTGATCATTTTCGTTACGGACTCGTAGCGCAGCGGAAGTAGAGTCGATGATGAACGGCGGTGCAGATCCCCGCAGCTAGGATTTTACAACCTCCCAACCGCGAGGATGTATACCCTCATCTGCCCCGCGGACAGCCCTCCGGGAGGCGGTCGGACAGTCCCCCGGATGGTGTCGCGGACAGCCCTTCGGGAGGACCTCCGAAACTTGGACTGTCACTCAGACAGCCCTTCGGGAGGACCTCCAAAACTCGGACGGTCACACGGACAGCCGTTCAGGAGGCACTCTCGAACTAAGACCGAAACTACGATCTCTCTACAGAGTTGCACACATACGGTGTCATCTATCCGGCAGGGCTTCGCCGCCCAGAACTAGTTCCCACCGGAACCCAGACAACCTTTCGGCTCTACGAAACTCTTTTCGTGGGAGGGAGAGAAGAAGCCAGATAATGCATGGCATGTGTATGAGAGTTTAAGGATGAAGAGATGGCAGCCCACATCTCCTCTATTTATAGGAAAACCAAGGGGTAGGGTGGGACTTGGAAATACCAAACTACCCCCACTTTATGTCACACATAAAATATCATAAGAAGGAAAAGGGGTGCCATGTGGAGCTCCATGGAGGAGCTCCACCCTTGGCCGGCCAACCCTTGGGGGCCCCATGAGGAGCTACCTTGCTCCCCAATCCCTTCTAGAAGTCTTTTTGGAAATATCCAAAAAGGTGCTTTTCCATAAATATCCAAAAAGCACTTTCACTATTCACGATGATATTTTTCAGCGTCCGATAGAACTGAAAGTATTTATGTGGGCTTAGAACAATTCTAGTACCCCACTAAAATAATTTTTAATGTGATCCGGAACAATTCCAGAATAGTGATTTTTATCTGCGAAAAGCATTTGAAGCGGTTCCGGCAGCTCCGGAACATTTCCGGTTTTTCTTCCGGAAAATTCCCAGAAGTTTCCAGAATGATTCTGGCACCCTCCAAGAATTATCAGGCATGTGCCGAAACCAATTGACTTAATGGTATACCCTGAAACTACTTTTTAATTTTACCGAAAACGTTCCGGTGTTCTGTCTGCGGAACTTTTGCGCTGTCCGAAACTTTTCCGGTGTCCGAAACTTTTCGGTGATTTTCTCTCAGACTCCCTGTCTAGTATTCAATAGATAGATGACCCTTAAGCGTGTGACCCTATAGGTTCGGTGAAGTATAGACATGACCCGGAACCCCTTCCGATCAATGATCAACATCGGAGCCGTGGACACCCATATTGACCCCTATACCCACACGAATGAATATTCGAGTGAACCTCCAGTTGTCGTGTACTATTCCTGTTGCTTCGCGATATGTTACAAATACCCGAGGTGAGACATGTTGGCATCCCCGTGGATCAACAACTTGTCCACTATGCCAGTTACCTCGTTACCGGTATTGTTCTCTTTTCTCGTTCCCGTGTTTGGGCATCCCCATGATCAAATGACAAAGTGTCTGGCCAGACGATGATGGATACCGTAACACCAAGAGGGCCTAGAGATATCTCTCCATCGTCGGAGGAGCAAATCCCAATCTTGAGCTATCAAGTTACTTGACATACTTTTCCATGAACCCGTAAGGCGCCGTAATAGCCACCCATTTACGGATGACGTTTAACAAACCCCAAAGTTCATGAAGCAAGCATGAAGAAACTCGATACTCTCATGGTCTAAGGAATTATGCAAACATTAACTTCTCTGTGTTATTAACCATTAACTTATGACGAATGTATCTCATAGCATAACATCAATTCAGGTCAATTCAACACAAATGTTCTTCTAACATTGTGCCCTCAAAATTGTCGGCATAGCCATGCCCATGATCAAGAAAACAGGATCATCATACAATACTTGAGCCAGTCTTAGAGGCCAGACTAGGAATACAATTTACCGTTTATTATTCCACATGTGCATATGAGTCTTCCTTCAAGCCTCGTGGTTATTGTAGACTCGAGAACCATAGCAGTTGTAGCATGGAACATAAACCTAATTATGAACAGGGAGATAATCAATAACATTTATTATTGCCTCTAGGGCATATCTCCTACACTACCGCCTTGGTATCATCCACCGAAAATTTGAGGGGCGGATCAACCTCCGTCGTGGGCTTTTTCAGCGGGGTCATATCCTCCGGGTCAGCATTCTTCTTGTAAAACTTAAGTTCCGCCTCAGCACAACTGGATTCTGCATAAGCCGCGTCTCCTTCCCCGCACTCAATAGCCATCTTCCGATCACCATGAACGGTAATCGTACCTTTTAACCCGGGTATCTTGAGCTGTAAGTAGACATAACAGGGCCTAGCCATGAACTTAGCATAAGTCGGCCGCCCAAACAACGCATGATAAGGGCTCTTGATCTTGACCACTTCAAACCACAAGGACTCCACCCTATAGTTGTATTCGTCACCAAAGCCGACTTCCAAAGAAATCCTGCCCACTGGATAAGCCGACTTGCCCGGCACCACACCATGAAAAACGGTTGATGAAGGCTTAAGGTCTTTATCAAGCAACTTCATCCGCCGGAAGGTATCATAATACAGGATGTTGATGCTACTGCCACCATCCATAAGCACCTTATTCACCATATATCCTCCCACTTGGGGGCAACTGTTGGGGAACGTTGCATGGGGAACAAAAAATTTCCTACGCACACGCAAACCTATCCATGGTGATGAGCATCTACGAGAGGGGGAGTTGATCTACGTACCCTTGTAGATCGCTAAGCGGAAAGCGTTAAGAAACGCGGTTGGTGTAGTCGAACTTCTTCGCGATCCAAATCACCGAGCGTCCCACAATCCAATCACAAACCGTCCCGCGATCTTGTCACGATCCGTCCCACGATCCAATCATGATCGTCTCGTGGCCTTGATCATGATCCTTCTGATCTAATACCGAACGGACGGCACCTCCGCGTTCAGCACACGTGCAGCTTGATGACGATCTCCACCGTCTTGATCCAGCAAGATGAAGTGGAGAGGAGGAAGAGTTCACCGGCAGCATGACGGCGCTCCGACGATGGTGGTGGAGCTATTCTGGCAGGGCTTCGCCTAAGCGCCGCGGAAACCGATCTAGAGGAGCACCGGTGGAACGGGTAGCACGTGGCCGTAAAAACTATGCAAAACCCTAGCAATCCACTAGTATATATAGGAGGGAGGGAGGAGGAGAGGCAGCCTTGCCTCCAAGCCAAGGAGGCTTTGGCCGAAGCAAAGGAGGAGGAATCCTACTCCTCCTCCAATCCTAGTTGGACTAGGATTGCTCCCTATTGGCCCTTTTTCCACCTTTTTCTTTAGGCCTTTTTCCTCCTGGTGCCATGGGCCTTTTGTGGATGTTCCACCATCCCACTAAGGGCTGGTTATTATTCTCCCACAGCCCATGGACTCTCTAGGGTCGAAATACCCTTCCCGGAGGTCTCCCGGTACACTACCGGCACTCCCGGTACACTACCGATGAGCCCAAAACTTTTCCGGCGACCAAACTGGGACATCGTATATATGAATCTTTACCTCCGGATCATTCCGGAGCTCCTCGTGACGTCCAGGATCTCATCTGGGACTCCGAACAACCTTCGGTGACCACCATACATAACTCTACATTACTGTAACGTCATCAAACCTTAAGTGTGCAGACCCTGTGGGTTCGAGAACTATGTAGACATGACCGAGACACCTCTACGATCAATAACCAATGACGGGACCTGGATGTCCACATTGGTTCCTACATATTCTACGAAGATCTTTATCGGTCGAACCTCTATGTCAAGGATTCAGTTAATCCCGTATGATGTTCCCTTTGTTCTTCGGTATGTTACTTGCCCGAGATTCGATTGTCGGTATCTCCATACCTAGTTCAATATCGTTACCGACAAGTCTCTTTACTCGTTCCGTAATACAAGATCCCACAACTAACAATTAGTCACATTGCTTGCAAGGCTCATTGTGATGTTGTATTACCGAGTGGGCCCTGAGATACCTCTCCATCACACGGAGTAACAAATCCCAGTCTCGATCCATGTCAACTCAATAGACACCCTCGGAGACACCTGTAGAGCACCTTTATAGTCACCCAGTTACGTTGCGACGTTTGATACACACAAGGTACTCCTCCGATATCTGTGAGTCGCATGATCTCATGGTCATAGGAACATATACTTGACATGCAGAAAACAGTAGCAATAAACTGACACGATCATAAGCTACGTTTGTAGTTTGGGTCTTGTCCATCACATCATTCTCCTAATGATGTGATCCAGTTATCAAAAGACATCTCATGTCCATGGCTAGGAAACCTTAACCATCCTTCAATCAACGAGATAGTTCACTAGAGGTATACTAGGGACATTGTGTTTGTCTATGTATCCACACATGTATCCATGTTTCCAATTAATACAATTATAGCATGGATAATAAACGATTATCATGAACAAGGAAATACAATAATAAACACTTTATTTATTGCCTCTAGGGCATATTTCCAACAGCAACCACCAAGGCCAACCGCCTCGGGTCATCTACACGCGGCGGGTGATCCTCGCGGCTCCACGTTATGTCATATTCAGACCACTTCAAGTATTGCGGCCGAGTCGGCGCAACTGCATTAACCGCCCGCTTGCGCAACTTCTGATCCCGCTTGTTAAGGCTAGTCGTGAAGACATGATACTGGCCCGAACTAAGCCGCTTTGGATTACTCTGATATCCAGACTGGTTATGCTTCTGCTGATTATTGTTACCAGAGTGCTGAGGATGTCCTCCTTGATTTCCCTGACCATGATGCCCGGACGCTGATCGCCGGATCCGAATCCGGCTCCTGACCCGCCTGGTCTTGAGCCGCCGGGCGGGCCACCGCCATGATTGTTGTGCTGTTGTATGTTATAATTCTTGAACTTCTGCACGATATGGTAATCACCCCATGTGTGCGCTGACGACTTATCGGGCCGGCTGTGCTCCGGACAGGGTTTTTTGAGCATTTCCTCCAAATTGAAAGGAGTCCTATTTTTGCTAAAGGGCGGCCTGAACTTACCATTGCCTTTAGAATGATTCTGGCCGGTGCTCGTATTGGCCACCAGTTCTGACCCGCCATCCGGGTCTTTCCGCTTACTCTGGTTACCATTGTTCACCGCACCCTTCTCCTCATCAGAGCCGGGATCCTTCGTGTTATCAGAGTCAGTGTATTTTGTGAGGGCCGTCATGAGTTCTCCCATGTCCTGACACGCACGTTTGAGCTGGCCAAGCTTCTGCTTCAGAGGGGTGAAGTGGTAGTTCTTTTCCAAGATCAG
This sequence comes from Hordeum marinum, assembly GCA_022496015.1. Taxonomy (NCBI): domain Eukaryota; kingdom Viridiplantae; phylum Streptophyta; class Magnoliopsida; order Poales; family Poaceae; genus Hordeum; species Hordeum marinum. The sequence continues at coordinate 2,213,717 of CM039677.1, read as the reverse complement.
CACAGCTTGAGCCGCCGTGATCTGTTCAGATGAATGGATAATGGTCGACACCCGTCGGACCCAATGATGAGCCAACTCATTCTCCTGCTGAACGCAATGATTGAGATTCACAATAGTCATAGGCTGTTTGCAAGTCCCTTGAAAGTTTTTGATGAACCTTGCCCTTAACTCAGCCCACGAATTGATGGTATCGGGTGGCAACCCTTTCAACCACGTGCGAGCCGGACCTTCAAGCATCATGATGAAGTACTTAGCACACACCGCCTCACTGACATCCAACATCTCCATAGCCAGCTCATAACTTTTGATCCAGGCCTCCGGAGGTAAGTCAGCAGTGTAATTCAAAACCTTGCGAGGTCCTTTGAAATCCTTCGGCAATCGCTCACTTTCGTAGAGCCGGTGATAAGCATGGCACTCCCACGGCCCTGGTGGTCACTCCCACTCCCACTGATACAGAGGGCGCGGGCTCTTGGTGAGTCGTCGTGGCCAAAGCTGCCGCCTCTTGCTGGTTTCTTGCCCGGTTTATGAGCGCTTGTGCATCTAGAGCCACCTGATCATCTCCCGGAGGTCCTCTGTGTCGATCGCTGCTGGAAACCGCCGGCGACTCATAGCGCCGGCGAAAGCTGCGGCTGGGGAGAGGGGTTGAATGAACGCGGCTCCGGCTGTGAGCATACTTCTCCTGCTGGGCCATCGCCGTCTGAAGGTATCCAATGGCATTCCATACCTCTTTCGCAAAAGGCGCTTCATCCAGAATAGGGATTGTTTCAAGCCGGGTGGCCACGGCCACCATGTTCTCTGCCAGGTTGGAATAATGATCCGCCGGTGTTGGAAAGACCACCGGTGAGGCCTGGTTTCATCGGGCCGGGTTAAGCTGTGGTCGAGCCGCCGGCCGGCTTCTAGGTGCATCCGCTGCCCGTCAGGTTCCTGGAGTGTTGAAGAGATTCCTAGCCTCGTAACGTTCTGGTAAGCGGGATTGATGTCTCATCCGATGCACCGCAGCCGCCGATTGCTGTTCCATCCCAAGACGGAAGGCATCCGTCTTAATACGTTCTTCCTCTTCCTCCATCTGGACCATTAGCTCAGCTATCCTCTGTTGTTCCTCCACCATCCGGTCCTTAAGCCTCACAATCTCTAAGTTCCGAGCGGCTTGGTTATCTGGTATAACTTCAGTGGCCATCAGGGCAGCGAGCTCGTTCATCAGATCTAGAAGAACTTGAGCTGGCGACGGCGGATCAGCCCCCGAGGTTGCTGCTCCAGCAGCTGTGCTGCTCGCACCCGGGGCCGACCCGCCATAAACACAACTGCATGAACCGGTGGCCCAAGATCGTCCGGCTCAGAACGATCCGACTCAGGGTAAAGCTCGTCATAGCCCCCGAACCAACCGTTGTGAAGCTGGTAGATCAATTTCGTTTCTCCGCTCGAAGATCCGTCTTCTGAACAGACAAGAGTTTCCTATGACGCAGAAGCTTCCAGATCCATACCTTGAGTGAAGCCCACAAAGATATGCTTCCGGCCCGGGTTAACACGGGTGGTCTGCACATCACGGGCGGGTTGCGCACATCGAGCCGGCTCGACGGTGTCGGTGAAGACGTCTGGCCCGGGCATAGATCCGTCGATCCTGCCGATGAAGACATGGATCCTGCCGAAAGGAACCCGGAATCCATATTCCACAGAGCCGGCATCAAGCCCCCAGCCGGCATCGTCAATGTAGAGCCGGCCGCGGCGACTCTTATTCATCCTTCCGACCACGTATCCCTCGAACCCTGGGAGAGAGCCCTTTGAGAACTCAACACCACCGAGTGCAGGCCCCACGGTGGGCGCCAACTGTCGTGGTTTTATCACGGCAGATGTCCGGATGAACAGACTTGGATTCGAGGCCATCGCTACGGTGATGGACTCAAAGGGGTTGGTTGGGACGAAGGACACGAGTTTACCCAGGTTCGGCCCCTCAAGTTGAAGTAATAGCCTACGTCCTGCTTGTGTTTGTATTGCTTGGCGTATCGATTACAAGGGAGCTATTGCTTGACCTATTTCTCGATAATCTGATCTCTAAGTCTCCTCGGGTCTCACCTTTATATAGGAGGTCAAGACCATGGGTCATCCAAGTCGTAACCGACTCTCAATACATGTATGAGTCTATCTCTACCTTATCTTGCCTTCCTGGTCAAGTTGTCTCCGGGCGGCTTACACGCCCGGGTCTTCTCCGTTCGGGCCACGCTCTGGTCCATCTTGTCAAGCCGCCAAGCGTCTTGGGCTTAAGTCTTCACAGCCCACTCTTGGGCTAGTGTACGAGCCGCCTGGTGTGACCCGGAGCCCTTAGGGAGGGTCTCACCGTGGGGTTATATCCCCAACAGATAGGAACTAATACAAGACAATAGATAATTTGCATCACAAAAATAACAAGTGGTACATCACTATCATGATAATTGTGGACATGTGGAAGATGGGAACTCTTCATAGAATCATAGACCATTAGGGAATTATGCATTTTTTGATGAAAAGTTCAGAAAAAAACACATAAGCCTTGCTAATACTGACCATAGAGTCAAAAATTAGACAACCAAATTACGAAACAAAAAAAGCTGGAGCATCAATTCGATACTGATACATGATGAGAATCGACTTGTTGTTCGTTGATTGAAGCAGGAAGAATTGACAAGTGCAACAGCCATATGCCTAAATATGTGAATCAGATCGGATGATCGAGAATTCGAGAGCAGCGGACCTGGGTCCTGGGAGCAGACGAGGACAACAGGCAGATGGGGGAGCGGCGAGAAGCAGATTCGCAAGAAGGGCAAGGCGAACGGAGGCGGGGCCATAGAAAACTGGAACGGCAGCGGCGACTAGTCCCATGTAACACTAATTATGGACTTCATCTACGAGGAGACTAGAGCCAATGCCCATCGGCAGCTACTAATGGGCTTTTTCACATGGGCCTTTTATTTCCTTTCTATTAATATTGACATTGGTAATCTGATAGGGGGGCCAAATACTTCCTCCGGTCCTTTTTAATCTACATATAAGTTTTGGTCAAAGTCAAAGTATCTCTACTTTGATCAAACTTATAGAAAATTTTTATTAACATTCACAATGTCAAATCAATGTTGTTAGATTCTTCATGAAATGTAGTTTCATAGTATATATATTTGACTTGTAGATACTGATATTTTTTAATATAAATTTGGTCAAACTTTGTAAAATTTGGCCCCTGCTCCCCCTGTCTCCACCACTGCATAGGTGCAGATCGTATTCCGATTTGAACATGAGGAAGACAACGTTTCTAAAGTTGGATCAGATCCACGCGACAATACTATAAGCATCTACAACAAAAAATCACTATTATTAGATTCAACATTAAATATAATTATACGCACACATCCAAAATTTGATCGAATTGTAGATATTAGCAAAAAATTCATAGACTTGTTGAATTTTAGAGAAGGTTGATTTGGAGAAAAATATAATTTCAAATGATCTATAAGGTACTATTTGGCATGAGTAGTTAACTATCGCAAAACAAACACTCAACAAATGATCTGGAAGACAATGGGTATGGATGAATAAAGCCCCTTATTTAGTCGCATACAAAAGAGTACCAGCAAGCCACGATCTGAAGATACAACCTTTTAGTTTATAAGTTCCCTCGAGTTCATGGCCAGAGAGAAACAGAAGAAAGAAAATCAACACAAACAAAAAAACATGAGCACAAGAAAGACTAGAGGAAAAATGCGCATGAACCAAAGGAAGGGATGACCTAAAATGGCTGACTAAATGCTTTGAGACGGGTGCAAGGATGGTGGGCCATTCCTATTCGGCATGCAAGTCCCTGCTTAGCGACCTGGCGCGTAGCCCCCCTCCCACCCCGTACATATTTTTGGTTGACACAAGGATACCCGGTTTTATTTCCGTTTAGGTTCTTTTCTACTTTTTCATCTTAATTGTTTCCTTCTTTTTTCATTTTCATTTTATCAATTTAGTATTTTGCTTTTTTTTCGCATTTTGTGAAAATCATTTTGAAATTAGCAATTTGTATTCCGAAACTGCGATTTTTTTCTGAAATCATGAACATTTTTTTGTATTTTGCAAACATTTTCTATGAAATTGTAAACATTTTTAAAATTAGAGAATATTCTACAAATCCTTCAACATTTGTTAAACATGAACATTTCCCGAAATCGTGAATAGTTACTTTGCTAAACTGTGAACTTATTTTATTCCTCAAACATTCTTTTGAATCGATGAACATTGTTTTAGATTTTGGGAACAATTTTTTAAATTCTTGAATCGTTTTTGTTTGACAAGCATTTTCTTGAAATGCACTAATATTTGTCAATATTAATGAAGAATTATTGAATTATTGAATTGGTGAATACTGTTTGTTCAACAACTGGTGGTGCTAGCTTTGCATTCCAAAAACATTTCCGTATACTTATGGTTTTGTAGCCATTGACTAGATAGTGTTTTATTTTCGCGAGTCTTGACTAGACAATGTTGTCAGGGTTACAATCAAAATATAATTGGACAAGCATATGGGCATATGAGCATATCACACTTTTGATTTATCTGTACATGTTCATTTTTATATATTTATTTATCCGCCAAGGCATGGCGGAAGAGGAATGGAGCGCAATCGAGGCATCCGCTGTTGGGAAGGAGAAAGTGACAACTGACAAGGGAGGTGAGTGGTCAGTGTTACAGGGCTGCCAAGAGGAGTTTGTTTTATATGGCAGCTGAGCTTAAGATATTTCCATGCCTGGTTTTTTTTTTTGAGCAACAGATATTTCCATACCTGGTGTGCTTCAGACCGGGCTGGCATACTACTGTTGGGCTGAAACTTGGAGCCCAATCCCGGCCCGATTTTTGCATTTTTGTTGTAGAGTTATAATAATATTGAGTAGCATTATCTGCAAGAAAAAAGTAACTGTTCTCCGGAATTTACGGACGCATCTACGCAGGAGCAAAAAGAAAAAAAAGAAAAGCGGGCCGTCACTTTTATTTCCCGGAATAGTTTAGTGGACCGGACCACCACTGGCCGGGGTCCGCTTGGAATTTGGAATCTGGCCTGCCGCGCTCGTGGTGGTCCTCTCCTCCGTTGCTGCCGCGGCCGCACGTGTCGACCGAGGGTTCGCCGGGCCGTACGACCCCCACGCGCGCCGCCGTACGGACGCCGCTCGCCGGCAATGGGCCGTCGACACGTGGGGAGGAGGAAAAGAAAAGAAACGGGCGTCGCCGTCGTGGGTGACCGGCCTGCTGCTGCTGGCCCATTGGGCGCCGCGAATGGGTGGACGCCAGTTTCCCGATCTGGGGAGGAGTAAAGATCCCGACGACTGGCTGATGGGGAGATGGATGGATGCTCGCCGGAGAGGGACGGCAGTGGCGGACGATGCATGCAGTACTAGTATCATTGTAGTTTTCCTTTCTTTTTTTTTAGATGAGATGAGGTACGATATGCCTGTCTTTCGAGCGGGTTGCAGCTAGCCTAACTGCGCGCATCAAGTGAACTGCTTGGTGCTGATTCTTTTGAGACGTCATGCTGCTTCAGGTTAGCTAGCAGGAGTACATGCACGCGTGCATCAGACTAGTCAATCGCAAGTTAAAGTTTGTTATTTCTTGCTACTACGCAGGTTATGAAAAGTATTGGCGTTTTCAATACCAAATCAATATCATTAGATTTTTTATATATACTCGGTATTGTAGATGTTGATATTTTTTTAATATAAATTTGCTCAAACTTTGTGACGTTTGACTTGACACAAGCCTTATACGCGCACAGTAAAAAGAAACGCAATGAGTGACACTAGTAATACGTACTTCTACCTCAAAACAAAGTTTTCCCTGCAGAAAAGCATCCACATGTACTAGTACGTATGTGCAAACCAACCTGTGGTTGGATGGTAGAGAGACAATGGTATTCCCAGCCCATTAGTGTTCAAATCCTGGTGCTTGCATTATTTTTGGATTTATTTCAGGATTTCTGACGATGCGCATTCAGTGTGAGGATACGTTTCCGTCGACGACGAGACGTCTGGTGACTTCGTAAATCTCAAGATGATATGTTCACTTAGTCTCTCGAAGATGCTTATAGGATAGGGTGTGCGTGTGTGCGTTTATAGGAGTGAATGTATGCGCGTATATATAATACCATGCTAAAGAAAATGGACTAGTACGATGTACTACTATTTTATTTAATTTAAGTATGTGATCCGTGTACGTGACCTGGTGACCTAGCCCTCTTGCCGCTTGGCGGGCATGCGAGGACAATTTCGTTTTATACTTAATTATATGGCAGTACGGCACTAATTTACTTTACTCACACATGCCTCTGCATGCATACCTTGCCACAAAGGGAAATGTTGATTGGTGGAAGAATGTACTATATGGAGTATATGTATAACTAGGGATACTAGGTTGTTAATTTTCTCCTCACTCTATCGCACAGAAGGAAAAACATGACACCATATAGTTAGATTTTCATATAGCCTCAAAATGACGAACTAACCTATGGTTAGATGGTTAGGAGGACAATTATATCTATAGGCTAGCAACGTTTAAGTCCTAGACCTATACATTAATGCTCGTATTTTTCTGAATTTATTTTAGACCTTTAGACAATCTGCCTTTAGCGGTAGGGGACATTTCCGTCAACTAGGAAGGCATCTATGACGATTTCATCAATCTAAGGGTATGTATGTCCGTCTACATCTGTACCGTGTTTCAAAAAAATAAAACATCACAACGTGGCTAATTATTGCATGAAAAAAATAGCATGTGAACCTGCGAAGCCGAGCCTTACCGCGCGAGCCTTGCTTCGTCGACCATGGTGTCCGTGCCCACACCATCACGATGAAAAAACAACTTGACATGTATGATGACATCACCCATCGTTGAGCAGTTGGCACGCATCTCAGCATGATAGCACAATTCCCTAGCATATTCATAGAATTTATTGACGAAAGAAAATAACCCTTAGCTAAACAAGAGCAGCTATCGTCGTACCTTCTAGAATAGTTTGGTTCGGTATCATGTGGGCCAACAACCAAGGTAGGCCGAGTACGTGTGTGGGTCGCCCTGGCTGCGCTCATAAAGTGGGCTCCAACTTCAGAAAGATGACTATCTCTCAATTTTGGTTAGTTGGGCGACTAGTCGTGGTATAACAAGCCATTGGCCCAAACGGTCCAGGCCTATTCATAAAAAAAATATCTATTTTTTAAGAAAATGCTTGCTCCGAATCTCGGGAACAGGTTTCGCTCTCATGTGTTATTAGGACCACACGAATCTTAAAAAAAACAGAGTCCTTGGCATGTTATTTCTGCAACCACTAAGATGTACATACGCGTGCGCCTCCACAGTCATCTGTTGAAACCGACTTTTATATCGACCTCCGTTGTCGCCCTTCGCGACGCCCATGGGCCATGCCAGGCATCGACCAAGACAACAATAGATAATAACCTCCCCTAAACAAATTAACCCAACCAGGTCCTTGCAAGAACATGTAAAAACATGTACTGGCGGTGTTGATAGTTCATTGTAGAAAAAGAAGAATGTAAAATGAAACCATATGGAGCAAGTCGTATTGTGGCAGCGGGTTTCCACTTTGGTGGAACCCGAGGGAGAAAGCAGTGCGGCCAATCGGGAAAGGAGAGAGAGGGAGGGAATCAATCGGGACGGGACGCAGGCAGGGCCATGTGGAGACGTGGTGGTGCCATGCGGCCCAACCAGGTGTTGCCATTTGTGGGGCGGCCCCGCCCCTTCCCCGTCCTCGGAACCTTTCCTTTCTGAGTAACAAAATCGGGCTCCCCCTTTTGCCTCCCCGGAAAACACATCTCCCTCCCTCCCTCCACCAGATTAAGCCTGCCCGCTGCCGCGCTCCTCCCCCTCCACCTCCCTCCCTAGATCCGTCCGATCCATGGCGCCGTCGTCGCCGGCGGCGGCGGCCGAGGGGGGCGAGCAGCAGCAGCAGCAGCAGCAGATCGTGGTGGCGGCGGCGGCGGCCAAGAAGGGCGGCGGGAAGAGGGGCCGGCGCGAGATGCGCCGGATCGAGGACGCCACCAGCCGCCAGGTCACCTTCTCCAAGCGCCGGAGCGGGCTGCTCAAGAAGGCCTTCGAGCTGGGCGTGCTCTGCGACGCCGAGGTCGCCCTCATCGTCTTCTCCCCCCGCGGCCGCCTCTACGAGTACGCCTCCGCGCCAGAGTACGTCCGCCGCCGCTCCTTAACCCTAGCCCTAGATCCTCCCTCTCCCGCTTGGTTCTCTTTCCGCGCTCAATCCGCTTCCAGATTTATTCGTTTTTGTGATGCATCAAGGCCACTGTGTCCGTACACATGAAATACATGCGCCCACTACCACTCCCTCTCTCTCTCTCTCTCTCATGGACTTGTCAGAGTTCTTCTCCCTTCGACTTCGATCGATCGATTACATGGATGGATGCAGGCATGGCGGATCGGCCGATCTTGGATGATAATTAAACCACTGCTCTAGGGTTAGGCACCGAAAAATCCGGAACTAATTTCTACACACACTCTCTAGTAGATATATAGTATTTGGTATATACTTACTCAGCAAATGAATAAATTGCAGATACCTTCTGTTTTTAGTACTTTCTGCGGACATGTCCACCTCCGCGCAATGTTCGTTTTTTTGCTGAAAAAAGTCACTCCGTGTGCCCATTTTCTTCTTCCCAATCTAGTAATCGATCTTGTCATGGCTCCAACAACCGTAAAAAAAAAAGGAAATCTTGAAAAGTCGCCCTCAACTATTGAACATCATATCACTGCGGACAGTTTGTTTCTTAGCACAAAATAATTCCCCTTAATCAGTAGTAGTAGTACCGTTGGATATATTTTTGCTAGCAGTGGTGTAGTACTGCTTTTGTTGCCCGGACACACGTTCGTTCGTACAAGAGCTGGCTCAGCGCCCATCATGAGTCAAGCTTGCTGTGTGGTGGTACGAACGGACTATATCTTGAACTGGCTGCTTCACTTTAATGCATACATATTTACATACATCAATGCGCCTGTACTTGTCTGCAAACCCGGCCACCAACTATCGTACCGAGATGCAAATGTGTTGCTGGCTGCTGACAGCGCGTGTCAGCGATGTGCATCTGCAGACTATACCCCATACTCCCTTTACTAACCAGAGATAGTACATGAAATACAGTGAACGTCTACAGTAGTTTCTGCCCCTTTTGGGGGAAAACTAATTGGCAGCTGTGTGGGGAATCTGCTCGGTTTGCTACTAGTATTTCTCTTCCGTGGGGAAATTGGTGATACAATGCATGCATTTTATTGGGATATGCATTTTATGTGTATGTGGAATGTATGACCAACATGTTTTTCTTTCTTTTTGCCTGATGAGAGAGATCACATCCCTCAACAGTGCTTGAGATAATGGTTTCGTAATAACAATATTGCGAGACTAATTTTGATTGGAACTGAAAAATCTCTAATTGTACGTGAAGCTACATTGTTCAACTGTCATGCATTTGGCCATTTTTTTTTTGCATCAGTGACATTGTGCATCTTATTGTTTGTGGAAGCCCTCATTTGATATGTTTTTGTACTTAAAATGCAACAAGGTCCTTTTTTCTTTTTGATAGAACTCTCCATGTTAAATCCACTTCCCTTCTGAAATAATTCTCAATATGAAGGCTACTGTTGCTAAAATAATGTCATGTTGCTGTTACGCCGTCAAAATGTAACTAGAAACCTCAATATAGACCTTATATTTTTCAGTGCAACCAGGGAGTACAAGCCTCGAACCAAACATGGTGCTTAGGCACATGTTTATGTATCAATTCTCAAAGTAAAAAATATATTCTCAGAAAGGAAAATCATGATCGATCTGGTGTTTTGTGTTGTTTCATTCATCATACCAACAGAAAAGCTTCTTGTACTAATTCCATCATCCACTCCTATACTTTGTGTTATCAAATGAACTTAGAAAGTTTTTGCATGACATGCTTACTATCTGGTTGATGAAAAATAATAATACCGAACATATGTGGGCTATGAACTTTCATATAATTGCTCTACATGGTGCAGAATGAACAGGAAATCAGTATGTGTCTTTTTAGTTTAGTAAGATCCTAATTATCTCTATAGTTTGCTTAGTATTTTTTTTAAAGATTGTTAGGATCTTGGCCTTAGGGCACAACATAGGTGGTGGCCATATAATGCTTACCTCCTACTTGCATCGAGTAGGCAAATATCTAACCAATTGGCCCACTCAATAGTTCTTCCCTCTCTCTTGGGCCGAATTCAGGGTGTGTGTGGTTTGGGGAGGGAGGCTGGAAAATTCACTCGAGGCCATAAACAGCCATATGAGCTGAATACTAGAGGATATACACCTATTATCTCATGGGCTGGGGGGCTATGGGCCAGGTTGACCCCTCCGAAGCATGACGGGTAGACAACCTCCTTGTGTAGAGGCACGTTGTAGTTGTGGAGGTGTACGGACTCGACGTATTACTTCTTACAACTGTCCCTTTTGCTTTAATCCTCCCAGAAACTACCGACCATGTGACAATTTGGTATTATGCACACCCCCACCCCCTGAACCACCTCGACGGAGTGCCTTGGGAGTACCTATTAACGGAGAAGGGGCTCTAACCGATCACAAATGAAGACGCGTCGAAGTGAAAGCCCTAGGGATAGGAACAACTCGAGTGGGGTTGGAAAATTGCAGACTTCGAGTCGTAACATGCTCCTCGGAACCCTCTCTCAACCTCCTTGCCAATGTTGGCCCGAGTCATAACTCTTCGTGCATGTGCCCCTAAGGACCAGCGCCCTATAGCCGTAGTCGTTGAATAGATCTAAAGCACCCGACGCCAATTCTCGTCACCCGATGATAAACCCTAACCTTATCGCCCCAAGGAGATGGTCGAAACCTACGTCGAAGCTCTGTCAACTACGTCCAAATGGAAAACTCGAGGAGGATCAGAACCCGGAAGACAAAGTCAAAGAGGAAGCAACGCCATCGACCTGAGCGCCGAACCTGGGAGGATAAAAAAGCCCTAACCTAAACTAATAGTCGAAGGGGAGGCACCGAGATTCCCCTCCACGCCATCGGTTGTCGGGAGGTGAATCCACGGGCTCGCTTGCGAAGCCTGGCGGGGAGATTTTGCCGTAGCCGCAAAGGGATAGGGGAGGAAACGCTAGATCGAATTTTCTCTCTAGAGTTTATTAAAGCGAGTCAAGTGAGAGAGATCGCCGTGGACACAAGCCATTTATTTGGGCTTTATGATGCATACCTTCTGGTCAGATCGAGCAAGAAATAGTGAATCAGCTATGCCCCTCAATATTATTTTCCTTGCCTGAGTTTGGTTAGCACCCCCCTTGCCTGAGTTATGTGACAACCACTTAACTAGCTGGATTGGCACCACAGAGTTCAGTTATCCCCCCCCCCCCCCCCGCGACCCAACTCCCTTTCTCCTAGCTTGCTCCCACAAACTACCCACCATTTGATGTAAACCTATTATTATGCTTGCTATCGTATTATATTTATTATGTTCTTAGGCTTAAATTGCAAATGTGATTGCCATTAGTCATTCAATGTTATCTCCCCCCTTTTTAGGAGTATTTGAAGATTAAACTAAAAGTAGTAGCTTTCATTAATTTATTTGTGTTAGTTAGAAAATTGGTATTTCTTAGTGCTCACTATTATGTAATTAAAAAAACCATGCAAGGAAAAAAATATTATACCCTTGTAAGAGAGTAGTGTGACTAATTTTCCAAAGTGCCCACAAATAAGTGGTTTCTTAGCATTTTCGCCACCTCTTGATTTATTTGGACTCTTATATATTCTAATCTCATGATCTAGAATTATGTTAATAAATATAAAATATTAATCTAGAGTGTCTAAAGTAGTGTGATGAATGCAGTTAAGCAATATTAATTAAACACAACGTAGACAACTCTAAGCTGAAAACAAATATACATATTGCTGAAACCCTTCCATACATTAATATCTAATCCACCAACCTTAAGCTGTGTACTTCGAGAAGTGAGTTTCACGGACATGAATAACAGGTATATGGCCTACAAGAGCACCCGGTGCCTGAGTCTAGAATTTCACCGAAATATTGGTTGGTACTAAAGTATTTTGTTTCTTGAACTTGACAGTAATTCAGATAGGTTCCAAATTATGGTTTTAATATTATGACAATCGGATAAAAAATTTCAAAAAGAATTCTGAAATTCCAATCTCTTCGGTGAGCATCAAAATAATTATTTATTCACAATGGTAAACCTTGACCATTTAATTATACACACGTAGTGCACATACAACTTAATTAATTGAGTGTTTTTGTTTGTTAACATTTGGAAATTCTCAGTTTGCAGAAAACGATTGATCGCTACCTGAACCACACAAAAGGGACATCTGCCAATGAGAAAACTGTTGAGCAACCAGCTGCTGGCGTCCAGGTGCAACTCCCTACCTTTATAGTAGTACCGCAATTAATCTAGATGTTATATTACATATATTTGGCCCATTATATATATATACTGTGTATATGATGTATTGTATATGTATACGGATGCAGATGTGTAGATCTGAGGCTACTGCCTTGAAGCACAAGATAGACGCAATTGAGGCCTACCAGAGGTGACGACAGTACCTTGCACGCTGAATCATCAACTATTCTTAGTTCATACACGTGAAACCAACCAAGAATATATATATGTAATCCGATTGATCCTGGGAAATAAATTATTAAATTATACACGATATGAACGCACATGCAGGAAGCTATCTGGAGAAGGACTGGGATCCTGTTCGTCCCATGAGCTGCAAGAGCTGGAGCTGCAGCTGGAGAAGAGCCTAAGCTGCATCAGGCAAAAGAAGGCAAGCTAGCAGAGCAGAATAAACCAATTTGGCTCTCCTTTTCTTTTCTACCTGAATAATTACACAATGTGCAATAGTATTTATCGATCTAGTTTCTCCAAATTCTAGGCTGAATCGCTGATGATAACACCTTTTGTTTCATTTTCAAGAGCAGCAACAGAAAATGCTGGATAAAATCTTGGAGCTGAAGGAGAAGGTATATATGTGTCAACATGTTCATCTGCTGTTAATTAATGTTATTATTGCATTGAACATTATATATGTGGAGAACTTGTCACGTGTATAGCTAGCTAGTTAGTTAGTTAGCAGAATCATAAAAGAATGTTTCTACGAAAATTGCATGATCAAGATAAGTGTGTAACATGATGGTTATGTATGTGTGTATTAATACAGGAGAGGAAGTTGTTGATGGAGAACTCGGTACTCCGCGAAGAGTACAAGGCGCTGCCTCTGCTAGAGCTGGCAACTGCTGCTGCTGCTGAAACATCGCCTGATGGTGCTGGAGCTGAAGAAGATGAGGAGGACGAGCGGCGGCGGCATCACATGGAAGTGGAGACTGAGCTGGTCATTGGAAGGCCCGGGTCGTCTAGCTAGCAGCAGTAGAAATTGATTGATTAAATCTGCTCAATCGACCAGCCGATGAAGATCGATACAAAAATCGATCAAATATGTTTGTCCATATATAAAATCAATTTAATTAGGTCGGTGTGAGACTGGAAGATAGCGATGCAAAAAATAATTGACAGGCTGCAGCATGCGTGCAGTGCAGGTCTTATAAAAAGGAATTGGTCGCAAGATCGATCTGCATGCATATGCTTTTATTTATTTTTCTATCCAAATTAATTTAACCAATATATGTATGTGAAAGTCGAGCGGAATCATGTATGTGTTGGTGGAGAGTTGTTGTGATGCCAATGCTTTTTTTTTTTGAGGGAAAGTTGTGATGATGCCAATGCTGGATCGATGAGTTTGGTTACACTGGCACTTAAGTACTATATTAGATACTCCTAGCTATGGACCATGCATGCAAGATATTACCTTCGTTCTAAATATATGTCTTTTTAGAGATTTTTAATATGAACTACATATGAAGCAAAATGTGTTAATTTACACTCTAAAATAATAAAATATGTCTACATACATTCATATGTAGTCCGTATTAAAATCTTGAGAAAGACTTATATTAAGGAGCAGAGGGAGTATAATTAAGAAACAACTCAAGCCTCTTATATATATTAGACCCCCCCCACCCCCATCCAATTTTTTTTTGAAAAAAAATAAGGTTTTGTTAAGAGGTAAAACAGATTTTTATTGATTAAAGTCCACAAACAGTGGGATGCAAACCGGGTCATGATGTTGGCCAAACCACATATGACGCCCTTGAGACAAAGAATGAGAAAATTTAGCTAAGCTATGTGCTTCTACATTAACTGCACGACTCTCAAACGTAAAAATACAAGAAAAAGGAAAAAATTAAGTAAGAAACAACGCAAGCCTCTTGCTGGAAAAAGAGAAATAAATACATTGAATGACCCCTAATGGGCTGGGCCACTACAAGCTGCCTTTGAGGTCACCAATCCCCCCTTGTTGCTAGAAGCGAGACATAGTGCTGCCCATCGACTACAGTCCGCAGCCTGTTCTGCATGTTTTTTCATATATTTTTAATTTCTTTCTTTCTTTTATTATATTTATGAAATGTTTACAATATATATGAGAAATAAATTAACTTAGTTAAAATAATGTTGACAAGACACTAAAAACTTAATGAAATGAGAAACAAATAGGTAGTTCAATTTTAAGAAAAGTGTTTGCAACATTAAGGAAAAGGTTCATAACTTTAAAAAAATTCATACATATAAAAACATTGCTCATAACATTAAGAAAAACCATGCATCATATAAAACTTTGTTTGGGAATTTTTTCATAAATTATGGTACCATTAAAAACAGTAGTTCATGACATCTACAAATATTCACACATTTAGATATATTCATGACATATAATTTTTTCTCCAACCTTTTAAAAACTTGTGTAACACATAAAAATGCTCACATGTTTACAAGCATGTTCGTAATAAAATATGAAAATTTTCAAACCTTATCTAAAAATTTCTCAGCATGTAAGTGAAAATTGTTCAGGTGTATATGAAAACTGTTTAGCATGATTTCAAAAAGTATTCAATATGTATTTGAAAAAGCATCAACATATTTTAAAAAAATTATTCGTTAAAAAATGTTCATGAAATATAAAAACTGTTTGTGTTACTTTGAAAATTGTACATTATATATTAAAGAATGTTGTTACACGAAAACTGGACGAAATACATATTTTACGGTTTGGAAAATGGAAATAGAAAAAAGAAGAGTAAAGGGGAAAATCTAAAAATAAAATAACAAACAATTAGAAAACAGAAAATTGAAAACTCAAAAGAAATAAAGAAAAAGGAGAAAGAGAAAACCACCAGAAAACTAGATTAAGCCGCCAATAACAAAGAACCAGAAACACAAAAACACTGAGAGAACCTTGCTCGCTTCTGGTCTACCCAACCCATGTCAGCGTGAGCTGAAGGGATGGCAGGTAAGAGAGACATAGCATGCATGCATCATTAAGATAGCTATGCGAGCTCGACAACATGTGCGATCGAGGGGTAGGTATATTTTTATTTACAAATGTTTTCAAAATTCACATATAACTTTTTAAACCAGTTTTAAAATAAATACATACCCACTATGATTTGAAACATAAGGTGTACATATATTCGAAAGTTAATCGTTTCTATGTTTGACTAATTTATATCAAAATTTACAAACATCTACAATACAAAATAGTCACAGTAGGAAAATATATTTCATGAAGAATATAATGATAATGATTTTGTACCATATACATTGAAATTTGTGTCCATAAACTTGGTTGCTTTTGAGAAGTTCGACTTTTTTTTAAAAGTATACCTTATATTTTGAAACAAAGGGAGTATAGCTTAATACACTACAATATGCGTGATCATGTGTGACGAAAACCCTCGCGTGGCGGGGAAGGAACCAACACCTATGATCATTTTTGGTGATTGTAACCGTCACAAATTAATGCTTGCCTGGGACATGTTGGGGAACGTTGCATGGGAAACAAAAATTTTCCTACGCACACACAAGATCTATCCATGGTGATGAGCATCCACGAGAGGGAGAGTGGATCTACATACCCTTGTAGATCGCTAAGCGGGATGCGTTAAAAAACGCGGTTGATGTAGTCGAACATCTTCGCGGTCCAAATCGCAAGCCGTCCCATGATCCAATCACGATCCGTCCCGCGATCGAATCACGATCCAAGCACGTGGCTGATTTCTATTGTCAAAAACCCTCAAAACCTCTAGTATATATAGGAGGAGGGAGGGAGGAGGCTTGGCTCCCCAAGGGGCCAGCCCTTGGTTCGGCCGAAGTGGAGAGAGGAGGAGTCCTCCTCCAATCCTAATAGGATTAGGACTCCTCCTCTCCCACTAGGAATCCTCCTTCCACCTTTTGGATTTCTCCACCCAGCCGTATGGGCCTCTTGTGGGACTTCGGCCAGCCCACCAGGGACTGGTTTACCTCTTACCATAGCCCATGTAGTTCCTTGGGTCGAGACACCCCTCCCGATGGTCCCTCGGGACCCTCCCGGCACTCTCGGTACACTACCGATGAGCTCGAAACTTTTCCGGTGACCAAAACATGACTTCCTATATATCAATCTTTACCTCCGGACCATTCAGAAGCTCCTCGTAACGTCCAGGCTCTCATTAGGGACTCCGAACAACCTTCGGTCACCACCATACATAAATCTATACTACCAACACGTCACCGAACCTTAAGTGTGCAGACCCTGCGGGTTCGAGAACTATGTAGACATGACCGAGACACCTCCACGGTCAATAACCAATAGTGGGATCTGGATGCCCATATTGGTTCCTACATATTCTACGAAGATCTTTATCGGTTGAACCTCTATGTCAAGGATTCAGTTAATCCCATATGTTGTTCCCTTTGTTCTTCGGTATGTTACTTGCCCGAGATTCGATCGTCGGTATCTCTATACCTAGTTCAATCTCGTTATCGGCAAGTCTCTTTACTCGTTCCGTAACACAAGATCACGTGGCTAACACTTAGTCACATTGCTTGCAAGGCTTATTGTGATGTTGTATTATCGAGTGGGCCCTGAGATACCTCTCCGTCACACGGAGCAACAAATCCTAGTCTTGATCCATGCCAACTCAACAGACACCCTCGGAGATACCTAGAGAGCACTTTTATAGTCACCCAGTTACGTTGCGACGTTTGATACACACAAGGTACTCCTCCGGTGTCAGTGAGTTGCATGATCTCATGGTCATAGGAACAGATACTTGACATGCAAAAAACTGTAGCAATAAACTAACACGATCATATGCTACGTTTATAGTTTGGGCCTTGTCCATCACATCATTCTCCTAATGATGTGACCCCGTTATCAAATGACATCTCATGTCCATGGCTAGGAAACCTTCACCATCTTTGATCAACGAGCTAGTCTACTAGAGGCATACTAGGGACATGGTGTTGTCTATATAGCCACACATGCATGCATTTAGTTTCCAATCATTACAATTATAGCATGGATAAAAAACGATTATCATGAACAGGGAAATATAATAATAACCAATTTATTACTGCCTCTAGGGAATATTTCCAACAATTTTGGTCTAGTTGATACGGACGTGATGCCTATATGCCTGATCATTGCCTTGGATAACTACATGATTATTCGTTTTTCTATCAATTGCTTGACAGTAATTTGTTTACCCACCATGATATTTTCCTTCAAGAGAGAAGCCTCTAGTGAAATCTATGGCCCCGGGTCTACTTTCCATAATATATTTTCAGATCTATAAACCAAAAATACCAAATACTTTGCTGTAATTTATTTACCTTTACTTTCCGTTCTCATTTACATCTAACTCTATCGGATCTAATCCTTGCAAATAATCGTAAAGCGATTGACAACCCCTTTGTAGCGTTGGGTGCAAAAGTTTGATTGTTTGTGTAGGTGCATCCATTGGTGACTTGCTTGTTCCTCCTACTAGATTGATACCTTGGTTCTCAACAACCGAGGAAAATACTTATCTACTTTGCTGCATCACCCTTTCCTCTTCGAGGGAAAACCGACGCACGCTCAAGAGGTAGCAGTTTCTTCACTAGAGCGGCAACTGGCTTGCCATTCCCAAATTTTTCCCTTTTTCCCTTGCCCTTATTGAAACTAGTGGCTTTACTAACCATCAACACTTCATGATCTTTCTATATTTCTACCTTCCTGGTATCAAATATCGCGAATAGCTCAGGGACCATCCTATCCATCCCTGGCATG
The DNA here is from genome assembly GCA_022496015.1 of Hordeum marinum. Classification (NCBI taxonomy): domain Eukaryota; kingdom Viridiplantae; phylum Streptophyta; class Magnoliopsida; order Poales; family Poaceae; genus Hordeum; species Hordeum marinum. Next base: position 2,195,497 of record CM039677.1, on the reverse strand, counting down.
TTATAGTTCATCACGAAGCTCCAGTAGCTTGGTGACAGTGACTTGGAGAACTATATCAATCACTATCTTATCTGGAAGATTAACTCCCACTCAATTCAAGTGATTGTAGCACCCAGACAATCTGAGCACATGCTCACGGATTGAGCTATTCTCCTTCATCTTGCAGGCAAAGAATCTTGTTGGAGGTCTCATACCTCTCAACACGGGCACGAGCCTGAAATCTCAATTCCAGTTGTTGGAACATCTCATATGCTCCGTGACGTTCAAAACGTCTTTGGAGCCTTAATTCTAAGCCGTAATGCATGACGCACTAAACTATCAAGTAGTCATCACAACGTGCCTGTCAGATGTTCACAACATCCATAGAGGATGCTAGAGGGGGGGGGGTGCACCGAGCGGTGCATCAAGGACACAAGCTTTCTGGGCATCAATGAGGACAATCCTCAGTTTACGAACCCAGTCCGCATTATTGCTAGCATCATCTTTCAACTCTAGTTTCTCTAGGAACGTATCAAAAACACAGGGAAGCTATAGTATGAGCTATTGGTCTATAATACAATTTTGCAAAGACAACTTTAGACTATGTTCATGATCATAAGGAGTTTAGTTAATCATATTACTTAAAAAACTCCCACCCAAATTGACATCCCTCCGTTCATCCGAGTGTTACATGATCCAAATTCACGAACCCAAGTATGATCATCACGTGAGATGAGGTGGTGATATGGTGATGTGTTACCCAGTTCAAACGGTCGACATAGTTCCCCGCTAGATTTGTTCATGTTTTGACTATCCAGGAATATTCAAGAGATAACAGAAAACTATTTTTGAAACAGAACTGATAAACTTGCAAACTGACCATGGTAAACATTTAGTAGTGGCATATAATTATACTTGTCACTTATTGAAAGAAAAGATAGAAAACATGATTACTACAGTATCATTAATCATGTAGAAACATAGAAAGCAAAAAGATAGACATAGGGTTGTCGCCTAATAAGCGTTTTTCTTTAATTCCATTTACCTAACCATTGATACTTTTTAATGATGCTCACATAAAAGTAGGAGTTGAAAGATAAAAAAGAGCATCATGCATCATATACAAAACACATTTATGCGTAACTCACTTCATATGCATAGGAATTTTATAAGGGAAACAATTCATTGAATCAAGAATCAATGCATAGGAAGGCAAAACAAATGAACATTCAAAATTATCAACATATAGAGATGAAACTTAATATGGTTAAGATATCTATAACCATGTATTCCTCTCTCATGATAATTTTCAGTGGCATAATGAAAAAAACTCAATAATATAACTATCACATAAAGCATCATTTTCATGATCGACATGAAAAAATTATTATTACTCTCAGCAAATTTATTCTCATTAGTAAATAATGGGAGTAAAACTATTATAGCTCTCATATAAAACTTGAACACTGTAAACTAATTGTACATTAAAAGGGTAGTGTTCAGTAGGAGAATACTCAAAATTATGACAAGTCTCACAAGAATGATTATTACTACTAATTATAGCATAAGTATCATCACAATAACATAAGTATTAGTAACTTTGTTCTCATCATAATCAATTGAAGCATCTTCCAAAAAAGTGTAATCAACACTAAATAAAGTTATGACCTCTCCCATACCACTTTTATCAGTATTCCAATAAGATTTAGCATGCTCCAAAAAAGTGTGATCATTGCTACCTAAAGTTGACACTCTTCCAAACCCACTTTCATCATTGTAATCATCATATCTAGGAGGCATATTCTCATGATAATAAATTTTATCTCAAAATTAGGGGGGCTAAAAAGATAACATTAATGAAACCCGTCATCCCCAACCTTATAGGTTTGCATATTATTAGCATCATGGATATTCATAGAATACATACTAATAACATTGCACTCAATTATCATTCAAGGAACTATCATCAATCACATTTTAAATTCTTCTTAGAATACAACATGACCATTTTCTTTCTCAGATTCAACGTTTTGAAGATAAACTTTACAAAGATAAGTAAGTGCACCCAACTCATTTTTTATATTTTATAAATCAACCTAGTGAATAAAACAAGAAACTAAAAAAATCCGGTTGCAAGATATAAAGAAGATACCTTCAAACTCTCACCTCCCCAACAACGACACCGAAAATAGCAAGATGTCCACTACACCCTTCTATTCTTGTGGACTCTATTGGCCTCTAAGCGCAAAGGATTGTAGGACAAAAAATAACTTCCCTCAACTGGATGACCTACCTAAGATTTTTCAATCAGTGGGAGGTGTAGGATGAGAGTCGTCTCTCCCAAACAATCATGCAATCATATACAAGTGGTCTATTCTGTCTCCAACACACCCAATACAATTGTCAATTGTATAGGTGCACTAGTTCAACATAGAGATGGTAATATATGTTTAATATGGATGGTAAAAATAGTTCATAATCTGAATAAATAAAAACAACAAGGTAGCAAGTAAGACATGTAACTAAAAATGGTATTTGAATGATTGGAAACAAGGTGTAGGTTCGTACTTTCACTAGTGCTAACTCTCAACATCATTAACATAATTGAACATCATGATAATCCCTCAACAATTGCAGCAAAGGATCACTTAGAATTTCCCATTTCTATCGGTGAATGTAGTATGCGATCGTGTAGGTGCGCTTAATAGCAAACCACCTCAAAGTCGTCTTTCCAATCTTGATCTATCGAACCACCCCAATGTTCCAGAGATAGTCCTGGAAATTTTACTACGACAACACCATATGATACGTACCGTTCAAACTTTATGGGAAGAGTATCCCAATGTCACCACGGGTATCCACACGTTACTTACTAGACATGCATCGTGCATTCTCACATCAGAAATATTCAGTCAAACATAAAGAAACTTCAAAGAGCAACTCTCAATTCACCCCAAAATAATAGAGGCGGATGAACATCATCAAATCCAGATATTATTAAAGCCCATGGTACAATCAAGATCAAATCCTTCAAGAACATGGGGGAGAGAGATATAATACATAATTACTTGTACATACCCTCAGTCTTGAGGATGAACTACTCACACATCACTAATGAGAATGAAGAGAGAGTTGTTGGTGATGGTGATGGTGACAACAGAGATTTCCCCCGTGGCATCCCGACGCCACCATAGGAGAGGAGGAAGCGCCCCCTCTTTTTTATTTTTCCTTGGCCCTCCGAGAAGAGAGGGAGCTCTCCCTAGATTGTATCTCACTTTTCTGTCTTCTGCTTTCATTTCTGTTTTCTAGCCGAGCAACATTTTTTAAATATCTGGAGATACTTAACTCTGACCAAGGTGAAATTTTACGGGATTTTTTCTCTTCATAAATTAGCTTTCTTGTAGTAAAAGAAGGTCCCCAACCAACCTTCAAACCCACACATGGATACCTTGCGTGGTTGGGGCCTAGGCCATGCCGGGAGGCCGTGTGGAGCCCTCGGGCACCACCTTATGATGATTCTTTCGCCCCAAAAACTTATATTTTCCAAAAAAAAGTATCTCGTTTCGGCTCCGTGAATTTTTGACATGTAAACTACAAAACAATGGAAAACGGGAACTGGCCTCTCCAACTGGATTAATATGTTAGTTCAAATAAATATTGTGTCAAAAACATAAATATTTGATGTAATATAGCATGAGAACTTCATAAATTATAGATACGTTTGACATGTATTGGTGGCTTTGCGTGCGAACACCATAGATAAGACATACAAGAATGGCATTGGGGCTGGACGCCGACAGTACCAGCTTACCATTGGCATCATACTAGCAATCACGACAGGCGGGGCAGTGCCACTGAACACGTTTTCTCGGTCGTCGTTACTAGGCACTTCTGCACACTGTCTTGTGATCCTTGGGACAAACTTCACCTCAAGCTGCCATTGTCGACCTCCTTGAGTAGCCTCACCCAAGCCAGCCCATGCTAGTTGATTGGGAATTGAGATATCAAGCCGAACACATCACAAAGAGGAGCGAAAAAACGATCGGGATCGGTATATGGATACATATCGACATAAATCACCCACTAGTGGTACCTTTGAACATGCCCATTAGCGGAGGCGACCGTTCAACGAGAGATTGTTTCGGCTTGTTTTTGAAAGTTTCTTGAAACTTCCGCCTTGTTTTCGGAAGGTTCCATACTAAAATTTGACGGGTTTTTTTATTCTGTTTCTATTCTTTATTTCTCCTTTTTATATTCAATTTCGTGGTATTTTTAAATTTGTGAATATTATTTAAAATTTGAGCATCTTTTGAATTCACGAACATTTTGAAAATTTACAAACATTTGTTTAAAATTCTGTTTTTTTCTACTAATTCACGAGTATCTTTTACAGTTTAAATAAAAGAGATCGAGATATTTTTTGTACGTATTAGAACTGACCAAGACAAAAAAAACATGTGAAAACAAATCGGAAGCAAACATATTCCCTTGGCTGGTTTATTTACTCTGCGCTGTGATTGACCGTGATGTGACATGTCCGTGTCGTTGCAATGGGAGAAATAATATTACACACATTTTTCCCGATAAATATGGTTCAAGATCCATATTACGAACCCTCCCTTTTAAAAATAGTAGCACAACTTTCATGCTTCACTATATTCTGGTAAGTTTCAATATGGCATGATTAATATGTGACTATAAATTAGAAGATAGTAATAGTTTATAGATGCATTTGAATGTGACAAATATATAAAATGGAAGGATCAACACTGGTTACTGAGCTGAGTTACACTCAGTGCAACCCATATGTTACCCATCCCCAATTAAATAAATCAAGACGAAGGGAGAAAAAAAGATTCCTAAAAGGAATTTTAGTAATGAGTAACATGCAAGATTATAGCATATTTAAAAATTACACATTTTTGAGGAATTTCCGTATATAACATGTTAGATTTGGAGTTAGGGTTTGAAAGGTATACACACACACACACACACACACACACACACACACACACACACACACACACACACATATTTTGAATCTACCTGCAAAAAGAAAGGATAAATTGGAGTAGTTGGGTCGAAACTGCAACATTGTGCAACCCATCTGCTAAGTGACGCTTGGGCGAGGCAGTTATATCCTACACCCCCAACTTTTGAATAGAAAAAGGAGAGAAAAAAGAGAGAACCCGGGATCAAACCCTCCTCGGATATGGAGCAATGAAGCTCAAGTTATTGCGCTGCTTATATGGTTGTGGCACATCGAGGCCTTGCTGTAAATAAACTAAAGTCGACGATGACTTGAGAAGGAAAAAGCGAATAGTTTTTTTGACTTGTCGATGACAGGGGTTGATTATTGACAACTCCAGGAGCAATCTGATGATGGATGGGCATGTGCACTAATCCTTTTATTAGTTGGTATAGATATATCTCCTTGTTAATTTGCTCTTTTAGGGCTACATATCACCTTGTTAGGTGAAGCGCGGGTTGAGGAATCGCCAGATTTGGAGGAAATCCAAACAGGTTGTTAATCTTGCATGAGCTTCTCCTCCTTCGGGCCAGTGGGTGCAACTATTTTCTGCCTACTGCGATGCATACACAAGAGCTATATCTCTCTTATAGCGATTTATATGCTTCTCTCACCTTTAGCTCTTTCCGGCCGCTACAGTGCTTGGCCATACCGGAGTACAATTCTTTCACAACGCCCACTGTTTTGCTTCACTTTTTTGTTTTTTCTTTTCTTTCCTTTTTTTTGGTTTTTATTGGTTTTAACATTGTTTCACTATTTGCCTTGGTTTATTCAGTTTTTCATTTCTCTGTATGTTTTTATTCTTTGATTTTGTTTGCTTCCTTCTTGTTTTTTCTATTTTTTCACCATGTTGCACTATTTTCGATTTTTTTTCATTTTCCCACATTTTTCTATTATATATATATATGGAATATTTGTAAGAGTACACAAAGGTGAAATTGAAATCAGAACACAAAAACAAACGTGAAAAAGAAATAGAAAAAAAACGAAGCTGTTGCATGCGGCCTGCCCAGCACTGGGCTGGCCCAGCCTCCCTTGCGCGTAGTGAGGCTGCCCTTGTCTCGCTTTGTCCCGGGATGTCCTATCTGGCGCTCTTTGCGGCAGAATGTCGACCGCACGCACAGGCGGGTCTCCAAACTGGGCAGGCCCATGTCGCTAGCGACCGAAATTGAACCAAAAAATTGAACGAAAAGACTGCTCTAAAGAGGGTTCGACACATGCGTTTAAGAAAAAAAAATCGAGCACCCATCCAAACGTTTTTAAAGGCTGCTCTAAATAAGGTTCAAAACATTATTTTGAGAAAAAAACATGAAAGGTTGTATGAAATAGCAAATACTTTCAGAAATGTTGAATAAAATTTGAAAATACTCAAACAATTTAAAAAATGCAAACTATTTTTGCAAACGGGTGATTTTTGTAAATATCCCCATAATAAAAAACGTGAATGTATTTTTGAAACAAGAACATTTTTTGAAATACGAAAACAATTTTTGTTACGCGAACATTTGTGAAAAATGTCAAAATTTATTGTTTTTTCCCAAAAAACTTGAAAAGAGGAATAATTTGAAAAATATAAGTACGTATTTTGAAACTCCTGAACACAACTCAAACATGAATTACTTTTTGGAATTAGCAAACAATTCTTTAAATTAAAAAATTTATTGAAACTCCCAACAAAATTTGAAAAGATCAACAGTTTTCTAAAATCGATGAACATATTTTGAAATAGAAATATTGTTTGAAACTCCCCAAAATAATTTGTAAGCGTGAACATTTTTTAACTTGTAGATTTTTTTGAAAAGCGAAAATTGTTTATAATATGGAAAAAATTCTGTAAAATCCCGAAAAATAGAAAATCTAAAGTTTTTTTCGGAACCAAAATATTTGTAAAATTCAAATACAAAACTTGAAAACATGAACAGTTTTTAAAACTTGCATATATTTCGAGACGCCCAGATAAAAATTGAAACATGCACATTTTTTGAAATTTGGGAAAAATGCTTGAAATGGAAACATTTATTGAAACTCCCAACAAAATTTAGTAATATGAACAAAATTTCTAATTGTTGAACCTATTTTGAAATGGGAAGGTTTTTTGAGACTCACAAACATAATTCGTAAAAGTAAACATTTTTTAACTGATAGATATTTGTGAAAAACAAACATTTTTTATCATGTCGAACATCTATAGAAAATAAAGAACTTCTTTTAAATTCGTGAACAAAAATGAATAACAAGCATAGTTTTTGAACTCTGAACATTTTTAAGAACAAAAGGAAACTATGAAGAGAAGAAAAGGGAATCGTTAAATGAAATAAAGAAACAGAAAAACAAAGAAAGAAAAAGGAAAAAGAAACAGAAAAATCAAAAAACAAACAGAAGGAACCAGTGAAAACCGGTTGAACAATCTTTTAGAAGGTTCCTAAAACCGGACTTGTAGATCGTGCACTATCTCTTAATTGGGCTGGGCCAGCCCAGCTTGATCGCTAGGTTGCTCTTCTCTGTGCGAAGCCGCGACAACCGAATGCAAAACGCGTCAAATATGGACATAAAGTTTCTGCTCCCCAGCTCAAATGAGTTCGATGAACAGTAAAATCGAAAAAAATTCAAAAACTGTTCAAAAAATTCTGAATTTTTTTCGTAAACAACATTGACAAAATATCTAAGTGCCTGCAAAAATTTGGCCTGAAATAACATTTCTAGAAGGCGTGGCAAAAAAAACAAAATCCAGTACTCTGAAAACACTTAGATGTTTTGTCAAGGTTGTTTACGAAATTTTTTTAGATTTTTTTAAACATTTTTCGATCACTTTTTGATTTTACTGTTCACCGAGCTCATTTGAGCTCGGGAGCAGAATTGTAATTTCTGTCAAATATGATATTCCCTTGGTGCCTGTTTGTGCTAGACATACGGGCGCCCCGAAGCTCATATCTGCCTCGACATTAGAGAGCTGGTGGTCGTTTGTCCTGCTGGCATCATTATATTATTATTTTCTCTCTTTTACACTCTTATTTATAATTTAAATGCATATATTTAAAAGAAATGTTAACATGGTATATAAAATTTGTTAGAGTAGTTTTGTAACAACGCAGATGACTTCAAAACAATGTTCATGGCAATGAAAAATATTCCAGCGTTTCAAATAAATATATGTGTTTTTTTTTCTAAAATGTGTACAAAATATAATAAAATGATTTCCTAATTTCCAACAATATTTCACGTCATTAAAGATGTTTTCAATATTTGATTGAAAATATTATTAATTTAAACAAAAATTAAATGACTTTTGGAAAATTAGAATATATAAATGATATAAATTGTTAGCATAAGTTCAAAAAGTTTTATTTCCAGAAAATAATTAATCACGACATTTTAATGGAAATAACCGTATATTTCAAAAATATGTTTATTATTAAAAATATGTACAACATGTACCATGCATTGAAAAATGTGTTCAGAACATTTTTTTGTAAAGTACACCATGTTTTTAAAAAATGTCCAAGATATCTCGGAAAAAATATTTCATGTGTGTTCTAAAAATGTTCGTACTTGGAAAAAGAAGACACATGTTAAGATAAAAGAGAACCGATAAAATTAGGCAAAGAAACAAAAATAGAACAAACTAAACCGAGATACCCAAAATAGAAATAAAGAAAACGAAAGTAAAGCAAAAATAGAAAAAAGATGAATGGAAAAAAATAAAAAAAATAAAGAAACCAGTGAAAAAATAACGAAAAAATGAAAGGAAAAAAACAATGAAAACGGTCAGGCAAACCTACAATGACAACTTATGGGTGTCAGGGACCAACCAAGCTAAATGAGTCGCCACATTGGTGTCGTTTGAGCCAATTGCCTCATGTGGTTCATCCCTTTGCACCGCTTCACTTCGATGGATTGCCCGTTGGTGAGGGTGTCATGATAGCACACATAAATGTTTGATTTTGTGTCCAGGGGAGCTTTTAATTGTGGCTTATAGCTAAGGATAGGCGCTAAACCATGTGGGAGGGATTGTTGCTATCCATGTTTTAGGCGTCAGTTGGCTCAGAAGAAAAAGTGGCCGAGAAAAAACGCTGTAGCTCCTGTTAAAAAAAAAGATGTCAGTTTTTTGGCAGATTGAGAAAATTGTATAAAGATAGTTTCGTGATATTGTGACTTCATTGATTAAAAATATATTTACTAATATAAATAGAAGTCTATGAATTCCTACAACTATTTGTGTTTTTTTAGTAAAAATATGGATCTACAAAAGTGTTTAAGATTTAAAACTAATTTTCGTCTTTCTAAGATTTCACAATTATTACAGATTTTCATGAATTTGTTTTTTTATCACGAGTTCTAAAAATGCTCATAGCTTTGAAAAATATTCTATAATTTGTATTGAAATTTATTAAATGCTCGTACTATTTTTAAAAACTTCATGGAATTTGAAGAATGTTCATTGAATTTGAAAAAATTTGATGTATTTAAAAATGAAGAAAAATGGTAATATCTGAAAAAAATGAAAGATGAAACTGAAAATGTCAAATAAAAACCATTGAATAATAGTTGCGAAAACCAATAATATGTGAATCATTTTGGAAGGAGAGAGAGCCAACTAGTCAGGCTTGTGAAACCCTAACTGTCACGTGGTGTCTACCCCTCTCGCTGATGCTAGGGCGCGTTGCCAGGCAAAGTCCGTGCGATGCCCGTGCCGACGGGGAGGTCCAGATCAAGGGAGCCCGTTGTGGAGGCATTGGAGGGTTGCCATGGGACGACAAACGGGATGTGTTCTCGAGTTGCAGCTGGCGGTGCGTGACATCGCCGGTGGTGAAGTCGGCCATGACCGGAGGACTAGATGGTTGTACTTGATAAATTCTCGACATATGTGCTCAAGCGCATTCTACAAAAAATGGTGATGGCGAGTTGTAGTGTATGGCCAATGAGATATCTTGTGAGTAGTGTCCGGGTCAAAATAGAACATAACCAAAAAGTTATAAAATGCATGTGGACCAATGTTCAAGAAATAGGTAACTGGTAGCTGCTCGGTAGGCTTGGGAGTAGTGAGTAATCGGTGAACCGGCCTATTAAGTGGATTAATCGGTTGACCATTAATCGGTAGATTAAATATAAACTTGCCAACTTATATCTAGATTTTTGTATGTATTATACCATACTTTCATGCACCTTGCTATATAATATACCAAAATATTCTATTGTAGGCATAAAAAAATAGACAAGAGGTAAAATTAATAATCGTTATACATCCAAATCTACAAATTCTCGAAATAAAAAATTATCAATTAAAACATTTAAACTTGTCCATATACTCGCTAACATACATCACACATACTACAAATAACAACCAAAACCAACATTTCCATCCACTAATCTACAAAATTGTAATTTATAATCTACTAATAAATGAATATTGGGTTCTCCACTTATATTGGGGAAAAAGATGGTAGTACCTTGCCTACTGGTGATGCCGTGAAGAAAGAGATTGGAGAGCATCCCATGGGAGAGGATGGGGAGTAGCCAAGGGGGGTGGGGGTGGGGTCTAGGCAGGCGACTAGAGTGGTGGAGCAGCTAGATCTTGGAGGTGTAGTGTGGTTCCTGACACCGACGAGGACCTGGCTAGCCACCAGCCAAGTTTGGTGGGGATAAAAGGAGGGTGAGCGAATGGGAGGAGGGCCAAACCTTAGGTATTTAGTAGCGAAGGGGTGGGAAGGGTTATGTGTATTTTTTTTGGAATTCATCTGCCCACCAGTTAACGGACCAATAGCAATTAACCGGCCTCACAACTGATTAATCATTGTGATGACCAATTAATTGGTATAACTGGCCAATTAATCGGCATGGCAAGTTAACATGATGAATAGGTGCTATGCGATTCGGTCACTCTACGAGTAACGATTAACCGACAACTTAACTGATTAATTAGACGAATTCTTGAACAATGATGTGTTAATCGGATGAATTCTTGAAGAATGATGTGCACATATACGGTATCAACGTGGTGTGACGTTCCACTATATCAAAAGAAAAGAACGTTAAGTGCTAACTAGCATTCGTTTAGGCCAACTCTAATTGTTGACGTATCAATGTATTGCCTAGTCTTTTTTATCATGTTTTTTGTTGCATTGGCTAGAGCATGGACTTCTATATGGTATCAGAGCCAAGAGGTCTTGAGTTGAAGACCCGGCTCACGAAATTAAATTGCAGTCCACTTTCGATCCACGTTTAGGCCCGAGGGAGCCACGCGTGAAAAGAAGTGTTGACGTATAAATGTATTGCCTAGTCTCTTTCATCGAATCATTCTTTTGGCTGCATTGGCTAGAGCATGCACTTCTAGATGGTATCGGAGCCAAAGGGTCTTGAGTTCAAAACCCAACTGCCGCAATTAAATTGTAGCCCACTTTTGGTCCATGTTTAGACCCGAGGAAGCCACACGTGAGGAGGAGTGTTGACGTATAAATATATCGCATAGTCTCTTCCATTTGATCGGTCTTTTGGTTGCATTGGATAGAGCATGCACTTCTACAAGGTATTGGATCCAAGAGGTCTTGAGTTCATAACCCGACTGGTGCAATTAAATTGCAGCCCACTTTCAGTGCACGTTGAGGCCTGAAGGAGCCACACGTGGGGGAGTGTTGACATATAAATGTATTGCGTAGTCTTTTCCATCAGATCGGTCTTTTAGTTGCATTGGCTAGAGAACACACTTCTACACCAATGCATGGCTGCAAACGAACGTTCATTTCATCTGGATTTCGTCCATTTGGATTGGCAAAACGGAGGGCTTTGTTTGGTTTGGGCCGTCCGTTGGTCCGAGCACCCCGACCCTATCCCAAATTATCCGCGTTGGACCAAATGAAAAAAAGACATTCCAATTTCAAAAACACAGAAAAGGGAATTGCAAACTAATAAAAACATTAATATATATCAAAATATAATTAAACAATCCCTCCATAGTTAAGGCCCGCACTTAATTAAACATAATGTCAAAAAACAAAAAAGCAGTAGATTTGCCGCTGCCGCCCGCACGCAGCGGATGCCTTGGCCGTCGATGCCGCCACCGTCTTCCGACGCTACCGTCCTCTTCGTCCTCTCCTGAGTCAGGTCAATGTATGGAGGCAGCATCCAGAGGTGGGGTGTCGGGCCCCAAAAAGGGCCGACATCCTGTGCAGGCTGCGGTGGTGGCGGTGGTGCTGGTGGCCACGACTCCCACGCCGGTTGCGATGCCAATGGCGGGTGCATGGCACCGTGGCTGTCTAGGACCACGACTGCCCATACATCGATGGTGGCCTCCTCCATCACCTCCTCCTTGACCTCAGCCTTGATGTCCATCTCCAAAACATAGACATTGCCGGTGGCTGGCAGGGCGAGCATATGCTCCAGCCACTCCTACTCCTGCTGGCGCATGTACTCCCGCTCGAAGTTCTCCATGACCGCCTGAATCAGCCACTCCTCCTTCCTGGCCGTCATGGCGGGAGCTGTAGACGGTGGTGGCGACGGAGAGGGAGAGGGCATCCGTGTTAGGTTGCGGATGCGAGTGCGGTTACGCACTTTGGGCGGGCTTGGCGCACGCCGACCCGTGGGCGGGGCGGGCTACAAGCATGTCCGACAAAGTAGGTTTATTAGCGCATGTCATGCTCATCCTGGAACCAAGTGTCCCAGAGCGGTGAGTCGATGGCATACCTTGGGTCAGTAAGGTACTCCCGCGGGATGTGGGCGTGCCTGCCCGTGATCTCCTCCAGGCGGGCACGACCGCTCGTCGGGACGAGGGGAGGAGGGGGGATCGGCACCCGATCCGGGATTAGATGCTACCCATTGGGGAGGTGGGCATCCGAACATGGTAGCGGGGTGCCATTCTCCCAATAGCGGAGGCATATGTCCACATTCACGTACAGACGGTCACACATCAGAGCCGCTGAAGGGGAGATTGAGAATGCCGCCGGTGAGAGGGAGCGGTTGGCCATACTCCCGGACGATGTGGTCGACGAGCCAACGTCGTGGTCGTGTGACCCTTATTTTCGGGCACCCACTTCCAAAACCCATGGCAACTGCCTGACGGGGAGCGAGGGGGCAGCATTAGGGTTAGTTGTCGGGCACGGAGGGAGCACTGGAGATTGAGTGGGGACGCTCGTTGGAAGTGGAAGTGCCCACACCAGTCCACAACTTTGCCGTAAAAAGGACATGGCGAGGGTGGGGGTGGGTGGCTGACCGGCGGTCCCGCCCATACGTGTGGATTAAATGGCCACGGTGGGAGGTAGTTGGACGACTGACAAGCGGGCCTGAGGCGTGCAACCAGAGGATGTGTGTGTGTGCCTCCGTTTGACTGCAAAATCTGATATAAAAAAGCGCCGACAATGCGTTCAAACGAAGTAGAAGTGGACGTTCTTTGTGGAAGCGGTCGCGCATTGGGCTGACTCGTCTATCTATTTGGGCCGAAACGGACAGTTCCGAACGACTTGTGGGTCTGCGTTGGAGTTTGGCCTCACATCTTGAAGTGATGGATGTGTATCACCATCTACATTGTCGTAGAATAAACGTTCTACATTAAATAGTGGCTAACTCTGGCCATATTGTTACTAAATGTGAGAGCCTGGCTTAATAAGAATGATAAACTACTCATATTAACAAGGAATTCCTTCTTTTTCGGGAGTCCATGCGAAAAAACTCCAAAGTTAAGCGTGCTTGGCTTGAAGCCATTTTAGGATGGGTGACCGACCGGAAAGTTGATCCCGGGTGCGCATAAGTGAGGACAAAGTATGTAGGAAAGAATATTGTTGGTCTGTGAGGCCAGTCAGATCCCGCCAGGCATAACGGAGTGTTACAATTGGTATCAGAGCCGACCCTCGCTATTACACATGCATGCACGGGTCAGATGCGAGGACATGTGGTGCATGGCGCGTGTGGCCCATTGTGGCACACGACATGACACATGTGCCAGACTGGACGCGCATATGTGTGCCAAGAAGGAACGTTCTTGATGTGCTGACGAGGACGTCGGTTCTTTTGAATGGGGGTGTATGTGAGAGCCTGACTTAATAGGAATGATAAACTACCCATACCAATAAGGAATTCCTTCTTTTTCGGGAGCCCATGCAAAAAAGAACTCCAAACTTAAGCGTGCTTGGCTTGGAGCGATTTTAGGATAGGTGACTAACCGGGAAGTTAGTCCCGTATACGCACGAGTGAGGACAAAGTGCGCAGGAAAGACTAGTATTGATCAGTGGGGCCAGTCTAGATCCCAAGGTGTAACAGGGTGTTACACTAAATTATTGCTATATAGCTATTGAAAGTAGCATGTAACTAATAAGATTTTAATATTCGCAGCAGACACAATTCCAGTTTTAACGTAGATAACTACCAAAAGCGCCAGGAAAAAAAACTACCAATACCACCACTTAATATTTTTCTTTCAGGATGGCTGCATTATTAATAAATATCTCGGTCCAAACTTTGTTCCCGTGAATCTGGAACTTAACACTCAAATAGTTTTGGTGAATTCAAAGGAAGAAAGCCTTGCATCAACGTGGCTGATCATTAGGAAGCGTAGAAACCTCACAACTGGTGTTAATGCAAGAAGTAGGGATCATCATACAACAAACGCACTAGAGGTACGAGTATATGAAATGTCCCATATGGACTAGTAGGACGAATACAGTAGTGATAGTTTGAAGTGTTGGGAGACGTAGTAGTAAATCAAAATTTTCCTACGTGTCACCAAGATCTATCTATGGAGAAACCAGCAAACGAGCGGGGAGAGATTGGATCTTCATACCTTTGAAGATCGCTAAGCGGAAGCGTTGCTAGAACGCGGTTGATGGAGTCGTACTCGCAGCGATTCAGATCGCGGTAGATCCGATCAAGTGCCGAACGGACGGCACCTCCGCGTTCAACACACGTGCAGCCCGGTGACGTCTCCTACGCCTTGATCCAGCAAGGAGGGAGGAGAGGTTGAGGGAGAGCTCCGGCAGCATGACGGCGTGGTGACGGTGGAGCTGCGTGGTACTCCGACAGAGCTTCGCTAAGCACTACGGAGA
Organism: Hordeum marinum; assembly: GCA_022496015.1. Taxonomy (NCBI): domain Eukaryota; kingdom Viridiplantae; phylum Streptophyta; class Magnoliopsida; order Poales; family Poaceae; genus Hordeum; species Hordeum marinum. The sequence goes on along the minus strand of CM039677.1, from coordinate 2,180,461 downwards.
ACGAGGAGAGGGAGGAGTAGGGCTGCACCAGGGAGGAGATGAACTCGTGTGTTGTGCAGCCCCAAATAACTCCACTATATATAGGAGGAGGGGAGGAGAGGTGCTGCGCCCTAGGGTTCCACCCTAGGGGTGGCGGCAGCCTCCAGAAACCCATTTGGCCGGCGGCCAGGGCAAGGAGAGGTGGAGGCGCCCTAGGGTGGGCCTTAAGGCCCATCTAAGCCTAGGGTTTGCCCCCCTCCACCCTTGCTGCGCCTTGGGCTGGGGTGGGAGGCGCACCAGCCCACCTAGGGGCTGGCTCCCTCCCACTCTTGGACCATGGAACCTTCCGGGGCAGGTGGGCCCACTTGGTGGACCCCCGGAACCCTTCCGGTGGTCCCGGTACACTACCGGAGACACCCGGAACACTTCCGGTACCCAAAACCTCACTTCCTATATATCAATCTTCGTCTCCGGACCATTCCGGGACTCCTCGTGATGTCCGGGATCACATCCGGGACTCTGAACAACCTTCGGTAACCACGTACACTATTTCCCTATAACCCTAGCGTCATCGAACCTTAAGTGTGTAGACCCTACGGGTTCGGGAGACACGTAGACATGGCCGAGACACCTCTCCGGTCAATAACCAACAACGGGATCTGGATACCCATGTTGGCTCCCACGTACTCCACGATGATATCATCGGATGAACCACGATGTCAAGGATTCAATCAATCCCGTATACAATTCCCTTTGTCTATCGGTATGGTACTTGCCCGAGATTCGATCGTCGATATCCCCATAACTTGTTCAATCTCGTTACCGGCAAGTCTCTTTACTCGTTCCGTAATACATCATCCCGTGACTAACTCCTTAGTCACATTGAGCTCATAATGATGATGTCTTAACATCTCATGCAATTCATAAGTGACATGATATGGCCATGAACTTGTGTTTAAGATCTCCATCTTTGAAACACCGGCATGATCTCCATCGTCACCGGCACAACACCATGATCTCCATCATCTTGATCTCCATCAATGTGTTGCCATTGGGGTTGTCACGCCCTGCATGCTTCTACTACTATTGCTACCGTAGCGATAAAGTAAAGCATTACATAGCGCTTAATGATTGACACGCAGGTCATACAATAATTAAAGACAGCCCTATGGCTCCTACCGGTTGCCGTACTCATCGACATGCAAGTCGTGATAATCTATACATCACATGATCATCTCATACATCACATATATCTCATCATGTAATTGGCCATATCACATCACAACATACCCTGCAAAAACAAGTTAGACGTCCTCTAATTGTTGTTGCATATTTTACGTGGCTGCTATGGGTATCTAGCAAGAACGATTCTCACCTACGCATAAACAACAACGGTGATACACTAGTTTGCTTTTCAACCTTCTCAAGGACCGCCTTTGTCGAATCCGATCCAACTAAAGTGAGAGAAACTGTCACCCGCAAGCCATCTAGGCAACAAGTTGCGTCGAGGGAACCGGTCTCTCGTAAGCGTACGAGTAATGTTGGTCCGGGCCGCTTCATCTCACAATCCCGCTGAACCAAAATACGACCAAGGGAGGAAGCAATCTAAGCATCAACGCCCACAAACCTTTTGTGTTCTACTCGAGATCTCATCGAACCATCAACCTAGCTCATGATGCCACTGTTAGGGAACGTCGCATGGGAAACAAAAATTTTCCTACGCACACGCAAACCTATCCATGGTGATGAGCATCTACGAGAGGGAGAGTGGATCTACATACCCTTGTAGATCGCTAAGCGGGAAGCGTTAAGAAACGCGGTTGGTGTAGTCGAACATCTTCGCGATCCAAATCGCCGAGCGTCTCGCGATCTCATCACGATCCGTCCCGCGATCCAATCACGATCCGTCCCGTGAACTCATCACGATCCGTTCCGCGATCTCATCACAATCCGTCTCACGATCTTGATCACAATCTGTCCCGCGAACTCATCACGATCCGTTCCGCGATCTCATCATGAACTGTCTCGCGATCTCGATCATGGTCCTTCCGATCTAGCGCCGAACGGACGGCACCTCCGCGTTCAGCACACGTGCAGCTTGATGACGATCTCCACCGTCTCGATCCAGAGAGAGGAGGTGGAGAGGAGAGAGAGTTCACCGGCAGCGTGACGGCGCTCCGGTGATGGTGGTGGAGTGATTCCGGCAGGGCTTCGCCTAAGCGCTGCGGAAAACCGATCTAGAGGAGAAACTGTGCACCGGTGAAACGGGTAGCACGTGGCCAGAAATTCTGTCCAAAAACCACCCAATCCACTAGTATATATAGGAGGAGAGGAGAGGAGAGGCAGCCAAGGCCTTTGGGTCGGCCGAAATAGGAGGTGGGAGCAATCCTACTTCACCTCCAATCCTAGTTGGAGTAGGATTGCCTCCTATTGGCTGATTTTCCACTTTTTGCTTTAGGACTTTCTCTCCTGCGCCATGGGCCTTTGTGGCTGTTTTCCCAGCCCACTAAGGGCTGGTTATTATTCTCCCACAGCCCATGGACCTCTTGGGGTCGAAATACCCCTCCCGGAGGTCCTCCGGTACACTACCGGCACTCCCGGTACAATACCGATACTCCCGGTACACTACCGATGAGCCCGAAACTTTTCCGGAAACCAAACTGGGACTTCCTATATATGAATCTTTACCTCCGGACCATTCCGGAGATCCTCGTGACGTCCGGGATCTCATCCGGGACTCCGAACAACCTTCGGTCACCACCATACATAACTCTACACTACCGAAACGTCACCGAACCTTAAGTGTGCAGACCCTGCGGGTTCGAGAACTATGTAGACATGACCGAGACACCTCTACGGTCAATAACCAATGGCGGGACCTGGACGTCCACATTGGTTCCTACATATTCTACGAAGATCTTTATCGGTCGAACCTCTATGTCAAGGATTCAGTTAATCCCGTATATCGTTCCCTTTGTTCTTCGGTATGTTACTTGCCCGAGATTCGATCGTCGGTATCTCCATACCTAGTTCAACCTCGTTACCGGCAAGTCTCTTTACTCGTTCTGTAATACAAGATCCCGTAACTAACAATTAGTCACATTGCTTGCAAGGCTTATTGTGATGTTGCATTACCGAGTGGGCCCCGAGATACCTCTCCGTTACACGGAGTAACAAATCCCAGTCTCGATCCATGCCAACTCAATAGACACCATCGGAGATACCTGTAGAGCACCTTTATAGTCACCCAGTTACGTTGCGACGTTTGATACACACAAGGCACTCCTCCGATATCCGTGAGTTGCATGATCTCATGGTCATAGGAACATATACTTGACACGCAGAAAACAGTAGCAATAAACTGACACGATCATATGCTATGTTTGTAGTTTGGGTCTTATCCATCACATCATTCTCCTAATGATGTGATCCCGTTATCAAATGACATCTCATGTCCATGGCTAGGAAACCTTAACCATCCTTTGATCAACGAGCTAGTCCATTAGAGGCATACTAGGGACATGGTTTTGTCTATGTATCCACACATGCATTTAAGTCTCCGATCAATACAATTATAGCATGGATAATAAACGATTATCATGAACAAGGAAATATGATAATAACTAATTTATTATTGCCTCTAGGGCATATTTCCAACAGTCTCCCACTTGCACTAGAGTCAATAATCTAGTTCACATCACCATGTGATTCGCATTGTTATGAATCTAACACCCAATGAGTTCTGGGGCTCGATCATGCTTTGCATGTGAGAGAGGTCTTATAGTCAACGGGTCTGCGATATTCAGATCCGTGTGTACTTTGCATATCTCTATGTCAAACCGTAAACACTGCTACCACACTCCACTTGGTACTATTTTCAAATGGCTGCTCCACTATACGTATCCAGATTGCTACTACTAGTCATCCGGATAGGTGTTAAAGCTTGCATCGACGTAACTCTTTACGACAAACTCTTTATCACCTCCATAATCAAGAAACATTTCCTTAGTCCTCTGGTTACTAAGGATAATTCCGACCGCTGTCCAGTGATGCACTCCTGGACCACTCTTGTACCCCTTGACAGACTCATGGCAAGGCACACATAGGTGCGGTACACAGCATGGCATAATATAGAGCCTATGGCTAAGGCATAGGGGACGACATTTGTCCTTTCTCTTTCTTCTACCGTTGTCGAGCTTTGAGTCTCACTCAACTTCACACCTTACAAATCAGACGAGAACTATTTCTCTGGCTGATCCATTTTGAACTCTTTCAAAATCTTGTGAAGGTATGCACTCATTGAAAATCTCATCAAGCATCTTGATCTATCTCTATAGATTTTGATGCTCAACAAGTAGGTAGCTTTATCCAGGTCTTCCTTTGAAAATCACTTTCCAAATAACCGTTTTATGCTTTCCAGAAACTCTACATTATTTCTGAACAACAATATGTCATCCACATATACTTATCAGAAATTCTATAGTGCTCCCACTCACTTTATTGCAAATACAAGTTTCTCATAAACTTTGTATAAACATCAAAACTTTGATCACCTCATCAAAGTGTATATTCCAACTCCGAGATGCTTGCTTCAGTCCATGGAAGGATCACCGAAGCTTGCACACCTTTTAGCATCCTTAGGCCTGACAAAACCTTCTGGTTGTATCACATACAACCTTTCCTCAAGTAAACCATTAAGGAAACGATGTTTTGACATCCATTTGCCAGATTTCATAATTGAAAACACAGCAACTGCTAACATAATTCCAACAGACTTTTAGCATCGCTACGAGTGAGAAAGTCTCATCGTAGTCAACTCCTTGAACTTGTCACAAACATCTTTGCAACAAGTCGAGCTTTACAAATAGTGACATTCACCATCAGTGTCTGTCTTCATTTTAAAGATCCATTTGTACTCAACGACCTGCCGTCCAACGAGCAAGTCTACCAAAGTCTACACTTGGTTTTAATACATGGATCCTATCTCGGATTTCATGGCCTCCAACCATTTGTCGGAATCCGGGCCCATCATCGCTTCTCCATAGCTCGTAGGTTCATCGTTGTCCAACAACATGACCTCCAAGACAGAGTTGTCGTACCGCTCAGGAGCAGTACACATCCTTGTCGACCTACGAAGTTCGATAGTAACTTGATCCTGAAGCTTCATGATCATCATCATTAACTTCCTCTTCAACTAACGTAGGCTTCACAGAAACATCTTTCTGCGCTGCGCTACTCTCTGGTTGAACAAAGGTTTAACAACCTCATCAAGTTCTATCTTCCTCCCACTCAATTCTTTCGAGAGAAACTTTTTCTCGAGAAAGGACCTAGTTCTAGCAACAAACACTTTGCACTCGGATCTGAGATAGAAGGCATAACCATCTGTTCTTAGGGTATTCTATGAAGATACATTTGTCCGCTTTGGGTTCTAGCTTATTATGTGAAAACATTTTCCACACAAGCATCGCAGCCCCAAACATTAAGAAATGACAACTTAGGTTTCTATCAAACCATAATTCACACGGTGTCATCTCAACGGATTTAGATGATGCCCTATTTAAAGTGAATGTAGTTGTCTCTAATGCATAACCCCAAAAATTATAGTAGTAAAACAATAAGAGACATCACAGTATGCACTATATCAATAGAGCATGACTATGATGTTCAGACACACCATCACACCATGGTGTTCCAGGTGGCGTTAGCTGTGAAACAAATTTCACGTTGTCTTAAGTTGTATGCCAAACTCGTAACTCAGATATTCACCTCCACGATCATATCGCGGTCATTTTTATCTTCTTGTCACGATGATCTTTAAACTTCACTCTGAATTTGCTTGAACCTTTCAAACGATTCAGACTTGTGTTTCATTAAGTAAATATACACTATATCTACTCAAATCATCAGTGAAGGTAAGAAAATAACGATATCCACTGCACGCTACAAGACTCACTAGATTGCATACATCAACATGTATCATTTCCAATGAATCACTTGCCCGCTCCATCCAACGGGGTCCTTTAGTCATCTTGCCCAAGAGGCATGGTTCGCATGTCTCAACCGATTCGAAATCGAATGAGTCCAAATATCCATCAGCATGGAGTTTCTACATGCGCTTTATACCAATATGACATTTAGTGGCAGTGCCACAAGTATGTGGTACTATCATTATTAACTTTGTATCTTTTGACATCAATGTTATGAACATGTGTACTACTACGATCAAGATTTCAACAAACCATTCTCACTGGGTGCATGACCATTGAAGGTATTATTCATGTAACCAGAATAACTATTATTCTCTGACTTAAATGAATAACCGTATTGCAACAAACATGATCTAATCATGTTCATGCTCAACGCAAAACACCAAATAACATTTATTTAGGTTCGTCACTAATCCTGAAGGTAGAGAGAGCGTGCGATGATGATCACATCAACCTTGGAAACATTTCCAACACACATCATCACCTCACCCTTAGCTAGTTCTCCGTTTATTCCGTAGCTTTTATTTCGAGTTACTAACATTTAGCAACCGAACCGGTATCCAATACCCAGGTGCTACTAGGAGTACTAGCAAGGTACACATCAATAACTCGTATATCAAATATACTTCTGTCGATGTTGCCAGCCTTCTTATCTACCAAGTATCTAGGGTTGTTCCGCTTCAACGACCTCTCACCTCATAATAGAAGCACTTAGTCTCGGGTTTGAGTTTAACTTTGGGTTGCTTCACTGGAGCAGCAACTCACTTGCTATCCATGAAGTTTCCCTCCTTGCTCTTGCCCTTTTCGAAACTAGTGGTTTGATTAACCATCAACACTTGACGCTCCTTCTTGATTTCTACCTTCGCGGTGTCAAACATCGCGAACAGCTCAGGGATCAATACTTCTATCCCTGGTGTATTATAGTTCATCACTAAGTTCTAGTAGCTTTAGTGACAGTGACTTGGAGAACTATATCAATCACTATCTTATCTGGAAGATCAACTCCCACTTGATTCAAGCGATTGTTGTACAGACAATCTGAGTACATGCTCAACGATTGAGCTATTCTCCTTCATCTTACAAGCAAAGAATCTTGTTGGAGATCTCATATCTCGCAACAAAGGCACGAGCCTGAGATCACAATCTCTGCTCCTAGAACATCTCATATGTTCCGTGACGTTCAAAACATTTTGGAGCCTCAATTCTAAGCCGTAATGCATGACGCACTAAACTATCAAGTAGTCATCGAAACGTGCATGTTAGATGTTCACAACATCTATAGACGACGCTAGAGGGGGTGGCGCACCGAGCGGTGCATTAAGGACATAAGCCTTCTGTGCAGCAATGAGGACAATCCTCAGATCACGGACCCAGTCCGCAATTTTGCTACCAACATCTTTCAATTCTATTTCTCTAGGAACATATAAAAATACAAGGGAGCTACAGCGCGAGCTAGTAATCTACAACATAATTTGCAAAGACACTTTGACTATGTTCATGATAATGAGTTCAATTAATCATATTACTTAAGAACTCGCACTCAAATTGACATCCCTCCGATCATTCGAGTGATACATGATCCAAATTCACCAACTCAAGTCCGATCATCACGTGAGTTGAGGTGGCTGCAATGGTGAACATCATTATGTTGATCATATCTACTATATGACTCATGTTCGACCTTTCGGTCTCTCGTGTTCCGAGGCCATGTCTGTACATGCTAGGCTCGTCAAGTTTAACCCGAGTGTTCTGCGCGTGCAAATCTGGCTTGCACCCGTTGTATGTGAACGTAGAGTCTATCACACCCGATCATCACGTGGTGTCTCAACACGACGAACTTTCGCAACGATGCACACTCGGGGAGAACACAGTTCATCTTGAAATTCAAGTGAGGGATCACCTTATAATGCTACCGCCGTACTAAGCAAAACAAGGTGCATAAAAGGATTAACATCTCATGCAATTCATAAGTGACATGATATGGCCATGAACTTGTGTTTAAGATCTCCATCTTTGAAACACCGGCATGATCTCCATCGTCACCGGCACAACACCATGATCTCCATCATCTTGATCTCCATCAATGTGTTGCCATTGGGGTTGTCACGCCCTGCATGCTTCTACTACTATTGCTACCGTAGCGATAAAGTAAAGCATTACATAGCGCTTAATGATTGACACGCAGGTCATACAATAATTAAAGACAGCCCTATGGATCCTACCGGTTGCCGTACTCATCGACATGCAAGTCATGATAATCTATACATCACATGATCATCTCATACATCACATATATCTCATCATGTAATTGGCCATATCACATCACAACATACCCTGCAAAAACAAGTTAGACGTCCTCTAATTGTTGTTGCATATTTTACGTGGCTGCTATGGGTATCTAGCAAGAACGATTCTCACCTACGCATAAACAACAACGGTGATACACTAGTTTGCTTTTCAACCTTCTCAAGGACCGCCTTTGTCGAATCCGATCCAACTAAAGTGAGAGAAACTGTCACCCGCAAGCCATCTAGGCAACAAGTTGCGTCGAGGGAACCGGTCTCTCGTAAGCGTACGAGTAATGTTGGTCCGGGCCGCTTCATCTCACAATCCCGCTGAACCAAAATACGACCAAGGAAGGAAGCAATCTAAGCATCAACGCCCACAAACCTTTTGTGTTCTACTCGAGATCTCATCGAACCATCAACCTAGCTCATGATGCCACTGTTAGGGAACGTCGCATGGGAAACAAAAATTTTCCTACGCACACGCAAACCTATCCATGGTGATGAGCATCTACGAGAGGGAGAGTGGATCTACATACCCTTGTAGATCGCTAAGCGGGAAGCGTTAAGAAACGCGGTTGGTGTAGTCGAACATCTTCGCGATCCAAATCGCCGAGCGTCCCGCGATCTCATCACGATCCGTCCCGCGATCCAATCACGATCCGTCCCGTGAACTCATCACGATCCGTTCCGCGATCTCATCACAATCCGTCTCACGATCTTGATCACAATCTGTCCCGCGAACTCATCACGATCCGTTCCGCGATCTCATCATGAACTGTCTCGCGATCTCGATCATGGTCCTTCCGATCTAGCGCCGAACGGACGGCACCTCCGCGTTCAGCACACGTGCAGCTTGATGACGATCTCCACCGTCTCGATCCAGCGAGAGGAGGTGGAGAGGAGAGAGAGTTCACCGGCAGCGTGACGGCGCTCCGGTGATGGTGGTGGAGTGATTCCGGCAGGGCTTCGCCTAAGCGCCACGGAAAACCGATCTAGAGGAGAAACTGTGCACCGGTGAAACGGGTAGCACGTGGCCAGAAATTCTGTCCAAAAACCACCCAATCCACTAGTATATATAGGAGGAGAGGAGAGGAGAGGCAGCCAAGGCCTTTGGGTCGGCCGAAATAGGAGGTGGGAGCAATCCTACTTCACCTCCAATCCTAGTTGGAGTAGGATTGCCTCCTATTGGCTGATTTTCCACTTTTTGCTTTAGGACTTTCTCTCCTGCGCCATGGGCCTTTGTGGCTGTTTTCCCAGCCCACTAAGGGCTGGTTATTATTCTCCCACAGCCCATGGACCTCTTGGGGTCGAAATACCCCTCCCGGAGGTCCTCCGGTACACTACCGGCACTCCCGGTACAATACCGATACTCCCGGTACACTACCGATGAGCCCGAAACTTTTCCGGAAACCAAACTGGGACTTCCTATATATGAATCTTTACCTCCGGACCATTCCGGAGATCCTCGTGATGTCCGGGATCTCATCCGGGACTCCGAACAACCTTCGGTCACCACCATACATAACTCTACACTACCGAAACGTCACCGAACCTTAAGTGTGCAGACCCTGCGGGTTCGAGAACTATGTAGACATGACCGAGACACCTCTACGGTCAATAACCAATGGCGGGACCTGGACGTCCACATTGGTTCCTACATATTCTACGAAGATCTTTATCGGTCGAACCTCTATGTCAAGGATTCAGTTAATCCCGTATATCGTTCCCTTTGTTCTTCGGTATGTTACTTGCCCGAGATTCGATCGTCGGTATCTCCATACCTAGTTCAACCTCGTTACCGGCAAGTCTCTTTACTCGTTCCGTAATACAAGATCCCGCAACTAACAATTAGTCACATTGCTTGCAAGGCTTATTGTGATGTTGCATTACCGAGTGGGCCCCGAGATACCTCTCCGTTACATGGAGTATCAAATCCCAGTCTCGATCCATTGCCAACTCAACAGACACCATCGGAGATACCTGTAGAGCACCTTTATAGTCACCCAGTTACGTTGCGACGTTTGATACACACAAGGCACTCCTCCGATATCCGTGAGTTGCATGATCTCATGGTCATAGGAACATATACTTGACATGCAGAAAACAGTAGCAATAAACTGACACGATCATATGCTATGTTTGTAGTTTGGGTCTTATCCATCACATCATTCTCCTAATGATGTGATCCCGTTATCAAATGACATCTCATGTCCATGGCTAGGAAACCTTAACCATCCTTTGATCAACGAGCTAGTCCATTAGAGGCATACTAGGGACATGGTTTTGTCTATGTATCCACACATGCATTTAAGTCTCCGATCAATACAATTATAGCATGGATAATAAACGATTATCATGAACAAGGAAATATGATAATAACTAATTTATTATTGCCTCTAGTGCATATTTCCAACATACCTTTATAGCCACCCAGTTACGTTGTGACGTTTGGCACACACAAAGCATTCCTACGGTATCCGGGAGTTACACAATCTCATGGTCTAAGGAAACGACACTTGACATTGAAAAGCTTTAGCAAACAAACTACACGATCTTGTGCTATGCTTAGGATTGGGTCTTGTCCATCACATCATTCTCCTAATGATGTGATCCCGTTATCAACGACATCCAATGTCCATGGTCATGAAACCGTGACCATCTATTGATCAACGAGCTAGCCAACTAGAGGCTCACTAGGGACACGTTGTGGTCTATGTATTCACACATGTATTACGGTTTCCGGTTAACACAATTATAGCATGAACAACTGACAATTATCATGAACTAGGAAATACAATAATAACCATTTTATTATTGCCTCTAGGGCATATTTCCAACATGAAGCACTTTATGATATCCGCTAAAACTAGGTTCTACTTTGACGCGCGAGTGTATAATAAAAATGAATAATAGTGTTGCTCCTTCTCCGATCTTCCTCATTATCTTTCCTTTTACTTTTTCTTTTTTCCTTTTTTCAATGGCACATTTGCGGTGCATTATTTATTTGATCTCTCAAGGAATAAACAACACTCTATAATTATGGACACAATACACTTTTTAATTTACTCACAACTCAACTCAGTGATAACGCTTATGATGCGGAACTCTAATGGATACCTATGGTAGTGTATCGGGATTTGCAATGATTTAGTGTAGCATACATGGCAATGCATAACAGTGGCCTTTTCATATCAATATCCTGCCAACTCTATATGATCATGCAACGCGAATGACAATGAAGGATCACATCTAGTCATGTAATGTTTCATGACAATATATCACAAAATGGCCATGTAAATGTCATGCCAGGTGGGTATTTTTTTTAGAAAAGAAGGTTAAGACCCCCGGCCTCTACATCAATCGATGCATACAACCATCTTTATTACTTATTCAACAAAGGTCTGACAAGAACATACATCAAGCCACCCGAAGCCCCCACTCATACCTACAAATCACGATAATGTGAAGTGCTCTCACTCCCCATATCTAAAACCGGTGTCGTCGCCGATCCATCCACATAACGTGTCGGAACTAACAGCCCGATGCAGCAGACCTAAAGCGTACACCACATGCACACGTTTTAGAAGCCGCCATCATCATCGAACCGCTGACCCATCTTCAGGAGAGAGATCCGCATCATCCTTGCCAGTCTGGCCATCCGTCGACGCCACCACGACGCCCAATGGCGCCACCTCCCTGCGCTCGTCCGTCCAGACGCGAAGACTCTGTAAGATCTGTCGTGCGTAGCACCTGCTGAACAGGCATGACAAAGCATAGCATCTGTCGACCAGGCATGACCTGGCATCACCACCGAAGCTCCGTGCAGGACGAAGACGCTCCACCTCCTGCCTCTGTCTTCCAGCGCTGCTCCACAAACGATGCTCCCAAGAGAGAAACGACACCGCAGTGCCGCCATGCCAGGTAGGTATGATGGATGTTCTAAGGAAAATATGTGGCTCATGTGTAGGAGAATAAGAGGAGTCTCCCCACGCGATTTGGATGTATCGGCAAAGTATACACAATATCTCTAGGTGGCAGTGTTCCGTGCTCGATACTGAAGAGGATCGGAAATATGGATGAAGTGGAAGTGCATAAAGTTTCCGAACTCGTATTACTTATAAGAGCTCAAATACTTATTACAGATGTCCTACGGTATTAACGTAGAACCACGCAATCAAGTACTTCGAGTGGGTAGTTTAGTGGATTAAATTCTATTGAGTGTCCCAGCCTAAATTAAAGTCGCTAGCCCACTTACAATTACGTTTGACATATATTGACTCTAGTAACACTTTTGAGTTCCCAGCATGGGTTTATTAATGAAATAAAGGGTAACGTACCACCAACTTTAGGAACCATAATCTCATGATGGTACTTTTATTAAACATTTTTGGGACTTTAAAGCAATTCTTGGGACTTTATTAAGCAAAAACACAAAAAACAATGTTGCTACAGAAACTAATAACTTCGTTGACCAATTAAGCAAACAAATAAGTTATGGGTTGCCTCCCATAAGCATTTTTCTTTAATGTTTTTAGCTAGGCAGATTGTTTATCGGGCTGTCTTCAAGTTTTCCCACCGATGATTCCAAGGAATATATTGCTCTCATGATAGATTCATAAAAGTAATTTAATTTTCTTCCTTGCTCTACAAAGGGTAATACAGTCGCCACTTAATAATTGTTAACTAGGCAAAATGTAGATATAAAGGTTGAAGACCCAGGCAGTTAAGTAAGCGGCGCTGCAAGCACCAATAACAAATGCTCTATTTCTTTTGGGTATTTTCGCTTGAGGCTTGATTCAGTGCTTGTTCGGTTTCAACAAACATATAGCAAGAACTATGTTCTTAGGTACAACGCTTAAGATACATACAAAACATTAGATTGGTTGTACATACGTATACAATATTTAATGCATATAGTAGTATAATAGTAGTACAATAACTGTAGATGCAGGACCATCTTCAGTACAGACAGCAACACTCTTAGTTTTTTGATAAAAGGAATTTTATTGACTCAGGCATCGCATCATAGAAACGCTTGTCCTATTCCTTCTGATTACTCTTTCCAAGGCTCACAGCTGCACCTTTGATAATCTCGAGGGATTCAGAAAAGTCATCCAAAAGCTCATGGCAATCTGGGAACTGTGCCTCGTCCACCGCTAATGCTAGCCTGACGGTGTTAACGTAACTTTGATAATTCACGACTATGGCCTACACAAGCAAACACAAGAAACAATCACAAATTTAGCTAGTTCATCACTGTTACACATATTAGTTACAATTTCAAGACAGTCAGGTATATTAATTTGCTAGTTTGAGTACATTAAACTTGTGGCATCAATAACAATCATAACTAGGAAATATTCCTGGTAGTTGAGGATTCAACCTACTAACATATCTCTTCACTTTTAGGTTCTGGTTCAGACTTGTATTTTTTGGAACTTACTTCTTGTGGTACAAAGGTGGTCGAGGCAACGAAAACAACCGGGTGCCCACACAACTCCACTTGTTCAACTGGGCCAATCATGTTCGACAATGACGTGGTAGTGTGGGAGACCATACGATCGAAGATAGCAGCACCTGCCTGTTTGATTCACACATAGATTAAATTGCTATGAGAATATATCCATATTGGTCCATCAAATACACATCGGCGGCGGAGAAAGCAATACTCTATCTAGCTAGCAAACAAGAAAGTACATGTATAGTACTGCCAAAGACGATCAAAGATCCAGCTCGGGTCAACTTATTAAGATCTTGAATATGGTTGGTGAACATATTAAGCTCGTCATGCATGTCATACAAGTGTGAAAGTTCAGTTAGTCCCCTCTTGAGTACAGTGAAGGAAATAATAATGGCAAAGAGGAAGGAGGTTTCATCTTTGCGGCATTTTGTTTTGTTTCCAATTTGAGCCCTATGGTCACAATACTTCGTTGTTTTTCCTGATACATTAACAATGGATTGTCTAAACTACAGACATGATAATAGTAGATTTCTGGACAGTACACTAGCAATGTTCTAGGATTAATGATATCATGTCATGTTTAGTTGCTCTTAAGTTCTCTTGAATTCTTCACAGTGCCTTATCAAGTGAGAGCTAGTATTTCAAGCCAATATGTAAAAAGGAAAAAGAAAAGAAAAATCAAACGATCAACATCAGGGTATAATAAAAGAGGACCAAATGTATGTACCTTCGGTCCAAACAGTTTGAAGAACACCTCTGCTGCTACATGGGTGAATGCCACTTCTAATGAACTCTTCTTTCGATCACAAGTGTTCTTGGCCTTGCGAATATAATCAATTGGATCACTGTGCATGGCTATATGCAATGGAAGAAAAATGAAGCCGACTTGATTTCCCCATTTGACATCACTCCCTTTGCCAGACTCTATCATATTAACAGATGCCTGCTCATAGTAGTGACAACATAATTAACATTACAGTCTAGCTACATCTCAGTCGACTATGACTTGGTTAATTCTCAGTTGATTCTATATTCGTGGGATCTTACATTAAGATCCGTGCAAAAGATATACCTTTTCTTTCTTACTCTATCCGTTCCTAAATATAAGCATAGGAAATAAAATGTGTGAATCTACACTTTAAAATATGCCTACATACATTCATATGTAGCCCATATTGAAATTTCTAAAAAGACTTGTATTTAGAAACGAAGGGAGTAGATGTTATGTCATTTCACTGAGACTTCTCAGTCGAGTGAGACCTAGCCACGCCCTTAACATCATTCTCTCAGCTATGCCAGAGAAGATCAATTCTATTTTCTGTTCTGGTAATTCTAAGTGGACTTAGGATCTTACTAGTATAATAAATTCAGAAAAACACAACTTCAGTTTGTGCAAGTTGCACTTTTTTCTACTAAACTGGAGCTACACATTTGTGAATGGATTCATACTTATGAAAATCTCAAATGACCAAGATATAAATCGACCCAAAGAGTTTTTTTTTTACTTTTAGTTCTTACATGTACACTTGTAGTTGGCCTTAAATTGACGAGAAGGATTGACCGCACACGGATCTCCTTGCCAATTTCGTTGTCACCTAAACAGGGAAGGATTGAAAAAAGTGTATGGGTTAAAGTTTCTAGTCAGGTACGAAATAGATATCCCCTGGAAAGAAAGGTAGGAGTAGTAGCGAGCATATTGCAAATACCTGATTTCCGGTAGTAATATCACGACAGGGCAGCATTAGTGACCCCAACTAGGACATCATTAACTGCCTGTACATGTACGCAAATATGAAGATAACTAATTCTCAGGGAATTATGTTGTTCGAAATAGTTGAGTTTTATCGGAATGCAACAATAAACATACATATTGGGTTATGCACTAGACAGTCCAAGAAATGTCAAGGGCCTTTTCACTAAGACTAATAATCAGCAGAGAGAGAAAAAAAACAAGACCATGAAGTTGGTGTTTCTTCGCTTGTTTGTAATAAGAACCTAATTGATTCTTCAGGATGAGATAATTTCGCCCTCTCTTTCCTGGTCATTTATTTTCCACATTTGCTAAGCATTGATGAAATTATTTGAATTATATCCTCAATGGTCTGTCTCGATTGCCTGTTCTCTCTCTCCTTGTGTGTGTGTGTCCCCTAGTCGAATTACATTTTTATTGTGTTAATTACTATGCTATGTAGTTGCCGATTTGCACTAAATCCTCACTGGTTTAGCTTCATTACCTATATGTGTTCTAGCTGGTTGTATTAATTGATATGTCCTAGAGGAATTGCTATATATGGTGTCGTTAGCGCAAAAAACAGAATGATATTATCCATTTATGTGTACCATTGGTGGATTCGTTATGTATTTGCTACTGTGACATTTTGGTGTGCTGCAAATCACTCTATTAAGGAGTGTTCTTATTGTGTTACCATAATGCCATGGGGGTGACGATGCTCTACTTCGGCGAACTTGATCCCTGATGCTAAAGGGATGGTACCAGCATCTTCAAGTTATTAACCGTGGTAAAATATAAGGAAATGGGAACTTTCAAAAAAAAATAAGGAAATTATTTCTCAACTTATTTTTTATATATGTTAATCCATGTTCACGTTTGCGTAGGGTAAAGTAAGCCTTGTGCTTAGGGCAAAGACCTTTGTGAGATGGTTAACGCATCAATGTAAATTTCATGTTGATAAAAAAGAGAAGCAAACAGTTAGGTCGTTTGAAAGATTTGATTTGAAATAGCTTACGCAGTTCATGACTTGTTTGACGGATTTGACGTCTTGAAGGCTAAGGCTCCGGTGCACGATGCGCTTGCGATGAAACTCTCCACGGTGGCCTATAGTCGTGAACGGCGTCCGTGTATCCTTGAGGAACAGTATGGTGGCCAAGAAGGCTGCAACGTCGACCATGGTGTGCCAAGCGAGCACGACGAAGGACCAGACCCACCGGGCAAACGCCAGGGCACCGGCTGATGCCGACGGCCGTGGGCGCGCGTATATGGCGCCTGTCCGCTTGGGCAAGGGCGGCATCGCCGGCGGTCTCACAGGGTCGGCGGCGCTGCGGGCCCACGACATGAGGAGCGTGAGGAGCGACATGCCGTCGCTGAGGGAGTGATGCACGCGCATCACGGCGGTGGAGGTGGCCTCGGAGGTCGGGAAGTCGAGCAGGTGGAAGTCCCATAGAGGCCGGGTGTGGTCCATGGACTGGGTAGACAGGGAAGCCACGTAGTCCTCCACCGCCTTGTCCGGGTCGGTCGCCACGGCCGCCGCGTCCAGCGTGGGGCAGACGATGTGGTAGTCCACGCTCACCGTCGTCTCCACCCAGCGGAGGACGCCCTTCTTGTCCGTGGCCTGCACGTACGCGTGTATAGCTTCATCAACGTACGTACTATAGAATTCATGCATCAGGCAGTTCAACAAAAGTTTCAAACGACAAAGGGCAAACAACATGCTAGTTTCAGCACTGAACGAACCCTGGTAAACATGCGTACCTGGATGCTGCGGAAAGGTAGGTGGCATGCGATCCTAGACGCGACGCCGGCGCGAAAGGCGGGGAGGTTCACCGGCGCCGCGAAGCCGACGATGATGACGATGTACATATCCTCGAGGAGCCTCGCGGAGGGGCTCACCGGCTCTCCCACCACTTCACCGTCGCTTGCCATGGCTCCATTGGTCTCGGTGCGAACCGAGAGTGGCCGTTTCGGCGTGGCGTCTGCTGCCTCCATTTTTGGTTCGTTTGTTTGCTAGATTTGGTAGATATTCTTGCTCGGTCTATGCTCTGCACTGCACTATATATAGGGCCCCGAATCTCCAATCCTGGTGTGCATAAGATTCGTGATAGACAAAGCATAGCAGTACTTCCTACCGATCGGTTGAGTCCAACATGTCAGTACTTCCTACCGATCGGTTGAGTCCAACATGTCAACTAACCAACTACAAAAAACATGCCAACAAACCTTATTATTATATGGAATAAAAAGGGTTTTCGAAATCGTTGACGTGACGGTCATGCTTTTGTTATGTACTAATTGCTCCTGAAATTTAAAACACAATTTTCTTGTTAAAGACAAGTATTTGATTTATTAGTCATATGTAATTTATGTGATGCGTAAAACCACAATCATAAGTAGGTAGTTTCATACAAATATAAAGAAATGATTTTTTATCACATAGACCACGTCTAACAACGTAATTATTGACCAAGGCTTTATCTTAACAAAGCTAACATATATACGTTCATATATATATAAATATATATATATATATATATATATATATATATATATATATATATATATATATATATATATAACAAAAGTCTATATGGGTGCTGCCACAGCGGTTGTGTGGTGAAAGCAACACCCGACCACATGCAATGACCACATATTAGGCCATGTCACCGCATGCATGCACAAGAGGCGAAATTCATGATATCAGCAGGAATAATTCGTCTTTTCACTTTTTAAAATGTTTTATCTCTTAAATAAAAAATCTGGTTGAAAACAAAATCCTTTTCACCATTAAATCCATCGCGACCTTATCTTCGTAACTAGATCTCATACCGATATGTTACGACAACTTTTTTGGGTTAAAAATTGCAATGTCTATTGTACATAAATTGCCATCATGATTACACTAAAGTTGCCATAATATATTTCAACTATTTTTCTTCTATGTTTAAAGTAATTTTTGATATGTTATAAAAAAGCCATTAAGAAACTAAATTTGCCACGATGAATTATTAAAATTTGCCATGATCCATGAAATAATTTTGACATGGTTCATAAGCGAAAAACAAATATGTCATTAATTACTTTAAAAATGCATGGTCAATGGCTCAAATTTTCCGCGAACCATAAACTAAAATTTCCATGATGAATTACTTAAATTTTCCATGATACATGCACTAAAATTTGCCATGGTTTATACAAAAAATATTTTCCATGTTCAAAATAATAGAATTTTCATGATCAAAATATTAGAATTGCCATGATCTCTAAACTCATTTTGCCATGATGAATTACAAAAATTTCCATGATCCATGAATTAATTTTGCCGTGGTTAATTACTAAAATTTACCATGGTCAATTAATAAAAATTGCCGTGAAAAATAGTTGAAATACAATGATTGCTTAAAATATAGAAGAAAAACTAGATGAAACATGTTGTGGCAAATTTATTGTAAACACTAGGGCAACTTTAGTATAAACGTCATGCCGACTTTTGGCTAAAAAAAGATTGTGAAAACATATCAACATGTTATTTTTTTTTGAAGATCTCATCGAGACGGATTTAATGGTGAAAACGAATTTTTAATTCAATTTTTTATTTAAGAGATAAAACATTTTTAATTCCAAAAAATCAAAAAGATTTCATTGATGTCATAAGTTTGATGTGGCAAGATGGATGATTATGGAAGAGCGTGGGCCATGTTGCCTCGTGCCACAAATGTGGGCTTTATCATTTAGGAAATTATTATGTTTAGTGTACACAAGTTTTTTATGAATCCGATAACCACCACACGTGTGCTGTGAACAACACCCGACCACACGCCCCATGACCAGAGATTGGACAATGTCACCGCATGCATGCAAGACGAAACTAATAATGTGAGCAAGAATCTGTCGTCTTTTCAATTTTTATTTTTTATCTCTTAATAAAAAATCACATTGAAAAACTATTTTCACCATTAAATCCATCATGGCAAGTTTGGTTTTTTATACTTTTTATAACATTTCAACTACTTTTTTCTATGTTTAAAGTAAATTTTGACATGTTAAAAAAAAGTATAAAAGACCAAACTTGCCATGATGAATTACTAAAATTTGCCATGATCCATGAAATAATTTTGACATGGTTCATATGTAAAATGAAATATGCCTTCAATTACTTCAAAAATGCATGATCAGTGGCTCAAATTTGCCATGAACCATAAACTAAAATAGGCTTGATGAATTACTTAAATTTGTGATGATACATGCACTGAAATTAGCCGTGGTTCACACAAAAATTATTTTCCATGTTCAAAATACTAGAATTGCAATAATCAAAATAATAGAATTGCCATGATCTATAAACTCAATTAGGCATGATGAAGTACTAACAATTGCGATGATCCGTGAATTAAATTCGCCATGGTTAATTACTAAAATTTTCCATGGTCAATTAATAAAAATTACCGTGAAAAGTAGTTGAAAAACAACATTAGCTTTAAATATAGAAGAAAAAACTAGATGAAACATGTCATGGTAACTTTTTTGTAAACACTATGAAAACTTTAGGGTAAACATCATGGAAACTTTTGGCCGAAAAAAGGTCACTGAAATATATCAATATGGGATTTAGTTTTGTAGATCTCGTCGAGATGGATTTAATGATGAAAATGGATTTTTTGTTGGATTTTTGTTTATGAGATAAAATATTTTTAAGTCCAAAAAACCAAAAGATTCCGCTGATATCATATGGTTGTTGTGGCAAAGATGGATGGTTATTAAGTCGTGTGGACAATGTTGCCTCGTGCCACACGTGTGAGCATTATCATTCAGGAATTTTTATTATAGGGACACTTGCTTAACTTACAGTTTGTACATTCATTTTTATTATAAAGACATGTTAGGGAGCATAAAAAAGCGGAATACTATTACATATACCAGTACGTCGAGGTTTGATCAAGTGGCATTGATTATATAGTTATCATGCACCAATCATGATAGACAAAATCATAATAGACAAAATTGCCATATAAATCAGCCAAATCCGCCAATTACTAACGAAGATGACACCATAATAAATATCCACCAAGAAAAGTTGGCATGATTCATCAAACTTTATACGCAAGAGCCTTATCTTTTCTTATCCAAATCCACCAACCTTGCATATAGAAAATACCGTAATAAATTATTCAAATACATTAAAGGCACTACAATGCTAGACGGTTCTGAAGGCGCTAAAAGAGAAAATAAATCAATTTTATAACATATAAAAATGCGTAAGCGTCAAAGCTTATAATGACATGTGCTAATTCTACGGGCGAAGTTAAACGAGCAATTTGCTTCGCATGTGAAGGAAATCAATAATGTGCTCTCTGCCACGTCTTGCTCCAATGCTACGTCCGACACTAGTATTTGTCGTAAATTGGCAATTAGCCAGGTTTCTAATCCTGGCGCCCGTGCTAAGAGTTGGAAGTTGGAGATGCCCTAAGGTCATGTCCAATGCCAAGACTCTTCACTAGACGCTTAACTATTGCTACCTAACTAAGCGCCTATACAAGACGCTAGATTGCAATGCATAAGTGCCCAACTAGGCACTTATTCCATCACACAAATCGCCTAAGCGTCAGGCTCCAGGTGTGGCATCGGGGAATTTGGTCGGTGCCATAAAAATAGCTAGGATTTTAATCCCAAATGCATATGCAAGCTCCCACATTGTAGATGCCCTAATAAGTCATGAATACGACGCTATAATGAATATGGACGAGGTCGTGCTAGCATCTCTCTACGTTAACAATCTGAAATAGATGGATTATCATCTCCATCTAACTACCAAGAAATCCAAAATCGTCAAAGCATTCTTATCATGCCAATTTGAAATGAAAAAAACTCAATTTTCATACGTGCCATCATTAAGAATCCTTTTACACCAATATGTGCCATGATTAAGAATCCAATAGTACAATTTTCTTGGTTACAAAACAGTTTATGACTAACTGTGTATTACTCCATACGTAGTTAAATTGATCATTAATTATACCTTGCAACCTGCCATGGTAAAAAATTATTTTTATCATAAAATCAATTCATTTTACCTTTATTCTATGCCGAAAGATACACCATTGTTAATAAAACTCATACGTGTAAATATCTGTATCCAATGTGTGGATGTAGCAAAGAGAAGTATTTATGTGATGTGCATAACCACAATCATAGGAGAAATTTTAAATTAATTATCACATTTATTTTGTTAAAGACAAGTATCTGATTAGTAGTCATATATAATTTATGTGATGTGGAAAACCACAATCGTAAGTAGGTAGTTTCGTACAAATATAAATAAATGATTTTTTACCACATAAACAATGTCTAACAAAGTTATTGTTGACCATGACTTTATCTTAACAAAGCTAAGATATATACGCCTTAATTTGAGAAAGATGATGTATTGCATAAATAAGAAAAGTCTATATGGGTGGTTACTCTTGCTACTGCTAATGAAAATATTATGTTTAGTACATGTAGGTCTTTATTATGGGGACACTTGGTTAACTTGCAATTTGTGCTTTCCTTCTTATTCTACTATAGTTATACTCATGCCAGGGAGTATAAAATAGTATTGTATGTATGTTTAGGTTTGATCAAGTAGCAATTGGTATGTTCAGGAGTGTATATATGTATATCAATTAAGAGTAGGAGGCCACTAGTGCACTATAAATTCGTTAAAGAGTTCAGTTTTACTAGGTTTCCAAATATATTATAAGATATATGAGGTCAAATATATATGGATTCCTAAACATACCAATCTTTGGAATGTCGAGTTTACCTAACTTCAGAGAATAATTTATTGGCCGAGCTCTTTCTAATGAATGGGATGAAGCGCTCCTTTTGTTTTCAAATAGGTATATATGTTTGTCATACTCTCGGTGCATAAGTCCAAATTGCCTCTTTCCAAGAAAACCTACAAACAAAGTGTTCTTTTATTTCTGAATTAGGAAAATAGCCATGTGTTGCAACATGATATATATATTCTAGTGCATTAGTTATTGATTTACCTGCCCATATTAATGCGATTGTAAGAATAATTGTTTAACAAATCCTGCCATGATTTCACTTATAGTTTGATGAGAAGTATGATAAATAAATTATAGTGAAACAGGTTCAACATGTCAGCAAATTAAGTCAAGATTTTATAGTTTGATTCATTAGTACATGGGGAAGGTGCAGACACAAGACATGGCATATTTTAAAAAACCGGACTGATAATCAAAGCAGTGAGACTCTTGGTTCACGTTTTTATTGGTCGGACCGCCGGTTCACCGGTTTAATTGTTTGATTTTTTACCACATAATAATATATGTTGAGTAAATGTGCTAATATAGCGTCAAACAATGGTCAAATAAAATTATTTCTAGGACAACAAAGTATCATATCCGAGTTGGTTATTGTGCCATGGGCAGGCCCATTGTACAACCCATGTGACCTGGGATTGAATCCCTCTTCTCCCAATTTCTATTGAAACATTTTATTAATTTTTCCTAGTTCAATGGCCCGTTTTTCACCGATTTTCTAGAAAACTGGACGGTTCAACTGGTTTTCTTCGGTCCGATTACAAAATGGTTTTATTAGCTTAAAAATCCGGCGAGGCTGTCGGTTCCTTTTTTTCGGTTCGACCGATGGTCCGGTCTGATTTTTTAAACTAATGGTATGGTGGGACAAAAAAACAGTCCGGATAAAAAACATCATTGAGGGATGTGGTGGGAGAGGGGAGAACCGGTTCACGAAGCGTTCTACCGCCAAGGAAAGGAACATTACTCTTTGTTTAAGTAGTAGAGATATAGATAGTGGGGTCCTATCTGGAACTCCTAAAAAATTGTACTCCAAATCTTGCTAATAGAAAATCAAGAAACTTGTAAACAAGAGCCTAATTTATCTTAGCCAGTTCGTGCAAATTGTACGCCAAGCTTTGTACGTAGAGCCTAATCAATCATATCCAATTCCACCAATCATGCATAGCAAAAATCTCCTTATAAATCAGCCAAAACCACCAATTACCGACGAAGATGACACCATAATAAATATCCACCAAGACAAACTGATATGATCCATCAAACATTATGTTCAAGAGAATACATGAGAGATGATTAATACATAGGAAAGGTGTGGACACAAGGCATAGTGGGACAATTTTATTACTCTGGATGAAAACTATTAGTGGAGGGACGTGGTGGGAGAGGGAAGAACTGGTTGACGAAGCGTTCTCCCGCCAAGAAAAGGAACAATACACTTTCTTTAAGTAATAGAGATAATGATAGTGGGGTCCTATCCAAAACTCGTAAAAAATTGTACTCCAAATCTTGCTAATAGTAATACTCTAGATCAAAAAACGAGTACACAAGAGCCTAATTTATTTTACCCTATTTTGCCAAACCATACTCCAAGATTGGCCCGCAGAGCCTAGCCTATCATATCCAAATCCACCAATGATGCATGGACAAAATCGCCCTATATATCAGCCTAAACCATCAATTACTCACAAAGAAGAAACCATAATAATATCCACCAAGACAAGCTGACATGATTCATCAAACATTATATGCAAGATCATCTACCAGAGTTTATTTTCCATTTTACTTCTAACTCAAAGATGATTTCAAGCATCCACTAGAGATCCAAATTCTAAAGCTAGTTGGTCTAAAATATGGTTTAACCCATAAACTAGATGGATAAAAATGTTTTCCCCTTTTTTGGTCCTATATCCAAAAGAATTAAAATGCACGTGTGCTTATATGGTATCCAAGTGTTGTGAGCTCTCGACTTTACCAAAGAAATTAGAGTACCCAACTAATTAGTTAGCTGTCAATTATATGTTAAAGTAATTGGCACATAAATCTACAGTTTTATGTAATACACGTTTATAGATTTAATAGATGCCACTTTTGGCCATATTTTTATGTTGGGGAACGTTGTATGGGTAACAAAAAATTTCCTACGCACACGCAAGATCTATCCATGGTGATGAGCATCTACAAGAGGGAGAGTGGATCTACATACCCATGTAGATCGCAAAGCGGGATGCATTGAGAAACGCGGTTGATGTAGTCGAACGCCTTCGCGATCCAAATCACTAGCCTCCCCCCGATCCAATCACGATCCGCCCCACGATCCAATCATGAACCGTTGCCCGATCCAATCATTGTCCTTCCGATCTAGTGCCGAACAGACGACACCTCCACGTTCAGCACACGTACAGCTCGATGACGATCTCTGCCTTCTTGATCCAGCAATAAAGAGCGGAGAGGTAGATGAGTTCTCTAGTAGCACGATGGCATGGTGGCGGTGGTGGTGAACTAATCCGGCAGGGCTTCGCCGAGCTCCGCCGAACTAATCTAGAGGAGAAAACAATCTAGAGGGAGAAGTGGGCAGCACGTGGCTATTAGGGTTGGGGCTGCCCTAAAAAACTCCAGTATATATAGGATGAAAGGATGGGAGGAGGAAGCCTCAAACCCTCCACCAAGGATGGTTCGGCTGAACCAAGGTGGAGGAGTCCTCCCCCTACTCGGTTTCCTCCTCCCACAATGGAGGTTGAGTCATGGGAGGACTCCCCACTTCGCCTCCTCTCCTCCTCTTCGAATGGCCCCTAGGGGCTGGCTTGCCCAACCCACTAATGGATGGTGCGCAACCCCTAAGGCCCATGTGTCCCCCCAGCATGGGTGGCCCCTCCCGATGGACCCCCGGAACAATCCCGGCACCCCCGGTACACTATCGAAAATAACCTAAACTTTTCCTATGAACAAAACGGGACTTCCTATATATCAATCTTTACTCCCGGACCATTTCGAAGCTCCTCGTGTCGTCCGGGATCTCATCTGGGACTCCGAGCAACCTTTGGTCACCAACATACATTACTCAATACTATCGAAACATCAGCGAACGTTAAGTGTACAAACACTACGGGTTCGAGAACTATGTCGACATGACCAAGACACCTCTACGGTCAATAGCCAATAGCGGTACTTGGATTCCCATACTGGTTCCTATATATTATACGAAGATCTTTACCTATGAACCTCTATGTCAAGGATTCAGTTAATCCCGTATGATGTTCCCTTTGTTCTTCGGTATGTTACTTGCCCGAGATTCGATCGCTGGTATCTCCATACCTAGTTCAATCTCATTACCGGCAAGTCTCTTTACTCGTTTCGTAATACAATATCATGTGGCTAACCCTTTATTCACTTTTCTTGCAAGGCTCATTGTGATGTTGTATTACCGAGTGGGCCCTGAGATACCTCTCCGTCACACGGAGTAACAAAACCCAGTCTTGATCCATGCCAGCTCAACAGACACCCTTGGAGATACCTGTAGAGCATCTTTATAGTCACCTAGTTATGTTGTGATGTTTGATACACACAAGGTATTCCTCTGGTGTCAGTGAGTTGCATGATCTCATGGTCATAGGAACAAATACTTGACATGCAGAAAACTATAGCAATAAACTGACACGATCATATGCTATGTTCATAGTTTGGATCTTGTCCATCACATCATATGCTATGTTCAAACTATAGTTTGATCCCGTTATCAAATGACATCTCATGTGTACGGCTAGGAAAACTTGACCAATTTTGATCAACGAGCTAGTGTATTAGAGGCATACTAGGGATAGAGTATTGTCTATGTACCCACATATGTATCTGAGTTTCCGATCAATACAATTCTAGCATGGATAATAAAATATTATAATTCACAAGGAAATATGATAATAACTAATTTATTAATGCCTCTAGGGCATATTTCCAACATTTTATTTACAGATAATGAAAGTGGCATCTAACCAACCACTTACTCCCTTCATTCCAAAATAATTAAAGTTTTAAGATTTTACAAATTCAACTTTTAAAAGTTGACCAAGTATGTAGAAAAATCTGCAAAGATCTATTATATGAAATATATATAATATAAAAACATATTTCATAATAAATCTACTGAAGTTATTTTAATTCTATTGATGTTGACATATTTGTGTATAGACTTGATCAAATTTAATGAAATTTGATTTAGAACAATTCAAGAACTTCAATTATTTTGAAGTGGAGAGAGTATATGTTACACTAGTTTCAATAGCAGCATATGATTAATACCAACTCCACAAATATATAATAATGCAATCTGTTAGACAGTTATAGAATACTCGAGCATACGGACAAAGATTGGTGTTTCATGGGACTTATGGTGATTTGTATGCCAGGCCACCATTTATTTGTACATATAGATTGGTACAAACACAAGTGAAATTTGGTCACAAGTTGGTCCAAGGGCCATATTTATGGAGCCATTATGATAGTTAATGATATTTGTAATTAGACTCCTTGCAAATGAAACCCCTAATTAGACTCACCAAGTTAATGACTAGATCTTTACATATTGTTTTCAGATCTTTTAAAATGTATATATATATATATATATATATATATTTGTTTTATCTATTAACTTGTGCTTTTATTGGGAGTAAGTTCATATTGATGAGTCTCCCAAGATATTTTAACACCTCGTCTCAAGTAATTACATGAAGTCCATATACATCTATGTAGAGGTAGAAATCAATTATAAGCTATTAGATAAGTTCCACTAAGTAAATGTTGATGTATTATTCTTCCTTGGATTTGTAGCCTATATTTCCCTTCTATGAGATGATTTAATCCAGATTCGCTTCTTTGGAATATCCATTTCATTCAAAAATAAATTAATATTCTTAAAGGTATTGTAATTATAGTTTCCAAACAGTAAAGTTGTCTACGGATAAAGTGACAAGTCTTGGAAATTTGAGTAGTTCACTGGTAAAGACGAAATGATACTTGATAAGACAAAAGTTTGAACATTTAATAACATTATGGGCTCATTAGATTGCTGTAATGCAGCTCAAAGTGCAGCTTCCCAAATAGAGGACTCACATATTCTCAGTTAGTCAAGGGCGAATATATGGAAAAGTAAGATGCAATTAGTAAGAGCTAAAAGCTTAGCATTCCTTTTCTTCACCATCGGATACATACAGGTGCATAGGATGGTCACCAGGTCATACGTTAGTGACTGTTCATCTCTATGCGTCTTTCAGCAACAAACAGAGAGCATGTGCAACCATGATCGCCAGTTCTAATGTCCCGATCTGGACATCCAAAGGTGTCAATTCAAGTCAATAAAGATAAAGATCGTGCAATAGTATATTAGGCTAAGGAGATCTAATCTAATCATAATGATGTTGCACGTGAAAATCCAATCCAATGGTTCATAATTCACTCGACACTTATGGTTCGTCGTAACATCATATTTTCCTACTAATTTTACTTGATCACTTGCAACCATCCAATTTAATCTAATATATGTAATACAATAACTCATTATCCTTAGTCACACAACAATCTATTATCATCTTAATCATCTAACAACTCATCATCATCTTAATCATGCCAACTTAGCACTACAACACAATGTCATAAATTAGAAAAGGTTGTCTCTCCTAGATAACACATACTATTCATTCCTAGGTAGAGCATACTACTCTCCCCTAGGTAAAATAGCATAAAAAGGTGAACTCCTGCATCGATCATGTGAAGTTATTATATGTACTATAAACCACAAAAATTTCTCTCTCAAAGAACTTAGTCCTCTCTCCTGGTAAAATGTCATAAAATAGAAAACACCTAAGTCTCCATGATGAAGCAAAGAGATCCAACGGTCTCCACCTTGTGACTTGCGATCCTTCTTTATTTCTCTTCATGCTTTAATTTGGAGTTTTCCTTGTGGTTTGTGTTCAGTCGAGTATTGATAAACGAAATGGACACTCGCACGGCAAGTAATTGCCATCTCACCTTCACCATGCATCCACGAAGGCACAACATCATTTGGCAGTTTCTGTTGAAGAACATAATAGTAGCCTAGTTACCAATGTAATTTACATAATAGTAGCATAATTAGCAATGTAATTTATGTAATAGTAGTGTAGTTAGCAACTCCTACCAAGATATTTGCGTGAATTTCATCAGCCCTCGGCCTAGGCACTAGTGGCATGTATAATGTATAATTTGGGCCAGCTCCCTAATGCATGTCGGCCCTAGTAGAGAGGACACCATTAGCAGGTAACAAGATAATCCTTCTCCTTCCAAGTTAGATGTGATCCATAAGTATAGTGTCTCCTATCTAGTATCTTTCGTGTTTCACTCAAACAAAGGAAATAAGTTGTAAAGTATAAATAAACAAGTTTAGTATGGATGAACACCAACTATTTTTAAATAAATAATACAAATTACTCAACAAATATGGTTGACAAACTCACATAGAGGTAAAACTGGAAGCATATCGACATCCACCCAAGTGTCGATATTGCCT
Organism: Hordeum marinum; assembly: GCA_022496015.1. NCBI lineage: Eukaryota > Viridiplantae > Streptophyta > Magnoliopsida > Poales > Poaceae > Hordeum > Hordeum marinum. The sequence continues at coordinate 2,151,652 of CM039677.1, read as the reverse complement.
TCAATATCATCTTCAGGATGAATATCGAAGGCTATTTGCATATCCTCCGAAAATCCATATGCCTTGCACAGAGCTTCCCAATTTGAGTAACCAAAATGTGAGTGATTAACTGCATTGTATAGTTTAACCCAAAATGTAAACCAGGTTTAGTCCTAGGGTGAGCTCTCCTTGTCTTCATATTCTAACTATCTTGGAAACCGAGCTTCTCCAAGACATACCGTCTTGCATGGAAGGGGATGCACTAGTAGAATTGTAAAAAAATATGAAAATTACACGTTGAAGCAATGAAACACAAGTCATGATTAATTATGAAAAAATAGTTTTCATCCTTGCATACCAGAAAAACATCAAAGGTCTCGTCTAGCTTAATGGTGAATAACCTACCGTTTTGTAGGTGAGGCCAATCGCACATACCCCGATCTTCGCCACATCAATCACACTCAGCGATCCCAGACATTTCCTGTGATCAGGATTCAAAGATTAAAAATCGACGACAATTATACCAGGAACTATTTAGCATGAGTTGAGTTTCGGTCGATCGAAGCTTCCTTGAAAAACTCCAATGTCTCATAGTGTATATGGTGCGCACTCCCTCATAGTGATATGGTGGTGTATGTGATGGACACTCCTCTCGACAGAAATTTTGACCGTCGGTGCTGGTCACGAGGAGGAAGGAGGAGAGAGTAGTAGTAGGAGGAGAGAGTAGGAGGAGGATGAGAGAGTAGGAGGAGGAAGGAGGGGTCACAAGGAGGAAGGAGTAGAGAGGAGGATAAGGATGGATGGGGGCGGGAGGAAGGAGGATAGAGGAGGAGGAAGGAAGGGTGCGGGAGGAAGGAGGAGAGAGGAGGAGGAGGAAGGAAGGGGGCGTGAGGAGGGAGGAGAGAGGGAGGGAGAGCTATACCGCTGGTGGTAGGCGACGACGACATGCGACGGCGAGGAGAGGACAACGAGAGAGAGAGAGAGAGAGAGAGAGAGAGAGAGAGAGAGAGAGAGAGAGAGAGAGAGAGTGACTGACGTGGATACTCGACATGTGGGGATAAGGTTAGGTTTGTAGTAGCGCGCGTTGACGACCGACACTACTGTTATAGAATTAGCAGTAGCGTAACCTATAAAAATGCGCTACTACTATGCGTAGTCTGGTGGGTTGAGTGAGGAAGTTTTGAGATCCATAATAGCCCTAATTAGAATTTTTTTACTAGTATTCATATTAAATTACAAAATTTAGTACTTTTGGTTAGTGTTTACTATCATAAAAAATGAGTACTCACAAAGTAGGTACAACTTATTTTTTATGCACCAAATCGTAGTACCATTTCTATTTGCGTGTACATGATTTCATCAAAAAATAGCTAATGGAGTTCTACATATGCGAAATAAATTAAAAAGCGAACAGACAAAAGATATGTGGACCGGGACATTAATCAATAATGTATCCATCAAGCAACAAAAAACATTAAGAGGTGGTACCAATTATATTTTCTATAGGGCCAATATAAATTAGTAGGCAATTTTGCTAGTTATTATGGCAAATTTGAATTGTGTCCACCTCGAATTGTAGTCTTATTTGTTAGATGACACTTTTGATGGCAATATATAACTATAATTTAATAACAATATGACCAGAATTAGCCACTATAATATATAACATTTATTCTTTGACATTATAGGTGGTTCTACACAAAAATCATTTCAAGATATAAATGAATCCTAACTAATTAGTATCATACTTTATTTTTGATTTAGTGGAACGTCACACCGAATAGGTACCATATAAACTCACGTGCATTATGAACTTTATGGTGAGGTAATATTTTGAATGATACACTACTCACAACAAATCTCATTGGTGAGAAAAAAAATCTTTCTGCAACTCGTTTAGGAGAAAAACTAAATTGTACTGTATTTGAAATGTGCTGATTGACAATCCAAAAGAAATTAACTCACTTATCGGGGTCCTATGAGCAGGGTGGTTTGATCCTCCCTCCAAACCACTTAGATGACATACCATGCATGACTTGCGTTTGAAACCATGGGTGGAAATGGGGTTCACGTAAAGATATTGAATGCCATGGAAAAAACATTGCCATGTTGTTTTAGCATTAGCATAAAAAATAACAACGATGCATATACAACTATTCTTAGAACCTAATAACACAACATAACATGTTAACTTATGTTAAAACGAGTAACCATAACCATATTTTTTGTTTTTTTCGAGTACTTGACAACTGATACATATATGCTAGAAATTGAACTGAGAAAGTTGAAGTCGCTGAATTATTTTTCATAGAAGCTTATGATACATGCTTTTTTACCTTTGGTAAAGTTTTATTTCAGAATTAGTACATTCTTTTTATAGCATACATACATGGCATACTAGAGCCATTTTTAGCCATCTATAAGCTACGACAAAACAAAGTATTTGCAGTAATTGTGACAAGTGGTAGTATAATGGAATGTCCCCTCACTGTTTGTGGTTTGGAGGACCCAACAGGAAATATCTAACTAAGTATTTAGAACCTTCCTTATGACATATAAGCCCTCCTACTTTACTGTCTCTAGAGCTAGAAAGACTTGACATTTATATCCCCATACTCTACCATACCTCTGATTTGATCTTTTGGCATTTGGCAGCACTCCAACTCACAACTCTTCATCCTCGTATCCCTAAACTGTTCTCAAGAACGCATGGCAAGAATGTATCAAGTACTCATGGTACATTCGTCATGTATTATCCTTTGTGATAGAAAGCAATGCAACATAGCACTTGGTGTGATATGCAAAAACGCTTTGACAATTGCTTTTGTCAAAATAAAAATAAAAATTGTATCTACAACAAATACACAATTTAAAAACCTTGCCAAGGTGTGGATGGTATCTAGTGAATCAACAAAATTGGAAAGGTTCATTTCAAGACTTTGGTCCCTTGCCATCTATACGGAATGACAACACCTACCCAAGATGTGAATCTTCGTTCGTATGGTATATATGCACGTGGTGTGACATCCCCATTACATCCAAAAAAATAAAGTATAATACGAATTAGTTATCAATCAATTATATTTTAGAAGTGAATGGCATGTAAAACCATCTACAATGACATAGAATAAATGTTCTAAATTAAATAGCGGCTACTTCCAGCCATCTTGCTGATTAAATGATGTTACATATTGCTACCGAAAGTGCCATCTCACCAATAAGATTTAGCACTTTTGTGCTACTTAACTATCAAAAGGATCTTATAATTAATACCAGCTATTGATTGTGGCATGATGTGTGCATTATCAATGAATCGCTCGGTTCACAAATTCTTCGTGTGCGCAATATTGTCTTTTCCTTTTTGGGCCAATCTAGTTATCAGCCACATACTACCAATCGTTAGCTATTTCCGTGAAGAAAAATAATGTACATACACAAATAAATAGCTAATGGAGTTCTACATCTACTAAATAAATTAAAAAAGAACCACACAAAAAGTATGTGTACCAGAACATTCATCAACAATGTAGCCATCAAGCAACAAAAAGTATTAAGAGGTAATACCAATTATATTTTCTAGAGGGCCAATACAAATTAGAAGGCTTCCCGCAAAAAAATAAAATAGTAGGCGATTTTGCTAGTTATTATACCATAAAAATTGAATTGTGTGCACCTCAAATTGAAATCTTATTTGTTAGATGACACTTTTGATGGTAATATATAACTATAATTTAATAACAATATGACCAGAATTAGCCACTATTTAATATAGACCATTTATTGTTTGACATTATAGGTGGTTTTACATAACAATCATTTCAAGATATAACTGAATTCTAACTATTTAGCATCATACTTTATTTTTGATTTAGTGGAACGTCACACCGCACGGATACCATATAAACTCACATGCATTATGAACGTTATGGTTAGGTTATACTTTGAACGGTACACGACTCACAAGGTATCTCATTGGCTAGAAAAATAATAATTCTCCAAATTGTTTAGGAGCAAACATTGAATTGTACCATATTTAAAATGTGAGGATCGACAATTTAATGGAAATTAGCCCACTTATCAGGGTCATGTGAGCAGGGTGGTGTGATCCTCCCTCCAAACCACTTAGATGACATACCATGTCTGGCTTGCGTTTGAAATCATGGGTCGAAATGGGGTTCACATAAAGCTATTGAATGCCATGGAAAAAAGCATTGCCAATGTTGTTTTAGCATCAGCTTAAAAACGAACAAAGATGCATATACAACCATTCTTAGAACCCAATAACACAACGTAACATGTTAACTTATGTTAAAATGAGTAACCATAAGCATTTTTTTGTTTTGAGTACTTGGCAACTGATACATATATGCTTGAAATTGAAATGAGAAAGATGACGTCTTTGAATTATTTTTCATAGAAGCTTATGATACATCCCTTTCCCCTTTTGTAAAGTTGTATTTCGAAATTAGCACACTCTTTTTATAGCATACATCCCATGGCCTACGAGAGCTTTTTCTAGCTATAAGCTACGACAAACAGCAAAGCTATTTGCATTACTTGTGACAAGTTATAATATAATGGAATGTTCCCTCACTGTTTGGGGTTTGGGGGACCGAAATGACAATATCTAACTAACTATTTTTAGAGCCTTCCTTCTGACATATAAGCCCTCCTACTTTACTGTTTCTGGAGCTAGAAAGACTTGGCATCAATATCCCCATCCTCTACCATATCTTATTTAGTGATTTGATCTTTTGGCATTTGGCAGCACTCTAACTCACAACTGGTCATCCTCATATCCCTAAACCGTGCTCAAGAACGCATGCCGATAATCAATCAAGTACTCGTGGTGCATTCGTCACGTATTATCCTTTGTAATGTAAAGCAATGCAACATAGCACTTGGTGTGATACCCAAAAACACTATTGACAGTTGGTTTTGTCAAAAAAAATTGTATCTACTGAAAGTCCACAATTTAAAAATCTTGCCAAGGTGTGGATGGTATCTAGTGAATCCGCAAAATTGAAAAGGTTCATTTCAAGGTCCCTCGCCCTCTATGCCGAATGATAACGTCTACCCAAGATGTGAATGTGCATTCGTATGGTCTATATGCATGTGGTGTGATGTCTCCACTATAACCAAATAAATAAAGTACAAAACGAATTAGCTAACTGTCGATTATATTCTAAAAGAGATTGGCATGTAAAACCATCTACAGTGACATAGAATAAATGTTTTAAATTAAAATAACGCCTACTTCCGGCCATCTTGTTGATTAAATGATTGTTATATATTGCTACCGAAAGTGCCATCTCACCAATAAGATCTCAGCACTTTTGTGGTACTTCACTGTCAAAAGGATCTTATAATTAATACCAGCTCTTGATTGTGGCATGATGGGTGCTTTATCAAAGAATCGCTCGGTTCACAGATTCTTCGTGTGCGCAATATTGGCCGTTCCTTTTTGGGCCAATCCAGTTATCAGCTGCATACTGCCAATCACTAGCTGTTTCCGTGAAGAAAAATAATGTACGGGCAAGAAGAAATAGTCGTAGGCTTCTGTGGTGCAAAAACAATTTTGTACGTGGATGCGCACCGTGCACACGTTCGACGGTTCAAAGATAAACTCCTGCTGTGACACGTAATAATAAGACTATATATAAACAACGCACAAGCACTGCCAAAAGCAGGTGCATTTAGATAAACTCCTGCTGAACCTTTTGCGACGGAATTTTTCGTGTCGTTTCAGACATCCAACGTTGTACTTGGCCGTAGCCATGGGGAGCGTCGCACCTGAGGCTCTGTTGCCACTGGACCCCGAGACATTTGCTGCGGAGTCACGCGCGGTGGTCGACTTTCTCGACGGCTACTACCACGACGTCCAGAGCTACCCCGTCCGGTCCGATGTCGAGCCAGGGCGCCTCCGTGCGGTTCTGCCGAAGGCGCCACCCAAGAACGGCGAGCCGATGGACGTGATACTGGAGGATGTGCAGCGGCACATCGTCCCCGGGCTGACACACTGGCAAAGCCCCAACTTCTTCGCCTACTACCCGGGCAACGCGAGCACGGCCGGGTTCGCCGGCGAGATGCTGTCCACAGGCCTCAACATTGTGCCATTCACGTGGGCTGCCTCGCCGGCCGCGACCGAGCTCGAGGGCATCGTGGTGGACTGGATGGCTAAGCTGGTGGGCCTCCCGGAACGCTTCCTCTTCTCCGGCGGCGGCGGCGGCGTGCTACATGGGAGCACCTGCGAGGCCGTGGTGTGCACGCTGGCGTCTGCCCGCGATCGCGCGTTGAGCCGGCTCGGCGGCCACGAGGGCATCCTGAGGCTCGTGGTCTACGCCTCGGACCAGAGCCACTCCACATTTCAGAAGGGTGCGAGGATCGTAGGGATCCCGCCGTCCAACTTCCGTGTCATTCGAACATCGGCGGCGTCGGGCTACGGCCTCACCGCTGACAGTGTCCGCGACGCGGTGGAAGCCGACATTGCCAGCGGCCTTGTGCCACTCTACCTCTGCGCCACCGTCGGCACGACTGGGCTGGGCGCGGTTGACTCGGTGCGCGACCTCGGGAAGGTGGCGCGATGTTATCACATGTGGTTACATGTTGATGCCGCGTACGCCGGTAGCGCGATGATCTGCCCCGAGTTCAGGGATTGCTTCGAAGGCATTGACTTGGCGGACTCGGTGAGCATGAACCCGCACAAGTGGTTCCTCACCAACATGGACTTTTGTTGCCTCTGGGTGGCGAGCCCAGCCGCGCTAACCTCCGCACTGTCTAGCAACCCAGAGTACCTCAACAATGTCACAAAGGATAGTGCAACCGAGGTGGTCGACTACAAGGACTGGCAGCTGGCATTGTCGCGCCCTTTCCGTGCCATGAAGCTGTGGGTGGTCTTGCGCCGCTACGGCGCGGTGGGCATGCGGGCATACATACGGAGGCACGTCAACATGGCCAGGTGGTTTGAGCAGCAGCTCGAGGACGACGAGAGGTTCGAGGTGGTGGTGCCCAGGAGATTCTCCCTCGTGACCTTCCGCCTCCGTCCAAGGCACATGGGTGACGATGCTGCCGAGGCCTTGAGCCGCAAGCTACTCGTGGCCATAAACGCTAGCGGGCGGGCCTTCATGACACACTTTGTCGTGGATAACAAGTTCGTTATCCGCATGGCTGTCGGCGGGGCCATGACGGAGATGCGCCATGTCCGGGACGCATGGAAGCTTGTCCAGGAGAAGACCAGGGAAGTAGGCATCCCTCTCGGTGTTACTAACAAACATGCCCTATAGAACATAAATAAAATTTAATTACCCTTCCATCCATATTACTTGCCACTCAAACACATGTGTATAGCACTGAATTATATCTAGAATTCTAGATACATATGTTTGAGGGACAAGTAATATAAATTGGAGGGAGTAATAAGAAATTAAGAATTGATGCAAATACCAAACCAATAAAAGAATATTTAAATTGCAAATGTCCGGTAAGAATATGTAGCACGAATATCTGGTAATAAATATCTGAAAGTGTCCTTGTATAGTTGGAAGGAGGTAGATGTATATCTGAAATTTATAGATGTATTTGCACAATTGAATCCACGGATTCACATATGTTGTGTAACAAAAGTTTCCTTAGGTTGAATGAATTTACTCTAAACTGTGGACGAAGTTTTGGTAGAGAAAATGGATGGGGATCCTGAAGGAGGGCAGTGCGAGCGGAGGCAGGAATGGATGATGGCGTCGATGTCGAGGTCGTCGGAGGAGTAGCGCGTGCTCGGCCGAAGCACACCTGCCCCGGCAAGGGTCGTCACACCAAGAGGCGGGGCATTGGGGCCGGCGACGACGACGGGGGCCCTGCCAGCGGCAGCGGTGGTGATGGGGGCCGTGACGGCGGGGAGGGGGGGGGGGGAGAGGCGCCATCTGAGCCTGCAGCCAAGGGGGCGACGGGCGAGGAGGAAGTTGAGCCCGTCGCCGGGGTGGCGGCGCCAACCGGGGAGGCAGGCGGGGTGCCCGCCAGCTCAACCTACTCTACCTCACGGGAGGGAGTCGAAAAGCCTGACGGTGGCGGCAGTGGCATCTATTCTCTCTTCCACCGCCCTCTCTATGTAGCCAAAATACAGATGAGAGAGCCTACCGAACACGCATATTAGCCTCTCTCTCTCAAAAAAAAACACACGCATATTAGCCGCATTTGGAGCCCTGTCCTTGAGAACCTGTACCGGCTGAGGGGCCATAAGGTTCTTAGGAGCATTTGGGCATGACTGTTGCTTAAGTTTGACTACATCGTCGTCGACGAGGTTTGTCCGCATGCTTCCACTTGTTCCTTTATGACCCACAACCACGTCATCTTCACCACCATGGCCGACTATGTTGTTGCATCCAAGTTCCGGTGGATTCCTATGTTCTGAATCATTGCCTCTTGGCACGCGTACGTCTTTGCTCCACATGAGTATATATCAAGAGCATGTTCCTAGTCTCTGTCTGTCTATACGGTTTGCCGTACAAGTAATCATGTGATGTTGCCAATTTAGATTAAGATTAATCGAAAAACTGCCTGGTATCCGAACAAAAACCTCACCTCGTTTTTAAGAGAGAAGCAAAGGCCCTCTACCGAAGCTACCTAAAGGATAATTTGCTCCCTCCCTCCTTGTGTCCCCTTGAGAAAAAAAGGACCACATGGAGGTCTCTCTCTGCTCATCACGCCGTTGCTTTCTCCCCCTCTCTCTGTACCGTATGAATGTACACGCAGCAGCTGGCCCCGTTTCACTACCGAGGGAGAGAGATTGAGTGAGAAAGAGAAACTTAATTTGCTCCCTCCTTCCCTCCTTGTGTCCGTATACGGTATACCCCTCTCAAAAGTATCTTTGGAAGCAAGATCCCATACTCTGGCTGGCAGCTGGGCTTACATATACGGCCAGCATCTCCTCCCCTGCTCCCTGCACCACCACACCATCTAGCTACCTTCGTGCTGTCTTCTTCTTCTTCTTCTTCTTCTTCTTCTTCTTCTTCTTCTTCTTCGTGGTGGCTGAATCTCAACAAACTCTCTACACACCACCGGTGACCAGTCTGACGAAACGGCCATAAAGGCAAACAGTAAAGGCACGCAGCAGTGCCAGTACGTAGGAAAAGGATGATGCCAATAATAATTCAGTTAGCTGCTTTTGGTACTACTAGTTGGCCTGCCGTGCCATCGATGAGTGCCCACAATTCCATTAAAACCAGCTCCCATGCCAATATGCCATGTGTGTGTTGCTGTGTCTGCACAAAGCCAGCCAACGGGTCTCCACACATTTCTGTTTCTTGTGTAGCTAAAAGTTCCAGAATTTACGGTGAAAAAATTGCATATATGTGGGGCACATCTGTGTGCACGTCGGATATTTTAATTTCTAGAGTTTTTGGAACTTCTACATTTAATTTTTGCATTATTAAAAAGCACTGGGCACCATTGAGCCACCGGGTCCTAAAATTCCACTCTTCTAGGACTGGTCACTACCCTATCAATTTTTTTCTCCTTTCCTTCTTTATTTTTCCTAGTGCTTCTTTTTTTGGTAAACTACACTATTTGTGTGGTAGTTCAACATCCTTTAAAGGAACAACTTTATGTGGTGGAAAAATACACTTTCCCCCTTCTTTTGGGTCACGACACTGGGTTTTCAGTTTTTTTTTGTATATAACCTCCGTTTTGAATGAACTGTCGCTGAAAATGAGCGAATCTAGACGATTGAGGAATTATCAATCTCGTAGATCACATGACCACTTCAAAAATAAAATCACACAAGGACCACGACTAAAGAGTTTTGCTTCCCGTCAATTCGGCTGGTGAAATTCACCTTTAGTCGCGATTGGTGGCTTCAACCGCAACTAAAGGGAGGGTCTTTAGTCGTGGTTGAAGCCACCAACCGCGACTAAAGGTCCTCCTATAGAAGCAGGAGTTGAAAATTTTCCATTTTCCCTCTGCTTCTTCATCTGTTCGACCAACAGAGATTGTCACCGCCGCCCCCGACACACCACCTACCCCGACGCCGTCCCCGACCCCAATGCACCACCCACGCCGTCGCCGCCCCCGACGCGCTGCCCCCCGTACGTTGCCACCCCCGTAACGCGTCGCCCCCTCCTCGAGCTCGCGCTCCGTCGTCGTCGCCGTTACAGTCGCCGTCGCCGTCGACTCACCTCACCTCACCACCCTTCGCCCCGCTGTGAGCACCTGCCGGCATGGCCGCCCTCCCATCGATCGAGCCCACACACACACACACACACATATGCATGAACACACACACATTTTCTTATTTTCTGTTTTTTTGTTTTTTTGTTTTTTATACTTTTAATTATAGAAATGTTAGATGAATTAGATATGTAAATTTTAGATTAATTTTTTTAATTTTTTCTAATTTTAGTTATAGAGATGTTAGATGAATTTTAGATATATAAATGTTAATTAGATTAATTTTGAATTTCTTTATATAATGTTGTTTTTCTATAATTGGTGTTTCATTAATATATATCTTTAATTAGTATATATATGCTTAATTAGATTTTTTTGCTTAATTGGAAGTATATAATGTCCCTAACCTATTAAAATTTTGCTTATATAATGTTGCTTAATTAGAGTTTTTATTGAGAATGGAATATTATTAGGTTAGTTATAACCTATGAATTTTTACATTTTGATTCAATATATGTATAGAAAAAAGTTAAGAAAATTTGACATTTGATTAAATGTATAGCAATTTGTATTTCTAAAAGTTGCATATTTTAATATTGCATTTTTTCTATGTCATTGCTCGATATATGGAACGGGTTGACTTTATGTCTGTTTCGGCTCCTTATGTGTCTTTCAGTGAGTAATATATATGAGATAAAGAAATATATATATATATATATATATATATATATATATATATATATATATATATATATGAGATAAAGAATCCGACTGTTGTCGTGGGGGTCGCTTCTCCTTCGATCATGCATATATAGACGCTCACACATGGTATATGTATTAATAAAAAATTGCAGCAACGCTCGCCAAGGAAAGACACAGACGAAAGGAGGTGAAGGGAGGCGAGAGAGACATCCCAAAGATGGGGCAGGGTGGCAGCAAGGATGATGAGCTCAGATTAGGGTGGCAAAGGGAGCGTATAGTAATCGTGAGGGTGGTTGATAAACATTGGCTTCGAAAAGAAATTAGCCCAACAAATGAATTCAGAATTAAAAGAACATGGATATGAATGGTCTTTGTGTTACTCCCCTTGAAATTAAACGGTAAGATGGAACTAATACTGCCATCCCACCCCATAGTAGTAAAACGTACCATAAGAAGGCTCTATACAAAAGATATTTGTGATGGAATGGGGTGCAAGGGTACTTGAAAATGGTGAAATTATGAAATAGACAATGAAACAAAAACATACATGCATGCTAATATAGAGAACAGTACGTACCTACTGCTTCATAAGGTTTTCAAATTCCTCCTTAGCCCATGAATCGTCCGGTCTTGCACACAACCTCCACCTGATGTGCCGGCTGTTTCAGAACTAGTGTTCTCCCAGTTGAAAAAAACACTTGCAAGGTTTTGAGGCTGCACTGCACTGGCCTGACCAGCAGAAGCATCTCCATGCATTCCATGTTGTACTGGTGGTGCTAGGTTGGACGGCAGTGATTTACTTACCATGTTTCCACTTGTACCGTGACCACCATTACCATTACCATAATTATTATCATTAGAATTACCGTAAGGATAACCATAAGATTTGTTATTGCCATTACCATAAAGATGATCATAATTAGCACTGACAGTACCATAATGGTGATCATAACCATTTTTGTCGCTAATGACATTACCATGATGATAACCATGACCATAAACAGCACCTCCAGCAAGATTAGTTGTGTGGTTCCCATTTCCAAGAACGCCATAGTCAACTGGTGATGCGCCACCACTTAGCCAGCTAGTTTGGTTAATATCTCTTGCTCCCTGGGATCTCATATGGAATCTGTAACTTCTCTCACTTTCTTGAGATTCTGAATAGTTCTTGGAAGTACTATGAGAATGTGACGGCCTAGAGCTTGGCATGGTTGATAGCCCACTAGTACGGCAGTCGCTTCTATATTTCTGAAGTTTCAAATATAGTGAAAACATGAATAAATGGGTGCTTGATTACTAGGGTATCATGTCAGATAATTTATCTCATGATCATATAAATTGGATCTGATAGTTGGTTTCAGATTGAAGAAACATCAACTAGGTAGTCTAAATCTTACCTGCAGATGGCTACTGACTTGAGCTGTAGTTAGATATATACGGTAAATCTCCAGAAATTCTCTTATACTGTTTGGCGTGTCATCTGTAAGAGAAAATAATAACAAATATAACAAGTGGCTAGATCTTAGAAAGAAAGAAAAATCTCAAGCATGTGCTTTATTTATTTCAGGTCTATCATACCAAGTTCACCCTAAAAATTCCCTTGACTATCCATGCCAATTGTAAGAAGAAAGCATCTAAATGATCAGAGGTGGGCAAATAATTCAAATAAAGCATGCATTGAGTATTACATATGTGAAGGGGTCATAATTTTAAATACTTCCTCCGTCACGGTTTAAAAGGTGTGCTTCAGAATTCTACGGAACCTAGGTGGTTATTGATTGGGTGTGAAGATGGGCTGAAAAATAGCATTCACACTACGCATGCATGTAGAAGTAGTACACCAGAGTACTAATTAGCTACTAGGAGTAAATACAATGCGCCCTAAACCTTGTCTATTGTGGAAACGCCCATAAATTTAACCGTGCCTTCTAAATTGTGACGGAGGAAGTAGCTTACTATCTGGATGCAATAATGACACTATATCATTTGGTGGGCCATCACGCTAAGCCATTTAGTGCGCTATATCTCAAATTGTTATATTCAAATTAAAATATTAAAATTTACAATTGCACATGGAAAACTAAAATATTTAAATTGCAGCAACATAGAAGCGTTCATAGAATAACAATACAATTTCGTTTATAATGTGAAATAGAGGTAAATATGCATGTCATGTGTTATCATATTTATCTATATTTGTCCAAATAGAGGCTTCAAAAATAACAAAGATATAGAAGCAACGAATTTTGTATGCATTAATGGACTTGAAAATGATAAGTTATACATGGGGAAAAATAAAAACATTTTTTTAAAGGAATAAATCCTGTCAAGTATAAGATAATTTAGCTTGCATATACACCAACAGTAATTAAGATAAGGGGAATATATAAATATCACGAAGATATCAATTACACCCAGCCTCTGCACCAACAAGATATCAAAAGGAATCAAGGATGCACACAACCAAGAACAAAAATAAAGAAGAGAGAAAAATAAAAAGAAAGACCCCGTTATAGTGATGAAACACTCGCAACAGCAACACTCTAACCCCACCCACGACAACACCCCAACTACATTAGAGGTTCTCCAAAAGCGATGCCTTCAAGAAAGAAACAATGCACAAGCGTTGTCATCGCCCAATCAAGGATCTTGAATTTTCACCCCGGAGAGAGTCTAAGATTCCAAAAACAATGCCTTTGCAAGACCATTGCGAGGTACAATCAATGAAGGCCAGACCTTGGGCTTTCACCCTAGAGATCACGGCTCGGTACTCGAGAAGCACCCCCAAAAATGTTGTCCACCTATGTTGCCGCTCCTTCCTATCAAGGTCATCATTGCAAGTCCTCAACACCCGAGACACAAGAAAAAACATGTGTCGCGAGTCTTCAACACAACCAAAACTCCTCTCCGCCATTGCAAGTCTCCGATCGCACTCACCATGACTTTCTTGAACACTGTCAACACCGTCGAAATATATACTTAGACATGTCCCATGGAATCGACAAGAAAGAAAAGCTTCACACCACACCCTCATGTAAGCCTCTTTGGCCAAAGACGAGCGTGCGCCTGACCGTATCAATTCCGATCTAGATATCCAGTGATGCCATGCGTCAAAAACTGAGATCTTCAAGAGAAAGACCGGAACCCGTCAATGTCCAGATCGAGGAGCCCAACATGAAGCAACCTAAAGTTATGGAACACGAAGAATAGCAGGGCCAACCACCGCAGGCTTCCGTGGATTCTGGACGGATCTGGGCTGTCACACCTAACAACCTTCTCCGATGCAGCCCAAACGGCCACGATGCCGATAGCCGCCGCCACACCCATATGAGGACACGAGGTCTGTCGCCGTTGCCAGGATCCTGAGCCCCAGCGCACGCCGACGCACCACCCAACCTGCTGCCCTACAAGATGGAAGCCACCGCGGGAGAGCGCCCCGCTGCCGCCGTCGGCCACGCGGGCTTCACCCGACGGCTTCCTCCAGCGGCGGCGTGGTGAGAGGAGGGGGAAAGGAGCGACGCGGGCGATCCTATTTTCACGGGCCTTCTGCGTGGGATCGTTATCGAAGAGCTATAAGGGGTAATTAAGGGGTCAAACCATTCTACATGAACGAGACTTATTTCATATTTGGGTCAACTGGTTTTACCTAGGTGTGTTTGTGATAGATATTCTGGAAATGTATAGCTAATAAGCTATATTGTTTTTGGACATCATCTCCCTCCCTCCTTCACTCCCTCCTCTCTCTCTCTCTCTCTAATAGCTATGTGCAAAATCTATTTGCAAGCATAAAGCCCAAATGAAGTAATCCACTCTAAATCTCTATCAGACATACACAAACACAACTTTCTTGCTAACTCCATTGTGCCTCCACTCCCCCTCTTACGTGAACAACCAAGCGATTTTTAGTGCTACAATCAGTGCTTTTACATATTGGGGATGCCATTTTCAAATGCAAGTTGCCTGGCCAGCTGATGCCAGCCTGCCAAAACTTTTCAGACGAATCCACTTATGTCTTTACGTGCGGTCTACAAGGACAAACGCATAGGTTAAAAATATTGAGGAGATTTGCCAATTATAACCCTAGTTATATTTTTAAAAATGGTTGATCTTAAAGATGTGTCTATTTTGGGTGAGAGGGCATTCAACCATTCTATCCTTGGTACTCAAGTATGGTATACATTTTGTGTTCACCGCTCATTGCTCAATATCTAGTAATAGGAGGATAGATATTGCAATCTCGAATCCCTTTTCAATGAATAAAGTAGGAGAAGTAGGGCAATTTCCTGAGCTCACCCATGGGTATTCATTGTCATTGTCGACCTAGGCGAGGAAGAGGAGGTAGAAGCTTTTTATGAGCAACTGAACTAGCATAGGTATCAAGAGAGGCTTTTTGAGGCCTCACACGATCCTTAACTCATGGTTCAACATAATGCCTCCTAAAGTATCTCAGATGTAAACCTTTAGGATTTTTTGAAACCAATGCATGGATCTTGTTTGATGAATCTACTTGCGATATTAGATGTAGTTCAAAGATGGAAGCATGGTTTCCGTGAGATGGGGGACAGAATTCATAACAATTATTTCTCAATTATAACCATCAGTGGATCTTGAAGAGGTATGAATTTTAGACGAGACAATATTGAAATAATGGTACGTCATGTTTCCACCCAAACATGGTAGAATTTTGAGTGTTTGTATCTAAACTCTATCTATGGCAGGCATGGAGGATAGACATTGGAGACTCCATTCCCATGAAAATGAAGAATGTATTGTGTATAGGGTAGCCGCGCCACCTCACATCAAGGGTATGACTCGAATTGTTGACTTAGGCAAGGATTGGCACTTTAAAAAGTTCTAAAATGGCATGTAAACTAGAACATAAATGACTTCCCAATATAAGTGAACCATGATATGATATCCCATGCCCGTGTCTTTATTCGACGTAATGCTATCTGCCACCTCTCATGCACAAACTGTTGGAGACATGCAGAAGCCAACAAGTTGAGTACTTTTAGAAAAACCTACTGATGAAATTTGACATGTCCCAAATGTGGGGACATAGGGGAAAATTATGGAAGGGAAAGTTCATATCATTTATGTATACATGCTTATAGAATAGAAGATCTTCACAAAATATCCATTTCTTGTGAAATGATAGTTTATAACTAATAACTCATGGTACCGCATATACATGCTATATACCGAGCTTACTCTAACTAACACTTCCTGTGGAAAAGTTTGATGAAATATAAAGAATCCTCGAGGGGATTGTCAATGAACAAAGTGGTGCAAGCAAGGAAGCTGCCTTTGCTCACTTCAAGGGTCTCACTTGTATTGTCGAGATAGGTGACACAGAGGTCATCGTTGCTTTATAAGTTGTCAGAATAGCGTAAATGTGGTAATATGGCTCACCACATTTACTGTTCTAGGACTTTATTTGATATAATCATGTCCATTGTTCCCATTCATGAAACATGCCTGCTGAGGCCAATGTGTTAAAGCTTTTTAGTTTGCCTAAATAATTCACAGTAAGGTCGTACATTGCAACATTGCACAATATTTTGTATGTAATCATCATGATTTATATGTCATTTTATTGTTGATGTCCTTACACAAAAAAGCCTCTGACTGCCAATTATATCACTACACGTTGACTTAGCATACAAAACATTATTTTACTTGTTAAGTTAGTAAGGCAGGGACAATTCAAGGAAAATAGTTGACAAAATTGTGAAAATTGGAAAAGGGGGTGCGATGAGATGATGAAATAAAAAAATATAAGACAAAACATTATGTATTTTTTTAGGTAGGACATGTTAATCTATTTGTATGTTTAGTCAAAGTTTGGACATAGGAATGTATGATAATAAGATAGATGGGCAAAGTTCATATCATTTCAATATCGATTCAGATATATTGAATGGTAAGATGGGTATATTTTTATTAATATGTTCTAGCTATATTATTAGTACCTCACTGTACCATCCAAATATGGTAGGAAGTTTGTATTCGTTACCCAGTGACTGCCTCTGCAAGGTGGGGCACATAGTAGAGGTTTGATAGAGACTTGATAATCAAGTCAACTACTCCCAACTTGCCCCAAGTGTATCATTCCTATAGTTGTTATAGGGCATAGACACTTTCATAACTTATCAATCTATGATAGCCTTGGTAACATTACTGTCTTAATGATATTTTAATACCACTGGATTGTATACTCGGACATTCTAGTTTTTCAGTCGATGTAACTAGCTCGTTGTTCCTATGCAAGTATACTTATCAAACTAGTAAGTTGAATGCTTTTAGTGAAGCTAATTATCTGTTTATTCATGGTTTGACCATGGAAATGTAGATGAAATGTTATTGATGGAGAATTTCGGAGCAATTCTTCTGCTATTCCAACTGATGATGGAGTTGTAATAAGTGTATATCATTAGTTTAGAATGTACTCAATTAATAATATAATTGAAGTGCATTCATCCGACAAGTTTTCTATGACAAAGTCAAATGATGGAGATTGGATTATTAAATTCCATTGCAATGAACAAACTAGGAAATGACTAGATGTTATGTAGGCTTGCTTCGAGGAGATCAACCCAATGTTGACTTAGGAGAGTACAATGTCATAGGAACACTTAGATGCTACGGAACATGAGTAATTAACCATCACACACTAGTAATATCTCGAGATATATGAACTTAAACATGTATGACATGATGTACTACTAACTTTCGTCAATGTACCGACACATGTTGACTCTCATGCATGAACCATTTGGGGCCATGCTGATTGTAACACATCGAATAGTTTTGGAGGAAGCTACTTGTGTTGATATAATGGGTCTCAGAATGTGGATATATGGGCAACTAGATTATTGGCCAAAGTTCATATGTAACAATAGTGTGCTCCAACTGAACGTGTATCTTTAAGAGATATCTATTTTAGGTGAGAATGTACTAGACTTCTGGTACCTTATCGTACCATCCAAAATATGGAGGAAAACTATGTGTGTTTTGAAATTATGGGTCCATGTTGAATAAACTATATTGAATCCTTTGAAACAAGTTATGTGTATAGAAATGGTCTAAAAGTGGAATCATTTGGGCTACAAGACTTTGGGAGGAGTATTCATAACAACGGTACATCTGTGAGTCAAATACATATCTTGACGAGATATCTTATTTAGGTATTGTAAGTTGGTACCTCGTGGTACCACCCAAAGGTGGTAAGAAAACTCATGTTAACTATTAACAAACTAATATTCACCTAACAAAAGTATAGATAGTAAAACTCAACACGTCTTCCACCATAAAGAATTTCCCATGTCCCTTCATATACTCCTTATGTGTGTGAGCCAAACTCATGGATCTATACCTTCCCAATCTTGCCCAGGTTCCACCATGGAATGGTTCTTTGCTTCTCACACATGATCTTGTTCTACTCATGATACTAATGGGTGTGGTAATACTGGGGTCGAGAGGCGGTGCCACACGCTGTCACCGTGTTCAAATTTATTGTTCCTATATTGCCTTCAAGAACAGCTTTGTGTTGTTGTGCAAGGTCAAGTATATACAGCGGCGATATTCGTTGCATTGTGATGAGTTTCTTGTTCTAGGTGTGGTCTCTTGCATGATCTTTGATCTTTGATCTTCGATGGTGCATGTGAAACACCTCCCTGCACCACATGTCATTTGTTCTTTTGGTCATGCTTGATAGTTCACCGTCTCAGCAACGCTTTGTCATGCACTACCTCGGGCCTCCTTAATTTTATCCATTTATAAATTTGTAACATCTTCATGTTTATTATGAGATTTGTTACCATAACCCCTACTACTATGGAATAGAGCGGTACACATATAATCCCATCTTGATTTATTATGGCAATGTAGAGCTTTCATATTTTTCATAGCAAACAAATTTCTCTGTTTGGGCCAAATGGGAAATATTTCAGTGATATTGTAAATGCATGGCCAAATCCTCAATCTCCTATTTTCATCCTCCTCGCACTAGTTTGCTGTATTCATTTAGCTCCCACTATGCTCATCTAGTCGCCCTCCCCCTGCAATGTTGAACATCTGCGATTCAGTCAACGTCATAGGGTGGCACATCCATGATGTCGCAACCGCGTGTAAGTCCATGACTTTGTTACTGATTAGGGGATCGGTTATCTTAACCCTAGCTATATTATTGCAATGTAGATAATGTGTGGCAATAAAAATTTCTTCCAGGTGACAACTGCCACAACTACCAAGCCATTATTGAATTTCAAGCATGCATTAAAATACAACTAAAATTTTGAATTTGAATTGAACATCGCCAATCTTCAAAGGGGAACACCAAATTTTTCAATGTATAAATTGTCCAGCAATTCGATCCTATGCTTACTAACAAGTCAACGGATGAATCGAGCTCATGATCCTAGACATCATCGTTGAGGTTGGAGCTTGTTATGTTGATGCAGGTGTAGCAGGTAACTTGCAGCAGCCACGTAAAAGCTCCACTGAAGTCACCACCAAAGAGGCCATTGGGCACCAAGAGTGATGACGATACCATGAACCACGTCATGGCGGTCACGACTTCCTTGGCAGATGTCATCTACGTCGTCCCCATGTGTCATTGCGGGGATAAGATACTTCTTGTGTAGCCTCCTGCTTGATGACGGCGAGCTCCTCATCTATGAAAAAGAGGCATCTCACTATCAAAACCTAAGAAGAAGTAGAATGGGTGTGTCACCTCGATCAATTAGCAGGTCAAAAACTAGATCTTCCCATACTGCCCTCAAATTCCGTGTACTGCTTGCCACGAACGAGCAGTGATTTCTCTACTTGTAACCCAATTCCACCACTATACATTGTATTGGGTAGTTTTATATCCATGATTGAATGGCATATATTCATTATATGGTACCATATAAGAGCACTATATGTAAGGTCACAACCTATGTATCCCGACCAGTGACCTCGTGAAAGAGATGTCAAGGGTCTGGTGTTGTAATGCTTTAGAAGTAATATGTTCAGATTGGGGTCCTTTCTACCTTCTGATTGCCTTGAAAAACCAGTCTCTTGTGGCTTGAAAGAAGAGATTGCTAACACATATCATTAGACATGCCTTATTTGAGAATCAGAGTAGTTCATATAAATAATTGAACATTTAATTTAGCAGAAGATATTAATATGATATTTTATCGAAAGGTCATTAGGGGAAAGCCCGAATGAACATTTTCATTAGCCGTAATCGTGGCAGAACATCAAAGCTACATAGTTTTAGGCTGCTGACAAGCGAGCAACATTCAAGACAATGAACGGTGCACTAGGGCAAGGTAGTCAAGCGTTGAACTTAAAATTCTAAGATCGATGTATATATTATACATGAGCATCGCCAAGACACAACATTACATCGGTGTTGACTTTGTCCACAAAAATAGAAAAGGGAGCCTGCTTGTTGCGGTACACTTTGGCGCTTCGGCTCTCCCAAATGTTCCAGAGGATGGAGAAAAACTATGGAGTATAGGAGGGCGTGAACTGGGAGGTCTAGGGTGCTGAGAAGACAAACCGCCTCCATTGTTGCGGCAATAGGCACGTGCATTGCCCACTATAGAAGACATATGCCACAGTTGAATTGTTGTGGCACTGGTGGAGACGGGTAGTCGCTGGTGATGGAAGAACCAAAGAAGAATTTACATTTCTGGGGGCTTAGTTGCGCTAGATCATGGGGTCAATGGTGTCAACAATATGGATCACCATGCTTAAATGATACACTGCATCTGCCATAAATGAGGCATCGGAGGGGCGCATGGCGAGACAGTCTGACACCCTATATGAGAGTGACATATTCCCCAACTCGTCATGCAGTATACCAATCTCCGCGTGCATGGCTACATAGACACTAGGCATTAGGTGTCTTCAATGCATATGAGGATAGCCGCAATATATGCTTTGGGCCAAACAGAGTGCGTGAAGAGAACTGGGAAACAAAACTCCAAAGTCTCTTCAACCCAATAGAAAGCCATGCACTCCAAGTCTCCAAGGCTTGTACATCTTCATCCAGACAATCTTGCACTTGGCAGTAGGTACACTGGTGTCATTTTCCTAGAAAATTGATTGGTATCTCTTCACGAAGGCAGCATATGTGCCCTTAATAAGTTGTAGCGACCCATGGTGTAGGTAGGAAAGGCGATAAGTATGGCATCGACGAAATTATCCTTGCTGACCGAGGAAGCGGTGTGCCACACCACCAAGTGAGCCATTTGTCTACAAGGGCAATATTAAGGATGAGGCTGATGATCCCAAGCTTTTGGGTGCAGAGCGGAGGCGCAAGTACTGTTGGGGGGCACTGGACACCAAACAAGCAAACACAAAGTTTGGTAATCTTCGGTGCGACGTTGAGAGGAATGAACATGCACTTGACAAAGCTGAGGGTGGGGCCATTGATTACCATGAAGATGTCATCCACATATAGCATCACTGGGCATGGCAATAAGAGGACGAGGGGGTGTTTGGTGGCCACCGTCAACACCAATGGAGAGAACAAGGCACTGGAGAATATACACAACTAGGATGAAGAGGTAGGGGAAAATGGGTTCCTTGACAAAGACTTTTTCGGTAGGCCATCCAATTGCCATGGACACCATTGAGGAGACTATAGAGCAGCTCTATGTGTTGAAGTACTAAACCCACCTTCGCCAGCGGGAAGGGAAACCACTAGTGGCACCTAAGAAATGGAATCTAATGCTTTTCAAAGTGAAGCTTGAGCACTAGCACCGACGCATTGTACTTATGCAAACATTGGACGAGCTTCACTGTGAGGATGGATTTTTCAAAGATTCATCGTCCGCACAGAAAGCATGTCCGCTCAAAATGCACAAGAAAGGAATGAGCGGCTCCTAGTGAGACATCACAAGTCACAAGAACATTTTCGGGGGGCGGGGGGGGGGGGGGGTTCAGTTTTGCAATGAGATGCAACCGAATTTGTTCGGATAGGTGGGAGTGTTCACCTTGAGGAGGAGGGCTATGAAGGATATGTTGATGCCGGATAATTAGCCTCGTGTCTGAAAAACCATTTTGTTAGAGCGATAAGATTGGGGAGAAGTGCCCCTAGGCCCGCTTGAGAAAATTTGGACAATAGCCATCAGGACCTAGCATAGTCTAGGCTTCATTCCAAAGACAAGGTACATGAGCCAGACCGCCTAGAAGGCATCCAAGAGAGTGTGTGTGCCATGAAGAGCTGGAGGTTGATGTTGTCATGTACCAACCTCTTCGTGCCCGGGAGAGGATGGTAGAAGTTATGAAGGGTGCATGTCCCCACTGGCGCGGTGCTTCACCCCATTACGATCGAGGAAGGCAATCTGATTGTTGGTGAGTCGTCCTAACACACGGGCATGGAAGAAGTTTGAGTTCCCATATCCGAGCTTGCAAAAGCAGATCTTGCTCCTATGCCACCAAAAATCCACAAAGCAGTGTTCATGGGGGGTAAGGGATGTTGCATGAGGTAGAGCACAAGAGGAATTTAGGGTTAGCAAGACCTTATTTCTCCTCCAGGTGATCTAGGAAAAGAGTTGTGATGTGACTATGTGACAGTTCTTGACAATGACATCAGGGTATTTGAGTTGATTTGCCCAAATCTTGAGCCCAATGCAGATCTGTTTTAGACGCAACACATCACAATTGGTTGTGTGTAGGTCAAGGGCGCTGCCGCAGTGGCAACGACGACAACGACATTGAAAACAAGGTACCCAACCCATTGCCCACTGAACCTGAAGATGTTAGCACATGGAACCATCGTAGTAGTGATGAGGAAGATAGGGATGTGCCCAAAGGCGTGAGATGGGATGGACATGACGGCAAAGTCAGACATGATCGAGCAGCGACATCGATGGAGTGATTGAAGAGGAGGGTGTCGGTGGGCATTGAAGTTGTCATTTTTCCACACTTCAGACACCAGATCATCCCAGGTGGTGCCAACGCTACCACAGCCCGGCCCACAACAAAAACAGGTACCATGTGATCTCCCACCACAACTCGGTTCGCATGGCGTGGTGCGGGGATGGAGAGGAAGAAATATCATCCAGGTGAGAGGAGGTTGGGAGCATGGGTTGTACGGCAACACGGGGATGGGAAAGCTAGGCATGTAGGGAAAACACGAAGGGCGGAACCTTCTAGGTCGCCTTCTTGTGCCCAGAGCAACGACGACAAATGCAGAAAATGGGGTATCGATAATCTTTTACAAGATTTCATGGGGAGAGGGAGTTGCCACAAAGGCTAGCGAGCTCCGCATCGTGATGGTCTTTGGAATAGGAGTAAGTCCCTTGAGGGGGATGGTCGGGGAAGGGAAGAGGCAATCTAATCGTAGGCGCGGGAGAAGTTTTTTTATATATAGTGGAGGTCACAAGCATGTAGACCGAGGCTGGTCTAGGAGCATGCAGTGCACATGGGGCCAAGGTGGCATTTGGTAGGATGGAGGACTCACATGGGCCAAGGTAGGGATTGGGAATGTAAAGGGGGGAGGGGCATGTTAATGTTGATGAGACATGCCATCCTAGGTCCCAATGTTTGTCTCTCCTGATCCACAACACCCAAGTGTTGGTGTGTCTTTGGCATCAAGGGGGTCCAAAGCAGTACTGCAAACCTTGCTAAGCAACCGCCCAACTACCACAGGCCCAAAAGAAAACGACCCATTCCTGGAAGTGAAGCCTAATCCCTATGGCACTGGTGCAGTTTGAATAGAGGATGGTGCAATGGCCAAGGATGAATGGAAGGGGAAAGGGTACAACCATGGCAGTCATGGGAGAGAATGAAATCTGACATTGTGGGGGTGGCAACAGCTATTTGGAAAACAAATCCACAACAAGAAGTCGTGAAAATTGGTGCGAGGTAAGTCAATCCAAAATGTCAGTGCACTGACAAGCAACGGGAGGTTGCGATGGTCAAAGAAGGGGAGGCGAGAGAGCTAGGTGATGATTGTGACGTCAAGACCAGAGGGGCGAACAGGAGAGAGCATATGCTCTTGGACGAACCCCTAGAAGGCAGGTGCCGACCGGGCCGGTGACCGCAAGATGCTGGTCAAACGACTGGACATGGACAACAAAGGAGGGTAGGAATGGGTGGCGAAGCCAACACGATTGTGCTGGAGGACGTGATGAGGGTCCGGGGAGCAAGGGGAGGGTTGAGAGAGCGCACATACGACGGGAGTGGAGGGGGAGGGGGGACGGGGTGTCACAACCCAAGTCAGTAGAGCTACCTAAACACAACCATCCACTACTCCAATATACATGCGTCATCCATGCAATGCAAGTTAGCATGAGAGGACTACTAATGCAATAATTACGGTCATCTAACCAAGCTCAAATATGTTGGAACCTACAGTCCCATACTACTTATATGCATCATATGCATAGGAACTACTTCCTTCGTTTCTAAATATAAGACCTTTTAAAAAATTTATTGTAAAACTACATACGAGGTATATCCCGTATGTAATCTTATAGTAAAATCCTTAAAAGATCTTATATTTAGGAACAGAAGAAGTACTTACATATACAACTTGCACCAATCAACTGGTCCCTACCCATGAGTGACCACTCAATACAGTTAACGAACTACCAATTAGCCATCCAAACTATATCAGATGTGTTGGGAATAAGCCGTGAGGAGCACAGTGGTGACCGGTGTGATTGTGCGCCAGGAGCGGTCTGTGCGGGGCACGAGCGCGTGTACGTGTGTCCATGCATGTGTGAGTGCGTGGGTGTGTTAGTTGACGACATAGGCGGATGAGTGACTGCATCAGGGCACTGGACTTGGCCGCATCGAGCACGTGTCGGGCGCGCGAGCCTCGGAGAGCGGGACGTGGAGTGTGTGTGAGTGGGGTGCGTCGAGAGTGTGGCATAGCGTCCCTCAAAAAAAAAAGAGAGAGAGAGAGTGGCATAGCGCGTCAGTGCGCACTCGTATAAAGCCCTCTCCCTCCTGTGCAACATATCCAGCGGATCGAGTTCGAGTTGGAGGAGAAAACAAGAAAAGCAGTTCGAGCGGCAAGTTGTTTTTGTGCAACCAAGTCTCCTGTGTCCATCCTATCACAATAGTTTTTTGTGTCCGGTGATCGCCGGTGCGCCGTGGTTCCATTTTTGCTCCAATATTCTGTATAAGAGACACTAGGGAGGTCCTGTGCGCGGCCATGTCCATCGTCCTGTACGACGCCGGCGGTGGGTGTTCGATGTAGTTACCCGTCCCGATGCTGACACCGGCATACTACGCCGCCTGGACCATCAAGTTGAAAGCGATCCTTGATGCCCGGAGGCAGTGGGAAGCGGTAACTCCGGCGGGCACCACGGCAGTCGACAAAACGAAGAGCAAGACGACTCGGTCTCTGTTGCTGGGCGTGCTGTCGGAGGACATACTGATGCAATGCACGATGAAGGCGACGACGAAGAAGGTCAGGGACAACATCAAGGTGCATTTCGTCGGCACTGATCGAGTGAAGGCGGCACGATTCGCCACCCTATGCGGCGAATTTGATTGGTTGCGGATGGACGACGGCAAGGAGCTAAACGTGTACGCCGGGTGGATCGGCGGCATGGTGGCAAGGTACGCGAGCCTCAAGTCGACGCTCGACGACACGACCATGGTGAAGATGCTCCTCGATACAGTGCTAGACCGGCTGTTCGTTGCAGTGGGCGGCATCGAGCAGTTTTGCAATGTCGACACGATGGCGTTCGACGAAGCACTCGATCGACTGAAGGTGTTTGACGAGCGGACGCGGCAGCGCACCCAGGACCGTGGCGGACGTGGCGGCGACTAACTGATATTTACGGCGGTGCAATGGGAAGCATGGCAGCGTCAGTGTGGTGAAGACTTCGATTAAGACAACGACGACGGTAGCAGCACAACGTCAGGCTGTAGAGGGAAATGGCACGGCCAGTGCTACAACTGCAGCCAACGCGGACATTTCGGCGGGACTACAAAAGGGCGAAGCGCGCTGAGGAGGAGGAGAAGGCTCTCCTCGTCGACATTGATGATGTCGGGCTGGCGCTCCTCTTGGTCACAACTTAGGGAGTGACTATTGGGAATAAGCCATGACCTGCACGGTGGTGAACGGCATGCGTGTGCGCCAGGAGCGGTCCATGCAGGGCACGAGCGCGTTTGTGCCTGTGTTAGTTGGCAACATATATAGGCGGAGGAGTAACTACGCGAGGGTACTGGACCCAGCCGCGTCGAGCGTGTGCATGCGCATCGGGCACGCAAGCCGGATAGTGCGGGACGTGGAGTGTGCGTGAGTGGGATGCATCGGGAGCACGGCGTGGCGCGTCATTATGTGCGCATATAAAGCCCTCTTCCTCTTGTGCATTGTAGCCGGTAGATCGAGTTCGAGCTCGAGGAGAAAACCAGAAAAGCCGTTCGAGGGGCAAGGTGATTGTGCGCCACCAATCCTGTGTCCCTGCCGTAGTTTTTTTGGTCTCTCATGATCGCCGGTGCGGCGCGGTTCCTTTTTGCTCCAACAAGATGGTCTGAGACGTCAGCATTTCTGCCCATACATGCCTATCTATTACTTTTTTTTTGCGATTACGCAAAAAATGCATATTTTTCCATTGATAGAAGAAAAAGAATGAGTATCGATGAGGTACAACACATGCACGAACACACGGCGTGAACACGGTACCCAAAATAAAAAAAAAGAAAGACAAGGTGCTTGGCCCGAACAAGCAAACAACACAACTAAGCCCACTTACTAGGGAGGCAGTCCAATGAAACTTAAAGTCAGACAAACACGAAGCCAGCACCGGGGACGTCGCGAGCACGCAAGACGACGCCTTCAGGAAGAAAAACAACGCCGTGACGTCATCGTCGTCCGATTTGAAGAATCAAACCTGAGATTTTCCCTGGTGCTCGAAGATGGGCGCGAAAAGAGGCCATGACAACGCTTCCCGGAGGAGACGCCACTCGCAAGTGTCGTCGTTGCTAGCATTGGCAAGCCGAGCAAGGATTTCTCCCTGGCCTATGTATGAGCAATCCAAAACCACCAGACCGGAACCCGGAGTCGGAAGCCACACGTAGGTCGAAAGACCACCACCACCAGAGGGGAGCCGCACTCGACACGCGAACTTTGGACGTGACGAAGGGTGAGGGCAGCGAGGTGGCCGGGGTTTGGGGAGTCGGCTGGGCAAAAGGGGCTGATTCAGGGAACGTGACGGCGACCGACAACGCCGATAAGCCAGGAACAGGAGGAGACGCAGATCTGGGTCGCCGGGGCCGAGGCCGTCAAGACACCGTCAATACAAAGAGGCTGGATGAGACGCAGCCTCGGTAGCGTCGTGGCCGGCGTCGCGCCAGAAGAGGCGCCGGCAACCCAAGGACACTGGAAAACGCAGGTCGAGAGCCGCCCGGTCCGGACCTACACCAGCGAGGGATCCAATGCAAGGCACGAGCGCCGGTAGAACAGCAGCAGCAGGCACGCCGCAAGGGCCGGCCGGCGCTGGGGAGGCACCACCGAAAGCACACTAGAAAAGCCGCACCTTGAAGCCATGGCCGCGGCTCGGATGGAGAAGAGCGTCATCGCGGTGCCGTAAGGATGGCCGAAACCAGCAGAGGAGCACGCGAGCCCCAATCCCGGGTCCGACGCCGTCAGCAGAGAGGAAGCCGGCGACAGTACGGATAGATCTGACACTGAGACGGGGGACGATGGACGTAGGAGCTCGCGGCGGACGTTGGCAGGGAGGGCGGGTGAGGGTGGGGCTGTAGGAGGCCACCGGGGACACGCTGGTGCATGGCGCGGCCGGCGGAGGGTGGCCGGCTGGCAGGGGAGCCCAAGCTTGATGAGACGAGGTGCCCCACTGCCACCTTCCTGGAAGCCTGCACGGGCTTCGCTGGCCGCTCCTCCGGTGGTGGCGAGGTGATGCGGTTTTGGGAGGGGGGCTGCGGTGGTCGGAGCTAGGGTTCCCCGCCGCCGGCAGGGAGGACGACGCGGGGGCTAAAGCGCCTATCTAGTACTCTACGTTAAGAAAATATGCAGAGTCTTGCATACACGGGCTTACTGGTAAAACATTTAATCTATGCAAAAAAGAGTAAAACATTTAATAAGCACCCAAATATTAAGAATTAATAAACTATCTAGTAGTACGATGCATTTATTAACAACAAAACAGCAAGCATGGGAAAGAAAAGGTGGTCCACAGATACATCCTGTAGTTGACCATCCATTTTGCACATAGCAGCAGCTTACGCACCTCCTGTTTGCTTCAGCTGGGTGACCGCATTGACGAACAATTCATGTATCTCTGGAGTCCACTCGAACTTCTTCTTCTTCGGGGTCCCCAGCTGCAGGCCGCCGTCGTAGGCCCCCTTGCCCTTGCCGGAATCGATGACCCCTGCCCCCCTCTTCCTCGGCGTCTCGTCCAGATGGACGCCGTCGCTACGGCCAGGGTTAGCGTTCGCCGTGGCTACGGCGGCGGCTTTGTCCCTCCTCCACCGCAGGACGTGCTGCCAGATGATGTAGATCTGCATGTCGCGCATGGGCTTTTCCACCAAGTAGCAAGCGCCTCCCTGCGTTCCCCTTCTCCTCGTCTCGATGCTCTCGTAGCCGGAGAACACTGCACAAAAGCGGCAGCCACGTCTATCAGATCTACTAGTACCTTTCCATCTATATACCTAGCACAAACGAGCTAGATCGAGGACTCACTGATGACGACGGGGTAGCGTGTCCCGATGCGCTCGAGGAGGCCGAAGCCGTCCATCCCTCGCCGCCGGGTCAGCGCCACCGTCATGATCAAGTCGACCCCGTCCGGGTTCCTCTCCACCTCTTTCAGCGCCTCTACTGGCGATGGCTTGGCCGTCACTGCAGCATGCACGCAGCAACACACGATCGAGGCGGCCGTCGGTCACAACTCAGGACACCAAGACCAAACTGCGGCCAAGAGATGCAAGATGGACGGACGTACCTTCGTAGCCGCACCGCCGAAGCATCTGCGTCAAGCTCTGGAGGTAGACGGGGTCGTCGTCCACGGCAACGACCTTCATCCCCTCCGTCTGCATCAGATCGCCGGTGGCCATGTCCCGGCCGCCGTTTCGCCAATGTCACACGCGCGTCGAGCTCGTGCTGTGGCCTAGGGAGTGAGGAGTGTTGTGAGAGTTCTGACTTCTGAGCGTGCTGTCACCTAGAAAAGTAGAGAGTTGAGAGCGTGCTGAGGGTCGAGGGCGTCCAAACAAACAGACACGTGTATGCTCTACCACTCATCTGCCACTGCCAGCATGAAGAGACAAAACCTTACAGCAGCATCAGCATGAAGAGACAAAACTTTACAGCAGCACCATGAATGTTAGCGTCACAAATTGCACAGCCGTTACAGTCAAACACGTAAAGCATGCACCCAACCATCTGTATTAGGATTATTATTAGTATTAAATAATTATAAAACAAAAGGAAGAAAAAGGGCTCGTGGTGCATCCACAAACACTAAAACATCTACGCTATTACTTTTTTGTATTAATATATTCGTGGTGCATCCACAAACACTAAAACATCTACGCTATTACTTTTTTGTATTAATATATGCCAAGATCTACATTAAACATGGTCTGGACACGTGCCTCCAAGAAATGCTTCGGCATACCGCTATAAAAAAACTAAAACGCTAGTTTGTATTATTTTCTTCCAAAAACGTTTTCTCCAACCAAACTGGTGACATGCCAGAGGAGAAGACCATGGGGAATCCTTCCAGCGGGCCGGAGACTAGGTGCCCTCCCGCTTGTGAGGAGCTGGCGCAGGCCGGTGCCCCCGGGCCAGAACGTGACGTGCGACCGGATGTCACTACGGGGGCTGGCGGCGGTCCAGCGATCCCATTCCCCATGGCAGGCGGCTTCAAGATCTGGGGCGTAAAGGTCGTCAGGGACGACGGCGGCATGACCAGATCGGCGGCGACACAGCCGGATCTGGGCTCAGGCGTGAGCTTGGTCTTCGGGTCACGGTCGGCGTGATGGCGAGTGCGACACGTCGGCATCTGGATGGATCTGTGGGATTCCACCTTTGTCTGGTCCTTGACAACCCGGGCA
This sequence comes from Hordeum marinum, assembly GCA_022496015.1. NCBI lineage: Eukaryota > Viridiplantae > Streptophyta > Magnoliopsida > Poales > Poaceae > Hordeum > Hordeum marinum. The sequence goes on along the minus strand of CM039677.1, from coordinate 2,121,778 downwards.
ACTCCGGGGAAACCCTAGATCTCCATGAGATCGAGCGATCGCGATGCTCTTGCGTCGTAGTCCCTCTTCAAGGCATCGTTTTGGAGTTTGCTACGGTCGAAGGAACCAGCGAGGCCGGCGACGTACACCCAGTGGCGCAACTGCCGATGAAAATCGCGCCGACTACGGTCATGGCGGACGATGGCGGCATCTTTGATGTCGTTTCCTTGTCGAGGCATCGTTGTTGCAGTTGGCGTCATCAGGCTCGGGATGCTTCGGGGGAAACGGTTGGAAATATGCCCTAGAGGCAATAATAAATTGGTTATTATCATATTTCCTTGTTCATGATAACCGTTTATTATCCATGCTATAATTGTATTGATCGGAAACTCAGATACATGTGTGGATACATAGACAACAGCATGTCCCTAGTATGCCTCTAATAGACTAGCTCGTTGGTCAAAGATGGATATGGTTTCCTAGTCATGGACATGAGATGTAATTTGATAACGGGATCACATCATTAGGAGAATGATGTAATGGACAAGACCCAAACTACAAACGTAGCATATGATCGTGTCAGTTTATTGCTACTGTTTTCTGCATGTCAAGTATCTGTACCTATGACCATGAGATCATGCAACTCACTGACACCGGAGGAGTACCTTGTGTGTATCAAATGCCGCAACGTAACTGGGTAACTATAAAGGTGCTCTACAGGTATCTCCGAGGGTGTCTGTCGGGTTGGCATGGATCAAGACTGAGATTTGTTACTCCGTATGACAGAGAGGTATCTTAGGGCCCACTCGGTAATACAACATCACAATAAGCCTTGCAAGCAATGTGACTAAGTGTTAGCTACGGGATCTTGTATGACGGAACGAGTAAAGAGACTTGTCGATAACGAGGTTGAACTAGGTATGGAGATGCCGACGATCGAATCTCGGGCAAGTAACACACCGAAGAACAAAGGGAACAACATACGGGATTAACTGAATCCTTGACATAGAAGTTCGACCGATACAGATCTTCGTAGAATATGTTGTAGGAGATATGGCCTAGAGGCAATAATAAATGTTATTGATTATCTCCCCGTTCATAATTATGTTTATGTTCCATGCTATAACTGCAATGATTCTCGAGTCTGCAAACAAAACGAGGCTTGAAGGAAGACTCATATGCACGTGTGGAATAATAAACGGTAAAATGTATTCCTAGTCTGGCCTCTAAGACCGGCTCAAGTATTGCATGATGATCCTATTTTCCTGATCATGGGCATGGCTATGCCGGCAATTTTGAGGGCACAATGTTAGAAGAACATTTGTGTTGAATCGACCTGAATTGATGTTATGCTATGAGATACATTCGTCATAAGTTAATGGTTAATAACACAGAGAAGTTAATGTTTACATAATTCCTTACACCATGAGAGTATCCAGTTTCTTCATGCTTGCTTCATGAACTTTGGGGTTTGTTAAACGTCATCCGTAAATGGGTGGCTATTATGGTGGCTTACGGATTCAGGGAAAAGTATGTCAAGTAACTTGATAGGTCAAGATTGGGATTTGCTCCTCCAACGATGGAGAGATATCTCTATGCCCTCTCGATGTTACGGTATCCATCATCGTCTGGCCAGACACTTTGTGATTTGATCACGGGGATGCCGGAACACGGGAACGAGAAAAGAGAACAATACCGGTAACAAGGTAACTGGCATAGTGGACAAGTTGTTGTTCCATGGGGATGCCAACATGTCTCACCTCAGGTATTTGTAACATATCGTGAAGCAACAGGAATAGCACACGGCAACTGGAGGTTCACTCGAATATTCATTCGTGTGGGTATAGGGGTCAATATGGGTGTCCACGGCTCCGATGTTGATCATTGATCGGAAGGGGTTTCGGGTCATGTCTATACTTCACCGAACCTATAGGGTCACACGCTTAAGGGACATCTATCTGCTGAATACTAGACAAGGAGTCCGAGAGAATGTCACTGGAAAAGTTTCGAAGACAACGGAAAGGTTCCGGAGAGAACACCGAAAATGTTTCGGTAAAATTGAAAAGTTGTTTTAGATAAAACCATTGATCCAAAAAGGTTGCGGCAAGCACCGAGAATGTTTTGGAGATTGCCATATTGGTCTCATAATTTCTGGAATTTTTCTGGAGAATAAACCGAAAAAGGTTTTTGGAGCTGCCGAAATTGTTTACCCGGTAAACGAAGATGGTTTTAAATTAGACCACCATACCGGAAATGTTCCAGAGCACGTCGAGATAATTTTAGAGGGTGCTGGAAATGTTCTGGAACCTTCTGGAATTTTTCAGAAGTAATAGTCGCGGAAAACATCTTGTCCCAGCGTGAGGGGACAAGATCCCACGATTCATGGGGGCTATTTTGGGCTGTTTTAGGGGCGCCCCCTTTAGGGGGCAGCCCCCTTGTGGCTGGACAAAGTGTTGGGGGGCCCCCATGGTGGGGGGCAGCCCCCACAAAATGTGGGGCTGGTTGGGAGTAGGTGGGGCACCATGTGGGCCCCCCATGTTGGGGTGCCATGGACAAGGGGACATGCTTTCCCCTTGTTTTGTGGGTGCTTGTCATGTGGCTGAAATTTCAGCCACCACCCCCCCTCCTTCCCCTATAAAAGGAGGTGGAGAGGAGATCTCCATCCTCACTCCAACTCTCTCACACAAGCCATGCATGATCTAGCATTCTCTCTCCCTCCTAGCAAAATAGTTTCGCAGAGCCGAAAGGCTGTCTGGGTTCCGGTGGGAACTAGTTCTGGACGGCGAAGCTCTGTTGGATAGATGACACCGTATGTGTGCAACTCTATACAGAGATCGTAGTTTCGGTCTTAGTTCGAGAGTGCCTCCCGAAGGGCTGTCCGTGTGACCGTCCGAGTTTGGGAGGTCCTCCCGAAGGGTTGTCCGAGTGACAGTCCAAGTTTCGGAGGTCCTCCCGAAGGGCTGTCCGCGACACCGTCCGGAGTACTGTCCCACTGCCTCCCGGAGGGCTGTCTGCGGGGCAGATGAGGGTATTCATCCTCGTAGTTGGGAGGTTGTAAAATCCTAGCTGCGGGGATCTGCACCGCCGTTCGTCATCGACTCTACTTACGCTACGCTACGAGTAGGGAACGAAAAGATCAAACCTTGTATGCAGTCTTTATAGTGGTCCTAGGATGGTGCGTAAGTCGTAATTTTTTTGTTTTCTGCTGCGTTACCCTACATATGTAGGAACCAATATGGGCATCCAGGTCCTGCTATTGGTTTTTGACCATAGCGGTGTCTCGGTCATGTCTACATAGTTCTTGAACCAGCAAGGTCTGCACACTTAAGGTTCGGTGACGTTTCGGTAGTATAGAGTTATGTATGGTGGTGACCGAAGGTTGTTCGGAGTCTAGGATGAGATCCGGATGTCACAAGGATCCCCGAAATGGTCCAGAGGTAAAGATTGATATATAGGAAGTCTTGTTTTGGTCACCGGAAAAGTTTCGGGCTCATCAGTAGTGTACCAGGAATGCCGGCAGGGTGCCGGGGGACCATCGGGAGGGGTGTCTAGACCCAAAGGATCTCATGGGCTGTGGGAGGAGTCAAACCATCCCCTGGTGGGCTGGTCTAAGCCCCCACTAAGGCCCATGCGGCTAGGGGTGGGAAAACCCAAAAGGTGGAGAGGTGGAAAGAGTTTTCAAGTGGACAGGAGGAATCCTACTCCTAATAGGATTGGAGTAGGACTCCTCCACCTCCAATTTCTACCAAACCTTGAGGGTTTGAGGCTGCCTCCTCCCATCCCTCCCTCCTATATATACTAGAGGATTTAGACGGGAAAGCCAACCCTAATTGCCACGTGATGTCCTCTTCTTCTCTAGCTCGTAGTTTCTTCTCTAGATTGGTTTCAACGGTGCTTAGGTGAAGTCCTGCTGGAATAGCTCCACCACCATCACTGCAACGTCGTCGCGCTGCTGGAGAACTCATCTACCTCTCTGCTCCCTCTTGCTGGATCAAGAAGGCGGAGATCGTCATTGAGCTGTATGTGTGCTGAACGCGGAGGTGTCGTTCGTTCGGCACTAGTCGGAAGGACCGTGATCAAGATCGCGAGACGATTCATGATGGGATTGCGGGATGGATCGTGATGGGGTCGCGGGACGGATCGTGATTGGATTGCGAGATGGATCGTGATGGGATCGCGAGACGCTTGGTGATTTGGATCGCGAAGACATTCGACTACATCAACCGTGTTTCTTAACGCTTCCCGCTTAGCGATGTACAAGGGTATGTATATCCACTCTCCCTCTCATACATGCTCATCACCATGGATAGAACTTGCGTGTGTGTAGGAATTTTTTTGTTTCCCACGCAACGTTCCCCAACAGTGGCATCATGAGCTAGGTCTATGTGTAGATGAGATCTCGAATAGAACACAAAGAGTTTGTGGGTGTTGATGCTTAGATTGCTTCCTCCCTTGGTCGTGTTTTGGTTCAGCGGTATTGTGGGATGAAGTGGCCTGTACCAACCTTACTCGTACGCTTACTAGAGACAGGTTCCATCAACTGACGTGTAACTTCGTTGCGCAAAGATGGTTGGCAGTTGTCTATTTCTCCTACTTTAGTTGGATCGGATTCGACAAAGGCGGTCCTTGAGAAGGTTGAAAAGCAATTTATGGATCACCATTGTGGTTTTGCATAGGTGAGAATTGTTCTTGCTAGATATCCGTAGCAGCCACGTAAAAGTTGCAACAACAATTAGAGGACGTCTAACTTGTTTTTGCAGGGTATGTTGTGATGTGATATGGCCAATTACATGATGAGATATATGTGATGTATGAGATGATCATGTAATGTATAGAATATCACGACTTGCATGTCGATGAGTACGGCAACCGGCAGGAGCCATAGGGTTGTCTTTAATTATTGTATGACTTGCGTGTCAATCATTAAGAGCTATGTAATGCTTTACTTTATCGCTAAACGGTAGCTATAGTAGTATGAGAATGGTGAGCATGACAACCCCGATGGCCGCACAATGATGGAGATGATGATGATGGAGATCATGGTGTTATGCCGACGATGATGGAGATCATGCCGGTGCTTTCAAGATGGAGATCAAAAGCACAAGTTCATGGCCATATCATGTCACTTATAATTTGCATGTGATGTTAATCCTTTTACGCACCTTGTTTTTCTTAGGACGACGGTAACATTGTAAGATGATCCCTCACTTAAGTTTCAAGGTAAAATTGTGTTCTCCCCGATTGCGCACCGTTGCGAAAGTTCGTCGTGTCGAGACCCCACGTGATGATTGGGTGTCATATACTCTACATTCACATATAATGGGTGCAAGCCATTGTTGCATGTGCAGAACACTCGGGTTAAACTTGACGAGCCTAGCATGTACAGACATGGCCTCGGAACACAAGAGACCGAAAGGTCGAACATTTGTCATATAGTAGATATGATCAACATGATGATTTTCACCATTGAAACCACCTCAACTTGATGATCAGACTTGAGTTGGTGAATTTGGATCATGTATCACTCGAATGACCGGAGGGATGTCAATTTGAGTGGGAGTTCTTAAGTAATATGACTAATTGAACTCATTATCATGAACATAGTCAGTTGTGTCTTTGCAAATTATGTTGTAGATTACTAGCTCATGCTGTAGCTCCCTTGAATTTTTATATGTTCCTAGAGAAATAGAGTTGAAAGATGATGGTGGCAACATTGCGGACTGGGTCCGTGATCTGAGGATTGTCCTCATTGCTGCACAGAAGGCTTATGTCCTTAATGCACCGCTCGGTGCGCCACCTCCTCTAGCGTCGTCTGTAGATGTTGTGAACATCTATCAGGCACGTTCCGATGACTACTTGATAGTTTAGTGCGTCATGCTTTACGACTTATAATTGAGGCTCCAAAAATGTTTTGAACGTCATGGAACATATGAGATGTTCTAAGAGCTAAAATTGGGATCTCAGGCTCGTGCTCGTGTTGTGAGATATGAGATCTCCAACAAGATTCTTTGCCTGCAAGATGAAGGAGAATAGCTCAATCGTTGAGCATGTGCTCAGATTGTGTGGGTGCTACAATCGCTTGAATCGAGTGGGAGTTTATCTTCGAGATAAAAAAGTGATTGATATAGTTTTCCAAGTCACTGTCACTAAGCTACTAGAGCTTCATGATGAACTATAAAATGCAAGGGATGGAATTAATGATCCCTGAGCTCTTCGTGATATTTGACGCCGCGAAGGCAGAAATCAAGGAGCATCAAGTGTTGATGGTTAGTAAAACACTAGTTTCGAGAAGGGTAAGGGCTAGGAGGGAAACTTCATGGATGGAAAATCAGTTGCTGCTCCTGTGAAGCAACCCAAAGTTGAACCCAAACCCGAGACTAAGTGCTTCTATTATGAGGAGAGCGGTCGCTGAAGCGGAACAATCCTAGGTACTTGGTGGATAAGAAGGCTGGCAACGTCGACAAAAATATATTTTGATATACATGTTATTGATGTGTACCTTGCTAGTATTCCTAGTAGCACCTGGATATAGGATACCAGTTCGGTTGCTAAATGTTAGTAACTCGAAATAAAAGCTACGGAATAAACGAAGACTAGCTAAGTGTGAGGTGACAATGTATATTGGAAATGTTTCCAAGCTTGATGTGATCAACATCGCACGCTCTCTCTACCTTCGGGATTAGTGACAAACCTAAATAAATGTTATTTGGTGTTTGCGTTAAGCATGAACATGATTGGATCGTGTTGATTGCAACATGGTTATTCATTTAAGTTAGAGAATAATGGTTGTTTACATGAATAATACCTTTAATGGTCATGCACCCAGTGAGAATGGTTTGTTGAATCTTGATCATAGTAATACACATGTTCATAACATTGATGCCAAAAGATACAAAGTTAATAATGATAGTACCACATACTTGTGGCACTGCCGCTAAATGTCATATTGGTATAAATCGCATGAAAATACTCCATGTTGATGCATCTTTAGACTCATTCAGTTTCGAATCGGTTGAGACATGCGGACCATGCCTCTTGGGCAAGATGGCTACAGACCCCGTTTTCAGTATGATGGAGTGGGCTAGTAACTTATTGGAAATGATACATATTGATGTATACGGTCCAATGAGTGTTGTAGCGTGCGGTGGATATCGTTATTTTCTTACCTTCACTAATGATTTGAGTAGATATAATGTATATTTACTTAATGAAACACAAGTCTGAAGCGTTTGAAAAGTTCAAGCAGAATCAGAGTGAAGTTTGAGATCATCGTGACGAGAAGATAAAATGTGTACGATATGATCGTGGAGGTGAATATCTGAGTTACGAGTTTTTTATACAACTTAAGACAATGTGAAAGTTGTTTCACAATTCACGCCACCAGGAACACCATAGTGTGATGGTGTGTCCATACGTTGCAGTCATGCTCTATTGGATATGGTGCGAATTATGATGTCTCTTATCGTTTTGCCACTATCATTTTGGGGTTATGCATTAGAGACATCCACATTCACTTTAAATAGGGCACCATCTAAATCTGTTGAGATGACACCATATGGTTTGGCAGAAACCTAAGCTGTCATTTTTTAGAGTTTGGGAATGCGACACTTATGCCTGATAAGCTCGAACCCAAAGTGGAAAAATGCATCTTCATAAGATACCCTAAGAACAGTTGGGTATACCTTCTATCTCAGATCCGAGTACAAAGTGTTTGTTGCTGGGTCCTTTCTCAAGAAAAAATTTCTCTCGAAAGAATGTAGTGGGAGGAAGATAGAACTTGATGAGGTTGTTGAACCTTTGTTTCAACCAGAGAGTAGCGCAACGCAGAAAGATGTTTCTGTGGAACCTACGTTAGTTGAAGATGAAGTAAATGATGATGATCATGAAGCTTCGTCAAGTTACTATCGAACAACGTAGGTCGATAAGGACGCGTACTGCTCCCGAGTGGTACGACAACCCTGTCTTGGAGGTCATGTTGCTGGACAATGATGAACCTACGAGCTATGGAGAAGCGATGATGGGCCCGGATTCCGACAAATGGTTAGAGGCCATGAAATATGAGAAAGGATCCATGTATGAAAACCAGGTATAGACTTTGGTAGACTTGCTCGTTGGACGGCAGGTCGTCGAGTACAAATGGACCTTTAAGATGAAGACATACGCTGATGGTAAATGTCACCATTTATAAAGCTCGACTTGTCGCAAATAAGTTTCCGACAAGTTCAAGGAGTTGACTACGATGAGACTTTCTCACTCGTAGCGATGTTAAAGTCTTTTGGAATTATGTTAGCAGTTGCTGCATTTTTCAATTATGAAATCTGGCAGATGGATGTCAAAACATCGTTTTCTTAACGGTTTACTTGAGGAAAGGTTGTATGTGATACTACCAGAAGGTTTTGTCAGTCCTAAGGATGCTAAAAGGTGTGCAAGCTCCAGCAATCCTTCTATGGGCTGGAGCAAGCATCTCGGAGTTGGAATATACGCTTTGATGAGGTGATCAAAGTTTTTGAGTCTATACAAAGTTTTTGGGTTATGATCTTCTGATAACGCCGGATTATGAATGTTGGTGATGCCGGGTCTAACAACTGAACTCCATAATTAACATCTTGAAAATTCTCCTCAAAGTTTTTGATATGTCCATATTACCTGTAGCCCCCAAGCTCCGAGATTATCCATGATAACTTGGTGCTTTGCAAATAACATTTTGGAATGTGTAGCCCCCAAGTGCTGGGTTGTCTTGCTTGCAGCAGGCTGGGACTTGTAATTGCCTTATACCTTATAACGCTTCGGCGGGTGTAGCCCCCAAGGGCCGGCTCATCAGTATGTAATGTGTCGGGTCTTCAATTTGAACCTCACAATCTATTTAAACAACTGAATACTATAGCCCCCAAGTGCCGGGTCACACGCCTGCGGCGACTTGGGTTTTTTTAATTTTTTTTGATCTGAGCGGTGTAGTCCCCAAGTGCCGGGTTAGTAAGAATTACTAGGCTGGGACTTCAGAAAAATATAGAAAGGCCATCTCATCTCCTTGAGATAATATGGTCTTGGTGACAATGAAATGATTTGAAAACCGGCTTGCATTAGCCCCCAAGTGTCTTGGTGCGTGCTTGCAGCGACATGGGACTTGCATAATTGATATAAATTGGCTTTGAATAGTGTAACCCCCAAGTGTCGGGTTGTCTGCCTGCGGCGACTCGGGACTATGTAAGAATAATATGACTCGCCACAATTTGAATGAATTTTTGACTGTGGTTGTAATATAACCCGGAATGAATATCCTGGAATAATTCCTTTGTCTGTTGACATGAAATCCCTACTCATGGTTGTGATGCAACCCGACAAATATATATTGGAGAAATCCATGTGGTGTTGTAGATTACTACAGGGCACAATTTGAAGAAATCCGAGAGCCAGTTAATTAGATGACACGACATTATATCTGATAGGGCGGCTCTCGAAATAACAAGTTCTCCGAGCTGGCTTGAAAACCCCAATCATTTAGTACTGGTTATAATAAACCATGAAGGTCGAGCCATGTTGGCTATTAAAGATCCATTTGCTCTTTGCAGAACCTTTTCATCGTACTTAACGGCGGCTCATTTTAAGAGATAAAACCTGCAAAAATAAACAACAGATAATATATTCTGTATTGTTGTAAGGGCGGCTTAAAAAAGCACAACCCGGAGATGTTATAACATTGCTCCTTCTTTCATAATCTTGTTCTGACTTGGCTTGATAAGCCAGCATGACATGTGAATATGATGAAATATATGATGCGATGTATGATGCTATGTATGATGCAAGATGCAATGTATGATGCAATGTTAACTTGTCAACATTTTTGGCGCGAACGCCGGTTGTTTAGGGTTAGATAAGCTACACCCGGAGGTGGGGAGCCCCCTTGACAACCATGGCTAATCTGGTTAGCTCGAGATGGCATAAAGCCTGGCCGATAAGGCATTAGAAGCAATACCCGGAGGTAAGAAGCCGCCCTCCGCCGGTTGTTAGGGTTAGATAGGCTACACCCGGAGGTGGGAAGCCCCCTTAACAACCATGGCTAATCTGGTTAGCCAGAGATGGCATAAAGCCTGGGCCGATAAGGCATTAGAAGCGATACCCGGAGGTAAGAAGCCGCCCTCCACCGGTTGTTAGGGTTAGATAAGCTACACCCGGAGGTGGGAAGCCCCCTTGACAACCATGGCTAATCTGGTTAGCCGGAGATGGCATAAAGCCTGGGCTGATAAGGCATTAGAAGCGATACCCGGAGGTAAGAAGCCGCCCTCCACCAGTTGTTAGGGTTAGATAAGCTACACCTAGAGGTGGGGAGCCCCCTTGACAACCATGGCTAATCTGGTTAGCCGGAGATGGCATAAAGCGTGGGTCGATAAGGCATTAGAAGCAATACCCGGAGGTAAGAAGCCACCCTCCGCCGGTTGTTAGGGTTAGATAAGCTACACCCGGAGGTGGGAAGGCCCCTTGACAACCATGGCTAATCTGGTTAGCCAGAGATGGCATAAAGCCTGGGCCGATAAGGCATTAGAAGAGATACCCGAAGGTAAGAAGCCGCCCTCCGCCGGTTGTTAGGGTTAGATACCCGTCAGTAAAAAACTTCCTACAACCGCGGCTAATCATGTTAGCTGGAGATTTGGCATAAAGCCGGCCGATAGGGTGTTAGAAGAGATAACCGTCGGTAAGAAGCCCCCTTCAGCAATATGGTGTAAACGCGAGCCGATAAAGCATTAGAAGCTATACCCGAAGGTAGGAAGCCGTCCTCCGCCGCGGCTAATCGTGTTAGCCAGAAATTTTGGCGTAAGGCCGGCCGATAAGGCGTTAGAAGCTATACTCGGAGGTAGGAAGCCGCCCTCCGCCGTAGTTGATATGTCAATTGGAATATGGCATAAATGCCGGTTGATATGTTGTGCACCATCTTGTAAGTTGCCATCCTGTAAATCGCCATCTTGTAAACCGCCATCGTGTATGAAGAAACGACAGAAGCTCCAAGTGATGATCGAATAAATCCGGGCACCTATGTTTAAATGGTGCATCACGGCGGTTCATCCTCTTGGGCAAATTTTAATCTTCCGCCAATAATGTAATAGCCCCCAGGATTGGGTTTTCTCTTGCAAAGACCCGGGGTTCTTGTTAAAAACAACCAAATGTGTCTCGCCATGTCTGTAGCCCCCGAGTCTTAAGTTGACTTGAAGAGGCGGCTTGAGAGTCTCCACTGATGGTCGAGGTTGACCGTGGTGGGTTATTGATGATCTCGTAAGAATTGTTTCAATGATCTGGTCGATGGTTTGTTCCGGCTGAAGCGAACCAAATTGTAGTGGTGGCGACTTGTGCACCTGTCCGTCGGGCACCTCATATAGATGAGCACTGCACCGATATATTGATATAGATCAAACTGTGGGTGACGTCTTGCGCGCATCCGTTGGGCGGCTCGTACAGGCGAGCACTGCACCAATATGTTGATGTAGACGTAGAAAACGGCCGCGACATTGTAAACCGGTGATGTTGTGAAAGATGCCACGGCGTTGTAAGCCGGCGCGGACGATGAGAAACGGCCATGGCATTGTAAGCCGGTGCGGGTGGCGAGAGTCGGCCACGGCGTTGTAAGCCGGCGCGATGGCGAGAGACGGTCATGGCATTGTAAGCCGGCGTGGATAGGTGACTCAGCCGCAGACGTTGCGAGCCGGCGCGGCCGCGAGAGACGGCTGTGGCGCTGTAATCTGGTACGGATGCCGGTGCCAAACGATGCTGGTGCGCCTCCATCTTCGCGATATGATGCCACTTTGGCAATGAATAATTTGTCCTGTGTAAAAAATATTACAAAGACGAAGTAATTGTTCTTCGAAGGAATCAAAAATGTATAGATAAAATAAATTGGGTGGATAACACCTGTTTTGTCTTGACGACCGGCTGAGTCATATACATTGTCCGTGGATCACCTCCCGTAATTTTAACAGCGATTGAGGCACTCTCTCGAGGCCGCAGCGGAGGTGACCACTCGGCCACGACGACTCCGAGACGGCGCTAGACCAGGGCGGCTCAGCGGTGATGGCGTTTGCGTCAAAGAAGTCCAGCAGGGCTACTCGAGGTGGTGAAGGACCATGGTGTTTTTTTGATTGACAAGGCGGGTCCCTTATCCTTTCCCTTATCCTCTCACCAGTCGCGCGACCTGGTGAGGTAAAGCATGAAAGAAACGGCAGCCGGCACAGTCGGGAGCGGGGCCACTAGGCGAGGCTGGGAGGTGCCATGGGGTGGCGGGTGTGGTGAGGCCGAGGAGGCGGCCACGGCGCAACAGCAACAGCGACGGCGGCTCCGGTGCAGTGGGCGAGGTGAGGAAGATGGCGTCCCCTGCGACGACGAGGCTACGGCGGCTGAGGCCTTAGCAGTGGCCGGTGGGTGCGACGTAGAGCTGGTGGCAGAGGTGGGTGAGGTGAGCCGGGGCGGCTCGACCGCGGCGGAGGCGCGCGGAGGTGGGCGGGGTGAACTGGGGCGGCTCGGCCGCGGCGGCGGCGCGCTGAGGTGGGCGGAGTGAGCCGGGGCGGCTCGGCCGCGGTGACGGCTCGACGTGAGGGCTGTGATAGGCAGCTCCTCAGCCTTGCAGGGCCAGCGACACGGCGAACCACTCGGCAGGCCGCCAGGTCGGAGCAGCGGGTCACAGCAGCCAGCTGCGGGGGCGAGGTGCATAGGCGGCAAAGGAGAAGCACCACTCCCCAACTGGCCCGTCAGCCCCGCATGGAGGTACTCGCGCGAGGAGCTGCAGCAGGGAGCCGGCGTGCTGGGAGTAGCAACAGCGACCACGGCTCAGAAGCGGAGTCCGGCGGGGCGGGACCCAACAACGACTCGCGTGGTGGCTGGAAAAACAGCAGGTGGCGCGGCGGCTCGGCGTGGCAGCTCGGCGTGCAAGGCCGGCTTGGGAGCGGAGGAAAACGGCAAGGCGAATCCGAATCAAGCTCTAGCTCCAGTTTCAATCCGTGTCAGTAGCTGCAACGGTTGATTTGATTGTTGTGTTGCTTCTTTTGTGTTTTGCTTTTTTTTCTGACAGAAAAATTAACGAGGCAACCCGATTGCTTGTTGTCACTGTAAATTGATTTCCGTTTGGTCTCGGTCACGTAAGAAAAACGATGGCTGATTCGACAGAACCCTGAAATCTCTTCTCCATCCAATCTTGTATTTACTATTCCAACTGCTCGTAATGATGATGATGTAAATCCTTTCGCGCTGGCTCTTCTTCGTCTGGCACATAGCGATCTTCTCGTTCCATGAAGATATCCCTTCAAGAACACAACACCACCATGCGTTGTGCCCCACGGTGGGCGCCAACTGTCGTTGATTTGCCACGGCAGATGTCTGGGTAAACAAACTTAGGTTCGAGGCATAAGCGCAACTGTGTGGCGGCTTGAAGGGGTTGATCGGAATCGAGAGACGCGGAGTTTACCCAGGTTTGGACCCTCCTATGGAGGTAAAAGCCTACGTCCTGCTTGTCTGGTATTGACGATCAAGGAGATCTCTCGGTTACAAGGGTGTTATTTGCTACCTCTAATCACGAGAGCCTCTAATCTGTCTATCTCTAATCTCTTGTGTTGTCTAAACTTGTGGACTTGCGAACCCTGTCCCTCTAGGGGTGCTCTACCCCTCCTTATATAAGTGGAGAGGGTAGGTTTACAAATAGAGTCCTACTAGGAGTAGGATTAGGACTAGTATCCCATGAACTCTACTCTGGGTCTTGTTTCCTTTAAGGGAATCCTTTCTCCTTTAGGCCTTCTCTTGTGAGCCCCCTGGCGCCGGCTCACACGCCGGGTCTTGGTCCAGGTCGTCCTGCAACCCGCCAGCCGGATCACCAAATAAACACCACGTCTTTACAGGGTCTCCTGTGAGTCACCGGTCCGGCTCATACTGCGGGGTATATCCCCGTCACACGGGATCTTGCATTACGGAACAAGTAAAGAGACTTGTCGGTAACAAGGTTGAACTAGGTATGGAGATGCGGACGATCGAATCTCGGGCAAGTAACATACCTAAGAACAAAGGGAACAGCATACGAGATTAACTGAATCCTTGACATAAAGGTTCGACCGATAAAGATCTTCTTAGAATATGTAGGAACCAATATGGGCATCCAGGTCGCACTATTGGTTATTGACTGTAGAGGTATCTCGGTCATGTCTACAAAGTTCTCGAACCCGCAGGGTCTGCACACAGTAGTGCAGAACAGGCCTATAGTCCCGGGCCAGATGGACCTTTAGTACCGGTTCCCCAACCAGTACTAACAGGTCGGGACTAAAGGTCCAGACCTTTAGTACCGGTTGGACCACGGACCTGTACTAAAGGCCCTCCACGTGGCTGCCTGCGTGGACTGGTGGTGGAAGACCTTTAGTACCGGTTGGTGATACCAACCGGTACTAAGTCTTCTGTTTTTTTTTTGTTTTAGCTTTTAATGAGGTTTTAATTTTCCTCTCTATTTTTTGTGTTTTCCATTCATTTCAAATTTATTTTACGGTGCTACATAGTGTTTATAAACAGTACACAAGTTCATGCATATATATATGTAATATAATATACAATATCTCATACACAGTATATATATACAAATTGAGTTACACATCCATATAAATTTGGGACTTATAGTGCTCTCCGTTTACATTAATGACATGTTGAAGAAGAAATGCCGCAAATTCCTCTTGAAGTGCTACAAAGCGTTTCTCGGGTGAGAGCTTCGACATCATCTGCCAAACCTGGAGTTGTCTTTCACGTGCTCCTCTACGACGTATATGACTTTCGGTCTGGATGCAAATGTTCTCGCAGAGGAAATATCCACATAAATTTGTCCCCTGTGGCTGCTTCGCGCACTTTGCAAAAGAATAGAATTCAATAAGATAATTAATAATCGACCATGATAATGGTATTGAAAATAGAATTAATGAGATGCGCGGACCTAGTAGTACTACTTAATTACTTGCATCTTTTTCCACTTCAGCTTTGGTTTTCATTGACGACCGTGATGGTTTTTTCTATCATCTTTTTCCAAACACTACCCGGAAAGAAAAAGAACGAAAGAGTTATTATAATTACTTTTGATATAAGGAAATAATGAAAGAAAGCGAGGTCGATAAAGATTGAAATTACCGTTCTATCATAAAATACAAGTCCACGTATGATTGTTCTGGTGTATCTAGTGAGTCATACACTTGAACAAGTCCATCCGCGAGGATAATATATAGGAGGATATAGTGGTCTCTGCGCAGAAGTTTATATAATTAAGCAGGCATGCGCATATAACTCATCAACTACACTTGACAGCGAGCTAGTAAGCAAAAATAGAATTTGTAGTATACAAGAGAGTAAACACTCACCCCATGTTGTAAGGAAATATTATAGTAGATTTGTTGGTATTCATTAGTGCCTCTAGAAAATTTTCCAAGAGATCTTCTGTGTCCTTGGCATAATGTTTTACCACATGACCATTAACGGTACTTGGGTCGATGAACCCAATGTCATCGATTCCCTCTTGTTTCAATTCCCACATCTGCAATCTGCATAATAGCATAGAAAAGAAGATATATAGTGAGGATAAGCCAATGAATGATATCTTAGCTAGAGACTTAAATTACTAAAGATATAAAATACTTACAGACAATAGCAACTGATGAGAGTTTTATCGATAGAGTCCATGTGGTATAACTGGAAAAGTTCTGAGAATTCAAGACATATGTCAGATGCATTGACGTAATGCTCTTTCCTTACTTTGACCATGACCGCTGTCTCCCCTCGCTTTGCTTCATGCATGTAGCAATCATGCAACCGTCGCATCGCAGTTGGTAATTTCCTTGTACTGCTCGGGTGTGACAAGTGGTTTACCGACGACATATTGCATTGCGTACTCAGTTGCATCGTACCCGCGGATTTCCTCGGTGCCAAGGATTTGGTCAAGAGTGAGACATGCAGCCTTTAGTACTTCGAGGTCGATTTCTTTTTCAGCTTGTGTTAATTTCTCGAGCAGAATTGTATAGTCGGTTGGAATTTCTGGTTCAACTACTTCCTATAGATAAAAATATATACGTCAATTTGGTGGCATAATTAATTGTCATAGACATTAGATGATGTGTGAAATAGTTATAAAAGATAATTAACGACATACCACATCTGAATCATAGACTGGACGAGGGCCGACGTGGACGGATACCATAACCATTACACTATAGAATAACTAACAATAATACAAGTAAGTAAATCGTACACGCAGCTATCTAAATCATACAAGTAATTTTTTTTAAAAGATTTTAAGAAGAACAAGAGGCTCACCAAGGTGGCCGGTGCCGCGACGAGACGGTGCGGACGATGGACGGTGGTTAGGACGGTCGGGGATGGTGGGAAGGCACACCAAATAAACCACACCTACACATATGCAACCTAACAAGTTAATTTGAGCTCAAATTAGATATAAATCAAAAAAACTCCCACAAATCACATATCACATATCTTTGAGCATACCACAAGCTAATCTAGCAAGAGATGAAGGAGCAAAGTTGCTAAACTTTATGAACACTTGGATAGATGGGGTGCCTTTAAATCTTAACAAATCCTTGGCAAAATGGAGGATGAGCTTCGAGCAAGAAGAAGAACATGGGAAGGCACACCAAATAAACCACACCTACACATATGCAACCTAACAAGTTAATTTGAGCTCAAATTGGATATAAATCAAATAAACTGCCACAAATCACAAATCACATATCTTTGATCATACCACAAGCTAATCTAGCAAGATATGAAGGAGCAAAGTTGCTAACCTTTATGAACACTTGGATAGATGGGGTGCCTTTAAATCTTGACAAATTTTTGCCAAAATGGAGGATGAGCTTCGAGCAAGAAGAAGAACATGGGAAGGCACACCAAATAAACCACACCTACACATATGCAACCTAACAAGTTAATTTGAGCTCAAATTGGATATAAATCAAATAAACTCCCACAAATCACATATCACATATCTTTGAGCATACCACAAGCTAATCTAGCAAGAGATGAAGGAGCAAAGTTGCTAACCTTTATGAACACTTGGATAGATGGGGTGACTTTAAATCTTGACAAATCCTTGGCAAAATGGAGGATGAGCTTCGAGCAAGAAGAAGAACAGGGGAGAAAACATAGCTCTTTCGATCGGCTACGGACGGATGTATATGTAGGAAGTCTTTAGTACCGGCTGGTGTCCCTCTTATATATACTGGAGGTTTTAGGGTTTTTGCACAGATTTTTAGCCACGTGCTGCCCGTTCCTCCAGTGCATAGTTTCTCCTCTAGATCGGATTTCTGCAGTGCTTAGGCGAAGCACTGACGGAATAGCTCCACCACCATCTCCGGAGCACCGTCGCGCTGTCGGAGAACTCATCTACCTCTCCGCTCCCTCTTGCTGGATAAAGAAGGCGGAAATCGTCATCGAGCTGTACGTGTGCTGAACACGGAGGTGCCGTCCGTTCGGCACTAGATCAGAAGGACCGTGATCAAGATCGCGAGACGATTCGTGATGAGATTGCGGGATGGATCATGATGGGATCGCTGGACGGATCGTGATTGGATCGCGAGATGGATCATGATGGGATCGCAGGATGCTCGGCGATTTGGATCGCGAAGATGTTCGACTAGATCAACCGCGTTTCTTAACGCTTCTTGCTTAGCGATCTACAAGGGTATCTAGATCCACTCTCCCTCTCGTACATGCTCATCACCATGGATAGATCTTGCGTGTGCATAGGAATTTTTTTTTGCTTCCCATGCAATGTTCCCCAACAGAAACCCTAGATCTTGTTGGAAATATGCCCTAGAGGCAATAAATAAAGTGTCTATTATTATATTTCCTTGTTCATGATAATCGTTTATTATCCATGCTATAATTGTATTGGTTGGAAAACATTACATGTGTGGGTAAATAGACAACACTATGTCCCTAGTATGCCTCTAGTGAACTAGCTCGTTGATCAAAGATGGTCAAGGTTTCCTAGCCATTGACTTGTGATATCATTTGATAACGGGATCACATCATTAGTAGAATGATGTGATGGACAAGACCCAAACTACAAACGTAGCATATGATCGTGTCAGTTTATTGCTATTGTTTTCTGCATGTCAAGTATATGTTCCTATAACCATGAGATCATGCAACTCATGGACATTGGAGGAGTCCCTTGTGTGTATCAAACGTCGCAACGTAACTGGGTGACTATAAAGGTGCTCTACAGGTATCTCCGAGGGTGTCTGTTGAGTTGGCATGGATCAAGATTGGGATTTCTTACTCCGTGTGACGGAGAGGTATCTCAGGGCCCACTCGGTAATACAACATCACAATAAGCCTTGCAAGCAATGTGACTAAGTGTTAGTCACGAGATTTTGTATTAGGGAATGAGTAAAGAGACTTGCCGGTAATGAGGTTGAACTAGGTATGGAGATACCGACGATCGAATCTTGGGCAAGTAACATACCGAAGAACAAAGGGAACATCATATGGGATTAACTGAATCCTTGACATAGAGGTTCGACCGATAAAGATCTTCGTAGAATATGTAGGAACCAATATGGGCATCCAGGTCCCGCTATTGGTTATTGAACGTAGAGGTGTCTCGGTCATGTCTACATAGTTCTCGAACCCGCAGGGTCTGCACACTTAAGGTTGGGTGATGTTTCGGTAGTATAGAGTTATGTATGGTGGTGACCGAAGGTTGTTCGGAGTCCCGGATGAGATCCCAAAAGTCACGAGGAGCTCCGGAATGGTCCGGAGGTAAAGATTCATATATAGGAAGTCTTGTTTTGGTCGCTGGAAAGGTTTCGGGCTAATCGGTAGTGTACCGGGAGTGTCGGTAGTGTACCGGGAGACCATCGGGAGGGGTATTTCAATCCAAGAGGCTTCATGGGCTGTGGGAGAATAATTACCAGCCTTTTTTGGGATGGTGGAAGTCCCACACAAGGCCCATGCGGTTAGGGAAGAAAAGCCCAAAGGAAAAAGGTGGAAAAAAGGCCAAAAAGGAGGAATCCTAGTCCTACTAGGATTGGAGGAGGAGTCCTCCTCTCCTCCCCACTTCGGCCGAACCAAAGGAGGATTGGCCCTTGCGCCAAGTCGTCTCTTTGCTCCCTCTTATATATACTGGAGGTTTTAGGGTTTTTGCACAGAACTTTTAGCCATGTGCTGCCCGTTCCTCCAGTGCATAGTTTGTCCTCTAGATCGGATTTCTGCAGTGCTTAGGCGAAGCCCAGCCAGAATAGCTTGACCACCATCTCCGGAGCACCACCACACTGCTGGAGGACTTTTCTTCCTCTCTGCTCCCTCTTGCTGGATCAAGACGACGGAGATCGTCATCAAGACGTATGTGTGTTGAACGCGAAGGTGCCGTCCGTTCGGCGCTAGATCGGAAGGACCGTGATCGAGTTCGCGGGACAGATCGTGATCAAGTTCGTGGGACGGATGGTGATTGGATCACGGGACGCTCGGCGATTTGGATCGCGAAGACGTTCGACTACACCAACCGCGTTTCTTAATGCTTCCCGGTTAGCGATCTACAAGGGTACGTAGATCCACTCTCCCTCTCGTAGATGCTCATCACCATGGATAGGTCTTGCGTGAACGTAGGAATTTTTTTGTTTCCCATGCAACGTTCCCCAACGGTGGTATCAAAGCTAGGTCTATGTGTAGATGAGATCTCGAGTAGAACACAAAGAGTTTGTGGGAGTTGATGCTTAGATTGCTTCCTCCCTTGGTCGTTTTTTAGTTCAGCAGTATTGTGAGATGAAGCGGCCCGGACCAACATTACTCGTACGCTTACGAGAGACCAGTTCCCTCAAACGCAACTTGTTGCATAGATGGCTTACGGGTGCCAGTTTCTCTCACTTTAGTTGGATCGGATTCGACAAAGGTGGTCCTTGAGAAGGTTGAAAAGCAACTAGTGTATCAACGTTGTGGTTTTTGCGTAGATGAGAATTGTTCTTGCTAGATACCCGTAGCAGCCACGTAAAACATGTAACAACCATTAGAGGACGTCTAACTTGTTTTTGCAGGGTATGTTGTGATGTGATATGGCCAATTACATGATGTGATATATGTGATGTATGAGATGATCGTGAGATGTATACATTATCACGACTTGCATGTCGATGAGTACAGCAACCGGTAGGAGCCATAGGGTTGTCTTTAATTATTGTATTGTTGGAAATATGCCCTAGAGGCAATAATAAATTAGTTATTATCATATTTCCTTGTTCATGATAATCGTTTATTATCCATGCTATAATTGTATTGATCGGAGACTTAAATGCATGTGTGGATACATAGACAAAACCATGTCCCTAGTATGCCTCTAATGGACTAGCTCGTTGATCAAAGGATGGTTAAGGTTTCCTAGCCATGGACATGAGATGTCATTTGATAACGGGATCACATCATTAGGAGAATGATGTGATGGATAAGACCCAAACTACAAACATAGCATATGATCGTGTCAGTTTATTGCTACTGTTTTATGCACGTCAAGTATATGTTCCTATGACCATGAGATCATGCAACTCACGGATATCGGAGGAGTGCCTTGTGTGTATCAAACGTCGCAACGTAACTGGGTGACTATAAATGTGCTCTACAGGTATCTCCGATGGTGTCTGTTGAGTTGGCATGGATCGATACTGGGATTTGTTACTCCGTGTGACGGAGAGGTATCTCAGGGACCACTCGGTAATACAACATCACAACAAGCCTTGCAAGCAATGTGGCTAAGTGTTAGTCACGGGATCTTATATTACGGAACGAGTAAAGAGACTTGCCAGTAATGAGGTTGAACTAGGTATGGAGATACCGACGATCGAATCTCGGGCAAGTAACATACCGAAGAACAAAGGGAACGTTATACGGGATTAACTGAATCCTTGACATAGAGGTTCGACCGATAAAGATCTTTGTAGAATATGTAGGAACCAATGTGGACGTCCACGTCCCGCCATTGTTTATTGACCGTAGAGGTGTCTCGGTCATGTCTACATAGTTCTCGAACCCGCAAGGTCTGCACACTTAAGGTTTGGTGACGTTTCGGTAGTGTAGAGTTATGTATGGTGGTGACCGAAGGTTGTTTGGAGTCCCGGATGAGATCCCGGACGTCACGAGGAGCTCCGGAATGGTCCTTAGGTAAAGATTCATATATAGGAAGTCCCAGTTTGGTCGCCGGAAAAGTTTCGGGCTCATCGGTAGTGTACCGGCAGTGCCGGTAGTGTACCGGGGGACCTCCGGGAGGGGTATTTCGACCCCAAGAGGTCCATGGGCTGTGGGAGACTAATAACCAGCCCTTACTGGGCTGGAAAAACAGCCAAACCAAGGCCCATGGCGCAGGAGGCAAAAGTCCTAAAGGAAAAGGTGGAAAAAAGGCTAAAAAGGAAGAGTCCTACTCCTACTAGGAGTGAAGGAGGAGTAGGACTCCTCCCCCTCTAGTTTGGCCGACACCTATTGGAGTTTTTCCTTGCGCCAGCCCTCCTCTCTCTCCCTCCTTTATATACTGGTGGATTGGGTGCTGTTTGGACACAGTTTACGGCCACGTTCTACCCGTTTCACCGGTGCTCCTCTAGATCGGTTTTCTGCAGCGCTTAGGCGAAGCCCTGCCAGAATTGCTCCACCACCATCACCGGAGCGCCGTCATGCTGCCGGTGAACTCTATCTCCTCTTCACCTCCTCTTGCTGGATCAATATGGTGGAGATCGTCATCAAGCTGCACGTGTGCTGAATGCGGAGGTGCCGTCCGTTCGGCGCTAGATTGGAAGGACCGTGATCAAGATCGTGAGACAGTTCGTGATGTGATCACGGAACGGATCGTGATGAGTTCGCGGGACAGATCGTGATCAAGATCATGAGACGGATCGTGAAGAGTTTGCGGGATGGATCATGATGTGTTCGCGGGACGGATCGTGATTGGATCACGGGACGGATCGTGATGAGATCGCGGGACGCTCGGCGATTTGGATCGTGAAGATGTTCGACTACACCAACCGCGTTTCTTAACGCTTCTCGCTTAGCGATCTACAAGGGTACGTAGATCCACTCTCCCTCTCGTAGATGCTCATCACCATGGATAGGTTTGCGTGTGCGTAGGAAAATTTTTGTTTCCCATGCGACGTTCTCCAACATGTATGACATGCGTGTCAATCATTAAGCGCTATGTAATGCTTTACTTTATCGCTAAACGGTAGCAATAGTAGTAGAAGCATGTTGGGCGCGACAACCCCGATGGAAACACATTGATGGAGATCAAGATGATGGAGATCATGGTGTCGTGCCAGTGACGATGGAGATCATGTCGGTGCTTTCTCCCCGAGTGTGCACCGTTGCGAAAGTTCGTCGTGTTGAGACACCACGTGATGATCGGGTGTGATAGACTCTACGTTCACATACAACGGGTGCAAGCCAGTGTTGCACGTGCAGAACACTCGGGTTAAACTTGACGAGCCTAGCATGTACAGACATGGCCTCGGAACACAAGAGACCGAAATGTCGAACATGAGTCATATAGTAGATATGATCAACATGATGATGTTCACCATTGAAGCCACCTCAACTCACGTGATGATCGGACTTGAGTTGGTGAATTTGGATCATGTGACACTCAGATGACCTGAGGGATGTCAATTTGAGTTGGAGCTTTAGTAATTTGATTAACTAAACTCATTATCTTGAACAATAATCTAAGTAAACCTTTGCATATTTATGTTGTAGATCAATGGCTCGTGCAGTAGCACCCCTAAATTTTAATGCGTTCCAAGAGAAAGCTAAGTTCAAAGATGATGGAAGTAACTTTGTTCACTAGGCCCGCAATCTGAGGATTATCCTCACGGCTTCCCAGAAATCATATGTCCTTGATGCACCGCTTGGTGACCAACCAGAAGACATGACCTCCGAAGACGTTAAGAATGCTTGGGAGGCACGTACTGGAGATTACTCAATAGTTCAGTGTGCAATATTGTATGGCTTAGAACCGGAACTTCAAAGATGTTTTGAACGTTATGGAGCATATGAGATGTTCCAAGAGTTGAAGTTTATCTTTCAGAAGAATGCCCGGATCGAGAGGTATGAGACCTCCGATAAGTTCTATGCTTGCAAGAGGGGGGAGAACGGGTCTATCAGCGAACATATACTCAGAATGTTTGGGTATTCAACTCGTCTAGCGGAGTTGGGAATTGCCCTTCCGCTAAAGGCGATCACTTACATAGTTCTTCAATCACTGCCACCTAGTTACAAGAGCTTTGTGATGAACTATAACATGCACGGGGTGAACAAGTCAGTCACCAAGCTTTTTGCGATACTAAAAGTCGTTGAGTCTGAAATCCAGAAAGAACATCAAGTGTTGATGGTCAATAAAACCACTAGTTTCAAGAAGAATGGCAAGGGAAAGGGCAAGAAGGGTAAAACCAAGAAGGATGGCAAAGCAGTTGTTACTCCTGTAAAGAAGCCCAAGCATGGACCTAAGCCAGAAACTGAGTGGTTTCATTGCAAGGGAACTGGTCACTGGAAGCGGAACTGCCCCATGTACCTGGCTGACAAGAAGGCGGCCAACGAGAAACAAGGTATATATGATATACATGCTATTGATGTGTACCTTACTAGCTCTCGTTGTAGTGCCTGGGTATTTGATACTGGTTCGGTTGCTCACATTTGCAACTCAAAATAGGAACTACGGTATAGACGAATGCTGGCAAAGGATGAAGTGACGATGCGCGTGGGAAATGGTTCCAAGGTTGATGTGATCGCCGTCGGCACGCTCTCTCTTCGATTACCATCGGGATTAGTGATGAACCTGAATAATTGTTATTTAGTGCCTGCGTTAAGCTTGAACATTATATCTGGATCTTGTTTATTGTGAGACGGTTATTCATTTAAATCAGAGAATAAAGGTGGTTCTATTTATATGAGTAATATCTTTTATGGTCATGCACCCAATGTGAGGGGTTTATTCATATTGAATCTTGATAGTGATGACACACATGTTCATAACATTGATGCCAAAAGATGTAGAGTTGATAATGATAGTACCACTTTCTTGTGGCACTGCCATTTAGGTCATATTGGTGTAAAACGCACGATGAAGCTCCATGCTGATAGACTATTGGAGTCACTTGATTTTGAATCACTTGATACATGTGAACCATGCCTCATGGGCAAGATGACTAAAACACCGTTCTCTGGAACAATGGAACGGGCGAGTGAATTATTGGAAATCATACATACTGATGTGTGCGGTCCAATGAATGTTACAGCGCATGGTGGATATCATTATTTTCTCACCTTCATTGATGACTTATAGATATGGGTATATTTACTTAATCAAACACAAGTCTGAGACATTTGAAATGTTCAAGCAATTTCAGAGTGAAGTTGAGAATCATCGTGACAAGAAGATTAAATTCCTGCGATCTGATCGAGGAGGTGAATATCTAAGTTATGAGTTTGGCAGTCACTTAAGACAGTGTGGAATTGTTTCACGGTTGACACCGCCAGGAACACCACAGCGTAATGGTGTGTCCGAACGTCGTAATTGAACCTTATTAGATATGGTGCGTTCTATGATGTCTCTTGATGATTTGCCACTATCGTTTTGGGGTTATGCATTAGAGACAGTTGCATTCACTTTAAATAGGGCACCATCAAAATCCGTTGAGACGACGCCATATGAGCTATGGTTTGGAAAGAGGCCAAAATTGTCGTTTCTTAAAGTTTGGGGATGTGATGCTTATGTCAAAAAGCTTCAACCTGAAAAGCTGGAACCCAAAGCGGAGAAATGCGTCTTCATAGGATACCCTAAAGAGATAGTCGGGTATACCTTCTATCTCAGATCCAAAGGCAAAGTGTTTGTTGCTAAGAACGGAACATTTCTTGAGAATGAGTTTCTCTCAAAAGAATTGAGTGGTAGGAAAATAGAGCTTCACGAGGTTATTGAATCTTTACTTCAACCAGAAAGTAGCGCAGCGCAGAAAGATGTTTCTGTGGAACCTACGACGATAGAAGAGGAAGTTAATGATGATGATCATGAAGCTTCGGATCAAGATACTATTGAACCTCATAGGTCGACAAGGGCGCGTACTACTCCTGAGTGGTACGACAACCCTGTCTTGGAGGTCATGTTGCTGGACAACAATGAACCTACGAGCTATGGAGGAGCAGTGATGGACCTAGATTCCGAGAAATGGTTAGAGGCCATGAAATCCGAGATGGGATCCATGTATGAAAACAAAGTATGGACTTTGGAAGTATTACCTGAAGGGCGAAAGGCAATTCAGAACAAATGGATCTTTCAGAAGAACACAAACGCGAACGGTAAAGTCACCATCTATAAAGCTCAACTTGTGGCAAAGGTCTTTTCACAAGTTCAAGGAGTTGACTACGATGAGACATTCTCACCCGTAGTGATGCTTAAGTCTGTCAGAATCATCTTGGCAATAGATGCTTATTTCGATTATGAAATTTGGCAGATGGATGTCAAAACGGCATCCCTCAACGGTTTCCTTGAGGAAGAGTTGTATATGATGCAACCAGAAGGTTTTGTTGATCCAGAGAATGCTGACAAAGTTTGCAAACTCCAGCGATCCATTTATGGGTTGGTGCAAGCATTTCGGAGTTGGAATAAGCGTTTTGATGAGGTGATCAAAGCGTTTCAGTTTATACAAGTTTATGGAGAAGCTTGTATTTACAAGAAAGTGAGTGGGAGCTCTATAGCGTTTCTAATATTATATGTGGATGACATATTGCTGATTGGAAACAATATAGAAATGTTGGAAAGCGTGAAGGAATATTTGAACAAGAGTTTTTCAACGAAGGACCTAGGAGAAGCTGCTTTCATATTAGGCATTAAGATCTATAGATATAGATCGAGACGCTTAATAGCACTTTCACAGAGCACATACCTTGATAAAGTTTTGAAGAAGTTCAAAATGGAACAGTCCAAGAAGGGGTTCTTACCTGTGTTACAAGGTGTGAAGTTGAGTAAGACTCAATGACAAGTGACTGCAAAAGATAGAGAAAAGATGAGTGTCATCCCCTATGCTTCAGCCATCGGCTCTATCATGTTTGCAATGTTGTGCACAAGACTGGATGTCAGCCTTGCCATAAGTATGGCCGAAAGGTTTCAAAGTGATCCTAGAATGGAACACTAGGCAGCGGTCAAGAATATCCTTAAGTACCTGAAAAGGACTAAGGAAATGTTTCTTGTCTATGGAGGTGATGAAGAGCTCATCGTAAAGGGTTACGTCGATGCTGACACTGATCCGGATGACTCTAAGTCACAAACCTGATACGTATTTATTATCAACGGGGGAGCAGTAAGCTTGTAGAGTTCCAAGCAAAGCATGGTAGCCGATTCTACGTCCGAAGCGAAGTACATCGCAGCCTCGGAGGCAGCAAAGGAAGGTGTCTGGATGAAGCAATTTATGACAGATCTTGGAGTAGTGCCCAGTGCACTGAATCCAATGAACCTGTTCTGTGACAAAACTGGTGCCATTGCTTTGGCCAAGGAACCAAGGTTTCACAAGAGGACCAGACACATAAAGCGACGCTTCAACTCCATCCACGATTACATCGAGGAGAAGGACATAAATATTTTCAAAGTGCACACGGATCAGAATGTTGCAGACCCGTTGACTAAACCTCTTCCAAGGGCTAAACATGATCAACACCAGAACTGCATGGGTGTTCGATTCATTACAATGTAAATCACATAATGATGTGAACTAGATTATTGACTCTAGTGCAAGTGGGAGACTATTGGAAATATGCCCTAGAGGCAATAAATAAAGTGTTTATTATTATATTTCCTTGTTCATGATAATCGTTTATTATCCATGCTATAATTGTATTGATTGGAAACACATTACATGTGTGGGTAAATAGACAACACTATGTCCCTAGTATGCCTCTAGTGAACTAGCTCGTTGATCAAAGATGGTCAAGGTTTCCTAGCCATTGACATGTGATGTCATTTGATAATGGGGTCACATCATTAGTAGAATGATGTGATGGACAAGACCTAGACTACAAACGTAGCATATGATCGTGTCTGTTTATTGCTACTGTTTTCTGCATGTCAAGTATATGTTCCTATGACCATGAGATCATGCAACTCACGAACATCGGAGGAGTGCCTTGTGTGTATCAAACGTCGCAAAGTAACTGGGTGACTATAAAGGTGCTCTACAGGTATCTTCGAGGGTGTCTGTTGAGTTGGCATGGATCAAGACTCGGATTTGTTACTCCGTGTGACGGAGAGGTATCTCAGGGCCCACTCGGTAATACAACATCACAATAAGCCTTGCAAGCAATGTGACTAAGTGTTAGTCACAGGATTTTGTATTACGGAATGAGTAAAGAGACTTACCGGTAACGAGGTTGAACTAGGTATGGAGATACCGACGATCGAATCTCGGGCAAGTAACATATCGACGAGCAAAGGGAACATCATACGGAATTAACTGAATCCTTGACATAGAGGTTCGACCGATAAAGTTCTTCGTAGAATATGTAGGAATCAATATGGGCTTCCAGGTCCCGCTATTGGTTATTGACCGTAGAGGTGTCTCAGTCATGTCTACATAGTTCTCGAACCCGCAGGGTCTGAACACTTAAGGTTTGGTGACGTTTCGGTAGTATAGAATTATGTATGGTGGTCACCGAAGGTTGTTCGGAGTCCCGGATGAGATCCCGGACGTCACGAGGAGCTCCGGAATGGTCCGGAGGTAAAGATTCATATATAGGAAGTCCTGTTTTGGTCATTGGAAAGGTTTCGGGCTAATCGGTAGTGTACCGGGAGTGCCAGTAGTGTACCGGGAGACCATCGGGAGGGGTATTTCGACCCAAGAGGCTTCATGGGATGTGGGAGAATAATTACCAGACTTTTGTGGGCTGGTGGAAGTCCCACACAAGGCCCATCCGTCTAGGGAAGAAAAGCCCAAAGGGAAAAGATGAAAAAAGGCCAAAAAGGAGGAATCCTAGTCCTACTAGGATTGGAGGAGGAGTTCTCCTCTCCTCTCCACTTCGGCCGAACCAAAGGAGGCTTGGACCTTGCGCCAAGTCCTCTCCTCCCTCCCTCTTATATATACTGGAGGTTTTAGGGGTTTTGCACAGATTTTTAGCCACGTGCTGCCCGTTCCTTCAGTGCATAGTTTCTCCTCTAGATCGGAATTCTGTGGTGCTTAGGCGAAGCCCTGAGGGAATAGCTCCACCACCATCGCCGGAGCACCGTCACGCTGCCGGAGAACTCTTCTGCCTCTCCGCTCCCTCTTGCTGGATCAAGACGGCGGAGATCGTCATCAAGCCGTACGTGTGTTGAACGCGGAGGTGCCGTCCGTTCGGCGCTAGATTGGAAGGACCGTGATCGAGTCCGCGGGACGGATCATGTTCAAGTTCGCGGGACGGATCGTGATTGGATCACGGGACGGATCGTGATTGGATTGCGGGACGCTCGGCGATTTGGATCGCGAAGACGTTCGACTACACCAACCGCGTTTCTTAACGCTTCCCGCTTAGAGATCTACAAGGGTACGTAGATCCACTCTCCCTCTCGTAGATGCTCATCACCATGGATAGGTCTTGCGTGAAGTAGGAAATTTTTTGTTTCCCATGCAACGTTCCCCAACAGATCTGGGTCTCCCGGATCGGATGATGATGACATTCTTAGTAGCACTTTCGCTCATAGGCACCGTTTTGGAGCAAGTGATGGATGGAGGTAACAAGAGGAGGAGCGGTGCTTCATCACACACATTGATGGTGTGGGATCTCGATGGCATGACCCTCTAGATATTAGGTGTCTGATGTGTGATGATGGAATCGCGCAGGAGGTCGACCCTGTCTGGCATCGTGGTGGCGTCAACGGCAGCTAGACCAGGTAACGTTCATGCAGCAGTACAACTCTGAAGATGGATTGGTGGCAGGTGGCTGCGGCGGCCTCATACCCGGCAGACGTCCTGGTTGAGGAGCACGCCGGACTGGTGGGTGCCCTTACCCGGCAGACGTCCTGGTTGGGACCTCAGGTCTTAGATGTTAGGTTTGGCTGCGAGGTCTGTTTGGTACTAGGCCCAGACTATCAGCATCCCTTCATCAATTGGATAGGAGTAGCGACACTTTTGTTGTCTAGACGGTGGCTTCAGTCTCAATATTGTATGACTTTGTAAGGTCTTCTGTGAATAATTAATAAAGTGGATGCATAGAGGCCGGGGATCCTCCTCCATTTCTAAAAAAAAACTAGAATATCTACACTATACAATATTTGTATTGATCAGCCAAGACTAAAAAGATAGGAAGCCTCGGCATGCCCCCCAAAAGTGAAAAATCAAGATTGTATTGTCCAGTCCTTTCTTCAAGAATGTGCCGCAACTCCAATCAAACCAGTCCGATGTGAGAGGAGAAGACTACATGGAATCATTCATGCCAAAGAAGTACAATGTGCTACAGGATCCTTCATGATCAATATCTCACGAAGCATGTCCGGTCTTGCGGATGATAGACACCGAGAGGCAGTATCATGTGATGTAGGTTGGAAAGGATGAGATGAAAAGAATATCTTTGAGAAGGAAGAACTTGAAGCGTAAAGCACCCAACCATATGCATTAGTATTATTTTACATAATACTAAGGAAAGCAAAACAAGCTACATGATACATCCACATGCACTAAAATATCTACACAAGCCAATTTGAAAGATACGAAACCTATATTAACCATGGCACATGCCTAAAAAAAATCCACCCCAACCCCCACCCCCCAACATAGATTAATTTTTTACTTATACCATCGAAGATTTAAAAGGTACTCTAGAAAAGGAACATTAACCATGGTACACACTAGTGCAGAATCGACCTATAGTCGCGGGTCGTAAGGGCCTTTAGCGCGGTTCTCAAACCGGCATTAAAGGGTGGGGATTAAAGCCCACCCCTTTTTAGTCTCGGTTCAACACGGCCCGACACCAAAGGTCCATCACGTGGCATCCGTCGGCGTCGTGGGCTGGGAGTCCTTTAGTCCCGGTTGGTAACACCAAAGTATTTAGTTCTTTTAATTTTGTTTTATTTTTCCTTTTAATTCTTTAGGAGTTTATGAATTAATTATGGTTCAATTTTTATTTTAATTTGTGTTTTCTATTTAATTAATTTTTATTTTAAACATATATTACGCTACTACATACTGTACACACGTTGTGTATGCGCATATATATAAATATAAAAAGAATTTTCGTAGAACTGACCATGGTACACACTATTTTCACAAAGGTCAACCAGGTCATAGATCTCAAAGGAAAATACCATTATAAGATCAAGAACAAGTAATGCCTGGGTATATATATGTAATGATCCTCAAATTGTAGTGAGGATATCATCGAATTGCTCGTACGACGACCATTCATATATATATCATATATACTAGATCGGAAACCTCGATGCCGGTCACATGGCTATGGCCAAGTAGTGAATGTTCAATTTAGTAGGAAATCAAGTTCAGCGTACGTATTCAAACAGGAAAACAAAGTAAAAGAAGAAGAAACGTTCTCACATAATAGAAGCAAAACACCATGAGTTCAACATCGTCATGAAACTAGTAGGCAACATTCAGTTTTGAGTGTTTCAACCCGGTAGGTCACGCTTCATATTCAACAGGTTCACACGATGAAAGAGAAAAGTGCACAGGTTTAGAACAGTATACCAGAAGCAAAGCAGAATCATAGCACACAATAACTAATTATTCATATTCGGTTCAGGCTGTTACACCAAAAAAGAAAGTACAATGGCAGCACCCACCACTACTGGGTACACAATATATATTCCACATGACACAATATATATTTGACAGATAGAGGGAAATATAGAAAACATTGATTCCAGCATTTGAATTTCTCAAAGAAAGACATAAGAAACTAAGCACTTACAACAGTAATGGTTTGGTTCATTTCGTCCCTTTGAGCATGATAGGATAAAATGATGTGTTCATCAGAGAGAGAGAGAGAGAGAGAGAGAGCAAGATAAAGAGAGAAAGAACTTTGTCGGTTGGAGATGGAGTTCTCGGCTGGAAGGCACCACGGGCAGAGCAATGACCACCATCCGAGGCGAGGCAGCATGGCACGGTCACGCAGACAAGCAGGGAGGCAGCCTTTTATCTGCATCGGGGGATTGTGGAGTGAAATATTAATAACAATTAGTAGGCAGAACAATAAAATCTAATTCTTCTAATGGACACACATGAAAATGAGCTAACATTAAGTTAGCTAATACGAGCAAGCAAGAATAAGAGAGTGAAAGCCATAGTTAGGCATACTAATAGATAGCTTGGTTCAACTGCCTCCATGAGTGCCATTCCATATGAACCTGATGTAAATAGTTTGTGAGATAGATGACCACATAACGACTTTTGTATAAGCAATGCACTTGTGATTTGCTTTTAAAACGTATGGACAGTGAGCGATGGCTTCCCCCCTTATAATCTTGGAAGGCGGAGACCCATATGTGTTATTCTTTGATCCCGGCCACCTTGATGACGTCTAACCAATTTGTTGTTATTGTGGCTCTCCTATCCGCAGGATTTTTTTTTCCGGATGAGGCCTGAAAATGAGATAGGATGGAAAATAATTAGAGTATTTTTGGGTGACATTGGCAAACATGACTTTAACTCTTAATCATGAAACACATAAAACTTTGATGATCTGGTTATAAAACATGATTTATCATGAAGAGTCTGCCTAGCTTTCTCTTTGAGACATCTTGAGCAAATACATTAGCAGCAATAGTATGGGAATTCTATATATTTAGTAATTGCGAACAGGCAAGAGCCTGGACCATGACAACACATGAACTAAATCACAGTGGTAGAATAGGATCGGTGTATTTCTGCTAATAACGGGACGTCCAATTCTCTTAAAGCTGCCAAATACTTGCGGTTAATAAATAATAGTCCTCATACTCGAAAAGACTTTTGATACAAATTTTGAAGTACAGGGCATAATAAAAAAATATGAAATGAAAGCATTAATTTATGATATGCGATGGGAAGCACTAATTTGGAAGATATGAGCTAAAACACATCCACTCCCCGTTGGTATAATATGCTAAGGCATAACATCTAAAACTATTATGAGAGAAAAAATATTTAACAACTCTGAATACGAATAACAAAGAGGTTGATGGTCAAGACCTTCTTGTTGGAAGATTCGACTATGGCCTTTTTTATGTTGTCTTCTTCTCGAAGCAGCAAGGCATTGGTAATTGGAAACCATCTAAAGGCATTGGTAATTGGAAACCATCTAATATCAAAGTAAATAGGGGCCATGGTAAATGTAGCTGGCCGAAATCTAAATGGCATGCCAATGAAGAGAACATATAAATGATGCAATGAATATAGAAAGCATAAATGAAGTACACCGAATGCAACATGTACAACATTGTACACCTATCCATATTTGTCGGCATATAATTATACTACATCCAAACAAGGGGCCTACTATTGAGAACAACGGGAATTGAAAACTTAAATAACAAATGATGGCATTGTGCTTGCATAATTAAGCTAATTCAGCACTACAAGTGGTATTGTTGGCCCCGAACCAAGATCATAATACCACTTAGCATAGATTTCCACTGGAAACTGTTGGGAGACGTAGTAGTAAATCAAAAAAATCCTACGTATCACCAAGATCTATCTATGGAGAAACAAGCAACGAGTGGGGAGAGATTGCATCTTCATACCTTTGAAGATCGCTAAGCGGAAGCGTTAAAAGAATGCGGTTGGTGGAGTCATACTCGAAGCGATTCAGATCGCGGTGGATTCCGATCTCAGCGCCGAACAACGGCGCCTCCGCGTTCAACACACGTGCAGCCTGATGACGTCTCCTACACCTTGATCCAGCAAGGAGGAAGGAGAGGTTGAGGGAGAGCTCCGGCAGCACGACGGCGTGGTGACAGTGGAGCTACGTGGACTCCAGCGGGGCTTCGCCAAGCGCTACAAAGACGAGGAAGAGGAAGGGTAGGGCTGCGCCGAGAGAGAGAGAAGTCGTGTCTCAAATCAGCCCAAACCCTTGCATATATATAGGAGGAGGGAGAGGAAGGGCTGCCTTGGCCCCTCCTCCAAGGAGGAGAGGTTCGGCCAAACTAGGGGGAGAGTCCATCTCCCACAAGGGAGGTGGATCTCCTCTTTTAAAACCATTTTGCCCTTTATCTCTTGATCCCAGCGGCATGGGCCTTTCTAGAAGGTCTTGGCCAGCCCAAAAAGGGCTGGCACACCTCCTCTAAGGGCCCACAAAGTCCTATGGTCGTCACACCCCTCCCGGGGGTCCTCCGGCACCCTCCCGGCACTCCCGGTACACTACCGATGAGCCCGAAAACTTTCCGGTGACCAAAACTGGACTTCCTATATATCAATATTTACCTCCGGACCATTCCGGATCTCCTCGTGACGTCCGGGATCTCATCCGGGGCTCCGAACAACCTTCGGTAATCACGTATACCATTTCCCTATAACCCTAGCGTCATCGAACCTTAAGTGTGTAGACCCTACGGGTTCGGGAGACACGTAGACATGACCGAGACACCTCTCCGGTCAATAACAAAAAACGGGATCTGGATACCCATGTTGGCTCCCACATGCTCCACGATGATCTCATCGGATGAACCACGACGTCGGGGATTCAATCAATCCCGTATACAATTCCATTTGTCTATCGGTATGATACTTGCCCGAGATTCGATCGTCGGTATCTCTATACCTTGTTCAATCTTGTTACCGGCAAGTCTCTTTACTCGTTCCGTAACACATCATCCTGTGGCTAACTCCTTAGTCACATTGAGATCATTATGATGATGTCCTACCAAGTGGGCCCAGAGATACCTCTCTGTCACACGGAGTGACAAATCCCAGTCTCGATTCGTGCCAACCCAACAGACACTTTCGGAGATACCCGTAGTGCACCTTTATCGCCACCCAGTTACGTTGTGACGTTTGGCACACCCAAAGAATTCCTACGGTATCCGGGAGTTGCATAATCTCATGGTCTAAGGAAACGATACTTAACATTGAAAAGTTTCAGCAAACGAACTACACGATCTTGTGCTATGCTTAGGATTGGGTCTTGTCCATCACATCATTCTCCTAATGATGTGATCCCATTATCAACGACATCCAATGTCCATGGTCATGAAACTGTGACCATCTATTGATCAACGAGCTAGCCAACTAGAGGCTCACTAGGGACTTGTTGTGGTCTATGTATTCACACATCTATTACGGTTTCCGGTTAACACAATTATAGCATGAACAATAGACAATTATCATGAACTAGGAAATACAATAATAACCATTTTATTATTGCCTCTAGGGCATATTTCCAACAGAAACAAGATAAATTTCTTCGGATTATCTCATACGAAAGACAAACTTAAACAAAAAAGAATTATTTTTAAGATTAGGGACTATTGGAATTATCTGGTATAGCAGATGATAAAAACCACTTGGCTTCAAATATTTAGGGGAGCAAACAAAAATAAATACAGACTACTTTATTGATCATTAACGGGACAGTCACCATAGGAATGTCCAGTCTTCATGCTTTTGCAGTTAGAAGTTAAGAGCAACATGAATGCATATATTGAAATTTGGAAGGATTGGCCATGCAAGACGCTAGCAGAACGCACACCATCAAAATAAGAATATAAGTACACCTCAATAGACCAAACATGGTAATTAGAAGTGGAAGAATATGTTGATCCATGTATGACTTCTAATGACCTTACATGATGATCAACACCATCTAACATGTTGGGAAGAAGGTCGCAGCTCACATCGACATAGAGCTGGCATAAAAGAAGCAGCAACACATTATTTCACATACTTGAACATGCCGCCACCAGCCAATTAACATGCTATTATTCCTAAAAAATTGTAAAGCATACACAAATTAATGCTTGGTGACTGACCATCAAGAATTAGGAACCAAAATTTTATAACTGAAGGTGCTTTGAACTCTTCATAAACATGGAAACTCCGGCGAACAGAGTAAGCTTGTGTCATATAAAAAGATATTATAAAAAACACCAGATAAGAGCTACCAAAATTAATTTTAGAATATATGCTAGCAAATCAACAACTGCAAAAATACCGCTGGCCAAATCGACTTCATATAGGCCAGTAACTAAACTGACAGCAACCAAACTTTTATATTTTGACCAATTGTTCCACATTAGTATGAAGCTCTTGTTTTTTCATTTATCTAAATTGATCCATCTTGTGAGTAAAATTTCAATGATAAACTTACATAATCGCTAAATTCTTTGGAAGCGATATTGCTCGTGGCATACTCCGCTTCACATGTAGATGCCGCCACGACGCTTTGCTTGCTGCTGCACCAGCTGACTGCCCCTCCGTTCAAAACATAGACGTATCCGGTTTGCGACTTGGAGTCGTCCGGATCTGTGTCGAAGCTAGCATCGACGTAACCCTTTACGACGAGCTCTTCGGCACCTCCATATACGAGAAACATCTCCTTGGTCCTTTTCAGGTACTTCAGGATATTCTTGACCGCTGTCCAGTGTTCCGCTCCGGGCTCACTTTGGTACCTCCCTATCAAACTTATGGCAAGGTTCACATCAGGTCTGGTACATAGCATGTCATACATAATAGAGCCTATGGCTGAAGCATAGGGGATGACACTCATCTCTTCTCTATCCTTTGACGTGGTCGGGCATTGAGTCGTACTCAATCTCACACCTTGTAACACAGGCAAGAACCCCTTCTTGGACTGATCCATATTGAAGTTCTTCAATATCTTGTCAAGGTATGTGCTTTGTGAAAGACCTATGAGGCGTCTCGATCTATCTCTATAGATCTTAATACCTAATATGTAAGCAGCTTCTCCAAGGTCCTTCATTGAAAAACACTTATTTAAGTAGGCCTTTATACTTTCCAAGAGTTATATATCATTTCCCATTATCAGTATGTCATCCACATATAATATGAGAAATGCTACAGAGCTCCCACTCACTTTCTTGTAAATACAGGGTTCTCCATAAACCTGTACAAACCCAAACGCTTTAATCACTTCATTAAAGCGAATGTTCCAACTCCGAGATGCTTGCACCAACCCATAGATGGAGCGCTGGAGCTTGCATATCTTGTTAGCATCTTTAGGATCGACAAAACCTTCCGGCTGCATCATATACAGTTCATCCTTAAGGAAACCATTAAGGAATGCCGTTTTGACGTCCATTTGCCAGATCTCATAATCATAAAATGTGGCAATTGCTAACATGATTCGGACAGACTTCAGCATCGCTACGGGTGAGAAAGTCTCATCGTAGTAAATTCCTTGAACTTGTCGATAACCCTTAGCGATAAGCCGAGCCTTATAGACGGTTACATTACCATATGTGTTAGTCTTCTTCTTAAAGATCCATTTATTTTCAATGACTTGCTTATTATCAGGCAAGTCCACCAATGTCCACACTTTGTTCTCATACATGGATCCTATCTCGGATTTCATGGCTTCAAGCCATTTGTTGGAATCCAGGCCCGCCATCGCTTCTTCATAGTTCGAAGGTTCACTGTTGTCTAACAACAGATCTCCAGGACAGGGTTGCCGTACCACTCTGGTGCGGAACGTGTCCCAGTGGACCTTCGACGTTCAATAGTAACTTGATCTGAAGTTTCATGATCATCATCATTAACTTCCTCTCCAGCTGGTGTAGGCTCCACAGAAACCACTTCATGTGCTGCGCTACTCTCCGGTTCGAGTGGAGGTACAATTACCTCATCAAGTTCTATTTTCCTCCCACTTACTTCTTTTGAGAGAAACTCTTTCTCGAGAAAGGATCCATTCTTGGCAACAAAGACTTTGCCTTCGGATCTGAGGTAGAAGGTATAGCCAATAGTCTCTTTGGATATCCTATGAAGACGCACTTTTCTGTTTTGGGTTCGAGCTTCTCAGGTTGAAGTTTCTTCACATAAGCATTGCATCCCCAAACTTTTAGAAACGACAGCTTAGGTTTCTTTCCAAACCATAATTCACACGGTGTCGTCTCAACGAATTTTGACGGTGCCCTATTTAAAGTGAAAGCGACAGTCTCTAATGCATATCCCCAAAATGATAGCGGTAAGTCGGTAAGAGACATCATAGATCGTACCGTATCTAATAGAGTGCGATTATGACGTTCAGACACACCATTTCGTTGAGGTGTGCCAGACGGCATGAGTTGTGAAACAATTCCACATTTCCTTAGGTGCGTGCCAAACTCGTGACTTAAATATTCTCCACCACGATCAGATCGTAGGCACTTTATTTTTCTGTCACGTTGATTCTCTACCTCACTCTAAAATTCCTTGAACCTTTCAAAAGTTTCATACTTATGTTTCATTAAGTAGACATACCCATATCTACTCAAGTCATCAGTGAGGGTGAGAACATAACGGTAGCCACCACGAGCCTTAACACTCATTGGACCGCATACCTCGGTATGTATTATTTCCAACAAGTCAGTTGCTCGCTCCATTGTCCCGGAGAACGAAGTCTTAGTCATCTTGCCCATGAGGCATGGTTCGCACGTGTCAAATGATTCGAAATCAAGAGACTCCAAAAGTCCATCAGTATGGAGCTTCTTCATGTGTTTGACACCAATATGACCAAGGGGGCAGTGCCACATGTAAGTGGGACTATCGTTATCAACCTTACACTTTTTGGTACTCATACTATGGACATGTGTAACATCATGTTCGAGATTCATCAAAAATAAACCATTGACCCACGGGGCATGACCATAAAACATTTCTCTCATATAAATAGAACAACCATTATTCTCAGATTTAAATGAGTAGCCATCTCGCATCAAGCGAGATCCAGATTCAATGTTCATGCTCAAAGCTGGTACTAAATAACAATTATTAAGGTTTAACACTAATCCCGAAGGTAGATGTAGAGGTAGCATGCTGACGGCGATCACATCGACCTTGGAACCATTCTTGACGCGCATCGTCACCTCGTCCTTTGCCAGCCTCCGCTTATTCCGCAGCTCCTGCTTGGAGTTACAAATATGAGCAACTGCACCGGTATCAAATACCCGGGAGCTACTACGAGCGCTGGTTAGGTACACATCAATAACAAGTATATCACATTTACCTTTAACGTTGCCGTCCTTCTTCTCCGCTAAGTACTTGGGGCAGTTCCGCTTCCAGTGACCGATACCCTTGCAATAAAAACACTCAGTCTCAGGCTTGGGTCCATTCTTGTTCTTCTTCTTCCCGGCAACTTGTTTACTGGGCGCGGCAACAGCTTTGCCGTCCTTCTTGAAGTTCTTCTTACCCTTGCCTTTCTTGAAACTAGTGGTCTTATTGACCATGAACACTTGATGCTCCTTTTTGATCTCGACCTCTGCTGATTTCAGCATTGAGTACAACTCAGGAATGGACTTGTCCATCCCTTGCATGTTGTAGTTCATCACAAAGCTCTTGTAGCTAGCTGGAAGAGACTGGAGGATTCTGTCAATGACCGAGTCATCCGGGAGATTAACTCCCAGCTGAGTCAAGCGGTTGTGTAGCTCAGACATCTTGAGGATGTGCTCACTGACATAACTGTTCTCCTCCATCTCAGAGCTGAAGAACTTGTCGGAGACGTCATATCTCTCGACCCAGGCATGAGCTTGGAAAACCAGTTTCAGCTGTTGGAACATTTCATATGCTCCATGTTGCTCAAAACGCTTTTGGAGCCCTGGTTCTAAACTGTAAAGCATGCCGCACTGAAGAAGGG
The DNA here is from genome assembly GCA_022496015.1 of Hordeum marinum. Taxonomy (NCBI): domain Eukaryota; kingdom Viridiplantae; phylum Streptophyta; class Magnoliopsida; order Poales; family Poaceae; genus Hordeum; species Hordeum marinum. The sequence goes on along the minus strand of CM039677.1, from coordinate 2,083,024 downwards.
AGTAATCATCGCAGCGAGAATACCAAGCGTTCGCAACGTCTTGCTCTGCTGGGAGAAGGGGTGGGTCACCTAGTGGTGCATCAAGGACATACAATTTCTTGGAAGCTATGAGGATGATCCTCAAACCACGGACCCAGTCCGCATAGTTGCTTCCATCATCTTTCAGCTTGGTTTTCTCTAGGAACGCGTTGAAGTTGAGGGTGACATTAGCGTTGGCCATTGGATCTACAATATAGATTGTAACGACAATTTTATACTAAGTTCATGATAATTAAGTTCACATAATCAAATAATTTAATGAACTCCCACTTAGATAGACATCTCTCTAGTCATCCAAGTGACACATGATCCATGTCAACTAGCCCGTGTCCGATCATCACGTGAGACGGACTAGTCATCCATGGTGAACATCTCCATGTTGATCGTATCTTATATAAGACTCATGTTCGACCTTTCGGTCCTCCGTGTTCCGAGGCCATGTCTGTACATGCTAGGCTCGTCAAGTCAACCTAAGTGTTTCGCGTGTGTAAATCTGGCTTACACCCGTTGTATGCGAACGTTAGAACCTATCACACCCGATCATCACGTGGTGCTTCAGAATGACGATCCTTAGCAACGGTGCACAGTTAGGGTGAAGACTTCTCTTGAAATTTTATTGAGAGATCATCTTATTTACTACCGTCATTCTAAGCAAATAAGATCTAAACAAGATAAACAACACATGCAATCAATATAGTGACATGATATGGCCAATATCATCTTGCTCCTTTCATCTCCATCTTCGGGGCACCATGATCATCACTATCACCGGCACGACACCATGATCTCCATCATTGTGTCTTCATGAAGTTGTCTCGTCAACTATTACTTCTACTACTATGGATAACGTTTAGCAATAAAGTAAAGTAATTACATGGCGTTTATGATTGACACGCAGGTCATACAATAAAATAAGACAACTCCTATGGCTCCTGCCGATTGTCATACTCATCGACATGCAAGTCGTGAATCCTATTACAATAACATGATCAATCTCATACATCACAATGCATCACATCACATCCTTTGGCCATATCACCTCACGAGGCATATGCTGCAAAAACAAGTTAGACGTCCTCTAATTTGTAGTTGCAAGTTTTTACGTGGCTGCTATAGGTTTCTAGCAAGAACGTTTCTTACCTACGCCAAAACCACAACGTGATATGCCAATTGCTATTTACCCTTCATAAGGACCCTTTTCATCAAATCCAATCCGACTAAGGTGGGAGAGACAAACACCCGCTAGCCATCTTATGCAACAAGTGCATGTCAGGCGGTGGAACCAGTCTCACGTAAGCGTACGTGTAAAGTCGGTCCGGGCCGCTTCATCCCACAATACCGCCGAATCAAGATAAGACAAGTAGTGGTAAGCAAATTCCTACGTATCACCAAGATCTGTCTATGGAGAAACCACAAACGAGTGGGGAGAGATTGCATCTTCATACCTTTGAAGATCGCTAAGCGGAAGCGTTACAAGAACACGGTTGGTGGAGTCGTACTCGCAGCGATTCAGATCACGGTGGATTCCGATCTCCGCGCCGAACAACGGCGCCTCCGTGTTCAACACACGTGCAGCCCGATGACGTCTCCTACTACTTGATCCAGCAAGGAGGAAGGAGAGGTTGAGGGAGAGCTCCGGCAGCACGACGACATGGTGACGGTGGAGCTACGTAGACTCCGGCAGGGCTTCGCCAAGCGCTACGGAGAACGAGGAAGAGGAAGGGTAGGGCTGGGCCGAGAGAGAGAGAAGTTGTGTCTCAAATCTGCCCAAACCCTTGCATATATATAGGAGGAGGGAGAGGGAGGGCTGCCTTGGCCCCTCCTCCAAGGAGGAGAGGTTCGGCCGAACTAGGGGGAGAGTCCACCCCCCACAAGGGAGGTGGATCTTCTCTTTTAAAACCCTTTTGCCCTTTATCTCTTGATCCCAGCTGCATGGGCCTTTCTAGAAGGTCTTGGCCAGCCCAAAAAGGGTTGGCACACCTCCTCTAAGGGCGCACAAAGTCCTATGGTCGTCACACGCCTCCCGGGGGTCCTCCGGCACCCTCCCGGCACTCCTGGTACACTAGCGATGAGCCCGAAAACTTTCCGGTGACCAAAACTGGACTTCCTATATATCAAGCTTTACCTCCGGACCATTCCGGAGCTCCTCGTGACGTCTGGGATCTCATCCGGGACTCCGAAAAACCTTCGGTAATCACGTATACCATTTCCCTATAACCCTAGCGTCATCGAACCTTAAGTGTGTAGACATGACCGAGACACCTCTCCGGTCAATAACCAAAAGCGGGATCTGGATACCCATGTTGGCTCCCACATGCTCCACGATGATCTCATCGGATGAACCACGATGTCGGGGATTCAATCAATCCCGTATACAATTCCCTTTGTCTATCGGTATGATACTTGCCCAAGATTCGATCGTCGGTATCTCTATACCTTGTTCAATCTCGTTACCGGCAAGTCTATTTACTCGTTCCATAACACATCATCCCGTGGCTAACTCCTTAGTCACATTGAGCTCATTATGATGATGTCCTATCGAGTGGGCCCAGAGATACCTCTCCGTCACACGGAGTGACAAATCCCAGTCTCGATTCGTGCCAACCCAACAGACACTTTCGGAGATACCCGTAGTGCACCTTTATAGCCACCCAGTTACGTTGTGATGTTTGGAACACCCAAAGCATTCCTACGGTATCAGGGAGTTGCACAATCTCATGGTCTAAGGAAACGATACTTAACATTGAAAAGCTTCGGCAAACGAACTACACGATCTTGTGCTATGCTTAGGATTAGGTCTTGTCCATCACATCATTCTCCTAATGATGTGATCCCGTTATCAACGACATCCAATGTCCATGGTCATGAAACCGTGACCATCTATTGATCAATAAGCTAGCCAACTAGAGGCTCACTAGGGACTTGTTGTGGTCTATGTATCCACACATGTATTACGATTAGCACAATTATAGCATGAACAATAGACAATTATCATGAACTAGGAAATACAATAATAACCATTTTATTATTGCCTCTAGAGCATATTTCCAACAGAAACAACATAAATTTCTTCGGATTATCTCATACGAAAGATAAACTTAAAAAAAGCATTATTTTTAAGATTAGGAACTATTGGAATTATCTGGTATAGCAGATGATAAAAACCACTTGGCTTCAAATATTTAGGGGAGCAAACAAAAATAAATACAGACTACTTTATTGATCATTAACGGGACAGTCACCATAGGAATGTCCAGTCTTCGTGCCTTTGCAGTTAGAAGTTAAGAGCAACATGAATGCATATATTGAAATTTGGAAGGATTGGCCATGCAAGACGCTAGCAGAACGGACACCATCAAAATAAGAATATAAGAACACCTCAATAGACCAAACATGCTAATTAGAAGTGGAAGAATATGTTGATCCATGTATGACTTCTAATGACCTTACATGATGATCAACACCATCTAACATGTTGGGAAGAAGCTCGCAGCTCACATACGACATAGAGCTGGCATAAAAGAAGCAACAACACATTATTTCACATACTTGAACATGCCGCCACCAGACAATTAACATGCTATTACTCTTGAAAATTTGTAAAGCATACAGAAATTAATGCTTGGTGACTGACCATCACGAATTAGGAACCAAAATTTTATAACTGAAGGTGCTTTGAACTCTTCATAAACATGGAAACTCCCACGAACAGAGTAAGCTTGTGTCATATAAAAAGATATTATAAAAAAACACCAGATAAGAGCCACCAAAATTAATTTTAGAATATATGCTAGCAAATCAACAACTGCAAAAATACCGTCGGCCAAATGGACTTCATATAGGCAAGTAACTAAACTTACAGCAACCAAACTTTTATATTTTGACCAATTGTTTCACATTAGTATGAAGCTCTTGTTTTTTCATTTATCTAAATTGATGCATCTTGTGAGTACAATTTTACCGATAAACTTACATAATCGCTAAATCCTTTGGAAGGGATATTGCTCGTGGCATACTTAAATAACTAAGTTCTATTTTCAACGGAATTCAAGAGATTATTTCATTCTCAAGGAAGTGCACATATGCAAAACACCTTTTCAGTGAAGAAGCACAATGGAAGACACCATCCAGCCATGATTATAATAAAACAAAAGGACAAGCAATGAAAATAGTTGCAACAAGATATTCCATTAAGATGGATCATTAGTAAAATACCAGTATTATGTTCACAGATTGCTAACTAATCTGACTATGTTGTCTTTACCTAGAAAAGAGGATGAGTAGCAAGACTGAGACCGACGGGCGGAGGTCCCCGCCGCTGCCTTAGATGCGGACTAACCTTAATTTGCACACCCATTAGCACTATGCTAGCAAACAAACATCACACAGGTGCACTGCAGATACAACTAGCCCTAGCACACCAACATTCATTTAGCAGAGCTGCAGCATAAACATCTCATAATTAGAAGCCAAGAAGGATGATTCACATACCACACCTTGGACATCCAAGATGGTGGTGGCGGGGTAAATGTGCCTCGTGGCAGCCAATGTGCAGGTAGGGAACTTCTTTCTGAAGGTCCTCTCAAACTCTCTGCACATGAAACTTGATGTACCTGTCCACAAAAGTGATATGCATGAGCTTGTTAGGGTCGACCTTGCTGAGACTCTCAATGCACACGGTCCGGCCTTCTCGGTCGACGCCATGGTAGCCCTCAGGGTAGTAGCATAGCACCTCATCCAGTTAATCAAACTCAAAATCCTGACCACACGAACGAGTAATGTTAGGCATAAAGCAGAGACTCCTTGCTCTGCATATTAGTTGCAGGTCAGTGTGATCACCTCAAGGATTGTGTCGGCCCCAAACTCTTTCCTCCATCGCAGCATGTCTGCCCACATCTGCAGTGCCATTTCGGCGTCGAACTTCCTCGACTTCAACAACCCGCATCACACATTCATACGGCAAGTTTCAGATCCTAGCATTTCCGAAAGCTATCCAAACAGCATAGGGCAAGAACAAAAAAGGGCTCATCAACGACACCTCACATACTGGTCACATTTTTAGTGAAATTCAAAACAATAAATCTAGGGACAACATCAGGGATGGGGTTAGGAGCCCAGATATACCTCGGGGTGGTGCAGAGATGGTGAAATCCCTATTGTTGACACCCTGCTGAACATCCGTTCATAGGCTACTGAGATGGGAACTGCTATATGAACCTGCGCATGTTGTCTAAATTAAAAAACAAAGGCTACTGAGATGGGAACTGACTTTACTGTAATCACACTCTTTGTATACACCAAGAAGCACAGACAAATAATTCCTGCTAAGCAAAACACATAATGTAATACGGTGTAACACATGCAGACAACAATAAGTTTGGGTCTGTGAACCTATAGAAAGATCAGATACAATGAATATACGTGATACAGGAAAGTTCATAGCCAAACAAAAACAAATACAGGGAAGTAAAAGGTTCAGAAAAACATGAAAAATGAATATACCTAACAAACTGAAATATTGTACCATGTAGTCATTCTATAAAAACAATTGAGCTTCGTACCCAAATCACCATCATAAATTGTTTAAGTGAATAAAGGGTATGATTTTTATAATAAAATTTGAAGAAAAAAGATAAGCTATTTTGTAGGAGCAACCACAAGTCAAACGATTCATAATAAAAAAAGACTAATAACAAAAGCTACGGAAAAACTGCTTAGCTATAGATCATCGATAGTCAGTATGACGACGTTCTTGATGGCACCATCTGGTCCATGTAGACGGCGGCTCGTGCTCTTCCTATCCAGTACCTTACCATGTAAGGCAAGCCATGATATTGTCCAGCTCCAACGGCGACATACAATCCAAGAAGATGGAAAGAGCAACGGTCACACACACACCCACGCACACCCATGCCCCCCACACACACACGCACACAAATAAAGTAAATTATCATAGCCATAAGAAATGGATGGAGCAACAAAAAACCAGTTTTCTCAAAGAGCAGCTTCTTTGATCATATTTCCACCACATAAATCTAAGTTATATATCTGAACAATCGAACAAGAAACAGAGAACAAGGGAGGAGGAGCGAGCTATGGTGAGCTAGCTGTACCTGCTTGCCCCTCCTCTTGGAGAGGACGACGATCTGGTCGCTGAGCGTCTTCCACGGCGCCGTCCTTCAAGCGCATCTCGACGATGTCAACGGTGTGCTACCTGCTGCCGGCCACTTCTCCGGCCAAGTGGCACCCCTTTTCCGTGGAAGCGCAGAGTTGAGTAGAGGGGCGAGTGACATATATAGATGAAACCGACATCGAGAATAAACAGTGCATCCAACCGTTAATTCTTCTGCCGCACAAAAGCCTAACAAAGTAGTAATTTTGCCCATTGATAAGAATTACAGGAAAGAACACTAAACAGCAGATGAGACGAAGCAACAACCATACTTCAAGATATTCTCGAAAATATACGATGAACACAAGCATCAAAGAACACATGCCTCATATGAAGGACCCTATTTTTGTTAGTTTGCTGGAATAAGATTCCTCCCATGAATATTGATACAAACTTATTGACATCCTAAGCTGCAGTTGACTCATGCACCAAGTCCTACATACAGACAGCAGACGTCTTTTATTTTCATAGATAAATATACTTAACTATCTCAGCCAGTACCAAAACAAAAATGATCTCACTATCTTCCTCTAGTCATACTAAATATAAATCAATACCACAACTAAATCGACGGTCAACGGTTACATTTTCAGCATATACGAAAACATTGTTCAGTACTGAGAACATATACATATGAGAGAATAAATACATAAGAGATAAACAAACAATACCATACTCCCAAGAACCCAGCATTGGAGTAGCCTAAACACAACCAATATACGAAGCATTGATAAGGAGTAAACTATTGGGTAATCTTGCTGCAACTACACTGAATTAGAGTCATTTACTTGATGGGGACAAATCTCCCAACTGAATACATAGCCATCAGGGTGTGCTTCAATTAGATTAACATCAACCAGTAAAGGGAGCAATTTGAAAGGAGTAGTAGCAACACACCTTCCTTCTTCGGGACGCCATGGACAGAGGAGCAGCAGCCTAAAAAATTGGGGACGCCATGAGCTCGTTCAGCTCCACGGCGACGACAACCTGGACGATGGTACGAGCAGTGGTCAGGGGGGGGAAGAAGGAGAGGTCAACCTGGACATAGAGGACAACCTTGAGATGGCTTCCTATCGCCTATTGAAACGGCCATGGGGACGGGGGTGCTTACCCAAGCTAGGAGACGTGGAGGCGGAGGTCGTTGCCCAGCATCGCACAGGAGCAGATGACGACGAGGTCGACCATGTGCGGGCCATGGTGGTCATCCTCGTCCATGGAGGAGGGTGTGCAGCACCGAATCGAAGAAATAAGTGAGTGAGGCAGGAAGAGAAGGAGGAACGGGAGAGGAGAGGGCATGAATCGTGGGAAGAGATGAGCTCACCGCGTCGGAGTTGGAGGCAGTCGAAACCCTAGCCGCGGGGAGGGGTCGCGTGTGAGAGCTTGCGGCCGCGAGGAGCAGATCTGACTGGAGGCAAGGATGCACCCTCACGAGGGGAGCTCGTGGGTGTGTCGCGCTCCGGTGAGGGCCACCAGAACTTGTCAGAATCACTCAGCGTTGGTGGCGGCGGGGAGGTCGGGGCTGCGATGCGGGTCGACGGGGGGAGGCGATGGCACGAGGGCGCGAGTGTGGGCGAAGGCAGCGGCTATGGTTTCTTCACGGGCATGCCGCCCTTTTATACCCCCTCTATGTGAAATGACGGAATGCCCTTGGTGGGGCCCGAAATTTATGTGCGGTGGCACGAACGAGCAGTAAGTGCTCACAGGGTCCCGATCCGACGGCCGACATCCCTCCATCTCAAGATCCGATGGCCCAGATTCGATCAAGCAAACGATACAATGGCCTAGAATCCCAAATTGCTGAGGAGCCAGGGTTTTCCCCTGGATTCTTGTTTTAGTATATATATATATACTCCTACAATTTCTCTGTGTCTTTTCTCTGTGTCTTTTCTCGAATATGCATTTCCCATGTCTTTTGATTAATCGTATTTGGGTCAATGAACACAATGCCATTGCGTCCAACTTGTTTCATTTCATACATCTTCGTTGTGCCATCGCATCAACTTGACATGTTTTTTGTTTTGAAATAAACGTTTCAACCCGTGGTATTATTGGAGCATACCACATCACCTTGGCAGGAATCTTCTTCCTGGGACGCTCGCCCTCAACATCACCAGGGTCATTGTGGCTGATCTTATAGCGCAATGCACAACATATCGGGTATGCATTCAAATCCTCGTACTCAACGCGATAGAGGATGCAGTCATTAGAGCATGCATGTATCTTCTCGACCTCTAATCCTACAGGGTATACAACCTTCTTTGCTTTGTACGTACTCTCTGGTAATTCGTTGTCCTTTGGTAGATCCTTCTTTAACATTATCAGCAACTTTTGAAATGCCTTGCCAGATACACCATTCTCTGCCTTCCATTGCAGCAATTTCCATTGTGGTACCCAGTTTTTTATTCTCATCTTCGCAATTTGGGTACAACCTTTTTTTGTGATCCTCTAACATGCGTTGCAACTTTAGCTTCTCCTTTTCACTTGCGCAGTTTCTCTTTGCATCGGCAATGGCCCGACCAAGATCATCAGCGGGCTCATCTGATGCCTCTTCTTCAGCTCCTCCCCACATTGTCGGCTCAGCTTCTTCCCCCATTGTTGTACCATCGTATTGATGGAACCCATGGCCAGGATAGTTGTCGTCATCCTCTTCTTCTTTATTCACTTCCATTATGACCCCTCTTTCTCCATGCTTGGTCCAACAGTTATAGCCGGACATGAAACCGACTCAAACAGCTGGATGTGAATGGTTCTTTAGTTAGAGTAATTTTGATCATTCTTACAGCCAGCACATGGACAATACATAAAACCATTCGGCCGCTTGTTTGCCTTAGCCGCAACCAGAAAAGTATGCATGCCATTAATGAAGTGGGGAGAGCATTGGTCGTCGTGCATCCATTGTCGGCTCATCTTCATTACACAACACCGAAAAGACCAAATTAATAAAAGTTCGTACATAAAGTTTATACACACTTATTCTCATAAAACAACATACAAACTCTCTAGCTAAAGCATTTAAATGCAACAAAAAATACGATCAACATCGCAACTAAGGTAACAATTAATCCAACAGCATAGTGATACCAAGCCTCACTATCAATGCCATATCTTTTAAATTTTCTAGTCTTCAAGCGCATTGCACCCATCTCGATCTTGTGATCATCAACGACATCAGCAACATACAACTCCAATTTCATCTTCTCTTCTTCAACTCTTTTCAATTTTTCTATCAAATACTCGTTTTCTTTTTCAACTAAATTTAACTTCTTGACAAGAATATCTATGTCGGTTGGAATCTCTAGTTCACATACCTCCAAGATAAAAATATCTATGTCAACTTGATTGGCATAATTGTCATTAACACAAAATGCAACAAAGAATTATAAAAGAGAGTATATACCACATCAGCATCATAAACCGAACGAGGGCCGACGGGGACGGATTTCAAAACCATGTCACTATGTATAACAAACAACCATATAGGTAGGAAAACTATACAAGTAACTAACTAAATCTTACAAACATGATTTTTTTATAAGAAGGATAAGAACAAGAGGCTCACCAAGGTGGTGCCGGCGACGGGGCGGTGAGGGCGATCGACGGTGGTTAGGACGGGGACGGCAAGGCACTAAGTAAACCACACCTACAAATGCAAAGTAAGAAGTTAATTTGAGCTCAGATTTCATTAATTAAATAAACTATCACATACAAACTAAAACCCACAAATTACTATACTTATGGAGCAATGCAAGAGCTAATCTAGCAATGAGAGATGAAAGCACAAAGTTGCTAACCTTTGTGAACAATTGGATGGATGGGATGCCTCCAAATCTTGACAAATTTTGGCTAAAATGGAGGATAAGCTCGAGGAAGAGAGGAAGAACAAAGAGGAGAGAAAAGAGGAAGAACAGAGAGGAGTGTGCTCGGGCTGGCGCCCAAGGGTTTCATATAGGGTGTTGGGGAACGCGACAGAAAAAAAAATTCCGGTATAGCGAGCATGCCCAGGACCACTATGGAGACTGCATACAAGGTTTGATCTGATCCGTACCGACTCAAAGCGTAGCGGAAGAAGAGTCGGTGGAGATCGTTGGTGCAGATTCCTGCAGCTAGGATTTTACAACCTCCCAACCGCGAGGATGTACTCCCTCGTCGGACAGCCCTTCGGGAGGTGGTCGGACAGTCCCCCGGACGATGTCGCGGATAGCCCTTCGGGAGGACCCTCGAAACTCGAACGGAGACTCGGACAGCCCTTCGGGAGGACCCTCGAAACTCGAACGGAGACTCGGACAGCCCTACGGGAGGACAGACGAACAGCCCCTCGGGCAAAAGATCAAAACTACGACCTCTCTACGGGGTTGCACACATACGGTGTCATCTATCCAGCAGGGCTTCGCCATCCAGAACTAGTTCTTGCCGAAACCAAGACAACCTTTCGGCTCTACGAAAGACTCTTTTCGTGGGAGGGAGAGAGAGAGCTTGCAAATCAAAGCATGTGTATGAGAGCACAAGGATGAAGAGATGGCAACCCACATCTCCTCTATTTATAGGAAAACCAAGGGGTAGGGTTGGGACTTGAAAATACCAAACTACCCCCACTTTATGTCACACATAAAAAATCATAAGAAGGAAAAGGGGTGCCATGTGGATCTCCATGGAGGAGCTCCACCCTTGGCTGGCCAACCCTTGGGGGGGCCCCATGAGGAGCTACCTTGCTCCCCAATCCCTTCTAGAAGCCTTTTTGGAAATATCCAAAAAGGTGTTTTTCCATAAATATCCAAAAAGCACTTTCACTATTCACGACAACATTTTTCAGCGTCCGATCGAATAGAAAATATTTATGTGGGCTTAGAAAAATTCTACTAGCCCACTAAAATAATATTTAATGCGATCCGGAACAATTCCGAAATAGTGATTTTCATCCGCGAAAAGCATCTGAAGCGGTTCCGGCAGCACCGGAACATTTCTGGTTTTTCTTCCGCAAATTCCCAGAAGTTTCCAGAATGATTCTGGCACCCTCCAAGAATTATCAGGCATGTGCCGAAACCAAATTGACTTAATGGTATCCCTTGAAACTACTTTTTCGTTTTACCGAAACTGTTCCGGTGTCCTGTCTGCGGAACTTTTCCGTTGTCTGAAACTTTTCCGGTGTCCAAAACTTTTCGGTGATTTTCTCTCAAACTCCCTGTCTAGTATTCAACAGATAGATGACCCTTAAGCATGTCACCCTATAGGTTCGGTGAAGCATAGACATGACCTAGAACCCCTTCTGATCAATCATCAACATCGGAGCCATGGACACCAATATTGACCCCTATACCCACACGAATGAATATTCGAGTGAACCTCTAGTTGCCGTGAGCTATTCCTGTTACTTCGTGATATGTTACAATTACCCGAGGTGAGACATGTAGGCATCCTCGTGGATCAAAAAATTGTCTACTATGCCTGTTACCTCATTGCCGGTATTGTTCTGTTTTCTTGTTCCCGTGTTCCGGCATCCCCGTGATCAAATCACAAAGTGTCTAGCCAGACGATGATGGATACCGTTGTTGGGGAACGTTGCATGGGAAACAAAAAATTTCCTACCCACACGAAGATCAATCCATGGTGATGAGCATCTACGAGAGGGAGAGTGGATGTACATACCCTTGTAGATCGCTAAACGGGAAGAGTTAAGAAACGCGGTTGGTGTAGTCGAACGTCTTCGCGATCCAAATCGCCCTGCGTCTCGCAATCCAATCACGATCCGTCCCGCGATCCAATCAGAATCCATCCCGCGAACCGATCATGATCCGTCCCACGAATTTGATCACGATCCGTCTCACGAATTTGTTCACAATCCTTCTGATCTAGCACCGAACGGACGGCACCTCTGCGTTCAGCACACGTACAGCTTAATGACAATCTCCACCGTCTTGATCCAGCAAGAAGGAGTGGAGAGGAAGAAGAGTTCTTCGGCAGCCTGACGGCGCTCCGGCGATGGTGGTGGAGCAATTCCGACAGGCCTTCGCCTAAGCACTGCAGAAAACTGATCTAGAGGAGAAACTTTGCACTGGAGGAACGGGTAGCACGTGGCTGAAAATCTAGTGCAAAAACCCTCAATACCACCAGTATATATAGGAGGAGAGGAGGAGAGGAGGCAGCTTGGCCTCCAAGCCTTCTAGTCTTCATCCGAACTAGGAGAGGAGGAGTCCACCTCCTCCAATCCTAGTAGGATTAGGATTCATCCTTTTTTTTTCCTTTTTGCCTTTTTCCACCTTTTTCCTTTTGGGTTTTCTTCTCCAGCCACATGGGCCTTGTGTGGGAGTTTCCACCAGCCCACTAAGGGATGATATTCACTCTCCCACATCCCATGAAGCCTCTTGGGTCGAAATACCCCTCCCGGAGGTCTCCCGGTACACTACTGGCACTCCCGGTTCACTATCGATAAGCCCGGAACTTTTCCGGCGACCAAAACAGGACTTCTTATATATGAATCTTTACCTCCGGACCATTCTGGAGCTCCTCGTGACATCCGGCATCTCATCCGGGACTCGGAACAAACTTCGGTCACCGCCATACACAACTCTATACTATCGAAACGTCACCAAACCTTAAGTGTGCACACCCTGCGGGTTCGAGAACTATGTAGACATGACCGAGACACCTCTACGGTCAATAACCAATGGCGGGAGCTGGATGTCCACATTGGTTCCTACATATTCTACGAAGATCTTTATCGGTCGAACCTCTATGTCGAGGATTTAGTTAATCCCGTATGATGTTCCCTTTGTTCTTCGGTATGTTACTTGCCCGAGATTCGATCGTCGGTATCTCCATACCTAGTTCAACCTCGTTACTGGCAAGTCTCTTTACTCGTTCCGTAATACAAGATCCCGTGACCAACACTTAGTCACATTGCTTGCAAGGCTTATTGTGATGTTGTATTACCGAGTGGGCCCTGAGATACCTCTCCGTCACATGGAGTGACAAATCCCAGTCTTGATCCATGCCAACTCAATAGACACCCTCGGAGACACCTGTAGAGCACCTTTATAGTCACCAAGTTACGTTGAGACGTTTTATACACACAAGGTACTCCTCCGATATCTGTGAGTTGCATGATCTCATGGTCATAGGAACAGATACTTGACATGCAGAAAACAGTAGCAATAAACTGACACGATCATAAGCTACGTTTGTAGTATGGGTCTTGTCCATCACATCATTCTCCTAATGATGTGATCCCGTTATCAAATGACATCTCATGTCCATGGCTCCGAAAACTTAACCATCATTCAATCAACGAGCTAGTTCACTAGAGGCATACTAGGGACATTGTGTTTGTCTATGTATCCACACATGTATCCATGTTTCCAATTAATACAATTATAGCATCGATAATAAACAATTATCATGAACAAGGAAATACAATAATAAGCACTTTATTTATTGCCTCTAGGGCATATTTCCAATAGTCTCCCACTTGCACTAGAGTCAATAATCTAGTTCACATCACTATGTGATTTACATTGTAATGAATCGAACACCCATGCAGTTCTGGTGTTGATCATGTTTAGACCTTGGAAGAGGTTTAGTCAAGGATCCGCAACATTCAGATCCGTGTGCACTTTGCAAATATTTATGTCTTTCTCCAAGATGTAATCGCGGATGGAGTTGAAGTGTCGCTTTATGTGTCTGGTCCTCTTGTGAAACCTTGGTTCCTTGGCCAAAGCAATGGCACCAGTGTTGTCACAGAACATGTTCATTGGATTCAGTGCACTGGGCACTACTCCAAGATCTGTCATGAACTGCTTCATCCAGACACCTTCCTTCTCCGCCTCTGAGGCTGCGATGTATTCTGCTTCGCACATAGAATCAGCTACCACGCTTTGCTTGGAACTGCACCAGCTTACCGTTCCCCTGTTAAGAATAAATATGTATTCGATTTTTGACTTAGAGTCGTCCGGATCAGTGTCAAAGCTTGCATCGACGTAACCCTTTACGACGAGCTCTTCATCTCCTCCATAAACAAGAAACATTTCCTTAGTCCTTTTCAGGTACTTAAGGATATTCTTGACCGCTTGCCAGTGCTCCATTCCAGGATCACTTTGAAACCTCTCGGCCATACTTATGGCAAGGCTGACATCGGGTCTTGTGCACAACATTGCATACATGATAGAGCCTATGGCTAAAGCATAGGGGATGCCACTCATCTTTTCTCTATCTTCTGCAGTTACTGGGCATTGAGTCTTACTCAACTTCACACCTTGTAATACAGGCAAGAACCCCTTCTTGGACTGTTCCATTTTGAACTTCTTCAAAACTGTATCAAGGTATGTTCTCTGTGAAAGTGCTATTAAGCGTCTCGATCTATCTCTATAGATCTTAATGCCTAATATGAAAGCATCTTCTCCTAGGTCCTTCATTGAAAAACTCTTGTTCAGATATTCCTTCACGCTTTCTAGCATTTCTATATTGTTTCCAATGAGCAATATGTCATCCACATATAATACTAGAAACGCTATAGAGCTCCCACTCACTTTCTTGTAAATACAAGCTTCTCCGTAAACTTGTATAAACTCAAACGCTTTGATCACCTCATCAAAGCGCTTATTCCAACTCCGAGATGCTTGCACCAGTCCATAAATGGATCGCTGGAGTTTGCAAACTTTGTCAGCATTCTCTGGATCGACAAAACCTTCGGGTTGCATCATATACAACTCTTCCTCAAGGAAACCGTTGAGGAACGCTGTTTTTACATCCATCTGCCAAATTCATAGTCGAAATAGGCAGCTATTGCTAACATGATTCTAACAGACTTAAGCATCGCTACGGGTGAGAAAGTCTCATCGTAGTCAACTCCTTGAACTTGTGAAAAACCCTTTGCCACAAGTCGAGCTTTATAGATGGTGACATTACCGTCCGCGTCTGTTTTGTTCTTAAAGATCCATTTGTTCTGAATGGCCTTTCGCCCTTCAGGTAATACTTCCAAAGTCCATACTTTGTTTTCATACATGGATCCCATCTCGGATTTCATTGCCTCTAACCATTTCTCGGAATCCGGGCCCATCATTGCTCCTCCATAGCTCGTAGGTTCATTGTTGTCCAACAACATGACCTCCAAGACAGGGTTGCCGTACCACTCAGGGGTAGTACGTGGCCTTGTCGACCTACGAGGTTCAATAGCTGCTTGATCCAAAGCTTCATGATCATCATCATTAACTTCCTCTTCTACCGTCGTAGGTTCCACAGAAACATCTTTCTGCGTTGCGCTACTTTCTGGTTGAAGTAAAGGTTCAATAACCTCATCAAGCTCTATTTTCCTCCCATTCAATTCTTTCGAGAGAAACTCTTTCTCAAAAATGTTCCGTTTTTAGCGACAAACACTTTGCCTTCGGATTTGAGATAGAAGGTATACCCGACTATCTCTTTCGGGTATCCTATGAAGACGCATTTCTCCGCTTTGGGTTCCAGCTTTTCAGGCTGAAGCTTTTTGACATAAGCATCACATCCCCAAACTTTAAGAATCGACAATTTTGGCTTCTTGCCAACCCACAGTTCATATAGCGTCGTCTCAACGAATTTTGATGGTGCCCTATTTAAAGTGAATGCAGATGTCTCTAATGCATAACCCCAAAACGATAGTGGCAAATCAGCAAGAGACATCATAGAACACACCATATCTAATAAGGTTCGATTACGACGTTCGGACACACCATTACGCTGTGGTGTTCCGGGCGGTGTCAACTGTGAAACAATTCCACACTGTCTTAAGTGACTGCCAAACTCATAACTCAGATATTCACCTCCTCGATCAGATCGCAGGAACTTAATCTTCTTGTTACGATGATTCTCAACTTCACTCTGAAATTGCTTGAACTTTTCAAACATTTCAGACTTGTGTTTCATTAAGTAAATATACCCATATCTACTTAAGTCATCGGTGAAGGTGAGAAAATAACGATATCCACCACGCGCTGTAACATTCATTGGACCGCACACATCAGTATGTATGATTTCCAATAAGTCACTCGCCCATTCCATTGTTCCAGAGAACGGCGTTTTAGTCATCTTGCCCATGAGGCATGGTTCACATGTGTCAAGTGATTCAAAATCAAGTGACTCCAGAAGTCCATCAGCATGGAGCTTCCTCATGCGTTTTACACTAATATGACCTAAACGGCAGTGCCACAAGAAAGTGGTACTATCATTATCAATTCTACATCTTTTGGCATCAATGTTATGAACATGTGTCTCATCACTATCAAGATTCAGTATGAATAAACCCCTAACATTGGGTGCATGACCATAAAAGATATTACTCATATAAATAGAACAACCTTTATTCTCTGATTTAAATGAGTAACCGTCTCGCAATAAACAGATCCAGATATAATGTTCATGCTTAACGCAGGCACTAAATAACAATTATTCAGGTTCATCACTAATCCCTATGGTAATCGAAGAGAGAGCGTGCCGACGGCGATCACATCAACCTTGGAACCATTTCCCACGCGCATCGTCACTTCATCCTTTGCCAGCATTCGTCTATACCGTAGTTCCTATTTTGAGTTGCAAATGTGAGCAACCGAACCAGTATCAAATACCCAGGCACTACAACGAGAGCTACTAAGGTACACATCAATAGCATGTATATCATATATACCTTGTTTCTCGTTGGCCGCCTTCTTGTCAGCCAGGTACTTGGGGCAGTTCCGCTTCCAGTGACCAGTTCCTTTGCAATGAAAGCACTCAGTTTCTGGCTTGGGTCCATGCTTGGGCTTCTTTGCAGGAGTAGCAACTGCTTTGCCATCCTTCTTGATTTTACCCTTCTTTCCCTTTCCCTTGCCTTTCTTCTTGAAACTAGTGGTTTTATTGACCATCAACACTTGATGTTCTTTCTGGATTTCAGACTCAACGACTTTTAGCATCGCAAACAGCTTGGTGACTGACTTGTTCACCCCGTGCATGTTATAGTTCATCACAAAGCTCTTGTAACTAGGTGGCAGTGATTGAAGAACTCTATAAGTGATCGCCTCTAGCGGAAGGGCAATTCCCAACTCCGCTAGACGAGTTGAATACCAAGAAATTCTGAGTATATGTTCGCTGATAGGCCCGTTCTCCTCCATCTTGCAAGCATAGAACTTATCGGAGGTTTCATACCTCTCGATCCGGGCGTTCTTCTGAAAGATAAACATCAACTCCTGGAACATGTCATACGCTCCATGACGTTCAAAACGTCTTTGAAGTCCCGGTTTTAAGCCATACAATATTGCACACTGAACTATTAAGTAATCTCCAGTACGTGCCTCCCAAGCATTCTTAACGTCTTCGGAGGTCATGTCTTCTGGTTGGTCACCAAGTGGTGCATCAAGGACATATGATTTCTCGGAAGCCGTGAGGATAATCCTCAGATTACGGGCCCAGTCAACAAAGTTACTTCCATCATCTTTCAGTTTAGCTTTCTCTAGGAACGCACTAAAATTCAGGGGTGCTACTGCGCGAGCCAATTATCTACAACATAAATATGCAAAGTTCACTTAGACTATTGTTCAAGATAATGAGTTTAGTTAATCAAATAACTAAAGCTCCCACTCAAATTGACATCCCTCAAGTCATCTGAGTGTCACATGATCCAAATCCACCATCTCAAGTCCGATCATCACGTGAGTTGAGGTGACTTCAATGGTGAACATCATTATGTTGATCATATCTACTATATGACTCATGTTCGACCTTTCGGTCTCTTGTGTTCCGAGGCCATGTCTGTACATGCTAGGCTCGTTAAGTTTAACCCAAGTGTTCTGCGCGTGCAACACTGGCTTGAACCCGTTGTATGTGAACATAGAGTCTATCACACCCGATCATCACGTGGTGTCTCAACACGACGAACTTTCGCAACGGTGAACACTCCGGGAGAACACAATTTTATCTTGAAATTTAAGTGAGGGATCACCTTATAATGCTACCGTCATACTAAGCATAACAAGGTGCATAAAAGGATTAACATCACATGCAATTCATAAGTGACATGATATGGCCATGAACTTGTGCTTTAGATCTCCATCTTGAAAGCACCGGCATGATCTTCATTGTCACCGGCATGCTTCTACTACTATTGCTACCGTTTAGCGATAAAGTAAAGCATTACATAGCGCTTAATGATTGACACACAGGTCATACAATAATTGAAGACAACCCTATGGCTCCTGCCGGTTGCCGTACTCATCGACATGCAAGTCGTGAAATTCTATACATCACATGATCATCTCATACATCACATATATCACATCATGTAATAGGCCATATCACATCACAACATACCCTGCAAAAACAAGTTAGACGTCCTCTAATTATTGTTGCATGTTTTATGTGGCTGCTACGGGTTTCTAGCAAGAACGATTCTCACCTCCGCATAAACCACAACGGTGATACATAATATGCTTTTCAACCTTCTCAAGGACCGCCTTTGTCGAATCCGATCCAACTAAAGTGAGAGAAACTGCCACCCGCAAGCCATCTAGGCAACAAGTTGCGTCGAGGGAACTGGTCTCTCGTAAGCGTACGAGTAATGTTGGTCCGGCCCGCTTCATCTCATAATACCGCTGATCCAAAATCCGACCAAGGGAGGAAGCAATCTAAGCATCAACGCCCAAAAACCTTTTGTGTTCTACTCGAGTTCTCATGTACACATAGACCTAGCTCTTGATGCCACTATTGGGGAACGTTGCATGGGAAACAAAAAATTTCCTACGCACACGAAGATCAATCCATGGTGATGAGCATCTACGAGAGGGAGAGTGGATCTACATACCCTTGTAGATCGCTAAGCGGGAAGCGTTAAGAAACGCGGTTGGTGTAGTCGAATGTCTTCGCGATCCAAATCACCGTGCGTCTCGCGATCCAATCACGATCCGTCCCGCGATCCAATCACGATCTGTCCCGCGATCGATCATGATCCGTCCCACGAACTTGATCACGATCCGTCTCACGAACTTGATCACGATCCTTCCGATCTAGCACCGAACGGACGGCACCTCCGCGTTCAGCACACGTATAGCTTGATGACGATCTCCACCGTCTTGATCTAGCAAGAAGGAGTGGAGAGGAAGAAGAGTTCTCCGGCAGCCTGACGGCGCTCCGACAATGGTGGTGGAGCAATTCCGGCATGGCTTCGCCTAAGCATTGCAGAAAACCGATCTACAGGAGAAACTTTGCACTGGAGGAACGGGTAGCACGTGGCTGAAAATCTAGTGCAAAAACCCTCAATACCACCAGTATATATAGGAGGAGAGGAGGAGAGGAGGCAACTTGGCCTCCAAGCCTTCTAGGCTTCGACCGAACTAGGAGAGGAGGAGTCCACCTCCTCCACTCCTAGTAGGATTAGGATTCATCCTTTTTTTCCTTTTTGCCTTATTCCACCTTTTTCCTTTTGGGTTTTCTTCTCCAGCCACATGGGCCTTGTGTGGGTGTTTCCACCAGCCCACTAAGGGCTGATATTCACTCTCCCACAGCCCATGAAGCCTCTTGGGTCGAAATACCCCTCCCGAAGATCTCCCGGTACACTACCGACACTCCCGGTACACTACCAATAAGCCCGGAACTTTTCCGGCGACCAAAACAGGACTTCCTATATATGAATATTTACCTCCGGACCATTCCGGAGCTCCTCATGATGTCCGGGATCTCATCCGGGACTCCGAAAAAACTTTGGTCACCACCATACACAACTCTATACTACCGAAACGTCATCAAACCTTAAGTGTGCAGACCCTACGGGTTCGAGAACTATGTAGACATGACCGAGACACCTCTACGGTCAATAACCAATGGCGGGACCTGGATGTCCACATTGGTTCCTCCATATTCTATGAAGATCTTTATCAGTCGAACCTCTATGTCAAGGATTCATTTAATCCCGTATGATGTTCCCTTTGTTTTTCGGTATGTTACTTGCCCGAGATTCGATCGTTGGTATCTCCATACCTAGTTCAACCTCATTACTGGCAAGTGTCTTTACTCGTTCCGTAATACAAGATCCCGTGACCAACACTTAGTCACATTGCTTGCAAGGCTTATTGTGATGTTGTATTACCGAGTGGGCCCTGAGATACCTCAACGTCACACGGAGTAACAAATCTCAGTCTTGATCCATGCCAACTCAACAGACACCCTCGGAGACACCTGTAGAGCACCTTTATAGTCACCCAGTTATGTTGCGATGTTTGATACACACAAGGTACTCCTCCGATATGTGTGAGTTGCATGATCTCATGGTCATAGGAACATATACTTGACATGCAGAAAACAGTAGCAATAAACTGACACGATCA
The DNA here is from genome assembly GCA_022496015.1 of Hordeum marinum. Lineage (NCBI taxonomy): Eukaryota > Viridiplantae > Streptophyta > Magnoliopsida > Poales > Poaceae > Hordeum > Hordeum marinum. The sequence continues at coordinate 2,062,501 of CM039677.1, read as the reverse complement.
TAAGCTACGTTTGTAGTATGGGTCTTGTCCATCACATCATTCTCCTAATGATGTGATCCCGTTATCAAATGACATCTCATGTCCATGGCTAGGAAACCTTGACCATCTTTCAATCAACGAGCTAGTTCACTAGAGGCATACTAGGGACATTGTGTTTGTCTATGTATCCACACATGTATCCATGTTTCCAATTAATACAATTATAGCATGGATAATAAATGATTATCATGAACAAGGAAATACAATAATAAACACTTTATTTATTGCCTCTAGGGCATATATCCAACAACCGTAACACTGAGAGGGCCGAGAGATATCTCTCCATCATCGAAGGAGCAAATCCCAATCTTGAGCTATCAAGTTACTTGACATACTTTTCCATGAACCCGTCAGCTGCCGTAATAGCCACCCATTTATGGATGGCATTTAACAAACCCCAAAGTTCATGAAGCAAGCATGAAGAAACTCGATACTCTCATGGTCTAAGGAATTATGCAAACGTTAACCATCTCTGTGTTACTAACCATTAACTTGTGACGAATGTATCTCATAGCATAACATCAATTCGGACCGATTCAAATCGAGTGTTCTACCAACATCGCGTCCTCAAACTAGCCGGCATAGCCATGCCCATGATCAAGAAAACAGGACCATCATGCAACACTTGAGCCAGTCTTAGAGGCAAGACTAGGAATACAATTTACCATTTATTATACCACATGTGCACATGAGTTTCCCTCCAAGCCTCGTTTAATTTGTAGAGTCGAGAATCATTGCAGTTATAGCATGGAACATAAAAATTCATTACAAACTTTGGAGATACAAAATAACTATTATTACTGCCTCTAGGGCATATCTCCTACACACTCCCACTTGCACTAGAGTCATAATCCAGTTACATGGCTTCCTTAACACCAATGGCTATCCGGTGTTGCTCATGATTTGCTCGTGGTAGAGGCTTTGTCATCGGGTCTGACACATTCAGATCCGTGTGAACTTTGCGTACTTTCACTAAACCTTCTTCTACATGATGTTGAATGAGTTTATATTTGCGTTGAATATGCATTGTCTTATGGTGCGAACATGGCTCCCTTGCCTGAGCCACGGCGCCACTATTATCACAATAGATCTCCACCGGGTCCAGAGCACTTGGAACCACACCAAGGTCTTCAAGAAATTGCTTGATACTGACAGCTTGCTTGGAGGATTCAGAAGCAGCAACATATTCCGCCTCCATCATAGAATCTGCCACAGTCTTTTGTTTGGAACTTTTCCAATCAACTTCGCCGTCGTCCAATATGAAAACATAGCCAGATTGAGGTTTGAAGTCATCTGGGTCAGTCAAGAAGCCTGCATCAGTGTAACAACTTACAATGAGCTCTTCATCACCTCCGTACACAAGGAGTAAATCCTTGGTCCTTCTGAGGTACTTAAGAATACCCTTGACTACATCCTAGTGTTCCAATCCTGGATCACCTTGGTACCGGCTGCTAACACTTAGCGCATAGGAAACATCCGGTCTTGTACATAGCATGGCATACATAATAGAACCAACTGCCGAAGCATATGGAATATCATTCATTTGTACTCGCTCATCGAGGGTCCGAGGACTCTGATTCTTGCAAAGCACTGTGCCAGGTGACATGGGGAGTAGGCCTTTCTTGGAGTTCTCCATGTTGAACCTTTTCAACACCTTGTCAATGTACGTGCTTTGGCTCAGCGCTATTAGGCGTCTTGATCTATCTCTCTAGACCCTGATGCCTAATACATATGCCGCTTCACCTAAGTCTTTCATTGAAAAACTCCTTTTCAATGAGTCTTTTATTTCGCTAAGAAAATTCACATCATTTCCAATCAACAATATGTCATCCACATACAAGATTAGAAATTCTTTTGTGCTCCCACTAAACTTCTTGTAAAAACAAGATTCTTCATCGTTCCTGATGAAGCCAAACTCTTTGACCACTTCATCAAAACGAATGTTCCAGCTCCTTGATGCTTGCTTCAGACCATAAATGGCTTTCTGAAGCTTACATACTTTTCCAGCATTCTTAGGATTGACAAAACCTTCTGGTTGTATCATGTATACATCCTATTCAAGGTTTCCATTTAGGAAAGCTGTTTTGACATCCATCTTCCATATTTCATAATCGAAATAAGCAGCAATTGCTAGTAATATCCGAACAGACCTAAGCATAGCTACGGGTGAGAAAGTCTTGCCGCAGTCCACTCCTGGAACTTGCGTGAACCCTTTCGCGACAAGTCTGGCTTTGTGGATAGTAATGTCACCATCCGCGTCAGTCTTTCTTTTGAAAATCCATTTACAACCAATGGGTTTTAAGCAATCTGGAAGTTCTTCCAAGTTCCAAACTTGGTTTTCGTACATGGATTCCATTTCGGACCTCATGGCTTTGTGCCATTCCCTTGAGCTAGGCCCCGCCATCGCTTCCTTGTAGTGCGTAGGTTCATCGTCTTCAAGAATGAAGATTTCGTTATGAAAATACTCATGTGGCTGGATAGCCCTACCTGATCTGCGCGGTTTAGTTACAACATTGTCTGAAGTTTCCGCATCACATGCGACAACTTCCGGCTCGGTTGTAGGGATAATTTGCGGAATTACTTCCGGTTCCTTAGCCATGTCAACGGTTGTCAAAGATTCACTAATCTCATTAAGTTGTACTGTCCTCCCACTCAATTCTTTAGCGAGAAATTCTTTCTCGAGAAAGTGTGCAACCTTTGCGACAAACAGTTTGCCTTCGGACTGGTGGTAGAAGGAATATCCAATGGTGTTATTTGGATAACCTACAAAGTAACATTTGTCTGATCTAGGTTCTAGTTTGGTTGGCTGTAAACGTTTTACGTATGCCTCACAACCCCAAACCTTGAGATGCGACACACTAGGTATCTTCCCATACCACATCTCATGCGGTGTCGTCTCAACAGACTTAGACGGCGCTCTATTTAATGTATAAGCGGCAGTGAGTAGTGCGTGACCCCAAAAAGATATCGGTAGATCTGTAAGAGACATCATCGACCTTACCATGTCTAACAGGGTTCGGTTACGTTGTTCCGACACTCCGTATCGTAGTGGAGTTCCGGGAGGCGTAAGCTGTGACACGATTCCACGGTCACTCAGATGTTGGCCAAACTCATGACTAAGATATTCGCCTCCGCGATCAGACCGCAGAAACTTAATCTTTTTGTCAAGATAATTTTCTACCTCATTCTGAAAATCTTTGAACTTTTCAAAGGTTTCCGACTTATGCTTCATCAAGTAGATATAGTCATACCGACTTAAATCATCAGTAAAAGTCACGAAGTAAAAAATACCCACCCCATGCAGCTGTGTTCATTGGACCACATACATCACTATGTATTATTTCCAATAATTCACCCGCCCGTTCAGGATGACCCGTGAACGGCGTCTTGGTCATTTTTCCCATCAAGCAAGCTTCACATGTGTCAAATGATTCAAAATCAAGGGATGGTAAAACTCCATCTTTATGGAGTCTTTGCATGTGTTTCTTTCCGATGTGGCCAAGCTGACAGTGCCACAAGTAAGTGTTGGTGGTATCAGCCTTCTTAAGGCGTTTAGCATTCACGTTAAAAACATCATTTCCACAATCAAGATTTAGTATGAAAAGGCCCCCAACAATGGGTGCAAATCCATAAAACATATCCTTACAATAAAGTGAACAACCATTGTTCTCAGACTTGTAGGAGTACCCATCGTGTACTAAACATGATCTAGAGATAATGTTTCTACACAACAACAGAACAAAATAATAGTTACTAAGTTCCAAAATAAATCCTGAAGGGAGACGTAGAGGCATAATGCCGACGGCTTGACCGGCAATCCAAGCACCATTCCCGACACGCATCACGGCTTCATTCTTTGCCAGTTTGTGCACCTTCTGAAGCCCCTATATCGAGTTGCAAATGTGAGCAACCGATCCGGTATCAAATACCCAAGACTTAGAATTTTCTCTAGCAAGCAAAACGTCAATGACATTAACATGGATAACAATTATACCTTTTCTGGTTTCCCTAGACTTCTTATCTTCCAGATACTTCTCGCAGTTTCTCTTCCAGTGTCATGTGCCCTTGCAGTAGAAGCACTCAGTGTCATTCTTGGCTCCGCCCTTAGATTTGCTTTGGAAGCCGGTCTTACCGGCGCCCTTGCCCTTCTTTGGCTTGCCTTTCTTTTTGAAACTGACAGTTTTATTCACAAGCAACACTTGCTTGCGATTTTTCTGCAGTCCTCCTTCAGCAGTTTTCAGCGTCGCAAGCACCTCATTTGCTGTTTTGTCCGTCCCATTCATGTTGTAGTTCATGATAAAACCGCCATAAGATGGGGGAGTGAACCTAGCAACAAGCCCATAAAATTGCTCTTCTGGAAGTGGGAATTCCAGGATTTTAAGCCTTTCGACGTAGCCAATCATATTGACTACGTGCTCGCCAACTGAACTGCCCTCAGCCATCTTGGTCTCCGCCATCATTTTCATGATGTCAAAACGTTCAGACCGTGCATTAAACTTGTAAAGAGCATCCAGATCCTTGATCATATCAAAGGAGTTATGGAATTTAAAACGTTTTTGAAGCTCTGAACTCATGCAAGACTGCATGAGGCACTGCACTAAGTTGTAATCATCATCCTTAGTGGCCCAGACATTTTGTATGTCTGCCGTGGCTGTTGCCGCCGGTTTAGGAGGAAGAGGTCCGTCAAGCAAGTACACTTTCTTAGCACCCCGGAGGACAATCCTCAGGGTACGGACCCAGTCCGCATAGTTGTTTCCATTCGCAGCTAACTTCTCTTTCTCTAACATAGGGCCTAAGTTGAACGCGGTGTTGCGAGCCATTTGATCTACAACAGAAAACACAAGTTCATTTAGACTTTGTTCATAATGAATTTTGGCACTAGTGAATAATTTTTATTCTAAGGTGCACTCCCACTCAAATCAATATCTCTCATAATTGATTGTGAGTGATGCAAGACCCAACTTTCAATTCAGCGTCAAGGATGTAACCATCTCAAGTGACGAGAATTTCAATTGGTAGGCCAACTTGCCAATCACATTTCTATGTGACTATTGTTCATCTTTCGATGCGTGTGTTCCGAGATCATGACTTTCATGCCTGAACGTCAAGACAACCAAGTGATCTCGCTGCGAGGTCTCAACTCACCCGCCTCACACTTCTCTAATCGTTCGTACCCATGTAACCATGTGATACCCCGAAGAGATAGGTGCCGTGACGGTGCTACACTTGGGAGAACACTAACTACTTGATATTCTAAGTGAGAGATCACCCTAATAAAAAGCGACTACCGCGCAATTAAGAAGGGTGCAACAAGAGGGATAAACATCTCAGGCAATTCATAATAGCATGATATGGTATAGCCCCTTCTAACAGAGAAGTCAAGTATATCTTCGTCTTCGGCATTCGCGTCGGTGTTCACCTCTGCGAAGATTGCCACCACCTTGTCGATGCACCAGATAATATTGCTATCTCTATAGCTAATAAAATAAGCGCATTGCATAAGGTTGACACGCAGGTCATTAAAGTGCAATCATATGGCTCCAGCCATCATGCCGAATCATGACACGCAGGTCATGTTAATTACATCATATAGCCATCTCATACATAATCAAATTGAATATGAGCATTGTTATACCACATCACATGCAAACCATCCTGTAAAACCAAGTTAGACGCCTCTAATCGGTTTATACAAAATTTTATTTTACGTGGCTTCTAAGGTTTTGACTCAAACCGCAGCTACCAACGTTTATCATCAAGTATGATAATTCAAGTTGCTAGATTAACTTTCCAGGGTGTATGAAACACGATATAATAAAATCTCGAGCCCCATACTAAACTTCGTCATACGCGTGACCCCCGTGCAGATCATATCTGCATTGCCCTTTCGTCTGCGAAACATTGATCTTTCTTTAACTATGATGGAACCCAAATAACTATTAGCACTTCGTTGATCTGTCAATCAGCATACTCAGGAGCAGCATGAAAGGATCGCGGATTGCCAGAACTTTGTAAGATTCCACCATTCCGTCAAGATCAGGACTACGCAAATTCATGGGAAGCAATAGGAACATCGGGTAACAGGTTTCATCTGCTACCCGCACAAATAATTTTCAGCAATAGATCTCATCTACTACAAAATTATACTATGCAATACCATACATCTCATGTATTCTAGATCATAACATGCATCTACTCATAGCCTGGCTCTTGATGCCACTGTTGGGGAACGCGACAGAAAACAAAATTTCCAGTATAGCGAGCACGCCCAGGACCACTATGGAGACTGCATACAAGGTTTGATCTGATCCGTACCGACTCGAAGCGCAGCGGAAGAAGAGTCGGTGGAGATCATTGGTGCAGATCCCCGCAGCTAGGATTTTACAACCTCCCAACCGCGAGGATGTACTCCCTCGTCGGTCAGCCCTTCGGGATGCGGTCGGACAGTCCCCCGGACGATGTCGCGGACAGCCCTTCGGGAGGACCCTCGAAACTCGAACGAAGACTCGGACAGCCCTTCGGGAGGACCCTCGAAACTCGAACGGAGACTCGGACAGCCCTATGGGAGGACACACGAACAGCCCCTCAGGCAAAAGATCGAAACTACGACCTCTCTACGGCGTTGCACACATACGGTGTCATCTATCCAGCAGGGCTTCGCCGTCCAGAACTAGTTCCTGCCAGAACCCAGACAGCCTTTCGGCTCTACGAAAGACTCTTTTCGTGGGAGGGAGAGAGAGAGCTTGCAAATCAAAGCATGCGTATGAGAGCACAAGGGTGAAGAGATGGCAGCCCACATCTCCACTATTTATAGGAAAACCAAGGGGTAGGGTTGGGACTTGAAAATACCAAACTACCCCCACTTTATGTCACACATAAAAAATCATAAGAAGGAAAAGGGGTGCCATGTGGAGCTCCATGGAGGAGCTCCACCCTTGGCCGGCCAACCCTTGGGGGGGCCCATGAGGAGCTACCTTGCTCCCCAATCCCTTCTAGAAGCCTTTTTGGAAATATCCAAAAAGGTGTTTTTCCATAAATATCCAAAAAGCACTTTCACTATTCACGACGACATTTTCCAGTGTCCTATCGAACTGAAAATATTTACGTGGGCTTAGAACAATTCTACTACCCCACTAAAATATTTTTAATGCGATCCGGAACAATTCCGAAATAGTGATTTTCATCTGCGAAAAGCATCTCAAGCGGTTCCGGCAGCTCCGGAACATTTCTTGTTTTTCTTCCGGAAAATTCCCAGAAGTTTCTAGAATGATTCTGGCACCCTCCAAGAATTATCAGGCATGTGACGAAACCAATTTGACTTAATGGTATCCCTTGAAACTACTTTTTCGTTTTACCGAAACTGTTCAGGTGTCCTGTCTGCGGAACTTTTCCGCTGTCCGAAACTTTTCCGGTGTCCGAAACATTTCGGTGATTTTCTCTCAGACTCCCTGTCTAGTATTCAACAGATAGATGACCCTTAAGCGTGTGACCCTATAGGTTCGGTGAAGCATATACATGACCTGGAACCCCTTCCGATCAATGATCAACATCGGAGCCGTGGACACCCATATTGACCCCTATATCCACACGAATGAATATTCGAGTGAACCTCTAGTTGCCGTGAGCTATTCCTGTTGCTTCGCGATATGTTACAATTACCCGAGGTGGGACATGTAGGCATCCTCGTGGATCAACAACTTGTCCACTATGCCAGTTACCTCGTTGCTGGTATTGTTCTCTTTTCTCGTTCCCGTGTTCCGACATCCCCACGATCAAATCACAAAGTGTCTGGCCAGACGATGATGGATACCATAACACCGAGAGGGCCCAGAGATATCTCTCCATCGTCAGAGGAGCAAATCCCAATCTTGAGCTATCAAGTTACTTGACATACTTTTCCATGAACCCGTAAGCCGCCGTAATAGCCACCCATTTATGGATGGCGTTTAACAAACCCCAAAGTTCATGAAGCAAGCATGAAGAAACTCGATACTCTCATGGTCTAAGGAATTATGCAAACGTTAACCATCTCTGTGTTATTAATCATTAACTTGTGACGAATGTATCTCATAGCATAACATCAATTCGGATCGATTCAACATGAGAGTTCTACCAACATTGCGTCCTCAAAATTGCCGGCATAGCCATGCCCATGATCATGAAAATAGGACCATCATGCAACACTTGAGCCAATCTTAGAGGCAAGACTAGGAATACAATTTACCGTTTATTATACCACACGTGCACATGAGTTTCCCTCCAAGCCTCGTTTAATTTGTAGACTCGAGAATCATTGCAGTTATAGCATGGAGCACAAACATTCATTACAAACTTTGGAGATACAAAGTAACTGTTATTACTTCCTCTAGGGCATATCTCCTACATAGTGGACCTTTAGTCCCGGTTGGTAGCTTCAACCGCGACTAAAGGTTAGCCAATAGTCACGGTTGGAGCCACCAACCGGGACTAAAGGTTTCCATGGGGCCCAAGGCTGACGCCTGCCTGCCACCACACCTTTAGTGCCGGTTCGTGACATGAACCGGGACTAAAGATCCGGAACGAACCGGCACTAATGATGCCCGTCACGAACCGGGACTAATGAGCATATTAGTGCCGGTTCAAAAGCCAATCAAGACTAATGAGACGGACGAAAGGTCTGCTTTCTTCTAGTGACATGGCTAAAAGTAATTATTTATTCACTGGACGGTAAGAAATGCTTAGTCCCACCCCTGGAAAACAAATTACTCTCTCCGTCCCACAATATAAGACGTTTTTTAATACTACACTAGTGTTAAAAAATGTCTTACATTATGGGACGAAGGGAGTAAAATGGTATTTTCGTCCAGCACATTTCTACGGAAGTCTCATTTTGGTACAACCCCTCAGTAAATATAAAAAGGCCAATATAGACAGTTGAAAAATTACATCCACTTTTTATATGTAACGTACACCGTACGTTCGCAAAGGGCAGCTCACTTGGACTGGCCAATTTACACTAGCTGGGAATCGAATACGCAACCGCATACGAAATAACGTCCGTGCATAACCAATCAGACCGCCTGCATTTAGAGAATGATGTGAAGCCTCACAAACTTTAAGTAACGCACGGGCTGGGAATTTCGAAAATATGCTACCAACAGTTTGGGAACTGGTCTTTTTTCCACAGTTTCTTTGCTTCTTCTTTTTCTTCTTTCTTTTTCTAAATATAGTCGTGCATTGAAAATTTTGTTCAAAGTTTTATTTTATTTTTGTTATTTTCAAATTTATTGACAAGTTAAAAAATATTAACATTTTCTAAAATATTTATGTAATTTCAAAAAGAAGTTCGTGTCTTTCCAAAATTATTCAAAATTTCAAAACACGAACATTACTTTTAAATCACAAAAAGAATTGTGTAAAGAAACATTTTCGGAGAACACGAACACAATTTTAAATTTCCAAAAACATATAAATACTATGAACACAAATTTTGAAGTGTTCTGAATTTTTTGGACATTTTTGAATTTGTGAACGTTTTTATAAACGTGAATATTTTTAAAATTCTGAACTAATTCCAATAGGTGCCCGACGGGAGCGGTGCTGTGGTTTAGTTGGGCCAGATCAAAGCGTTTTATTTTCTTTCTTTCTTATTTTACTTCTCTTTTTTCATTAATTCATTTTTTTCCTTTTTGAACTTTATTTTTATTTTGTGAAACATGTTCAAAATATTTAAATTTTTTCTGGAATACCAAAATAATACTATTAAGTAAAAGTGTGAAATTATGTGTCTAAAATATATTTTCCTTCAAATATTTATTAAATGTTTTTTCTAAAAGCATTTACTGTTTTCCATTTTATCCCTTTGTTTTTAATAGTTATCTTAAAATCTTAAAATGCCAATTATAAGTAAATGTTTAAATTATGATTTTAAAAGCTTTTTCTTTCAAACCTTGCATGAAATGATTGCAACTTCTGCTAGCAAGTGGGACTGACGACGGTAGGCAGCCATGCTCTAATTTTTTATACATGTCCTTGTAGGCATCAAGCCAAGTTGCTTGGGTCTTTGATAATTTCTGCATTTTTTGGAGTTTTCTCGGTTAAAACAGACCGAGAAATTGTCGGACGTGTCGCAACTTACATACTGTGTGGGAAGTCGTTCAAAGATCGCCTGGATGCCTACCATGGGCATATCCACCTGGTGGAAAAAGTTGAGGTAATTTTAAGGATGTCCACAACAATATTGTGTTCAACAAAGGGTGCTCGGGTAGGGCAAGGAGGGCATGTCCCGATTTTTTTCATGGCCTAGTATGACCAACTCAAGGCCCATGCCAAACGGTTTTGGTTTTCGACTAGGTTTGCATTTTCTGGAGTTTTCACTGCCAGAAAAGGCCAAAAAATGATTGGATGTGTCACAACTTGCATATGGTGTCGGAGGCGGCGAGGCACAAATCGAGGTGTGCCGCGCTGACGAAAACCTCATGGAACATATGGACGGGGACTACGACTACTTGAAGGATCAGCTCACCATAACCGCTCCTGCGAGTCCCTCCGCCAAGAGATGCAGTCTCCGTCGGCTCCTGCTATGGCTGTGGCTCTGGATTTGGCTCCGACTCCGCCTGCTTCTCCATCCACGGAGGAGTTGTGGATGGTGGGCGTGCCCCTAAAGTTTTGCGACATCTCCCGGCGAGTGGGAGAATATCTTGAAGGATCTGAGCGAGGAGATGGAGCCGCAACTGGCTTCGGCTTCTGCTCCTGCTCCTGCTCCTGCTCCAGCAACCCTTTCATCTGACGTCCCGTGAGGCGTCTGTTGTGGATACGACTACGAGGATGTCATCGACATCATGGATGATGAAACGTAGGCATCCCGACAACGGCGAATCGGCCACATGAATTAATTTTAATTAGATGTTATTTTGCGGCTTGAACATTGATGTTCAAATATGTGTAATATATTTATGTCCACTAGTTTATTATTAAGGTAATTAAGGTTTAGTTTACATTAGTGTAACATTCTAGAGGTTCTTAGACAGTGGGCATTTACCACTGGCGTTATACTACCGGTGTCTGGCCCCCACTCCGATAACGATGTTTGGTGAGCGCCATTACTATGTTTTTTCATACTACATCGTGTTGAACTGTCACGTTATGTGCACCTGTGATCTATATCTGATTGTGTCTGTTGTAATTGATAGAGCTAGTCGCCACCTCCCGGGTAGTGCCCTGCATGTAGCGACTTTCTTCTGTATGTAACCGAGACTACCAAGGCAATACACATAGCGTTGTTCACTTGTCTTCTTGGTAATCAAAGCCATGTCTTCTACTCCTCCTTCCCCTCAGCGCACGGCTGATGCGGATCACGCCGCTGCTGCTCTCGCCGCCACGGCCACGGCCGCTGTCGCCGGCAACTCCTTTGATCTACCCCCTCGTGCCCCTGCTTCCACAGATGAGCACCCCAGTTCCGGTAGTCTGCCACTTGCCACCGTCACACTCGCCTCTACCTATGCCCCTCTGGCTTCCTCCTCCGCCCCACCACCACCTTTTCCAGCCAGTCTCGCCGGCATCCTGGACTTCAAGCTCTCGCTCGACGGCTCCAACTTCACACGGTGGCGCAACTACATCCACCTGATGTTGGCCCATCATCACGCCGAGGACCACATCCGCGCGGTCTCGGTGCGCCGCATGGACGATCCGGCATGGCGTGACGACGAAAACACCGTCGTTCTATGGTTCTTCACGACCATCGTCGGGGATCTCCTTGACATCATCACCACTACAGCATCCACGGCCTACACCATCTGGAAACGGCTGCACGACTACTTCCTAGCCAACGAGGCCGAGCACGCTATGCACCTCGGCCAAGAGTTCTGGGCTTGTGTGTGTGGCGACCTCAGCATCAACGACTACTGCTGCCGTCTAAAAGGTATCGCCGCCGCTCTCACCGATGTTCGTGAACTTGTCTCGGATCGCACGCTCACCCTGTAGATGCTCGACGGGCTGGGGGCCCGGTTCGCCATGCAAGCGGCAATCCTCCAGTCGAACGTGCCGCTGCGCACCTTCAACCAGGCGCGCTCAAGCCTGGTGCTCGCCAAGCTCTCCATGGATCGGCGCACTCGTGCCGAGGGCGCGCAGGTTTTGGCCGTCCACAACGATGACCGCGGCGACCATGGAGATCGGAGCGACGATCGCGATGACCGGGCCCCCGCTGGGGGTGGAGGCCGCGGTGTCCAGCTCGGCGCAAACCACCACCAGCGTGGCGGCCGCGGTCGCGGGCGCGGACCTGGGTGCGGCGACGCCCCAGGCTGGACGTGGTGCGGGCGGCCAACCATGGCTGGGTTATTTTGCCCCCATGAGGATGCCCTTCCCTCCGCCACGGGCCCCCTGGAACCCTCCGAACTCCAGCGGCATCCCCGGCTCTCGCCCCGGCCTGCCGACGCAAGTCTACCCCGTGTTGTACTCCACCCCACCGCCGCCTGCTGCACCGACGCCCTTCGCTGCGGCGCCACCTGCCTGGGATGCCTCTGCCATGTTCCACGCCACGCCCAGCTATGGCTCCGCCTTCCCTGCCAATGCCGACTGGATCATGGACACGGGCGCAGCCTCTCACGTCACTGGCGACCCAGGTACCAAGTCTATGTTTCATCCCGCATTAGCACCTCATACTCGTCATATTATCGTTGGCAATGGCTCCCGCCTCCTTGTTCTTGGCACCGGTACAACCACTCTCCCCCAAAACCCTTTTATCTTCGCCACATCCTTTTCTCCCCCAACATAGTAAAAAATCTCATTTCCGTTCGAAAATTCACTCGTGATAATTTATGTTCAGTTGAGTTTGACCCACTTGGCTTTTCTGTGAAGGACATAGCCACAAAGGAGGTTCTTTTGAGGGTCAACAGTGACGGCGATCTCAACCCCTTCACCGGCAATAATGGAGCTTCCGCTGGCGCCTTCGTGATTTCTATGCACGATCTTTGGCACCGGCGACTCGGCCACCCCAGCTCCACGACATTTTCTCATTTTTCTTGAGATTTTCTTTCCACATGTAATAATGAATCTCGCCTCTCACCCCTATGTACGGCATGTCACCTTGGCAGGCACACCCGCCTCCCTTTTCCTACCTCCACCTCCTACACCACCGCCCCTTTTCACTTAATACATTGTGACTTGTGGACTTCACCTATTGCAAGTCACTCCAGTTATAAATACTATCTAGTGATTGTGGACGACTATACCCATTACTCGTATACCTTCCCTCTCCGCGCCAAATCCAATACATGCGACATGCTCGTCCATTTTTTCGCTTTATTTACACCCAGTTTGACGTACTCGTCCGATGTGTCCAATGCGACAACGGTGGGGAATTTCTTACGACCGCTCTTCGTGATTTTTTTCTCGTCTCATGGTGTCACGTTTCGGCTCACTTGCCCCCACACTTCGCCACAAAACGATAAAGCCGAACGCCACATCCGCACCAGCAATGACATTATCCGCACCTTGCTCCTCCAAGCCTCTCTCCCTCCCGCTTTTTGGGTCGAAGCCTTGCATACTGCCACCACCCTGCTCAACATCCGACCGTCGCGCGCCATTCACCACTTCACGCCTCACTTCCTCCTTTACGACATTCATCCCACGTACGATCACCTCCGGGCTTTTGGCTGCCTATGTTTTTCTAACATTTCTGCCATGGCCGCTCACAAGCTTTCTCCCCGCTCCCTGCGCTACGTATTCCTCGGCTATCCCCGCGAACAAAAGGGGTATTGGTGCTTTGACCTTTCCTCCCACAAGGTTATTATTTCTCGACACGTCACGTTCGATGAATCTTGTTTCCCCTACGCTTCGCATGCAGATCCGCCTGCCCTGGAAACACCGCTGCCTCCCCGCCAATCCATCCAAACCGATCCGTCCTCCTCGTACCTCCCTAGTCCCCTTGCTCCAGCCACTCCCCCTTCGCCAGCTCAGCGCCAACAACCACCCACCCCTCGACCCGCCAGTCCCGCACCGGTCCAATGACCGCACGACCAGATCCTCCCCGCGGGTCCGGATCACCCCGCTGACTCCCCGCCCACCCCTCGCACGCCCGCCTTTCGGCCCACGTCCGCCTCGGAATCGCCCCACTGGCGCATGTCGCCTCCTACTCCCTAGGGATCCTACACCCCAGTCCCGCCCACGCTAGCCCGCTCGCCCGGCTCCCTAGATCCCACCAGCCCGCTTCGCTCGCCACCTTCCCCACCCGTTCTGCCGCCTCTTCCTGCTCGTGCTATTCCCGTCCCCCCACCAGCCAACCCACATCCGATGCAGACCCGCGGCTAGACCGGATACGCCATGCCCATACCCATCCTTGATCTCCATGTTTCCGACGCGCCTTCTCCCATTCCTTCCTCGTACCGTGTTGCACTCAAGGACCCGCATTGGCGTGCCGCATTGCTTGACGAGTATAATGCGCTAAGTCGGAATGACACGTGGTCTTTGGTTCCTTGTCCTGCAGGTGTGAACATGGTGACTAGCAAGTGGATCTTCCGGCATAAGCTTCATCCCGACAGCACCTTGGCGCGTTACAAAGCATGATGGGTGGTCTGTGGCTTCACCCAGCAGCCGGGGGTCAATTACGGGGAGACGTTAAGCCCCGTGGTCAAACCGGACACCATCCGTGTCATCCTCAGCATCGCCACGACCAATGCTTGGCCCATTCGACAGATGGACATCAAGAATGCCTCTCTCCACGGTGACCTCGCCGAGACTGTCTACTGCCAGCAGCCTTCTGGCTTCCTCGACAGCTCCCATCCCTCCCACGTTTTCCGCCTCAACAAGTCCCTCGACGTGCTCAAGCAAGCCTCGCGCATTTGGTTCCTTCTGCTCACCAAGTTCCTCCACTCCCTAGGCTTTGTTTCCTCTCGGTGTGACACCTCTCTTTTCATCTTGCGCCGTGGTGACGCCCTTGCCTACCTTCTCGTCTATGTCGACGATATTATTCTCAATGCCAGCGCTCCCTCTCTCATCCAGTCCCTCGTCACCTCCCCCGCTCGTGAGTTCTCGATGAGTGACCTCGGCGACATACACCACTTTCTCGGCGTCAATGTCCACCATTCCGCAACCGGCCTATTCCTCTCTCAGGAGCAGTATGCTCTCGAGATCCTTGATTGCGCTCACATGCTAAACTACAAACCCATTTCCACACCCGTTGACATCAGCAGTAAGCTCTCCAGCGCTACCGGCACACCCTACTCCGATCCCACCCACTACCGCAACCTTGCCGGTGCTCTTCAGTACTCACACTCACCCGCCCCGACATTTCCTATGTTGTGCAACAGCTCTGCCTCCTCATACATGCCTCCCTGGACATTCACTATCAGCTACTCAAGCATGTACTCCGCTACATCCGCGGTACGACTTACTTCGGCCTTCAGCTGTACCGCTCGTCATCTCACGACATGCTCGCTTACAGTGATGCTGACTGGGTGGGTTGTCCTGACACCTGGCGTTCCACCTCGGGTTTCTATGTGTTCCTCGGCTCTAATCTCGTCTCCTGGTTGTCCAAACGCTAGCACAGCGTGTCCCTCTCCAGTGCCGAGGCAGAGTACCGTGCGGTTGCCAACTGCGTCGCCGAGTCTTGCTGGCTTCGCCAACTACTCGCCGAGCTCGATCGCCCTCCTCGTCGAGCTACTGTCGTATATTGCAACAATGTGAGTGATGTGTACCTCTCCTCCAACCACGTCCAACATCAGCGCACCAAACATCTGGAGATCGACCTCCATTTCGTTCGTGACCGCGTGGCCCTTGGTGTGGTCAAAGTGCTCCACGTTCCGACCACTTCCAAGTTCGCTGATGTCTTCACCAAGGGCTTGTCGTATTCGGTTTTTTGTGACTTTCGCTCCAGTCTGAACGTCTTATCGGGGCCGTCTGGACTGCGGTGGTGGGGGGGGGGGGGGTTGAACTGTCACGTTATGTGCACCTGTGATGTATATCTGATTGTGTCTGTTGAAACTAGTAGAGCTAGTCTCTAGGGCGTTTCCCTAGTCCAACGCCACCTCCCGGGTAGTGCCCTGCATGTAGGGACTCCCTTCTATATGTAACCGAGACTACCAAGGCAATACACACAGCGTTATTCACTTGTCTCCTTATCGACCTCCCACCGAACCTCTCGCCCCCTTGGTCGCCTCCATGGACGACATCGGTGGCAGGCCCTCTCCCTAGCCCTCTTACCACCCATTCTCCCTCTTACTTGCTTGCGGATGACGGAGGATGCCGTCGGCGAAGCTCACGCATCTAACGGTAGTAGCAGGACCCTGGCGCCATTCATCCTCTCTTTGGGGGCACAAAGGATTCGGATGTGTGGCAAGGAAACGGTCCATGACAAGAGGTAGAATGCTGATGTTGTCAAGGTTTATCTGCGGCTAGAGGATCCCGTGTCAAAATCATGAGGGACTAGCTCTAGTGTGGTGCTAGCTGCAACTGCCTCTCAAGGTGCTAGCTGGTAGGAGGCCAACGGCTCAAACATGGGCACTCTTGCCGGGGTTGGGTGCTACCCATATGCCCAAAGAAATGGCTCTTCTCGTATGTGGTCGTGTTTGAAATATGCCCAAGAAGCAATTATATTGAATTATTTTGTAGTAATCATAATTAAGAATTTATGTTCTATACTATAGCTGGTATGATTTGTTGGGGAACGCGACAGAAAATAAAAATTTCCGGTATAGCGAGCACGCCTAGGACCACTATGGAGACTGCATACAAGGTTTGATCTGAACCATACCGACTCGAAGCGCAGCGGAAGAACAGTCGGTGGAGATCGTTGGTGCAGATCCCCGCAGCTAGGATTCTACAACCTCCCAACCGCGAGGATGTACTCCCTCGTTGGACAGCCCTTCGGGAGGCGGTCGGACAGTCCCCCAGACGATGTCGCGGACATCCCTTCGGGAGGACCCTCGAAACTCGAACGGAACTCGGACAGCCCTATGGGAGGACACACGAACAGCCCCCCGGCAAAAGATCGAAACTATGACCTCTCTACGGGGTTGCACACATATGGTGTCATCTATCTGGCAGGGCTTCGCCGTCCAGAACTAGTTCCTGCCGGAACCTAGACAACCTTTCGACTCTACGAAAGACTCTTTTCGTGGGAGGGGGGAGAGAGCTTGCAAAGCAAAGAATGTGTATGAGAGCACAAGGATGAAGAGATGGCAGCCCACATCTCCTCTATTTATAGGAAAACCAAGGGGTAGGGTTGGGACTTGAAAATACCAAACTACCCCCACTTTATGTCACACATAAAAAATCATAAGAAGGAAAAGGGGTGCAATGTGGAGCTCCATGGAGGAGCTCCACCCTTGGATGGCCAACCCTTGGGGGGCCCATGAGGAGATACCTTGCTCCCCAATCCCTTCTAGAAGCCTTTTTGGAAATATCCAAAAAGGTCTTTTTCCATAAATATCCAAAAAGCACTTTCACTATTCACGATGACATTTTTTAGCGTCCGATCGAACTGAAAATATTTATGTGGGCTTAGAAAAATTCTAGTAACCCACTAAAATAATTTTTAATGCGATCCGGAACAATTCTGGAATAGTGATTTTCATCTGCGAAAATCATCTGAAGCGGTTCCGACAGCTCCAGAACATTTCTTGTTTTTCTTCCGAAAAATTCCCAGAAGTTTCCAGAATGATTCTGGCACCCTCCAAGAATTATCAGGCATGTGCCGAAACCAATTTGACTTAATGGTATCCCCTGAAACTACTTTGTAGTTTTACCAAAACTGTTCTGGTGTTCTGTCTGCGGAACTTTTTCGCTGTCCGAAAAATTTTCGGTGTCCGAAACTTTTCGGTGATTTTCTCTCAGACTCCCTGTCTAGTATTCAACAGATAGATGGTCCTTAAGCGTGTGGCCCTATAGGTTCGGTGAAGCATAGACATGACACGGAACCCCTTCCGATCAATGATCAACATTGGAGCCGTGGACACCCATATTGACCCCTATACCCACACGGATGAATATTCGAGTGAACCTCCAGTTGCCGTGAGGTATTTCTGTTGCTTTGCCATATGTTACAATTACCCGAGGTGACAAATGTAGGCATCCTCGTGGATCAACAACTTATCCACTATGTGAGTTACCTCGTTGCCGGTATTGTTCTCTTTTCTCGTTCCCATGTTCCGGCATCCCCATGATGAAATCACAAAGTGTCTGGCCAGACGATGATGGATACCGTAACACCGAGAGGGCCCAGAGATATCTCTCCATCGTCGGAGGAGCAAATCCGAATCTTGAGCTATCAAGTTACTTGACATACTTTTCCATGAACCCGTAAGCCACCGTAATAGCCACCCATTTACGGATGACGTTTAACAAACCCCAAAGTTCATGAAGCAAGCATGAAGAAACTCGATACTCTCATGGTCTCAGGAATTATGCAAATGTTAACCATCTCTGTGTTACTAACCATTAACTTGTGACGAATGTATCTCATAGCATAACATCAATTCGGATCAATTTAACACTAGTGTTCTACCAACATCGTGCCCTCAAAATTGCCGGCATAGCCATGCCCATGATCAGGAAAACAGGATTATCATGCAATACTTGAGCCATTCTTAGAGGCTAGACTAGGAATTCAATTTACTGTTTATTATACCACATGTGCACATGAGTTTCCCTCCAAGCCTCGTGGTTATTGTAGACTCGAGAATCATTGCAGTTATAGCATGGAACATAAACTTTCATTATAAACTTGGAGATACAAAATAACTATTATTACTGCCTCTAGGGCATATCTCCTATAGACTCCCACTTGCACTATAGTCATAATCCAGTTACATGGCTTCCCTAACACCAATGGCTATCCGGTGTTGCTCATGCTTTGCTCGTGGTAGAGGCTTTGTCATCGGGTCTGACACATTCAGATCCGTGTAAACTTTGCGTACTTTCACTAAACCTTCTTCGACATGATGTTGAATGAGTTTATATTTGCGTTGAATATGCATTGTCTTATGGTGCAAACATGGCTCCCTTGCCTGAGCCACGGCGCCACTATTATCACAATAGATCTCCACCGGGTCGAGAGCACTTGGAACCACACCAAGGTCTTCAAGAAATTGCTTGATACCATCAGCTTGCTTGGAGGCTTCAGAAGCAGCAACATATTCCACCTCCGTCGTAGAATCCGCCAAAGTCTTTTGTTTAGAACTTTTCCAATCAACTGCGCCATCGTTCAATATGAAAGCATAGCCAGATTAAGATTTGAAGTCATCTGGGTCTGTCATGAAGCCTGCATCAGTGTAAAAACTTACAATGAGCTCTTCATCACCTCCGTACACAAGGAGTAAATCTTGGTCCTTCTGAGGTACTTAAGAATACCCTTGATTGCGGCCCAGTGTTCCAATCCTGGATCACCTTGGTACCGGCTGCTAACACTTAGCGCATACGATACATCCAGTCTTGTACGTAGCATGGCATACATAATAGAACCAACTGCCGAAGCATATGGAATATCATTCATTTGTACTCACTCATCGAGGGTTCGAGGACTCTGATTCTTGCAAAGCACTGTGCCAGGTGACATGGGGAGTAGGCCTTTCTTGGAGTTCTCCATGTTGAACCTTTTCAACACCTTGTCAATGTACGTGCTTTGGTTAAGCGCTATTAGGCGTCTTGATCTATCTCTATAGATCCTGATGCCCAATACATATGCCGCTTCATCTAAGTCTTTCATTGAAAAACTCTTCTTCAATGAGTCTTTTATTTTACTAAGAAAAATCACATCATTTCCAATCAACAATATGTCATCCACATACAAGATTAGAAAAGCTTTTGCGCTCCCACTAAACTTCTTGTAAACACAAGATTCTTCATCGTTCCTGATGAAGCCAAACTCTTTGACTACTTCATCAAAACGAATGATCCAGCTCCTTGATGCTTGCTTTAGACCATAAATGGCTTTCTGAAGCTTACATACATTTCCAGCATTCTTACGATTGACAAAACCTTCTGGCTGTATCATGTATACATCCTGTTCAAGGTTTCCATTTAGGAAAGCCGTTTTGACATCCATCTGCCATATTTCATAATCGAAATAAGCAGCAATTGCTAGTAATATCCAAACAGACCTAAGCATAGCTACGGGCGAGAAAGTCTCGTCGTAGTCCACTCTTGGAACTGTGTAAACCCTTTCGCGACAAGTCTAGCTTTATGGATAGTAATATTACCATCCGCGTCCGTCTTTCTTTTGAAAATCCATTTACAACCAGTGGGTTTAACGACATCTGGAACTTCTTCCAAGTTCCAAACTAGGTTTTCGTACATGGATTCCATTTTGGATCTCATGGCTTTGTGCCATTCCCTTGAGCTAGGGCCCGCCATCGCTTCCTTGTAGTGCGCAGGTTCATCGTCTTCAAGAATGAAGATTTCATTATGAAACCACTCAGGTGGCTGGATAGCCCTACCTGATCTGCGCGGTTCAGTAACAACATTGTCTAAAGCCTCCGCATCACATGCGACAACTTCCGGCTCGGTTGTAGGGATAATTAGCAGAATTTCTTCCGGTTCTTTAGCCATGTCAACGGTTGCCGAAGATTCACTAATCTCATTAAGTTGTACTGTCCTCCCACTCAATTCTTTAGCGAGAAATTCTTTCTCGAGAAAGTGTGCAACCTTTGCGACAAACAGTTTGCCTTCGGACTGGTGGTAGAAGGAATATCCAATGGTGTTATTTGGATAACCTACAAAGTAACATTTGTCTGATCTAGGTTCTAGTTTGGTTGGCTGTAAACGTTTTACGTATGCCTCACAACCCAAAACCTTGAGATGCGACACACTAGGTGTCTTCCCATACCACATCTCATGTGGTGTCGTCTCAACAGACTTAGACGGCGCTCTGTTTAATGCATAAGCAGCAGTAGGTAGTGCGTGACCCCAAAAAGATATCGGTAGATCTTTAAGAGACATCATCGACCTTACCATGTCTAACAGGGTTTGGTTATGTTGTTCCGACACTCCGTTTTGCTATGGTGTTCCGGGAGGCGTAAGCTGTGAAACGATTCCACGGTCACTCAGATGTTGGCCAAACTCATGACTAAGATATTCGCCTCCGCGATCAGACCGCAGAAACATAATCTTTTTTTCATGATGATTTTCTACCTCATTCTGAAAATCTTTGAACTTTTCAAAGGTTTCCGAATTATGCTTCATCAAGTAGATATAGCCATACCGACTTAAATCATCAGTAAAAGTCACGAAGTAAAAATACCCACCCCATGCGGCCGTGTTCGTTGGACCACATACATCACTATGTATTATTTCCAATAATTCACCCGCCCGTTCAGGATGACCCGTAAACAGCGTCTTTGTCATTTTTCCCATCAAGCAAGCTTCATATATGTCAAATGATTCAAAATCAAGGGACGGTAAAACTTCATCTTTATGGAGTCTTTGCATGCGTTTCTTTCCGATGTGGCCAAGCCGACAGTGCCACAAGTAAGTGGTGGTGGTATCAGCCTTCTTAAGGCGTTTAGCATTCACGTTAAAGACATCATTTCCACAATCAAGATTTAGTATGAAAAGGCCCCCAACAATAGGTGCAAATCCATAAAACATATCCTTACAATAAAGTGAACAACCATTGTTCTCAGACTTATAGGAGTACCCATCGTGTACTAAACATGATCCAGAGATAATGTTTCTACACAGCAACGGAACAAAATAATAGTTACTAAGTTCCAAAATAAATCCTGAAGGGAGACGTAGAGGCATAATGCCGACGGCTTGAGCGACAATCCCAGCGCCGTTCCCGACATGCATCACGACTTCATTCTTTGCCAGTTTGCGCACCTTCTGAAGCCCTTGTATCGAGTTGCAAATGTGAGCAACCGATCCGGTATCAAATAACCAAGACTTAGAATTTTCGCTAGCAAGCAAAACGTCAATGACATTAACTTGTATAACAATTATACCTTTTCTGGTTTTCCCGGACTTCTTATCTTCCAGATACTTCTCGCAGTTTCTCTTCCAGTGTCCTGTGCCCTTGCAGTAGAAACACTCAGTTTCATTCTTGGCTCCGCCCTTAGATTTGCTTTGGAAGCCGGTCTTACCGGCGCCCTTGCCCTTTTTTGGCTTGCCTTTCTTTTTGAAATTAGCAGTTTTATTCACAAGCAACACTTGCTTGAGATTTTTCTGCAGTCCTCCTTCAGTAGTTTTCAGCATGGCAAGCACCTCATTTGTTGTTTTGTCCATCCCATTCATGTTGTAGTTCATGATAAAACCGCCATAAGACGAGGGGAGTGAACCTAGCAACAAGTCCATAACATGCTCTTCTGTAAGTGGGAATTCTAGGATTTTAAGCCTTTCAGCATAACCAATCGTATTGACTACGTGCTCGCCAACTGAACTGCCCTCAGCCATCTTGGTCTCCGCCATCATTTTCATGATGTCAAAAAGTTCAGACCGTGCATTAAACTTGTAAAGAGCATCCAGATCCTTGATCATATCAAAGGAGTTATGGAATTCAAAACGTTTTTGAAGCTCCGAACTCATGCAAGACAGCATGAGGCACTGCACTAAGTTGTAATCATCATCCTTAGTGGCCCAGACATTTTGTATGTCTGCCACGGCTGTTGCCGACGGTTTAGGAGGAAGAGGTCCGCCAAGCACGTACACTTTCTTAGCACCCCGGAGGACAATCCTTAGGGCACGGACCCAGTCCGCATAGTTGTTTCCATTCGCAACTAACTTCTCTTTCTCTAACATAGGGCCTAAGTTGAACGCAGTGTTGCGAGACATTTGATCTACAACGGAAAACACAAGTTCACTTAGACTTTGTTCATCATGATTTTTGGCACT
Source organism: Hordeum marinum (assembly GCA_022496015.1). Taxonomy (NCBI): domain Eukaryota; kingdom Viridiplantae; phylum Streptophyta; class Magnoliopsida; order Poales; family Poaceae; genus Hordeum; species Hordeum marinum. The sequence goes on along the minus strand of CM039677.1, from coordinate 2,039,662 downwards.
AGTGAATAAACAATTTTTATTCTAAGGTGCACTCCCACTCAAGTCAATATCTCTCATAATTGATTGTGAGTGATGCAAGACCCAACTTTCAATTCAGCGTCAAGGATGTAACCATCTCAAGTGACGAAAATTTCAATTGGTTGGCCAACTTGCCAATCACATCTCTATGTGACTCTTGTTCATCTTTCGATGCGTGTGTTCCGAACTCATGACTTTCATGCCTGAACGTCAAGACAACCAAGTGATCTCGCTGCGAGGTCTCAACTCACCCACCTCACACTTCTCTAATCGTTCGTACCCATGTAACCATGTGATACCCCGAAGAGATAGGTGCCGTGACGGTGCTACACTTGGAAAAACACTAACTACTTGATATTCTTAGTGAGAGATCACCCTAATAAAAAGCGACTATCGCGCAATTAAGAAGGGTGCATCAAGCGGGATAAACATCTCAGGCAATTTATAATAGCATGATATGGTATAGCCCTTTCTGACGGAGAAGTCAAGTATTTCTTCGTCTTCGGTATTAGCATCGGTGTTCACCTTTGCGAAGATTGCCACCACATTGTCGATGCACCAGATAATATTGATATCTCTATAGCTAATAAAATAAGTACATTACATAAGGTTGACACGCAGGTCATTAAAGTGCAATCATATGGCTCCAGCCATCATGCCGAATCATGACACGCAGGTCATGTTAATTACATCATATAGCCATCTCATACATAATCAAATTGAATATGAGCATTGCTATACCACATCATATGCAAACCATCCTGCAAAACCAAGTTAGACGCCTCTAATCGGTTTATACAAAATTTTATTTTACGTGGCTTCTAAGGTTTTGACTCAAACCGCAGCTACCAACGTTCATCATCAAGTATGATAATTCAATTTGCTAGATTAACTTTCCAGGGTGTATGAAACACGAGATAATAAAATCTCGAGCCCCATACTAAACTTCGTCATACGCGTGACCCCCGTGCAGATCATATCTGCATTGCCCTTTCGTTTGCGAAACATCCATCTTTTTTTAACTATGGTGGAACCCAAAGAACTATTAGCACTTCGTTGATCTGTCAATCAGCATACTTAGGAGCAGCATGAAAGGATCGCGGATTGCCAGAACTTTGTAAGATTCCACCATTCCGTCAAGATCAGGACTATGCAAATTCACGGGAAGCAACAGGAACATCAGTAACAGATTTCATCTGCTACCCGCACAAATAATTTTCAGCAATATATCTCATCTACTACAAAATTATACTATGCAATATCCATACATCTCATGTATTCTAGATCATAACATGCATCTACTCATAGCATGGCTCTTGATGCCATTGTTGGGGAACGCGACAGAAAATAAAATTTCCGGTATAGCGAGCACGCCCAGGACCACTATGGAGACTGCATACAAGCTTTGATCTGAGCCGTACCGACTCGAAGCGCAGCGGAAGAACAGTCGGTGGAGATCGTTGGTGAAGATCCCCGTGGCTAGGATTTTACAACCTCCTAACCACGAGGATGTACTCCCTCGTTGGACAGCACTTCGACAGGCGGTCGGACAATCCCCCGGACGATGTCGCGGACATCCCTTCGGGAGGACCCTCGAAACTCGAACGGAACTCGGACATCCCTATGGGAGGACACACGAACAGCCCCCCGGGCAAAAGATCGAAACTACGACCTCTCTACGGGGTTGCACACATACGGTGTCTTCTATCTGGCAGGGCTTCGCCGTCCAGAACTAGTTCCTGCCGGAACCCAGACAGCCTTTCGACTCTACGAAAGACTCTTTTCGTGGGAGGGAGAGAGAGAGCTTACAAAGCAAAGCATGTGTATGAGAGCACAAGGATGAAGAGATGGCAGCCCACATCTCCTCTATTTATAGGAAAACCAAGGGGTAGGGTTGGGACTTGAAAATACCAAACTACCCCCACTTTATGTCACACATAAAAATTATAAGAAGGAAAAGGGGTGCCATGTGGACCTCCATGGAGGTGCTCCACCCTTGGTCGGCGAACCCTTGGGGGGGTCCCCATGAGAAGCTACCTTGCTCCCCAATCCCTTCTAGAAGCCTTTTTGGAAATATCCAAAAAGGTGCTTTTCCATAAATATCCAAAAAGCACTTTCACTATTCACGACGACATTTTTCAGCGTCCCATCAAACTGAAAATATTTATGTGGGCTTAGAACAATTCTAGTACCCCACTAAAATAATTTTTAATTCAATCCGGAACAATTCCGGAATGGTGATTTTCATCTGCGAAAAGCGTCTGAAGCGGTTCCGGCAGCTCCGGAACATTTCCGGTTTTTCTTCCGGAAAATTCCCAGAAGTTTCCAGAGTGATTCTGGCACCCACCAAGAATTATCAGGCATGTGACGAAACCAATTTGACTTAATGGTATCCCCTGAAACTACCTTTTAGTTTTACCAAAACTGTTCCGGTGTTCTGTCTGCAGAACTTTTCCGTTGTCCGAAACTTTTCCGGTTTCCAAACTTTTCGGTGATTTTCTCCCAGACTCCCTGTCTAGTATTCAACATATAGATGAGCCTTAAGCGTGTGACCCTATAGGTTCGGTGAAGCATAGACATGACCCGGAACCCCTTCCGATCAATGATCAACATCGGAGCCATGGACACCCATATTGACCCCTATACCCACACGAATGGATATTCGAGTGAACCTCCAGTTGTCGTGAGGTATTTCTGTTGCTTCGTGATATGTTACAATTACCCGAGGTGAGACATGTAGGCATCCTCATGGATCAACAACTTGTCCACTATGCCAGTTACCTCGTTGCCAGTATTGTTCTCTTTTCTCATTCCCGTGTTCCGGCATCCCCGTGATCAAATCACAAAGTGTCTGGCCAGACGATGATGGATACCGTAACACCGAGAGGGCCTAGAGATATCTCTCCATCGTCGGAGGAGCAAATCCCAATCTTGAGCTATCAAGTTACTTGACATACTTTTCCATGAACCCGTAAGCCACCGTAATAGCCACCCATTTACGGATGACGTTTAACAAACCCCAAAGTTCATGAAGCAAGCATGAAGAAACTCGATACTCTCATGGTCTAAGGAATTATGCAAACGTTAACAATCTCTGTGTTATTAACCATTAACTTGTGACGAATGTATCTCATAGCATAACATCAATTCGGATCAATTCAACACGAGTGTTCTACCAACATCGTGCCCTCAAAATTGCCGGCATAGCCATGCCCATGATCAGGAAAACATGATCATCATGCAATACTTGAGCCAGTCTTAGAGGCTAGACTAGGAATTCAATTTACTGTTTATTATACCACACATGCACATGAGTTTCCCTCCAAGCCTCGTGGTTATTGTAGACTCGAGAATCATTGCAGTTATAGCATGGAACATAAACTTTCATTACAAACTTGGAGATACAAAATAACTGTTATTACTACCTCTAGGGCATATCTCCTACATGATTCTGGAATATTTGATTTAGTGGAAAACTCATTTGCATGTGTGGAATGATAAAGGGTAAAATAAAGATTTCTAGTCTTGCCTCTAAAACTGACTCAAGTTTTGCTGGTGATCATGTTTTTCGGATATTAGGATATCATTAAGTTTAACGATAGTCTTAAAACAATATTGAGAGTATGTCGTTATAAGAACGATCATATTGAATCGACCCAAACTTGTTTGTTATACTTTGAGATAACATCGTCTGAAATCAATTGTTATAACATGGAGTATTAACATGTGTTTTTTATTCCTTACACCATGAGAGTATCTTAGTCACTTCTTGCCATACGACGAGCTTTGGGATTGCTTAAACGTCATATTTAACTAGGTGATCATAATGAGGACTTACAGGTTCATACGAAAGTTTGACAAGGGAGTAGGTAGCTCAAGAGTGGAATTTGCTCTTCCTACGATGGAGATGTATTCTTACGGACCTCTAGGTGTGACGACATCGATCATCGTCTGGCCAAACATAGATGACTATGTCATGGGGATGCCGAAGCACATCAACAAAAAGAAGAAGAACTCCGGTAATTAGAATAATGATATACTCCCTTCGTCCCGTAATTCTCGTCGCAACAACATATTTGCAAAAAACTCCTTCAGGTTTGTCCGACCAAACCCACAGTCCAATCGTCTCCTTCATTCAGTTCACTGCTCAGCTCCACCACACAGCTCCCCCACAACGCCGGCAACATCGTGTAGGTCAACGACCCCGTGCCGCCATGCAGATCCACTGCAATCGCGCACGGATCCACCTTTACCCCGCGCAGCTCCACCACTCCACCACACAGCTCCACCGCTCTCCTTTCTCGCATCCCTAAATCTCCACCGATCTCGGCCACCATCGAGAGGGGAGAGCAGGAGGAGAAAAGGATCACTAGTGCCTGCCTGGAGGGACCATACAAGTGGCAGTGGGTGATGGCGATGCATGACACGGTGAGGGTCAACCACAACAAGTTGTTGCAGGTCACCGGAGAGGCTTCCTCAGTGGAGCTTGTCGACGTCGCGTATGGCAGGGCCTCGAAGCCGACCAATACGTCCTCTGCCTTGTGTCCTAGAGCGGGCGTCCACAACTACGAGGGCGCCTCTGCATCCGCCGTGCTGGCCTGCCTAGGTGGCGGCATCACGACGACGACGGCGGTGAAATTGAGGAATTGCAGAAGGTTAGCCGTCCAACTCATGTGCCTCTGTTGCTGAAACACCATGGAGTAATTGTAACGCCCTAGACACACCCGCCGGTAATTCTCGTCGCAACGACATAGTTGCAAAAAACTCCTTCAGGTTTGTCCGACCAAACCCACGGTCCAATCGTCTCCTTCATTCTGTTCACTGCTCAGCTCCACCACACAGCTCCCCCACAAAGTCGGCGACGTCGCGTAGGTCAACGACCCCGTGCCGCCGTGCAGCTCCACTGCAATCGCGCACGGATCCACCTTTACCCCGCGCAGCTCCACCACTCCACCACGCAGCTCCATCGCTCTCCTTTCCCGCATCCCTAAATCTCCAAGATTTCCCCCATCCCCTTTTCCAAATCCAAAGCTTTATGCCCGTCGATTGGCTGCCCACACCACAGATCCCGGCCACCATCGAGAGGGGAGAGCAGGAGGAGAAAAGGATCACTAGTGCCTGCCTGGAGGGACCATACGAGTGGCAATGGGTGATGGCGATGCATGACACGGTCAGGGTCAACCACAACAAGTTGTTGCAGGTCACCGGAGAGGCTTCCTCAGTGGAGCTTGTCGGCGTCGCGTATGGCAGGGCCTTGAAGCCGACCAATACGTCCTCTGCCTTGTGTCTTGGAGTGGGCGACCACAACTACGAGGGCACCTCCGCATCCGCCGTGCTGGCCTGCCTAGGCGGCGGCATCACGATGATGACGGCGGTGAAATTGAGGAATTGCAGAAGGTTAGCCGTCCAACTCATGTGCCTCTATTGCTGAACTACCATTGAGTAATTGTAACGCCCCTGACACACCCACCGGTAGTCGTTACTCCTGGCGGGATCTAGACTGGCCTCATAGATCAATACTAGCCTTTTCTGTGCACTTTGTCCTCACTCATGCGCACCCGAGACTAACTTCCCGGTTGGTCACCGATCCTAGAACAACTCCAAGCCAAGCACGCTTAACCTGCGAGTTCTGTTCGAATGATCTCCCGAAAGAAAAGGACTTCCTTATTGATATAAGTAGTCTATCATCCCTAATATGCCAGGATATTACAGTAATCTTGTTAATTGATTAGTTGTTGTTTGTGGTCCAACTCTTGTACTCTGTCTGCTGTTGTTTGTGGTGTGTGGTATTAATTGATCTCCAGATTATAGAGCAGTAAGGCAAATCATGAAGTAGTCATGTTATCTGATCATGTGTGATTGTCTCCGTGAGTAATCCTGTTAATAAATGCAGCATGTGTTCAGCAAAAACAGAGCATGATTAATCCTGTTCAGCAAAAATGGAGCAGTAAGGCATGTTCACACATGATCAGATACCACAAGCAGGATCACTTCGAGTACAACAATAAAAAATTGAACTTAGCATGTCCCTGTGTATTGTCTTTCTAATTTTCAGATGATCAGACCTTGTATGTTTCTTTCTACTTGAATGAATGGAGTACAATACAAGTTCAGGAACAAGGCACTTTTTTTGCAACTGCGAACTCTGGATGCTCAAATAATTGAGTGTAAATATATATTGTCACCATTCTCTACACTGTCAACCTCAGCATCTACTCAAGCTCAACTTCAGCATGTGATGCACCATCGACTCATTCTGTATAGGAATAGGAGTAGCTATAGGTACAATATGAGTAGGAGTAACACTATACATTCGAGCAACATTAGTCCATTAGAGGACATGTGTTGCTGATCTGCCAGTAGAGGTAGTGACATGGAGTAGTGTAGTCACCATGTAGTCCTTATCCAAATTTAACCAAACAATCCTAATTATTCAGATTAATTCAAATAAATTCCAACAAAGTCAATTCAAATAATACAAATTAATTTAAATAACCCAAATTAATTCTAATTAATTCCAATAAATTCCAATAAATCTAAATAAATTCCAACAAGGCATACACAAGGACATGACATAAGGGCCTCTTTGTCCCCCCTTTGACATAAGATACACAAGACATGCACAAGGAGTACAAGGATTACATAAGACATACACAAGGAGCACAAGGATTAGGTACATCATGATCTTCGACCTACGACCTCCTCCGCTTGCAGATTTTTCCTCCGCTTACTTCACTACGTCATGATTGCAGTCATAAGGGCCTCTTTGTCCCTTCTTTCCCTTTCTATAACTACTTCTTCCCTACCCTTTCCTTTTCCTATTACATTTCTTCTATAATGGCCATGTTATCAGCAACTAGCTCACTGTCGCAATATACGCAGATTATTTCCCTGGCGCCATTCTGAAGACGTTCCTTGTGCAAGTGGGGCATCTTGTATTGATTTCCTCCTTGATCTTTCATAACTTCAAACATAACTGCTTGCAATGTGATGAAGCTGTTGTACAACTTGTGAGGATCACAATTTTCAAACTCCTCTTCCACACCCTGTATCAGTTCCTGGATGTTTGTAGGTGACCTGCAATCGGTTAGAGACTGGAGAGAATTGTGAAAGGAGAGAACCAAACAGTTCTAATCGGGACTCTTTGGAGGTTGTTGTATCAACTGAATGTCTAGGTCAGTTTGGTCAACAGCTTCTTGAAAAGTTTCATCATTGGGAAGGACATGAGTCCGTGCATTATCTTGTTGGATGAATATTGTTGCTCCCTCATCATCGCGAGGCCATTTATCTTGAATTGCTGGTATAACCTTGTTGATCAGGTAATCCCTGGACACAAGTCTGGTTACTTTCATTCGCTTTAGCACTCTTGTTCCCTTTGCTCTGTTCTGACTCGTTCGCACCGCCTCGGACTCTTCGACGAATGCCCAAATACCAATATTTTTGTCGAATGTTAGCTCGCCATCATCATTGTATCGGGGTCTGGCCAGAGCTGTTAAAAACATTACCATCCCAATGTTGTTAGTGTTTGCCACGGTGCGCTCAGGTGGAGGTTCTCCTGGAAGTAGATAGTAGTCGTTCTTCATTCTTGTCATGTCAAACCACTTTTCGTCTATATGGACCATATTAGTCATTGGCTTGAATATAGGCCGGGGAGTTGAGATCCAATTTTCATCGAGCATGGACATACAAAATTTCAATCTCGTGATCTTGTTCTCTCGCTTGAGGTAAGTCTTAACAGTGTTTGTGATGCGGTTGAGCACATTTAATTGGAACCTCCTATGTAGGCTCGAGCAGGCCACACCGAGAGACTGTGCCAGAGATCAAATTGTCCTTCTTCTATTGAGTGGGATTGTTGAGGTTCTTGCAAGATCCAACTCTTTTCTCTTTCGGCCAGCTCTTCCTTTCTTCTTGTTTGAGACATCTACTTTTTGGCCCGCGGCAATCTGCTTTTTGGCATCTGACCAGTTTCTCTCAACATATTGTACATGTACGTTCCAACAGGGTTGAGACTAGCAGCTTGTCGTTTGGTTGAACAGATCCATCTTTGAGCTCGATTACTAGTAGAGCAAAGTAAACACTGGCCTTTCCTTATTTGATAGCGCTCTCCTTTTTTGTTTGCCTTCTACATCTTCTTGACCTTCTTCATCTTCTTGAAGTATCCAATTCATAACTTCATCCTCTTCCTCTTGAGCTTCATCCTCTTCCTTTTCATCTTCTTGAGGCATCCAATTCATAACTTCATCCTCTTCCTCTTGAGGCGACATGTTCAAATCTATAGATCCATCCTCTCCCTCTTGAGCTTCTTCCTCTTTAGGGATCCAATTCAAATTAATACCTTCATCCTCTTACTCTTGAGGCAACATGTTCAAATCTATAGCTCCATCCTCTCCCCCCTGAGCTTCTTCCTCTCGAGGGATCCAACTCAAATTAACACCTTCATCCTCTTCCTCTTGAGGGATCACGTTCAAATCCATGCTCCTGCTATCAATGACAAAAGATGAGTACATCATGGTACCATGACAAGAATATACAAACAAATGTAAGCCAAACAATAAATAGGTGCCATGGCAGCACTTCTAGTTTGGTTGCCATGGTAGCCAAACAAGAAATGTTGCCATGGCACCATTTCTCAGTTCCCACTTTAATATGGTTTTAATTTTGACTTTGATAGCTAACAACATTTTCATACACTGATTTTGCTTTTGTTTTTGTTTTCTATACATGACAATTGGCTTCTTCAAGATATCTTCAACATCAAGGCTCACATAGGAGTACTATAATTAATGTGACCATTTACAAAATTGTTCAGAACCTTAACATAGGAGTACTACAATTAATCTGAAATTGCTCTGCTGGAAATTGTGATAGTTTATCTGCAATTTCAGAACCTTAACATAGGTGTAATACAATTAATCTGACCATTTACAAAATTTTAAAAATCTAATTTTTTCAGATCATAAAGGTTGCTCTTCCTGTGATAGTTTATTGTTAACAAATCATAAAGGTTGCTCTTCCTCTTTGTGAGTGATCGTGATAGTTTTATTTCTGTAATTCAGTAACAGAACCTCCTATTTGCATGCCAAGTTCAGTTTTTGCTGCTGCTGCTGTACTGAAAAAACAATTTACTGCTACTATGACATACAAATGGACACATGGACACGCAAACAAACAAATTATTGCTACAGTTCTTCCTATAGTCCATGTGATCACTGATTCATTGTTATAGAGTACTTTCTCCTTCCACCTTCCTACTCCTACTCCAATGATTGAATGTACTCCATGATTGGCATTGTCGTGATTCAATTAACAGTAAATCAATTTCACAAATTTACACGTAGCAATACTATGATGGGGTAACTTGTTCAGAGTGCAAATATCAGCAGCACACCGGGACTTCTCCAGAGTACAAATAACAACAGCAGCACACAGGGACTTCTCCAGATTGCAAATAACAACAGCAACACACAGGGACTTCCCCATATTGCAAATAACAGCAGCAGCACACAGGGATTTCTCCAGATTGCAAATAACAACAGCAACACACAGTGACTTCTTAGATTGCAAATAATAGCAGCAACACACAGGGACTTCTTCAGATTGCAAATAACATCAGCAACAGCAACATGACACGGTCAACTGGATCAGCAGCAGCACAACGGGCAGAGGATCAACAACAGCAATACGGTCAATTGGATCAACAACAGTAGAAGGATCAACAACAATAATACGAGACAAAGGATCAACAGCAGCAGAATGGGTAGAGGATCAACAACCATCTTCTCGTTGGCACACAAAGCAGGAGCAACCGAGCCATCTTCTTGTTGTCCTTCCATTCTTCTGACCAATAAAATAGCTCTTGGGCAATATGGACACAGAAGCAGCAGAAGCAACACGAACAAAGGAGCAGCGGCAACACGGGCTAGCTTCTCCGGCGGCATGGGAAAGGCAGAGGAGAAGCAGGCGCACGCGGCAGAGGAGAAGGAGCAGCACGGCAACGCATGGGAGCTCGACGAGGACTTGCGGGAGATAGAGGAGGATGCGCCCGAGCTCCTGTCCGGCGGATCGTGGAGACGGATTCCGGCGATGCCTGTAGGGGATCACGGTGGGAGGGATTGCGATGGCGCACGTGAGGCAGCTCAAGATGGACTGGTGGGAGCTCGAGGAGGACTCGCGGGATCTCGAGGACGATGAGAGGGAGCTCCAGCTCCATCGGATCGCGGTGGGCAATTCCAGCGACGCCCGCAAGTAATCACGACGGGCGGGAATCACGACGGCGCTGGTCTGGGCGGCGATGAAGGAGCAGGTACTTGGCAACGGCGGAGGCGGAGCAGGTACGCGGCGAAGGAGGCGGAGCACTTCCTGTTGGGTGGCGAATCCCGCAACTTGGCGGCGCCGGCCCCTGGCGAAGCATGGGCGATGGCGGAGGAAGAAGACGAGGGCGGAGGGACTTGTTTGCGATGGTTTTAAAACTATGAGGACTTTTTTGCAAAATTAGCAGTGAACTAGGCTTGTGACAAGAATTACGGGACGGAGGGAGTAGTAAGCATGTTCATGACTCAAGAGGATACCGATGCATCTCGTGTTTTGTAAAGTATCGCGAAGCAAAGAGAATATCACATGATAACCAAATGTCCACTCAAATATCATTCCTATAATCGTAGGGATCAATATGAACGTCTATTGTTCCTCTATCGGTCAATGAACGAAGGGTTATTCGTTTATGTCTGTTACAAAACCTACAGGATCACAAGCTAAAGGTAAGCACAATCTACTGATTGTTAGTAGGACGTAAGTGGTGAGAATGTATTTTAAATTGTTTTATTAATATTTGAAATCGTTCGAGAGGATCTGAAAACATTTTGGATCCTTGTGTGGAAGAGTGAAATGAGAGAGCAAAGCACCGCACAGTGCTACCATTGCTATTGCCAAGAATATATAGGCGCGGGGCGCCAGTACAACATGGGCGCGGAGCGCCAGTACAACAGAGGGAGTACGTGCATGGGATCGTGGGGAGATGCATCCAGTACGTGGCTGAGAGAGTCAACTGCTAACACCCCGCCGCAGGTTGAGCGTCTGGTGGCCGGACGCACAAGCTGGACCGGAAGTCTTGGAAGGCCGCCGTTGGCAGGCCTTTGGTGAGCACGTCGGCAAACTGTTGGGCTATCGGCACATGCAATACACGAAGCTCACCGAGCGCCACTTTCTCGCGAACTAAATGAATGTCGAGCTCTATGTGCTTGGTCCGGCGATGATTGACAGGGTTCGCCGCCATGTAAACAGATGATATGTTGTCGCAGAAAACGACAATGGCACGAGGTAATGGCACCGAAAGCTCGCCGAGGAGTTGTCGGATCGAGTAGCTCTCGGCGACCGCATTGGCGACCACACGATATTCGGCCTCGGCACTCGATCGGGAGACTGTGGCCTGCCGCTTGGAGGACCACGAGACGAGCGAGTCGCCGAGGTACACCTCATAGCCGGACGTCGAGCGGCGCGTGTCCGGGCAGCCGGCCCAGTCCGCGTCGGATTAGGCGATGAGGTCAAGGGAGCCGGATCGCCGGAGATGAAGCCCATGGGTGGTGGTGCTGCGTAGATAGCGCAGGATGCGCTTAGCCAACGCGAGGCGGGCGTCACGCGGGTCGTGCATCACCAGACAACATTGCTGGACAGCGTAGGCGATGTTCGGACGCGTCATGGTCATGTATTGTAGGGCGCCGACGATGTTGCGGTACTCGGAGGCGTCAGGCATGGGTGCACCGGCGTGGGCGCTGGTTTGCACCCCTGCATGTTGGCTCGCTCCAGGAGTTCGGCAGCGTACTTGCTCTGGGAGAGGAAGAAGCCCTCCGCGGTGCGAGTGACGGCGAACCCGAGGAAGTAGTGCAGGGGCCCGAGATCTTTCATGGAGAACTCGGCCGACAGGAGTTGCTGGAGGTGACGAAGGAGCGCCGGCGTCGAGGCGGTGAGCACGATGTCGTCGACGTAGAGTAGGAGGTAGGCGGTGCCAGCATCGGAGTGGAGCACGAAGAGCGACGGATCTGCCCGCGAGCTGGTGAAGCCGAGACCGCATACGTAGGCGGCGAACCTGGCAAACCAGGCGCGCGGTGCCTGCTTGAGTCCATAGAGGGATTGTCCAGCAGACACACGTGGTCGGGGCGATCGGTGTCGACGAAGCCCGCTGGCTGCTGGCAGTACACCTGCTCGGAGAGATGCCCGTGGAGGAACGCGTTGTTGACATCCATCTAATGCACCGGCCACTGTCGCGAGGCGGCGATGGTGAGCATGACGCGGATCGTGGCTGCCTTGACCACCGGAGAGAATGTCTCGTCGAAGTCCACGCCAGGGCACCAAGAGAAGCCACGCACCACCCAACGTGCCTTGTATCGTTCGAGCGAGCCGTCGGACTTGAGCTTGTGACGAAAGAGCCATTTGCCGATGACGATGTTCGCGCCGCGAGGCCGAGCGACGAGGCGCCATGTACGGTTCTCCATGAGAGCCCTGTATTCTACCTGCATTGCAGAAAGCCAACAAGGGTCTCGCATAGCCTCCTGTATGGATTTGGGAATGGGGGAGATGGCTGTGGAGGTAGTGGTGGTGAGGTGTTGTTCATACTTGCGGTTAGGGAGAAACTTGCCGGCCTGGGCTCGCGTTTGCATGTTGTGGGTAGGTATTGGAGGAGGCCGGCGACGAAGAGCCTTGGATGGGGTGGGTGCGGTAGGGGGAGTGAGCGGGTCTGCCATGGTAGTATTTTGTACCAGAGGCGAGTCGGTTTACATGGCAGCGTGTGGCACCGGGGGCGAATCTGCTGGCATGGGAGAGTTTGGCACCGGGGGCAAAGTGGTTGGCATGGCAGCATGCTCGGGTGGGGAAGATGTCGTGGCAGGTTCGAGTGGTGATGCGGCTGTGGCCGAAAATGCTACACTTACGAAAAAAAGCTACGAGTTTTGCTTACGGGCTGATCGTGAGTTGAGGCCATTGGCTGCAGTTCCGGAAATATCTCCTATCAGCCCATCCCCGTGAAATCTATGCGTGACACATCAGCCCGTAAGAATATCCCGTAACCTTTTGCCCGTAAGTGTAGCATTGTTGGGCTGTGGCTTTGGAGCGAGGTCGTCTGGGTATGGCAGGGAGGTCATCGGCGAGGTCGACTACCGGTGTGGGCGGTGTTGCGTCGTCGTAGAAAGGGAAACGATGTTCATCGAAGGCGACGCGGCGGGAGACAATGACACAGCCGGTGGCACGGTTAAGGCACCGGTATCCCTTGTGATCTGCTGTGTACCCAAGGAAGATACATGGGGCCGAGCGGGGTGCTAGTTTGTGAGGTGTTGTGGCGGCTAGGTTCGGGAAACATAGGCAGCCAAAGACATGTAAGGCAGTATAATCGGGATGGATGCCGTAGAGGAGGTAGAAAGGCGTTTGGTTGTGACGTGGGCGACATGGGCGGCGGTTTAAGAGAAATGTGGCGGTGTTGAGAGCTTCCGCCCAATAGGGGTATGGCATGTGGGCGTGTATGAGAAGTGAACGTGCTATGTCATTGAGTGTCCGGAGCACGCGCTCGGCGCGCCCATTTTGCGGGGATGTGTACGGACATGACAGGCGCACTGTGATGCCGAGGGAGGAGAAGAATTGGCGGGAGGCGTGGTTGTCGAACTCCCTCCCATTGTCAGTTTGGACAGTGACGATCGACAGGTTAAAGTGCGTGTGGATGAGTGTGGAGAACGTGCGAAGAGTGGGCAGTACTTCAGACTTGTGGCGTAGTGGGAACGTCCATACAAAATGACTGTAGTCATCAAGAAGCACAAGGTAATATTGATAACCAGATACACTAAGTACGGGCGACGTCCAAACGTCACAATGAACAAGCTGGAAAGGGAAATACGACACTTGTTCGGAAGTACTGAAACCTAGACAAACACTTTTTCCTAGTTGACATGCTTGACAGATAGTGTTGGAGCCGGCGACGTGATCCACGGGCGAGCTCCGAAGGGTGCGATCCAAAGCATCGGCGCCCAGGTGCCCAAGGCGTTGATGCCATAGATCACGGGAGATGGCGACAAAGGCTTGGTGGGTGCGGTTCGACGACGACGGCGACGGTGAGGACAGTGGGTATAGCTTGTCGTCGTCAGAGTTACATTGGAGGATCACCTTCTTCGTTCTTGGGTCCTTGAATGAAAAACCAAGATCATCAAATTCTACGTTAATAGGATTGTGACGAGCGAGGGCTTTGACAGAGATCAGGTTCTTGATGAGATGGGGTGAGACAAGCACGTTGTGTAGGGAGAGGGATGAGGTTGTGGTGGGGATAGTGTGGTGACCGACCTGCGTGGCAGCGAGTGAGGACCCGTCGCCTACTACAATGCGAGTAGAATAGCAGGGAGCAGAGGAGGAGAGCATACCGGGGAACGACGCCATGTGCGTGGTGGCTCCGGTATCCAGGTACTAGTCGGAGCTCGGCGGCGGAGGTTGCTATTGTTGCAGAGTCATGGCGTTGAGTGCCTCCACCAGGGCGCTCCGGTCCCATGCAGACGTGGTGGAGTTGGGCGCCCCGCCGGAAGGGGCGTCATACAGAGGGTGCACTGGCACAGCGCCGGAGTGCCAGTGTGTTGGTGACCCGTTGGAAGGCGGCTGGGGTGCGTTAGCACCGTAGTGGGACGCCACACCAGCGAATGGAGATGCGCCTCCGGGACGGGGCCCAAGAATGCTCGTACCAGGGGTGTGAGGACGCCACGGCATCGGCCACACATGGACCATGCCAGTCCAGGGCGCGGGCGCTGGTGCAGCCGGATGAGGAGGCGGGGCGCCACCCACACGCGATGACGAGCCCCCGCCGGAGTGCAAGGAGGAGCCCCCGCCGGAGTGATGCGCCTTGCCCTTCCCTTTGTAGCGGCCACCCCCGCCGTAGTTGCGGGTGTTGTTGCCGCCGCCCTGGCCCCCGCCGTTGTGGTTGCTCGAGGCGAGCCCGACGTGGAGCGCGGTCTCCGTGGTGTGCTCGTCGGACTGGCGGCTCTCCTCGAGGAGGAGGAAGGCACGACAGCGGAGGAGCGAGGGGAAGGGGCTCTGCATGGTGAGGATAGGCACGGCATAACGAAAGCGGGGGTGGAGCCCGCGAATCATGTTGAGCACCTGGTCGCTATTGAAGACGGGGGAGCCGAGGTCCGCGAGATGATCAGCACACTCCTTGAGCCGGGCGAAGAAAGAGAGGATCGACGAGGAACCTTGCTCAATCCGCCTGAACTCGGTGGCGAGGAGCACCTCCTGATGCTTGCGGTTCTCCAGGAAGAGGCTGCAGATGGAGGCCCAGAGCTCACCGGCGGTGGCACCGCGCTGGTCTACAAGGCCGAACACCTCGAGGCTAACGAGGTTGTAGAGCCACGAGACGAGGTGTGTGTCGTCTTGCAGCCACACCGGGGGACGCCGCACGCCCGAGATGTTGTCGGAGACGGTGTACTTCTGGAACGTCATTTCAAAGAGAGTGCGCCACTGAGAGAAGTTGGGCGGGTTGAGACCGAGGACGAGCGGGACCTGTTGGTTGATGAAGACGCCGGCGAGAGGAGAGAGATCGCGGGCGCCAATGGAGGAGGATGCGCTCGGGTCAGGCAGGAAGAGCGAGCCACCAGCGAGCGCAGTCGGCGTCAGTAGGGTCTGGGACGTGGAGGAGCGCACCGGCATGGCAGGAGTGGGTGGCGTGCCGCCAGTTCCAAGGCCGGGGCGGGGAGGAGGAGGTGGGGGAGGTGGTGGTGGAGTGGAAGATGCCATGGCGGTTCCGAGGAAGCGAGGAGGCAGCGGAAGTGTGGTTCAGAGACAAGGGAATGGACCAGCATCTGATACCACGTGGAAGAGTGAAATGAGAGAGCAAAGCACCGCACAGTGCTACCATTGCTATTGCCAAGAATATATAGGCGCGGGGCGCCAGTACAACATGGGCGCGGAGCGCCAGTACAATAGAGGGAGTACGTGCATGGAATCGTGGGGAGATGCATCCAGTACGTGGGTGAGAGAGTCAACTGCTAACACCTTGAAGGGTTTTGAAGACTACCGGAGTATTCGAGAACCATTTTGTGAGAGGTCTGAGCGTGCCGTCGCGTGGAGAAGTAGAGAGTTGAGAGCGTGCTGAAAGTCGAGGGCGTCCAAACAAGCAGACACGTGTCTGCTCTTCCACTCATCTGCCACTGCCAGCATGAAGAGACAAAACCTTACGGCAGTACCAGCATGAAGAGACAAAACCATTACAGCAGCACAATTGCACAGCCGTTAGTCAAACACGCAGAGCATGCACCCGACCTTCTGTACTAGTATTACACATAATTAAAACAAAACCAGAAAAGGACACGTGGTGCATCCACAAACACTAAAATATCTACGCTATTAATTTTTTTGTATTAATCAGCCAAGACTTTTTAGAGATACAAAACCTTCACTAACCGTGGTCCGGACACGTGGATTTTTTTTCAAAACTAGTACTAATTTTGTAGCAATTTTGAAAACGGGTGTCTGAGTTGACAAAATATCAAAACTAGTACCCCGTCGGCCAGTATCAGGTCGAGTAGGGACCTGTCGGCCATAAGTAGGCCGAAGAGACCCTCTCGGCCAATCAGAGGCTAGGGGAGGATGCCTGTCGGCCAGAGGGTGGCCAAAGGGCCACCTGTCGGCCAGTGGGAGGCCGATGGGCCCCTGGATAAGGCCCATCCCTCCTTTCTTCCTCCTCTGACCAGTCATTTCACCCTCCCTTGTCTAGTAGCCTGCCCCTCTTCACATCTCACTCCCGTTGCTCTCTAGTGCTTCCACCGCCTCGCCGATCTCTTCGCTGGACCACCCATTTTGTTATTTTACCTGCGTAAACAATAGATCAGGACGCTCTCCACCGGCCTATGGTAAATTTTTTTTGCTTCCAACTCAATCGAATGAGAACTCTCAAGTCGGTAGTGTATTTAGCTCTTATTTGCCACCGTCCGGCTGCAGGTAATGGCTTGCCCATTTTGCCGAGCTCCAGGTGGCCCTTGTGATGCCGTTGATTCCGATGCATCTGTATTTACTATGGTGCTGGATCGTCGATGTTCTAGACGTGTTGTAAGATTCTATGTCTTGATTATCTGACTATGGCATATTCGAATGCCTTTGTTTATAAGTTTATGATCCTTGCTTCCATTCTTGTTGTAGTATGTTCCTTGCAGTGTTAGATCACATCTTGCTCGGTACATTGAGGAGTGCAGAGCTTTAGCTATTCGGAGAGGTGACACACATATTGATCTTGCTCTGCACAACACTGAGGGTAACTTATACCATGTTATGTTCACACGTGGTAGGATGAGCAGTAAATTGCATGGTCCTTCGTGGGAGGAACTCGTGAATGATTATGGTCTCCGCCACAGTGACATGATGACTGTTATGCTTGAGCACTATGGAACTTATATTAGTGTCGAATTCCACCGGGATAGTGTTATGTTGTTTCCTTTATCCCATGTTGGTAAGATATTTGTTTGACTAATTTTCAGATTTGATTCAACTTATATGTTTTGCGGTTCATCTCAGTTAGTGAAATCATTTTTTTGTAGCTCTTGAGGATCTGAGTGAAACTCAGAGGGAACTTGTTGACAGCTGTTTTTATAGTCATGGTGTCACTCTGAATTATCAGCAAATGTATGTCATGTCGCGGCAGCTCTTTGATGACAACTACATACTGTGTACTCCTTTTGTTCATAGGATGGATCGCATGAACGTTATTTCCCAACATATGGTAAGCTTTGGTATCTGGGTTTATTATTTGTTTGTTCTTTGCTGGTTCATAGGATGGATCATATAACTTGCTTGTTTTTGTCAGGTTATTCCTACCATGGTTGTAAGAAGTTTGATGGAATTTGTGGCTGTTCCTAGGACTGGTTCTTTACTTCTGGAAATTACTTTGGATTCAGAAGATGATGATATATTTGTGAGCATTCCTTGTTCCTACTTCATTGGCTTGGGTGATCGAATGGTGTTGAAGAAGGAAGGTTTCGGAAATTTTCTACTGGTATCGTCTATCGAAGTCAACAATTTGGTGCTCATAACATTCAAACAGCGTGAACAGAAGCTAGCTATTGTTTTCAGCTATCTGCCACAGTAAGAAAGAAAGAAAGGTCTCGTGCAGCCCAGGCAGCAGAAGAAGCTGGAGATGGAGAAGGAAAATATCCATGTTGGACTAAGTAGATTTATATTCTTGTAACTCAATTTCAGCAAGTTGTATCTTAATTTCAGTAGGTTCTATCTTAATTTCAGGAAGATGTATCTTAATTTCAGCAAGTCGTACTATTCCCGTTTTTATTTGCCGCCATATTGTGGTGCCACCTTTGTCCCATCAATCTCTGCCGCCACTTTCCTTCCCGCCATTCTCTCCCGTCATTATATTTCCTGCCATTCTCCCCCGCCATACTCTCCCGCCATTCTCTCCCGCCATTCTCTGTCCCACCACTCTCTATCGCCCGATTTCTCGCCATTGTGGTTGTCATCTGCCTATAAAACGAGGCATTGTATCTTCCTTCCTACATCTGCCAATAAATTGAAAAGCACTACAAATGAACTCTGAAAAGGTTGAAACTTGGCATGGTATCATTATTTCACCCACATAGCATGTGCTAAAAAGTTGAGAGGGTTACGGTAAAAACTAGATGCACTTCGTGTATAAACTGGACAACCTCTTTCGAAGTATCATGGTTTTGGACAAAAAATCATCTGTTACAAAGGCATTTCATTTTTTAAACTTATTTCAACTCTATACTTTTTGTGCATTCAACATGCACCATCTAACATGTGCCTAGGAGCAAAAAGAATTAAATTAAAAACTATTTTTAAACTCAAGTTATTCACAATCTAGGGTTTGAAGCAAATTTGAAAAAATTCAAATTTAAACCAGTCAAATTTGAAAACTAATTGCACAAACACAAACTAGACAAAATTTTGAATCTAATGCAAAAAGAATCACTCAAAAACATCAAATATCCTAAAAGGTATAAGCAATTTAAAATAGAAACTAAAAACAAAAAACAAATAGAAAAAACAAAAAAAAACTTTCAAAACCCTTTAGTACCGGTTGGTATCTCTAACCGGGACTAAAGGTCTAGCCTTTAGTCCCGGTTGGAGATACGAACCAGGACTAAAGCCCCAACCCCTTTAGTCCCGGTTCGTGTCTCCAACCGGGACTAAAGGTAGGCTTCACCTTTAGTCCCGGTTGGAGACACGAACCGGCACTAAAAGGTATCAGCCCCTTTAGTCTCGGTTGGTGTCTCCAACCGGGACTAAAGGTCCCACTCGAACCGGGACTAATGCCCGACCGGCGCCCTAGCCGCTCGAACCGGGACTAATGCTCACATTAGTCCCGGTTCGTAAGGCAACCGGGACTATGTGTAGATCGAGCTGTGACGAAAGCCCTATTTTCTACTAGTGTTTTCCAAACATGTTTTCTCTTGTTTGGACTCTAATTTGTATGATTTGAATGAAATTAATCCAGAATGACATTGTTTTAAGCAGAACTACCATGTTGTTGTTTTTGTGCAAAAATAAAAGTTTTCGGAATCGAACAAAACTTTTGGAAGAATTTTTTCGGAACATATAAAAAATACTGGAGCAAAGACCTATCAAAAGGGGGCCACTAGCTTCTTAAAAGGAGGCCTTAATATCCCTTAGTTTCCGTATCAGAGGGGGGCCACCAGTATTCACCATGTGTTAATGCTTTGTTCCGGTTCTCTATTAAAAGGAGGCATTAATATCCCCTTAGTTTCCGTTATGACCACGGTGCCACGGGAGGGTAGGACAAAAGATGCCATGCATGTTCTTATTATAAACACGTTTGACTATATATGAATACATGCCTACATTATATAATGAATTTGAGCTAGTTCGGTGTCTCTCTAGTGTGTAACTGTTATATGATGAATGTCATCCATATCAATCCATCTCTGATCCATGGCCTACGCATTTTTCTTATTGGTTTACCTTAAGTTACTTTCGTTACTATTGTTGTTACAATCAATACAAATCTACTTCTGTTACTGTGGTTGAATTGACAATTCAACTGCTAAGATCAATAAATATTCTTTGGTTCCTCTTATGTCGAATCAATAAATTTGGGTGAAATACTACCCTCGAACACTGTTGTGATTCCCTATACTTGTTGGTTAATAACGTCTGTGTTTGGTGGATGTGCAGTTTCAGCGAGGGTGTTGCGAAGATGGTGACGTGCCTACTGCAGCGCGGCGACAAGAGCTTCACGAACCTATTTCGTGCTCGGTCGGACCTAAATGGCCTGGTGTGCTCCTATTGCTGCATCCGGTCAGTGACCGTCAAGGGCGGTAGAGGTTGTCCCCTCCCGTGTGGCTGTTGACTCGGCTGCTCCTCGTTCCCGACTGCTCCCTCTTGTCTCCGTCGGTCTTGCTTCGTTGACCATGGTGAGGCGACGGTGATGATGGCAAGACTGTGGTGGCGCATGTTGGTGGGCGGCATGTTTGGTAGAGCGCTTTGGATCGTCCGGGGGTTGTGGGTGTTTGGCAGACAAGAGAAATCCCTACCGGCTTGCCAGCTCCTAGGCGGTGATGCCCGTGGGTGCTGCTGTTCCTTCATGAAGGGCGTAACATATCCCCTTTCCCCACGCCCCTCCGCGTACCGGGAGAAACCTTAGGACCAGTACGAGCAGCAACGTGATCGTCATCGCGTTCCTTTCCGAGGGTGTTTCTTGGTATGCGGAGGTTCAAGCTGCTAGGAGCGAGGTGGAAACTCTCCAGTGGGCGCAGTGGTTGCGGGACATCGTCGTATTAGTCGATCCGACGGTGTAAAAATGTTAAATGTGTATAGAAAAATGTTAACCATGTATTAAAAATATCAAACTTGTAGAAAAACATTAATCAACATTCGAAAAATGCTAAAAAATGTGTATGAAAAAATGCAGACCACGTATTCAAAAATAGTACACATGTACAATGAATGTGAAAAAAGTAGACATAAAAAATTATAAGTTTTACAAAAAATTAATCCAAAAAATCAAATTCTTAAGAAGAAACTGACAAAAATAAAAATTTCAAGAATTCAAAAATAGTTCACAAACAAAAAAAAAGTTCGCGAGGTTGAAACCGATCACAAATTGAAGAATCTTCGTGGATACAAAACAATTCACGTGAGGTTGAAAGCGTTCACAAATTATATTTCATGAAGTCAACATAATTGTGAGAATGAAGAATGTTCACGAAAATCAAAAAACATTGACGGACCCAAAAGATTCACTAATTAAAAAAGGATTACGAACTCAAGGAAAGCCCGGGAATTTGAAAATAAATTCATTAATTTGGAAAACAAGCAAGAATTGTGAAAAGTTCACGAATTTGAAAAAATGGTCAGAGATTTCACAAGAAGCTCACAAATTTGAGAGAAAGTTCATGATTTTTTAAAATGAATTAACAAAAGGTCACAAAAGTGAAAATGGTTCATAAAAGTTAAAACGAGACGTTGAAAAAAAAGAGAAGACTAACAGAAAATAAGAAGAAAAACGAAATAGTAAAAAAGAAATGAAAGGGGAAAATAGGAAAAAAAACAAGAAAAGCCGAACTTAAAAGTGGTTATACAGATAACCAAAGAACCAGGGGAAACCTGGATGAAGGAGAAAGAAAGAAAGAACACGATTTGTATGCTGGTGAAAACACACGTGAGCGCTGGGGTGCTCCAGGGAAAAAACCCATTTGAAGCATTTTGCGTTAAATAGTCAGGACTCCGTACACCCCCCGAGAAGACTTGGGCCAGCCTAGTTTTGGTTGCCACCCGTTTTGGGAGGCTACTAGGAGGTTTCTTTTTTCGGGTTTGTTTTTTAGTTTTTCTGTTTCTTTTTTTTCTAAGGTAATTTTCTAAAACTAAGTTCATGTTTGAAGAATTTTAGAAAATGTTCTTCCTTTTATTACAACTTTCTAAATTTCAAAAAAAATTCATTTTTTAAAAACAAATCATAACTTCAAACTTTTTACAAGAAATATTCGAGATTTTTACAAAATGTTCATTTTTTCAAACAGGTTATTGTTTTCGTTTTACTTTTTTTCTTGATTTATTTCCTTTTTCCTTTTCCTATTTCTTTTGTTTGACATTTTCTATTTTATTGAAGTTCAAAAAAAGCTTCATGTGTTCAAAATTTTGTTCACAATTGATACTTCAATGTTGGTGCTTCTTAAAATAGTAAGGAATTGCAAAAAATTGAAAAGTTGTTCAAACTTTGTTCACCAATTCTAAAATGTTCATGATTTTAAAATGTTCGGGATTTTCAAAATAAGTTCTTCATTATCAAAAAAATGTTTGCCTTTTCAAAAAGTGTACGTAAGTTCAAAAAATGTTCGTGTTCCAAAAAGTGTACATGAGTTGAAAAAATGTTCCCGTTTGAAAAGTTGTTCACAAATTTCAAAAAATGTTCTTTTTTACAAGAAGTTGTTGTAAGTTTTAAATCTTCTCCTGTTTTCAATTTTGGTTTGTGCTTTTAAAAGTTCTTCAGTAATTCAAAGAAAATCCATTTATAAATTCTGTTCGTAAATACAAAAGCTGTTTAAGTTTCAGAAATTCAAAAAATCCAAAAAATAACCTTTTAGAAAAAGGAGAAAGAGAAACACAAAAGAAAATAGACAATAAGAGAAAAAAGAAAAAAAGGAAACAAAGTGAATAAAAAGCAAAATAAAAAGAAACGAGCCTTCGCTAGAGGCGGCGGCCCAGTCGCTTCGCCCCTGGCTGTGCGAAGCTACAGAGAATGCGTCCAATAGGAGGTCCTGCTCCAGGTCCCGTTTTGCCTTTAAGTGTTATGGGTCCGAAATAGGATTCACGGTTCACAACTTCGTCGCACTCAACCAAAACTGCAGGTCCAACAATACCTAGCACTCGAGGCTTCCAGCCAAAACATGATCGATGGGGATGTGGGAGTTTCTATTCGGCGCTTCAGGCATCAAAAAGGTTGCCTGGCGCTTGCTACATTCGTGGTCTGCAGCCCAAAAATGCCATCTTGCTACAGCGTAGCAAAACACGAGGATGTCTCGTTGGTTGACTGGTGGACTAATTGACCGGCTCACTGGTTGACCAAGTGACTTTACAACAAAATCATAAATTTTAAAGAATTGTAAAATTTTGATTTGAAAGTTTTCATCGATTTTTTAAAAAAAGTTCACAAATTGGTAAATAAAATGTTCAAATTTGAAGGAAAGTTCATCAATTTTGAAAACAAAATCGAATATGGATAATTTTGCATTGTTTTAGAAAAGGTTCACAAAATTTTGAAAAACATCATCAAATTCGAAAAATGATCATCAAATTAAAAAAAGATCATCGATTTTGAAGAAAAAGTTCACAAATTTGAAAAAACGTTCATCGAATGAGGAATAACTAAAAAAGTAAACGGAAAAGGGAAAGGAAGAGTAGGAAGTAGAAAAGATGGAAATAGATTTAGGTAATCACATCAGGTTCGGTGGCGGGATGGTTACTGTAGTGTACATCAAAGAAAGAGCTTGCGGGTTTGATTCACTCCAGACCTGCACCTTTTTTGTGTTTTAGCCCAGCTGGGAAGGGGCGAGGGGCGGGGGGGGGGGGGGGGGGTGCGTCCGCTTGCAAAATGCACAGTAACAAGCGGTTAAGGCGCCAAATAGGGAATGTTAGGCATGTAACCTATTGTTTGTGAAGTGACGTTCTAGGAATATTCTATCCTCTCCTAACTTTAGGCCGTATGTGACCGCACGGGCTACACGCCCCTAGGTACAATGCGGTCTGGGTTATTTTTCTTTCATGGCTTTAGTCCATTTTTATTTGTCAATATGTTTTTATCTTCCATTACAGTGACCTGTTATATCATTACTAGTTTTCTTGGTAGGGCCATGGTCTTTGGAATATCATTACTAGTTTTTATCCCCATTCATCTATACGAAAGAATGTTCTAACTTTACAAGAAAAAACAAATGTTCCAGCTTCATGAGAAAAAAATGTTCCATGTCCACCAAAAAATGTTACAATAAAAATGGAATAACATATAGTAAATTATATTTCTTCTAAACAATATATTACAAATAAAATAAAAATAAATAAATTGGTCTATTTGGCCTCTTCAACGGACATCAATTATGGTACTAACCAAGCTAACCAGAAAAGGGACAAGTAAGCTCGAAATCTCAAGAAAAAATAGAAACATCCAGTCATTAATTTATTGCATCGTCGAATAAACGAGTGAAATGCGGTATTAGTCCAAATGTCGAGTTCATGGACTACTGGTGCATTTCACTCCAATTGAACGATAAACAATAGACATTGGATCTTCTTTAGACAAAAACTAACCCCCACGCTCTTGCAGTAACCTGAAAAGTAAACTGGTCTTCTCCCTGTGACACTTCTCCACTGTAAGCCACCTATGTTCCTCTCTGGTCCTCCTCCTCCTCCTGTTATACAACAAGTACTTTGAGCACCATACAAACAATTCTATAGAAATTAAAATAAAAAAGGGTATATTGGGCCTCTTTGGTCAACATCGTAAAGAAACATGTCCAGATGGGCTAACTTCTTATGCCTAACTTGAGCCATCATCATATGGGTGGGGCACCACACTTGGTAGCCCCGATGGCCCTTGTGCCTTCTCTCTCTGATGTTTTAATAACTTTCCCGTTCGTATGATTGTATCGAAGACAACACCTTATGATTGTATGAAGTGCCTGAGGTAACAAAATAATTCTGGTGTAGCACTCAGCTCCTCTCATGCCTCTTTTGGTTTGCAGGAATTTTATAGGAATATTATAGTATAGGATTTTGAAAGGAAAAATAATAATTCTTTGTAGCTCTTTGCTTTGCAGGTATGAATTCCTATTTCTATGTAGGATAGTAGTTAATCCTTCGTATTTCGAAGGAAAAAACATTGGCCTAGAAAAGAAATTCCTATCCTATGCATCAAATGACATTTATTTTCTATAGAAGTTGAGATACATGTCTATCTCACTCCATTACGATTTTTTATTCCTATGATATTCATGTTCTATGAACCCAAAGAGGCTTAACGTGTATACGACCAAGTACTACTGGGATGAGAGGGCGACAACTGTACTTACGTCGTTCATATTGAGAAAATCACTCGCACTGTTTCTTTCAACCTATCAGCATCAAACGCTGCTCGGTTGCTTCAAATGATGGCCATTCTACAAGGTTTCTTGCTTGCACTAGCACATGATAGCACGAGCAGAGCAGCTGTAGCTATCACACGAGCCGTGGCTATCAGGTTGTTTCCTCCAGAGAGAATACTCCCAAAGATGGACATCGATGTGTGCTGCTCCCTGCTGTCGTCTTCCAATCCTTCGACTATGCGCACAAACGAAAGGGTTTGAACATGATTGTTGCAAGTTCGTAAAAATGCACATTATTGTTGTAGGTCCAGCTTCTCATGTCTTTATTGTATGATTAGCAGTTAGCACTCTCTGATTGGCAGTAAGCACAAAAATGTGTACGACTTGACGTGGACCTGGCAATCACCAGCAGTACCTCATGTGTGGCTGTGAACAATCCCACTGAAGATATCTCTTTGTGTCTTCTGATTTAAGCATCTATTTTTTTCATATGCATGGCTAGCCTTCTCACTAAGACCATCTCTAGCCGATCCTCCCAAATCTATAGAGGAGTAAATCTCTAAACCGGACCTAGCCTATCTCCTAAATCCCACAGAGGACTAAAATATTTACTCCGAGCGGCGGCCGAGGGACATGGCTCGCAGAAATTTACGACCGTGACATCCGGAAGACCCACTGCCTAGTCTCCTTCCACTTGGTGCAGGCTGTGGCGCCTGCATACGACATCAAGGCGGTGCATCTCTACGGCACCTCCGTCCGCCGCAATTTTCCCCATATATATTTCCCACCTATGAAGCCTTCTATGGAAAACGGGTGGCCAACGCACGGGAGAGCCCGGAGGACTGTGTGGCCTGTGAGCTGGTCGCGGCGGAGCCGCCGGCGAGGCATACAAGGGCTCAATGCGGAGTATGCGGCGGGGAGGATCGTGGTCATCGACCTATGCAATGAAGAAGATGGCGACAACAACGACAATGGCCACGATGACGGACACGATCACGACGACAACGATGGCGACATCAGCAGCGAAGGACCGGACCTGATGATCGGCAACATGTCTAGAATGGAATGGAAGCAGCTTGGAGCAATCCGATGAATCGGATTAGGTTAAATCTCTATCTAAATTTAACAAATCTAGCTTTGGTTCTATGTAATATATTAAATATGCGCCGAATTGAAGTGTATGTACCCGAATTTGCAACAAATGTGGTTTAATTTGCACCGGATTTGTATCGATTTTGTTTTACTCATTTGGGAGTTCAGCTAGAAACGGCTGTTCTTTAGACGAGTAAATATACTTGACTATGGTTTACTCCTCTAATATTTAGGAAATCGGTCAGAGAAGCTCTAAGACCATGGGACCATCTGATTCTTACCACAAAAGCCCTGTCCCCTCATGGCATTTAGAATCAGGGCTTTTTGCAGGGCCTACACAGAATTCGTGCTGCTCTTTGTTCTCTCGTCCGCGCAGCCAACTTCTACATGCGCTTCCGGATTAGCACTCCGAGCTTCTGCTCCGACTGATTTTCTGAGTGTGCGTGTATGTGCATATGGTTTCCTATTCTCTACGTTTGTGTTGTGTGGCTGATTAGTTGGGGTTAGCAACTACTCCCTTTGTACCAAAATATAAGATGTTTTGCAATTTGAACTGCAAAAACGTCTTACTTCCTTCTCCTTTGTCCCATCATTTCGCCACGCAGCCTGTCGGTTTCTTCGTATCTTTCACCCCTGTGAAGGATCTCTAAAGCCCCATCTCACCCCGTACTTCCCCTCTCTAGGATCCTCCTATCCCTATCGTCAAACTACTAAGATCCCTTATTGCTGGGTAACTTTATGAGCTAGGAAAAGAAGGCATCGGAAATATATCAAAGAGAATATCTAGTGTTCAAGTTGATTACGATATGAGAGAAGTTCGGCAACAAATATATAATTGGCTGGTAACCTTTTGAGCTCTAGAATATGTTATCAAGTGAGTTTTAGTCGATCACTGATTTGTGAATATATCGTTAATTAACTCACATATTTTGGTCTAAAAATAGCTAGCCACATTCGGATAGGGATATGTGCACTATTTTGAGCTATATGAAACTGCAGAATTGATATGATCTTTGACAGAAAAAACTTCATCAACTTTTTGCAGGTTATCTAGAGAGCCACTGCTTATATCCGTATGTGGTCGTTACTCACGTATGCGGATTCATAGAAGCTTTTGGTTACTTGGTGCAACCATTAAGAGACGGCAGCATTGATTATCTTCAACCGATTTGGATGACGGCTAACTAATAGGCTACGTGTTTACTCATCGTAGCATGTTCTTGTCGCACCAGATGTGGCACTTCTTTTACCTTTATTTTTTCGGGCTAAGTTTGTGAGCTCATGATAGATATTGAACTTTTGTTGAACAACTTTTGCTTAATAAAATGGCTGCACATGCATCATCATGATGTAAAGGCCGGGGTTTATTCTGCTTTGCCAAACGAAAAATAGTGGCTGGTCACTTCTGAATTCGAAAATAAGTTCTTTGTGTTTGTGATGTACTTACCGAGTAGTTTAAGTTACATTTGGCACCATGACAATGTTATAGGATCATCCAATTGTCCATAGTAAAATTATTATCATATCACTATTACAATTATCCATCATCCCAGTTGGAGATACCAGCATCTCAATTTATTTAGTTACCCACTTGCACATATTATAGTTAGCAACATGTCAACTATGTAATATCTAGCTTCCCGTGCTACAATTACCAACCTGACACAATTGTAGTTATCTACATGTCTATGTCAGAGTCATCAACATAGCAGTGATATAGTTACGTGAGTAACTGTTCTGAGATTAGTTTTGGACTTGATAACTACTTTTGAGTAGTTTGGTAACTCCTATATGTTGGCTAAAACAGATAAATAAGGTTTGTCATTTGAGAGCTAAAACACATTTACGAAATAAGATGGAATTTTACTGACATCAGCATAATTGTTATTTACTCATCTACGTGCATGCATATATATAATGAAATGTGGTAGAGAGGAAGAGAAGCAATGAAGCACACGGTGGTGACGGTAGATATATATGTAAAACGGGGCGAGAGCCTATTTCGAGAGAGAGCTAATAAAGCACTATGTAAATTCATCAACTCGTATCGCCAAGTAATTAAATCACGGCTCAGAAATGATAAGAGTTTGCCACCAACCGAATAATAGTGTGTGAGGTGACCATGGCCTCACACCTAGAGTAGGCGAGTGGACGGACGCACAGCCCCTATCTTGGAATTGTGCAAATTGTCTGCATCCCAAATTCTGTTGGTGAATCCAGCGTGTGACCATACGTACGTATGAGGTGCCATCTGTTTGGACTTTCTTGGACTGCCGTTTCGTCTAGGATTACGCCAGCTGACCAACTTGGCTCGACCATCTCTGATAAAGGCATTGCACCGGCACGGATGCTCCCAACCGCATGCTAGCCGCACGGCTGGGTTTCAGTGAGAGGCCTTGCCAGTCTCGGCGGCATGGCGGCCCTGCAGCTGGCCGCTCTCCTTGCGCTGCTCCTCGCTCTGTGGCGTCTTGTGTGGCGGCCGCACGCCGTGGCGCGGTCGTTCACGAGGCAGGGGATCCGAGGGCCGCCCTACACCTTCCTGGCCGGGTCCTTGCCGGAGGCGAAGCGGCTGATAATGGCTGGCCGGAGAGGCGTGCCGCCTCTGGACGCCGGATGCCACGACATCATGCCCACCCTACTGCCGCAGTTCCATAGATGGGTCGCCGATTATGGTAAAGTACTAACGACTACTTTTTCATTTTCTACATGTATCGAAATTTCTTGAGGAACTGAATGTTTCATTACAACATGAACCCTACAAGCTAAGATTGGAATGATTGGTCATGGCACCTCCATTTGCAACATTATCTTTAATACACTATCTTTAATCCAATTTCAATTAATTCTCGGTATAATAGTATTACATAAATTTGGTTGTTGATTCAGGGAAAACATTTCTGTTCTGGGTCGGGCCGATTCCCGCGGTCTTCTCTACCGACCTGCAGCTGATAAAGCAAGTGCTCACAGACAGGACGGGCCTGTATCAGAAGGATTTCATGATCCCTGTGCTGAAATCCCTCTTCGGCAATGGCGTCATACTGATTAACGGCGACGACTGGAAGCGGCACCGTAAAGTAGTCCTTCCTGCTTTCAACCATGAGAAGATTAAGGTTAGAGCATGGTTAATAGTATAGTCAAGTGATAGCTATTTTTTTTTGAAAAACTTCAGATATGTTTATCAAACATCATGGCAGTACAAAGAACATCAGAAATAACAAAAATATTTTTTTAGGGGATAACAAAAATTACATTAACTGCACAAAAAAGGTGATGATTACTCAATAACAAGGTTGATTACAAGGCTGGTTATTAGTTTAGTCATAATTATACTTGCGCTTATAGATTTCTCCTATAAATGCACGTGAGATGTGAGCATTTTTATTAGTCTTGTAACTTGTAACACTACACCAGTTAGTTGGCTGATGATTTATCCCGTGTGTAGAGCATGTCAGCGGTGACGGCAGAGGTCACAAGGCAGATGATGCAGCAATGGCGAGAGCAGATACACCAAAGCAACATCGACAAGAAAGGAGCTGAGATAGATATGATCCACGCCTTCAACGACCTGACCGCGAAGATAAACGGTCGCGTCGCATTTGGCACAAGCCACAAGGATGTCGAGGAGGTCATCGTCTTGATGCGGGAGATGCAAAAGATCGCCACTGCCTCCACGCTAGATGCTCCAATACTCTGGTAGGGTACTAATATTTGCTTACAGCTCTGGATCCAAGCCCAGGACATTAACCATGTTAATCTTGTGCCGTTCACCTCAGGTATCTCCCGACTCGGCGTAACTTGCACGTCCGACGTCTGAACAAGCAGCTCAGAAGCAAGATCATGTCGATCATGCAGGCACGGCTGGCCGCAGATGGAGCCAAATATGGTCGAGGAGGCACCAGGGGCTGCGGAGATGACCTGCTTGGGCTTCTGTTAGAGGCATGGACGCCGCACGGGCAAAGGGGCGGCGGCGATACACTGACGACCGACGAGGTGATTGATGAGTGCAAGACCTTCTTCGCCGCAGGGCAGGAAACCACGGCCACCCTCCTCGTCTGGACCATGTTCCTGCTTGCCGTGCACCCCCAGTGGCAGGACAAGGTCAGGGAAGAGGTCCGAAGGGAGTTCCCCGGCGGGGACGCTGATGATGTGATGCCCAACGCCGATATTCTCGCCAAACTGAAGTTGGTCTGTGCATTTCAACTCTCAATATCCTTTTTCGTATATTTTCGTTTGAATATATTCGGTACCATAAATGTTCATATTGTTCTTATAAGGTTGGTCAAAGTTTGCAAAATTTAACTTTCAAAATATATTATATGTACTGTAATTTTGCAAAGAGGGAATAACTAGTGTGAGCATATACCGTGCTTTTTTTGCTTATGCAGCTGAACATGGTATTGCTCGAGACATCGCGTCTCTACCCTCCAATCGTGTACATACAACGGAGGGCCGCCTCGGACAGCGTCCTCGGAGGCATCAAGGTACCCCAGGGAACAATCATATCGATCCCCATCGGCATGCTACATCGGGACAAGGAAGTATGGGGCCCCGACGCCGACGAGTTCAACCCCATAAGGTTCGAGCACGGCGTCACAAAGGCTGCCAAAGACTCCAAGGGGCTCTTATCTTTCTCTCTAGGCCCAAGAGTATGCACTGGTCAGAACTTTGGCATCGTGCAAGTGCAGGTTGTCATGACGATGATCCTCAGCAAGTTCTCCATCTCCCTCTCCCCGGAGTATGTTCACAAGCCAAAGTACCTTCTGTCTTTGACACCCAGGACTGGGATGCCTCTCATTTTGAGGAACCTACTGTAGATGGGTGAGAAAGATGGAAAAATTAAGTTCATTGTGGTGTATGAGAGTAAAATCATTATAATATAAGTGTCTTAGTTATGATACAAAATTCTACATAATTGATTTGGAGATGGAACCAATTATTCATACAGATGTCATATCAACTTGAAGTAACAAACGATTTTTTTCGCTAGAAATACAAGTGTTGGAGCCAGAACGAGGTAGAAAGAGAGAGGGCGTGCAACAACTCTTGCCTTGATCGTCTGGTGTTACATAGCTTTCTATATGTACAGCTCAACTAACTCAACCGATGCTAGTGCTATAATCTAGGCATGTACAGAGGGCACGAACACATGTACAGAGATCACAACACACACGTTCACGTTCGCTAACACCCCGCCGCAGTCGTGTCGTCGCTGCTCGGCAAGACACAAAGACTGGACCGGAAAGCCTGGAAGACCGACGACGGCAAACCCTTGGTCATGATATCTGCAAGTTGTTGAGTCGTTGGGACGTGGACGATGCGAAAGTCACCGAGGGCCACCTTCTCTCTGACGAAATGAATGTCCAACTCGATGTGTTTTGTCCTCCGATGATGAACTGGATTGGTGGACATATACACTGCTGAGATGTTGTCGCAGGATACGATGGTAGCCTTTGGTGTAGAGCAGCCGAGCTCATCAAGGAGTTGGCGTAGCCACACACAGTCGGCGACAGCGTTGGCGACGACACGGTATTCTGCTTCCGCGCTCGACCGAGAGACGATGGCCTGACGCTTCGAGGACCAGCTGACAAGCGTGTCTCTGAGATAGACACAGTAGCCAGACGTAGAACGTCGAGTATCGGGGCAGCCGGCCCAGTCCGCATCGGAGTAGGCGACGATATCGGTCGACGGGGACACCGGAAGAAGAAGACCGTGGGTGGTGGTTCCATGAACATATCGTAAAATACGCCTGATGATGGCGCGATGGCTGTCCCGAGGATCATGCATGTGCAAGCAGGCCTGCTGAACCGCATAGGCGAGGTCAGGCCGTGTCACAGTGAGATACTGTAGCCCGCCCGCGAGGCTGCGATACTCCGAGGGATCGTCCATGGGTCGACCTGCATCGGCAGAGACCTTAGACGATGCGTCGATCGGAGTAGAAGCTGGATGACACTGTGACATGCCGGCGCGTTGGAGTAGTTCCTCGGCATATTGGGCCTGGTTGAGGAAGAACCCACGCGAGGTACGCTGCACACGTATGCCGAGGAAGTAGTGAAGCGCGCCCATGTCCGTCATCGTGAACTCCTGTTGAAGTTGATCGACGATGGTGCGAAGGAGGTCCGTCGACGAGGCGGCGAGGACGATATCATCAACGTAGAGGAAAAGGTACGCGACGTCGCTCCCCCGCCGTAGTATAAAGAGTGAGGCGTCGGAGCGTGATGCGGTGAACCCGATGATGGCGGTGAAGGTCGCGAAGCGATGAAACCAAGCCCTCGAAGCCTGCTTGAGGCCATATAGGGACTTGGAGAGGCGGCACACATGATCCCGGCGAGTGTCGTCGACGAAGCCGGCGGGTTGATAGCAGTAGACCTGTTCATCGAGGACACCATGAAGAAAGGCGTTCTTCACGTCGAGCTGGTGCACGGGCCAGCCGCGTGAACACGCCAAAGTGAGCACAGTACGAATCGTTGCTGGCTTGACCACCGGAGAGAAAGTTTCACCGAAGTCGACGCCGGGGCATTAGGCAAAACCGCAGACAACCCAACGAGCTTTGTAGCGTTCAAGGAAGCCGTCCGCGTTCATTTTGTGCCGGAAAACCCACTTACCCGAAACAATGTTGGTCCATGTGGAGTTAGCCATGAGAGCATCAAATTCGGACTGCATGGCAGAGCGCCAGTTCCGATCGTTGAGAGCAGCTCGAACAGAGGCTGGAAGTGGGGAGATTGTGGTGGCATATGTAGGATTCGGTTGGAATAGGTAGGATTCGCCTGAAACGCGTGACCATGGGATGTGAAACGCGAGGAGGGGCAGGGGGCGTGGGGATCGGTAGATGGGCTAACGTGCAAAGTGGATGGGCTGGTTGACCCATGTGGGGACGTTGGTGGGGAAGTGGAGGATGGCTCAGGCGTTGTGTGCATGGATGGGCCAGGTGGCGAACCAGGATGGGTCGGGTTGGGCGGTTGCCATGCATGCAACGTCAAGGGAATCCACGGGAGGAGTCTTGGGGAGATTTTGGTAGCGATTTAAAAGGAAAGATGGACTCCACGAAAGTGACGTGCCTGGAGAATAGGATACGCCGTGTAAGTGGATCGTAACAACGATAGCCTTTTCGCTCCTCCGGGTAACCGAGAAAAACGCAAGGGGCGGATCGAGGGGAGACTTTGTTTGGGGCAGTAGCCATGAGATCGGGATAGCAGAGGCATCCAAAAACGGCGGCGTTGGTGTAGGAGGCGTTGGCAAGGGCAGCGGCTCCGGGATGGCCGAGGCGCTGGTGCCACAGGTCGGTGGTGGCGGCGGTGAGGCAGTGGCTGGACGGGGTGAAGGTGTAGAGATCGCCCGAGGAGTCACATCAGAGAAGCACCCTCTTTGTGGCCAAATCCTTGATAGCAAAACCATATGGATCGAATTCAATTGAAACTAAATTGTCACGAGTAAAAGCACGAACCGAAACTAAGTTTTTGATGAGGGAGGGGGAGATGAGAACTTCAAGAAGGGAAAGAGGTCGGGAGGGGGTAGGGAAGGAAGTAGAGCCAACGCCGGTAATGGGTAGAAGAGAACCATTGCCAACGAAGATAGAAGAGGGAGAAGATGGGTTGGGTGGGGAGAAGGGAATACCGGAACCGGAGCTCATGTGGGACGAAGCGCCGCTGTCGAGGATCCATTCGCCGTCGGGCGCTAAGGTAGGATGGAGCGCCAGCTGATTGAGGGCGGCAATGCCACCGTTGTGGCCTGGTGCGCCTAGGGCGGAGTCGAGGCAGGTGGGCGAGCACCAAGGATCCCCTGGAAGGTGCTTGCGATGGTAGTAGGAGGACGTGGTCCAGGGAGGAGCCCAGCAGGATGGACCCCGCCGGAAGAGGAGCCCCCAGTCCCCGATGGGTTCTGCTTGCGCTTCTTCGGGCGGCCGCGCGCCCCGGAGGTGCCGGCCGAGCTGTCGGCGGTGTGGGTCGGAGGAGGACCGAGCAGGGCCGGGTTGAAGGAGGCCGGAGCGAGCGCGGGCGCCGGAGGACGGGCCGCATAGTAGGCGCTGGCCTGGGCGATGAGCGCGCTGCGGGTGGCGACGCGCGCCTGCCGGCTTAGGCGCTGCTCCTCGAGCTGGAGGAAGGAGCACAACTTGATGAAGGAGGGCCGGCGTCTACGCGTCATGTGGGGGACGGCATGCTGGAAGCGCTCGTCGAGGCCGCGGAGGACGTTGTGGACGAGGTCGCGGTCCTTGATGTGATGGCCGAGCGCGAAGTGTGTCAGCCATCTGCTTGAGACGAGAAGTGTACTCGGCGACAGAAAGATCTCCCTGGATAAAACTGTGGAATTCATCGAGGAGATAGATGATGCGCGCATCGCGGTTGCTGCGGAAGAGAGAGCAAAGCGAGCGCCAGAGAGTGTAGGCCGAGTTCTTGCGCTCCTCGACGATCTCCAGGGTCGAGGGCGTCACGGTGGCGTTATACCACGAGAGGACGGCGAAGTCGTTGAGCGTCCAGTCGGACGTGGCATGAGCCGGCGAGCCGTCGACATGATCGGTGAGGCCGAACTTGGCGAGGGCGGAGAGAAACCGACGGCGCCAGAGGCCGTAGTTCTCTTTCTCGTAGTCGAGGGTGACGAGAACGTGATCCCGGATGCGAAGGCTTTGGACCTGCAGAGTGGGCACGGTTTGGGTGGCAACCGGGAGATCAAACGGGCTCATCGTTGGAGGAGTCGCCGGTGGAGGAGTTGCAGGAGGAGGAGCTCATGGCGGCGTGGGAGGGGAGTGGGCAGCGGAAGAAACGGATCTCAGTTAAACTGATACCATGTTGGAGCGAGAGCGAGGTAGAAAGAGAGAGGGCGTGCAACAACTCTTGCCTTGATCGTCTGGTGTTACATAACTTTATATATGTACAGCTCAACTGACTCAACCGATGCTAGTGCTATAATCTAGGCATGTACGGAGGGCACGAACACATGTACAGAGATCACAACACACACGTTCGCTAACAACAAGCAAGAAGATCAAGATACATGTACTGTGATGTTACAATGGAAGATGCCGTCGTTGGTGGTATCGTAGCCGTCCCTGCTTGACCAACGTAACCTCAAGGCTGCATCCATCCAAAAACATTTTGCCAAAGGCATCTACAGCATCTTGCGGATGAGCATGCACCGTCGACATTGTTACGAAACCGACACCCTGGGAGCACTTGGTATCTTTGTGGTACAATACTTCTGCGCTAGACACTTTGCCGTGCCTGCTGAAAAAATGTTCCAACTGGGAGCTAGTCACCGCGAGGGGCAGATTACGCACCATCACCCTGAAACAAGGCTCGTAATGTTTCGAGATGTGAATAATGCTGGCTAGACCAGTAACTAGAGCCGTTTTCTGTTGCTTCTCCTTCACTTCTAGAACCTTGCACCTCTCAGTGATTTCCTGATCCAAAAAAAAAATCGAAGACAATTTTTCAGCAGTTTCTCAACATGGGATGCCTATGTCCAATGGTTAAACTCTTACATGGCTGTATTAGCTTTGACCACACAAAACTAATGAAAGATCATATTACCAAAAAGGTCAATTTGAACTGCTTTACTAGTGTATACCTGAATTGGAGCAATAGCGGGTTGCGGGACGAGCCACGCGCACTTCTCGCTGTCCCATCCTGGAGGTACGTAGCCGCTCTACGAAATCAGTCTTGCCGTTGAGGAAGTTGTACCTGAAAACGCCAGAATGTCCAGGCGGGAAGGCCTTACATCGACCGTTACTGTTGGCGTACACGAAGTAGGCGCAGCCCGCATGGCTGCCCGGCCGCAAGGCGTCTATGGCGAAGCTATTGGGTGACCCCCAAAACAACACACGATCAGCCAAGCTACGCTCATGTTTTCTCACCCACCGCATACTCCCTTGCGCCGACGATGACGACTCTAGCTTTTGCACGAATACCCATAGAAGCTTGCTGCGGGACTCGAGGATGTAGCTGTCCTTGCATTGGTATTTGCCGGGGACCGACAACTCGCCGGCGACGGGGACGTCTGGCGTGATGACCCGTAAGATACCACTGGCCCTTGTGGTGACCAGGATCCTGCCTCCATGGTACGCAGCACGGCACATTCAGTGTTTAACGTATAGTTTTAAATAGCCGTTATAGCCCCGTTATAGTCTTGCTATAGCCTTTCCAGCAAGGTGTCACTAAATGGTTTCATGTACAAATGATCCGTTATAGCCCGCTATAGCCTATTTGAAGGTCCGACGCTATTTTTCATAACCCGATATTTAAAACATTGGTTTAAGGTTATCAAAACTCAATAGTCCTCGACGAGCCTCCACTTTTCGTCCCCGGGGCGCAGGAGAGCCGCCGTGAACATGGCCCTCCCCCTCATAGCACCATCGATCGTAGCTGATGTGGGTGACGCTGCTGCTGTAGAGTAGGGTCGTGCCATCGCCGTAGACAATGCCCTGGGGATTATTCTTGTCCCACTGACTGCGGAGGTTGTATCGATCTCAT
This sequence comes from Hordeum marinum, assembly GCA_022496015.1. Classification (NCBI taxonomy): domain Eukaryota; kingdom Viridiplantae; phylum Streptophyta; class Magnoliopsida; order Poales; family Poaceae; genus Hordeum; species Hordeum marinum. Next base: position 2,003,016 of record CM039677.1, on the reverse strand, counting down.
GGGTGGCTTCTCCCGTTAGAGGATCGTACAGGCTAGGACGGGGATGTCCGGTGGTGAGGTTGCCGGAAGGCGGTGGCGCTGCACACCCGGTACCTCAGTGACGGGGACGTACGGCAGCATCGAAAGGTAGCTGCACTTGGAAAAATGCACCCGAATGGGAGGGAGTTGGAATCTTTGCCATCCACCGCCAGGAGCCACGTCAGGAACCGTGTCATCGTCGTCCGGGACGACTGCGGCCGCGCGTCGCGTGAGGCACGCCATGGCTTGCATACGGCGTCGTAGCGGACCAAGTCGACGGCGTCGTCCAGCCATCCGGCGACCTCGCAGACCACGTTCGGCAGGAGGTCCACCCACCGCGTCTGATCCATGGCGGTCGCTGGATGATGAGGAGACAGGACTATGGCAGGCCTGTCACGAGTTCCTAACTTCAATATATGTAGGTATCTAGACTAGAAGTTATAGACACGCACGTTAATAAAGTTCGAGATAAAATTGTAGATATGCAACTTCGCGTTGTGAACGGACTATTCTCTATGGAAAATATGGCATGCACTGTTGATCTTTTCCACACATCGGCCGGCTGGCGAGTCCTTGAATCAGCCCGATCGAGCGGCTCCCTTGCAGCATGGCGCTTGTTGCGACAACGCATATTGCAAAGACTTTTGCAACACGGCACATGTTGTGAAGCCTTTTTGAAGAACGGGCTTGCTAAAAATCAGTCGACTGAGACTTCGCGAAGTCTCAGTCGACACTATAATCCGTTAATCTTGCATCAAGATTCGTGCAAACAGTTTTTTTTATTTTTGCATATACTATACTACTTGACTGAGACTTAGCGAAGTCTCAGTCGACTGAGACCTAGACACTCCCTTTGAAGAACCCGATAACCCCCTCTTCGCAACAAACACGGACAGCGGTGGTTAGGTTTGCAACAAAGGCAACAAATGGGTCATGTTGTGGTGTAGTGGCCCGAGGAGGGGAGTGTGGGGTTACGATGCATCTGTAGTTGTCGCAGCATCGGACTTTTGTACTATTCAATGTATCTACGGACTGAACGGACTATTGTCTATGAAAAAAATATTCATGTGTTCCAGATAAAAATATTGTATATGTGACAAAAAACATTTATGCAACTTATTACATTTATTGCGGTAGATAACATGTAAAACTTCTTTCCTTGAGATATGCCTAGAAGTGCATAAAAAATCATGTATGCATATGAAGTGGTGTAGTCATGTATGCTAGATAAAATATTATCTCAACTTGTAAAATTCATTTCAACACAAGAAATTGTCCGAGGTTATCTTTAAAATATGCTTTGGTTTATATTAAAAAAATCATGTATGTCTATTCATGCCAATTTGTAACTTTGTTTGCCATATAACGGAACATAAATAATAACGTTAGTGTTTTCAAACCTGCAAAAGGAAGATAACAGGGCGGAGGGAATCGTAGAATATAGAGAAATGTCGAGGCGGGAAGGGGGCGGGGGGGGGGGGGTAGAGGGTTTGGGCACGACTATGTCTCCCTTACATCAAGACATAGTGCAGCCTTGCCTCAAGCAGTACCCAGAAGAGCCAGCTCGGTGGGGAACGCAGGCCTTCAGCATTTTCTTCTTTTGTTTTTTCCTACTTTTGCTTAGTTTTTTTTCTTTAATTTTATAGTTTCTCTTAGAATTCCAAATATTGTAAATATATATATTATAAAAAATATTTAAATAAAAGCATTTGAAAATATTGATTATGTATCAAAAAGTATTTTCATATATAAAAAATATACAATGTGTATTTTGTTAAAAGGTTAATCAAGGCATTCGAAAAATGTTAAAAAAGTATTTAAAAAGTGTTAATCAAGCATTTGTAAATGTTGAAAGTGTACAGAAAAAATGTTTCTCATGTATACAGAAAATAGTTACAAAATATTTATAATGTTTATTAATTTATCATGTATTTAATTTTTTTTAAACATGCATAAAAATGATGTTACGGTACTTGAACATTTCTAAACATGTACACTAAAAATGTTTCTTGTGTATTCCAATTTTTATAATCTACAAGAAAAAATTAAAAATAAAAATTCAAATCTAACAAATTTTTAATCATGTACATGAAAATTATTAATCATGAGAAAAATGTTTCTTATGTAAATAAAAATATTCAATCTGTATGAATAAAGTAGACATGAAAATATATATTAAAGGCAGCCTGGTGCACATAGCTCCTGTTTGCGCAGGGTCCGGGATAGAGTCCGACTACTTTGAATATATAGTATGCAGCTTTTCACTAGATTTCTTCAAAAGGTTGTTTCCGTGACCTCATGATCACAAGAGAACAACTTTACCTCTACGCCAAGGATCCCCTTCACATCAATAAGTTATTTTCACTATATAGAAATTCTATTCATCACTCAGGGTGTAAAACAAGTTATTTTTCACTCGAGATAATCTTATGATCAATTTATAAATAAATTACATTTGGAATATAAATAGTTACATTTATATTGGTTCACCACGTAAAATTTGATATAAGAAAACAAAACATATAGGTCACAAGACCGGAAAAATTGAATTGATTGTATTTTTACACTATGTTTTATGTTTGTAATTTTATGTGACAGAAAATATCTTTATGGTGATTATATATTTTCTTATGGTCTCTTTTTACATATGAAATAAGGAAAAATTTACATAACGTAAAATTACAATGCATTGATGTTAAAATAGAGGGGATGAAGAATAACTATTTCTCACCCAGGGTGACGAATAGCGCGACCCTATGGTACATTGTATTTGAAAAATGTACATTGTATGTGACAATATGTTTATTGCCATTACGAAAATTTTCGTGTGTATTTGAAAAGGTATTGACCATGTATTCAAAAAAGTAATGAAAACATGTATTTAAGAAAAAATACACACCATGTATTAAAAAGTATTTGATGTGTACCTGCAAAATGTTTCACGTGTATACAAAAAATATTCATTGCGTACTAAGAAAGTACACATGTGTTGAATAAAAAAGTACTGATGAAAACCAATAAAAAACAAAGTGAAACAAAAAAAGCAAAGAAAACAGAATATGAAACAATATAAAACAAAATAAATCACCAGGAAAAATTAAAGAAAACCAATGAAAAAAATCAGTGACAACGGAGAATGGAAAAAAATGAACGAAAGAGATCATAGGAAAAAGGAAAGAAAACAAATACCAATAAAAAACAAGAAAGAAACAGAGAAAACCAGTTTTAAAAGCCAAAAAAAAACAGAAAACCCAAAGAAAACCTTGAGGAACAAAGAAAATCAAAAACAAGAAAAAGAAAAAAATGGACGAGAACCAACGATCGACACACGACTGATCGTGCAAAGAAGAAAGAGTTAAGCGAAAAAAAACCCAGCAAACATGCCGACTCATAAACAACAGAGCGGGAAAACTTTCAGCTAGACGAGAGCTATTCGCGCTATAAGGGAGATATAGCTCCGGCAGATGGGAGACTATTACACACTATGGGCGGTAGGTTGTGATAGACAACAACTTGAGGGGGGGGGGGATCATTCTAGGCCTATCAGTGGTGATTCTGTTAGAGTAATCACTTACGGTAAGGGGCGAACCAACATGTGGTTCGACGGTTAGAGGGATAGTGGTATTCCCAATTCATTAGGGTTCAAGTCCTGGTGCTCCCATTATTTCTGGATTTATTTCAGGATTTTTCGCGATGCACATTCAGTGGGAGGAGATGTTTCCGTCAACAACGAGACACCTACGGTGACTACGTAAATCTCAAGATGATACGCCGACTCCGTCTTTCAGAGGTGCTTATAGGGATAGGATGTGCGTGTGTACTTTCATATGGATGAATGTATGCGCGTTTATATAACTGATTGCGTCTATAGAATGTTAAAAAAACTTACGGGGCTGCCCATTAGTGGAGAGGATACTACTACTGACGGGGTTTATGTCCCCGTCAGTGGAGGCTGATCAACAAAGGATCCTTTTCCTCCCCCTCAACAAAAAAGGCTCCTTTTCCATTAGTGTCACTATTCTCTTTTGACAGTTTGTCTATAGAGAGCTAGCAACTTTCGTTTACCTCTTTTCTCTATGAGGCTTCCTTTTTCCTCTTTTCGATATTACCTCTCCCAAATTTTCCATCTTCATGGTACTATTCTCCACGGGCTTATATTTAAGACCATCCTGCCCCAATCCATTTTCAGCCTAACCCTGGCCCGTCCTTGACCAAGATAACTTCTCCAGCACAAACCAACCAACTGAAAGCATTGAGCCAAAAAATAAGAGCGCATCAACCTAATGGGCGTGCATCATAACGATTGTGACGAGGCCGATGGATTGTGAACGTTTTGATATTCTTGTAGTAGATTACCACAGTGCTGGACACTTTGCCATGTTTGGTGGAGAACAGTAGCAACTGGGAGCTCTTCCCCTTGAGAGGTAGATTACACTTTGCCATGCTTGGTGAAGAACAGTAGCGACTCAGAGTTCTTCACCGTGAAAGGCAAATCACACACCAACACCTAGAAACTAGGCGTGTAATGTCTCGATGTGAATGATAGATTTTGGACCAGTGATTGTTTGCTCTGCGTTCCATATTGCTGACTCAAAACGGTTCTACATTGGTGAACAAGAACACCCTTGTCTCCAGATTCCACAAAATAACGCATGGCCCGCCTTCGGGCATTTTCGTTTTCACCGTTAAATTAGACCAACCCATTTTTATATCATTTCCATGTTGCCAACAAACAAACACAAACAGACAATGTTTTTTTTCCATAGCAAAACACAGTATAGTACTCCACTTGTTTGTACACGACATGGCAGGTTACCATCCATCCTAACATTGTCTATGTGAATACATCAGACATCACTCGTCTTCTCACTCGTCGATCTATCGTCAGATCCTATTGACAACATGGTCAGCATCATCACGGTCTCCATCTACCTGATTGTCTGGCTCATCGCATGTGCATTAATTGCCCGCCACACCTTCTTAGACGCGCCCTTCCAATGGTCGGAGTTGTGGCGGTGTTTTGCCAAGACTCTAGGCGCGCCCATGGGGTACATCCGCAGGGTTGGCCATCTGCTCTCCCAACTGTGCAGGTGGGAACGTGGTGCACAATCCAAGCTACAGCCCCTGTGTGGTGTCTATCACTCAGCTGCAAATGGAAGTGCAAATAAATAATCACTCAGAGGTGCTTCGCCAAGAAGCGCCGGCGCATGGTAGCGCAAGTGAGGCTACTGCGAATGACATAACAGCGTGAGGCGGTGGAACCACAAGACTGCAGCGCAAGGAGATCAAGATGAGATGGCAACTCAAACATACAAGGTTTTCTCTTCTCAACCAAATGAAACAATGATAAGGTACCAGTGGGAAACAGTGATCATGTCATAGGATACATAGGAGCACCTGCTCCGGCTTCCAGTTACATAGTACTCCCTCCGTCCTGAAATAAGTGTCGCAGATTTTGTACTAAACTAGTATATTTTTTGTACTAGATCATCGACACTTATTTTGAAACGGAGGGAGTACCTTACTAATGAATCGAGCGCAAGTTATCACGAAGTGTTATAACTTACTGCTAGCAGCTACTTGAGGAAATGCAGCTCGCTTGCTGCCCTTCCTCGATGGTATCCTTCTTCACGAGGGTATTTCTGTCAGGAAACACGATAACCAAGACATCAGGCTAGCACAGGGATAGTCAAGTACGGTCATGATGTGCGATCAAAAGTTAAAACAATGCATTTGTTCCAAGAAAAAAATAACTAAATGCCTTCAAATCCCACACATGCATATGGCCATTATACAGTTTGCAGTTCAGTGAAATAAATCTCTGATCCTAGAAAAGAGAATTTGCTGTGATATATTTGAATCAGGGATCATGCATAAAAGCCATAAACTCAAGTTTGCCAGCATAAAGCATCCCATCCACTTAAATTTTAAGTAAGCAACATCATTCTTCAACGTAACAGAATTTTTTGAAGAGCTCAAGCCTTAACTGTCTCATACATCATTACTTGAGGTTCACAGTTCAAAAGTGGGAAGCTAAACCATAAGCCCAACATTGATTTTGAGAAAAAGAAACCTAAAATTTCAGGCTTGATGGGTTTGTGAAAATATTTCAGGACAAGATGATAACAAGGCAAGCCTTGTTTCAGCTCTTATATATACAAGATGTTTTGTACTTCTATACATCCAATAGGTTGTTCAGAAAACAGTGATACAACAGAGCAAGTTCTCAAATCATGACGTCTGGTGCCAACACAAGATTTAACCAAAGTAACCATTCTATGGAATCACCTGCCATAGCCGGATGTTTATTTTCCCCGAAACAGAGGCAAAGAGTACGTCAGCAATTCCCACAAGCTGAATCAAGCTCCGGACACGCAGGAGACAATCTTTCGCTCGGGTCAACCTCTCGAGTCCCACACAACAAGCATCAGCAAGTACACCATAGAGCCACCACGGCCAAATCCAGTCAGATACCTTCTCCCCGGGCCACCACACTGGCCACCTCCACAACCGCTGCCACCCGCTGCAACCCTTTGTTCGCACCACGCGCGGCTGAACAAGCACATAGGCCCAACCGCCCCACAGATCGTTGCACCTGAACAAGACGCTGCAGAGGATCACATGCGCCGGGACCGCGCAACGAAGATGCACCCAGCCCCGACCTTCTTCTTGCCCACCAACGAGCCCTTGTGGCCAGCTCCGGTCAGATCAAGCCCTCCCTCCAACTCCTCGGCGGGCTGCTGCCCAGCCATCCCTCCCCGGCAGATTCGAAGATGGTACATAAGATGCATAACAAGGGTGTACTCATGCTAATTTATCATCTTCGATTATTTATTCCTACTGCAAATATCAGGAAAAAACTCAACCTGCTATAACAATAGATCATTACCCATTGTAAACCACTATCTAGTGAAGTCAGACGTTTTTTCTTGCGGAAGGAAAAGGGAGATTCTATTAATTTAAGGAGGCAAATCAGCCAATGCCACTACAAGAATGTTGCTCAAACCCGAGCCCAACCAAACTGCAGTACGAAGACTCTAGTGAAGTAAGACTTTCTCTTTCTTAGTTGCTGTAATGTATGAAGTTCTTAGTGAATGCAACTTAGTGGCTACTTCTCGTATGTTCATACGCTCCCTTGGTATCAGGCGCGTACAAGAAAGAGCGATTTCCATGAGCGATAATATGCATTTGTAGGCCGCATTTTCTGTCCATGTGTCCGATTGGATATGTCCTTTGCATTCTCCATCGAGACGAGCATCAATGATATGCAGTGTCTTATCTGGATAGTTCCTTTCCACGAAGTCGACCAAGCTAAGTTCATTCTCAAACAAAGGATCCGTTGGTCTTCTACCAATCAGCATCTCTAGGAGTACTATTCCAAAACTGTAAACATCTCCACGGATAGACGCCTGGCCACTTTGAGCATACTCTACCAAGAGACAAGATAGCAGTCATTAGCGTACAGTGTGGAGTTTAAATGCTAATGCAAATAACAAATGGCCATATAGAAAATGAAGTGTGGAAATTACTATACCAGGAGCTATGTACCCTATCGTTCCCTTCAGTACAACTGAGGTATTTGAACTTGAATGTCCAACTAGGCTTGCAATGCCAAAGTCTCCCAAATAACAATTCATATCCTCGTCGAGAAGGATATTACTTGGCTTCAAATCACAATGTACAATCTGCCTTTCGCAGTCATGTTGTAAATAAGCCAGTGCATCAGCTATTCCAATAGCTATGCATGCTCTTTGAGCTAAGTTCAAGCATTTTGAAGGACTACCAGAAAACTTGCTATGCAACCATGTGTCCAAATTCCCATTAGGCATGAACTCGTAAATTAGAGCCTTGAAAGCGTTGCCATTATTGTCTATACTCGAACATGCTGTTAGAATCGGCACAAGATTCCTATGTCGAATGCTTCTCAAAACATCGCATTCTGTCACAAAACTTTTGTCTGCCCAAGCTATATTAAGATCAAAAACCTTAATAGCCACTTGTATTTTAGCTTGAGTTAACTTTCCTCTGTATACTGAACCATAGCTTCCTCTTCCGAGGAGGTTTTCCTCTGAGATCTCCCTGTTGCTCGATTGAGATCCTTGTAGGTAACTCTAGGGAATTGCCTACCGAAAGAAAGTAAAATTTTGTATGTTCCTCCTGATGTCTTTTTCATGGTCACAAGGTAAGTCAACATCACTAGTGACATGAAACCAAGTATTGGAATCAATGCTCTGACCAAATAGTACTCTGTTTCTGATCTCCGAGAAACACCATGACATAAGGGCATATGTAGGCCCAGTATACCTCCACAGAGTCCCCAATTGCCACCAAGTGAGACGGCCGTAACATTTCCAAATACTCCTTCTCTTGGTATTTCACCTTGTAAACTATTATTAGAGAGATCTAGTTGGGTCAGGAACGACAGATTACTGAGCTCTTTAGGGATGAATCCTGACAACATATTATGGGAGAGATTGAGCATGCTCAAGCTTCTTAGACCACTTAAGGACTTGGGAATGTTTCCGATCAGAAAATTGCCATCCATTAGGAGGATCTGCAACTCCTGACATTCGCTCAAAGTGCTAGGGATTTCCCCTGTAAGTTTGTTTGATGAAATTTGTAGGTTGACAAGCTGCTTAAGATTGCTAATCTCCGTTGGTATTGGACCTTCCAAATTATTGTATGATACTATAAAATTTGTCATTGTGGAGACAGGAATAAATAACTCTTTAGAAATATGCCCATTTAAATTGTTCTGACTAAGATTCAATACTGATAGGAATGGAAGGTTTCCTAAACTGGGTGGTATGGGGCCTTCAAATTTATTTCCATACAGGAAGAGCTCCGTCATATGAGTAAGGCCACCAATGGAGGATGGAATTGGACCAGCAAAGTTATTATCTGAAAGGCTTAACGCTCCTAGGTTCCTTAATTTTCCAATCCATGATCCAACTTGACCGGATAGATTGTTTTGAGACAGTAATAGTATAGTTAAGCCTGTGAGGTTACCTATGCTCTCTGGAACTGTCCCCGACAGGTTATTCTTATCTAATCCTAGAAACGCAAGGCCTGGCGTTAGATTTCCGATTGACTTGGGTATGCCTCCTTGTAGCTGATTATCATATAATGAGAGCAATTGCAGAGATCTACAATTGCTTAATGCGTCTAAAAATTCCCAGCTATTACTGTCATTCGCTTCCAGCATGTTCTGCTCAAGTTTTAAAAATTTGAGGTTAAGAAGCCCCCCCAAGGAACTAGGTACTTGGCCACTGAAATTGTTGGACGTAAAATCTATATATTTTAGTTGTACGAGATAACCTGGGGAGTCTGGGATTCGACCTTGGAGCATGTTATTGTACAAGAATAAGTCGACTAGGTTAGGAAGAGTTTCGCCTATGTTAGATGGCAATTCCATGCGTAGAAAGTTTGAATTCAAGTCAAGACCTTCTAGAGCAGAATGGTTTAGAATTGTCGTTGGGATTCTACCTGATAGCCTATTCCCCCCTAGACCCAACAATAACATACTTGGTAACTGCCCAAGCTCTTCAAGAATGCTCCCTTCGAACTGATTATTTGATAGATGGATTTCCGTTAGGCTTGATATATTGTGCAGGCTTGCTGGGATGATACCAGAGAAATTGTTTCCTTCAAGGTTCAAACTCAGAAGACTGGAGAGGATGCCAATTTTTGTGGGGAGCGAACCCTTCAGCGAGTTTGCAGAAAGGTCTAGATACTGCAAGTTGGAGCAATTTTTAAGAGCATCAGGGTTGAAACCCTGCAACATGTTATCACCCAGATCAAGGTGCTGCAGCATATGGAGACGGTTAAGAGTAGGCAACTGACCAAAGAAGCCGTTTGAGTAGAGGATGAGTTTTCCAAAGAAGGTTAGATTTCCAAGAGAGGGAGTAATTTGGCTTTCCAAGTTTTGGCCGGTGAGGTTGAGCGCTGTGACACGCCCTGTAAGCACGTGGCTGCAATTGACGCCCTCCCACTGGCAATGAGGGATGCTAGTGTTCCAAGAGGTCAAGGCTTGCCTTGGATCATTGGTGATAGCCCGTTTGAAATCTAGCAATGAGAACATGTCTGTGGTGTTTGCAGGGACCGTCGAGCATCGGGTGTTGTCAATTTCATAAGAAATGAGCAGCAATGACAATAATAGAAGCACGGCCATTTCCACTGTTTGATTGACAAATACAATGTGGCCCTCGTTACTTGCAAAGTAAAAAAGAATGAAGACTCTGGCGAAGATAAATTTTCTTAAATTACTCCGATGAACAATGAAAATTTATGATCAAATCAGAGAAAAAAGTTTAGTACCCATCTAAGTGCGTCTGCTGATAGCCTCACAAATTATTAGAGCACAAAGACAATAAAGACAAAGCCAAAAGCAAGATATATAAAAGCCAAAGTGGATGTTAAGCAGTACCGATCAGGAGGACAGAGTAGGGCACCTCTTCTCAGCCAGATCGCACGAAACAACTACCTTTCTTCCAAGAAGTGTGAGTTGGGATGTTGGACGTTCAGCTGGCTGAGGTCCTGCCGGTTTAAGAACACCTTTACAGCGTTTTTTTTTTTTTGAAAAGGAGGAACACCTTTACACCTTTACAGCGTTATCACATCCACACACCTGAAAGCCTCACACCTTACCTTAAGCTTGACCACAGATGGAGCAAAGACCTCCTCAAGTCTGTCATTCTTGTCAGTTACCGCGCTTTCTGGTTTTTCTCTCCTAATCTGCCACTGCCGTCGCTGTCTGAGCTGGAGAAGATCATTGCGGCTTGCTCTACTTGATACTTTTCAGCAGGAATCTGACAGAGATGTTCCACATCAGTGTATTACCACATGTCTCAGCGTGCAATGGTTCACTGGTCCAAGATCCCTCGTTTTCAGTTGTGAGTTGTGGCTGGCTTCCATAATGTCCTTTGTGGACATGACTAGTTTCCCTGTGTTTCCTGGATAGAGTACATGTTAGGGTGGGCCAACTAGACTTGTATTTATTCAATTGACAAGTACAGACATGGAGATGCCGTGCCTTGCAGGGTAATTTACCATTCCAATAGGAACGAAAAAAAGTATTTTCTTTCAAAACTATGACGTATTTTATAGTAAATTTGAAAACTATAGGGCTGAACGCAAAAAATTCAAAAACATGACCCCGTCGGCCTGCGGTGGGCCGAAGAGAGGCCCGTCAGCTTACGGTGGACCGAAGAGGGGTCCGTCGGCCTCCAGGCGACCGAAGAGCGCCCGTCGGCCTCCCGTTGCCCGAAGAGTGGCCCGTCGGCCTCCTAGAGGCTGACGAGTGTCAGGGGCACAAAACGCAATTAAGATGGCCTTAAATGAAAAGGTTATGAACATGAAAAATCTTCATGTTGATAACTTTTTGATTAAGGCCATCTTAATTGCGTTTTGTGCCCCTGACACTCTTCGGCCTTCAGGAGGCCGACATGCCACTCTTCGGCCAACGGGAGGCCGACGGGTGCTCTTCGGTCACCTGAAGGCCGATGGGCCCCTCTTCGACCCACCGCAGGCCGACGGGCCACTCTTTGGACCACCGCAGGCCGATGGGGTCATATTTTTGAATTTTTTGCGTTCGACCCTATAACTTTCAAACTTACGATAAAATATGTCATAGTTTTGAAAAATAATCAAAAATCTACGTTTGTAGCTTCCCTTTTGAACCACATGAAACAAAGATAAGGTAACGGTCGCTCCACCTTCCGGCTACACCACTTTCTACGCCGAGACACATCTACACGTACACTAACGTAGATCATGTCAGCTGTCGGATTCTCACAGCAGAGAAGTACTCACGGCAGTAGAACAAGCAGCAGCGCACTAGATTCGAGGCTTGGCATGCCGCAACGATCTTGTCCAACTCAGGCAGCGACAGCATCGGCGGATTATTAGGAGTTAAAAACTGGAACGTGCGGTAACCGACAAGGTTGGCTGACTGGAGGTGGTCTTTGCACCAATCGGCGCTCAAGCTTAAGATAAGGCATGATATTTTCAGACATGTGGATGTGATAACGCTGTAAAATTCTCTTTAAACCGCTGGGGCTTCACCCAGCTCAGCATCCAACATTCCAACTCACTTCATAGCTCAGTCACGACAGCACCCTGGTAAAAGGAGTAAAGGAACATGCAAGAAAGGCTGCCGTTTTGTGCGATCTGACCAAGAAGAGGTATTATGTTCTCATGATCAGTACTCATGCTGTCGTGGAGGCGATTCTGACATTAAAGAGGTGTAGGATAACGGAGTATGATCTATCGAGATGCAAATGGATGACACGGTGGTTTTAGCGAGTTCGGGCCTCTCACGGTGGAGATAACAACCCTACGTCTCGTGCTCCGGAGAGGATTTGCTTATTCGTCATGAACATGAGTTACATGGTGTTTTTGAGTGGGAGAAAGGAGAACGGATCTCCATGCCTGAGCTAAGTCCTGAGACTAATGGCGAGAGAGAGCCAAGGGAGAAGAAGCTAGCCTGAGCTATGTGGTGGGGGGTGGCTTATATAGAGTGCGCCACCCCCTCACTTCCTATATTAAAAGATGGGGCATTGATGCCATAATGTCGGCCCACTGCAGAACCTTCTCTAAGCTTCGACTGGCTTGCCGACTATTGGTCCTAGCACATCCGACTGAGTCGTATTGCCGAGTGAGCCGTACTGCCGAGTGGTTTGTACTGTCGAGTGGTTGACTGTCATCCGAGTGGATGGAATATTGCTTGCCGAGTGGATAGTATGAATGTGTTTATCTGGACCCACCTGAAATGTGGACCCCATGTTGTTATGATATTTAGACCCTTCATGGGCCTACCTATTTTGTGTATCTCCGACAGTAGCCCCTGAGACTTTGACTTATTGCTGGTGGTCGGTTCGAGTCTGCAGAGCTTATTTAAACTTGAATGTTGTTGTCGGACCTGATCGAGCATAATGTTTTTTTATTTCTCTTCCAGTGGGGGCACGCTAAGTGGACCCACTGGGTGTAGTCCCCGAGTCTCTGTCGGACTAGATAAGTCTAGCAGAGGGTTTATGTCTTCCCGTGCGGAACTGAACTAAACAGGTGAACTCTGATGCGCTTGGCATAGTAATTTGTTGCAATCTGAAGCTGAATCAGTCGGACTGATCCTTATGCGCTAGGCACAGTAAATATATGTAACCTGGAGCTGGGCCAGTCGGGCAAATCTTCATGTGGTTGAATGCTGAATGTTTATTGAGTCTCCCTTATATGATTTATGGATGATGGCTAAGTACCCGAGTGTGGATGTTGTCCTCACTCGGAGTAGCTTCTAACTTAGGCGAGTCAGGTTCGCAGCTAAGCCCCCGAGCGTGGAGCATTTCCGCACTCGGAGTAGTTTTTTAGGCGATACGGAATCACAGCTAAGCCCCCGAGTGTGGAGCAAGTCCGCACTCGGAGTAGTTTTTGACTTAAACGATACGGAATCGCAGCTAAGCCCCCCAAGTGTGGAGCATGTCCGCACTCGGAGTAGTTTTTGACTTAGGCGATACGGAATCGCAGCTAAGCCCCTGAGTGTGGAGCATGTCCGCACTCGGAGTAACTTTTGACTTAGGCGATACGGAATCACAGCTAAGCCCCTGAGTGTGAAGCATGTCCGCACACGGAGTAGTTTTTGACTTAGGCGATACGGAATCGCAGCTAAGCCCCCAAGTGTGGAGCATGTCCGCACTCGGAGTAGTTTTTGACTTAGGCGATACGGAATCGCAGCAAAGCCCCCGAGTGTTGATCATGTCCGCACTTGGAGTAGTTTTTGACTTAGGCGATACGAAATCACAGCTAAGCCCCCGAGTGTGGAGCATGTCCGCACTCGAAGTAGTTTTTGATTTAGGCGATATGGAATCGCAGCTAAGCCCCTGAGTGTGGAGCATGTCCGCACTTAGAGTAGTTTTTGACTTAGGCGATACGGAGTCACAGCTAAGCCCCCGGGTGTGGAGCATGTCCGCACTCGGAGTAGTTTTTGACTTAGACGATACAGAATCGCAGCTAAGCCCCTGAGTATGGAGCATGTCCGCACTCGGAATAGTTTTTGACTTAGGCCATACGAAATCGCAGCTAAGCCCCTGAGTGTGGAGCATGTCCGCACTCGGAGTAGTTTTTGACTTAGGCGATACGAAATCGCAGCTAAGCCCCTGAGTGTGGAGCATGTTCGCACTCGGAGTAGTTTTTGACTTAGGCGATACGGAATCGCAACTAAGCCCCGGAGGATGGAGCATGTCCGCACTTGGAGAAGGTTTTTACTTAGGCGATACGGAATCGCAGCTAAGCCCCTGAGTGTGGAGCATGTCTGCACTCGGAGTAGTTTTTGACTTAGGCGATACGGAATCGCAGCTAAGCCCCCGAGTGTGGAGCATGTCCACACTCGGAGTAGTTTTTGACTTAGGCGATACGGAATCGCAACTAAGCCCCCCGAGTGTGGAGCATGTCCGCACTCGGAGTAGTTTTTGACTTAGGCGATACGGAATCACAGCTAAGCGTTGCGATGGCACGCGGGGTGGTCGAGTGCCGAAGACGTGTCACACGGAGTGACGACGTGCGGGGCAGCCGAGTGATGAAGACGCATCCGTCGGAATGGCGACGTGCGGGGCGGTTGAGTGATGAAGACGCATCCATCGGAGTGACGACGCGCGGGGCGGCCGAGTGATGAAGATGGTTCTGTCGGGGGTGGCGACACGCAGGGCGGCCGAGTGATGATGGAGCGTCTGGCTGAATAGCGATGCGCGGAGATGCCGAGTGATGGCGACGCGTCTAGTAAAGTGACGACGCGCAGAGCTGCCGAGTGACGATGGAGCGTCTGGTTGAATGGCGATACGCGGAGCTTCCGAGTGATGACGACGCGTCCAGTAGATTGACGGCACGCGGAGCTATCGAGTGACGATGGAGCATCTGGCTGAATGGCGATGCGCGGAGCTGTTGAGTGATGATGACGCGTCCAGTAGAGTGATGGCGCGCGGAGCTGCCGAGTGACGATGGCGCGTCCGACTGAGTGACGATGCGTGGAGCTGCCAAGTGATGAAGACGCATCCGTCGGAGTGGCGACGCGCGGGGCGGCCGAGTGATGAAGACGCATCTGCCGGAGTGGCGACGCGCAGGGTGACCGAGTGATGAAGACGCATCCGTCGGAGTGGCGACGCACGGGGCGGCCGAATCCATCATGCCATCAAGGAGGCGTTTGAACAAATTGAAACACACGAATGATCGTCACGGCGACTGAGCCTCAGTAGCGACGAAGGTGGTGCATAGATGCGTCGAGTGAACGCGTAACCTGTGTACGAAAAATAGCACAAGCCAACATATAAAGTTGTTGAAGTAACCTGATATTTGCTGAAATAATTTGTATAAATAACACCTATAGACACCCGTTGGGTGTGCCAGGTGCTTGTTGGTTCGGGACCGGCAAGGGTCTAACAGAGTACAAGATCCGACTGAACTCGTTTGAGTACTAGACCCAAAAGAAGCATAAGTGAAGTGTTCCCACATAAAAATAAACAACCGAGCGCAGAGGTACACTAGGTGGCGTGGCCTCCGAGTGAACGTCATGTGTGACTTCCTCGACACTCGGTGATGCGGAAACAACTACTTAATTGAATGCAGCGTATGACGAATGACTTAGCTGTCTGATGGCGCGGGAGCGGTCAGGCGAAGTACACACGTCCGCTTGAGTGACGATGCACGGAGCTGCCGCATGGCGATCGAGCATCTAGCGGAACGGCGATGTGTGGAGCTGCCGAGTGATAATGGAGCGTTCGACTAAATGGCGATGCGCGGAGCTGCCGAGTAATGATGACGCGTCCAGTAGAGTGAGGACGCGCGGAGCTGCCGAGGGATGACGATGCGTCCAGTAAAGTGACGGCGCGCGGAGCTGCCGAGTGACAATGGAGCGTCTGGCTGAATGGCGATGCGCGGAGCTACCGAGTGATGACGACGCGTCCAGTAGAATGATAGCGCGCGGAGCTGCCGACTGACGATGGAGCGTCTGGCTGAATGGCTTTGCACGGAGCTGCCGAGTGACGATGACGCGTCTAGTAGAGTGACGGCGCGCGGAGCTGCCGAGTGACAATGGAGCGTCTGGCTGAATGGCGATGCGTGAAGCTACCGAGTGATGACGACGCGTCTAGTAGAATGACAGCGCGCGGAGCTCCCAACTGACGATGGAGCGTCTGGCTGAATGGCGATGCACGGAGCTGCCGAGTGACGATGACGCGTCCAGTAGAGTGACAGCACGCGGAGCTGCCGAGTGACGATGGAGCGTCTAGCTGAATGGCGATGCGCGTTGCTGTCGAGTGATGACGATGCGTCCAGTAGAATGACAGCGCGCGGAGCTCCCGACTGACGAAGTAGCGTCTGGCTAAATGGCGATGCGAGGAGCTGCCGAGTGATGACGACGCGTCCTGTAGAATGACGGCGCACGGAGCTGCCGAGTGACGATGGAGCGTTTGGCTGAATGGCGGAGCTGCCGAGTGATGACGACGCGTCCAATAGAGTGACGGCGCGCTGAGCTGTCGAGTGACGATGGAGCGTCTGGCAGAATGCCGATGCGTGGAGCTGCCGAGTGATGACGACGCGTCTAGTAGAGTGACGGCGCGCTGAGCTGTCGAGTGACAATGGAGCGTCTGGCTGAATGCCGATGCGCGGAGCTACCGAATGATGATGACGCGTCTAGTAGAGTGATCGCACGCGGAGCTGTCGAGTGACGATGGAGCATCCGGCTGAATGGTGATGCGAAGAGCTGCCGAGTGATGACGACGCATCCAGTAGAATGACAGCGCGCGGAGTTGCTGAGTGACGATGGAGCGTCTGGAATAATGGCGGTGCGCAGAGCTGCCGAGTGACGATGACGGGTCCAGTAGAGTGACGGTGCGCGGAGCTGCCGAGTGATGACGACGCGTCCAGTAGAGTGACGACACGCTGAGCTGTCGAGTGATGATGGAGCATCCAGCTGAATAGCGATGCGAGGAGCTGCCGAGTGATGACGACGCGTCCAGTAGAATGACGGCGTGCGGAGTTGCCGAGTGAAGATGGAGCGTCTGGCTGAATGGCGATGCGCGGAGCTGCCGAGTGATGATGACGCGTCCAGTAGAGTGACGACGCGTGGAACTGCCGAGTGATGACGACGCGTCCAGTATAGTGATGGCGCGCTGAGCTGTCGAGTGACGATGGAGCGTCTGGCTGAATGCTGATGCGTGGAGCTGCCGAGTGATGACGACGTGTCGAGTAGAGTGACGGCGCGGTGAGTTGTCGAGTGACGATGGAGCCTCTGGCCGAATGCGGATGCGCGGAGCTGCCAAGTGATGACGACGCATCAAGTAGAGTGACGGTGCGTGGAGCTGTTGAGTGACGATGGAGCATCCGGATGAATGGCGATGTGCGGAGCTGCCGAGGGATGACGACGCGTCCAGTAGAATGAAGGCGCGCGGAGCTGCCGAGTGACGATGGAGCGTCTGGCTGAATGGCGATGCACGGAGCTACCGAGTGACGATGACGCGTCCAGTAGAGTGACGGCACGTGGAGCTGCCGAGTGACGATGGAGCGTCTGGCTGAATGGTGATGGGCGGAGCTGCCGAGTGATGACGACGCGTCAAGTAGAGTGACGGCGCACGGAGCTGTCGAGTGACGATGGAGCGTCTGGCTGAATGGCGATGCGCGGAGCTGCCGAGTGATGATGGCATGTCCAGTAGAGTGAGGGCGCGTGGAGCTGTCGAGTGACGATGGAGCATCCAGCTAAATGGTGATGCGAGGAGCTGCCGAGTGATGACGACGCGTCTAGTAGAATGACGGCGCGCGGAGCTGCCGAGTGACGATGGAGCGTCTGGCTGAATGGCGATGCGCGGAGTTGCCAAGTGACGATGATGCGTCCAGTAGAGTGACGGTGCGTGGAGCTACCGAGTGATGACGACGCATCCAGTAGAGTGATGGCGCGCTGAGCTGTCGAGTGACGATGGAGCGTCTGGTTGAATGCCGATGCGCGGAGCAGCCAAGTGATGACGACGCGTCCAGTAGAGTGATCGCACGCGGAGCTGTCGAGTGACGATGGAACATCCGGCTGAATAGTGATGCGAGGAGCTGCCGAGTGATGACGACGCATCCAGTGGAATGACGGCGTGCGGAGCTGCCGAGTGACGATGGAGCGTCTGGCTGAATAGCGTTGCGCGGAGCTGCCAAGTGACGATGACGCGTCCAGTAGAGTGACGGCGCGCGGAGCTGTCGAGTGATGACGACGCGTCCAGTAGAGTGACGGCACGCTGAGCTGTCGAGTGATGATGGAGCATCCGGCTGAATGGCTATGCGAGGAGGTTCCGAGTGATGACGACGCGTCCAGTAGAATGACGGCGCACGGAGTTGCCGAGTGACGATGGAGCGTCTGGCTGAATGGCGATGCGCTGAGCTGCTGAGTGACGATGACGCGTCCAGTAGAGTGACGGCGCGTGGAGCTGCCGAGTGATGACGACGCGTCCAGTATAGTGATGGCGCGCTAAGCTATCGAGTGACGATGGAGCATTTGGCTGAATGCCGATGCGTGGAGCTGCCGAGTGATGATGACGCATCCAGTAGAGTGACGGCGCGGTGAGTTGTCGAGTGACGATGGAGCATCTGGCTGAATGCCGATGCGCGGAGCTGCCGAGTGATGACGACGCGTCCAGTAGAGTGATGGCGCGTGGAGCTGTCGAGTGACGATGGAGCATCCTTCTGAATGGCGATGTGAGGAGCTGCCGAGTGATGACGACGCGTCCAGTAGAGCCCGGAGGTCAAAATACCGGCACTCCCGGCACAATACCGATGAGCCCGAAACTTTTCCGGCGACCACGCTGGGGCTTCCTATATATGAATCTTTATCTACGGAGCATTCCAGAGCTCTTGACGTCCGGAATCTCATCCGGGACTCCGAACAACCTTCGGTCACCACCATACATATATCTACACTACCGAAACGTAACCAAACGTTAAGTGTGCAGACCCTGCGGGTTCGAGAACTATGTAGACATGACCGAGACACCTCTACGGTCAATAACCAATGGCGGGACCTGGATGTCCACATTGGTTCGTACATATTCTATGAAGATCTTTATCGGTCGAACCTCTATGTCAAGGATTCAGTTAATCCCGTACGATGTTCCCTTTGTTCTTCGGTATGTTACTTGCCCGAGATTCGATCGTCGGTATCTCCATACCTAGTTCAACCTTGTTACCGGCAAGTCTCTTTACTCGTTCCGTAATACAAGATCCCGCAACTAAAAATTAGTCACATTGCTTGCAAGGCTCATTGTGATGTTGTATTACCGAGTGGGCCCCGAGATACCTCTCCGTCACACGGAGTAACAAATCCCAGTCTCGATCCATGCCAACTCAACAGACACCATGCCAATCCAAGTCTACGCATGCAAAATTGAAGGCGTTAATAGCTAGTAATTCCATGTATAATGTGAGGTAATGCTATTTACTCCACGCATGTGAAACTGAAGACGTTTTACTCCATGCATAATGTGAGGTAATGCTATTTACTCCACGCATGTGAAACTGAAGATGTTTACTCCATGCATAATGTGAGGTCAGGTGGAGAAAATTATTGTATTCATGTAATACATAAAATATTGTGTAGAATGCAGGGATTTGGCCGCTGAGGTGCTGCACAAACGGTTGCAGGCATGGGTGATGCCACAAAACAGAAGTTCGAAGGTAGTGTCGTAGACGAGGCAGGAGACGATGGGACGGACCACGCTGGTGGCCGTTTGCAAGAGCTCGACGATGGCGTCGTAGCTGAGGCCGGAGACGACAGGACGGACCACGCAGGAGGCCATTTGCAAGAGCTCAACGATGATGTCGTAGAGGAGGCCGGAGAAGGCGAGATGAGTCGCGCCAGTGGCCGTTAGCAGGGGCTCGACGATGATGTCGCCGAAGACGACGGGACAGACCATGCAGGTGGATCAGAAAACCATAAGCAACATGGCTCGATAAATGTCGTGGAGGCTATTTTGACATTAGAGAGGGGTAGGATAACGGAGCATGATCTATCGAGATGCAAATGGGTGACACCATGGTTTTAGCGAGTTCGGGCCCCTCACGATGGAGATAACAACCCCACTTCTCGTGCTCCGGAGAGGCTTTGCTTATTCGTCATGAACATGAGTTACATGGTGTATTTGAGAGGGAGAAAGAAGAACGGATCTCTATGCCTGAGCTAAGTCCTGAGACTAATGGCAAGAGAGAGCCAAGGGAGAAGAAGCTAGCCTGAGCTATGTGGTGGGGGTGGCTTATATAGAGTGCGCCACCCCCTCACCTCCTATGTTACAAGGTGGGGCACTGATGACATAATGTCGGCCCACTACAGAACCTTCTCTAAGCTTCGACTGGCTTGCCGACTGTTGGTCCTAGCATATCCGAGTGAGTCGTATTGCCGAGTGAGCCGTACTGCCGAGTGGTTTGTACTGTCGAGTGGTTGACTGTCATCCGAGTGGATGGAACATTGCTTGCCGAGTGGATAGTATGAATGTGTTTACCTGGACCCACCTAAAATGTGGACCCCATACTGTTATGATCTTTCGACCCTTCATAGGCCTACCTATTTTGTGTATCCCGACACACGCTTAATTGCGATGCATTTTCGCTTTTTATCTTCCTCCGGGCTTTGCCTCGTTCCTTCAAGCATTTCCCAAAATTTTATAACTGGCGTGGCTATCAGCAAACGCACTTACACGGTCTGAACCTCCTTTTCCAAACAAAAAAATAAACTTCGACGTGTTCTTTACTTCTTTTCTGAGTGGATCGTAAAATTTTATTGTTCATTGGAGTATGTTCAGCCGGCTGTGAACATATTGGCCAGAGTGTTCATTCTTTTTTACTTTGCAGGTAACGAATCCAACCAGGCAGCGAAAATGGCCGTGCTTCTACTATTGTCATTGCTGCTCATTTCCAATGGAGTTCGCGACATCAAATGTTCCATAGTCCCTGGTAACAGCACGGACATGCTCTCTTTGCTAGATTTCAAACGGGTCATCACCAACGATCCGAGAAAAGCCTTGAGCTCTTGGAATGCCAGCATCCCCCATTGCCAGTGGGAGGGCGTCAACTGCAGCAGCATGGCGCACCCAGGGCGTGTCACGGTGCTCAATCTCAGCGGCCAAAATTTGCATGGCCAGATTGCTCCTTCTCTTGGAAATTTAACCTTCCTTAGAAGTCTCTACCTCCATTCAAATGGCTTCTTTGGTCAGTTACCCAATCTTAACCGCCTACATAAGCTTCAGGACCTTTATCTGGGCAATAACATGTTGCAGAGGTTCAGCCCTGATGCACTTACAAACTGCTCCAACCTGCGCTATCTAGACCTTTCTGCAAACTCGCTGAAGGGTTTGCTCCCCACGAAATTTGGTACCCTCTCCAGCCTTCTGTATTTGAACCTTCAAGAAAATAATTTCTCCGGGGTCATCCCATTAAGCCTGCACAATATAACAAACATAAGGGAAATCGATCTATCAGGTAATAAGTTTGAAGGGAGCATTCCGGGACAGCTTGGGCAGTTACCGAGTATGTCTCAGTTGTATCTAGGGGGGAATAGGCTATCAGGTAGAATCCCAACAACTATTCTGAACCATTCTACTCTAGTGGTTCTTGACTTGAATTCAAATTTTCTGTGTATGGAATTGCCATCTAACATTGGCAATACTCTTCCTAACCTTTCCGCGCTAAACTTGAGTAACAACATGTTCAAAGGTCGAATCCCAGACTCCCTAGGTAATGTTCTACCGCTCCAAATAATAGATTTCGCATTTAAGCATTTTAGCGGTCAAGTACCTAGTTCCTTGGGCAGGCTTATAAACCTGAATTATTTAGGGCTTGCGGAGAACAAGCTGGAAGCGAATGACAGCAAAAGTTGGGAATTCTTAGACGCACTGAGCAATTGTAGTTACCTACAAGTGCTCTCCTTACAAAGCAATCAGCTGAAAGGAGCCATACCAAAATCAATAGGAAAGTTGTCGTCTGGCCTTGCATATCTATCGTTAGAAAGAAATGACTTGCCTGGGACAGTTCCAGATAGTCTAGGGAACCTTACTGGCCTAACTTCGTTGTCATTAGCTCGAAACAATCTCTCAGGTCCAATTGTAGCATGGATTGGAAATTTCAAGAACCTAGGAGTTGTAAGTCTTGCACAGTATAACTTTGCTGGGCATATCCTGTCGTCCATTGCCAGCATTACAAAATTGAGAAAGCTCTTCCTATATCAAAATAAATTTGAAGGTCCCATACCACCAGGTTTGGGTAACCTTCCATTCCTCTCTGTATTGGATCTTAGTCAAAACAATCTAGATGGGCATATTCCTAGAGAGTAGTTTAGTCCTCTATCCACAATGATAACATGTATAATATCCTACAACAATTTAGAAGGTCCAATACCTACAGAGATTCAGAATCTTAGACAGGCCACCGAACACGACTTCTCATCGAACAAACTTTCTGGGGAAGTCCCTGCTACTTTGGGCGAATGTCAGGAGTTGCAGATCCACCTATTGGACAAATTTTTTCTCACGGGGAACATTCCCAAACCCCTGAGTAGTCTAAAAATCCTGAGCGTGCTCAACCTTTCCTATAATACTTTGTCAAGATTCATCCCAATAGCACTGAGTAATACGTCATTCCTCACCCAACTTGATCTATCTAATAATAATCTACAAGGTGAAATTCCAAGAGAAGGAATATTTGGAAATGCTACGACAATCTCAATAGGTGGCAATTCGGGACTTTGTGGAGGAATAATGGATTTGCATATGCCTTTGTGCCCTGCTGTTTCTCGGCGATCAGAAACAGAGTACTATTTGGTCAGAGCATTGATTCCAATATTCGGTTTCACGTCAACAGTGATGTTGACTTACATCATAGTCATGAAAAAGACATCACAAGGAACATATATATTTCTTCTTTCTTTCAATAGGTAATTCCCTAGAGTTTCTTACGGAGACCTAAATCAAGCAACAGGGAGCTTCACAGAGGAAACTCTCCTCGGAAGAGAAAGCTATGGTTCAGTGTACAGAGGAAAGTTAACTCAAGCTAAAATACAAGTGGCAATTAAGGTTTTTGACATGGATATACAATGTGCAAACAAAAGTTTTGTGACGGAATGCGAGGTTTTGAGAAACATTCGACATCGGAACCATGTACCGATCCTAACTGCATGTTCGACAATAGACAACAATGGTAATGATTTCAAGGCTATAATTTATGAATTCATGCCGAATGGGAATTTGGACACATGGTTGCATGACCAATTTTCTGGTAGTTCTTTGAGTTGTTTGAGCTTAGCTCAAAGAGCGAGCATAGCTTCTGGCATAGCTGATGCACTGGCTTATTTACACCATGATAGTGAAAGGAAGATTGTACACTGTGATTTGAAGCCAAGAAATATCTTTCTTGATGATGAAATGAACGCTTATTTGGGAGACTTTGGCATTGCAAGCCTAGTTGGACATTCAAGTTCAAATACTTCTGTTGGACTGAAGGGAACAATAGGGTACATAGCTCCTGGTATAGTAATTCTCAAACTTCCTTTTCTGTACGGCCATCTGATTTGCATTACAATTAAACATCAAACTGTACTAATTACTGCAATTTATATCTTTGTAGAGTACGCTCAAGGTGGCCATGCATCAACCCATGGAGATATTTACAGTTTTGGAATAGTACTCCTAGAGATATTGATTGGTAAAAGGCCAACAGATCCTTTGTTCGAGAATGAATTGGGCATTGTCAACTTTGTCGAAAGGAACTCTCGAGATCAGATACTACAGATAATTGATGCTCGTCTCAATGAAGAATGCAAGGGATATACCCAAGCCAACATTAGAACAGAAAATGCGGCCTATAGATGCTTATTATCGCTCATGCAAGTCGCTCTTTCTTGTACACGTTTGGTCCCAAGGGAACGAATGAACATACGAGAAGTAACCAGGTTGCATTCTATCAGAACGACGTACATTAGAGCTACCAAGCAAGAGCAGGTCAAACTTCACTAGAGTGGTGTACAAAGGGTCATGATCTTATCTTATCTATAGCTGGTTGAGTTTGTCCCTGATATTTGCAGTAGGCATAAATAACTGAAGACCATAAACTGGGCATGAGTAGACCATTGTTATACATCATTTTTTCAAGTATCTTGTGAGGATTGTCTACAACTTGTTGCATTTTTTTTTAGAAAAGTAGGATAACTTTCTTTAATTTTGCATATAGACTGGGTCTATGTCTTCCAGCGTGGGTACACTGAGTACAATGCCCAATTATATGGAGGAGATCACTAGTTTCTCTGTGTCTCCTGGATAGAGTATATGTAAGAGCGGGACAAGTAGACAACTACAGAACATGGGCATGCCCTGCCTTCCGGGTCAACTTATGCTCGTGGTAGAAACCATATTAACTTTCCAATAGGAGCGGAAATCTACATTCACAGCTTCTCTTCTAAACCACACAAAACAAGGATAAGATATTGGTCGCAGATAACGATCCTAAGATGCAGAGGAGTACCTGCTCCGGCTTCCAGTTGGCTTTCTAATAAATCCAGTGCAGGTTATACTGGAGACCATTAGAACTACTACTAGCAGTTACTTGAGGAAATGCAGCTCGCTTGCTGCCCTTCCTCGATGTATCCTTCTTCACGAGGCATTTCTGTTTCAAAGAAAATAGGACAGAGCTTAGAAAGGAGATAAAAAAGTATCAGAACATCAAACGGATAACCAGGACAACTGGCTAGCACAACTATAGTCATGTACGGAGTATTATGTGCGCTCAAAAGTCAATGCATCTGTTCCTAGAAAATATTTGCAGTCCAGTGAAACAAAACTCCGATCATAGAAGGGCAAATGCAACAGAAGCAAAAATTACCCATTGTCATAACAAGGCAA
Organism: Hordeum marinum; assembly: GCA_022496015.1. Classification (NCBI taxonomy): domain Eukaryota; kingdom Viridiplantae; phylum Streptophyta; class Magnoliopsida; order Poales; family Poaceae; genus Hordeum; species Hordeum marinum. The sequence continues at coordinate 1,978,102 of CM039677.1, read as the reverse complement.
GGCCTGTTTCAGCTCTTATATACTCACTCAGTCTCAAAATAAGTGTCGCAAATTTAGTACTAAGTTAGTACAAATATAATACTAAAACAGCGACACTTATTTTTGGGACAGAGGGAGTATTATATAACCAATGTTTTGTAGTTTTATACATCCAGTTGGTAGTTCAGAAAACAGTGATGCAGCAGAAAAAGTTCTGTAGGTAATATGACTAGCAAATAACAACAGCACCTGCCATGGGCAATGCAGCTAATATTGCTTCACTAAACTTAGAACCAATGGCAAACTCGTGGTAATGATGGCAATATAGTGGCCAATGCAGACTTACAAAGAAGCAGTAATTGACACAATGTATTGACAAAGTAAGAGCAGCACAATGTCCTTTTGCAAACATCTTGTAGAAATCATCCAAAATGACGCTGAGGTAGTATTCATAACATGTTACACATATACCAAACAGTGCTATGATTGAGAAATAGAAGAGAGATTTAAAGCTGCACATTGCAAAGTCTACGTAGTCTCAACAAGAGCACTGTATATAAAAATGTCTAAAGGAGGCATACCTGGATAATTCTTCAATGCAGGAAATACGGGAGGCCAGATCACCTTAAAAGGAAAAATAGAAAGAAGCGGAGATTGATCAGTTTTTGTCATCTCATACACTTTACGTAGTGTCCTGCACTTGAAATCCAGATAGAGTACACACTGACCCATGAGCAAGAACACAAACTCAGCGTTCTCTCCCACGTGTTTTATTTCAAGACGAGCAGTATACTCTTCCTTAACCGTGCAATATGACATCCTCAAATTAGCACACATTTCACGCAAACAGATGGTATCCAGCAGCAACCAGTTATCCCCCATGTCGAGCCAAATGCGAAGTTGAAGCTCCCTCGCCTGGATGAGATATAAACCAGAAGAATCATGGCCCCGTGACCACTTGAGTCCATCAAATCCAATACGATAATTTCTCCCAGGTGGGACGTGATATAAATTTTATTGTCAACCAGCACCGCTTCTAGCCCAAATTTCAGATGATACTTCTGGTCGATAGCACATGTATGATGCGTGCGCCAAACACCATGTTGCAACATATTCACGTGCACCGTATATTTAGTTCTCTCAGCTATGATCAACACATAAAAGTAGGACAAATCGCTACCTTCTTCTTTGGAGAAGAGGCCTCTGAAAATGAAGAAATTGCCGGCCTGGCATAAGTGTTCAGGAAATGGTTTACTGGTGGCCATGCCTCTCTCCGCACACAGCGGGCGTCGCACTCCAATCGGGCATCTAGCTCTGTCGTACCGCCCGATGAAGACGTTGCCATTCTGGCAGTCCATGATGTAGCTATAATCACTGTGGTAGGCATCCAGGCCAAAGGACCCACGGCGAATTACGGCAGCGAGCTCTGGAGGCTGAGGCAGCATTGGGATAAAGTAGGAAACACACTAGTAGAAAATAGGGTACTAGTCCCAGTTTTAGAGGGCCTTTAGTCCCGGTTCTGAACGGGGACAAAGTAAACGGGACTAATACCCAAAACCTTTAATCCGGGTTTGCTTACGAATCGGGACCAAAGGCTCTCGACGTGGCCGCTGCGGGGCACCTAGGGAGTGGGTCCTTTAGTCTCGGTTGGTAACACCAACTGGGACCAAAAGACAGCCACACGTCAGCAGCTCGCAGGCGTTGGAGTTTTTGTTTTCTTTTGGAAGGAGGGAGGAGGGTAGGGGTTTAGGAGGGTTAATTTAGGGGTTTCATATTGAGTTAGTTAGCTAATAGAGAGAAGTGAGTCTGTTTCTTCGTGCTTGGTCGACGCTGGCTACTATACATATAGACAGAACTCGACGCTAGCTAGTAAACAAATGAAGAAAACCATTAATTACACAAGATTGTCATGAACATATATAGAGAGAAATGACATCTCTTTGTCCGTGCTTGGTCGAACAACAAGTTTTCGTATATCTATCCGACGCTACTACATATGTACAATATAACATCTGTTACAATCCCTAACATCATCTACCTAAGACCCATTTGTAATTTCACATGGTATACTCCGTCTTCAGGTATGACATGGTCAAGAAAGAATCCCGCCAATTCCTTTTGAGTTGCGCGTATGCGATCATGTGGTAAGAGTTCATCTTACATCTTTCAGATCTAATTTAAAGAAGAGGGTCAATATATATATATAGAAACTCTATTCATCACCCAGGGTGGAGAATAAGTTATTCTTCATCCGAGATAATTTTACGATTAGTTTATAAATAAATTATGTTTGAAATATAAAAAGTTACATTTATATTAAATCACAACGTAAAATTTTACCCGACATAAAATATTTTTTACGCTAATTATAAATTTTCTTACGATCTCTTTTTACGTATGAAATGAGACAAAAATTACGGAACGTAAAATTACGGTGCATTGTTGTTAAAATTGAGGGGGGTGAAGAATAACTATTCCTCACCCAGATCTAATTTTCAAATTGTTTGTCAGAATAGCCATGCTCAGAGGTTGAGTGGCGAATGAACTCGGATACGTAGTATCCACATAAAACAGTCCCGCGTGGCTGATACAAGCACTTTACGAGAATAGAGTTCAATCAAACTGATAAGCAAGCATGATAATGGTATTGATGAAACTAGAATCAATTAGAGATGCGTGGAACTAGCTAGTACTACTTACTTTGGGGTGTCTAAATCGCAGCTCTTTGTTTAGACCGGATGCCATTCCGGTGAACTTTTTCCAAACCCTGTCACGCAAAGAAAATGATTATTTGGTATCAAGAAATGAACGAAGTTGTCAATATGGTCCCGGTATTGATTGAACTTACTTATGGAGCATTGCAGTCATGTCCGCATAATCCTCGGGATCTTTACCCTCGAATCTAAGATAGTTAGTAATGCCCCAAGCTTAATAGATGGCAGAATAAAGTGGTACCTGTGCACGGATAACTCATCAATTACATTACTTAACCTCGAGTAAGTTAAAGCGAATATGAAGAAGACATTAACACTCACTTGAAGTTGTAAGAAAGAAGTATTTCTGTTTTCTTTTGATGTCTAAGGAATGATTCTAGCAAGTTGTGCTCAATAACTTTGGCTCTGTTTCGTACCGACCATTCATTTACGGTATTTGGGATAATGAACCCAATGTCATAGACATGTTCTTTTTTGCATTCGACGATCTTCAATATGCATAATATAGTGAGGATAATTATATATACATGCAACGAACGATCTGAGTTAGAGACTTAATTATAGAAGTAATACTTACAGACAATAGCAAGTCATGAGTTGTTTGTCGAGGGCCTCTTGCTTGAATAACTGAAATTACTCCTTAAATTCAACAGGCAGCAGGTCGAGTCCAATGAAGTCGTGCTCTTTTTTAATTCCGACAAACAAACTGTCGGTCCCAGACTCCCTGCAGGTTTTCATGTAACACTCATGCAATTTGTTCATCATCATTGTTAAAGAAGGATGATCAGGTTTGACGGGAGGCTTCCCATGCTCGTATCTAAAGTCTTGTACTACTACCTTAGTCGTTTCAAACTGTACATCATCGCCCATGTAATCACCAAGATTGGTACCGGGCAATAGCACCAGATGATCAACGATATCGCTAGACACCTTGAGAGAGGGGCACGATTGCTTCTCCTGTTCGTCGAGCTGGGGAATTATTTTCTCAATTCTTCCTTTTTTTCTCTTGCAGCACTGGAAGTACTTCCCGACCGCCGCGCTTCATCATATGTCTTTTGAATACAACGGTCATAGTTGGATTGTGGCGGATGCGGTGGTGGTCGCTTCAGGGCATCCACAGTGCGCTTCGCTTTTACCGGATCTACCGTTTCCTTGGGAGGTGGATGTTTCCGTGCAAAGTGGGCCTGCACTTCGGCTTTACTGATTACAACGCTTTCCTCGTCAGTCCTCTCATACGGTAACTTTGGAAGAGGCTTGAGGCTTGGAACAAATTTGTTTTTCTGCCCGCCTATTGTACTGCTAGCCGTCGGAGTGGCGGCGTCGCTCTTCCGCCTTTGCTGACATGTCGGAGGAGGCGGAGTGGCCTGACGCGCCAGAGGAGTTGGAGTGTCCTGACGCGTCAGAGGAGGCGAAGGAGGAGGCGGAGTGGCCTGACGTGTCGGAGGAGGCGAAGGAGGACGCAGAGTGGCCTGACGCGCCGGAGGAGGCGAAGGAGGAGGCGGGGTGGCCTGACACGCCGGAGGAGGCGAAGGAGGAGGCGGAGTGCCCTGGCGCGCCGGAGGAGGAGGAGGAGTGCCCTAACACGCCGGAGGAGGCCGAGTCTGCTGAGGCTTCCAGTTTGGAAGCTTGATGAACTCCTTTCTCCATAGACACGTACTCCCCAATGCATTTTCCAGAAGAAGAATATCCTCTTCACCTGTAGGGTTGTCAAGCTCCAGCTCCGCAAATCCATCCATTATTTCATCCACCGTCACAATAGCATAGCCCTCTGGAATCAGATGACAATGGAAAGTTCCCTCAGCTCGAGGAGGTAGAACAGAGACGACCGCTGCCTAGATGGTCAGGTTCTTGCATTTCATCATTAGCTCGCAATATTCAACGTTCGTGATACTACCCACGGGGTAGCGAGTGTTGGAAATATGCCCTAGAGGCAATAATAAATTAGTTATTATCATATTTCCTTATTCATGATAATCGTTTATTATCCATGCTATAATTGTATTGATCGGATACTTAGATGCATGTGTGGATACATAGACAAAACCATGTCCCAAGTATGCCTCTAATAGACTAGCTCGTTGATCAAAAGATGGTTAAGGTTTCCTAGCCATGGACATGAGATGTCATTTGATAACGGGGTCACATCATTAGGAGAATGATGTGATGGACAAGACCCAAACTGCAAACGTAGCATATGATCGTGTCAGTTTATTGCTACTGTTTTCTGCATGTCAAGTATGTGTTTCTATGACCATGAGATCATGCAACTCACAGATATCGGAGGAGTGCCTTGTGTGTATCAAACGTCGCAACGTAACTGGGTGACTATAAAGGTGCTCTATAGGTATCTCCGATGGTGTCTGTTGAGTTGGCATGGATCGAGACTGGGATTTGTTACTCCGTGTGACGGAGAGGTATCTCGGGGCCCACTCGGTAATGCAACATCACAATAACCCTTGCAAGCAATGTGACTAATTGTTAGTTGCGAGATCTTATATTACGGAACGAGTAAAGAGACTTGCCGGTAACGAGGTTGAACTAGGTATGGAGATACCGACGATCGAATCTCGGGCAAGTAACATACCGAAGAACAAAGGGAACGTTATACGGGATTAACTGAATCCTTGACATAGAGGTTCGACCGATAAAGATCTTCGTAGAATATGTAGGAACCAATGTGGACGTCCAGGTCCTGCCATTGGTTATTGACCGTAGAGGTGTCTCGGTCATGTCTACATAGTTCTCGAACCCGCAGGGTCTGCACACTTAAGGTTCGGTGACGTTTCGGTAGTGTAGAGTTATGTATGGTGGTGACCGAAGTTTGTTCGGAGTCCCGGATGAGATCCCGTACGTCTGAGGAGCTCCGGAATGGTCCGGAGGTAAATATTCATATATAGGAAGTCCCAGTTTGGTTTCCGGAAAAGTTTCAGGCTCATCGGTAGTGTACCGGGAGTGCCGGTAGTGTACCGGGAGTGCCGGTAGTGTACCGGGAGGCCTCCGGGAGGGGTATTTCGACCCCAAGAGGTCCATGGGCTGTGGGAGAATAATAAACAGCCCTTAGTGGGCTGGGAAAACAGCCACAAAGGCCCATGGTGCAGGAGAGAAAGTCCTAAAGCAAAAAGTGGAAAATCAGCCAATAGGAGGCAATCCTACTCCAACTAGGATTGGAGGTGAAGTAGGATTGCTTCCCACCTCCTATTTCGGCAGACCCAAAGGCCTTGGATGCCTCTCCTCTCCTCTCCTCCTATATATACTAGTGGATTGGGTGGTTTTTGGACAGAATTTCCAGCCACGTGCTACCCGTTACACCGGTGCATAGTTTCCGTTCTAGATCGGTTTTCTGCAGCGCTTAGGCGAAGCCCTGCCGGAATTGCTCCACCACCATCGCCGGAGCACCGTCACACTGCCGGTGAACTCTATCTCCTCTCCACCTCCTCTCGCTGGATCGAGACGGTGGAGATCGTCATCAAGCTGCACGTGTGCTGAACGCGGAGGTGCCGTCCGTTCGGCGCTAGATCGGAAGGACCGTGATCGAGATCGCGAGACGGTTCGTGATGTGATCACGGAACGGATCGTGATGAGTTCGCGGGACAGATCGTGATCAAGATCGTGAGACGGATCGTGACGAGTTCGCGGGACGGATCATGATGTGTTCGCGTTACTGTTCGTGATTGGATCGCGGGACGCTCGGCGATTTGGATCGCGAAGAAGTTCGACTACACCAACCGCGTTTCTTATCGCTTCCCGCTTAGCGATCTACAAGGGTACGTAGATCCACTCCCCCTCTCGTAGATGCTCATCACCATGGATAGGTTTGCGTGTGCGTAGGAATTTTTTTGTTTCCCATGCGACGTTCCCCAACAGCGAGGAGCCGTGAAATCAGGCTGAACGAGCTCCCTGGAAGCCATGCTTCTTCTTCGCTGAGATGGTGGGGTAGCTTCTGGGGTGGCGTTGAAGAAAGGATCTTCCTGCTGCTCAGATGGTTGGCCGGTAGCTCGTTTCCTCTCAAGTTCCTCTAGTTTTGCTAATCTTGCATTGAAATTCTGCATTTCACTTGCTTCCTGTTTCCTCTTTCTCTCTCGGCTTCTATAACCACCTCTGTCGGGAAACCCATGCTTCCATGGAAGGGAGCCTGATATGCCTCGTGTTTGTCCAGGGTGTTCAGGGTTTCTGAGGGCCTCTATGAGCTCGTCCTTATCTCTTCCGATAATGAACGTCCCTTCCTGCGCTGCCTTGATTGTTGCCTGAAGCTTCCGGATGGGTATTGCAAGTTGCTCGTTCGTACAAACACACTCCCCTGTTTCTGGGTCCAAAGTTCCCCCAACCCCAAAGAACCAAGTCCTTGAACGATCTGGCCAGTGCAATGTCATTGGTTGGACCGATTTAGCAAGAAGGTCTTGCTCAACTTTGTCCCCACAACGGTCGGGCTTTGTAGTAGCCACCTGGCCCATGTGATGGTGATACTTCTTCTCTGTAGCATTTTTCTTGTTTGTCAGTGACATTTTCTTACTGTTCTCCGATTTCTTGTAGGCCACAAATTCGGTACATTGATCTCTTATCTTCTGATATTGACCTTTGAATTCCGGATTCTCATTTTTCTTGACAAACATGTTGGGGAATGTCGCATGGGAAACAAAAAATTTACTTCGCACACGCAGATCTATCCATGGTGATGAGCATCTACGAGAGGGAGAGTGAACCTACATACCCTTGTAGATAGCTAAGCGGGAAGCGTTAAGAAATGCAGTTGGTGTAGTCGAACATCTTCGGGATCCAAATCACCGAGCGTCCCGCAATCTCATCACGATCCGTCCCACGATCCAATCACGATCTGTCCCGTGAACACATCACGATTCGTCCCGCGATCTCATGACGATCCGTCTCACGACCTTGATCATGGTCTGTCCCGCGAACTCATCACGATCCGTTCCGCGATCTCATCATGAACCGTCTCGCGATCTTCCGATCTAGAGCCGAACAGACGGCACCTCCTCGTTTAGCACACGTGCAGCTTGATGACGATCTCCGCCGTCTTGATCCAGCAAGAGAGAGCAGATATGTAGAAGAGTTCACCGGCAGTGTGACGGTGCTCCGGTGATGGTGGTGAAGCAATTCCGGCAGGGCTTCGTCAAAGCACTACAGAAATCCAATCTAGAGCAGCACCGGTGGAACGGGTAACACGTGGCCGTAAAAACTAGTGCAAAACCCTAAAATCCACTGGTATATATAAGAGGAGAGGAGGAGAGGCTGGCGCAAGGAAAAAACTCCAATAGGAGTCGGCCGAACTAGGAGGTGGAGGTGGACTCTCCTCCTCCACTCCTAGTAGGACTAGGACTCTTCCTTTTTGCCTTTTTTCCACCTTTTCCCTTTGGGTTTCTTTCTTCCAGCCACATGGGCCTATTGTGGTTGTTCCACCAGCCCACTAAGGGCTGGTTATTACTTTCCCATAGCCCATGAAGCCTCTTGGGTCGAAATACCCCTCCCGGAGGTCTCCCGATAAACTACCGGCACTCCCGGTACAGTACCGATGAGCACAAAACTTTTCCGGCGACCAAACAGGGGCTTCCTATATATGAATCTTTACCTCCGGACCATTCTGGAGCTCCTCATGACATCCGGGATCTCATCCGGGACTCGGAACAACCTTCAGTCACCACCATACATTACTCTACACTACCGAAACGTCACCAAACCTTAAGTGTGCAGACCTTGCGGGTTCGAGAACTATGTAGACATGACCGAGACACCTCTACGCTCAATAACCAATGGCGGGACCTCCACATTGGTTCCTACATATTCTATGAAGATCTTTATTGGTCAAACCTCTATGTCAAGGATTCAGTTAATCCCGTACGATGTTCCCTTTGTTCTTCGGTATGTTACTGGCCCGAGATTCGATCGTCGGTATCTCCATACCTAGTTCAACCTCGTTACCGCCAAGTCTCTTTACTCATTCCGTAATACAAGATCCCGCAACTAAAAATTAGTCACATTGCTTGCAAGGCTCATTGTGATGTTGTATTACCGAGTGGGCCCTGAGATACCTCTCTGTCACACGGAGTAACAAATCCCAGTCTCGATCCATGCCAACTCAACAGACACAAGTGCGGTACACAGCATGGCATACTATATAGAGCCTATGGCTAAGGCATAGGGGACGACGTTCGTCCTTTCTCTTTCTTCTGCCATTGTCGAGCTTGGAGTCTCACTCAACTTCACACCTTACAAATCAGACGAGAACTATTTCTCTGACTGATCCATTTTGAACTCTTTCAAAATCTCGTCAAGGTATGTACTCATTGAAAGTCTCATCAAGCATCTTGATCTATCTCTATAGATGTTGACGCTCAACAATTAGGTAGGTTTATCCAGGTCTTCCTTTGAAAATCACTTTCCAAACAGCCGTTTATGCTTTCGAGAAATTCTACATTACTTCTGATCAACAATATGTCAACCACATATATTTATCAGAAATTCTATAGTGCTCCCACTCACTTTATTGTAAATACAAGTTTCTCGTAAACTTTGTATTTGTATAAACTTCAAAACTTTGATCACCTCATCAAAGCGTATATTCCAACTCCGAGATGCATGCTTCGGTCCATAAAAGGATCTCTCAAGCTTGCACACCTTTTAGCATCCTTAGGACTGACAAAACCTTCTGGTTGCATCACATACAACCTTTCCTCAAGTAAACCGTTAAGGAAACGATGTTTTGACATCCATCTGCCAGATTTCATAATTGAAAATGCAGCAACTGCTAACATAATTCCAACAGACTTTAGCATCACTACAAATGAGAAAGTCTCATCGCAGTCAACTCCTTAAACTTGTCACAAACATCTTTGCAACAAGTCGAGCTTTACAAATGGTGACATTCATTATCAGCGTCTGTCTTCATTTTAAAGATCCATTTGTACTCAACGACCTGTCGTCCAACGAGCAAGTCTACCAAAGTTTATACTTGGTTTTCATACATGGATCCTTTCTCGGATTTCATGGCCTCTAACCATTTGTCAGAATCCGGGCCCATCATCGCTTCTCCATAGCTCGTAGGTTCATCGTTGTCGAACAACATGACCTCAAAGACAAGGTTGTCGTACCGCTTAGGAGCAGTACACATCCTTGTCGACCTACAAAGTTCGATAGTAACTTGATCCTGAAGCTTCATGATCATCATCATTAACTTCCTCTTCAACTAACATAGGCTTCACAGAAACATCTTCCTGCTCTGCGCTACTCTCTGGTTGAACAAAGGTTTAACAACCTCATCAAGGTCTATCTTCCTCCCACTCAATTCTTTCGAGAGAAACATTTCCTCGAGAAAGGATCCGTTTAAGCAACAAACACTTTGCAATTGGATATGAGATAGAAGGTTAACCCAACTGATCTTAGGGTATTCTATGAAGATGCATTTGTCCTCCTTGGGTTCGACCTCATTAGGTGAAAACATTTTCCACACATGTGTCGCAGCCCCAAACATTAAGAAATGACAGCTTAGGTTTCTATCAAACCATAATTCACATGGTGTCATCTCAATGGATTTAGATGGTGCCCTATTTAAAGTGAATGTAGTTGTCTGTAATGCATAACCCCAAAATTATAGTAGTAAAACGATAAGCGACATCATAGCACGTACTATATCCAATAGAGCATGACTATGACGTTCGGACACACCATTACACTATGGTGTTCCAGGTGGCGTTAGTTGTGAAACAAATTTCACATTGTCTTAAGTTGTATGCCAAACTCGTAACTCAGATATTCACCTCCACGATCATATCGCAGTCATTTTTATCTTCTTGTCACGATGATCTTAAACTTCACTCTGAATTTGCTTGAACCTTTCAAACGATTCAGACTTGTGTTTCATTAAGTAAATATACACTATATCTACTTAAATCATGAGTGAAGGTAAAAAAATAACGATATCCACTGCACGCTTCAAGACTCACTTGATTGCATACATCAACATGTATAATTTCCAATGAATCACTTGACCGCTCCATCCAACAGGGTCCTTTAGTCATCTTGCCCAAGAGGCATGGTCTGCATGTCTCAACCGATTCAAAATCGAATGAGTCCAAAGATCCATCAGCATGGAGTTTTTTCATGCGCTTTATACCAATATGACATTTAGCGGCAGTGCCACAAGTATGTGGTATTATCATTATTAACTTTCTATCTTTTGACATAAATGTTATGAACATTTGTATTACTACGATCAAGATTTCAACAAACCATTCTCACTGGGTGCATGACCATTGAAGGTATTATTCATGTAAACAGAATAACCATTATTTTCTAACTTAAATGAATAACCGTATTGCAATAAACATGATTTAATCATGTTCATGCTCAACGCAAAACACCAAATAACATTTATTTAGGTTCGTCACTAATCCTGAAGGTAGAGAGAGCATGCGATGTTGATCACATCAATTTTGGAAACATTTGCAACACATATCGTCACCTCACCCTTAGCTAGTTCTCCGTTTATTTTGTAGCTTTTATTTCGAGTTAGTAACATTGAGCAACCGAACCGGTATCCAATACCCAGGTGGTACTAGGAGTACTAGCAAGGTACACATCAATAACTCGTATATCAAATATACTTTTGTCGATGTTGCCAGCCTTCTTATCTACCAAGTATCTAGGGTTGTTCCGCTTTAGCGACCGCTCACCTCATAACAGAAGTACTTAGTGTCGGGTTTGAGTTCAACTTTGGGTTGCTTCACTGGAGCAGCAACTGACTTGTTATCCATGAAGTTTCCCTCCTTGCTCTTGTGCTTCTCGAAACTAGTGGTTTGATTGACCATCAACACTTGACGCTCCTTCTTGATTTCTACCTTCGCGGTGTCAAACACCGCGAACAGCTCAGGAATCATTATTTCTATCCCTGGCAATTTATAGTTAATCACCAAGTTCTAGTAGCTTAGTGACAGTGACTTGGAGAACTATGTCAATCACTATCTTATCTGGAAGATCAACTCCCACTTGATTCAAGCGATTGTAGCACCCAAACAATCTCAGTACATGCTCAACGATTGAGCTATTCTCTTTCATCTTGCAGGCAAAGAATCTTGTTGGAGATCTCATATCTCGCAACATGGGCACGAGCCTGAGATCCTAATTTCAGCTCTTAGAAACATCTCATATGTTCCGTGATGTTCAAAACGTTTTGGAGCCTCAATTCTAAGCCGTAATGCATGATGCACTAAACTATCAAGTAGTCATCAGAACGTGCCTGTTAGATGTTCACAACATCTACAGACGACGCTAGAGGGGTTGGCGCACCGAGCGGTGCATTAAGGACATAAGCCTTCTGTGCAGCAATGAGGACAATCCTCAGATCACAGACCCAGTCCACAATATTTCTACGATCATCTTTCAACTCTATTTCTCTAGGAACATATAAAAATTAAGGGTGCTACAATGCAATCTAGTAATCTACAACATAATTTGCAAAGACACTATTGACTATGTTCATGATAATGAGTTCAATTAATCATATTACTTAAGAACTCCCACTCAAATTGACATCCCTCCGATCATTCGAGTGATACATGATCCAAATTCACCAACTCAAGTCCGATCATCACGTGAGTTGAGGTGGCTGCAATGGTGAACATCATCATGTTGATCATATCTACTATATGACTCATGTTCGACCTTTCGGTCTCTTGTGTAGATGCTATGGGTATCTAGCAAGAACAATTCTCACCTACGCAAAAACCACAACGGTGATACACTAGTTGCTTATCAACCTTCTCAAGGACCGCCTTTGTCGAACCGATCCAACTAAAGTGAGAGAAACTGTCACCCGCAAGCCATCTATGCAACAAGTTGCGGTTGAGGGAACTGGTCTCTCATAACCGTATGAGTAATGTTGGTCCGGGTCGCTTCATCTCACAATACCGCTAAATCAAAATCCGACCAAGGGAGGAAGCCATCTAAGCATCAACGCCCACAAACCTTTTGTGTTCTACTCGAGATCTCATCAACACATAGACCTAGCTCATGATGCCACTGTTGGGGAACGTCGCATGAGAAACACGTAGATCTATCCATGGTGATGAGCATCTACGAGAGGGAGAGTGAATCTACATACCCTTGTAGATCGCTAAGCGGGAAGCGTTAAGAAACGCGGTTGGTGTAGTCGAACATCTTCGCGATCCAAATCGCCGAGCGTCCCGCGATATCATCATGATCCGTCCCGCGATCCAATCACGATCCGTCCCGTGAACACGTCACGAACCATCCCGCAATCTCATCATGATACGTCTCACGATCTTGATCACGATCTGTACCACGAACTCATCACGATCCGTTCCGCGATCTCATCACGAACCGTCTCGCGATCTTGATCACGGTCCTTCCGATCTAGCGCCGAACGGACGACACCTCCGCGTTCAGCACACATGCAGCTTGAGGACGATCTCCGCCGTCTTGATCCAGCAAGAGAGAGCGGAGAGGTAGAAGAGTTCACTGGCAGCATCACGGCGCTCCGGTGATGGTGGTGAAGCAATTCCGGTAGGGCTTCGCCTAAGCCCTGCAGAAATCCAATCTAGAGGAGCACCGGTGGAACGGGTAGCACGTGGCCGTAAAAACTAGTGCAAAACCCTAAAATCCACCGGTATATATAAGAGGAGAGGAGGAGAGGCTGGCGCAAGGAAAAAACTCCTATAGGATTCGGCCGAACTAGGAGGTGGAGGTGGACTCTCCTCCTCCACTCCTAGTAGGACTAGGACTCTTCCTTTTTGCCTTTTTTTCCACCTTTTCCCTTTGTGTTTCTTTCTTCCAGCCACATGGGACTATTGTGGTTGTTCCACCAGCCCACTAAGGGCTGGTTATTACTTTCCCGCAGCCCATGAATCCTCTTGGGTCAAAATACCCCTCCCGGAGGTCTCCCAGTACACTACCGGCACTCCCGGTACAATACCGATGAGCCCGAAACTTTTCCGGCGACCAAACTGGGACTTCCTATATATGAATCTTTACCTACGGACCATTCCGGAGCTCCTCGTGACGTCCGGAATCTCATCCGGGACTCCGAACAACCTTCGGTCACCACCATACATATATCTACACTACCGAAACGTAACCAAACGTTAAGTGTGCAGACCCTGCGGGTTCGAGAACTATGTAGACATGACCGAGACACCTCTATGGTCAATAACCAATGGCGGGACCTGGATGTCCACATTGGTTCATACATATTATATGAAGATCTTTATCGGTGGAACCTCTATGTCAAGGATTCAGTTAATCCCGTACGATGTTCCCTTTGTTCTTCGGTATGTTACTTGCCCGAGATTCGATCGTCGGTATCTCCATACCTAGTTCAACCTCGTTACCGGCAAGTCTCTTTACCTGTTCTGTAATACAAGATCCCGCAACTAACAATTAGTCACATTGCTTGCAAGGCTCAGTGTGATGTTGTATTACCGAGTGGGCCCCGAGATACCTCTTCGTCACACGGAGTAACAAATCCCAGTCTCGATCCATGCCAATTCAACAGACACCATCGGAGATACCTGTAGAGCACCTTTATAGTCACCCAGTTACGTTGCGACGTTTGATACACACAAGGCACTCCTCCGATGTCCGTGAGTTTCATGATCTCATGGTCATAGAAACACATACTTGACATGCAGAAAACAGTAGCAATAAACTAACACGATCAGATGCTACGTTTGTAGTTTGGGTCTTGTCCATCAAATCATTCTCCTAATGATGTGATCCCGTTAGCAAATGACATCTCATGTCCATGGCTAGGAAACCTTAACCATCCTTTGATCTACGAGCTAGTCCATTAGAGGCATACTAGGGACATGGTTTTGTCTATGTATCCACACATGCATTTAAGTCTCCGATCAATACAATTATAGCATGGATAACAAACGATTATCATGAACAAGGAAATATGATAATAACTAATTTATTATTGCCTCTAGGGAATATTTCCAACAAAACTTTGTGTTCAACTCTTTCTTCTAGTTCCTGAATAGTTCTAACATCTTCGTAAGAGCCCATGCCTTGACCTTTCGCTCTATAATTGGGTTATTCGGATCCTCCTCTAGCGGTATGCTGAAATTTGTCCTCAGCTCGGTCCAAAGATCATCTTTCTGTCTATATGGACATAAGAAACATCAGGGTCCTTATTGTTCTCATTCTATTGATGGGTCCTGATCGAGACGTAGTCCCTAACAAAAACTCCACACTGATGTACAAATGCGTCCTTGGTCCGCTTGGGAGCCATCGGTTGCCATCGTTCGTGACTTTTGTGATCGTGAACCTTTCATCCTGGCGCAACCTTTTCTTCGGGCCTCGTATCCTTACCTCGTCGGACTTTTCAATAGTTGAGGGTCCCTCCTTCGTTCAATCACCTGAGCCATGATCATGAGCTCCTTCCTCCGCCATTCGGTCACCGGAGCCATCATGATCTCTTATGTCCTCCATTGTTGGATCACTAGAGCCGTCATCCTCTCCTTCAAGACCATCGGTGGCGTTGAGATACGACAAGGTATCACCTCCGACGCCCAACAATTCTTCTTGTTCTGTGTCTCTGTGATCTATAGTTTCTGCAAATATTATGACACGACAATATACAAACATGAGATATGCAAATCAACACAAGGCAATGGAACAATACGATCATATAATATGACTAATACATCATCGAATAGTATCACTAATACATCATCGAATATTATCACTAATACATCTTGAATATCATTATATAATAATCACTAATACAGATGTAGTTGACGTCTCGCGGCGCAGGCAGTGGACACCCAAAGAGAAGGAACTGTGACAGGATCATAGCTCGAGTGAGATTCCTGAAGAACCTTCCAGGTATTGGAGAACCTGGCGTCCAATGCAACCATGTAGCACTGGACGTGCATGTCCTCCTCCCTAACACGGCGACGTACCACCTCCGCGGGGGTCAGCTCCCTCTGCACCGACAGTGGTCCACGCGACCGCCACCAAAGAACCTCCAGGTCGACGACGGGACCCTCACTCCTCACCAAGCTGGGCGCCCCAAAAGGCAGCACCTCCTAGTGCCAGTCCGGCGGAGCCCAGTCCCAAACATGGCGCCTCAGAACCAGGTGGTTGCCACCGAGTCAACGACGAGGATGCTGCTCAGGCATCGTCGACTCAACGGCTATGCTATGCAACTAAACATTTAAACATCTTATTAAAGATCATATCGTGTCACCGATGATCGTCGGGGACTCCTCGATAACGTCGGGGGCTCTCTCTCACCGACGATCGTCAGGGGGTACTCTCCCTCACCGACGATCATCGGGGACTCCTCGATATCGCGTCACCGACAAGAGACGATAAAACAACTAAACATCTAAACAATAAAAACAGCTAAAAATAGCTAAACAATAAAAACAACTAAAATAACTAAATTAACTATGATTTTTGCGTATCCTAAAAAAACTAAAACAACTAAAATTAACTAAATTAACTAAACAACTAAATTAACTAAATCAATTGAAATTAACTCCGCGGCGCTGCGATGAGCCAGCGGCGGTTCTGCGATGGGCGAAGGCGGGGCTGGTATGGTGGCGGGACCGGTCCGTACATTGGTGGTGCTGCGCGCGGTGGGCGGGGGCCGTCGAGCGGGGGAGGCACGTGGAGCTAACGGGGATAGAGGGGAGGGGGAGCCTCGCCGGCAAGGAGCGGTGACGGCGATGGTGATGGCGACGGAGCGAAGACGAGGAGGCACGTGGGGACATGCTCAGGGCGGTGGTGACGGCATGATCATGGGCGGCGGCGATGGCGGCGACGATGAGAACGTGCGGTGACGGCAGCGACGACAAGAACGGGGAAAAGGGGCGGCGGCAACGATGGCGACGGCGACAGAGTGAGGACAAGAGGAGACGCGTGGGGACGGGCTCGAGGTGGCGGTGACGTCAGGCTCGGGGGCGGCGGCGATGACGAGATCGGGCAGCGGCGACGACGAGAATGGGCTCGGGGTAGGCGACGACGGCGAGAATGGGCGGCGGGGGCGGCGACAACGACGAGTAGTCTGGCGGCGTCGGGGCAGGGAGTCGGCGTCGGGGGCGAAATGGGAGAGGTTGGGGAAGAATTTGACAATTCCCGCCTTATATGCGAACACCTTTAGTCCCAGTTGGTGGCTACAACCGGGACTAAAGGCCCCCCTTTAGCCCCGGTTGGAGCCTTTACTCCCGGTTGGAGCCACCAACTAGGACTAAAGGCCATTGTTAGCAGCCCAACGGGCGGGAAGCAGAGACCTTGGGTCCCGGTTGGTGTCTCCAACAGGGCGGGAAGCAGCAACCAACCAGGACTAAAAGGCAGTTCCTCCCACTGATGCGGGGCACTGGGAGTTTAGTCCCACCTCACCAAGCGAAGCGCGCTCGTAGTGGATCATAAGCCCCGCAGCAGCTTCCCTCTCGAGTTCCTCTCCAAAATAGGCTCTGGGCCTAAATTTCCTCTCTTCCTTGCCCTGTTGGGCCTACTTGCCCCGCGAGCCTACGTCCTGGCCCATGTATAGTTGGTTTTCTAGTCATATGCAGGCCGTCGTGGCCTAGTAGGCGGGCATTTTTTATGTTATTTTTTTGCATATTAAAGTTTTTTTTAAAATGTTTTTGCATATTAGTCCCGGTTGGAGCCACCTCAATGCAATCGGAAGCAGTTGCGTCATAATCACGTGGCAGTCATGAGACTTAAGGTTCTGGAACTTTTTCTCTGCCATATTTATTATTCCCTTTATATTTGAGAAGAAGCCAGATGGGACCTTCATACTTAGCAGGCTTTCAAAGGCGATTTCCTTCTCTTCTTTGGTAAGAGCTTAGTTGGCAGGACCTTCATATTGATTTGGATGCATGACGTCTTTTTGGTGCACACGTTGTTGGTCCTCCGGTGTATCTTTTGTCTTTCCATACACTCCCAAGAAGCCTACCAGGTTCACGCAAAGATTCTTCATCACATGCATCACGTCGATTGCAGAGCGCACCTCTAGGTCTTTCCAATAGGGTAGGTCCCAAAATATAGATTTCTTCTACCACATGGGTGCGCGTCCCTCAGCGTCAGTCGGAACAAATAGTCCGCCACGGCCATTTCCAAAGGTTACTTGTAAATCATTGACCATATCAAGTATGTGATCACCAGTACGGAGGGCGGGCTTCTTCCGGTGATCTGCCTCACCTTTGAAATGCTTTCCTTTCTTTCGACATTGATGGTTGATCGGAAGAAATCGACGATGCCCCAGGTACACATTCTTCCTGTATTTGTCCAAATATATACTTTCGGTGTCTGGTAAAAAGTGCGTTCCTGCGTGGTATCCCTTGTTTGTTTGTCCTGAAAGGTTATTGAGAGCAGACCAATCATTGATGGTTACAAACAACAACGCATGTAGGTCAAATTCATCATGTTCTTTCTCATCCCTCACACGTACACCTTTTCCATTCCATATTTGTAAAAGTTCATCAACTAATGGCCTTAAGTACACATCAATGTCATTGCCGGGTTGCTTAGGGCCTTGGATGAGCATTGTCATCATAATGAATTTCCGCTTCATGCACAACCAAGGAGGAAGATTATACATACATAGAGTCACAGACCATGTGCTATGCTTGCTGGTCTGCTCTCCAAAAGGATTAATGCCATCTACGCTTACATCAAACCATACATTCCTTGGGTCACATGTAAAGTCCCTCCACTTTATCTCGATCTTTCTCCACTGCGATCCATTAACGGGTGCTCTCAACTTCCCGTCTTTCTTACGGTCTTCCTTGTGCCATCGCATCAACTCGGCATGCTTTTTGTTTCTGAACAAACATTTCAACCGTGATATTATAGGAGCATACCACATCACCTTAGCAGCAACCCTCTTCCCGGTGCGCTGGTCCTTCACATCACCAGGGTCATCTCGTCTGATCTTATACCGCAGTGCCTCGCATACCGGGAATACGTTTAAATCCTCGTGCGCACCACGGTAGAGGATGCATTCATTAGGGCATGCATGTTGTATGATGAAATTTTGAACAACCCCTAGCTTGTTATATGATGATCAAGCAGATAAGTTTTCAAATAATACATATAGACGTATGAGGTTGATTACTTTTGACATTGATTCAGTGGGCAATTATCGTGTTACATGCACATGTCAATTGAATATTAGGTTGATCACATGCATTAGCGTGCGTGATCTCACGTACGTAGTATGCCTCATTTCATGGCTTAATAAAATATTTGGAATCTCCTCACTTAGTGGTTGACACAGCCAGGAGGGTTAGGTGATAAGTCCAATATATGTGAATTTCTAGTAGGCTGCCTTTCATCGCCGAGCACAGCATCTCTGGTAAACAAAAAGGGCTGACTAATTTAACTGGGCCCATTGGCCAGAGGCGTGAGTGCCAATTACTGAAGTATCACTAGCAGCCGGTGGTTGGATAAGGCCTACGAATTTGCTCGTACGTTTAACTAGGCAGAGATTTTGTCTCGTCCAGACAAGATCAGGCGAACAGCTCCATGCAAATCGCTCGCAGCGATCATGTTGGCACAACTAAATCCTCGCGACGCGCTCTAGGCAGTTTACCCTAGCTCCTGCCTGTATAAAGGCCAGCAATCTATCACGCAGAGAGGGACCGAGGGCTAGCCGTCAGGCCGCTCTGACGCCTCACACACGGACGCAAGGTAGGAGGCACACGCCGGCCGCCAGGCCTCTCACGGAGGGCCGGCCGCAAGGCCGCTCCCATGCCCTGCCGCACACATGCACACAGATGCTGGCCGTAAGGCTGCTCTCACATCTCAGACACACGCACACACAGCCGGCCGCCGAGCCGGCCGCTCACACACGCACGACGCGGCCGCCGCAAGGCCGTGCACAGAGGGAGACACACAGGGCTGACCGCCGCCATGCTGCCCACGCCAGCTGCTAGTCAGTCAGGCCGTCCTGACGACGCACACATCGCCACAAGGCTCTTCACTCATCACACACACAACTAGCTAGATTAGTACCAACGCCATCCGAGAAGGCGCACGGTGGATGCCTTCAATGGTGAGTATGGTGAGACTATTTGCTGTTGCCAGCATGTATTTATCATATGCTATGTTCTTTTGTATTGGCAGAGAAATAGATCAATTCGCACTGATCAACATGCATGTTGGTTTGAATAATTGAGTGGACATACATTGTCCGTTTGGTGGTTCAGATTTCAGATCGGTTCACTCCACTCATACTCTCTGGAAAAGGTTGATTTATCAACCACTTAATTTTCCAGAAATATAGACTGGTTCGTCGATCAAAACAGATACAAACGATGAACAAGTAATAAAAAAATGGCAAACATGTCTTGCAAGGGAATATAATGAAATGAGCACAGCATGCGACCCTATGCGGCCATGACCGAAGAGATGAAGAAATTTCTATCTTGCGATCCATTTTACATGTTACCTTTGTAATGGGAAATGAAGAGGTTTGAATGTTGTGGTGTACCCTTATGAGAGGAGGCAATGAGATTATGAGCCCGGCATACGGCCTCATGGCTATGTCCGGTGAGATGAGAAATATACCATCTCGCGCTCCATTTTACAAGTCAAATCATAGAAATCTCCTTTGTGATAAAACGAACGAGACGTTCAATGCTCCAAGGAAAATAATGCTAGAATAATTCAGAAGTGTAGAATTCCACACAGTGACAAGCTCATAAGCTTTCAGGCAATTTGTTCAAAGGAAGAAATCCCACAAATTCACAGCCATCAGTCAAAGCGACAATGCAGTTTGCGATGACTCGATGAATTTGTCCATGAGGATATGAAATCTCTAGTTTTTATGGTATGCGCCTGCATCCATAAACATGACATATATTTCAAAAGATTCAAACTGTGTGAAGATGCTAAAACAGAATGTACTAGTCATGGCCGTACCCCGTACTTTAAATACGTGAGGCCATGTACACTTGTGGACACCCAGCTGGAAGTAGCCATTTATGTTTTCCTATGTAGACTGGACCCCAACTCACTCAAATCATGTGGTGTTTGAGTCGTGTGGCGAGGGCTCCATGGTATGTTTGTCAGCAAGCCAATCCATGGTAAGGTCCCGTACTTTGATAGCACACTCAAGATCATGGGGCAATCGAGTCATGCATTGAGCACTGTGGCTCCATGGTTTAAGATAAATTGGTTCACACCATGTGCAAAATGATTAAGAGTGCCAACGCACTTTATATAGCGACAAGGCCGGATATTTCATAGCAAGTCTCTTGCAGCACAATCATTTTCCACGCCCGATGAGGCCGAAAATATTCACAATCCCGACCGCCGAGGCTGGACGCACCGACGAGGCCAAGAGATCATTTACCTCTTTTCGCGACCGACGAGGCCGGAAATATTCACAAGTCCTGACCGACGAGGCTGGACGCACTATCTCCTTGACCGACGAGGCTAGGAGGCATTACCTATTTCCGCAACCGACGAGTCCGGGAATATTCACAAGTCTAGGAGGACAAGGCTAGACACACTAGTAGAAAACAACGCATCGGTTCTGGCCGGGCCCGTCCATTAGTCCCGGTTCAGTCACGAACCGGGACCAATGGGTGCAACAGTCCCGGTTCGTGAGGCCAGAGGGCCTGGCGGGCCACGTGGGGCATTGGTCCCGGTTCGTCTGGAACCTTTGGTCCCGGTTCCAGACACGAACCGGGACCAATGTGCCTCGCTCCTGGCCCACAACCATTGGTCCCGGTTCGTGGCTGGAACCGGGACCAAAGGTGGTAACCGTTCGCCTGGTGCGAGCCCCTTTAGTCCCGGTTGGTTGCTCAAACCGCGACTAAAGGTTCGAACGTTTCGCATCCCATGATGTTTCGCTCTGCAAGAAACAGGGAGGATAAAGCAACTGTTCCGCGGCGAGGGTTGCAGTAACTTCGCACATTTTTCTTCTTCTCCTCCATTCTCCTCTCTTTTTCTCCTCCATTCTCCTCTCTTCTTCCCCACATCTTCTACCATGAATCCAATCACTCGCTACGGGGAGGTGCTCGCACATGGCACGACCAATCTCGATGTCGTCTACACGAACGACAGCGCCATGGTGCCGCGTTTTCTTTCCGTTTTGCAGAAATGGCTTCAAGTGGCGGATGAGAAAGACAAGTTCATAGGGCTTGATCTCGAGTACACGGCCAAGCAAGAAGATATTGCCGTCATCCAGCTATGTTTCAAGAAACATGCCATGATCTTCCAATGGGCAAGGTGAGTTTTGAGGGTTTTCTTTGATCAATTAATAATTTATAGATTATTATGAAAATTGCATAGCATAGAAATATGTTCCATTTTGAATCTTATGGGAAATATCAATATTTCTTTTAATTTTGTAGTGAAACAATTTTTCTTGTTGCAAAACGTGGGAGAACATATATGTCATATAGTTAATTTATGGTTTCTTCATCAATTCATAGGATATGAAAATTGCATATATATAGGATATAGCAATATATATGTTCTATTTTGAATCCTATGGCAAAGATCAATTTCTCTTAAGTTGTAATGAAATATTTTTTGATCTTTTTTATGATATTACTGTTCACCGGGTTCAAATGAGCATTGAGCCCGGGAGCAAAAACTCTGCGTCTTCCTCTTTTGTTACAACGAAATAATTTTCCTTTATATAGTTGCATATTATAATTCTGCCGAAATATACTTGTTGCAACAGTATTTAATATTTGTTCCATTTTAATTTGTTGATGTTGCAGTAGTGACAAGCACTGCCCAGCACTCATGGACTTCCTACGTAGCGGCATAAATTTTGTTAGCGTTGATGTAAGTAATGACAAGCTAAAGATGAGGCGCAGCTTCGGTATTGAGATACCAGCTGGCTGGCTTATTGATATCCAAGTCATATTCAGGCTCCAGTATGAGAGGACTTCGATGGCTTCTATGGAAGTCGCCTTGATCGATGACTATTACGGAGATATGAAGACCAAGTTCCCCCCGGCGCAGCACAAAGAGTGGGAGAGGAACCCGCTTCAACCTATCAACATTGAGTATGCAGCAAAAGATGGATACGTTGCATATGAGTTGTACTGCAAGATTCGAACAGTGAACTATGGGCAGCATCACCTCGCACCACCACCACCTTGGGGAGATTCTGATTCAGACTAGCTATTAGTGTTCGCTTGGACGAGTACTTTCTGTAATTGATATCTAAACTATTATATATTACATATCTCTCTAGCTATTATATATTTGTAGTGCTTTTCAATTGAGGTTTTTCTTAAATTCCGATTGTGGCTGAGAACAAAATGCAACAAATAAGTGGGTTGTCATCGTTGGCAAGCACGCACAACATGCCAACTTTCATCCTTTTTAGAGTTCATTTGTAGTGCTTTTTAATTTCAGAGTCATTTAGCTAAAAAAATGTAAATGCATGAAAAATACAAAATGAAGTCAGAAAGGGTAGAAAATTGATGATGTGGCTTTGAATGGTGCATTTTGAACATACAAAAAGACTGAAGTTCAACTAAATTCAAGAAAATGAAATGCCTTTTGTAACCAATGAGTTTCCGCCCGGAACCCCGATACTTCGAAAAAGACTGTTCGTTTCGTACACGAAGTGCATCCTGCTTTTGTCGTAAGCCTCTCAAATTTTTAGCAGATGCTATGTGGGTAAAATGATGATACCATTCCAACTTTCAACCTTTTCAGAGTTCATTTGTAGTGCTTTTCAATTTCAGGTTCATTTAGCTCACAAAAATCAATAACTGCATGAAAAATACCAAATGAAGCCAGAAAGGGTTGAAAATTGATGACGTGGTGCATTTTTAACAGACAAAAAGCCTGGAGTTCAAATAAGTTCAAGAAAATGAAATGCCTTTTGTAACCGATGAGTTTTCGTCCGAAACCCCGATATTTCGAAAGAGACCATTTTTACACGAAGTGCATCCTGCTTTTGTCGTAACCCCCTCAAATTTTTAGCACATGCTTTGTTGGTGAAATGATGATACCATGCCAACTTTCAACCTTTTCAGAGTTTATTTATAGTGCTTTTCAATTTTAGGGTCATTTAGCTCAAAAAAATCAATAACTTCATAAAAAAACCAAATGAAGTCAGAAAGGATTGAAAATTGATGATGTGTCTTTGAATGGTGCATTTTGAACACACAAAATAACTTCAAGAAAATGAAATGCCTTTTGTAACCGATGATTTTCCGTCTGAAACACCGATACTTCAAAAGAGACTGTTCGTTTGGTACACGAAGTGCATCCTGCTTTTGCCGTAACCCTCTCAACTTTTTAGCACATGCTATGTGGGTGAAATGATGATACCATGCCAACTTTTAACCTTTTCAGAGTTCATTTGTAGTGCTTTTCAATTTCAGGGTCATTTAGCTCAAAAAAACAATAACTGCATGAAAAATACCAAATGAAGTCAGAAAGGGTTGAAAATTTATGATGTGGCTTTGAATAGTGCATTTTGAACACACAAAAAGGCTGGAGTTCAAATAAGTTCAAGAAAAGGAAATTCCTTTTGTCACCGATGAATTTCCGTCCGAAACCCCGATACTTCGAAAGAGACTGTCTGTTTTGTACACGAAGTGCATCCTGCTTTTTCCCTAACCCTCTCAACTTTTTTGAACATGATATGTGGGTTAAATGATGATACCTTGCCAACTTTTAACCTTTTCATAGTTTATTTGTAGTTTTTTTCAATTTTAAGGTGATTTAGATCAAAAAAATCAATAACTGCATGAAACATACCAAATGAAGTAAGAAAGGGTTAAAAAATGATGATGTGATATTGAATGGTGCATTTTGAACACAAAAAAGCCTGGAGTTCAAATAAGTTTAAGAAAGTGAAATGCCTTTTGTAACCGATGAGTTTCCGTCCGAAACTCGATACTTCGGAAAAGACTGTCCGTTTTGTAAACGAAGTGCATCCTGCTTTTGTCGTAACCCTCTCAAGTTTTTAGCACATGTTATGTGGGTGAAATGATGATACCATGCCAACTTTCAACCTTTTCAGAGTTCATTTGTAGTGCTTTTCAATTTCAGGGTCATTTAGCTCAAAAAATCAATTACTAAAATTATAAACGTCTAGTTTTTTTTAAACTAAAATTATATAAAACCTAAAAATTACCAAATTAAATATAATGTTAAAAATAAAGTAATATTAAATAGTAGAAAAAATAGAAAAAAAATAACATAAAAAATAGCAAAAGTGAAAATAGATGCGCTTACGCTGAAATTCAACCTAAATTCAAAGTGCTAGTTAGGCACCTAACTAGCATTTTGAATTTAGGTCAAATTTCGTGTATGAGGGCATCTATTTTTACTATGAGAGGAGCTGGACAGGTCAAGCGTATCGGGGCTTATAAACAGGTGTTGTCTCCCCTCGACTAGCGAGGAGGGACTAAATATTTGCCGCTTCTCCGCCGGCTGACGAAAAAGGACCAGTGGTCCCGATTGGTGCCACCAACTGGGAGCAATGCCCACATTTTGTCCCGGTTGGTGCCGCCGGCCGGGACCAAAGGGCCTGTTTCCCGCCCTTTGGGCTGCTGAAAACAGGGCTTTGGCCCCGGTTGGTGCCACCAACCGGGACCAAAGGTCCCTGTTTCCCGCCCTTTGGGCTGCTGAAAACAGGGCTTTGGTCCAGGTTGATGGTACCAATCGGGACTAAAGGGGGGAATTGGTCCCGGTTTGTGCCACCAACCGGGACCAATGCTTCTTCTATATAAGAAGCACTTAGGAAATTTCGCAGTTTTCATTGCCACTTCCCCCTCGTCGCCGCCCCGAGCCCACCGTCACCGTCCCCGCCGTCGCCCCTGTCGCCTTCCCGCTGTCGTCATCTCCCTCCTCGTCACCGCCCCACCCCCGTCGCCTCCCTTGTCGCCCCCATCGCCGCCCCGCCCTCGTTGCCGCCCCCGCCGCCCCTTCCCCGTTGCCTCCCCCGTTGCCGCCCCTCCCCCGTCTACTCCCCGCCGCCCCGTCGCCGCCTCGCCATGGTCGCCGCCTCGTCGCCGCCCCGTCCCCGTCGCCGCCCCGTCCCCGTCGCCGCCCCACCCCTGTCGCCGCCCCGTCACCACCCCCGCTGTGAGCCGCAGCCGCCCCGGCTCGTTGCAATTTTTTTATTTTAAATATGTTGATTTTTTTATATGATGAATGTTTATGTTAGATTAGTATGTGTACGTTAGATTACAGGATTTTTTATGATGAATGTTAATGATGAATGTTTATGTTAGAAAAGTATGTTTATGATCAATGTGTGACTTTTGGTCCGTCGTTGCTCCTTGTGTGACTTTCATGTGTGTTCTTGATGGAGGAATCCCGACTGTTATCATGGGGCGCGCCTCCTCTTTTTTCTCTTCTTTGCGATATACTCGTCGATATATTGCGTAAGAAGAGAAGAGGGGAGGCGTCCATCATCGGCGGTCGAACTATTACTGTGGGACAGTGTCCACCAACATATATACACCGCCGTATAAATGTGAGAGAGTGTGCACCAAGGAAAAATGAGATATGAGAGTTATTTAAGGAAAGCCTCAACGGACAGAAAGTCACACACGCATTAATTAAGATCCAAAGCGTGCCGTAATTCTTGAACTGGATTATTTGCGATGAGGTATTAGTGATATTATATTCAATGTTATTATAAATATTAATGTATTAGTGATATTTTATCGGTATAATGTGTGCGTGACTTTCGATCTGTCGTTGCTCCTTGTGTGACTTCCATGTGTGTTCTTGAGGGAGGAATCCTGACTGTTATCTGATACGTCTCCAACTTATCTATAATTCTTGATTGTTCCATGCTATTATGTTATCAACTTTGGATGTTTTATGTGCATTTATATGATATTTTATATTACTATTGGGACTAACCTATTGACCTAGAGCCTAGTGTCAGTTTCTGTTTTTTCCTTGTTTTTGACCTTTTTCAGATAGGAATATCAAACGGAGTCCAAACGGAATAAAACTTTCGCGATGATTTTTTTAGGACCAAAAGAGACCCCGAATCTTTGGAAGAAGGACAGAAGAGCCACGAGAGAGTCACGAGCCCGCAAGGCATGCCCTACCCCCCCCCCCCGGGAGGGGCTAGCGGGCTCGTGACCTCCTCGTGGGCCCAACTGACGTAATTCCACCGCCATAAATTCCTATAAATACAGAAACCCCAAAAAAGAAAACCTAGATCAGGAGTTCCGCCGCCGCAAGCCTCCGTAGCCACCAAAACCCCATCGGGGGCCTATTCCGGCACCCTGCCGGAGGGGGAATCCATCTTCGGTGGCCATCTTCATCATCCCAGCGATCTCCATGACAAGGAGGGAGTAATTCACCCTCGGGGCTGAGGGTATGTACCAGTAGCTATGTGTTTGATCTCTCTCTCTCGTGTTCTTGAGATGTCCTGATCTCGATGTACCGCAGGCTTTGCTACTATAGTTGGATCTTATCATGTTCTTCCCCCTCTCCCTTCTTGTAATGAATTGAGTTTTACCTTTGAAGTTATCTTATCGGATTGAGTCTTTAAGAACACTTGATGTATGTCTTGCATGTGTCTATCTGTGATGACAATGGGATATTCATGTGAGTACTTGATGTATGTTTTGGTGATCAACTTGCGGGTTTCGTGACCTAGGGAACTTGTGCATAGGGGTTGGCACACGTTTTGACTCTCCGGTAGAAACTTTGGGGCACTCTTTGAAGTTCTATGTGTTGGTTGAATAGATGATTCTGAGATTGTGTGATGCATATTGTATAATCATGCCCACGGATACTTGAGGTGACAATGGAGTATCTAGGTGACATTAGGGTTTTGGTTGATGTGTGTCTTAAGGTGTTATTCTAGTACGAACTGTAGGATAGATTGAACGGGAATAATAGCTTCGTATTATTTTACTACGAACTCTTGAATAGATCGATGAGAAAGAATAACTTTGTGGTGGTTTCGTACCCGACAATAATCTCTTTGTTTGTTCTCCGCTATTAGTTACATTGGAGTGACTCTTTATTGCGCGTCGAGGGATAGTTATATGATCCAAATATGTTATCATTGTCTAGAGAACTTCCACTAGTGGAACTATGAACCCTAGGCCTTGTTTCCAAGCATTGCAATACCGTTCGTGTTCGCTTTTACTATTAGTTACCTTGCTGTTTGTATATTTTCAGATTACAAAAACCTATATCTACTATCCATATTGCACTTGTATCACCATCTCTTCGCCAAACTAGTGCACCTATACAACTTACCATTGTATTGGGTGTGTTGGGGACACAAGAGACTCTTTGTTATTTGGTTGCAGGATTGCTTCAGAGATACCATCTTTATCCTACGCCTCCCGCAGATTGATAAACCTTAGGTCACCCACTTAAGGGGAAATTTCTATTGTCCTACAAACCTCTGCACTTGGAGGCCCAACAACATCTACAAGGAGAAGGGTGCGTAGTAGACATCAGGCTCTTTTCTGGCACCGTTGCCGGGGAGGTTAGCGCTTGACGGTATATCTTTAGATCTTGCAATTGAATCTTTTAGTTTCTTGTTTTATCACTAGTTTAGTTTATTAAAAGAAAGCATAAAAAATGGAATTAAGGTTACCTTGTATGCTTCATATTTTTAATGTCTTTCGTGAAAATGTTGGAAAAGAAAATTGTGCGCAAATGCTAGAAGAAGAATTACATAGGATGCTTGGCATAAAATATGTGAATAATGAGCATGATTGCAATGTTGTTAGTATGAATACTTTGAATATCCATGATGCTAATTGTGATTGCAATATTCATGATGAAAATATTTCCTATAAGCATGTTGATAAAGAGGTATCTCTCCCAAATAATGTTGCTCCTATTATTGATATGCCTCATGAGAATGAATCAAAAATAAATGTGGAGGATGATAATAATTGCCATACTATTGGTGCTATCCATACTACTAATGATGAGAGTGATTATGTCTATGATATGCAAAACCACAAGCTTGGTGATGCTATGTTTGATGAGAATGACATGTTTGAGAATATATTTTCTACACTAGATGTTTGTAGCAAGCTTGGGGCTTCTACGTTAAATGCAGATGATCCTTTTAGTCCCCCCACTTTAAGTGATCAAATTTACTATGACTATTGTATACCTCCTATCTATGATGATTATTGTGATGATACTTCTGCTATAAAGAAGAATGATGATAAAACTTGTCACAATTATGAGTACCCTTTTGCTAAACATCACTCTTTTAATGTGGAAACAATTTGTAGTGCTCAAGTCTTTTACGATACTCCCACTATTAATCATGAGGATAAATTTGCTTATGTGGAGAGTAGTAAAATTTCTATGCTTGTAGATCATGAAAAGAATGCTTTAGGTTCTGGTTATATTGTTGAATTCATTCATGATGCTACTGAAAATTATCATATGCTTCTACATATTGAAATAATGTCAAGTTTCCTCTCTATGTGTTGAAATTTTTGAAGCTATGCTTGCTTTGATTTCCTATGCTAGATGATTCTTGATCCAATAAGTTGTTTGTTCACAAAATCCCTATTCATAGGAAGTGGGTTAGACTTAAATGTGCTTTTCATATGCCTCATGATGCTCCCGTTATGTTTCAATTATTATCTTGTATGTGAGCATCATTGAAATCATCATGCCTAGCTTGAAAGGCATTAAAGAAAAGTGCTTGTTGGGTGAGAAGACAATATGTATCCTTACTTTTTTTGTGCGTTCACATGATGAAGATTTTGTATTAATCATGTTTTCTATCTTTTATTTCAATAAAGTGCCAAGTAAAGCCTTTATGATTAGTTTGGGTGATAGTTGTTTGATCATGCTGAAAAAGACAGAAACTTTGCGCTCACGAAATTATTTTTAATTCTTATACAGAGAGTGATTTTAGGTTGATTCATTTTGATGCCGATTTATATACAAATTTCATTAAGTTTCATAATTGTTTCAGAATTGTTGGAGGTGCAGAAGCATGGTTATCATTCAGATCATTACAGACTATTCTGTTCTTCACAGATTCTGTTTTCAAT
Organism: Hordeum marinum; assembly: GCA_022496015.1. NCBI lineage: Eukaryota > Viridiplantae > Streptophyta > Magnoliopsida > Poales > Poaceae > Hordeum > Hordeum marinum. The sequence goes on along the minus strand of CM039677.1, from coordinate 1,948,422 downwards.
ACATAGTTTGCTTCTTTTAGTGTTTCCATAGATTATATTAAGTGATATAAATTGTGTAAATGATAAGATACATTAGTAATTGTGTGGGAACATTTATGAATATTGTCTTAACAGTACCAAAATGAATGATTTGTCTTTATTATACTAACCCATCTCATGAAGTTCCGTTAAGTTTTGTGTTGTGAAGTTTTCAAGTTTTGGGTAAAGTTCGGATGGACAACGGAACAAGGAGTGGAAATATCCTAAACTTGGGGATGCCTAAGGAATCCCAAGCCATATTCAAGTACACCAAAGAGCCTAAGCTTGGCGATGCCCCGGGAAGGCATCCCCTCTTTCGTCTTCAATCCATCAGTAACTTTACTCGGGGCTATATTTTTAATCACCACATGATATGTGTTTTGCTTGGGGCGTCATTTTATTTTATTAGTACTTAATTGCTGTTATTTATATTAATTTTAATGTTTTTCATCATTTATTTCAATAAAAATTTCAAGGATAGCCTTTACCATGCTTAATTTGCAAGTATAGGAGTTGCTGTTCCGAAACAGAAAGTTTGCTTGTAGTGGAAAAACTCCCTAGAATTTTCTGTATGTCGGAATAACTTGAAATTTGGATAAAACTTGATATTATAAATTCTACACTTCTTCGAATTTTTTTTAGATTTTTTGGAGTTAATTAAGTATGGATCTTGCTGCATTCTTCACAGACTATTATGTTTAGGCAGATTGCTGTTATGTTTGCATTGTTCGCATATGTTTGCTTGTTTAATGATTCCATTTGATGTTGGGAGTTTTAAATATTCAGAGGCATTTAGTGTGAAATTTCAAATAATAATATTAGTGATTTTCTACAGTATAGGATGATATAGTTTTGCATTGATTTATACTAACCTATCTCACGAGTTCTTGTTAAGTTTTGTGTGGATGAAGTTTTTAAGATTTTGGAAACCGCCATATGAGAGGAATTAAGGAGACACAAAAGCTCATGCTTGGGGATTACCAAGGAACCCCAATACATATTTCAAGAAGTCTCAAGAATCTAAGCTTGGGGATGCCCCGGTTGGCAGCCCACCTTTCTTCTTCGACAATTATCGGTTAGTATCGGTTGAACCTAAGTTTTTGCTTCTTCACATGATTCGTGCCATCCTTGGAGTGTCATTTTATTTTGTTTGAATAAGGTACTTAGGATCTTAAATTCTTAGATGGGAGAGTCTTCACATAGCAAAATAATTATTCAACTACTCATTGATCGTCACTTATATCTTTTGGAGTAGTTTTTCTTTTGCTCTAGTGCTTCACTTATGTCTTTGTAGAGCATTGCGATGACTTTACTTTATAGAAATAGTTGAACTCTCATGCTTCACTTATATTATTTTGGGAGTCTTAAACAGCATGGTAATTTTCTTAGGTTATGAATCTATTCCTAATATGATGGGCATCCAAGAGGGATATAATAAAAACTTTCATATAGAGTGCATCAAATACTATGAGAAGTTTGATTCTTTGCACATAGTTTTGAGATATAAGGATGGTGATATTAGATTCATGCTAGTGAGTAATTAAGTATTGGTAGAAATACTTGTGCTAGAGTTTGTGATTCCCATAGCATGCACATGTGGTGAACCGCTATGTTAGGAAGTCGGAGCATGATGTTTTTATTGAGTGTCATCCTTTGTGTGGCGGTTGGGATCGAGCGATGGTTAACTCCTACCAACCCTTCCCCTAGGAGCATGCATCTAACACTTAGTTTAGATAACTAATAAAACTTTTGCAATAAGTTTGTGAGTTCTTTATGACTAATGTTGAGTCCATCGATTATACGCACTCTCACCCTTCCACCATTGCTAGCCTCTCTAGTACCGCGCAACTTTCACCGGTGCACACACCCACCATATATCGTTCCTCAAAACAGCCACCATACCTACCCATCATGGAATTTCCATAGCCATTCCGAGATATATTGCCATGCAACTTCCACCATTCCGTTTATTATGACACACACCATTATTGTCATATTTCTTTGCACGATCATGTAGTTGACATTGTATTTGTGGCAAAGCCACCGTTCATATCTTTCATACATGTCACTCATGAGTCATTGCACATCCCGGTACACTGCCGGAGGCATTCATATAGAGTCATATCTTTTGTTCTAAGTTTCGAGTTGTAAGTAAATAAAAGTGTGATGATCACCATTACTAGAGCATTGTCCCATGTGAGGAAAGGACGGAAGCTATGATTCCCTCACAAGTTGGGATGAGACTCCGTACTTAAAATAAAAATAAGATTAAAGAGGCTAAAGAGCCCACAAAAAAATGATGAAAAAAATGAAAAAAAAGAGGCCAAAGAGCCCAAACAAAAAAATGAGAGAAAAAGAGAGAAGGGACAATGCTACTATCCTTTACCACACTTGTGCTTCAAAGTAGCACCATGATCTTCATGATAGAGAGTTTCATATATTGTCACTTTCATATACTAGTGGGAATTTTCATTATAGAACTTGGCTTGTATATTCCAATGATGGGCTTCCTCAAATTGCCCTAGGTCTTCGTGAGCAAGCAAGTTGGATGCACACCCACTTAGTTTCATTTGAGCTTTCATACACTTATAGCTCTAGCGCATCCGTTGCATGGCAATCCCTACTCATTCACATTGATATCTATTAATGGGAAACTCCATAGCCCGTTGATACGCTGAGTCGATGTGAACATCTCCTCCTTTTTGCCTCACAACCTCCACCATAGTCTATTCCACTTATAGTGCTATATCCATGGCTCACGCTCATGTATTGCCTGAGAGTTGAAAAAGTTTGAAAAAGTAAAAGTGTGAGCATAATTGCTTGACCAATACCGGGGTTGTTCATGATTTAGATTCATTGTGTGAGGAAGATGGAGCATAGCCAGACTATATGATTTTGTAGGGATAACTTTCTTTGGCCATGTTATTTTGAAAGTTCATGATTACTTTGCTAGTATGCTTGAAGTATTATTGTTTTCATGTCAATATTAAACTTTTGTTTTGAATACTATGGATCTGAACCTTCATTCCAGAATAAAGAAGATTATCAGAATAAATATGCTAGGTAGCATTCCACATCAAAAATTCAGTTTTTATCACTTCCCTACTCGAGGACGAGTAGGAGTTAAGCTTGGGGATGTTTGATACGTCTCCAACGTATTTATAATTTTTGATTGTTCCATGCTATTATGTTATCAACTTTGGATGTTTTATATGCATTTATATGCTATTTTATATTATTTTTGGGACTAACCTATTGACCCAGAGCCCAGTGCCAGTTTCTGTTTTTTCCTTGTTTTGCCCTTTTTCAGATAGGAATATCAAACAGAGTCCAAACGGAATAAAACTTTCGTGATGATTTTTTTGGGACCAAAAGATACTCCCGAAGCTTTGGAAGAAGGACATAAGAGCCACGAGGGAGTCACGAGCCCGCAAGGCGCGCCGTACCCCCCCCCCCCCCCGGGGAGGGGCTAGCGGGCTCGTGACCTCCTCGTGGGCCCAACTGACATAATTCCACCGCCATAAATTCCTATAAATACAGAAACCCCCCAAAAGAAAACCTAGATCGGGAGTTCCGCCGCCGCAATCCTCTGTAGCCACCAAAAACCAATCAGGAGCCCGTTCCGGCACCCTGCCGGAGGGGGAATCCATCTCCGATGGCCATCTTCATTATCTCAGCGATCTCCATGACGAGGAGGGAGTAGTTCACCCTCGGGGCTGAGGGTATGTACCAATACCTATGTGTTTGATCTCTCTCTCTCTCTCGTGTTCTTGAGATGTCTTGATCTCGATGTACCGCGGGCTTTGCTACTATAGTTGGATCTTATGATGTGCTTCCCCCTCTCCCTTCTTGTAATGAATTGAGTTTTCCCTTTGAAGTTATCTTATCGGATTGAGTCTTTAAGAACACTTGATGTATGTCTTGCACGTGTCTATTTGTGGTGACAATGGGATATTCATGTGAGTACATGATGTATGTTTTGGTGATCAACTTGAGGGTTTCGTGACCTCGGGAACCTATGCATAGGAGTTGGCACACGTTTTGACTCTCCGGTAGAAACTTGAGGGCACTCTTTGAAGTTCTATGTGTTGGTTGAAATAGATGATTCTGAGATTGTGTGATGCATATTGTATATTCATGCCCACGAATACTTGAGGTGACAATGGGTTATCTAGGTGACATTAGGGTTTTGGTTGATGTGTATCTTAAGGTGTTATTCTAGTACGAACTCGAGGATAGATTGAACGGAAAGAATAGCTTCGTGTTATTTTACTACGAACTCTTGAGTAGATCGATCAGAAAGAATAACTTTGTGGTGGTTTCGTACTCGACAATAATCTCTTCATTTTTTCTCCGCTAGTAGTTACTTTGGAGTGACTCTTTGTTGTACGTTGAGGGATAGTTATATGGTCCAATTATGTTATCATTCTTTAGATAACTTCAACTAGTGAAAGTATGAACCCTAGGCCTTCTTTCCAAGCATTGAAATACCGTTCGTGCTCACTTTTACTATTAGTTACCTTGCTGTTTGTATATTTTCAGATTACAAAAACCTATATCTACTATCCATATTGCACTTGTATCACCATCTCTTCGCCGAACTAGTGCACCTATACTACTTACCATTGTATTGGGTGTGTTGGGGACACAAGAGACTCTTTGTTATTTGGTTGCAGGGTTGCTTGAGAGATACCATCTTCATCCTACAGATCCCGCGGATTTATAAACCTTAGGTCACCCACTTAAGGGAAAATTGCTACTATCCAACAAACCTCTGCACTTGGAGGCCCAACAACGTCTACAAGGAGAAGGCTGCGTAGTAGACATCATTATCGTGGGGGGTGCCTCCTATTTCTTCTCTTCTTTGCAATATACTCGTCGATATATTATGCAAGAAGAGCAGAGGGGAGGCGTCCATCACCGGCGGTCGAACTATTACTAGGAGAGAGTGTCCACCAACACCTATACACCACCGTATCAATGTGAGAGAGTGTGTGTTGGGGAACGTCGGATGGGAAACAAAAAATTTCCTACGCACATGCAAACCTATCCATGGTGATGAGCATCTACGAGAGGGAGAATGGATCTAAGTACCCTTGTAGATCGCTAAGAAGGAAGCGTTAAGAAACGCGGTTGGTGTAGTCGAACATCTTCGTGATCCAAATCGCCGAGCGTCCCGCGATCTCATCACGATCCGTCCCGTGATCCAATCACGATCCGTCTCGCGAACTCATCACGGTCCGTCCCGCGATCTCATCACGATCTGTCTCACGATCTTGATCATGATCTGTCCCGTGAACTCATTACGATCTGTTCTGCGATCTCATCACGAACTGTCTTGCGATCTCGATCACCGTCCTTCCGATCTAGCGCCGAATGGACGGCACCTCCGCGTTCAGCACACCTGCAGCTTGATGATGATCTCCACCGTCTTTATACAGCAAGAGGAAGTGGAGGGGAGGAAGAGTTCTCCGGCAGCGTGACGGCGCTCCGGAGATGGTGGTGGAGCTATACCAGCAGGGCTTCGCCTAAGCACTGCAGAAATCCGATCTAGAGGAGAAACTATGCACTAGAGGAACGGGTGGCACGTGGCTGAAAATCTTGTGCCAAAACCCTAAAATACTCTAGTATATATAGGAGGAGAGTAGGAGGAGGCTTGGCTTCCAAAAAGGCAGCCCTTGGGTCGGCCAAACCAAGGAGGGTGGAGTCCTCCTCCTCCACTCCTAGTAGGATTAGGACTCCTTCCTTATTTGGCCCTTTTTTGCCTTTTTCCACCTTTTTCCTTTTGGTATTTTCTTCCCAGCCTCATTGGCTTTGTGTACGAATTCCACCAGCCCACTAAGGGCTAGTATTCATACTCCTACAGCCCATGTAGCCTCTTGGGTCGAAATACCCCTCCCGGAGGTCTCCCGGTACACTACCGGCACTCCCGGTACACTATCGATGAGCCCGAAACTTTTCCGATGACCAAACTGGGACTTCCTATATATGAATCTTTACCTCTAGACCATTTCAGAGCTCCTCTTGATGTCCGAGATCTCAGCCGGGACTCCGAACAACCTTCGGTCACCACCATACATAACTCTATACTACCGAAACGTCACCAAACCTTAAGTGTGCAGACCCTGCGGGTTTGAGAACTATGTAGACATGACCGAGACACCTCTACGGTCAATAACCAATGGCGGGACCTGGATGTCCACATTGGTTCCTACATATTCTATGAAGATCTTTATCGGTCAAACCTCTATGTCAAGGATTCAGTTAATTCCGTACGATGTTCCCTTTGTTCTTCGGTATGTTACTTGCCCGAGATTCGATCGTCGGTATCTCCATACCTAGTTCAACCTCGTTACCGGCAAGTCTCTTTACTCGTTTCGTAATACAAGATCCCGCAACTAACAATTAGTCACATTGCTTGCAAGGCTCATTGTGATGTTGTATTACCGAGTGGGCCCCGAGATACCTCTCCGTCACACGGAGTAACAAATCCCAGTCTCGATCCATGCCAACTCAACAGACAGCATCGGAGATACCTGTAGAGCACCTTTATAGTCACCCAGTTACGTTGCGACGTTTGATACACACAAGGCACTCCTTCGATGTCCGTGAGTTGCATGATCTCATGGTCATAGAAACACATACTTGACATGCAGAAAACAGTAGCAATAAACTGATACGATCATATGCTATGTTTGTAGTTTGGGTCTTGTCCATCAAATCATTCTCCTAATGATGTGATCCCGTTATCAAATGACATCTCATGTCCATGGCTAGGAAACCTTAACCATCCTTTGATCAACGAGCTAGTCCATTAGAGGCATACTAGGGACATGGTTTTGTCTATGTATCCACACATGCATTTAAGTCTCCGATCAATACAATTATAGCATGGATAATAAACGATTATCATGAACAAGTAAATATGATAATAACTAATTTATTATTGCCTCTAGGGCATATTTCCAACAGTCTTCCACTTGCACTAGAGTCAATAATCTAGTTCACATCACCATGTGATTCGCAATGTTATGAATCTAACACCGAATGTGTTCTGGGGCTCGATCATGCTTTGCATGTGAGAGAGGTCTTATAGTCATTGGGTCTGTAACATTCAGATCCGTCTTACTTTGCAAATCTCTATGTCAAACCGTAAACACTGCTACCACACTCCACTTGGTACTTTTCCAAATGGCTGCTCCACTATACGTATCCAGATTGCTACTACGAGCCATCCGGATTGGTGTTTAAATCTTGCATCGACGTAACTCTTTACGACGAACTCTTTATCACCTCCATAATCGAGAAACATCTCCTTAGTATGTAAGTTACTAAGGATAATCTTGACCGCTGTCCAATGATCCACTCCTGCATGTGAGTGAGAAAGTCTGATCGTAGTCAACTCCTTGAACATGTCACAAACATCTTTGCAACAAGTCAAGCTTTACAAATGGTAACATTTACCATCAGTGTCTGTCTTCATTTTAAAGATCCATTTGTACTCAACAACCTGTCGTCCAACGAGCAAGTCTACCAAAGTCTATACTTGGTTTTCATACATGGATCCTATCTCGGATTTCATGGCCTCCAACCATTTGTCGGAATCCGGGCCCATCATCGCTTCTCCATAGCTCGTAGGTTCATCGTTGTCCAACAACATGACTTCCAAGACAGGGTTGTCGTATCACTTAGGAGCAGTACACATCCTTGTCGACCTACGAAGTTCGATAGTAACTTGATCCTAAAGCTTCATGATCATCATCATTAACTTCCTCTTCAACTAACGTAGGCTACAGAGAAACATCTTTCTGCGCTACGCTACTCTCTGGTTGAACAAAGGTTTAACAACCTCATCAAGTTATATCTTCCTCCCACTCAATTATTTCGAGAGAAACTTTTCCTCGAGAAAGGATCCGTTTTAGCAACAAACACTTTGCACTTGGATCTGAGATAGAAGGTTCACCCAACTGTTCTTAGGGTATTCTATGAAGATGCATTTGTCCGCCTTGGGTTCGATCTCATTAGGCAAAAACATTTTCCACACAAGTGTCATAGGCCCAAACATTAAGAAATGATAGCTTAGCTTTCTATCAAACCATAATTCACACGATGTCATCTCAACAGATTTAGATGATGCCCTATTTAAAGTGAATGTAGTTGTCTCTAATGCATAACCCCAAAATTATAGTAGTAAAATGATAAGAGATATCATAGCACGTACCATATCCAATAGAGCATAACTATGATGTTCGGACACACCATCACACTATGGTGTTCCAGGTGGCATTTAGTTGTGAAACAAATTCCACATTTTCTTAAGTTGTATGCCAAACTCGTAACTCAGATATTCACCTCTACGATCATATCGCAGTCATTTTTATCTTCTTGTCACGATGATCTTAAACTTCACTCTGAATTTGCTTGAACCTTCCAAACAATTCAGACTTTTGTTTCATTAAGTAAATATACACTATATCTACTAAAATCATCAGTGAAGGTAAGAAAATAACGATATCCACTGCATGCTGAAAGACACACTGGACTGCATACATCAACATGTATCATTTCCAATGAATCACTTGCCCACTCCATCCAACGGGATTTTGCAGTCATCTTTCCCAAAAGGCATGGTTCGCATGCCTCAGCCGATTCGAAATCGAATGAGTCCAAAGATCCATCAGCATGGAGTTTTCTTCATGCGCTTTATACCAATATGACATTTAGCGGCAGTGCCACAAGTATGTGGTACTATCATTATTAACTTTGTATCTTTTGACATCAATGTTATGAACATGTGTATTACTACGATCAAGATTTCAACAAACCATTCTCACTGGGTACATGACCATTGAAGGTATTATTCATGTAAACAGAATAACCATTATTCTCTAACTCAAATTAATAACTATATTGCAACAAACATGATCTAATCATGTCCATGCTCAGCGCAAAACACCAAATAACATTTATTTAGGTTCGTCACTAATCCTTAAGGTAGAGAGAGCGTGCGATGTTGATCACATCAACCTTGGAAAAATTTCCAACACATATCGTCACCTCACCCATAGCTAGTTCTCCGTTTATTCCGTAGCTTTTATTTCGAGTTACTAACATTTAGCAACCGAACCGGTATCCAATACCCAGGTGCTACTAAGAGTACTAGCAAGGTACACATCAATAACTCGTATATCAAATATACTTCTGTCGATGTTGCCAGCCTTCTTATCTACCAAGTATCTAGGGTTGTTCCGCTTCAGCGACCGCTCACCTCATAAAAGAAGCACTTAGTCTCGGTTTTGAGTTCAACTTTGGGTTGCTTCACTGTAGCAGCAACCGACTTGCAGTCCATGAACTTTCCCTCCTTTCTCTTGCCCTTCCTGAAACTAGTGGTTTGATTAACCATCAACACTTGACGCTCCTTCTTGATTTCTACCTTCGCGGTGTCAAACATCGCGAACAGCTCAGGAATTATTATTTCTATCCCTGGAAATTTATAGTTCACCACCAAGTTCTAGTAGCTTAGTGATAGTGACTTGGAGAACTATGTCAATCACTATCTTATCTGTAAGATCAACTCCCACTTGATTCAAGCAATTGTAGCACCTAGACAATCTGAGTACATGCTCAACGATTGAGCTATTCTCTTTCATCTTGCAGGCAAAGAATCTTGTTGGAGATCTCATATCTCTCAACACGGGCACGAGCCTGAGATCCTAATTTTAGCTCTTAAAAACATGTCATATGTTCCATGACGTTCAAAACGTTTTGGAGCCTTAATTCTAATCCGTAATGCATGACGCACTAAACTATCAAGTAGTCATCGGAACGTGCCTGTCAGATGTTCACAACATCTATAGACGACGCTAGAGGGCTTGGCGCATTGAGCAGTGCATTAAGGACATAAGCCATCTGTGCAGCAAAGAGGACAATCCTCAGATCACGGACCCAGTCCGCAATATTGCTACCATCATCTTTCAACTCTATTTCTCTAGGAACATATAAAAATTAAGGGAGCTACAGCGCGAGCTAGTAATCTACAACCTAATTTGCAAAGACACTATTGACTATGTTCATGATAATGAGTTCAATTAATCATATTACTTAAGAACTCCCACTCAAATTGACATCCCTCCGATCATTCGAGTGATACATGATCCAAATTCACCAACTCAAGTCCGATCATCACGTGAGTTGAGGTGGCTGCAATGGTGAACATCATTATGTTGATCATATCTACTATATGACTCATGTTCGACCTTTCAGTCTCTTGTGTTCCGAGGCCATGTGTGTACATGCTAGGCTCGTCAAGTTTAACCCGAGTGTTCTGCATGTGCAACACTGGCTTGCACCCGTTGTATGTGAACGTAGACTCTATCACACCCAATCATCACGTGGTGTCTCAACACGACGAACTTTCGCAACGGTGCACACTCGGGGAGAACACAATTTATCTTGAAATTAAGTGAGGGATCACCTTATAATGCTACCGTCATCCTAAGCAAAACAAGGTGCATAAAAGGGATCACCTTAACATCACATGCAAATCATAAGTGATATGATATGGCCATGAACTTGTGCTTTTGATCTCCATCTAGAAAGCACCGGCATGATCTCCATCGTCACCGGCATGACACCATGATCTCCATCATCTTGATCTCCATCAACGTGTCGCCATCGGGGTTGTCACGCCCTGCATGCTTCTACTACTATTGCTACCGTTTAGCGATAAAGTAAAGCATTACATAGCGCTTAATGATTGACACGCAGGTCATACAATAATTAAAGACAACCTTATGGCTCCTGCCGGTTACCGTATTCAACGACATGCAAGTCGTGATAATCTATACATCACATGATCATCTCATACATCACATATATCACATCATGTAATTGGCCATATCATATCACAACATACCCTGCAAAAACAAGGTAGACGTCCTCTAATTGTTGTTGCAAGTTTTACGTGGCTGCTACGGGTATCTAGCAAGAACAATTCCCACCTACGCATAAACCACAACGGTGATACACTAGTTGCTTTTCAACCTTCTCAAGGACCGCCTTTGTCGGATCCGATCCAACTAAAGTGAGAGAAAGTGTCACCCGCAAGCCATCTATGCAACAAGTTGCGGTTGAGGGAACCGGTCTCTCGTAAGCGTACGAGTAAGGTTGGTCCGGGCCACTTCATCTCACAAAACCGCTGAACCAAAACACAACCAAGGGAGGAAGCAATCTAAGTATCAACGCCCACAAACCTTTTGTGTTCTACTCGAGATCTCACAGAACCATCAACCTAGCTCTGATACCACTGTTGGAGAACGTCACATGGGAAACAAAAAATTTCCTACGCACACGCAAACCTATCCATGGTGATGAGCATCTACGAGAGGGAGAATGGATCTACGTACCCTTGTAGATTGCTAAGCAGGAAGCGTTAAGAAACGCAGTTGGTGTAGTCGAACATCTTCGCGATCCAAATCGCCGAGCGTCCCGCGATCTCATCATGATCCGTCCCGTGATCCAATCACGATCCGTCTCGCGAACTCATCACGGTCCATCCCACGATCTCATCATGATCCGTCTCACGATCTTGATCACGATCTGTCCCGCGAACTCATCACGCTCTGTTCCACGATCTCGTCACGAACTGTCTCGCGATCTCGATCACGGTCCTTCCGATCTAGCACCGAACGGACGGCACCTCCGCGTTCAGCACACGTGCAGCTTGATGATGATCTCCACCGTGTTGATCCAGCAAGAGGAAATGGAGGGGAGCAAGAGTTCTCCGGCAGCGTGACGGCGCTCTGGAGATGGTGGTGGAGCTATTCCAGCAGGGCTTCACCTAAGCACTGCAGAAATCCGATCTAGAGGAGAAGCTATGCACTAGAGGAACGGGTGGCACGTGGCTGAAAATCTTGTGTCAAAACCCTAAAATCCTCTAGTATATATAGGAGGATAGGAGGAGGAGGCTTGGCTTCCAAAAAGGCAGCCCTTGGGTCGCCCAAACCAAGGAGGAAGGAGTCCTCCTCCCCCACTCCTAGTAGGATTAGGACTCCTTCCTTATTTGACCCTTTTTTGCCTTTTTCCACCTTTTTCCTTTTGGTATTTTCTTCCCAGCCTCATGGGCTTTGTGTAGGACTTCCACCATCCCACTAAGGGCTGGTATTCATCCTCCTACAGCCCATGTAGCCTCTTGGGTCGAAATACCCCTCCTGGAGGTCTCCCGGTACACTACCGATGAGCCCGAAACTTTTCCGGCGACCAAACTGGGACTTCCTATATATGAATCTTTACCTCCGGACCATTTCGGAGCTCCTCGTGATGTCCGGGATCTCACCCGAGACTCCAAACAACCTTCGGTCACCACCATACATAACTCTATACTACCGAACCGTCACCAAACCTTAAGTGTGCAGACCCTGCGAGTTCAAGAACTATGTAGACATGACCGAGACACCTCTACGGTCAATAACCAATGGCGGGACATGGATCTCCACATTGGTTCCTACATATTCTACGAAGATCTTTATCGGTCGAACCTCTATGTCAAGGATTCAGTTAATTCCGTACGATGTTCCCTTTGTTCTTCAGTATGTTACTTGCCCGAGATTCGATCGTCGGTATCTCCATACCTAGTTCAACCTCATTACCGGCAAGTCTCTTTACTCGTTCCGTAATACAAGATCCCGCAACTAACAATTAGTCACATTGCTTGCAAGGCTCATAGTGATGTTGTATTACCGAGTGGGCCCCAAGATACCTCTCCGTCACACGGAGTAACAAATCCCAGTCTCGATCCATGCCAACTCAACGGACACCATCGGAGATACCTGTAGAGCACCTTTATAGTCACCCAGTTACGTTGCGACGTTTGATATACACAAGGCACTCCTCCGATGTCCGTGAGTTGCATGATCTCATGGTCATAGAAACACATACTTGACATGCAGAAAACAGTAGCAATAAACTGACACGGTCATATGCTATGTTTGTAGTTTGGGTCTTGTCCATCAAATCATTCTCCTAATGATGTGATCCCGTTATCAAATGACATCTCATGTCCATGGCTAGGAAATCTTAATCATCCTTTGATCAACGAGCTAGTCCATTAGAGGCATACTAGGGCCATGGTTTTGTCTATGTATCCACACATGCATTTAAGTCTCCGATCAATACAATTATAGCATGGATAATAAACAATTATCACGAACAAGGAAATATGATAATAACTAATTTATTACTGCCTCTAGGGCATATTTCCAACAGTGTGCACCAACACACCAGAAGATATGAAAGTTATTTAAGGAAAGCCTCGACGGACCGTAAGTCACACACGCATTAATTAAGATCCAAAGCGTGCCGTAATTCTTGAACTGGATTATTCGGAATGATGTATTAGTGATATTATATTCGATTTCGTTATAAATGTATTTGTGATTTGCAAGTCATTCTGGTAAAACATAGGGAATTTTTTCTATGTCATTGCTCGATATATGAAACGGGTTGACCTTAGGTCTGTTTCAGTGAGGGAGAGTGTCCATCATATATATATAACTGTTGTCGTGGGGGTCGTTTCTCCTTCGATATACAGTGTGCTAGACATTTTGGTGTAATGCACTCTGGGACGAATGGAGGAGCCACCATCACCGACGGTCGAAATATCAGAGGAAGTGCCCACCATATATGTGAGATGGGAGTTTAGGAAGGAAAGACTCAACAGACCAAAAGTCAACCCGTTACATATTGAGTAATAGTGATCTGTGTGTTGATTAGTTTTCTCGTAGTTTCCTTCGATCGATTTTAAATGTTTCAACTATGAACATAGGAAATGTCTGACGACACAAGTGAATTCGGTATGTGTGAATACTGCGAAGACGAGCGCGGCCTGTGTGACAAGACTTTCCTAGTTGATGGTAGGCGCTTCAGCATCATGCTGGATGAGACCTTCGAAATGGATACCGTAAGTCACAATGACAAGTCTTTTTCATGATTAAGCATGACTTATGCCTCTTTTGCTTCAACTTATAATTAATTTTAATTTTTTACTGTTCTACTAGCGTATCCCCTACCATGCAAGAATTGTTGTCTTGGATAAGATTGGTTTCAATACTAAAAAATATATGGAGGTAAAGATAGTTCACTTGAGGACCGAGCATTGTTTTACTTTTGCGGTAAATTGTACCAGGCATACACGTATTGCTATTTTGAATGCAAAATTTGGCAAGCACTATGCAAGGCTTATGCATTTGAGCCTAATATGCTTATCACCTTTGATATTCATCCGGAAGATGAAATGGAAGGTAATATCGACATCTGGGTTGATGTGCAGACGCCTCCAGTTCTACCATTATGTGAATTTCTCAACCATATTTATTAAGTAATTTATATTGTTTATTTAAAAATAGTTGACAACTTATTTGCATTGGCAGCTTATTTTCTATCTTCAAAAAATCTACGGAAGATGGTAGACATAACCTACTACTACAGTGATGAAGCAGAATTAACTTATAAGGAAAAAGATCATCTTACCGCATTTCTTAGTCATCTTGAGAATTACAATAGCTATTATCAAACTCCTGCACATTATGGTCAATACGTGCCACTAGTGCACATGGTGAACTACGATAACATCCATGGAGATTGCATGGTAAGATTTTAATTCTACTATTACGACATCCGTGAATCTTTTGCATAAATTCTTCTAAAACTAAACTACGTTGCTAACTACAAAGTTATTACTTTGTTTTTCAATAGAAAATCCCGGAGGATTGTATGACTCATCTTATGTTTCCGAGAGGTCGCGTTGTTGTTACGAGCTTAGGGCCATCACGGCCAGGTCAGCCTACGCATCACTCCTGTTCATACTGGATTTCTAAAACCGATGGAGTCATGACAATCAAAGGTTGGAAAAAATGTGTGCTCAATCGTAGAGAGCTACTTGGAAGGAACATTGTGCGTAGGCCAAGAATGGGAGACAGGATGATCTCTATTCTCCATAATGGAGAGTTACCGCCTATTTTGTTTTATGATATTGTACCTAAGATAGGATAGAGTAGGTCCTACAAGATAGGAGTACGTAGGTCCTAGGTAAAATGTGTTATTATGTGCTACAATGTGTTAGATTTGATGATGATGATGAGGAGGAGGAGGAGTTGTGATTATGACCAGTAACCAACTTGTTATATGATGTCTCATTGACGAAAATGATGATTAAATTGTGTCATATGCTCTATCTATAAGTGTAGTACGTAGCGTCGTGACCAAGCACGGAGATAAGAGAGATCACTTCTCTCTATTAGCTATCTAAAAAAATATATGAAACCCCTAAATTAACCCTCCAAAACCCTCAACCCCCCCCCCTCTTTCAAAAAGAAAACAGCCCCTGAACTGTTGACACGTGGACGCTCTTTGGTCCCGGTTGGTGTTACCAACGGGACCAAAGGCCCTCCTGCCTGGGTTCAGCGAAGCGGCCACGTGTAGCCCCATCTTTCCCGGTTCGTAAGAGAACCGGGACTAAAGGTCATGGGCTTTAGTCCCGACACATTACTCCCGGTTCTAGAACTGGGACAAATGGGACTTACGAACCGGGACAAATGGGGATTCTTCTACTAGTGAGATGTAATTAACTGGATTGTCTTACGACGCTCTGGGAACCAGAGTCCGCACAATTGCTGCATATTAGTCAGATGTACCTGCATGGCGCAAAATCATGTGCGAAACCGCACTTTGTAATTCCAAGAGAATTAATAAGGAAGAATTTCCCTATGCGATTGTATCTTTAATTTATTTGTATACAATTGTATACTGGCATGCCCCGTACTTTTATTGCCGTTACGCATTAGAAAATACTCCTACCTCGAGGACGTTTATTTTTCGCGAAACACACGTATCTTCTGCACCTCCAATCCTAGAGGGCATAGAACCTTCTTTGCTTCGTACGTACTGTCGGGCAATTCGATATCCTTTGGAACCTTCTTCTTCTTTCTTTTTAGTAGCAAACCCAATCCCTTGTCAGATACACCATTGTCTGCCTTCCATTGCAGCAATTCCAGTATGGTACCGAGCTTTGTGTTGTCATCTTCGCAATTTCGGTACAACCCTTTTTTTGTGATCCTCTAACATGCGATCGAAGGTCAACTTCTCCCTTTCACTTTCGCATTCTCTCTATGCATCAACAATGACCCGGCGAAGATCATCATCTGGCACATCGTCTATTTCGTCTTGATCTTCAGCTTCCCCCACTGCAGCATCATCGTATTCAGGGGACGGATAGTTGTCATCATACTCTTCTTCTTCGTTATCTTCCATCATAACCCCTCTTTATCCGTGCTTGGTCCAAACATTATTGTGTGGCATGAAACCCTTCTCAAGTAGGTGGAAGTGAAGGGTTTTAGAGTTCGAGTAATCCTTTGTATTCCCAGAGACAATACATGGACAATGCGTAAAACCATTCTACTTGTTTGCCTCAACCACTTCAAGAAAATTATGTAGGCCCTTAATGTACTCGGAGGTGCGTCTGTCATCGTACATCCATTACTAGTTCATCTGCGTGCATTATATAATTAAGTGTATCAAAAACCATTACAGAACATCATGAATAGAGAAATGACCAAATTAATAGAAGTTCATCATCACATTAAATTGGTGAGGTATGAATTGGTGATGAAGATGGACAAGGGGAAGGTATCGGTGATGAAGGTGGAGAAGGGGAAGGTATCGATGATGAAGGTGGAGAGTCATGAGATAAGGGAGGAGAAGAATCTATAGTACAGGACGGCATCGGATCTGCAACAGCATGACGAATAATAGGAGTAGTGGGCACAGAGGGAGATTTATTCAGAAATGTAAGGACATATATGTTGTCTGCTGAAAAAGCCTTGGATGATGGACGTGGGTAGAAGGGACGAGACTCATCAAAAGTCACATCCCGGGAAATACACATCCGACGACCGATAGGGTCCCAACATCGATAGCCCTTATGCTCATCACTGTATCTAAGAAAGACACACTCAATAGACTGGGCAGTCAGTTTGGTGCATTCACGAGGGGCAAGCAAAACATAGCAAATGCAACCAAACAAACGAAATGCCGAATAATCAGGAGGATGACCAGAATGACACTGGAGAGGTATGCCACGCTGTAGAGCAGTAGAAGGTTGAAGGCTGATGAGATAGGTGTAAGTGGTAACAGCCTCAACTTAAACGTGAGGCGGAAAAGAGGCGGTGATCGTCATCGCACGCGTCGTCTGAAGAAGGTGACGATGCTTTCGCTCAGCCACACCATTCCGAGCATGAGCACCAGGAAAAGAGAACTGAGTAAGAGAACCCTGCTCAGCAATAAATCCTCGTAGCACATGAGAAATGTACTCAGTAGCTGAATCTGCGTGAAAAACATGAATAGCACTGGAAAACGGGGTATGAACCATGGCAGCAAATTTTTTGTATATAGATAAAACCTCACTACGAGAAGACATGATAGAGATCCAAGTGTACAGAGAAAAATCGTCTATAAAGATAATATAGTAGCGATAACCCCCTTTCAAAGCGAAGGGAGCCGGACGCCAGACATCAGAATGAACAAGATCAAAAGGATGCTCGGTGTGACCGCACGGGACCGACGTTCCAGAAGATTCCCCTTTAGTTTCCGTTCTCGACATGTGTTCTTCTGGACATCGCATTCATCTTCGCATCATTTGCATCATCGGCATTGCATCGCCACCCGTTTTCGAAAATTTGCATCCGTTGTTAGTTGTCGGTTCTCTCCGTTTCGCTGTTGCCCGTTTCGAGACC
Source organism: Hordeum marinum (assembly GCA_022496015.1). Taxonomy (NCBI): domain Eukaryota; kingdom Viridiplantae; phylum Streptophyta; class Magnoliopsida; order Poales; family Poaceae; genus Hordeum; species Hordeum marinum. The sequence continues at coordinate 1,930,618 of CM039677.1, read as the reverse complement.
AGCCACACACGCACACGCCCGCGGCACCGTTTAAATAAAACCATTTTTAAGTGCGCGCAAAAGTATTCTCGGATCGAGTTGAAACTTGGCGTGCTGTCTTGTTATAGCCTAGGTAGATCGCCTATCGATTTTTGTCGCGTTCTGAGTTCGTTTGATGCCCCATCGGTAATCCATAGAACTGAGGTTATCGGTAGTTTATCGGACGTTCGTCGGACGTTTCTCGGTGTTTTTAGCTCAGTGCCACGGGTCACCATTCCCTCTCTTTCCCTCCTAGCCGTCTGCACAGCCTATTCGTAACCCGTCTCCGCTTCCGGACCGTCGGGTCGACACCCGACAGTCCGAAAACGGACAGTGCCGTAACCCTAGCCCCGAATCCCTATAAATAGACTCTCCCTCCGCGTGCCAAACCAAACCCTAGCCAGCCCCCACCTTCTCCATCCACCAGCCAGCCTGCCCGAGCCCATCTGGGCCCGTTCGAGTCCGTTCCGGGCCCGAATCGCCGTCCCGAGCTCTCCCGAGCTCATCCATGGAGGCTCCCGAGCTCCTCGTGCCCGTAGCCCCATGGCATCCGCCCTCGCCACCCCGTCGGCGTGCGTGGCCACCGCCGCTCCCTGCGATCGGGAGGAGCAGCGGAACGAGCGACCCGCTCGAGCTCCCGCGTTGACCCCCAGCGCCAATGCAGCCTCGACCCAGCTCCCTTCGCTTCTCCCCGGCCCATGTTGGTCTGGTGAGCAGCCCCCCCTCTTTTTTTTGTTTTTTTTGTTTTTGCATTTTTCTTTATTATTTTTTGTATAGGTTTTGCAGATTTAAACATTGTTATTTATTTAAGTGTGCCTCTTATTAAAATGTTTCAAACATGCAAAATTCTTAGATTAATGTGAAGATTGTTAATATGCCCATTTCATCCATGTTTAAAATGTTTAGCATGCATTTTGTGTTATTTTGCATAATTGGCATAAATTGCATTGTTATATTTATTAAACGTGCAACGGGATTTATTCCAAATCATATTTTAAAAATGTCCATCTCTTTTGCATGGCATTTTCACGCATTAGATAATTGTCGTCATGATGTTTGCATTTAATTATGCATTATCGTTTTGCTACGTGAATAGGCCTAATCCCGCATATTTATTTGTGATTAATTTTCTACATGAATCTAATCATATTATATATGTTTTCGGGGTAGAAAAATAAAAAGGATTTATCTGTGCATTTAGTTTTGCCATTTGAGCATGTTTGCGTGCATGTCAATTCTGCCATGATGTCCTTTTGTCATTTTCGTAGGAATTAATCCGGGCATTATATGAATTAATTTTCAACATGAAAGTTGCTCTTGAATATGTGTCCTAGCCCATGGTCATTTTTCTTGTCATAGCGATGCATGTTTAGGTGTTGTTTTGTTGTTGTCAACTTGCTATAAAAATCTGTTATTTTGAGGGTCCAAAATATTTCTAAGTCTGGAATCTGTTTTACTTTGTTGCTGTCTTGCCATGTGATTTGCTAGTGATCCAGACCTTTTTTGTGGTAGCTGTAATGGAGTTATTTGTTGTTGATATTGTCCTTTAGCATGCTGTTAAGTTTCATGCCACTCCATGAATTGTAGCATATAGTTTTACGTCTGTCAATATGCCTTCGTGATAAAGACTGCACTGTCAAAAACTGCTATTTTCACTAAGTCTGAAGCTGTTTTCAAGTAGCCTTCTTGTGAGCTTCCTACCAAGTGATCCATGCATGTTTTGATTATGATATGTGAAGATGAAATGAAGTATGTGTTGTATGATACTGCCCCATTCTGAGTTTGTGCATTTTGGAATATTGCAACCTGTCATTTTCATATGTTCAAAATGCAATGTTGCTGTTTTTGGCAGATTTCAACTAAAAACTTGTTTTGATGTTTGTGGTTGAACCGTAGCTCCATTTTGATCATTCCATACATGAAACTTGCTTAGAATATCATGTAGTTTCATAATAACTTCTTACATTCTTCATTTGAAATGTTTGTGGTGGTTTTCCCATGAATTTGCACTCATGGTATGTGCATCTTGTATTGCTCATATCTTTTAGACCGTAGCTCCATTTGAGATGTTCTATATATGTAAATCGACTAGAATGACATGTAGAATAACATGGTATGTTTAATTCTGCTGTTTAAAAAATATAAAATATGATTAGTTCAGATCTGGACAAAATTCATAATTAACATATGGCGTCATTTCGGAAATGCTATAAGTTATTTCCGGCCTCATTTAAAATGCCTATATAGTATAGTTTATTTATGTTTCACCTCTTGCCATGTTAAAAAACATTTAATATTGTCATGTACCTAACGAGAGTGAACTAAATAATTCGACTGCGGAGTTTCATCAATATGCAACTCGTTGCATATTGAGCTCCACTTAATGTGTAGTATTTGTTTGTTGTGGATTGTCTTGCATTGCATGTTTAACCGGACGTGCACCATATCAATTGTGCATCATGTTTTGCATATGTTGTGGTGTATCTTGTGTTGATTGTTTGTTTTGGATTGGGTTTTTTCGATAGAGTTCCGAAAGCGTTCGGAGTGTGAGGATTCGTTTGACTACGTTGGTTCGTCTTCTTCATGGAGTCGTTCTTCTTTCGAGCGGGATCTCAGGCAAGATGACACATTTCCCTGGATACCATTACTATCATTGCCATGCTAGTTGTCTCGTCTTCTACCGTTATGTCTCGCTACCTACCACTTATTTGATAAGCCTCCCAACATTGCCATGTTAAGCCTCTAACCTCTCCACAACCCAGCAAAACATTGTTTGGCTATGTTACCACTTGCTCACCCTTTCTTATAGCATTGCTAGTTGCAGGTGCAAATGCTTCTATGTGCCAACATGAAAATCCTTTTGTTATATCACATAATAGATGCTAATTAATTTAATGCATATATACACTTGGTAAAGGGTGGAAGGCTTGGCCTTTTGCTTGGTGTTTTGTTCCACTCTTGCCGCCCTTAGTTACTTGTGAACCGGTGTTATGTTCCATAAATGAGTGCTCCTAACATGCTCGGGGTTGTTATGGGGACCCCCTTGATTTTTGGGTTAGAATAAAACTTGTCTGGCAAGGCCCAACAACGTGTCCTGAGAACGAGATACGCGGCTCCTATCGGGTTCGTCGACACGTCGGGCGGCCTTGCTGGATTTGTTTTACCTTTCTCGAACGTCTCGAGTGAGGAACTCTGATTTTCTTCGGGCTATCTCGAGGTGTTGGATTTCCTTTGGAATTGCCTAGGAAGATCACGAGATTCGTGGTTGAGGTTATTCCTGTTGAGTGTGGTTAATTTGTGATGGATGAGTTGGAGCACCCCTGCAGGGTTAAATCTTTCGGAAAGCCGTGCCCGCGGTTATGTGGCAAACTTGGATACTTTGTTTAACACCCGGTCATAGCAAACTTGAAGTAAACTCTAATAAAATACACCAACTGTGTGCGTAACCGTTGTTGGAAATATGCCCTAGAGGCAATATATAAAGTGTTTATTATTATATTTCCTTGTTCATGATAATCGTTTATTATCCATGCTATAATTGCATGGATTGGAAACACATTGCATGTGTGAGTAAATAGACAACACTGTGTCCCTAGTATGCCTCTAATGAACTAGCTCGTTGATCAAAGATGGTCAGGGTTTCCTAGCCATTGACATGTGATGTCATTTGATAACGGGATCACATCATTAGGAGAATGATGTGATGGACAAGACCCAAACTACAAACGTAGCATATGATCGTGTCAGTTTATTGCTACTGTTTTCTGCATGTCAATGTATATGTTCCTATGACCATGAGATCAAGCACCTCACTCATATCGGAGGAGTGCCTTGTGTGTATCAAACGTCGCAACGTAACTGGGTGACTATAAAGGTGCTCTACAGGTATTTCCGATGATGTCTGTTGAGTTGGCGTGGATCGAGACTGGGATTTAACTCCGTGTGACGGAGAGGTATCTCGGGGCCCACTCGGTAATGCAACATCACAATAAGCCTTGCAAGCAGTGTGACTAATTGTTAGTTGCGGGATCTTGTATTACGGAACGAGTAAAGAGACTTGCCGGTAACGAAATTGAACTAGGTATGGAGATACCGACGATCGAATCTCGGGCAAGTAACATATCAAAGAACAAAGGGAACGTTATACGGGATTAACTGAATCCTTGACATAGAGGTTCGATCGATAGATCTTCGTAGAATATGTTGGAACCAATGTGGACGTCCATGCCCCGCCATTGGTTATTGGCCGTAGAGGTGTCTCGGTCATGTCTACATAGTTCTCGAACCCGCAGGGTCTGCACACTTAAGGTTCGGTGACGTTTCGATAGTATAGAGTTATGTATGGTGGTGAACAAAGGTTGTTCGGAGTCCCGGATGAGATCCCGGACATCACGAGGAGCTCCGGAATGGTCGAGAGGTAAATATTCATATATAGGAAGTCCCAGTTTGGTCACCGGAAAAGTTTCGGGCTCATCGGTAGTGTACCGGGAGTGCCGGGAGTGTATCGGGGGACCTCCGGGAGGGGTATTTCGACCCCAAGAGGTCCATGGGCTGTGGGAGACTAATTACCAGCCCTTAGTGGGATGAGAAAACAGCCACATAGTCCCATGGTGCAGGAAGAGAGAGTCCTAAAGGAAAAGGGGAAAATCAGCCAATAGGAAGCAATCCTACTCCAACTAGGATTGGAGTAGGAGTAGGATTGCTCCCACCTTGGCCGGTCGAATCCCTTAGAGGGTCTTGGTGCGCCAGACCTCCTCCTCTCCCTCCCTCCTATATATACTAGTGGATTGGGTGGTTTTTGGACACAACTTACGGTCACGTGCTACCCGATTCACCGGTGCTCCTCTAGATCGGATTTCTGCAGCGCTTAGGCGAAGCCCTGCCAGAATTGCTCCACCACCACCATCACCGGAGCGCCGTCATGCTGACAGTGAACTCTCTCTCCTCTCCACCTCCTCTTGCTGGATCATGACGGTGGAGATCGTCATCAAGCTGCACGTGTGCTGAACGCGGAGGTGTCGTCCGTTCGGTACTAGATTGGAAGGATCGTGATCAAGACCACGGGACGTTCGTGATCGGATCGCGGGACGGATCATGACGAGATCGCGGGACGGTTCGTGATTGGTTCGCAAGACGGTTCGTGATTAGATCGCGGGACGCTCGGTGATTTGGATCGCGAAGAAGTATGACTACACCAACCGCGTTTCTTAACGCTTCCCGCTTAGCGATCTACAAGGGTACGTAGATCCACTCTCCCTCTCGTAGATGCTCATCACCATGGATAGGTTTGCGTGTGCGTAGGAATTTTTTTGTTTCCCATGCGACGTTCCCCAACAACCGTTACTGTCTCTTCTCGTGAGCCCTTATCCGGAAGGGAACACGGTGAGGTTATGTTTGACGTAAGTAGGTGTTCGGGATCAGTTAGTGATCATTTCTAGTTCAGCTCCGTTATGCGTAGACCACCATATTTACTTTCTGTACTCGTAAGTTAGCCACTCAAATAAATGCTTAGTCGCTTGCTGCAGCTTCACCACTTAACCATGCCTTACCTATTAAGCTTTAATAGTCTTGATACCCTTGGAAATGAGATTGTTGAGTCCCTGTGGCTCACAGATTACTACAACAACAGTTGCAGGTACAGGTAATGTATTGATGTTACGTGAGCGCGTTGCTTGATTTGACTTGGATTTCTTCTTCTTCTTCTTCTTCAATCTTGGAGGGGTTCCAGGCAGCAGCCTGGGATAGCAAGGGTGGATGTCATTTTATCGTTTGATTTTGTCCGTAGTCGGACCCTGCTCTTATGTATGATGTTTGAGATGTTGTTGTATTGCTGTGACTCTGATGTAGCCTGTGGCGAGTGTAAGCCAATTTCATATACTAATCTCTTCTATACATGTACTTGTAATGATATCCATTCTTGCGAACGCATCGAGATGCGCTTCTATCCCTGTTGTGGCCCCCGTGCCAAATAAGGATAGGACCGCATCTTGGGCGTGACAAGTTGGTATCAGAGCCATGTTCCGACCTAGGAGCCCCCTTGATTGATCGAACTTGGCTGAGTTGTGTCTAGTTAAAAATTGTTTTGAGTCTAGTTATATCGGAGAGTAGGATTCTTTTTAATCCTCTTCTATGCTCTGGTGAGGTATTCGACTTAGGAATTTTGATTCTAATCCTCTTCTCGCTCAAAAAAAATTTAGGATCACGCGGGTATTTGGAAACTATATGATGCCGATGTGACGGAGTTCTGTCTTGGTGCCTCCTGTCTGACTTGATTTCTTCCGGGGAGTTGAGCTCCGAGGGAATCTGGACACATCGTTAGCATTCAGTTTTCTTAGTATCTCAGGACGGAGAATGTTTGAAATTACTTCAATACTTATCGTGGTGAGATAAGGTCGGAGTCACCCAGTACTGGGGAGGCATCCGGAGTACCACCATGGTTTAATATCGTTGTGAGTTCGAGGATTCGAGATTAGACGAGTTTGCGAAACTTCTTGAATTATGGTGTGGAAGGTTGCGGATGCAGTTGCAGTTGATTGCCTAGGGCAGGTTCCTGATTCCGCAACCCGAATCGCATAAATGAGAAAGTTTTCGGGAATTCATACGTGGGAATTCAAGTAGCTACCTAGAATTATCTTTCCAACAAGTGCATAGTGGGTATGTATTTGTTTCTGGCTGTTTCGTAAGCCTCATACTTCGTTTTGTTTTGAATATGGTAATTCAAGTTGCTTTGATGTCAAGTGGTGATTCATATCTTGCTAAATAGTGTTCTCATATTTCTGTGGGAATGTTAATTCTTGTGCTCAATCAGCTATCATATAAATTCTTTTCCTACCGGTGTGCTTCTCTTCAAGATAATTCTATCCTCTTAAATATTGCAAGATCAATCCTCTTATTCTTTGCCGGAGTTCGTTCCATCTGTTCCAAGTTTTCTTGGTTTTCCCGCCCTCCCGCCCTTTTCTTCAATGATTAATTCTCATCCAAGTGTCTTTTCTATTCATGTATGCTTCCGCTATCTTTTCTTCTATCTTGTTTCTGGTGATTCTTTGTGAAGATTATCAGGAGTTTCAATTTCAAGATCTATCATTGTATTCCTTGTTCTCGTTGTTATTCTTCTTCGGTGATTCTTCATGAAGATGCTCAGTGCTCAAGTATCATTTATCAGTATTCATCTTGTTTTCTTTTCCGGTGAATTCAATTCAAGTTCTTGGTGTTCATCATATCAATTTCATTCTCTAATTGCTCTCCCATGTTGGAATTCTTATCCAAGTATCTCTTGTTAAGTCATCTCTCTATTCTATCCGGAGTGTTGACGATATCTCGGAGATTCGTGTTTTCTTTCATTCCTTCCAAATTATTTCAAGGCTCTTATCAACAAGTTCTTAATTTGTACCGGTGAAATCTCTCTTTTAATAAATTGTTTCAACGGTTGTTTCTTTTCAGTGGGCCCATAACCCACAGGTGTTTTCCCAGGATCATACCTGAATCTTCTATTCTTTCCGGAGATGTCCTCAAGTTCTTTTCAAATATGACGTAAGAATGATTTTCATCTGTCTTATTCCCTTCCATGATCTCTTCTAATCATTTTCATGTTGGCTCAACCTTTCTTTATTCATTGTTCCGGAGTGTCTCAGTAATTCATGGTGTTGTTTCACATCATCATTCTCAGCATTGAAGACCGGAGGGGAGTTTCTCTTAAATCGTTGTTCGTTCTTCCAAAGATTTTTGGGTTCATCTTGTTGTTATCATCCAAATTGTCTTGATCATGAGTTATTTCTCCCATATCTATCTGGTGCATTCAGAATTGTTTTCATTTCTTGATCCTCCGAAGGCCATCATTTCAGAAGATTTCTTCGTTCTTAGCTTTCAGCTTTCGCTCTCAATTCTTCTTAATTGTTGTCCCTTCGTTCGTATCTCAATTATTACGGTGCCGTGTTTAGTTTCTATTAGCCAAGTCTTGATCTCTTCATTCCCTTTTGTCCTCTTTAGTTTCTAATTCTTTCCGGTGCCTTGTGAAGTTTTCTATTAGGTGGATCATGCTCGCTTCATTCTCATGTTATTTCATCCGTTTGTTTTATCCTCTTTCATTTTGAATTCTTTCCAATGTTCTCATGCAAGACTTCTTCAAGTGTGTGATCTATCTGTCTCTTTCTTCAATTCTTCGCAAGAAGAATAAGTGGTGTGTGAAATCCGTTGCTTGTCATCAATTTAACTTGATGAAGGATAGTCATATCATAATTCTTATTCTTGTTCATTCAAGTGATTTCAATTCTTCTTTCGGAGTTGTTCATGATATCAAATTCCTTATCCCAAGTGGTAATATTTCTTTTCCGGAGTAATCTTGTTCTTTTGGTATCCTTCAATTCTTTTTATCATCCTCTCTTTTCCGGAGGTTCTCCATAGTGGTTCATCAAGATTTCTTTCATTTTCAAGTTTTCTTCAAGATTTTTGTTGGAGGGCTCAAGTGTTCTTTATCTTGAATTTATAAGTCCAATTCCTTCTCCTTGTCTTTTGAGATGATGTTATTAAATTATTGATTATGAGGAGCCTCGAGGAAGTTTTCAAGAATGAGATAAGTAAACCCGTCTTGTCTTCTCGGAGATATCTTGGGTTGGATTTCACCATGATAGCAGCAACCCTTATCATGGTGTCATAAACAATCCCTTTTCATGGTGTCATAAATGATCCAAGTTTTCTCCTCCTCTTCTTGGTGAAAGAAGCTTTGCTTATCTTGTTGCTCTCAATCAGTCAATTGTTTCCGTTGTGGTAGGTTGGCACCTCATAATTTTGGGATGTTTTCCATAAGTCCACAATAAGCTTGTTCCTTTCTTGTTGGTGTTCCAACAACTCCGTTCAATCTCTTCTTCCTAAATATGCTTCAAATCCGTTTGTGCTGGAGTTGTCAGTTCTCTTCTTCCCAAGGATCTAGCTTCTATTCTTTTGTTCCGGAGGCCTTGTGTTGTTGCTCTCTTCGATCTATTATCTTGTTTGATCAATATCATGTTCTTTCTTTGCTTATTCATTTAACCGGAGTGCTGTCAAACCTTTTCACGACCCTTCTGTCTTATGAAGTTTGATTCTATTCCAACCAAGTTTGGTGTCTTTCTTTCAATTTGTTTCCATCATATCAATTTTGCCCCTCTTTCCTACCGAAGTGCTGCCGAAATTTTCTATGAATTCTTGCTTGTTCTCCATTCTTCATCTCTTTGCATCCGTCAGGATTCTTTGGTTTTGCTCGTTTGTCAAAGAAGCAACTAAGTTTCACCTTTTGCTCTTCTCTTCCCCTTTTTCATTCTAGATCTCGGGACGAGATCCTCGTGTAGTGGAGGAGAGTTGTGACAGCCCGGGACCGACGTTCCAGAAGATTCCAGAAGATTTCCCTTTAGTTTCTGTTCTCGACATGTGTTCTTCTGGACGTCGCATTCATCTTCGCATCATTTGCACCATCGGCATTGCATCGCCACCCATTTTTGAAAATTTGCATCCGTTGTTAGTTGTCTGTTCTCTCCGTTTCGCCGTTCTCCATTCTTCATCTGTTTGCATCCTTCAGGATTCTTTGGTTTTGCTCGTTTGTCAAAGAAGCAACTAAGTTTCACCTTTTGCTCTTCTCTTCCCCTTTTTCATTCTAGATCTCGGGACCAGATCCTCGTGTAGTGGAGGAGAGTTGTGACACCCCGGGACCGACGTTCCAGAAGATTCCAGAAGATTTCCCTTTAGTTTCTGTTCTCGACATGTGTTCTTCTGGACGTCGCATTCATCTTCGCATCATTTGCACCATCGGCATTGCATCGCCACCCATTTTTGAAAATTTGCATCCGTTGTTAGTTGTCTGTTCTCTCCGTTTCGCCGTTGCCCATTTCGAGACCAGCCACACACGCACGCGCCCGCAGCACCGTTTAAACAAAACTGTTTTTAAGCGCGCGCAATAGTATTCTCGGATCGAGTTTAAACTTGTCGTGCGGTCTTGTTATAGCGTAGGTAGATCATCTGCAGATTTTCGTCGCGTTCTGAGTTCGTTTGATACCCCGTCGGTAATCCGTAGAAGTGAGGTTATCGGTAGTTTATCGGACGTTCGTCGGACGTTTCTCGGTGTTTTGAGCTCACTGCCATGGGTCACCATTCCCTCTCTTCCCCTCCTAGCCATCTGCACAGCCTATTCGTAACCCCTCTCCGCTTCCGGACTATCGGGTCGACACTCGACAGTCCTAAAATGGACAGTGTCGTAACCCAAGCCCTGAATCCCTGTAAATAGACCCTCGTTCTGCGTGCAAAACCAAACCCTAGCCAGCCCCCACCTTCTCCCTCCACCAGCCAGCCTGCCCGAGCCCATCTGGGCCCGTTCGAGTCCGTTCCGGTCCCGAATCGCCATTCCGAGCTCTCCCGAGCTCATCCATGGAGGCTCCTGAGCTCCTCGTGCCCGCAGCCCCATGGCATCCGGACACCGGAGGCCCCGTGCGTCGCCGGAGCGCCGCCGGACCCGCTCCTCGCCAGCCCTCGCCGCCGGCCTCTCCTCCTCTCCTCTTCCATCCTCCCTTCTCCTTCCCTGCTTCTTCTCTAACTCCCGAGCTCTTTGTCCCGCAGGAGCCCCGCTGCCATGGCTGCTCCAGCCCCGGCCGTCACCGCCTCGGGCCAGATCCCCTCGCCACCGACCGGATCCGCCGGCCAAGCCTCTTCGTCTGCCGCCCCGAGCTCCGCCCTTGCCGCCCCGTCGCCGTGCGTGGCCGTCGCCGCTCCTTGCGCTCGGGAGGAGCAACGGGACGAGCGAGCCGCTCGAGCTCCCGCGTTGACCCACAGCGCCAGCGCAGCCTCGGCCCAGCTCCCTTCGTCTCTCCCCGGCCCATGTTGGCTTGGTGAGCAGCCCACCCTCTTTTTTTTTGCGTTTTTCTTTATTTTCTTTGTATAGGTCTTTGCAGATTTAAACATTGTTATTTATTTAACCGTGCCTCGAATTAAAATGTTTCAAACATGCAAAATTCTTAGATTAATGTGAAGATTATTAATATGCCCATTTCATCCATGTTTAAAATGTTTAGCATGCATTTTGTGTTATTTTGCATAATTGGCATAAATTGCATTGTTATACTTATTAAACGTCGTCATGATGTTTGCATTTAATTTTGCATTATCGTTTTTCTACGTGAATAGGTCTAATCTCGCATATTTAATTGTGATTAATTTTCTACATGAACCTAATCATATTATATATGTTTTCGGGGTAGAAAAATCCATAGGATTTATCTGTGCATTTGGTTTTGCCATTTGAGCATGTTTGCGTGCATGTCAATTATTGCCATGATGTCCTTTTGTCATTTTCGTAGGAATTAATCCGGACATTATCTGAATTAATTTTCAACATGAAAGTTGCTCTTGAATATATGTCCTAGCCCATGGTCATTTTTGTTGTCAACTTGCTATAAAAATCTTCTATTTTGAGGGTCCAAAATATTTCTATGCCTGGAATCTATTTTATTTTGTTGCTGTCTTGCCATGTGATTTGCTAGTGATCTAGAACTCTTTTGTGGTAGGTGTAATGGAGTTATTTGTTGTTGATATTGTCCTTTAGCATGCTGTTAAGTTTCATGTCGTTCCATGAATTGTAGCATATAGTTTTACGGCTGTCAATATGCCTTCGTGATAAAGACTGCACCGTCAAAAGCTGCTATTTTCACTAAGTCTGAAACTGTTTTCAAGTAGCCTTCTTGTGAGGTTCCTACCAAGTGATCCATGCAAGTTTTTAATATGATATGTGAAGATGAAATGAAGTATGTGTTGTATGCTACTGCCCCATGCTTAGTTTGTGCATTTTGGTATATTGCAACTTGTCGTTTTCATATGTTCAAAATGCTATGTTGTTGTTTTTGGCAGATTTCAACTAAAAACTTGTTTTGATGTTTGTGGTTGAACCATAGCTCCATTTTGGTCATTCCATACATGAAACTTGCTTATAATCTTATGTAGTTTCATAATAACTTCTTAGATTCTTGATTTGAAATGTTTGTGGTGGTTTTCCCATGCATTTGCATTCATGGCATGTGCATCTTGTATTGCTCATATCTTTTAGACCGTAGCTCCGTTTGAGATGTTCTATATATGTAAATCGACTAGAATGACGTGTAGAATAACATGCTATGTTCAATTCTGCTGTTTAACAAATATAAAATATGATTAGTTTAGATCTGGACCAAATTCATAATTAACATATGGGGTCATTTCAGAAATGCTATAAGTTATTTCTGGCATCATTTAAAATTCCTAGATAGTATAGTTTACTTATGTTTCACCTCTTGCCATGTTAAACAATATTTAATATTGCCGTGTACCTAACGAGAGTGAACTAAATAATTCGAATGTGGAGTTTCGTCAATATGCAACTCGTTGCATATTGAGCTCCACTTAATGTGTAGTATTTGTTTGTTGTGGATTGTCTTGCATTGCATATTTAACCGGACATGCACCATATCAATTGTGCATCGTATTTTTCAAATGTTGTCGTGTATCTTGTGTTGATTGTTTGTTTCGGATTGGTTTTTCTCGATAGAGTTCCGAAAGCATTCGGAGTGTGAGGATTCGTTCGACTACGTTGGTTCGTCTTCTTCATGGATTCGTTCTTCTTACGAGTGGGATCTCAGGCAAGATGACACATTTACCTGGATACCATTACTATCATTGCCATGCTAGATGTCTCGTCTTTTACCGTTATGTCTCGCTACCTACCACTTATTTGATAAGCCTCCCAACATTGCCATGTCAAGCCTCCAACCTCTCCACAACCCAGCAAAACATTGTTTGGCTATATTACCGCTTGCTCAGCCTTTCTTATAGCGTTGGTAGTTATAGGTGCAAATGCTTCCATGTGCCAACATGGACATCCTTTGTTATATCAGATTATTGATGCTAATTAGTTTAATGCACATATACACTTAGTAAAGGGTGAAAGGCTTGGCCTTTTGTTGGTGTTTTGTTCCACTCTTGCCGCCCCTAGTTACTTGTGAACCAGTGTTATGTTCCATAAATGAGCGCTCCTAACATGCTCGGGCTTGTTATGGGGACCCCCTTGATTTTTGGGTTAGAATAAAACTTGTCTGGCAAGGCCCAACATTGGTACTACATTTGCCTAACTAATTAAAAATTGCATAGGGCATGATCATCCCGAGGATAATTTAATCAACCCCCGGGACAGTGCTCCGCATGAGTGTTGGTCCAAAATGAGCTGCCTGCTGGGCCGCCTCGAGGCAACTTGGGGATTCGTTTTCCCTGTAGTTAGTCTCATCCGGTCGTGTCCTGAGAACGAGATACGCGGCTCCTATCGGGTTCGTCGACACGTCGGGCGGCCTTGCTGGATTTGTTTTACCTTTCTCGAACGTCTGGAGTGAGAAACTCTGATTTTCTTCGGGCTATCTCGAGGTGTTGCATTTCCTTTGGAATTGCCTAGGAAGATCACGAGATCCGTGGTTGAGGTTATTCCCACTGTGTGTGGTTAATTTGTGATGGATGAGTTGGAGCACCCTGCAGGGTTAAATCTTTTGGAAAGCTGTGCCCGCGGTTATGTGGCAAACTTGGATACTTTGTTTGACACCAGGTCATAGCAAACTTGAAGTAAACTCTAATAAAATAGACCAACTGTGTGCGTAACCGTGATTCTCTCTTCTCGTGAGCCCTTATCCGGAAGGGAACACGGTGGGGTTATATCTGACGAAAGTAGGTGTTCAGGATCAGTTAGTGATCATTTCTAGTTCACGTCTGTTATGCGTAGACCACCATACTTTAATTTTTATACTCGTAAGTTAGTCACTCGAATAAATGCTTAGTCGCTTGCTGCAGCCTCAGCACTTAACCATGCCTTACCTATTAAGCTTTAATAGTCTTGATACCCTTGGAAATGAGATTGCTGAGTCCCTGTGGCTCACAGATTACTACAACAACAGTTGCAGGTACAGGTAATGTATTGATGTGACGTGAGCGGGTTGCTTGATTTGACTTGTATTTCTTCTTCTTCTTCTTCTTCAATCTTGGAGGGGTTCCAGGCGGCAGCCTGGGATAGCAAGGGTGGATGTCATTTCATCGTTTGATTTTGTCCGTAGTCGGACCCTGCTCTTATGTATGATGTTTGAGATGTTGTTGTATTGCTGTGACTCTGATGTAGCTTGTGGCGAGTTTAAGCCAATTCCATATACTCATCTCTTCTATACATGTACTTGTAATGATATCCATTCTTGCGAACGCATCGAGATGCGCTTATATCCCTGTTGTGGCCCTCGTGCCAAATAAGGATAGGACCACATCTTGGGCGTGACACTCGGACACTGACTCACTGTGTGGGTAGGGCAGCTGAATCTGCTTACCAAGTCCTCAACCCAGACAATCCAACGAAGCGTTGCCGGAGACAGACCCCAGAACACCACGACGAACCAAAAACGAGAAGCAAGAACCACATAAATGGCCCAAGGTGATGATGCCACTGCTTAAAAGAGCTGGTAGATGCAGCTACATGGTCTGCAAGACTGGCGGCGATGGCAACGGAGGGAAGACGAAGCCAGTTAGGCTCCCAGAGATCATCGGAGTGTCGAGGGCCATCACCAAGTAGAGCACCCGTGTGACGATCCTGAATATACCACGACCCAAAATTGAGAATGACCATACAACTAGAGTCAACAACCTGACCACCAGATATGAGTTGCATGGTAAGTTGAGGAACATGAGCGACAGAGGGAACACGAAATGAAGAAGTGTTAAGAGTGCCTCGACTAGCTACAAGGAGGGGAGTGCCATTAGCTGTAAGAACACGAACTGGAGACTTGACAGGTCGAACGAAGGTCAAAGTGGGCGAATCGTAAGTCAGATGAAAAGACGCTCCAGTATCAAGAATTGATGGGGATGTATCTGAATGAGTAGATGGTGGTTTCTCAGTGTCAGAAGAGTCAACCACAAAAACAGCAGAAACTGTCGGTGAAGAATCCCAAGCATCAAGCATGCATCGTAGCTGCGCAATCTCATGCGCAGATAGGGACATAGCCGAAGATGTCGAGGTAGAAACACATGTCGACGATGAGCAGTCGCCACCATTCGTAAATGCTGCGTGTAGAGTCGACTGAGAATAGCGAGTCGATGTAGAACCACGTATGGAAGCTGCTGGGGGAGTCTAGGTAGAGCAGTCTCCGTCAACAATCTGGGTTCCGGCTAATGGAAACACTTCGAGGCGGGCAAATGTCCGGAATCCAAACCAGCAAATGCAAGAAGACATCATCAATCGATCTGAAAATAAATTGATCCTTCGGCAAACCCTAGGTCCTAACCGCGCAGGATGTGTACGTTTTGGCCAAATCGGTCCGGCGGGAAGCCCCAGCTTCACGGGCACACCGCTCCCGGCCGTGCGTGTCAGGGTGGACACGGTCTGGGCCGGTCCGGTCCCGGTCCAAGCCGTCGTTTGGACTGGCCACCGTCGGTCCGGTCCAAGCCGTCGTTTGGACTGGCCACCGGTTGTCCGCACCGGACCGAGCAATGCCACGGTCTTGATTTCGTGGACCGGACCGGCGGACAAGAAGCTCAGTGCGGACCCACGGTCCTCACGGTCCCGGCGATGTCAGGTCACTTCCATGTGGACCCAGGATGTCGGAGAAGCAATACGGTGGCCTGAGCCGGAGAAGACGCCCCTGATGCGCGGCGGCGCGAGGGAGAGTCGCGGGGGAGAGAGGGAGCAGTGCTGCTGCGCAGGGGAGAGAGAGGCGTGAGGGAGAGGGGGATGCTGTGGCGAGCTGGAAGACGTGCGCGAGAGCCGGTGGCTAGAGGTAGACGACGTGTCGTAGCAGTTTTCTCTGTTGCATGCAAGCAGTGCATGAGCCCACGATTACCTGCATACAACTTTGCCGTGATGAGTGGATCAAACTGGACGTGGAGTTAGTCATGGGATGGCTCAGTGATTCTTGGATCGAACCTATTTCTTTCCTTAGTCGTGGACAGTTATTCCCATATGTGTAGCAATAAATAATCGTGGGATAGCACCGTCATTTTCGGATCGAATCTGTTTCTCTCGATCATTTATCTCCTCTTGCCGTCGCATGGAGGAGGATGGTGACAGCGTGAGCACGATCTGCAGGTACTGCCTCGTCCTCCTGGGCTTCTTCTTCGGTCTGACCGAGTGGTTCGGGCTTTAACCGGACCGGACCGAAGATTTTTCGGTCCATATTTTCGAGACCGAACCGGCTATTTTTTTTGAACGGGCCAGGACCGAGCTAGGAGGGACCGAGCGGGTCACGAGCCGGGCCAAAAGCCCGCTCGTGTCGTCCACCCTGACATGTGTGCCCCTGGCGTCGGTCTACGTGGGGCGGTGGAGAGGCGACAGGGAGGTTTCCTCTCTTCAGTGGGGAGCAAGGGGAGTGAGGCCATGTTTAGGGTCGACTATGTTACATTTACATGTGAGATAATACCTCACATCTAACTATGTCATACTGTCTTAAAGTATCTAACTATGCCATATTTTTTCTAAAATAAAATCTAACTATATATGTCATATCAAAGTTGATTCATCATCTGTTTGTCGTCCCCTCCACTTGTTTTTTGAAGTTGTTTTACAATATATACACAAGAAAGCAACCACGATTCGCGTATAGCTACACACAGAAAAAGTTTGGCAGTAGCCGCTCAAAAAAAAAACTACATATGCTTGCAACTGTAAATCAATCAAGGTGCTTGCTTGTGTGCTTTTTTTGAAGCTAGCTTTGCACATACGAGCGAACGACAGTGATTGTACCGCCTTGACACCAGACCAGCTTGTGTGCAGACTAGTAAAAAATCATTTTTTTAATGTGACCAAAATTTCAAATTAATAAACTTTGAATAATTGTCTCAAAAGGGAACAAATTTTTAATATTTTCATAAAAAGGGAACAAATTTAGGGTTCAGTTGCATGTCAATGCTGGACTTGTAACTGGTTAATAATGGTCGGGCCTAGTTGCAAGTCGATGGTTAAAATGCAACTACGACGACAAAAATATCACAGGTCCAGTTGTGTGTCGATTATTGACTTGGAAATGGTATAAAAGAGGATCAGACCGAGTTGTGAGTCGACGGTTGACCTGGTAATGAGACAAGAAAAGGTCAACCCTAGTTGCAAGTCATTGCTGGACTTGCAAATCCAGCCAAGAAAGCTGGGTTGAGTTGTGTATCGATGGCTGACGTGCAACTAGGATAAAAAAGGATTTAACCCAGTTGCAAGTCGGTGGTTGACTTGCAATTGTGACAAAAAAAGGATAAAGGTCCCACTTGCATGTTAATGATGGACCTACAACTAGGATAAAAAAAAGGGTCTCGCCCGGTTGAGAGTCGATGGTTGAGTTGCAACTCTGACAAAAAGATCAAGGTCCCGGCTGCGTGTCGATGGTTAACTTGCAACTGGTATAAAAAGGGTCAAACTCATTTGTGAGTCTATGATTGACATGCCACTCGGACAAAAAAGTAATCACTACTGTGATTCGACGATAGACTTGCAACTACGAAAAAAAGGTTGAGCCCACTTGCGTGTCAATCCTTGACTTGTAGCTAGGATAAAGAAAAGGTCTAGCCCAGTTGCGAGTCGATGGTGACTTGCAATTAGGAAAAAAATAGTATTCCATAGTTCC
The DNA here is from genome assembly GCA_022496015.1 of Hordeum marinum. Lineage (NCBI taxonomy): Eukaryota > Viridiplantae > Streptophyta > Magnoliopsida > Poales > Poaceae > Hordeum > Hordeum marinum. Next base: position 1,912,988 of record CM039677.1, on the reverse strand, counting down.
AGTGGACAGTGGACTTGCAATAGTGACAAAATCAAAAAAAGTTGGGCCCAATTGCAAGTCGATAGTGGACTTACGACTGGAGATGAACAAGGTTGGAAAAAATTGCAAGTTAATAACGAACATGCAATTGAGACAGTAAAAAAAGCTTTGTCCAGTTGCAAGTTGAGGGTCATGTTGCAATTAGAGGAAAAAGTTAGACAAAAAAATTGCACAAAAAAACGTTGGCTCTAATGAAATAAAAAAAATAGAGGGAGGAGGAATGGCCAGAGGCAAATTAGCAGCGGAATGGAGATGATCAGAAAAAGCCAACATAAAGAACATGCTTTATCTTCCACTTCTACAAAGCACAGAAAAAACCAGGCAAAAAAGCCCGTGAAAACAAATAGGAGAAAACAAGAACAGAGGCGGAACAAAAAAAAAAGGGCCAACAAATGGACATCACGCCCTAACGATGAAAAACAAAGCCGTATCAAGTTTGCTAAAATAGATTAGAACTAATAGATCAGATGACCACAACTTAGATTATCCATCTATCCTATTAGTGGACCGCCGTCCAAACCGGGATGAGACATTGTTAAATCTTAGCTACATGCAGACACGTTGAAGAATTGCAATTGCAGGGGCGGGGCGACACTTGCGGTTACGTGATTAGTGGTCGACATGCAACTGACCTTCGACAACACTTCCAACCCTCCACACAAAGTTGTGGTCATATCGAGGACATGTTGTTGCATTCGGAGGTGACACTTGAAGTTATGTGTCGAGAGTAGATTTGAACAACGAAAAAATGATCGGCCCAGTTGCATGTCAGGGGGCACTTGCAAATGGGCCAACATGTCGGGCCCAGTAACATGTCGAGGGTGGACTTGCAAATCGAGGCAAATGGTAAGGGCCACTTGCGTGTTGAGGATGGAGTTGCAGCCGAGACAAAAAACAGCTTGCAATTAAGGCAAAAGAGTGGGGCTATTTACGTGTCGATGGTGGACCTGCAACTAGGACAACGAAAGTTTAGGAATAGTTGTGTGTCAAGGTTGGACTTGCAACTGGGACAAAAAAAATGTTAGGGCCTGTCGTGAGTCAAGGGTGAACTTGCACCCGAGATAGATGGTGAGGACCGGTTGTGTGTCGAGGGTGAACCTGCAATTGGGCAAAAGAAAAATTTACCAGTTGCATGTCGATGATGGAATTGAACATGGGAGAAAGCAAGTTATCTGTTGAGTGTGGACTTTCAGCTAGGACAAAAATGGTTGGGATTAGTTGCCTGTTGATTATGGAGTTGCAACTCGAGAAAAAAAGGTCGGAGTAGTTGGGTGTTTAGGATGGACGTACTTGTAGCCGGAAAAAAGACAGTGGCATACAACCACAATGGCGATCACGTTGAAAGGCATGTAGTTATAGTTAAGGGCCTGGCTGCCGGAGACGAAACCGCCTCCTGGAAAGTGGAGGACACACGAGGGTCGCCGCCGTCTCCACGGACGTGGGCCCAGGTGTGGCCACCGTCAGGAACATGGACGCACGCGGGCTGGCTGTCGGAGACTAGGCCGCCTCCTGGGGAAGTGGAGGACGCGTGAGGGCCACCTTCGTCTCCACAGACATGGGCGAAAGTGGCGTGGCCGCCGTAAGGGACGTGGGCGCACACGGTAGCAGAAAATTCCACAGCAGCCTCTGTCGCAAGAATATACAAGATGGTTTCTCCTATCTCTAATCTATTGCAGTCTGGTCCTGGCGCAATGGTAATTACTCCTGTACATATTAATATGAGTTACTATTGCTTCAATAGGCTGCTGCTACCTTTTGTGCCTTCTATTTATGTAGCGTGGGAAGGTTATTTCTCATTGTTCTTGTTTTTTTTTGTGTGTGATTCGCCATGCTAAGAAATCTACATGTCGTTTATTAATTTCTTGTACGCACAAGGGCTGGTTCCTATTCTGACGAAGTATAATCTGCTGGTATAAAATTGCATTGTCCTTTTCACTGGTCAATCAATTTTGTTGGCACTCAGATTACTTCTCTGCCTCGTCTCTTGAACTATATTAGGAGCTGGGCGTGACAGTGATTGGAGGTGCCCTATTTGGAATAACAATTATTTGATAACCGTTCTTTCTAAAAAGGTATTTACCGATGTTTTAAATAGCGGGCTATGCCAAAATAGCGGCGGACCACCAAATAAGCTATAGCGGGCCATAGCGCCAAATTTGTACATGAGACCATTTAACGACCCCATGTTGAAAAGGCTATAGTAAGGCTATAATCGGCTACTTAAAACTGTGGTATTTACTGAATTCTTACAGGTTGCACAAATCTGAAACCCCGTCCATTGCCAATTTGGCTATTTGGAATTTCAGTGGCACACGAATTATAATTATAATTTGAACATGGAACCACTGTTTTTTCTTGTGACAACCACCAAGCACGAACAGGCAGTGCATGGATATCTCTTGCCGACTGAATTTTTTATATCATATTCTTTTTGGATACTTGTTTATTTGCCTAGAGAATAGACACGGATGGGTTGGATTGCCAATTTACCCTTTCTTAGACGATAATAGTCTGTTCTCACATAAGCAGACATCTAAATTTCTATATCTATATTTCATGCATGGTGTGTTGAATCATCCATCTCTGTACTGTTTTTGCGTGGACGCATCTTTTTGTTTTCTAAAAGAATTGTATATGCTTCGAGTTGAGTTGTGGGCAATGCTAGAAATCTCTTGGAAGTTAGAGGAGGTGTGTTCGTGCAGATTTCTCAAAAGAACTTTTATCTATCAGTGTATAGTAACTCTGAAATTTATTTTATGTTCAATTATCTGTAGTACATCAGGAATTTCTCGGAATTGCTGAAAGTGAATTATCTGTAACACATAATTATCAATTGCTGAAAGTCAATTATCTGTAGTACATCATCAATTATCTATAACACATGATTCAAGGTTTTCCTCATCTCATTGCCGTATTATTTTGGCAATTCAGTTATCTGTAGTACATCAGGAATTGTTGAAATCACATAGCACTATGAGTTGTTTCTTAGTCTGATCCCATATAAGACAAGACACATCCATATGTCACACAACTACACAACACAATCATCATTCAAGATTTAAATAAGGATATTGATTATCCATAGTTTGATTATCTAAATATCTGCCTTCCAGGGAGCCCTACACATTCAAAATAAGAAGAAATGAAATGCCAGGCAACAGTATTAAGTGTTTCTATCTACCCGCGTGTACACATTTTAAATATATTAAGGGAGATCACTAATGGGGAGAACATGTTGCATCACTCCAGGTAATCTTAACTTATATTTGACCGTTAGTGGAGGCCGTGGAGGCCATGGAGGCCAATGGTCCTTTTCCTCCCCTCAAAAAAGACACAAAAAGAAAACAAAGAGTCCTTTTCCAGCAGTGTCACTATTCTCATTTGACCGTTTGTCTATAGAGAGAGCATAGCAAGCAACCTTCTTTTACCTCTTTCCTCTGTGAGGCCCCCCTCCCCTGCCCCCTCTTTTCTGTGTCACCTCTCCCAAATTTTTCATCTAAATGCTCTTGTTTTCCACGGGCGTAGATTTAAGACCATCCTGCCCCAATACATTTTCAACATCACCCTGGCCCGTCCTTCACCAGGATAACTTTAAGGCTGCAGCCTAAAACCAACCCATTGAAAGCATTGAGAGCATCATCCTGATGGGGGGGGGGGGGGGGGTAAATCATAATTATTGTGAAGTGTTGCTCTTCTTGTAGTAGGATTACGTAGAGCCAACACTTAGAATCCAGGCGTGTAATGTCTCTCGATATGAATGATGCATTTTGGACTAGCGATTGCTTGCTCGGCATACCATCTTACAACATACTTCTAGTGTGTTTTCTATATGCTACCAGAAGAATATTAAGTTAGACTAAAACCGATTTTGTGTTAGTTGAACAAGAAGACAGTTCTCTCCGGGTGCCACAAAGCAAGAAAAGCAGGGCACGACATCAGACGAGATAACAGCTCAAACATATGGTCTTTATTTCTCAACCACACGAAACAAGAAGATATCAGTCACAAACAAAGTGACGGCCGTAACATTGTAGACTATTATTAGAAGGAACTCATTGAGTGAGGAAGGAGAGACTACAGAAACTCAGACGTAGATCATATGTGGTAAGCTAGCTCAGATATACAAAAAAGAAAGAACGGTGGAAGCGTATCCCCTCTTGCTAGGCCTCGTTTGTCTATTAAGAAACCTACAGCGGAGGCCAGTACAACAGAATCAGTTTACAACTTGATACTACACACAAGGACACTGAGAACCTTACCTAGCTAGGTTACACAAACCTACACATGATTACTCGATTCAATTGGGACGAATCCTGACAATATATTATGTGCAAGATTGAGCACACTTCTCATACTTTTTTAGACTACTTCGAATGTTTCCTGCTAGGAAATTGTTGTCCAACAGGAGGATCTGAAATTCCTGTTATTAGCCCAAAGTGCATGGAATTTCCCCAGTAAGTTTATTCGATGAAATTTGTAGGTTGGCAAGTTGCGTCAGATTGCTGTTCTCCGGAGGTATTCGACCTTCCAAATTATTGTAGGATACTATACATCTCGTCATTGTGGAGATATGGCGAAATAACTCTTAAGGAATATGCCTATTTAGATAGTTTTGGCTAAGAGCAATTTTGTTAGAAATGTAAGCTTTCCTAAACTGGGTGGTATGTGCCCACTTAGATTGTTTTGACTAGGAATCGATTTTGACAGAAATGGAGGATTCCCTAAATTGGGTGGTATGTTCCTTTAGATTGTTTTGGCTGAAATCCAACATTAACATAACTGAAAGGTTTCATGGACTGAGTGGTATGGGTCCTACAAATTTGTTTCCGTATAGGAAGAGCTTCTTCAACTGAGTAAGCCTGTCAATGGATGCTGGAATCGGTCCACCAAAGTTATTCTCTGAAAGACTTAATTCTCTTATGTTCTTTATATTTTCAATCCATGCTCCAATTGGGCCGGCCAGATTATTCTGACCTAGTGCCAGCGTATATAAGCCAGTAAGATTTCCTATGCTCTCTGGAACTCTGCCGGATAAGTTGTTTCCATCCAATGCTAGAAAAGCAAGACCCGGTGATACATTTCCAATTGAGTTGGGTATGGCTCCTTGCAGCTGATTATCGTATAACGAGAGCAATCTCAGAGATCTACAATTGTTTAATGCGTCTAAAAATTCCCAGCTTTGATTGTCATTCGCTTCCAGAATGTTCTGATCAAGTTTTAAAAATTTCAGGTTAATAAGCCTCCCCAAGGAAATAGGTACTTGGCCACTGAAATTATTGGATGTAAAATCTATATATTGAAGTTGTAGAAGATTACCAAGGGAGTCTGGGATTTGACCTTGAAACATGTTATTGTACAAGAATAACCCAGAAAGGTTGGGAAGAGTATTGCCGATGTTAGATGGCAATTCCATGCCTAGAAAATTTGAATGCAGATCCAGAGTTTCAAGAGTAGAGTGATTTAAAATTGTTGTTGGGATTTTACCGATAAGACTATTGCCCCCTAGTTTCAGAAATTCCAAATTTGATAATTGCCCAAGCTCTTTGGGAATGCTCCCTTGGAGCTGATTAAGTGCTAGACTGATTCCATGCAGAAGGGTGATGTTTCGCAGGCTTGATGGGATAGCGCCGGTAAAATTATTTCCAGCGAGGCTCAAACTCATAAGGCTGGAGAGTAAACCAATGTTATGGGGGATCGAACCCATTAGCGAGTTTAAAGAAAGGTCTAGGTGCTGCAAGTTGGAGCAATTTCTAAGTGCATCAGGATCGAACCCCTGCAGCTTGTTATTTCCCAGGAGAAGAAACCGCAGCCTACGTAGGTGGTTAAGAGTGGGCAACTGACCAAAGAACTGGTTTGAGCGGAGGTCGAGACTTGTAAGGAAGGTTAAATTTGCAAGAGAGGGAGCAATTTGGCCTTGCAAATTTTGACCGGTGAGGTTGAGCGCCGTGACTCGCCCTGTGTGTGTCAGACTGCACTTGACGCCCTCCCATTGGCAATGAGGGATGCTTGTGTTCCAAGAGCTTAAGGCTTGCCTTGGATCACTGGAGATGGCCCGTTTGAAATCTAGCAACGATAGCATGTCCGTAGTGTTACCAGGGACCGTCGAGCATCCTATGTTGCCAATTCCATAAGAAATGAGCAGCAACAACAATAGTAGAAGCATGGCCATTTTCACCCTTTGATTGGCAGACATAAGGTGGCCCTTCTTACCTGCAAAATAAAAAGGAATGAACACGATAAATTGTCTTAATTTGCTTCTATGAACAATAAAAGTTCACGATCCTATCAGAGAAAAAAGTTTAGAACCCATCTAAGTGCGTCTGCTAATAGCCACACAAGTTTTTAGAGCACAGAGGCAATAAAGACAAAGCCAACAGCAAGATACATAAAAGCCAACACGGATGTTAAGAAGTACCGATCACGAGGACAGAGTAGGGCACCGCTTCTCGGCCAGACCGTGCTAAACGCAGCCTTTCTTGCAAGAAGTGTGAGTTGGAATGTCGGATGATCAGCTGGCTGAGGTCCCATGGGTTTAAGAATACTTTTACAGCTTCAGGACATCCACACATCTGAAAGTCTCGGGCCTTATCTTAGGCTTGACCACAGATGGTTCAATCATATTATCAATTACCGCGTGTTCCAATTTTTATCTACAAATCCGCCACTGCCGTCGCTGCCTGAGTGGGACAAGATCTTTGTCGCTTGATCTACTCTCTCCGTCCCATAATATAAGAGTGTTTTCGATACTACACTAGGGTAAAAAATGCTTTTATATTATGAGACGGAGAGAGTATTTGATATTTTTCAGCAGGAATCGGATAGAGATGTTCCATAACAGTGTACTACCACATGTCTCAGCGTGGAATGGCTGACTGGTTCAAGATTCCTTTTTTCAGCTACGAGCTTCTTGTGATGACATCCAAAATGTTACTGTGTGGACGTGACTAGTTTCTTTCTGTTTCCTGGGCAGAGTATATGTTAAAGCGGGTCAGGTAGGCTTGTATATGCAACAGAAGACCATGGAGATGGCGTTCCTTCCAGGTTAGGGAACAAAAAATCTACATTTGGAGCTCCCCTTCTCAACCACAAGAAACAAAGATAAGGTATGGTCGCTCCAGCTTCCGGTTACACCGCTTTGTACGCAGAGACACTAGATCTCAGCTCTCTGAGTCTGATTCCCCCTGGAAAGTACTGCAGGCAGTGGAGCAAGCAGCAGCGCTCTGGGATTCGAGGCTGGGCATGCCGCAACAATCTTGTCCAACTCAAGCAGCGACAGCATCGGCTGACTATTAAGAGATAAAAACTAGTCCCTCCGTTTCTACATATAAGTCTTTTTAGATATTTCATTGGGAGACTACATATAGAACAAAACGAGTGAATTTACATCCTAAAGTATGTCTATATACATCCGTATATAGTCTCCAAATGAAATCTCTAAAAAGACTTATAATCCCTTCGTCCCAAAATAACTGTCTCAAGCTTAAGACACTTATTTTGGAACGGAGGAATGCAGGAAGCATTTAGGAACGGAGGGAGTAGAAGGCAGCTTAAGATAAGGTTGAATGGCTCGAGGAGGTCTTTCTACCAATCGGCAGTCAAGCTTAAGATAAGGCATGATATTTCCTGACGTGTGTAAAAGTCGTTTTAAACCCAGCTGAGCAGCTGGTAAAAGGACCATGTAAGAAAGGCTGCCGCTTCCTGATCTAGCCGAGAAGAGGTACTCTGTTCTCCTGATCAGTATACATGTATTTGTACATGGAATTCTTTTACATGTTCAGCACTGGAATTACTGGAAGTTAGATTGGCTTCCAGAATGTATTATGTGGAGGAGATAACTAGTTTCTCTGTGTCTCCTGGATAGAGTATATGTTAGAGCGGGACAAGTAGACAACTACAGAACATGCACATGCCCTGCCTTCCAGGTCAACTTATGCTCGTGGTAGATAGCATATTGACATTCCAATAGGAGCGGAAATCTACATTCACAGCTTCTCTTCTTCTTCTTCTTTTTTGTTTGATAAGGAGGAATCGAGCCCCCGGCCTCTGCATCAATCGATGCATACAACCATCTTATTAAAGTAAATCCGGAGTACAGCCTTAGATCCAATAAGCGCTCAAGCGCAAAAATAAAAAGGTACGAAAGATGAACATTTGTCACAGCCGACAATGCTAACATTTAGACTACGATGCCTATACACCTAGTCTATTATTAGCATATCATTCAAACCGGTTAAAGATAACCCGTGCGACCATCTCCCATCGGTTGCACCCAATATACATAAGATCCCTGGATTTCGCATGACTGAGTAATGACCACGTACGGATTCAAGATGTTGCTCTGAAGATGACCAGCAAAAAATTGTTGAAATTCATGCCATTAAAAACCAAGTCATTCATGGTATTCCATATAGCCCAGAATAGAGCACATATCCCTATTCTGATGAGTTTTGATATTTGGACGTCTACTTCATCGAGCCACGTTCCAAATAGGGAAGCAATACATGTTGCTGGGCCAACATTAAAAGCTATGTGAATAGTGCATCATAATAGTTTCGTAAGAGGACAATCTATAAATAGGTGTCTAATCGTTTCATTCTGATCGCAATAACAACAGGTAAGTCTTCCTCTCCAATTTTTTTTGCAAAATTATCTGTGTTTAATACCACACCCTTGTGTATGAACCACATGGAAATTTTATCCTAAGAGATACTTTCATTTTCCAATTATGTAATGATCTCGTGAGTGGTCTAGTATTTATCATGTGTGTATACATTGACTTTACTGAAAATACCCCATTTGCAACTAAAGTCCAACGTCTACTAACTGCCTGATCCGACAAATGCACTTGCATTAGTCTATTGACGAGATGCAACCATGCATTCCAGCGTTCTCCCAGCGAAGCTCGCCTGAATTGCATGTTGAGAGGTATAGACTGTAATACCGTGGACACATACTCTTCTTTATGTTGCATAATATTATAGAGCGAAGGATATTGAAGTGCCAAAGGATTATCTCCCAGCCATGTGTCTTCCCAAAACCCTGTTGATGTCCCGTTACCAACTACAAATTTCACCCTCCGAAAAAGGTCATCTTTATCTTCATTAACCCTTTCCAGAAAGGTGAGTCATTTGGTCTCGCTGTAACTTGTGCAAGTGTTTCGGAATGTAGATATTTATTCTTCAAAATTTGTACCCACATCCCCTCGGTTTCTGTAGATAGCCTATATAACCACTTGCTAAGCAGGCATTTGTGTTTTAGCTCCAGGTTTTCAATGTTTGTATAACCACTTGTATAACTACAACTTCTCTTCTAAACCACACAAAACAAGGGTAAGATATTGGTCACAGATAGTGATCCTAAGATACAGAGGAGTACCTGCTCCGGCTTCCAGTTACATGGCTTTCTAATAAAATAGGGCTTTGGTCCAGGCCGGGCCAGCCCATAGTCCCGGTTCAATCACGAACCGAGACCAATGGTGGCAACGGTCCCGGTTCGTGAGACCAGGGGGGCGTGCGGCAACGTGGGGCATTGGTCCCGGTTCGTCTGGAACCTTTGGTCCCGGTTCCAGACACGAACTAGGACCAATGTGCTTCGCTCCTGGCCCACAACCATTGGTCCCGGTTCGTGGCTGGATCCGGGACCAAAGGGGGTCCTTTAGTCCCGGTTCTAGCCACGAACTGGGACCAATGAGATACCTATATATACCCCCTTGCCAGCGAGCAGAGCACTCGACATTGCTCTGTTTTTCTGGACGGCGAGGGGAGAGCTTTGTGGTGCTCTAGCTCACCTCCTATGCACACGAGGTTTTTGATGAAATGCCCAAGCCAAACTTAAGCTTTCTCCTCTCGAAGCTCGTTGTCCAAACTCCATTTTCGTCAAGATTTTTCTAGGTTTGGTGGTCCATCCTGTCCCGTCCCCGTCCTGAAACCACCGTCGATCGCCCACGTGTGGTGAGCCTCTTGATCGTATCTTCTTGCTAAAAGAAAATATACTTACTCGTATGATTTTCTTACTTTTATTATTGTTTGTTATTATATAGTGCCATGGTTATGATATCTGCTCACGTTGGCCCGCGTCGAGTCTATGATTCAGATGTGGTATATTATCTTTTATAACTATTTCACACATCTAATGTCTATGACAATTAATTATGCCACCAACTTGACATAGATGTTTTTATTTATAGGAAATGGTTGAACCAGAAATGGATACTGACTATGCAATTTTGCTCGACAAGTTAACTAAAGCTCAAAAAGAAATCAATCATTTGATTTTTTTTTGAAAAGAACTGAAGATGAGAAGATGGGATTAGAGTTGCATGTTGCTGATATCGTCAATGATCACATGATCAAGATGGATGTAATGCACTTGAAGCTTGGAAAGATTAGAAAATATGCCATTGATAAAGATGTTTGGTATCATTATGTCGTTGGATCAATTGTTACCTTAGTTGTGATTATTATCGCAATTATTGTTGCATTCAAATGTTTTAAATAGTTTCAATGTGTGGTTTAATTAGATGCTCCCGAGAGCTATATGTTGGTCAACGAGAACTATGTATCTCCTTTGGTTTTAATATGATGATGAACTTCTATTAATTTGGTCACTTATGTATTCTGATGTTATGTAATGGTTTTGACACACTTAATTATATATAATGCACGCAGATGAACCGGCAGTGGATGTACGGTAACAACTTTTATGATGATGCCTTTGATAGAGAATATCACTGCAGTTACATGTGAATAAATGAATTGCCTTTTATAACAGATGAGTTTCCATACAAAACCCTCGTACTTCGAAAGAGACTGTCGGTTTTGTACACGAAGTGCATCCAGCTTTTGCCGTCACCCACTCAACTTTTTAGCACATGCTATGTGGTGAAATGATGATACCATGCCAACTTTCAATCTCTTCAGAGTTCATTTGTAGTGATTTCCAATTTCAGGGTCATTTAGCTCAAAAAAATCAATAACTGCATTAAAAATAATAAATGATGTCGGGAAGGGTTGAAAATTGATGATGTGTCTTTGAATGTTGCATTTTGAACACACAAAATGTCTGGAGTTCAAATAAGTTCAAGAAAATGAAATGCCTTTTGTAATCGATGGGTTTCCGTCCGAAACCCTGATACTTTGAAAGAGACTGTCCGTTTTGTACACGAACTGCGTCCAACTTTTGTTATAACTCTCTCAACTTTTTAGCACATGATATGTGGGAGAAATGATGATACCATGCCAACTTTCAACCTTTTCAGACTTCATTTGTGGTGCTTTCCAATTTCAGGGTCATTTAGCTCAAAAGAATCAATAAGTGCATGAAAAAAATGAAGTCAGAAAGGGTTGAAAATTGATGATGTGACTGTGAATGGTGCATTTTAAACACACAAAATCTGGAGTTCAAATAAGTTCAAGAAAATGAAATGTCTTTTGTAACAGATGAGTTTCCGTCTGAAACCCTGATACTTCGAAAGAGACTGTCTGTTTTCTACGCGAAGTGCATCCAGCTTTTTCCGTAACCATCTCACCTTTTTAGCACATGCTATGTGGGAGAAATGATGATACCATGCCAACTTTCAACATTTTCAGAGTTCATTTGTAGTGCTTTCCAATTTCAGGGTCATTTAGCTCAAAAAAGTGATAACTGCATGAAAAATAACAAATGAAGTCGGGAAGGGTTGAAAATTGATGATGTGACTTTGAATGGTGCATTTTGAACACACAAAAAGCCTGGAGTTCAAATAAGTTCAAGAAAATAAATACATTTTGTAACAGATGAGTTTCCGTCTGAAACCCTAATACTTCGAAAGAGACTATTCGTTCTATTAACGAAGTGCATCCATCTTTTGTTGTAACCCTCTCAACTTTTTAGCACATGCTATATGGGTGAAATGATGACACCATGCCAACTTTCAACCTTTTCAGAGGTCACTTGTAGTGCTTTTCAATTTAAGGATCATTTAGCTCAAAAAAATTAATAACTGCATGAAAAAAACAAATGAAGTGAGAAAGGGCTGATAATTGATGATGTGGCTTTAAATGGTGCATTTTGAACACACAAAAAGCCTGGAGTTCAAATAAGTTCAAAAAAATGAAATGTCTTTTGTAACAGATAAGTTTCCGTCTGAAAACCCTGATACTTCGAAAGAGAATGTCCGTTTTGTACATGAAGTGCATCCAGCTTTTGTCATAATCCTCTCAACTTTTTAGCACATACATGTGGTTGAAATGAAATTTGCATTTTGTCTATTGTTTTAAACCTAGGAAAAAAATTAGTTGATTAAACATTTTGTCTATTGTTTTAATGTTGTCTATTGTTTCAACTATGAACATATGAAATTGGCATCATGCTAATATAGATATAACTGACCATTAGCTAAAATCAACATCTTATCATAAAAATTGAATTCATCACTAATACCATTTTGCTTGTTTTATCTATTAGTTTTATGTGCCCTATGTGTGAGCTTTAGGGTTTATGTTTATATGATGAATGTTTATGTTTTAGTTGTTTGATGTTTTATTTAATTATTAGGAGTCTGAGGAAAAATTAGTATGTGTATGTTAAATATCAGAAATTTTTTGGGTTTTATGAAAAATTAGTGATTAAATGATGAGAAAACGTTCTCATAGGAATTTTTGGACGATGCCCGGCCCGCATCCTCGTCGTCAAGTAGTCCGCGAGAGCCTACTTGATAGGCGCCATGTCCGGGACTGGGCTCCATCGGACTGGCACTGAGGGGTGCTACCTTCCCATTCTCGGAGGTTGGTGGGAATCCAGGTATCGTCGTCGACCCGGACCTTTTGTGCTGGCGATCACGCGGGCCATTTTTGGTACGGAGGGAGCGGGCACACGCGAAGGTGGTACGTCGCCGTGTTAGGGAGGAGGACGAGCACGTCCGTCGCTACATGGCGGCGTTGGACGCCCGGTTCGACAATACCTGGCAGATCCTTCAAGGATCTCACCTGAGTTATGATCCCATGATGGTTCCTTATCTTTGGGTGTCCACCACCGGCGACTCAGAGACCGCTAGTAAACCGAGTTCACCGTCCTTCACTTTGGATTCTAGGATATTCGATCTGTATTGGTGATCTTATATGATTATATTCGAGATGTATTAGTTAATATTTGATGATGCCCTAACTGGATTATTCGGGATGATGTATTAGTGATATTATATTCGAGTTCATTATAAATATTAATGTATTTGTGATACTTTATCGGTATAATGCGTGTGTGACTTTCGGTCTGTCGTTGCTCCTTGTGTGACTTTCATGTGTGTTCTTGATGGAGGAATCCCGACTGTTGTCGTGGGGGGCGCCTCCTCTTTTTTCTCTTCTTTGCGATATACTCGTCGATATATTGCGCAAGAAGAGAAGAGGGGGCGTCCATCACCGGCGGTCGAACTATTACTCGGAGAGAGTGCGCACCAACATATATACAGCACCATATTAGTGTGAGAGAGGGCACACCAACACACCATGAGATATGAGAGTTACTTAAGAAAAGCCTCGACGGACTGAAAGTCACACACACATTAGGATCCAAAGCGTGTCGTAATTCTTGTACTAGCTTATTCGGGATGATGTATTAGTGATATTATATTCAAGTTCATTATAAATGTATTTGTGATTTGCGGGTCATTCCGGTAAAACATAGGGAATTTTTTCTATGTCATTGCTCGATATATGAAACGGGTTGACTTTAGGTATGTTTCGGCTCCTTGTGTATCTTTCAGTGAAGGAAAGTGTCCACCATATATATATATATATATATATATATATATATATATATATATATATAGAGAGAGAGAGAGAGAGAGAGAGAGAGGAAGAATCCCAACTGTTGTCGCGGGGGTCGCTTCTCCTTCGTTTCAGTGTGCTAGACATTTTGGTGTAATGCACTCTGGTACGAATTGAGGAGCCACCCTCATCGACGGTCACAATATTAGAGGGGTTGCCCATCATATATGTGAGATGAGAGTTTAGGAAGGAAAGACTCGACAGACCTAAAGTCAACCCGTTGCATATTGAGTAATAGTGATATGTGTGTTGATCAGTTTTCTCGTGGTTTCCTTCGATCGATTTTAAATGTTTGAACTATGAACATAGGAAATGTCTAACGACGAAAGGGTATTCGTTATGTGTGAATACTGCGAAGACGAGCGCGGACAGTGTGAGAAGACTTTCCTAGTTGATGGTAGGCGCTTCAGCATCATGCTGGATGAGACCTTCGAAGTGGATACAGTAAGTCACAATGACAAGTCTTTTTTCGTAATTAAGCATGACTTCTGCTTCTTTTGCTTCAACTTATAATTAATTTTAATTTTTTACTATTCTACTAGCGTATCCCCTGCCATGCAAGAATTGTTGTCTTGGATAAGATTGGTTTCAATACTAAGAAAAGATATGGATGTAAAAATAGTTCACTTGAGGACCGAGCATGGTTTTATTTTTTCGGTAAAATTAAACCATGCAGACACCTATTGCAATTCTGAATGCAAAACTTGGCAAGCACTATGCAAGGCTTATGCATTTGAGCCTAAGATGCTTATCACCTTTGATATTCGTCCGGAAGATGAAATTGAAGGTAATATCGACATCTGGGTCGATGTGCAGACGCCTCCAGTTCTACCATTATGTGAGTTTCTCAACCATATTTATTAACTAATTTATATTATTTATTTAAAAATAGTTGACAACTTATTTGCATTGACAGCTTATTTTCATTCTTTAAAAAATGTACGAAAGATGGTAGACAAAACCTACTACTACAGTGATGAAGCAGAATTAACTTGAGAAAGATCATCTTGCCATATTTCTTAGTCATCTTGAGAATTACAATAGCTATTATCAAACTCCTGCACATTATGGTCAATACGTGCCACTAGTGCATGTGATGAACTACGGTAACATCCATGGAGATTGCATGGTAAGATTTTAATTCTACTATTACGACATCCGTGCATCTTTTGCATAAATTCTTCTAAAACTAAACTACATTGCTAACTACAAAGTTATTACTATGTTTTTCAACATAAAAACTTGAAGGATTGTGTGTCTCATCTAATGTTTTTGAGAGGTCGTGTTGTTGTTACGGGCTTACGGCCACCACGGCCAGGTCAGCCTACGCAACATTCCTGTCCATACCAAATTTCTAAAACCGATGGAGTCATGACAATAAAAGATTGGAAACAATGTATGCTCAATCGTATAGAGCTACTTGGAAGCAACATTGTGCGTAGCCCAAGAATGGGAGACGGGATAATCTCCGTTGTCCATAATGGAGAGTCAGGGCATATCTTGTTTTATGATATTGTATCTAAGTGAGGGTAGAGTAGGTCCTACAAGATAGGAGTACGTAGGTCCTAGGTACAATGTGTTATTATGTGGTACAATGTGTTAGAGTTGATGATGATGAGGAGGAGGAATTATGATTATGACTAGTTACCAACTTATTATATGATGTCTCATTGGCAAAAATGATGATTAAATAGTGTTATATGTTCTATCTATACGTATAGTACGTAGCGTCGTGACCAAACACGAAGATAAGAGAGATCATTTCTCTTTATTAGCTAGCTAACAAAATATATGGAACACTAAATTAACCCTCCAAAACCCTCAAAAGCCTCCTCTTTAAAAAAACAGCTCCTCAGCTGCTGACGCATGGACGCTCTTTGATCCCGGTTGATGTTACCAACCGAGACCAAAGGCCCTCCTGCCTGAGCTCGGCGGCGGCCACGTGTAGCCCCATTTTTCCGGTTCTTAACCGAACCAGGATTAAAGATCATGAGCTTTAGTCCCAACACATTAGTCCCGGTTTCAGAACCGGGACAAATGAGCCTGACGAATCGGAACAAATGGGTCTTTTTCTACCAGTGAGGTTATACTGGAGGCCATTCGAACTACTGCTAACAGCTACTTGAGGAAATACAGATCGCTTGCTGCCCTTCCTCGATGGTATCATTCTTCACAAGGCATTTCTGTTTCAAAGAAAATAGGACAGAGATCAGGAAGGAGATAACTAAGAGTCATAAGATTAATCGGATAACCAGGACGACTGACTAGCACAACGATAGTCATGTATGGAGTATTATGTGCGCTCAAAAGTCAAAAGAATGCATCTGTTTCTAGAAAAGATTTGAAGTTCAGTGAAACAAAACTCCGATCATAGAAGGGCAAATGTAACACAAGCAAAAATCACCGACTGTCAACTAGTATTATCCACTCATCATAAGGAAAACTTACTACTGTATGATATATCAGAATCATGTATAAACTCAAGCTACCCACGTAAAGCATACAGTCTGCTGAAAATTTAAGTAAGCAACAGCATGCTTCACCATAACAGATTTTTTTGAAAAACTGAAAAGTCTTACCTTACCAGTCTGAGACACGTCACTTGAGCTTCACAGTTGAAAGGCGGGAAGCAAACCATGACCGAAGCAGAAAATCACACCATGATTAATTTTGAGAAATAGGAAGCTAAAATTTCAGGCTTAATTGGTTTGTGAAAATATTTGAAGACGAGATTGTAAAGTAGGGTCTAGTATACTATCCTTGTACACGTATTTGTATACGTATGTAATTGTATTGTGATGATCTATATATTGAGACGTGAGGCTGGATGTCAACCAACCCACGTAAAACCCTAAACTCTGTGTTTCAACTTGGTATCAGTCAGGTCAGGCCGCCACCGCAAGTCCCTCGCGCCGCCGCCCGATCCTCTCTCCGCGTAGCTGCCGCAGTTCCGACCGATGCTGCCGCGCGTGCCATCCATTCGCGCCGCCGCTTCCGATTGCTGCTGTTGCGCGTGCCATCTTCCGTGTCGCCGCCGCGTCTTGTTCTGCTGCCGCCGCGTGTTGCTCCATCCGTGCCGCTGCCGTGTCTTGCTCAGCTGCCGCCGCGAGCTGCTCCATCCGTGCCACCGCCGCGTCTTGTTCCACTACCGCCGCGCGCTGCTCCATCTGCGCCGTCATTGCGATGTCATCCTCTTCTATGTCCATCGTCCAAACTGTCGGCGCCCTCGTCTCTTCCCCCATCGCCACGATCCCCGCTTCGCTCACCGTCCTGACGATCTCCGTCCACCTCGGTCGCCACAACTTCATGCTCTGTGTGTGTGGGGGGGGGGGGGGAGGGGCATCACCAGCACCGTTCTTGCCGGTGCCAACCTCCACGGACACCTCGATGGCACCACGGCGGCATCGGCCAAAACACTTGTTGTCGGCATTGGCGATGCTGCCACTACGGTCGCCAATCCGGAGTAACACCAATGCTGGGTTCAAGATCAGCGCGTCAAGGGGCTTCTTCTCACCTCCATGGACAACGATATTGCATGCCAACTCATTGGCTGTGAGTCGGCGCATGCCGTATGGACAGCCGTCGCCGCCATGTTCGGCGCCCAGAGCCACGCCAATGTCTGCCACATCCGGCGGCAACTTCAGTTGCTGATGAAGGACGATTTGTCCGCCGCGGAACACATGCACAAGATGAAGGCCCTGGCCGACACTATGTCCGCCGCCGGCTCTCCGATCCGCGATGATGAGCTTATAGATCACATTCTCATCGGCCTCGGCTCCACCTACAACCTCATCGCCGCCTCCTTGGGCGTGAGTAACGCACCCATGCCCTACTCCAGTTTTTACTCATTGGTTCTGTCCTTCGAGGCGCCGCAGGCATAGCAGACTACGGTGGAGGGGTGGTCTCACTCTGTGAACGTTGTGACCCGTTCGGGTTCGTACGGCGCAGGCGGACGCGCGCCCTACTACGATCCCTATCCATCCCAAGGAGGGGCGCCCGGTTGATGGACATGGCCAGCCAGGGTAGAGCCGCCAGGGTGGTAATGGTGGCAACACCAGCGGCCGTGACCGCAACGCTGGTTATGCCGGCAACAGCCGGCAAGGTGGAGGGGGCAACAATGGGAGAGGAGGTGGGTGTCGCAACCGCTGGCGTCCCTGGTGCCAAATTTGCAAGAACTGGGGCCATGAAGCCAACGACTGCTGCAAGCGCTATGATCAGGATCAAAACTCCCGCTCCGCCAACTCGGCCTCCACCAACACCGTCGACTTTCCTTGGGTGCTGGATAACGGGGCTACGGATTACTTGACTAATGATCTTGAGCGCCTCCAGGTTCAAGAGCGTTATGACGGCAAGGATCAGGTTCAGTTTGCCAATGGTGCAGGTTGTCTATTTCAAACATTGGTCATTCGGGTTTACCCGGTTCATCTCTTAAACTGTGTAACATCCTCCATGTTCCACACATCAGCCAGCATCTTCTCTCTGTTTATCATCTTCTTTTTGATAATGACGGGTTTGTTGAATTTCACCGTCATTTTTTCCTTGTTAAGGAGAAAGCAACCAGGCGCGTCATCCTTCACGGAAGAAGTTATGGGGGTGTCTATCCGGTCCCCTTCGCTCGTGGGTCATCTTCATCGTCTCGCCGTGCCTCTTCCGGTGTTCGAGTTTTGTCGTCGCAATGGCATCGACGTCTTGGTCATCCTACAAATAATGTGGTCACTACCATTGTTCGGAGTCATGAACTTCCGTGTTCTAGTTCAAATAATTCATTGTTAGTTTGCGATGGTTGTCAGCGTGCTAAGATTCATCAACTACCTTATTCAACTTCATTTCATATCACTATTGTACCTCTTGAATTAATGCATTCATATGTTTGGGGTCCCGCTCTTGCTTCATCGGGAGGGTACAAGGATTTATTTGCTTAACCACAAGTCTGATGTTGAGCAAGTTTTCTACAACTTTCAGGCCCATGTCGAACGCCTTCTGGATTATAAAATCAAGGCCATTCAGTCTGACTGGGGTGGTGAATACCACAAACTCCATCGCTACTTTCAAGGCACGAGCATCTCTCACCGAGTGTTGTGTCCACATACCTCTCAGCAGAACGGTATTGCCGAGTGCAAACACCGACATTTGGTCGAGACCGGTCTTGCCTTGCTTGCGCACTCCTCTCTTCCACTTCGGTTTTGGTATGAGGCATTTCTTACAGCATGTTACCTCATCAACCGTATGCCCACTCCGGTTCTCAATAAGGACACACCTCTGTTCCGTCTGTTTCATGTTCAGCCCAACTACTCCTCCCTTCGGATTTTTGGGTCTGCTTGCTGGCCTAGTCTCCGCAAGTAGAATGATCACAAGCTTGAGTTCCGTTGCAAGATGTGTGTATTCCTTAGCTATAGTCCTTATCATAAGGGCTATAAGTGTCTTACGTACCTTCGGTCCGATATACATCTCTCGTGATGTTGTTTTTTACGAGACTGTGTTTTGTTACTCCCAACCCGGTGTCTCGGTTGATCCTACTTCCCTTGAACGTGCCCTTACTTTTTCCCTCCGATGAACCGGTTCCGGATGTCCATGTGCGTAAATATGACTTGTCCTATTTGTCACCTAACTTGTCATCTGCAGGTGCTATTGCTTTGAGTTCCCCTCAGGTACATGTTGCTGCTCCGCCACCTTCTGATGATCCCGACGTGCATGCTCAGGACATGTATGTCCCGCCGCCCGAGGCAGGTGCGGTTGCCTCGCTAGATGGCATGACCGCGGATGTGGCTGGGACGCCACCGTCGCCCGGTGCGTCGCCCGGGCCACCACCTTCGCCTCTGCCGGACCAGCCCATCGTCGTCTCTCGGACCGTGTCGCCTCATCCTGAGGTCCCCTCAGTCGCGACACCCTCGGCCGAGCCCTCGTTGCTGCCGTCTTCTCCTACCGGTTATGCAGCTCCGGTGCATGCTATGGTTACACGCCATCATGATCATACGCACAAGGAGAAGTCTTACACTGATTGCACGGTTCGGTATGACTCTCGCCGCCGTGCCTTCTTCGCCGCTCCAGTTTCCCATTGTGATGCTATGGGGGAACCTGCCTGGCATGCTGCCATGTCCGAGGAGTTTACTGCTCTCCGTCACACTAACACCTAGGTGTTTGTGCCTCGTTCACCTGGTGTTAATATTGTCAGCTGCAAGTGGATTTTCAAAACCAAGGATCGTCCGGATGGGTCTGTTTATAAGCACAAAGCTCGTCTTGTTGCTCGCGGTTTCACTCAATAGCATGGGATTGACTATGGATATACTGTTGGGGAACGTTGCATGGGAAACAAAAAATTTCCTACGCACACGCATATCTATCCATGGTGATGAGCATCTACGGGAGGGAGAGTGGATCTACGTACCCTTGTAGATCGCTAAGCGCGAAGCGTTAAGTAACGCGGTTGCTGTAGTCGAACGTCTTCGCGATCCAAATCGCCGTGCATCCCGCAATCCAATCACGATCCGTCCCGCGATCTAATCAGGATCCATCCCGCGAACTTGATCACGATCCGTCCCACGAACTTCATCACGATCCTTCCGATCTAGCGCTGAACGGACGGCACCTCCGCGTCTAGCACACGTACAGCTTGATGACGATCTCCGCCGTCTTGATCCAGCAAGAGAGAGCAGAGAGATAGAAGATTTCTCCGAAAGCATGACGGAGCTCCGGCGATGGTGGTGGAGCAATTCCTGTAGGGCTTCGCCTAAGCACTGCAGAAATCCGATCCAGAGGAGAAACTATGCAACAGAGATTAGGGTTGCACGTGACTGAAAATCAAGTGCAAAACCCTAGAAATCCACGAGTATATATAGGAGGAGAGAAGGAGAGGAGGCAGACTTTGCCTCCAAGCCTTGAGGCTTCGGCCGAACTAGGTGGAGGAGGTGGAGGCCACCTCCAATCCTAGTAGGTTTTGCCTTTTTTTCCACCTTTTCCTATTGAGTTTTCTTCTCTAGCGACATGGGCCTTGTGTGGGAGTTTCCACAAAACCACTAAGGGCTGATATTCACTCTCCCACAGCCCATGAAGCCTCTTGGGTCGAAATACCCCTCCCGGAGGTCTCCCGGTACACTACCGGCACTCCCGGTACACTACCGATAAGCCCGGAACTTTTCCGACGACCAAAACAGGACTTCCTATATATGAATCTTTACCTCCGGACCATTCTGGAGCTCCTCGTGACGTCCGGGATCTCACCCGGGACTCCGAACAAACTTTGGTCACCACCATACATAACTCTATACTACCGAAATGTCACCAAACCTTAAGTGTGCAGACCCTGCGGGTACGAGAACTATGTAGACATGACCGAGACACCTCTA
Source organism: Hordeum marinum (assembly GCA_022496015.1). Taxonomy (NCBI): domain Eukaryota; kingdom Viridiplantae; phylum Streptophyta; class Magnoliopsida; order Poales; family Poaceae; genus Hordeum; species Hordeum marinum. Next base: position 1,891,804 of record CM039677.1, on the reverse strand, counting down.
AGGTCAATAACCAATGGCGGGACCTGGATGTCCACATTGGCTCCTACATATTCTATGAAGATCTTTATCGGTTGAACCTCTATGTCAAGGATTCAATTAATCCCGTATGACGTTCCCTATGTTCTTCGGTATGTTACTTGCCTGAGATTCGATCGACGGTATCACCATACCTAGTTCAACCTTGTTACCGGCAAGTCTCTTTACTCATTCCGTAATACAAGATCCTGTGACTAACACTTTAGACACATTGCTTGCAAGGCTTGTTTTGATGTTGTATTACCGAGTGGGCCCTGAGATACCTCTCCGTCACACGGAGTAACAAATCCCAGTCTCGATCCATGTCAACTCAACAGACACCATTGGAGATACCTGTAGAGAACCTTTATAGTCATCCAATTACGTTGCAACGTTTGATACACACAAGGCACTCCTCCGATGTCCGTGAGTTGCATGATCTCATGGTCATAGGAACATATGCTTGACATGCAGAAAACAGTAGCAATAAACTGACACGATCATATGCTAAGGTTATAGTTTGGGTCTTGTCCATCACATCATTCTCCTAATGATATGATCCCATTATCAAATGACATCTCATGTCAATGGCCTAGGAAACCTTGACCATCTTTGATCAACGAGCTAATTCACTAGAGGCATACTAGGGACAGTGAGTTGTCTATTTACCCACACATGTAATGTGTTTCCAACCAATACAATTATAGCATGGATAGTAAACGATTATCATGAACAAGGAAATATAGTAATGAACACTTTATTTATTGCCTCTAGGGCATATTTCCAACAGTCTCCCACTTGCACTAGAGTCAATAATCTAGTTCACATCAGTATGTGATTTACATGGTAATGAATCGACCACCCATGCAGTTCTGGTGTTGATCATGTTTAGCCCTTGGAAGAGGTTTAGTCAACGGGTCTGCAACATTCAGATCCGTGTGCACTTTGCAAATATTTATGTCCGTCTCCTCGATGTAGAACCGGATGGAGTTGAAGCGTCGCTTTATGTGTCTGGTCCTCTTGTGAAACCTTGGTTCCTTGGCTAGAGCAATGGCACCAGTGTTGTCACAGAACAGGTTCATTGGATTCAGTGCACTAGGCACTACTCCAAGATCTGTCATGAACTGCTTCATCTAGACACCTTCCTTCGCCGCCTCCGAGGCTGCGATGTACTCCGCTTCACACGTAGAATCAGCTACCACGCTTTGCTTGGAACTGCACCAGCTTACCGCTCCCCCGTTAAGAATAAATACGTACCCGGTTTGAGACTTAGAGTCGTCCGGATCAGTGTCAAATCTTGCATCGACGTAACCCTTTACGACGAGCTCTTCATCACCTCCATAAATGAGAAACATTTCTTTTGTCCTTTTCAGGTACTTTAGGATATTCTTGACCGCTTGCCAGTGCTTCATTCCAGGATCACTTTGAAACCTTCCGGCCATACTTATGGCAAGGCTGACATCGGGTCTTGTGCACATCATTGCATACATGATAGAGCCTATGGCTGAAGCATAGGGGATGACACTCATCTTTTCTCTATCTTCTGCGCTCACTGGGCATTGAGTCTTACTCAACTTCACACCTTGTAACACAGGAAAAATCCCTTCTTGGACTGATCCATTTTGCTCTGTGAAAGTGCTATTAAGCGTTTCGATCTATCTCTATAGATCTTAATGACTAATATGTAAGCAGCCTCTCCTAGGTCCTTCATTGAAAAACTCTTGTTCAAATATTCCTTTATGCTTTCCAGCATTTCTATATTGTTTCCAATCAGCAATATGTCATCCACATATAATATTAGAAATGCTATAGAGCTCGCAGCCACTTTCTTGTAAATACAAGCTTCTCCATCAACTTGTAAACTCAAACGCTTTGATCACCTCATCAAAGCGCTTATTCCAACTCCGAGATGCTTGCACCAGTCCATAAATGGATTGCTGGTGTTTGCAAACTTTGTCAGCATTCTCTAGATCGACAAAACCTTCGGGTTGCATCATATAAAACTCTTCCTCAAGGAAACCATTGAGGAACGCCGTTTTGACATCCATCTACCAAATTTCATAGTCGAAATAAGCAGCTATTCCCAACATGATTCTGACAGACTTAAGCATCGCTATGGGTGAGAAAGTCTCATCATAGTCAACTCCTTGAACTTGTGAAAAACCCTTTGCCACAAGTGGAGCTTTATAGACAGTGATATTACCGTCCGCGTCCGTCTTCTTCTTAAAGATCCATTTGTTCTGAATGGCCTTTCGACCTTCAGGTAATACTTCCAAAGTCCATACTTTGTTTTCATACATGGATCCCATCTCGGATTTCATGGCCTCTAACCATTTCTTGGAATCCGGGCGCATTACTGCTCCTCTATAGCTCGTAGACAGGGTTGCCGTACCACTCAGGAGTAGTACGCACCCTTGTCGACCTACGAGGTTCAATAGCAGCTTGATTCGAAGCTTCATGATCATCATCATTAACTTACTGTTCTACCATCGTAGGTTCCACAGAAACAACTTTCTGCGCTGCGCTTCTTTCTGGTTGAAGTAAAGGTTCAATGACCTCATCAAGCTCTATTTTCCTCCCACTCAATTCTTTCGAGAGAAACTCTTTCTCAAGAAATGTTCCGTTTTTAGCGACAAACACTTTGCCTTAGGATCTAAGATAGAAGGTATACCCGACTGTCTCTTTCGGGTATCCTATGAAGACACATTTCTCCGCTTTGGGTTCCAGCTTTTCAGGCTGAAGCTTTTTGACATAAGCATCACATCCCCAAACTTTAAGAAACGACAACTTTGGCCTTTTGCCAAACCACAGTTCATATGGCATCGTCTCAACGGATTTTGATGGTGCCCTATTTAAAGTGAATGCAGCTGTCTCTAATGCATAACCCCAAAACGAAGTGGCAAATCGGCAAGAGACATCACAGAACGCACCATATCTAATAAGGTTCAATTACGACGTTCAGACACACCATTACGCTGTGGTGATCCGGGCGGTGTCAACTGTGAAATAATTCCACATTGTCTTAAGTGACTGCCAAACTCATAACACAGATATTCACCTCCTCGATCAGATCGTAGAAATTTATTCTTCTTGTTACGATGATTCTCAACTTCACTCTGAAATTGCTTGAACTTTTAAAATGTTATACACTTGTGTTTTATTAAGTAAATAAACCTATATCTACTGGAGTCATCAGTGAAGGTGAGAAAGTAACGATATCCACCGTGCGCTGCAATATTCATTGGACCGCACACATCAGTATGTATGATTTCCAATAAGTCACTTGCCCGTTCCATTGTTCTAGAGAACGGCGTTTTGGTCATCTAGCCCATGAGGCATGGTTCACATGTGTCAAGTGATTCAAAATCAAGTGACTCCAAAAGTCCATCAGCATGGAGCTTCCTCATGCGTTTTACACGAATATGACCTAAACGGCAATGCCACAAGAAAGTGGTACTATTATTATCAACTCTATATCTTTCGGCATCAATGTTATGAACATGTGTGTCATCACTATCAAGATTCAATATGAATAAACCCCTAACATTGGGTGCATGACCATAAAAGATATTACTCATACAAATAGAACAACCTTTATTCTCTGATTTAAATGAGTAGCCGTCTCGTAATAAACAAGATCCAAATATAATGTTCATGCTTAACGCAGGCACTAAATAACAATTATTCAGGTTCATCACTAATCCTGATGGTAATCGAAGAGAGAGCGTGCCGACGGCGATCACATCAACCTTGGAACCATTTCCCACGCGTATCGTCACTTCGTCCTTTGCCAGACTTCATTTATTCCGTAGTTCCTACTTTGAGTTGCAAATGTGAGCAACCGAACCGGTATCAAATACCCAGGCACTACTACGAGAGCTAGTAAGGTACACATCAATAACATGTATATCATATATACCTTGTTTGTCGTTGGCCGCCATCTTGTCAGCCAGGTACTTGGGGCAGTTCCGCTTCTAGTGACCAGTTCCTTTGCAATGAAAGCACTCAGTTTCTGGCTTAGGTCCATGCTTAGGCTTCTTTGTAGGAGTAGCAACTGCTTTGCCATCCTTCTTGGTTTTACCCTTCTTGCCTTTGCCCTTGCCATTTTTCTTGAAACTAGTGTATTTATTGACCATCAACACTTGATGTTCTTTCTGGATTTCAGACAGCGACTTTCAATCTCGCAAACAGCTCGACGACTGACTTGTTCATCCTATGCATGTTATAGTTCATTACAAAGCTCTTGTAACTAGGTGGCAGTGATTGAAGAACTCTGTCAGTGATTGCCTCTGGCGGAAGGGTAATTCCCAACTCCGCTAGACGATTTGAATACCCAGACATTCTGAGTATGTGCTCACTGATAGACCCGTTCTCCTCCATCTTGCAAGCATAGAATTTATCGGAGGTCTCATACCTCTCGATCTGGGCATTCTTCTGAAAGATAAAGTTCAATTCCTGGAACATCTCATATGCTCCATGACATTGAAAACGTCTTTGAAGTCCCGATTCTAAGCCATACAATATTGCACACTGAACTATTGAGTAGTCTCCAGCACGAGCCTCCCAAGCATTCTTAACGTCTTCGTAGGTCATGTCTTCTGGTTGCTCACCAAGCGGTGCATTAAGGACATATTGTTTCTGGGAAGCCGTGAGGATAATCCTTAGATTACGGGCTCAATCAACAAACTTAATTCCATCATCTTTCAACTTAGCTTCTCTAGGAACGCATTAAAATTCAGGGGTGCTACTGCGCGAGCCATTTATCTACAACATAAATATGCAAAGGTTACTTAGACTATTGTTCAAGATAATGAGTTTAGTTAATCAAATTACTAAAGCTCCCACTCAAATTTACATCCCTCAGGTCATCTGAGTGTCACATGATTCAAATTCACCAACTCAAGTCCGATCATCACTTGAGTTAAGGTGGTTTCAATGGTGAACATCATTATGTTGATCATATCTACTATATGACTCATGTTCGACCTTTCGGTCTCTTGTGTTCCGAGGCCATGTCTGTACATGCTAGGCTCGTCAAGTTTAACCCGAGTGTTCTGCACGTGCAAATCTGGCTTGCACCCGTTGTATGTGAACGTACAGTCTATCACACCCGATCATCACGTGGTGTCTCGACACGGTGATCTTTCGCAAAGGTGCACACTCAGGGAGAACACAATTTATCTTGAAATTAAGTGAGGGATCACCTTATCATGCTACTGTCTTTCTAAGGAAAACAAGGTGCATACAAGGATTAACATCACATGCAAATCATAAGTGACATGATATGGCCATGATCTTGTGCTTTTGATCTCCATCATGAAAACACCAGCATGATCTCCATCGTCACCGGCATGACACCATGGTCTCCATCATCTTGATCTCCATCAACGTGTCGCCATCGGGGTTGTCTCGCCCAACATGCTTCTACTATTATTGCTACCGTAGCCATAAAGTAAAGCATTACATAGCGCTTAATGATTGACACGCAGGTCATACAATAATTAAAGACAACCCTATGGCTCCTGCTGGTTGCCGTACTCATCGACATGCAAGTCGTGATAATATATACATCACATGATCATCTCATACATCACATATATCACATCATGTAATTGGCCAGATCATATCACAACATACCCTGCAAAAACAAGTTAGACGTGCTCTAATTGTTGTTGCATGTTTTACATGGCTCCTATGGGTATCTAGCAAGAACAATTCTCATCTACGCAAAAACCACGTGATACACTAGTTACTTTTCAACCTTCTCAAGGACCGCCTTTGTCGGATTCGATCCAACTAAAGTGAGAGAAACTGTCACCCGCAAGCCATCTATGCAACAAGTTGCGGTTGAGGGAACCGGTCTCTCGTAAGCGTACGAGTAATGTTGGTCCAGACCGCTTCATCTCACAATACCGCTAAATCAAAATCCGACCAAGGAAGGAAGCAATATAAGCATCAATGCCCATAAACCTTTTGTGTTCTACTCGAGGTCTCATCAAACCATCAACCTAGCTCTGATACCACTGTTGGGGAACGTCGCATGGGAAACAAAAAATTTACTACGCACACGCAAACCTATCCATGGTGATGAGCATCTACGAGAGGGAGAGTGGATCTACGTACCCTTGTAGATCGCTAAGCGGGAAGCGTTAAGAAACGCGGTTGGTGTAGTCAAACGTCTTCGCGATCCAATTTGCCGAGTGTCCCGCGATCTAATCACGAACAGTCCCGTGATCTCGTCACGATTCGTCCCGCGATCCAATCACGAACGTTCGTGGCCTTGATCACGATCCTTCCGATCTAGTACCGAACGGACGGCACCTCCGCGTTCAGCACACGTGCAGCTTGATGACGATCTCCACCGTCTTGATCCAGCAAGAGGATGCGGAGAGGAAGAAGAGTTCACCGGGAGCGTGACGGTGCTCCGGCGATGGTGGTGGAGTGATTGCGGCAGGGCTTCGCCTAAGCACTATGGAAAACTGATCTAGAGGATCACCGGTGGAACGGGTAGCACATGGCCGTAAAAACTGTGCAAATCCCTTCTATTCCACTAGTATATATAGGAGGAGAGGAGAGGCAGCCCTTGGCGCAAGGCCAAGGGCCTCTTGGAGTCGGCCGGCTAAGGGGGAGGAATCCTACTCCTCCTCCAAACCTAGTAGGAGTAGGACTCTCCCTTTTTTTGCCTTTTTCTCCACTTTTCTCTTTGGGTTTTTTCCATCCTGCCGCATGGTCCTTGTGTGGCTATTCCACTAGACCACTAAGGGCTGGTTATTACTCTCCCACAGCCCATGAAGCCTCTTGGGTTGAAATACCCCTCCCGGAGGTCTCCCGGTACACTACCGACACTCCCGGTACACTACCGATGAGCCCGAAACTTTTCCGGCGACCAAACTAGGACTTCCTATATATGAATATTTACCTCCGGACCATTTCGGAGCTCCTCGTGACGTCCGGGATCTCATTCGGTACTCTGAACAACCTTCGGTCACCACCATACAGAATTCTACACTACCGAAACGTCACCAAACCTTAGGTATGCAGACCATGCGGGTTCGAGAACTATGTAGACATGACCGAGACACCTCTACGGTCAATAACCAATGGCGGGACCTCGACGTCCACATTGGTTCCTAAATATTGTACAAAGATCTTTATCGGTCGAACCTCTATGTCAAGGATTCAGTTAATACCGTATAACGTTCCCTTTGTTCTTCAGTATGTTACTTGCCCGAGATTTGATCGTCGGTATCTCCATACCTAGTTCAATCTCGTTACCGGCAAGTCTCTTTACTCGTTCCGTAATACAAGATCCCGCAACTAACAATTTAGTCACATTGCTTGCAAGGCTCATTGTGATGTTGTATTACCGAGTGGGCCCTGAGATACCTCTCCGTCACACGGAGTAACAAATCCCAGTCTCGATCCATGCTAACTCAACAGACACCATCGGAGATACCTGTAGAGCACATTTACAGTCACCTAGTTACGTTGCGATGTTTGATACACACAAGGCACTCTTCCGATATCAATGAGTTGCATGATCTCATGGTCATAGGAACATATACTTGACATGCAGAAAACAGTAGCAATAAACTGACACGATCATATGCTAAGTTTGTAGTTTGGGTCTTGTCCATCACATCATTCTCCTAATGATGTGATCCCGTTATCAAATGACATCACATGTCAATGGCTAGGAAACCTTGACCATCTTTGATTAACGAGCTAGTTCACTAGAGGCATACTACGGACACAGTGTTGTCTATTTATCCACACATGCAATGTGTTTCTGATCACTACAGTTATAGCATGGATAATAAAAGATTATCATGAACAAGAAAATATAATAATAAACACTTTATTTATTGCCTATAGGGCATATTTGCAACAGTTGGTAGTTCAGAAAACAGGGATGCAGCAGAACAAATTCTGTAGCTAATATGACTAGCAAAGAAAAACAGCACCTGACATGGGCAATGTAGCTAATATAGCTTCACTAAACTTAAAACCAGTGGCAAACTCGTGGTTAGGATGGCAATATAGTGGTGAATACAGACTTACAATGAAGCAGTAATTGACACAATGTATTGAGAAAGTAAGAGTCGCACAATGTCCTTCTGCAAACATCTGACAGAAATCATCCCAAATGACGCTGAGGTAGTATTCATAACACGTAACACATATACCAAACAGTGCGATGGTTGAAAAATAGAAGAGAGATTTAAAGCTGCACATTGCAAATCTATGTGGCCTCAACAAGAGCACTGTATATAAAAAAAATGTCTAAAGGAGGCATGCCTTTGCAGGATATCCTTCAATGCATGGAATACGGGAGGCCAGATCATCTTAAAAGGAAAAATAGAATGAGACGGACATTGACCATTTTTTGCCATCTCATACACTTTATGTAGTGTCCTGCATTGACCAGATAGATTACTCACTGACCCACGAGCAAGAACACAAACTCAACGTTCTCCCCCACCTGTTTTAGATCTAGACAATCAGTATACTCGTCCTCGACCGTGCAATCTGACATCCTCAAATTAGCACACATCTCATGCAAACAGATGGAGTCCAGCAGCAACCACATCCTCAAATATGCGAAGTTGAAGCTCCTTTACCTGGATGAGATATAAACCAGAAGCATCATGTCCCCTTGACAACATGGTGTCTATATTGCTATACTCCACCCTTCTGGGAGCTGAATTGTGTAGAAACCTGAGTCCTTCAAATCCAGGACGATCGATATAAACTTTATTGTCAACCAACACAGCCTCTAGTTCAAATTGCAGAGGATCTTCTGGTCGATGGTCAAGGTATGATGTGTGCGCCAGATACCATTTTGCACCGGATATTTACTTATTTAGTTCTCCCACATATGATCAACACACAAAAGTAGGACAAGAGGCCACCTTCATTGGAGAAGAGGCCTCTGAAAATGAAGAAATCGCCGTCCTGGCATAAGGGTTTGGGAAATGGTGGGACGGTGGCCAGGCCTCTCTCTGCACACAGCGGGAGTAGCACTCCACGCGTGGATCCATCTCCGTCGTAGCACCCGGTGAATATGCTGCCAAAACACCCACGGCCCATTACGGCAGCGAGCTTTGGGGGCTGAGGCAGCATTGAGATGAAGCATGGAACAGTCTGCATCTTCCTGTAGTCGATGTATAAGACGAGGAGGCGGGCACTGGTAGAAAAAGGCCCATTTTTTCCGGTTCTAGAGGGCCATCTGTCCCGGTTCCGGAACCGGGACTAAAGGGTCGTTACTAATGCCCAAAACCTTTAGTCCCGGTTTGCCCACGAACCGGGACAGATGGGGCTCCACGTGGCCTCTGCGGCTTGCCCGGGCAGGAGGGCCTTTTGTCCCGGTTGGTAGCACCAACCGGGACCAAAATGCATCCACGCGTCAGCAGTTCCGGGGCTGGGCTTTTTTTTGAGAGGGGGGGATGGGGGTTTTGTAGGATTAATTTTGGGGTAATATATTGTGTTAGCTAGCTAATAGAGAGAGGTGTCCTCTCTTATCTCCGTGCCTGGTCGACGCTACGTACTATACGTATAGAGAGGACTCGACATGCTAGCTAGTAAGCAAATGAAGGAATTAAATCATTAAGTACAGAAGATCGTCATGAACATATACAGAGAGAAGTAAGATTGTTCGAAGAACAAGTTTTCATATATCTATCCGATGTTACTGGCTACATATATACAATATAAGATCTCTTACAATACCCTAACATCTGAAATCAAGTTCCATGTGGTATTCTCCCTCTTTCCTGATGACGTGTTCAAGAAAGAATCCCGCCAATTCCTCTTGAATAGCTATTATGCGATCTTGTGGTAGGAGTTGTTCCTGCAGCTCCCAAAGCTAATTCGAAGAAGGGGGTCAATACATATATATGAATGAAACTCAACACAAATGATGGTAATAAAATAAAATTGTGAATATTATTGCTTACGCACATCAAAATCTTTTTTAGAGTAGCCGCCCTACTTAGAGATCGTCGCGTTGTAGATGAACTCGCATACGTAGTATCCACAAAGATTAGTCCCTGGTTGCTGCCACAACCACTTTACGAGAAATAGAGGTCAATCAAACTGATAATCAAGCATTATATAAATGGAATTGATGAAACTAGATAGAATCAATATAATGGGAGATGCGCGGAACTAGCTAGTAGTACTTACTTTCGGGCGTGTAAATTTCAGCTCCTTCGGCAGTCCCGGAGATTTTGTGGTGAACGGTATCCAAACCCTGCCAGACATAGAAAATAATTATTACCTGATATCAGGAAATGAACAAAGTTGCCGAAATGGTGCGATAATGATCGATTGAACTTACTTCTTAAGCATTTCACTGATGATCGCATACGTCTTGGGATCTTTTCGTCTTGAGTCTAAGACGGTTACTAGTCCCTCCTCAAGCATAATCTCTAGAAGAATAAAGTGGAAGCTGCGCACGCATGCATAACTCATCAATTACATTACTATAACCTCGAGTAAATAAAGGAAAACCGAATATGCACAGTATAACACTCACTCGAAGTTGTAAGGAAAGATTATTTTTTGTTTGTTTTGATGTTGAAGCAACGATTGTAGCAAGTTGGCCTCGCCTTGTTTGGGATTCTTTTTCATCTCCCATTCATGAAAGAGATTTAGGTTAATGAACCCAATATTATAGATTTCTCTTTGCTTGCATTCGACGATCTTCAATCTGCATGATATAGTGAATTATATGTACATGCAATGAAAGAGCTGAGCTATATATAGAGACTTAATTAAAGAAGTAGTACTTACAGACAATAGCAAGTGACGATTACTTTATCGATGGCCTTTTGATTGAAAAGCTGGAATAACTCCTCAAATGGAACACACAACACGTCAATTCCAACGAGGTTGTGCTTGTCTTTAACCATAATCATCAAATTATCCAACCCAGAGTTCTTGCAGGTGTCCGTGTCCCACTGATGGAATTTTCGCATCATCGTTGGTAGCTGTTGATCAGGTATGACGAGAGGATACCCGTGCTGGAATTTGTGTTCGTCGACCTCCAGTGCATCAAAATGTGCATCGTCGGGCAGGTAATCAGCAGGATTGGTACCGGGCACCATCCCGGCCGGCAGATTTGCGACGACGATATCGCTAGACACCTGTAGCAGGGGGCACGATTGTTTCGCCTGTTCGCCGAGCTGGGGAATTTTTTCCCTAATGCAATTTGTTGTTCTCTCCTTTTGTCAGTTGCAGTGGTTCCGGACCGGCGTGCTTCTTGCACTTCCTTTTTAAGAGCGCGGACATGGTTGTCATCCAGCGGAGCCGGTGTTGGTCGCTTTAGGGCATCCAAAGTGCGCTTCAATTTCACCACATCTATCTTCTCCTCCGGAGGTGGATTTTTCTTTTTTAAAAAGGCATCCACTTCGCCTTTAGAGATCTTCGCATTTTCCTCATCGCTCCTCTCGTATGGTAATGGCTCAAGAGTCTTGAGAGATGATGGAAATGTATTGGTATCGCCTCCTGCCACTGGTTGTAGTGCTAGACGCCGAAGCGACGGCTGCTATTTTCCTTTGTTGCCTAAGAGGCGCCAGAGCAGCCGGAGTGGCGGAGGCGGCTCTCTTTTGCTCTTGCTGACGAGGCGGAGGAGGAGACGGGCTGCTGGACGCGGCGAAGCAGGCGGATAAGGAGGCGGAGGAGGAGGCGTGCACCGATCACTCGTCAGAGGAGGAGGCGGAGAAGGAGGCATGCCCTGATCACTCGCCGGAGGAGGAGGCGGGCCCTTACTTGCCCGAGGAGGAGGCGGAGGAGGAGGCAGGCCCTTACTCGCCGGAGGAGGAGGAGGCGGAGGCGCCGTCCAGTTCGGAAGCTTGATGAATTCCTTCGGCCATAGACATGAAGTCCTCAGAGCATTCTCCAGGAGAGTTTCCCCTTCGCCGGTAGGGTAGTCAAGTTCGAGCTCCTCATATTCCTCCAATATTTCTTCGACCATCACAACAACATAGCCTTGTGGAATCAGACGACAGTGAAAAGTTCCGTTGGGTCGAGGAGGTGCAACATGGCCGATAGCCACCGTGGGTTTGAGGTGCATCATCAATTGCTTCTTAAGCTGGCAATCTTGAGACTCCATGATTTCATCCACGGGGTACCTGGGAGCCATCAAATCAGGTTGCGCAATGAGCTCGGTGGAAGCCACGCTGCTTCTCCACTGAGATGGCGGGGTAGCTTCTAGGGTAGCTTCGTCAGCTCGATGCCTCTCCTCTAGAAATTGTACTCTTGCATGCAGGTTCTGTATTTCGCTTTGCTCCTGTTTCCTCTTCCTCTCCCTACTTTTGTAACCGCCTGCATCGGGAAACCCATGCTTCCACGGAACGGAGCCTGCCATGCCTTGTGTTCGTCCTGGGTGCTCAGGATTCCCGAGGGCCACTGTGAGCTCGTCGTTCTCTCTGTCGGGAACGAACGTCCCTGCCTCCGTTTTGGCAATTATCTCCTGAAGCTTGGTGATCGGTACTGTCAGTTGTTCGTTCGTCCAACAGCACTTCCCTGTTTCAGCGTCCAAGGTTCCCCCAACCCCGAAGAACCAATTCCTTCCACGCTCTGGCCAGTTCAGTGTAGCGACACGACCTGAAAGGTCAAGTCTCCGGTGTTTCCGTACCATCCCAAGATCATGCTGGTACACACACGGTACATCAATGTATATATCAAAGGGAAATCACACGGCATTATATTAATCGAAATCTCATATCGAGTCCTTTATTACAATAAATATTACAATAAAGTGGCCAAAGGCCAACTCATGAGAATATCTAAATCTTGCAGAAGCGTCGACGGTAGATGAGTCCATCCGACTGCAAGGGCATCTCACTGAGCATAGAACGCGTCCTCACTCCTGGTCGGAAAAATACTCTGCAACATGATACGTTGCAGCCGTGTAGGTCAGCATATGGAATATGCCGGCAAAGTCACAAGAGAGGGGTGAAAATAATCAGCTAGTCTATATGCTTATATGGCAGGTGGTGGTGTAAGTTTTTGCGTAAAACCAAGTTTTTCCTACATCAAGAGAGGGGCTAAGCAAAATATTACTAAGTTGGTTGATTAATGAGATGGTTCCACCAACCAATTCTCATACCCAAAATTGTTAATACCCACATCATCATATTAATTGTGTTGAGAGTTCCGGAAGTTTCAATTCCTTTGGCTCAAGTCGTCCATGACCGTGGACACGGCTAATCGATTAGGTTTGGAATACTCTGCAGAGTTTTGCACACGTTCCCCACAAGATTTGGTCGCCTCCGTTTGATTTCTTGCACTTTAGAGTGTTTGAGAAACGGATGACCAAAACATGGTCTTCCAAAGGGTTTCCTTGCGACTCTGTCGGTGCCCATCCTTTCCTACCGTTCTTCTACCTCTCGTAGCACTGCCTGTCCAGGGTCACCACGATATCCAACCAAGCCAGAGCCCATAATGACTTGTGGCTGTGCAGGTAAGCCTTGGGTTTTGAAGCACCCATCCTTCTCTTTGTGCCTGGGTGGATCTTTCCGCGTGAATACTGGCCATCTCCAGCATCACCTAGGCAAATCCACTGGTTTCTCCAGGGTGCCATTCAACCATCATCCACCCAGAGGTATGTTGAAAACTCGGAGTCTTGAATCTTGATCATTATGCAGGTCTTGGAATTGTTAACTCTCTCAACTCTCATGAATCACACATCCACCCCCGTCTACTATTGGCATAGCAAAAGTAAAACAACGTTTCCCGGGGCCAAAGTTGTAAAAGAGGGTTGAGAGGGGTACCTACCACATGATACTACTACAATGTAACCAAGTTTCCAACTAACCTATCTTGCATGCAACTGGGGAGATGGTAGAACTAATGCATATAAAACATGGGTAAAAAAATGATCAAGGTGACTTGCCTGATTGATAATCTTCGTACGTGAGTAACTCTAAGTAACAAGCTTCGCACTCCGGATAATCTAACGAAACAAACAAGCACTCAATAAGCATACAACAAAATAACAACTCATAACATTCAGCAAAGAAGTATTAAACAATCAAGGCAAACAATGCACAAAATCACTAGCAAGAAAAACACACAAGATTTTGTTTTCAAAAAGGTGAGAGGTGAAAACACTATTGACATAATGAAACCATTAGTATTATCTAAACATTAGTTGACAGAAAGAAAAACAATAAAATATTTTATTTATGAACAGAATAAAATCAATTTAAGTTTTGTTGGGAAAACTTTAGTAAAGTTTATACAAGTTTGTGATAAACACTATATGAATCAACTATAGTTATATTAACAAAAGAATGAAAAACTAAACTTGTTATTTATTAGCAAAACATGTTCTTAACAGAAATAATTTAAAATTAAACCTGTCTTAGAAAGCAGAATTAAATTATATAAAACTTTCTTTGAAAGCAAAACTATTACTAGTTAGTTGTTTTAATCAAATTATGCCTATTTGAAAAGAAGTTGTGATTCCTATGTTAAATAAAATTAAACTAAGAAAATTTATATTTTTATTAACAGTGAGTAAAACACTAAATGTTTATTAACAGAACCTAATAAACAAATAAGACCAAATCTAATTTAAACTAATTAAAATTAAGTATATAAAATTATATTATAATACTAGACAGATTCTGTTTTTAACTGAAACACAAGTCAAATATATCCTAAAAATCCTCAAACTAAACATGAAGGTAGTCCTAACTAATACCAAACAGTAGCAAAAATATTCATATCAAAATCTATTTTCAAACTCTAGTTATTCAGATTTGAAGATTTTGAGCAAATTTGATTAAATTCAAATTTTATAGTTCAAATTTGAAATTTAAAAGTACAGGGTGAAACTACATGAAAATTGTGAGCTATTGCAAAAAGAATCAACTCAAAACACTAAATAGATTAAAAGATATAAGCAAAACAAAATTTGAAAACATTCTGTTAATTAAAACAAAACTGAAAAAGAAACCTGACTTTGCGACGGCCAGGGAGGCTACGTGGCAGCACGTGAGTGGCTAAGGGGGTGTACGCGCGAGTGCTTTCGGGCGGGCGACCGATCGGTAGTGGGTACCGGTTCGGACTTAAGTCCGTTCTAATCTGGGTCGTTGGTTTTGGATCGGAGGGAGGGAAATGCTCACGAGGTAAAGTCGCCGGTGTCGGGGTTCTCCGGCGAGTCCGGTAGCGGCGAATACGACGGCGAGGTGCTCCGATGGTCGGGGAAGACGGGGAAGTGGTCCGGGCGACGGCGACGGGCCTCCGGAGTCGATTGGTGGCAACAGTGGGGCGAACGGTGGTCGGACTCGTTGGCTACGGTCGATGGGAGGTCCGGTGAGGGTGGGAGCTCCGACGAGGAATTGCGTAGCCTTCCGGCGAGAGGGAAGAGGGGTTTGGGAGGGAAATGAAAGGCGGGGCTGTGGGGCTCTTATATAGGTGCTTGGGGGTGCGGGGAGTTAAGAGAGGAGAGAGATCCGGCGAGGGGAGAAACGACCGGCGTCGGGTCCGGCGCGCGCAGGGGGGAAGAAGATGACCGTTCGGTCATTACGAGCGAACGAGGTGGGGTCCAGTGTCAGCGAATGGAGGCGTGTCCGTTACGCGCGGTCGGTCGGCTTCTAATCAATTCGCGAGTAACTGTCGTGGGCCGGCCCGTTTAATACCGGAAACGGTTACCGTTTCCTTTTAATAATATTCCAGAGACATTCAAAAGCTTTTAAAGCATTCAAATCGTCTCTAAATATAGGGGTATTATATATCAAAATTAACATAATAATAAATGCTATTTAATGAACATTTCTATTCTGTCATTTGAACACTTTGAAAAAAATAATATTTTCAGAAATTGCCTAATTGTTTTAAAACCCTTTTTGCAAATATTTTCAAAATAACCCCTGGTTATTTTTGTTCAAATAAACCACTAATTAGTCCCTGGTGTGGAGTGTCATGTTCCTCCTCTCTTATTTGAACTTTTAACCAAAATTTCAAATAGGTGAAAGCAACTTAGGGAAAAGTAGAAAGAGCTTTCTGAAATCCAGAAGAGACATTTCAACTAACACATAAAATCAAGCAATGATGCTGCTAGATGCATAGCTATAATCATAACATTCCAAAATGGAATTTTGGGATGTTACATTCAATGTCGCTGGTACGATCCCTTTGTCAAGAAGGTCCTTTTCAGCCTTGTCCCACAATGATCGGGCTTTGTGGTAGCCACCTGACCCCGTGCAATGGTGATGCTTCTTCTTTGCAGCATTTAGTTTGCTTATCGCTGACATCTTGTTACTCTTCTCCGATGTCTTGTGGGCCACAAATGCGGGCCACTATTCTCTTATCTTCTCAAATCGGCCCTCGAATATTGGAGTCTTCTTTTTGTCGACAAACGTTGTTTTTAACTCATTCTTCCACCTCCTGAATAGCTCTGCCATCTTCTTAAGAGCATGAGTCTTGACCTTTTGCTCTATAACTGGAATTTCCGGATGCTCCTCTTCCGGTAGGGTGAAATTTGCCTTTAGCGCGGTCCAAAGATCATCTTTCTATCTATCGGTGACAAAAGACACTTCAGGGTCTCCGGCCTTCGGCTTATTCCATTGGTGGATGGTGATCGGGATCATGTCCCTAACAAGAACACCGCACTGAGCAGAAAATGCATCCTTGGTCCGGCTGGGTTCAATCGGTTGGCCATCTCTATTGATCTTGGTGATTGTGAACCTTTCATCCGGGCACAACTTTTTCTTCGGGCCTCGTCTCGTTACCGAAGTTTGGCTCAATCCGGATACGGAGGGCTAGAAAAGAAGAAAGAAGAGAGTTAATATGTGTACACATACCAAAACAGTTAATGCATCAATTAGCTAGTCAACACAGGCTTAATTATTATATATACCTCGCCGGACTTTCCAACAACTCCTTCCTCCGTTCGCTCACCGGAGCCGTCATCGCGGTCTCCTTCCTCCGTTCGCTCACAGGAGCCATCATAAGCATGTCCTTCCACCTCTGTCCGATCACCGGAGCCAGCTTCACCCTCTTCTTCCAGACCATCGGTGTCGTTCAGAAACTGGAAGACATAACCTCCTTCCCGGACGATGTCGCCCACCAACAACGGTCCTTTGCGGATGACTTCCCCCAACATCTCTTCTTCTTCTAAGTTTCTTTGACGATCGTCCATAGTTTCTGCAAAATATTAATTACAACATGACACTTAATGTACAAACATGATATAACATGGATATATTAGAGTGCCAAACATACAAGTTGTGCCGAAAAATATGGGGGCATGTGTTGACACCAGTTTTTGGCACGACAATAAACCTATATAAGATGGCGCCCGGAGCCAGACACCCGTGCAACCGATGTCTGATGGAAAACATGACATGACCCTCGACCCCTCGACGATCGACCCTCTCGACCCCTCGGTGATCGATGAACCTTTACCCTTCTAGGGTACGGTTTGGGCCGGACCACCTCTCTCATGAATGTCCGACGTCCGGACCGACGCTCGACTAGGGGACCCTCGACCCTCGACCCACGACCCTAGTTCCTCGACTAGGGGACCCTCGACCCTAGTTCCTCGACTAGGGGACCCTCGACCCTCGAATAGGGGACCCTCGACCCTCGACTAGGGGAACCTTAACTAGGCGTGAAACCGCATCGGATTCGGACGGATAATCTCTATATCGTATCCTATTCCATATTTATTTTCGGATTCCGAAGCGGAACGGCTGCGGATTCGAATACCCGATAATGCGGATTCGAATACCGGATTAGGCGGATTCGGAAATGGTACGGTAACGGAACGGAATCGGATCGAAAACGGAAATTTACCATATTCATATATGAGGAATATATAAATGCTTTAAACTAAAATCATACATAAACAATGAGAAAATATACCGGTTTTTTCCTTGGGTTTGGGTGGCCTCGAGAGTTGGTCGGCCAGATATCGAGACGGGGGTGAACATTTTACCTTAGTAACTTAGAAAAAAATGTTATCGAGGAGGGGGTATATCGACCCCCCCCTCATGTCGAAGTTATCAGAGAGGGGGTATATCGTCAATGACATACGTTCCGGATCCGTTGGAAATCTCTCGGGGAGCCGGTGCCAACGTGATGTTAGGGGGCCGGGGTGCGACCGTGGCCTTGTTGATAGATAGAGCCGATGCCAACGTGATGATAGAGCCGATGCCAACATTTTCATTTAACAAAAAAACAACTTCAAAAAAATACTTGCTTCGCCAACATGAACATATACACACATGAACATATCAAAAAAAGATTTGCTTCGCCAACTTGATGATGGAGCCGATGCCAACTTGAACATATACACACATATACATGAACATGTATATATATATATACATGAAAAAATAATATACACATATACATGCCCGCAAAAAAATACACATATACATGAAAAAAACAGAGCACGCGCGGTGCTGCCAGCCGGCGACCATGGAGCAGTGGCGACGGGGAGCAGGGGACATTGGAAGGGGGCTCACTGTGGGGGGGGCACGGCGATGGCTTGATCGGTGACGAGGCCGGCGACGAGGATGATGGGCTCGGGGGGTAAGGGAGCGACGAGGACGGCAGGCTCGAGGCCGGCGACAAGGACGGCGCGCGGCGAGGTCGAGCGCGCGGGCAAGGGCGAGGGCGCGAGGGCGCGTCAGCGAGTAGGACGGCGGGCTCGAGGCCGGTGACGAGGAGGAATGAGGGCTCGGGGAGGGGATTGCGTCGGTGATGGCGAGGGTGCGGTCTGGCAGCCTGGATGCGTCGTGCTATTCGGCGCGGCGTCGGGGGGGGGGTAGATGAAGTGTACAAAGGGATTTGAGGACGAAGTACGAGGGTTTCGGACGAAAACTCATCTGTTACAAAGGCATTTCATTTTTCTAAATTTATTTGAACTCAAGAATTTTTTTGCATTCAATATGCACCATTCAAAGCAAGATACTAAAATTTCAACCCTTTCTGACTTAATTTGCTATTTTTCATGCATTTAATGATTTATTTTGAGCTAAATGACCCTGAAATTGGAAAGCACTACAAATGAACTCAGAATAGGTTGAAACATGGCATGGTATCATTATTTGACCCACATAACATGTGTGCAAAAGTTGAGAGGATTACAGCAAAAACTGGATGCACTTCGTGTACAAACTGGACCATCTCTTTCGAAGTACGAGGGTTTCGGACGAAAACTCGTTTGTTACAAAGGCATTTCATTTTTCTAAACTTATTTGAACTCAAGAATTTTGGTGCATTCAATATGCACCATTCAAAGCCACATACTAAAATTTCAACCCTTTCTGACTTAATTTGCTGTTTTTCATGCATTTAATGATTTATTTTGAGCTAAATGACCCTAAAATTGGAAAGCACTACAAATGAACTCAGAATAGGTTGAAACTTGGCGTGGTATCATCATTTGACCCACATAACATGTGTGCCAAAGTTGAGAGGATTAAAGCTAAAACTGGATGCACTTCGTGTACAAACTGGACCATCTCTTTCGAAGTACGAGGGTTTCGGATGAAAACTCATCTCTTACAAAGGCATGTCATTTTTCTAAACTTATTTGAACTCAAGAATTTTTGTGCATTCAATATGTACCATTCAAAGCCAAATAGTAAAATTTCAACCCTTTCTGACTTAATTTGCTATTTTTCATGTATTTAATGATTTATTTTCAGCTAAATGACCCTGAAATTGGAAAGCACTACAAATGAACTCAGAATAGGTTGAAACTTGGCATGGTATCATCATTTGACCCACATATCATGTGTGCAAAATTTAAGAGGATTACAACAAAAACTGGATGCACTTCGTGTACAAACTGGACCATCTCTTTCGAAGTACGAGGGTTTCGGACGAAAACTCGTCTGTTACAAAGGCATTTCATTTTTCTAAACTTATTTGAACTCAAGAATTTTTGTGCATTCAATATGCACCATTCAAAGCTACATACTAAAATTTCAACCCTTTCTGACTTCATCAGTCTTCACTTTTTCTTCGCTTGTGTCCTTTGCTTATTGCTCCGTAACAATGGATATTCTTCATCGCTTAACATGGTGCTTGGATCAGCCTTGACTTTGAAGGAAGGAATTTCATGAAACTTTTCATAATCTCCAGACATGTCTGTCTTGCCCTCCAATCCCATGATGTCTCTTTTTCCTGAAAGAACAATTTGGTGCTTTGGCTCATTGCATGATGTATTCGCTTTCATATCTTTTCTTTTTCTCGGTTTGGTAGACATGTCCTTCACATAGAAATCCTGCGCCACATCATTGGCTAGGACGAATGGTTCGTCTGGGTACCCAAGATTGTTCAGATCCACTATTGTCATTCCGTACTGTGGGTCTACCTGTACCCGCCTCCTGACAGATTGACCCATTTGCACTTAAACAAAGGGACCTTAAAATCATGTTCGTAGTCAAGTTCCCATATGTCCACTATGTAACCATAATATGTGTCCTTTCCCCTCTTGGTTGCTGCATCAAAGCGGACACCGCTGTTTTGGTTGGTGCTCTTTTGATCTTGGGCGATCGTGTAAAATGTATTCCCATTTATCTCGTATCCTTTGTAAGTCAATACAGTTGAAGATGGTCCCCTGGACAATGAGAACAGCTCATCAAAACCAGTGTTGTCACCTCTCACACGTGTTTCCAACCAATCGCCGAAAGTCCTGATGTGTTCATGTGTAATCCAGTCGTCACACTCCTCCGGGTGTTTGGAGCGCAGACTGTTCTTGTGTTCATTGACATACAGGGCCACCAAGATAGAGTTCTGTAGAACTGTGTAGTGTGCTTGAGACCAAGAATGTCCGTCCCTGCTGTTGGGGAACGTCGCATGGGAAACAAAAATTTTCCTACGCACACGCAAACCTATCCATGGTGATGAGCATCTACGAGAGGGAGAGTGGATCTACGTACCCTTGTAGATCGCTAAGCGGGAAGCGTTAAGAAACGCGGTTGGTGTAGTCGAACATCTTCGCGATCCAAATCGCCGAGCGTCCCGCGATCTCATCACGATCCGTCCCGCGATCCAATCATGATCCGTCCCGTGAACTCATCACGATCCGTCCCGCGATCTCATCACGATCCATCTCACGATCTTGATCACGATCTATCCCGCGAACTCATCACGATCCGTTCCGTGATCACATCACGAACCGTCTCGCGATCTCGATCACGGTCCTTCCGATCTAGCGCCGAACGGACGACACCTCCGCGTTCAGCACACGTGCAGCTTGATGACGATCTCCACCATCTTGATCCAGCAAGAGGAGGTGGAGAGGAGAGAGAGTTCACCGGCAGCGTGACGGCGCTCCGGTGATGGTGGTGGAGTGATTCCGGCAGGGCTTCGCCTAAGCGCTGCGGAAAACCGATCTAGAGGAGAAACTGTGCACCGGTGTAACGGGTAGCACGTGGCCGGAAATTCTGTCCAAAAACCACCCAATCCACTAGTATATATAGGAGGAGAGGAGAGGAGAGGCAGCCAAGGCCTTTGGGTCGGCCGAAATAGGAGGTGGGAGCAATCCTACTTCACCTCCAATCCTAGTTGGAGTAGGATTGCCTCCTATTGGCTGATTTTCCACTTTTTGCTTTAGGACTTTCTCTCCTGCGCCATGGGCCTTTGTGGCTGTTTTCCCAGCCCACTAAGGGCTGGTTATTATTCTCCCACAGCCCATGGACCTCTTGGGGTCGAAATACCCCTCCCGGAGGTCCTCCGGTACACTACCGGCACTCCCGGTACAATACCGATACTCCCGGTACACTACCGATGAGCCCGAAACTTTTCCGGAAACCAAACTGGGACTTCCTATATATGAATCTTTACCTCCGGACCATTCCGGAGCTCCTCGTGACGTCCGGGATCTCATCCGGGACTCCGAACAACCTTCGGTAACCACCATACATAACTCTACACTACCGAAACGTCACCGAACCTTAAGTGTGCAGACCCTGCGGGTTCGAGAACTATGTAGACATGACCGAGACACCTCTACGGTCAATAACCAATGGCGGGACCTGGACGTCCACATTGGTTCCTACATATTCTACGAAGATCTTTATCGGTCGAACCTCTATGTCAAGGATTCAGTCAATCCCGTATATCGTTCCCTTTGTTCTTCGGTATGTTACTTGCCCGAGATTCGATCGTCGGTATCTTCATACCTAGTTCAACCTCGTTACCGGCAAGTCTCTTTACTCGTTCCGTAATACAAGATCCCGCAACTAACAATTAGTCACATTGCTTGCAAGGCTTATTGTGATGTTGCATTACCGAGTGGGCCCCGAGATACCTCTCCGTTACACGGAGTAACAAATCCCAGTCTCGATCCATGCCAACTCAACAAACACCATCGGAGATACCTGTAGAGCACCTTTATAGTCACCCAGTTACGTTGCGACGTTTGATACACACAAGGCACTCCTCCGATATCCGTGAGTTGCATGATCTCATGGTCATAGGAACATATACTTGACATGCAGAAAACAGTAGCAATAAACTGAAACGATCATATGCTATGTTTGTAGTTTGGGTCTTATCCATCACATCATTCTCCTAATGATGTGATCCCGTTATCAAATGACATCTCATGTCCATGGCTAGGAAACCTTAACCATCCTTTGATCAACGAGCTAGTCTACTAGAGGCATACTAGGGACATGGTGTTGTCTATGTATCCACACATGTATCTGAGTTTCCGATCAATACAATTATAGCATGGATAATAAACGATTATCACGAACAAGGAAATATGATAATAACTAATCTATTATTGCCTCTAGGGCATATTTCCAACAGTCTCCCACTTGCACTAGAGTCAATAATCTAGTTCACATCACCATGTGATTTGCATTGTTATGAATCTAACACCCAATGAGTTTTGGGGCTCGATCATGCTTTGCATGTGAGAGAGGTCTTATAGTCAACGGGTCTGCGATATTCAGATCCGTGTGTACTTTGCAAATCTCTATGTCAAACCGTAAACACTGCTACCACACTCCACTTGGTACTATTTCCAAATGGCTGCTCCACTATACGTATCCAGATTGCTACTACTAGTCATCCGGATAGGTGTTAAAGCTTGCATCGACGTAACTCTTTACGACGAACTCTTTATCACCTCCATAATCAAGAAACATTTCCTTAGTCCTCTGGTTACTAAGGATAATTCCGACCGCTGTCCAGTGATCCACTCCTGGACCACTCTTGTACCCCTTGACAGACTCGTGGCAAGGCACACATAGGTGCGGTACACAGCATGGCATAATATAGAGCCTATGGCTAAGGCATAGGGGACGACATTCATCCTTTCTCTTTCTTCTGCCGTTGTCGAGCTTTGAGTCTCACTCAACTTCACACCTTACAAATCAGACGAGAACTATTTCTCTGGCTGATCCATTTTGAACTCTTTCAAAATCTTGTCAAGGTATGCACTCATTGAAAGTCTCATCAAGCATCTTGATCTATCTCTATAGATTTTGATGCTCAACAATTAGGTAGCTTTATCCAGGTCTTCCTTAGAAAAATACTTTTCAAACAACCTTTTATGCCTTCCAGAAATTCTACATTATTTCCGATCAACAATATGTCAACCACATATACTTATCAGAAACTCTATAGTGCTCCCACTCACTTTATTGCAAATACAAGTTTCTCGTAAACTTTGTATAAACATCAAAAACTTTGATCACCTCATCAAAGTGTATATTCCAACTCCGAGATGCTTGCTTCAGTCCATGGAAGGATCACCAAAGCTTGCACACCTTTTAGCATCCTTAGGACTGACAAAACCTTCTGGTTGTATCACATACAACCTTTCCTCAAGTAAACCGTTAAGGAAATGATGTTTTGACATCCATCTGTCAGATTTCATAATTGAAAACGCAGCAACTGCTAACATAATTCCAACAGACTTTAGCACCACTACGAGTGAGAAAATCTCATCGTAGTCAACTCCTTGAACTTGTCACAAACTACTTTGCAACAAGTCGAGCTTTACAAATGGTGATATTTACCATCAGCGTCTGTCTTCATTTTTAAAGATCCATTTGTACTCAACGACCTGCCGTCCAACGAGCAAGTCTACCAAAGTCTATACTTGGTTTTCATACATGGATCCTATCTCGGATTTCATGGTCTCATCCATTTGTCGGAATCCGGGCCCATCATCGCTTCTCCATAGCTCGTAGGTTCATCGCTGTCCAACAACATGACCTTTAAGACAGGGTTGTTGTACCACTCAAGAGCAGTACACGTCCTTGTCGACCTACGAGGTTCGATAGTAACTTGATCCGAAGCTTCATGATCATCATCATTAACTTCTTTCTTCAACTAACATAGGCTTCACAGAAACAACTTTCTGCGCTGCGCTACTCTGATTGAAACAAGGTTCAATAACCTCATCAAGTTCTATCTTCCTCCCACTCAATTCTTTCGAGGGAAACCTTTTCTCAGGAAAGGATCCATTCCAGCAACAAACACTTTGCACTCGGATCTGAGATAGAAGGTATACCCAACTGTTCTTGGCGTATTCTATGAAGATGCATTTGTTCGCTTTGGGTTTGAGCTCATTAGGTGAAAACATTTTCCACACAAGCTTCGCAGCCCCAAACATCAAGAAATGACAGCTTTAGGTTTCTATCAAACCATAATTCACACGGTGTCATCTCAACGGATTTAGATGGTGCCCTATTTTAAAGTGAATGCGGTTGTCTCTAATGCATAACCCTAAAACGATAGTATTAAAACGATAAGAGACATCATAGTATGTGCTATATCAAATAAGGCATGACTACGACGTTCGGACACACCATCACACTATGGTGTTCCAGGTGGCGTGAGTTGTGAAACAACTTTCACATTGTCTAAATTTGTATGCCAAACTCGTAACCCAGATATTCACCTCCACGATCATATCGCAGAAATTTTTATCTTCTTGTCACGATGATCTTTAAACTTCACTCTGAACTTTGCTTTGAACCTTTCAAACAATTCAGACTTGTGTTTCATTAAGTAAATATACACTATATCTACTCAAATCATCAGTGAAGGTAAGAAAACAATGATATTCACTGCAAGCTATAAACACTCATTGGATCGTATACATCAACATGCATTGTTTCCAATAAGTCACTTGCCCGTTTCATCAAGCCAGAAAACGGGGTTTAGTCATCTTACCAAAAGGCATGGTCCGCATGTCTCAACCGATTCAAAATCGAATGAGTCCAAAGATCCATCAACATGGAGTTTCTTCATGCGCTTTATACCAATATGACATTTAGCGGCAGTGCCACAAGTATGTGGTACTATCATTATTAACTTTGCATCTTTTGGCATCATTGTTATGAACATGTGTATTACTATGATCAAGATTCAATGAACCACACTTACTAGGTGCATGACCATTGAAGGTATTTATTCATGTAAGCAGAATAACCATTATTCTCTAACTTGAATGAATAACCGTGTTGCAATAAACATGATCTAATCACGTTCATGCTTCAATGCAAAACACCAAATAAAATTTAGGTTCGTCACTAATCCCGAAGGTAGAGAGAGCGTGCGATGTTTGATCATATCAACCTTGGAAACATTTCCAACACACATCGTCACCTCACACTTAGCTAGTTCTCCATTTATTCCGTAGCTTTTATTTCGAGCAACCGAACCGGTATCCAATACCCAGGTGCTACTAGGAGTACTAGCAAGGTACACATCAATAACATGCATATCAAATATACTTCTGTCGACTTAGCCAGCCTTCTTATCTACCATGTATCCAGGGTTGTTCCGCTTCAGTGACCGTTCTCCTCATAATGGAAGCACTCAGTCTCGGGTTTAGGTTCAACTTTGGGCTGCTTCACTGGAGCAGCAACTGACTTGCCATCCATGAAGTTTCCCTACTTGCCCTTGCCCTTCTCGAAACTAGTGGTTTTTACTAACCATCAACACTTTGATGCTCCTTTTTGACTTCTACCTTCGCGGTGTCAAAACATCGCGAGAAGCTCAGGAATCATTTCTATCCCTGGCAATTTATAGTTCATCACCAAGTTCTAGTAGCTTAGTGATAGTGACTTGGAGAACTATATCAATCACTATCTTATCTGGAAGATCAACTCCCACTCGATTCAAGCGATTGTGGCACCTAGACAATCTAAGCACATGCTCAACTATTGAGCTATTCTCTTTCGTCTTGCAAGCAAAGAATCTTTGTTTGAGATCTCATATCTCATAACACGGGCACGAGCCTGAGATCACAATCTCAGCTCTTAGAACATCTCGTATGTTCCGTGACGTTCAAAACGTCTTGGAGCCTCAATTCTAAGTCGTAATGCATGACGCACTAAACTATCAAGTAGTCATCAGAACGTGCCTGTCAGATGTTCACAACATCTACAGACGACGCTAGAGGGGGTGGCGTACCGAACGGTGCATTAAGGACATAAGCCTTCTGTGCAGCAATGAGGACAATCCTCATATCACGGACCCAGTCCGCAATATTGCTAC
Source organism: Hordeum marinum (assembly GCA_022496015.1). NCBI lineage: Eukaryota > Viridiplantae > Streptophyta > Magnoliopsida > Poales > Poaceae > Hordeum > Hordeum marinum. The sequence continues at coordinate 1,865,290 of CM039677.1, read as the reverse complement.
CATCATCTTTCAACTCTATTTCTCTAGGAACATATAAAAACACACGGGAGCTACAGTGCGAGCTAGTAATCTACAACATAATTTGCAAAGACACTACTGACTATGTTCATGATAATGAGTTCAATTAATCATATTACTTAAGAACTCCCACTCAAATTGACATCCCTCAGGTCATCTGAGTGTCACATGATCCAAATTCACCAACTCGAGTCCGATCATCACGTGAGTTGAGGTGGCTTCAATGGTGAACATCATTATGTTGATCATATCTACTATATGACTCATGCTCGACCTTTCGGTCTCTTGTGTTCCGAGGCCATGTCTGTACATGCTAGGCTCGTCAAGTTTAACCCGAGTGTTCCGCATGTGCAAATCTGTCTTGCACCCGTTGTATGTGAACGTAGAGTCTATCACACCCGATCATCACGTGGTGTCTCAACACGACGAACTTTCGCAACGGTGCACACTTGGGGAGAACACAATTTATCTTGAAATTAAGTGAGGGATCACCTTATAATGCTACCGTCGTCCTAAGCAAAACAAGGTGCATAAAAGGATTAACATCTCATGCAATTCATAAGTGACATGATATGGCCATCAACTTGTGTTTAAGATCTCCATCTTCGAAACACCGGCATGATCTCCATCGTCACCGGCACGACACCATGATCTCCATCAACGTGTCGCCATCGGGGTTGTCACGCCCTGCATGCTTCTACTACTATTGCTACCGTAGCGATAAAGTAAAGCATTACATAGCGCTTTAATGATTGACACGCAGGTCATACAATAATTAAAGACAACCCTATGGCTCCTGCCGGTTGCCGTAATCACCGACATGCAAGTCGTGATAATCTATACATCACATGATCATCTCATACATCACATATATCTCATCATGTAATTGGCCATATCATATCACAACATACCCTGCAAAAACAAGTTAGACGTCCTCTAATTGTTGTTGCATGTTTTACGTGGCTGCTACGGGTATCTAGCAAGAACAATTCTCACCTACGCAAAACCACAACGGTGATACACTAGTTTGCTTTTCAACCTTCTCAAGGACCGCCTTTGTCGGATCCGATCCAACTAGAGTAAGAGAAACTGTCACCCGCAAGCCAGCTAAGCAACAAGTTGCATCGCGGGAACCGGTCTCTCGTAAGCGTACGAGTAATGTTGGTCCGGGCCGCTTCATCTCACAATACCGCTGAACCAAAATCCGACCAAGGGAGGAAGCAATCTAAGCATCAACGCCCACAAACCTTTTGTGTTCTACTCGAGATCTCATCGAACCATCAACCTAGCTCATGATGCCACTGTTGGGGAACGTCGCATGGGAAACAAAAATTTTCCTACGCACACGCAAACCTATCCATGGTGATGAGCATCTACGAGAGGGAGAGTGGATCTACGTACCCTTGTAGATCGCTAAGCGGGAAGCGTTAAGAAACGCGGTTGGTGTAGTCGAACATCTTCGCGATCCAAATCGCCGAGCGTCCCGCGATCTCATCACGATCCGTCCCGCGATCCAATCATGATCCGTCCCGTGAACTCATCACGATCCGTCCCGCGATCTCATCACGATCCATCTCACGATCTTGATCACGATCTATCCCGCGAACTCATCACGATCCGTTCCGTGATCACATCACGAACCGTCTCGCGATCTCGATCACGGTCCTTCCGATCTAGCGCCGAACGGACGACACCTCCGCGTTCAGCACACGTGCAGCTTGATGACGATCTCCACCATCTTGATCCAGCAAGAGGAGGTGGAGAGGAGAGAGAGTTCACCGGCAGCGTGACGGCGCTCCGGTGATGGTGGTGGAGTGATTCCGGCAGGGCTTCGCCTAAGCGCTGCGGAAAACCGATCTAGAGGAGAAACTGTGCACCGGTGTAACGGGTAGCACGTGGCCGGAAATTCTGTCCAAAAACCACCCAATCCACTAGTATATATAGGAGGAGAGGAGAGGAGAGGCAGCCAAGGCCTTTGGGTCGGCCGAAATAGGAGGTGGGAGCAATCCTACTTCACCTCCAATCCTAGTTGGAGTAGGATTGCCTCCTATTGGCTGATTTTCCACTTTTTGCTTTAGGACTTTCTCTCCTGCGCCATGGGCCTTTGTGGCTGTTTTCCCAGCCCACTAAGGGCTGGTTATTATTCTCCCACAGCCCATGGACCTCTTGGGGTCGAAATACCCCTCCCGGAGGTCCTCCGGTACACTACCGGCACTCCCGGTACAATACCGATACTCCCGGTACACTACCGATGAGCCCGAAACTTTTCCGGAAACCAAACTGGGACTTCCTATATATGAATCTTTACCTCCGGACCATTCCGGAGCTCCTCGTGACGTCCGGGATCTCATCCGGGACTCCGAACAACCTTCGGTAACCACCATACATAACTCTACACTACCGAAACGTCACCGAACCTTAAGTGTGCAGACCCTGCGGGTTCGAGAACTATGTAGACATGACCGAGACACCTCTACGGTCAATAACCAATGGCGGGACCTGGACGTCCACATTGGTTCCTACATATTCTACGAAGATCTTTATCGGTCGAACCTCTATGTCAAGGATTCAGTCAATCCCGTATATCGTTCCCTTTGTTCTTCGGTATGTTACTTGCCCGAGATTCGATCGTCGGTATCTTCATACCTAGTTCAACCTCGTTACCGGCAAGTCTCTTTACTCGTTCCGTAATACAAGATCCCGCAACTAACAATTAGTCACATTGCTTGCAAGGCTTATTGTGATGTTGCATTACCGAGTGGGCCCCGAGATACCTCTCCGTTACACGGAGTAACAAATCCCAGTCTCGATCCATGCCAACTCAACAAACACCATCGGAGATACCTGTAGAGCACCTTTATAGTCACCCAGTTACGTTGCGACGTTTGATACACACAAGGCACTCCTCCGATATCCGTGAGTTGCATGATCTCATGGTCATAGGAACATATACTTGACATGCAGAAAACAGTAGCAATAAACTGAAACGATCATATGCTATGTTTGTAGTTTGGGTCTTATCCATCACATCATTCTCCTAATGATGTGATCCCGTTATCAAATGACATCTCATGTCCATGGCTAGGAAACCTTAACCATCCTTTGATCAACGAGCTAGTCTACTAGAGGCATACTAGGGACATGGTGTTGTCTATGTATCCACACATGTATCTGAGTTTCCGATCAATACAATTATAGCATGGATAATAAACGATTATCACGAACAAGGAAATATGATAATAACTAATCTATTATTGCCTCTAGGGCATATTTCCAACACCTGCATACTATTGAGTCCCTTCCAATCGTGCGTTTTCCAGTCAGTCTCCCCTCATACCACGATTCAGGTAGACCAATCTTCTTAAGGCCAGGAATGAAGTCGACACAAAACCCAATGACATCCTCTGTTTGATGGCCCATGGAGATGCTTCCTTCTGGCCTAGCGCGGTTACGGACATATTTCTTTAGAACTCCCATGAACCTCTCAAAGGGGAACATATTGTGTAGAAATACGGGCCTAGAATGAAAATCTCGTCGACTAGATGAACTAGGACGTGCGTCATGATATTGAAGAAGGATGGTGGGAACACCAGCTCGAAACTGACAAGACATTACGCCACATCACTCCTTAGCCTTGGTAGGATTTCTGGATCGATCACCTTCTGAGAGATTGCATTGAGGAATGCACATAGCTTAACAATGGCTAATCGAACGTTTTCCGGTAGAAGCCCCCTCAATACAACCGGAAGCAGTTGCGTCATAATCACGTGGCAGTCATGAGACTTTAGGTTCTACAACTTTTTCTTGGCCATATTTATTATTCCCTTTATATTCGACGAGAAGCCAGACAGGACCTTCATACTGAGCAGGCATTCAAAGAAGATTTCCTTCTCTTCTTTGGTAAGAGCGTAGCTGGCAGGACCTTCATACTGCTTTGGAGGCATGCCTTCTTTTTCGTGCAAACATTGCAGGTCCTCCCGTGCCTTCGGTGTATATTTTTTCTTCCCATACACGCCCAAGAAGCCTAGCAGGTTCGTGCAAAGGTTCTTCGTCACGTGCATCACATCTAGGTGTTTCCAGTAGGTTAGGTCCCAAAATATAGATTTCTTCTTCCACATGGGTGCGTGTCCCTCGTCGTCATTCGGAACAGATAGTCCACCGAGACCCTTTCCAAATATTACGTGTAAATCATTGACCATAGCAAGTACGTGATCACCGGTACGCATGGCGGGCTTCTTCCGGTGATCTGCCTCGCCTTTGAAATGCTTGCCTTTCTTACGACATTGATGGTTGGTCGGAATAAATCGACGATGCCCCAGGTACACATTCTTCCTACATTTATCCAGGTATATACTTTCAGTGTCAGCTAAACAGTACGTGCATGCGTGGTATCCCTTGTTTGTCTGTCCTGAAAGGTTACTGAGAGCAGGCCAATCATTGATGGTTACAAACAGCAACGCATGCAGGTCAAATTCCTCCTGTTTGTGCTCATCCCACACACGTACGCCGTTTCCATTCCACAGCTGTAAAAGTTCTTCAACTAATGGCCTTAGGTACACATCAATGTCGTTGTCGGGTTGCTTAGGGCCTTGGATGAGAACTGGCATCATAATGAACTTTCGCTTCATGCACAGCCAAGGAGGAAGGTTATACATACATAGAGTCACGGGCCAGGTGCTGTGATTGCTCCTCTGCCCCCCGAAAGGATTAGTGCCATCCGCGCTTAAACCAAACCATACGTTCCTTGGGTCATCTCCAAACTCAGCCCGGTACTTTCTCTCGGTTTTTCTCCACTGCGACCCATCAGCGGGGTGTCTCAAATTCCTGTCTTTCTTACGGTCTTCATTGTCCCATCGCATCAACTTGGCATGTTCTTTGTTCGTGAACAGACGTTTCAACCGTGGTATTATAGGAGCATACCACATCACTTTGGCAGGAACCCTCTTCCTGGGGGGCTCGTCGTTAACATCACAAGGGTCATCTTGTCTGATCTTATATCGCAATGCACCGCATACCGGGCATGCGTTCAAATCCTCGTACGCACCGCGGTAGAGGATGCAGTCATTAGGGCATGCATGTATCTTCTGCACCTCCAATCCTAGAGGGCATACGACATTCTTTGTTGCGTACGTACTGTCGGGCAATTCGTTATCCTTTGGAAGCCTCTTCTTAAATATTTTCAGTACATCCTCAAATCCCTTGTCGGGTATACCATACTTTGCCTTCCACTGCAACAATTCCAATACAGTATCGAGCTTTGTGTTGCCATCTTCGCAATTGGGGTACAACCCTTTTTTGTGATCCTCTAACATCCGATCGAACTTCAGCTTCTCCTTTTCACTTGCACACTGTCTCCTTGCATCAACAATGACCCGGCGGAGATCATCATCGCGCACATCGTCTGGTTCCTATTGATCTTGAGCTTCCCCCGTTGCAGCATCACCGTATTCAGGGGGCACATAGTTGCCATCGTACTCTTCTTCTTTGTCGTCTTCCATCGTAACCCCTATTTCTCCGTGCTTGGTCCAAACATTATAGTGTGGCATGAATCCCTTATAAAGCAGGTGGGCGTGAATGGTTTTCCGGTCAGAGTAAGACTTCGTATTCCCACATATAGAGCATGGACAACACATAAAACCATTCTGCTTGTTTGCCTCAGCCACTTCGAGAAAATCATGCACACCCTCAATGTACTCGGATGTGTGTCTGTCACCGTACATCCATTGCCGGTTCATCTGCGTGCATTAAGTGTGTCAAAAATCATTACAGAACATCATGAATAGATAAGTGACCAAATTAATAGAAGTTCATCATAACATTAAAACAAAAGTACATACATAGTTCTCATTGAACAACATATAGCTCTCCACAGCATCTAATTAAACCATACATTGAAACCATGTAAAACATTTCAATGCAACAACAAATGCGATCATAATCGCAACAAGGTAAACATTGATCCAACGGCATAATGATACCAAGCCTTGCTATGAATGGCATATTTTCTAATCTTTCTAATCTTCAAGCGCATTGCATCCATCTTGATCTTGTCACCATCTACGACATCCGCAACATGCAACTCCAATATCATCTTCTCTTCAACTCTTTTATTCTCTTCTTCAACTCTTTTTAATTTTTCTATTAAATACGTGTATTCTTCTTCAACTAAATTTAACCTCTCGACAAGAGGGTCGTATGTAATATCTGGTTCACATACCTCCTAGATAAAGACATCTATGTCAAGTTGATGTCGACATAATTACCATAAACACTAAATGAAACAAATAGTTATAAAAGATAATATATACCACATCCGAATCATAGACAGGACGAGGGCCGACGGGGGCGGATACCAAAACCATCGCACTATATAATAACAAGCAATAATACAAGTAAGAAAATTAGACAATTATCTATCTAATCATACAAGTAAGAATTTTTTCTTTTATAAAGAAGATAAGAACAAGAGGCTCACCACGATGGTGCCGGCGACGAGATCGGCGCGGGCGATTGACGGCGGTGAAGACGGGGATGGGACGTGACGGACGGCTAAGTCTGGACAAATCTTGAGGAAAATGGAGCTTGGAGGTCGAGTATGGAAAGGAGAAAGCTTAAGTAGTGTGGCTCGGGTATTTTATCGAACACCTCATGTGCATAAGAGGTGAGCTAGAGCACCACAAAGCCCTCTCCTCGCCGGCCAGGAAAAAAACAGAGCAGTGGCTCGCGGGCGAGGGGTATATATAGCCAATGCATTGGTCCCGGTTCGTTTCTGGAATCGAGACTAAAGGCCATCCTTTAGTCCCGGTTCCAGCTACGAACCGGACCAATGGTTGTGGGCGAGGAGCGAGGCGCATTGGTCCTGGTTCGTGTCTGGAACCGGGACTAATGGGTCCAGACGAACCGGGACCAATGCCCCACGAGGCCCGGCCGGCCCCTTGGGCGCACGAACCAGGACGTATGCCCCCATGAGTCCCGGTTCGTGACTGAACCGGGACTAATGGACTGGCCAGGCCTGAACCAAAACCCTGTTTTCTACTAGTGGGGGCGGATGCAGCTTGTGGAAACGGCTGAGGAAGGTAGGGTTTGAGGCGTGCTGGAGCCAGCGCTTGCATATAAGAGATGCGGGGACAAGGCTCCCGAGTCCGCTAACACCAGCGTTTCCGACCCACACAACCAGGCCCAACCAAAAAGCAACACCACTTATGACAGGCCTTGGGCCCTCTCCCCCCCCCCCCAAAGACTAGCCTTTTAGGAGGGGACACCCTCACCCTTATAAGTCGTGTTATGTCTTCTCCCACAACCGGTGTGCGACTAAACCCAACAATCTCCCCCCTCACACATCGGTCACCATGGGCCCGCTAACACTAGCGTTTCCAGCCCACCAACCATGACCGACCATCCGTGAGTCTACCGAAATTTATTCCGGGCACCTGGACTCTGATACCAATTGTTACGCAATCTCAGGTCCGCTAACACCAGCTTTTTCGACCCACCTGCGTCACCAGGCCCAACCGCATGGTTCGCGGTGAAGGAGGCTGCCACAACCGGAGATGTAGTTGCGGTCGTGCGCGTGCCGGCGCTCCTGGAGGAGTGCCAGGAGTGCCAGCTGCAGGCGACCCTCTGCAGCATGCTGATGTACAACACTCTTCACAGCAACGAGCCCCCGCCCAGCCACGGCAGCAATAGTGACTCCGACAACGAGATTTTTTAGCGTGTAGTATGTTTAAATTTGCAGGATCGATATGCGGGACCTGTTCTTGCCGCGCACCAAAATGTTTACGGGACGATGGGTTGCGGGATCTCTGCTAGAGATGCTCTTATGTATAGTGTCCGACTATGTTACAACTTACATCTATATGTGAAACAATAACTCGTACCTAACTATGTCACATCTAACTTGATTCATTATCTGTTTGTAGTCTCCTCACACTTGTTTTTTGTAACAATATATACACAAGCAAGTAACCACGATTCGCGTATAGCTACACGCTTAAAAATGTTTGGCCGTGGTTACACATCCATGCTACCTAGATCAATTAATCAAGGTGATTGCTTGTGTATTTGGTTTGAAGCTAGCTTTACACGTACAAGCGAACGACAGTGATTATAGCGCACTGGGAAGTGCTAGCTTGTGTGCATACGTCTAAATAATCCATCCTTTTACAAAAATGCGACCAAATTTTTGAATTAATGAACTTCAAATAATTTTCGGAAAAAGGGAAAAAATAGATTTTTTTTCTGAAAATTGTGAACAGTTTTTAAATTATGAACATTTATAGAAGAAATAAAATGTTTGAATTTTTAGATATGCTTTGAATTTTGAACACATCTTTTACTCTATTTTTTGAAAACGCAAACAATTTTTACTTTTTAGTATTTTAATTTTTGAGTATTATTCAGAAATGTGAACAATTATTAAAATTCTGATTTTTTAAAATGAACATCTATTTGCATAAGGCATTCAACATTTTTCAAAATGTCTGTCTTTATGAAAAAGAAAAAAGAAAAAATAATCAAATAGCCTAGTTGCATGTTAATAGTGGACTTGCAACTAGCATAAAAAAAAGTGTCGACCTAGTTGTGAGTCAGATTTGCAACTGGGAGGAAAAAGATCGAGCCCACTAGCGAGTCAATGGCAACTATTCCGTGGGTTTCTCCTTTGTGGAAGGCGCCCGTGCCGTTGAAGATGATTTTTTTTTGTATGGCAACTACTAAGAGGTTGCCTAGCATTGGGGATTGAGGTGGTCACGAGGCACGGCACGGATAATGGATTGTGCCCCTTATGTGGGGTCTCGAAAACTAAGACTCACATCCTCTTCACGTGCACAATTGCTCGAGTATTGTGGAGCTTTGTCCTGGAGGCTCTTGGGCCAGATTGGGAGGCCCAGGACCTGGTCGGTTTTCTTCAGGTTAGAGCGGTCCAGACTATCGGAAAAGGCGGCTAGTTTGGCTAGTTTTCGTAGCTTTAGCTTGAATTTTTTGAACAACGCGTAATAAAATGATGGCTGTACTTTGTTCGGGAAGTTCTTGGGCCAAATTGGGAGGCCTAGAATCTGGCCGGTTTCCTCCAAGTTAGAGCGGTCGAGAAAAAGCAGTTGTTTTGGCTAGTTTTCGTAGCTTTAGTTTGGACTCTCTGGACAACGCGTAAAAAGTCTCTGCACAACATGTAATAAAATGATGATTGAGCGGTTCTTCCTTCGTAAGGAATCTAACTCCTACTTTAAATTTCTTGCCTTCTTGCAGAACTGACACCTGACACCTGCTGGCTACGCAGCAGGACCGTGACTACTAGGGACGATGTTGGATGCACTTTATGGCACCGTCCACCATCTCGCTTCGCCGGCATCTCCTTGATAGCGTGGCCACTTGGTGGTCTATTTCTTACTTTCTTTTTTGCTTTCTATGGGATTGTCTGTGTTGAGGTCCCAACAGATACTTATGTCACTCTTGTTGGAACTGTTGTTTGGACTGGCTCATTGCTTTATCTATAAACCGAGGCGAAAGTCTATTTCAAAAAGGAAAGAAAAATAAATAAACCAATTAAAGAAACATTTTTGGCAGGAAAACCTATTACAGTAGTACGAAACAAATAAACACCCAAAAAAGTTCTATAAGACTTGAAATCCTTTCCCGATTCACAAGGGGTCATAGCAATTCACCATTTTATCCTACAAAATTCGGCAATATTTTCTATCTATCTTTTTGGAGGAAATTTTCGATTTATCCATCATGTCGTGCCAGCACAAAGAACATAAAAATAACAAAAACTATATCTATGTCCACAGACCACCTAACGACGACTAGAAACACTAGAGCAAACGGGGACACGCCGTCGTCATCACGCCTCCCTCATCGAGCTAGGCCACACTTGTTGTAGTAAACATTTGGGCCTAGGAAATGTATCAAAACTCAATTCACCGAAGCTGCATGCTACCGTCACATAGCATCCTAATTCCTACTTAATCAATCCACAAAAAATAGTTATAATAAAGACCGTCCGAAGTACTACAAGCTACTAGAGGAAATGTATATCAGTACTAATGCTCTTCCTTGGTGCCGCCTTCGTAGATACCTCCAAAAGGCTCATGATATATTTCTTCACATGTCATTTCTATTCCAAGCAAATCAGGACAGAAGTCAGGATAGACAGAAATTAAGCACCATAAATGGCACCTAGACAAGTGGCTAGTAAAATGGTGGTTAACTATCATGTGCCTTGTGCTCAAAACCTAAGACATTCTCTAGGCATCCTGGTTAAATGCCATCATACCCTTACATTATAAGGTTCAGAGTCCAGTAATACAAAGTTTCGATCATACAGGCAGAAATGGCATGCGAGCGCAAATGACCTGCTGGTAGCGGTATCTGAATCTGAAATTATGTTGTGATGTATTTGAATCTGAAATTATGTTGTGATATATCTGCGTCTAAAATCATGAGTAAGCCCCAGTATACCCATGTATAATACACGATCTGCTATTAATGTAAGTAGCCAATTGCACACTTAAACATATAATAGTAAAATTTGGAGAAACCCGATTATTAACAATCACATACACAATAGCTTGAGCTTCACAGTCACAGTTTAAAGTTAAGAAGCCGACCCATGAGTGTAGCCGCAACTTACACCACGATTGATTTTGAGAAATCTTAGGAAGCTAAAGTTTCAGACCGAATGAGTTTGTGATGCTATTTCAGTATAATTGGTCAACATGGTCTATCCTAGCTTTGTAGGTCCACTTGCATAACAGAAAGCAGTGATACAACAGAGTGAAAGGTCCATGCGAACTCACCAAACAATTTGTTTTACAAACAGAGTGAATTACCCTCATGAGACTGCTTTAGCAAGAAGTAACCATTCTACGGAGTCATCTGGCATAGCCTGAAACTTCCTTCCATTGTCCCTCTATAGCTAGTCCAGAAATATTACTAGCTCTGTTAGAAGTATAACCAACAACCTAGTATATTACGGTTGAAAATATATTGTGCAACACAGACTGTCACACGATGGCCACAAACGGACGATAATTTTGTTTCAGAGTATGGACAAAATAAGAGCAGCACGGCTCCTTTCCAAAACATGTTAGAGGGCATCTGAAATGATGTTGAACTATAGTTCTCTAAATTGACGTATGGAACCAATCATATACCTATCACCATTCTACAATGATTGCAAACTGTGAGATGAATGATGCACATCGCAATACTACATAATCTCAGCCAAGAGAGGTGCAGTATAAAGATCATCTACAAGACAAAAAAACAAACCTCGTAGGATCATCCTTGAGCTCAGGGAATTTGGGGGGGGGGGGGAGGGGGGCAGATCATCATAAAAGGATGGATAGGATCGGAAGGTTCATGTTCTGACCATATACGCAGTGTCCTGCACTTGATATCTAGATGGAGCAACCATTGACCCAGCATCAAGAACATAAACTCAGCATTGTCCGCCACCTTATTTATCCAAATTGGAGGATTTTGTTCATTGTCTATAATACGATCTGACACCCTCAAATTAGCAACCATGTTGCGCAAACAAATGGTGTCCACCAGCAACCAGTTGTCCCCCTTGCATAGCCAGATGAAAAGCTGAAAGTCCTTCAGATTGATGAGATATACACTAGAAGCATCATCGGCCCGTGATAACTTGGTGTTTAAACAGCCATACTTCACCATATCATCATAAAAGGACTATGTATTTCCGTTATTCTTATAATGGAAAGGGGGGAAGCCCGGTTCGAAAAAAACAGCCATACTTCACCCCTTGTGGGAACTGAATTGTGGAGAAGCTTGTGGTTGACAGATCCAATAAAAGAACGCCACTCCAGGCACTCCTGTCATGGACAAAGAAGTAGATTTTATTGTTGATAAGGATAGGTTTTCCACCATATAGTGGAGAAGAGATCTTTGTCGTAGCCGAGGTATGCATACGCCAAACACCATCTTGCAACACATACACACGCACATTGAAACATTTTGTGTGCATGTTATACTCCATTGATACATAGAAGTAGGAAAGTGTGTTGCCTTCTTCTTTGGAGAGGATTGCATCACGAATGTTGCCAGTGGAGTAAATATTGTCATGCTGCGGGAACGGTGAGACGATGGACATAATTCTCTTAGTGCACAGCGGACGGTGCACTCAAAGAGTGACTCCTCTTGCTCCTATGCCTCCAGTGAAGACGCAACCATTCCGGAAATCCTTGATCCTTATAGCGTCATCTAACGCGCCGCCATAGAGGGCGTAGCTTGCCAAACGGCGGATGACGTCAGTGAGCTCCGGGGGATACGGCGACGGCATGGGGAAGAACCATGCCCCACGATAGAAGCCAAGGAGGCGAGGAGGGTGCAGCTCACGAAAATGGCGGAGGAAGGCTAGATCAGAGACATGGTGGAACCAGCGCCTACACACAAGGGGCAGCGCAGACGAGGGTGGTGGGGAAGCCGAGGTGGAGGAGGATCTCGATGAGTAGGTTGTCATCGTCGAGCACCTTCCATATGGCTGCAGACGACACTGCCGGCGGCTTCCTCTCGCCGTACATCATGTTGTGATGATATCTGTGGGTTTCAGAAACAATGTAGAATAGGGCATTAGTACCGCCGGCTGAATTTAGGCAACAGAATAAACAACGGTTTGCACTAAACAATGGCTATTAAATTTTGATTAGGTTAAAAAAATCGGACTAAAATACCCTATGATTAGCGGTCTGATTAATCAATCGACATTCAACAATGGCTAGTGAATCCGATTTGGGTTTAAAAATACTCCAAGGGTTCGGAATACTATTCACTACCAGAATAACAGCTTACGCCGACGGCCCCCGTCGGCATGGAGTGAGGTATGCCGACGGCCTAGGCGAAGCCGTCGGTGTAGAAAAGTCGTCGGCGTACCTAGAGATATGCCTACGGTGGCCGTCGACATAGCCGGGCCGTCGGTATAGATGTGGGCCCGGCGAGCCTTCGTCCAACGGGAGTCTAACGCCGTCATACCTAAGCCGACGGCCCTGACGGCGGCCGGCGGCATAGCTATGCCGACGGCAAGGCCGTTGGCGTAGGTGTGGTCCACGTCACCGATCCACGACGCGTGCCACGTCATCGATCCGAGGCCTGCCGGTCGATCCGTGGGCAAACCTTTACCGTCGGCATAGCTTTGTTTTATCTGTTTTTTTACTATTTTTGTATTTTAGTTTTTTCTAAATTAAAATTTGATTAACTTAAATGTGACTTATCTAAACATAAACATACATAATAAATTGTATATAGATTTGTGTTAAATTTTTCATATATTATGTACATATAGTTTGTATTTGTTTTCGAGTATGTTAGTAATATGACCACATGTTCTTTTGCATATAGCTTCCTATACTTTATTAAAATGGGAAAAGTTCACATTTCAACCCCGAACTAACCAGTCGGTTTGATTTACAACCCTGAACTATGAAAGCGGCCGAAATATACCTCCAACTAACCACGAGGTTCAAAACTCAACCCCGAACTCTGAAAACCGGCCAGGATTCAACCCTCCTCTCATTGTTCACCGGTTTTTGGCCTGGTTGACCTGGTCGCACGAAGGGGGGAAATGGCCACATCGGGCAAACACAAAGGGAATCTTGCGGTCGGTTGGGCCCGAACCGTGTTCGGGGGTGTAGCTATGGGCTCGACTATCACAACCAGGTGAAAAGGTCCATCGGTCAAACCCTGTTCGGCGAAAGTCAAAGGCGTAGATCCACCGGTCAACTGTGCTAGGGTTAGACGGAACGTTGTACTTGGGGGGTAGCTACCAGGGTTAGACGCCACCAGGTCTTGCGCTGGGCCCTCTTACAGTTTTGGAAGCGTGGTGGCAGGTGGAAGCACCCGGCACCCGGCTCCGTAGTATGACCCCCCCTCACGGACGTCGCTGCCGCCGTCGCATGGAGGGGGGAAACGGTCATGTCTGGCAGACACGGAGAGAATATTGCGGTGTGTTGGGGCCGGACCTTGATCGTAAGTGTGCCTATGGGCTGGACTATCACAACCAGGTGAAAAGATCCATTAGTCAAACCATGTATGGCGAAAGTAAAAGGCCTAGATCCGTCGGTCAACTATCCCAAGGTTAGATGGGACGGTGTTCTTGGGGGGGGGGGGGTAGCTATGCCGACACGTGTTGCATTGGGCCCGCTTACACGTCTGGAAGCTGTTGGAAATATGCCCTAGAGGCAATATATAAAGTGTTTATTATTATATTTCCTTGTTCATGATAATCGTTTATTATCCATGCTATAACTGTAGTGATCGGAAACACATTGCATGTGTGGATAAATAGACAAACACTATGTCCCTAGTATGCCTCTAGTGAACTAGCTCGTTGATCAAAGATGGTCAGGGTTTCCTAGCCATTGACATGTGATGTCATTTGATAACGGGATCACATCATTAGGAGACTGATGTGATGGACAAGATCCAAACAACAAACGTAGCATATGATCGTGTCAGTTTATTGCTACTTTTTCTCCATGTCAAAGTATATGTTCCTATGACCATGAGATCATGCAACTCACGGATATCGAAGGAGTGCCTTGTGTGTATCAAACGTCGCAACGTAACTGGGTGACTATAAAGGTGCTCTACAGGTATCTCCGATGGTGTCTGTTGAGTTGGCATGGATCGAGATTGGGATTTGTTACTCTGTGTGACGGAGAGGTATCTCGGGGCCCACTCGGTAATGCAACATCACAATAAGCCTTGCAAGCAATGTGACTAATTGTTAGTTGCGGGATCTTGCATTACGGAACGAGTAAAGAGACTTGCCGGTAACGAGATTGAACTAGGTATAGAGATACCGACGATCGAATCTCGGGCAAGTAACATGCCGAAGAACAAAGGGAACGTAATACGGGATTAACTGAATCCTTGACATAGAGGTTCAACCGATAAGATCTTCGTCGAATATGTAGGAACCAATGTGGACGTACAGGTCCCGCCATTGGTTATTGGCCGTAGAGGTGTCTCGGTCATGTCTACATAGTTCTCGAACCCGCAGGGTCTGCACACTTAAGGTTCAGTGACGTTTCGGTGGTATAGAGTTATGTATGGTGGTGACCGAAGGTTGTTCGGAGTCCCGGATGAGATCCCGGACGTCACGAGGAGCTCCGGAATGGTCCGGAGGTAAAGATTCATATATAGGATGTCCCAGTTTGGTCGCCGGAAAAGTTTCGGGCTCATCGGTAGTGTACCGGGAGTATCGGTAGTGTACCGGGAGTGCCGGTAGTGTACCGGGGGACCTCCGGGAGGGGTATTTCGACCCCAAGAGGTCCATGGGTGTGGGAGAATAATAAACAGCCCTTAGTGGGCTTGGAAAACAGCCACA
The DNA here is from genome assembly GCA_022496015.1 of Hordeum marinum. Classification (NCBI taxonomy): domain Eukaryota; kingdom Viridiplantae; phylum Streptophyta; class Magnoliopsida; order Poales; family Poaceae; genus Hordeum; species Hordeum marinum. Next base: position 1,849,926 of record CM039677.1, on the reverse strand, counting down.
AAGGCCCATGGCGCAGGAGAGAAAGTCCTAAAGCAAAAAGTGGAAAATCAGCCAATAGGAGGCAATCCTACTCCAACTAGGATTGGAGGTGAAGTAGGATTGCTCCCACCTCCTATTTCGGCCGACCCAAAGGCCTTGGCTGCCTCTCCTCTCCTCTCCTCCTATATATACTAGTGGATTGGGTGGTTTTTGGACAGCATTTCCGGCCACGTGCTACCCGTTCCACTGGTGCATAGTTTCTCCTCTAGATCGTAGTTCCGCAGTGCTTAGGCGAAGCCCTGCCGGAATTGCTCCACCACCATCATCGGAGCGCCGTCACGCTGCCGGTGAACTCTCTCTCCTCTCCACCCCTCTTGCTGGATCAAGACGGTGGAGATCGTCATCAAGCTGCACGTGTGCTGAACGCGGACGTGCCGTCCGTTCGGTACTAGATCGGAAGGATCGTGATCATGGCCACGAGACGTTCGTGATTGGATCGTGGGACGGATCGTGATGAGATCATGGACGGTTCGTGATTGGTTCGCGGGACGGTTCGTGATTGGATCGCGGGACGCTCGGCGATTTGGATCGCGAAGAAGTTTGACTACACCAACCGCATTTCTAAACGCTTCCCGCTTAGCGATTTACAAGGGTACGTAGATCCACTCTCCCTCTCGTAGATGCTCATCACCATGGATAGGTTTGCGTGTGCGTAGGAAAATTTTGTTTCCCATGCGACGTTCCCCAACAGTGGCATCATGAGCTAGGTTGATGGTTCGATGAGATCTCGAGTAGAACACAAAAGGTTTGTGGGCGTTGATGCTAAGATTGCTTCCTCCCTTGGTTGGATTTTGGTTCAGCGGGATTGTGAGATGAAGCGGCCCGGACCAACATTACTCGTACGCTTACGAGAGACCGGTTCCCTCAACGCAACTTGTTGCTTAGATGGCTTGCGGGTGACAGTTTCTCTCACTTTAGTTGGATCGGATCCGACAAAGGCGGTCCTTGAGAAGGTTGAAATGCAATCTATGTATCACTGTTGTGGTTTATACGTAGGTGAGAATCGTTCTTGCTAGATACCTGTAGCAGCCATGTAAAACATGCAACAACAATTAGAGGACGTCTAACTTGTTTTTGCAGGGTATGTTGTGATATGATATGGCCAATTACATGATGAGATATATGTGATGTATGAGATGATCATGTGATGTATAGATTATCACGACTTGCATGTCGGTGATTACGACAACCGGCAGGAGCCATAGGGTTGACTTTAATTATTGTATGACCTGGGTGTCAATCATTAAGCGCTATGTAATGCTTTACTTTATCGCTACGGTAGCAATAGTAGTAGAAGCATGCAGGACGTGACAACCCCGATGGCGACACGTTGATGGAGATCAAGATGATGGAGATCATGGTGTCATGCCGGTGACGATGGAGATCATGCCAGTGTTTCGAAGATGGAGATCTTAAACACAAGTTGATAGCCATATCATGTCACTTATGAATTGCATGAGATGTTAATCCTTTTATGCACCTTGTTTTGCTTAGTACAACGGTAGCATTATAAGATGATCCCTCACTTAAATTTCAAGATGAACTGTGTTCTCCCCGAGTGTTCACCGTTGCGAAAGTTCGTCGTGTCGAGACACCACGTGATGATCGGGTGTGATAGACTCTATGTCCACATACAACGGGTGCAAGCCAGATTTGCACGTGCAGAACACTCGGGTTAAACTTGACGAGCCTGGCATGTACAGACATGGCCTCGGAACACAAGAGACCGAAAGGTCGAACATGAGTCATATAGTAGATATGATCAACATAATGATGTTCACCATTGAAGCCACCTTAACTCACGTGATGATCGGACTTGAGTTGGTGAATTTGGATCATGTGACACTCAGATGACCTGAGGGATGTCAATTTGAGTGGGAGCTTTAGTAATTTGATTAACTAAACTCATTATCTTGAACAATAGTCTAAGTAACCTTTGCATATTTATGTTGTAGATCAATGGCTCACGCAGTAGCACCCCCGAATTTTAATGCGTTCCTAGAGAAAGCTAAATTGAAAGATGATGGAAGTAACTTTGTTGACTGGGCCCGTAATCTGAGGATTATCCTCACGGCTTCCCAGAAGTCATATGTCCTTGATGCACCGCTTGGTTACCAGCCAGAAGACATGACCTCCAAAGACGTTAAGAACGCTTGGGAGGATCGTGCTGGAGACTACTCAATAGTTCAGTGTGCAATATTGTATGGCTTAGAACCAGGACTTCAAAGACGTTTTGAACGTCATGGAGCATATGAGATGTTCCAGGAGTTGAAGTTTATCTTTCAAAAGAATGCCCGGATCGAGAGGTATGAGACCTCCGATAAATTCTATGCTTGCAAGATGGAGGAGAACGGGTCTATTAGTGAGCACATACTCAGAATGTCTGGGTACTCAAACCGTTTAGCGGAGTTGGGAATTACCCTTCCGCCGAAGGCGATCACTGATAGAGTTCTTCAATCGCTGCCACCTAGTTACAAGAGCTTTGTGATGAACTATAACATGCACGGGATGAACAAGTCAGTCGCCGAGCTGTTTGCGAGACTGAAAGTCGCTGAGTCTGAAATCCAGAAAGAACATCAAGTGTTGATGGTCAATAAAACCACTAGTTTCAAGAAAAACGGCAAAGGCAAAGGCAAGAAGGGTAAAACCAAGAAGGATGGCAAAGCAGTTGCTACTCCTACAAAGAAGCCTAAGCATGGACCTAAGCCAGAAACTGAGTACTTTCATTGCAAAGGAACTGGTCACTGGAAGCGGAACTGCCCCAAGTACCTGGCTGGCAAGAAGGCGGCCAACGACAAACAAGGTATATATGATATACATGTTATTGATGTGTACCTTACTAGTTCTCGTAGAAGTGCCTGGGTATTTGATACCGGTTCGGTTGCTCACATTTGCAACTCAAAACAGGAACTACGGAATAAACGAAGACTGGCAAAGGACGAAGTGACGATGCGCGTGGGAAATGGTTCCAAGGTTGATGTGATCGTCGTCGGCACGCTCTCTCTTCGATTACCATCAGGATTAGTGATGAACCTAAATAATTGTTATTTAGTGCCTGCGTTAAGCATGAACATTATATCTGGATCTTGTTTATTGCGAGACGGTTACTCATTTAAAATCAGAGAATAAAGGTTGTTCTATTTATATGAGTAATATCTTTTATGGTCATGCACCCAATGTTAGGTGTTTATTCATATTGAATCTTGATAGTGATGACACACATGTTCATAACATTGATGCCAAAATATGTAGAGTAGTTAATGATAGTACCACTTTCTTGTGGCACTGCCGTTTAGGTCATATTGGTGTAAAACGCATGAGGAAGCTCCATGCTGGTGGACTTTTGGAGTCACTTGATTTTGAATCACTTGACACATGTGAACCATGCCTTATGGGCAAGATGACCAAAACGCCGTTCTCTGGAACAATGGAACGGGCGAGTGACTTATTGGAAATCATACATACTGATGTGTGCGGTCCAATGAATGTCGAAGCGCGCGGTGGTTATTGTTATTTTCTCACCTTCACTGATGACTTGAGTAGATATGGGTATATTTACTTGATGAAGCACAAGTCTGAAACATTTGAAAAGTTCAAGCAATTTCAGAGTGAAGTTGAGAATCATCGTAACAAGAAGATTAAATTTTTTCGATCTGATCGAGTAGGTGAATATCTGAGTTATGAGTTTGGCAATCACTTAAGACATTGTGGAATTGTTTCACAGTTGACACCGGCCGGAACACCACAGCGTAATGGTGTGTCTGAACGTCGTAATCGGACCTTATTGGATATGGTGCATTCTATGATGTCTCTTGCCGATTTGCCACTATCGTTTTGGGGTTATGCATTAGAGACAGCTGCATTCACTTTAAATAGGGCACCATCAAAATCCGTTGAGACGACGCCATATGAACTGTGGTTTGGCAAAAAGCCAAAGTTGTCGTTTCTTAAAGTTTGGGGATGTGATGCTTATGTCAAAAAGCTTCAGCCTGAAAAGCTGGAACCCAAAGCGGAAAAGTTCGTCTTCATAGGATACCCGAAAGAGACAGTCGGGTATACCTTCTATCTCAGATCCGAGGGCAAAGTCTTTGTCGCTAAGAACGGAACATTTCTTGAGAAAGAGTTTCTCTCGAAAGAATTGAGTGGGGGGAAAATAGAGCTTGATGAGGTTATTGAACCTTTACTTCAACCAGAGAGTAGCACAGCATAGAAAGATGTTTCTGTGGAACCTACAACGATAGAAGAGGAAGTTAATGATGATGATCATGAAGCTCCGGATCAAGCTGCTATTGAACCTCGTAGGTCGACACGGACGCGTACTACTCCCGAGTGGTACGGCAACCCTGTCTTAGAGGTCATGTTGTTGGACAACAATGAACCTACGAGCTATGGAGGAGCAGTGATGGGCCCGGATTCCGAGAAATGGTTAGAGGCCATGAAATCTGAGATGGGATCCATGTATGAAAACAAAGTATGGACTTTGGAAGTACTACCTGAAGGGCGAAAGGCCATTCAGAACAAATGGATCTATAAGAAGAAGACGGACGCGGACGGTAATGTCACCGTCTATAAGGCTCGACTTGTGGCAAAGGGTTTTTCACAAGTTCAAGGAGTTGACTACGATGAGACTTTCTCACCCGTAGCGATGCTTAAGTCTGTCAGAATCATGTTGGCAATAGCTGCTTATTTCGACTATGAAATTTGGCAGATGGACGTAAAAACGGCGTTCCTCAACGGTTTCCTTGAGGAAGAGTTGTATATGATGCAACCCGAAGGTTTTGTCGATCCAGAGAATGCTGACAAAGTTTGCAAACTCCAGCGATCCATTTATGGACTGGTGCAAGCATCTCGGAGTTGGAATAAACGCTTTGATGAGGTGATCAAAGCGTTTGGGTTTATACAAGTTTATGGAGAAGCTTGTATTTACAAGAAAGTGAGTGGGAGCTCTGTAGCGTTTCTAGTGTTATATGTGGATGACATATTGCTGATCGGAAACGATATAGAAATGCTGGAAAGCGTGAAGGAATATTTGAATAAGAGTTTTTCAATGAAGGACCTAGGAGAAGCTGCTTTCATATTAGGCATTAAGATCTATAGAGATAGGTCGAGACGCTTAATAGCACTTTCACAGAGCACATACCTTGATAAAGTTTTGAAGAAGTTCAAAATGGAACAGGCCAAGAAGGGGTTCTTGCCTGCGTTGCAAGGTGTGAAGTTGATTAAGACTCAATGCCCAGTGACTGCAGAAGATAAAGAAAAGATGAGCGTCATCCCCTATGCTTCAGCCATAGGCTCTATCATGTATGCAATGCTGTGCACAAGACCCGATGTCAGCCTTGCCATAAGTATGGCTGGAAGGTTTCAAAGTGATCCTGGAATGGAGCACTGGCAAGCGTTCAAGAATATCCTTAAGTACCTTAACAGGACTAAGGACATGTTTCTCGTTTATGGATGTGATGAAGAGCTCGTCGTAAAGGGTTACGTCGATGCAAGCTTCAACACTGATCCGGACGATTCTAAGTCGCAAACCGGATACGTATTTATTCTTAACGGGGGAGCGGTAAGCTGGTGCAGTTCCAAGCAAAGCGTGGTAGCTGATTCTACGTGCGAAGCGGAGTACATCGCAGCCTCTGAGGCAGCGAAGGAAGGTGTCTGGATGAAGCAGTTCATGATAGATCTTGGAGTGGTGCCTAGTGCACTGAATCCAATAAATCTGTTCTCTGACAACACTGGTGCCATTGCTCTAGCCAAGGAACCAAGGTTTCACAAGAGGACCAGACACATAAAGCGATGCTTCAACTCCATCCGGTTCTACATCAAGGAGAAGGACATAAATATTTGCAAAGTGCACACGGATCTGAATGTTGCAGACCCGTTGACTAAACCTCTTCCAAGGGCTAAACATGATCAACACCAGAACTGTATGGGTGTTCGATTCATTACCATGTAAATCACATAGTGATGTGAACTAGATTATTGACTCTACTGCAAGTGGGAGACTGTTGGAAATATGCCCTAGAGGCAATATATAAATTGTTTATTATTATATTTCCTTGTTCATGATAATCGTTTATTATCAATGCTATAACTGTAGTGATCGGAAACACATTGCATGTGTGGATAAATAGACAAACACTATGTCCCTAGTATGCCTCTAGTGAACTAGCTCGTTGATCAAAGATGGTCAGGGTTTCCTAGCCATTGACATGTGATGTCATTTGATAACGGGATCACATCATTAGGAGACTGATGTGATGGAAAAGACCCAAACTACAAACGTAGCATATGATCGTGTCAGTTTATTGCTACTGTTTTCTGCATGTCAAAGTATATGTTCCTATGACCATGACATCATGCAACTCACGGATATCGAAGGAGTGCCTTGTGTGTATCAAACGTCGCAACGTAATTGGGTGACTATAAAGGTGCTCTACAGGTATCTCCGATGGTGTTTGTTGAGTTGGCATGGATCGAGACTGGGATTTGTTACTCTGTGTGACGGAGAGGTATCTCAGGGCCCACTCGGTAATATAACATCAGAATGAGCCTTGCAAGCAATGTGACTAATTGTTAGTTGCGATATCTTGCATTACAGAACGAGTAAAGAGACTTGTCGGTAACGAGATTGAACTAGGTATAGAGATACCGACGATCGAATCTCGGGCAAGTAACATGCCGAAGAACAAAGGGAACGTTATAGGGGATTAACTGAATCCTTGACATAGAGGTTCAACTGATAAGATCTTCGTAGAATATGTAGGAACCAATGTGGACGTCCAGGTCCCGCCATTGGTTATTGGCCATAGAGGTGTCTCGGTCATGTCTACATAGTTCTCGAACCCGCAGGGTCTGCACACTTAAGGTTCGGTGACGTTTCGGTAGTATAGAGTTATGTATGATGGTGACCGAAGGTTGTTCGGAGTCCTGGATGAGATCCCGGACGTCACGAGGAGCTCTGGAATGGTCTGAAGGTAAAGATTCATATATAGGATGTCCCAGTTTGGTCGCCGGAAAAGTTTCGGGCTCATCGGTAGTGTACCGGGAGTATCGGTAGTGTACCGGGAGTGCCGGTAGTGTACCGGGGGACCTCCGGGAGGGGTATTTCGACCCGAACAGGTCCATGGGCTGTGGGAGAATAATAACCAGCCCTTAGTGGGCTGGGAAAACAGCCACAAAGGCCCATGGCGCAAGAGAGAAAGTCCTAAAGCAAAAAGTGGAAAATCAGCCAATCGGAGGCAATCCTACTCCAACTAGGATTGGAGGTGAAGTAGGTTTGCTCCCACCTCCTATTCCGGCCGACCCAAAGGCCTTGGCTGCCTCTCCTCTCCTCTCCTCCTATATATACTAGTGGATTGGGTGGTTTTTGGACAGAATTTCTGGCCACGTGCTACCCGTTCCACCAGTGCATAGTTTCTCCTCTAGATCGTAGTTCCGCAGTGCTTAGGCGAAGCCCTGCCGGAATTGCTCCACCACCATCACCGGAGCGCCGTCACGCTGCCAGTGAACTCTCTCTCCTCTCCACCCCTCTTGCTGGATCAAGACGGTGGAGATCGTCATCAAGCTGCACGTGTGCTGAACGCGGAGGTGCCGTCCGTTCGGTACTAGATCGGAAGGATCGTGATCAAGGCCATGAGACGTTCGTGATTGGACCGTGGGACGGATCGTGACGAGATCGTGGGACGGTTTGTGATTGGGTCGCAGGACCGTTCGTGATTGGATCGCGGGACGCTCGGCGATTTGGATCGCGAAGAAGTTCGACTACACCAACCGCGTTTCTTAATGATTCCCGCTTAGCGATCTACAAGGGTACGTAGATCCACTCTCCCTCTCGTGGATGCTCATCACCATGGATAGGTTTGCGTGTGCGTAGGAAAATTTTGTTTCCCATGCGACGTTCCCCAACAAAAGCGTGGTGGCAGGTGCAAGCACCAGGCTCGCGACTCCTGGGTAAAATTTGCAGGCTTTGTCATGGTTAGACGGGACAAGGGACCTAGGGCTGGCAATGTCACTAGGTATTGCCCTGGGCCCTCTTACATTGGGAAAATGTGGCATCGGGTCGACACCGAGGGACCATGCGGTGGGTTGGGTCCGGACCTTGTGCTAAGATGTTGCTATGTGCTGGCCTATCACAGCTAGGTGAAAATGTCCCTCGATCAAACCCCATCCGGTGAAAGTCAAAGCGGTAGATTCGTTGTGTCAACAGTGTCAGGGGTTAGACGGGACGGGGGACTTGGGGGTGGCAATGCTGCCAGGTCTTGCCCTGGGCCCTCTTACGTTCGGAAACTATCGCCTTGGGTCGATACCGACGGAATCTTGCGGTTGGTTGGGCCCGGACCTTGTGTTAAAATGTTGCTATGGGCGGACCTACCACAGCTAGGTGAAAATGTCCCTCGGTCAACCCCCGTCCGGTGAAAGTCAAAGGGGTAGATCCATTTGGTCAACAGTGTCAGGGTTAGACGGGACGTGGGACTTGGGGGTGGCAATGCCGCCAGGTCTTTCCGTGGGCCCTCTTACGTTCGGAAACTGTCGCATCGTGTCGATACCGAGGGGATCTTGTGATGGGTTGGGCTCGGAACTTGTGCTAAGATGTTGGTATGGGATGGCTTATCATAGCCAGGTGAAAATGTCCCTCGGTCAAACCCCGTCCGGTGAAAGTTAAAGGGGTAGCTCCGTTCGGTCAACAGTGTTAGGATTAGACGGGACGGCGGACCTGGGGGGTGGCAATGCCGCCAGGTCTTTCCCTGGGCCCTCTTACGTTCGGAAACTGTCGCATCAGGTCGATACCAAGGGAATCTTGTGGTGGGTTGGGCCCGGACCTTGTGCTAAGATGTTGCTATGGGCTAGCCTATCATAGCCACGTGAAAATGTCCCTCGGTCAAACCCCATTCGGTGAAAGTCAAAGGGGTAGATCTGTTCGGTCAACAGTGTCACGGTTAGATGGGACGGGGGACCTCGAGGGTGCCAATGCCACCAGGTCTTGCCCTGGGCCCTCTTACTTTGGGAAAATCTGGCATCGGGTCTACACCGAGGGAATCTTGCGGTGGGTTGGGCCCGGACCTTGTGCTAAGATGTTGCTATAGGCTGGCCTATCACGGCCAGGTGAAAATGTCCCTCGGTCAAACCCCGTCTGGTGAAAGTCAAAGGGGTAGATCCGTTCGGTCAATAGTGTCAGGGGTTAGACGGGACGGGGGACCTAGGGGGTGGCAATGTCGCCAGGTCTTGCCCTAGGCCCTCTTACGTTCAGAAACTGTCGCATCGGGTAGATACCGAGGGAATCTTGCGGCGGGTTGGGCCCGACCTTGTGCTAAGATGTTGCTATGGGCTCGCCTATCACAGCCAGGTGAAAATGTCCCTCGGTCAAACGCCGTCCGGCGAAAGTCAAAGGGGTAGATCTGTGGGGTGACACCCCTCACCGCCGTCACTGCCGCCGTCGCACGGAGGGGGGAACAACCACGTCGGGCAGTAACGAAGGGAATCTTGATGTGGGTTGTGCCCGGACCTTTATATGAAGTGTACCTAGGGGCTGGACTATCACATCCAGGTGAAAATGTCCATCGGTCAAACCCCCTCCGACGAAAGTCAAAGGCGTAGACCGCCCGGTCAACTCTCGCAGGGTTAGACGGGACGGGTGTAGTTTGGGGGGTAGCTATGGCGCCAGGTCTTTATCTGGGCCCTCCTACACGTCCGGAAGTGTGGTGGTGGGTGCAAGCACATGGCACGTGGATCCATGGTGTGACCCCCCTCACCAACATCGCCGCCGCCGTCTAGGAACAGCCACGTCGGATAGTAATGAAGGAAATCTTGGTATGGTTTGTGCCCGGACCTTGATACGAAGTGTAACTACGTGGCATGTTTGAAGAGGCAGTACATAGGCTCCGGGGTGTGGCCCCCTCACGAACGACGATGACATGATAGTAAACGTTCTGCGGTGTACATAGACTCCGGGGTGTGGCCTCCCTCACGGATGATGATGTCACCGACACTTGGAGGGTGAAACCGCCGCGTAGGTAGCCTTCGAAGGGTAGGAAGGACAGTGGGTGTTTTAAAAATAGGTAGAAGTTTTAAAAAATAAAGTTGAGGTTGAAGAAAAACATTGGAAAATAGATATGCCAACGGTTTTGCCGTCGGCGTAGGTGGCCACGTGGCATCGGCACCTATGCCGACGGCTAGATCAATCTTATCCACTCGGGCAGCTGCCGCTGACACGTGGGACCCATGCTATGCCGACGGCCAAACCGTCGGCATAGTGCCCCCTTATCCACTCGGTCGTTCCTCCTCCTCCACTTGTTTCGTCTCTCACCGACCCGACCCCAGTCTCCCTCTCTCTCTCGACCACGACCGCCGCCGCCACCCTCGTCCCGCTGCCGTAGCGAGCCCACCAGCAGTGGCCACGCCCGTTGTGGATCCAGCCAGACCGCTTGCGCTCCGCCGACTGCCCTCGTCCCCGCCGTCTCGTCCCCACCACACCGGCCCCGTCCCGTCGCACCCGTCGTCCGTCGCCTCGCCTGTCGTCAACCCCGCACCGGCCCCGTCCTCGCCGCCGCCGTCACCCTCCCGCACCAGCCCCGTCCTCCCCTAGCTGTCGCCGTCCCGCACCGTCACCGTCCGGCCAGCTTTCCTCGACGCTGTTGGGCTGCGGCTCCGGCCGACCGGTGCCCCCTCCCGGCCGGTTGCCCTGCCCTCCTCTAATTCTCACCGGCACCCTCCGACTACCTTCACCCTGGACCACCGGCACCCCCCGGACCAGCCGGCCCCCTCCACACAGTGAGCATTTTAGTTCATTTTTTAGTTATTTGGTACTGTTTCTAGGTGGATGGATACATGAATGAGTATGCCCTAGATAATATGGATGTTTTTAGATTCATAGATGGATGGATGGATGGAATGTTGGTCAAATTTGTTATCAATGGATGTCATTATCAGAATGATTTTTGTCCCAGTTTGAAGTGTCAATGTTGTGCGTGACGTGGTCATATATACTTTTCTCATGGTGGAATTAGCATTCTATGTTGTGAAGGGTCTCCCCGGAGTGACCCTCGTCAGAAGCGGTTGTCTCTGATGAGTGGTTTTTTGGATGGATGGATGGATGTAGATAGAAGAATGTAGAAAGATAGATGAATGTAGATAGATGGATGGATGTAGATAGATGGATGGATGTAGATAGATAGATGGATGAATATATAGTTGGATGTAGATAAATTAGATGTATGTTTTGTTTAAAAACTGAAGTGTCAATGTTGTATTAGATGTAATGACCTAAACTTTTTTGCTATATAACTTAGGTAAATTAGGTATTAGAGAATATTGCAGGTTTATTAGGATGTGGTTGAAACCTTTGGATGGCCTCCATGGACATTGCTATCAAAACTTGTCCCATGTTTTGTTTCCTTTCTGGATAGTTCAAGTGTTGTTGACGTTTAGTAAATGGTTTGGTAGCTATATAACTGTTGTTGATTGTGTTGAAACCATAAACGGTGGCGAGGTGATTTTTGTTTTGTCCACCACCACTCCAGCTAGCTTCTTCTCGTGTAATCAAATTTGTTCCCGTATCTGTATGTATGTATATACGTATGTATGAGGCTGGGTTGTTCAGCTCTAATTTCTTTCTAACTCATTCATATCCTTTTGATTCAGAGTAGCACACTTGTTAAATTCTACTCTTGTATGACCCCATTTGTGGTTCTTGGTTACTGCAGCTAGGCTTTGTTAACCGTTGGTGTTTAATCTGTCTAGCTAGCATGTTTAAATGAATGCATGTTTAAATGTTTTAAATATGCTCTATGAGTTGTGATGTTCTAATTTTTTATCGCGATGGAATTTGCAGGCTTTGTGGTGTCGCATTTCATCGGAGTGACCGTTGTCCGACGCGTTGGTCCCCATGAGCATCCCTCTGCTGTTCGACTACTTCCTCTATAGCCGAGGGTGAGCTACAAGTCCATCTCCTCCATTTTTTCATGTCACGAGATTTCATTCTCAAGTCAAGTCGCGTAACCTAGGCGTCTCCCGTCCGAAAGGGTTGCATCGATAAATATGCATTCAATTGCATATTTATCACTGCAGCTCTTTCGGATTGTCCAGCATTTTCCACCGACAGCCCGAGGATGTGTAGATTGGGTATGTTCTCCATGTTCTACCCCGTTCCGAGACAGGATTTTGGCGGCGCCTCCCCATTGTTCTCCGGAGCACATTCTCTCGGCTATTTGCCGAGACGTGTATCTGGAGAACAGCGGGGAGGTGATGCCAAAATTTTGTCTCGGAACGGGGTAGAATGGAGAATGTACTGAATCTACACATCTTTGGGTGGGATTAGGATCCATCTTTAGCTATTAGAGATGTAGGTGAATTCAACGTGGTAGAAACTGAAAATTTGATGTGATTAATTTAAGTGAATCCTTAATTATGTTGTGTGGCTTGCAAAAAAGCAGAGGATGGCAGATAATCAGTGGATGTACAGTGGTTTTATCCGTCGGAATCGTGTAACATCAGAGTGGATCGCGAAAACCGATGTGTATTTGAAGGAGATATTATCTCGTCCAATGAGAATTATCCCACCATGCCCATGTGCGAGATGTGAAAGACATCACCGTAGAAATCAGAAGGACATGAGTGAGCACCTTCGCACGCACAGATATATGCCAAACTTTGACATGCCGTCGATAAACAAAGCCGAGCAGGACCGTGGTAGAGAGGAGATGATGCGACAACGCATCGATGGATATGAGGACAACGGGGTCAGGAACATGCTAGATGATGTCATTGTTGCAGAAACGGCAAATGCGACACCTTTAGAGAATGAACCAAAGGAGCTGGAGGCAACCGCAAAGGCCTTCTTGGAGGTCTTGGCGTCATCGAAGAAACCTCTTTATGTGGGTGCGAAAATATCTTAGCTAGATGCCATCTCGCAACTGGTTGCAGTCAAGGCTGAGTATGGTTGTAGCGAGAAATGCTTCGAAGCGTTCACGAGAGTATGGGCTAACAGCCTCCCTGAGGGTCATGAACTGCCGAAAAGCATGTACGCTACAAAGAAAATTATGAAGGCACTCTCTATGGATTATGAGATAATACATGTTTGTCCGAAGAATTGCCTTTTGTTTAGGCACGAGTATGCGGATGACAAGTACTGTAGGGAGTGCGGTTCGTCTCGGTACCTTGAGCTGGTCGGTGAGGATGGTGAGAAGAGGCAGCTAGACATCCCCGCAAAGGTGCTTCGGTATCTCCATTTCATTGAAAGACTGCAGCGCCTTTTCCTCATGGAGGAGACTGCCAAAATGATGAAGTGGCACAAGCAAGGTATAAGGTACCATCCGCATAAAATCGTACATCCATCGGAAGCAGAAGCATGGAAGTCGTTCGATGAAGAATACCCCGAGGAAGCAGCGGAGGCTGGGAATGTCAGAATTGGCATATCAAGTGATGGGTTAAATCCATATGGTATGTCGTCCAACCCATACAGCTGCTGGCCCGTGTTTGTAATTCCGCTCAATCTCCCTCCCGGTGCCCTAATTCAACGGAAGACCATGTTCTTGTCGCTCATCATTCCGGGGCCTGAATACCCGGGGGAAGCAATCGGGTGTGTTTATGCAGCCGCTGGTGGATGATTTGCTCCATTCTTGGTACTTTCCGAGGTTGACATACGATCGGGATCTACAGAGAAATTTCTTGATGAAAGTTTGGTTGCACTATTGCATGCATGACTTTGCCGGCTATGCTCTATTCTGCGGATGGTGTACCAGTGGGAATATCACATGCCCAGTGTGCATGCAGGCTGTGCGAATGATTTGGCTGAGTAAGGGTGGCAAGTATGTAGCCTTTGACCTGCATCGACAATTCCTCCCTCGAGACCATCCAGACAGGGAAGACAAGAAGAACTTCACGAAGGCCGGGTTGTCCATGAAGTAACCGAGATTCCAACATTTTCAGGAGCATATTTTACAACTGGGCTCACATTACCCCCTTCTCGCAGCTTCCCTATTTCAAGGACCTCAAACTTCCTTACAACATCAATGTGATGCACACAGAAAAGAATGTCGCAGAGTGTCTTTTCCACATGATCCTCAACAATCCTGATAAGATGAAGGATAATGTTAAAGCTAGAGCCGATCAACAGAAAAATTGTGATAGACCACGACTAGACATGAAGACTCCCACAGGAGGTTGAATAAACTGATTCAAGCCAGATGCTGACTTTGTTCTTAAAAAGCATGAAAAGACAGAGGTACTTAAGTGGCTCAAACACATAGTGAAGTTCACTGATGGTTATGCATCGAATATAAGTAAGGGAGTCAATCTTTCAACGGGCAAAGTGACCGGGCTCAAGAGGCTTGACTATCATGCATGGATTGAGCGGATAATGTCTGTGATGGTTCGAGGCTATGTCCCCGAGCATGTGTGGCGAGTGCTTGCCGAGCTAAGCCATTTCTTCCGCACGCTCTCTGCTAAAGAAGTAAGTAAAGATGTGATTGAACAATTGCATAAGAAGGCACAGGAGTTGATAGTCAAGCTAGCGAAGATCTTTCCGCCAAGCTTCTTCACTCCGATGACACATCTCATTCTGCACCTTGCGGAAGAGGTATTGTTGGGGGGCCTGTGCAAAATCGTTGGCAGTATGGCCCTGAAAGACAGAACAAGCATCTCCGACAGAAATGTGGAAACAAAGCTATGATTGAAGCTTACATAGCTGAGGCAGTTATCCTAGAGGAGGTGTCAGACCTCAGGACATCATACTATCTAGACAACGTTCCCCATCTGCATAACAAGGTGCCTCGATACAATATAGAAGAGCCCAAGTATCAACCCAAGCTCCATCCATTCAACATGCAAGGTGGCAGGGCTGGGGCCTCAAAATCTTATAACATGCCACGACAAGAATGGGAGGACCTCATGTTCTATATCTTGCACAACATCAAGGAAGTTGAGGAAGTGTGGATGAGGTAATACCACTACACAATTCCTTTATGCCTTCCACATCATCATGTTCTATGTGCACTTATTCCCGGTCTAACACCTCTTTTCTTCTTTTATTGATTTCCTTCAAGAGGAATGGACGGGAATTAATCCTCCTACTAAGGTGGAGGCACTTACTCTTCTCCGTCATGGAAACCCTGGACATAAAAATTTTGTTGCTTGGTTCATGGAGAAAGTAATTTTCTACATTCCCCTATTAATTACCTAGTTCAACATTTATTAGTTAACCGAACTAATGCACCCAACACTTTCAATGATACTTGTAGGGAAATAATCCGAACATATCTATGGATGACGAATTGAGATGGGTTTCCATGGGTTTTGAACCTACTGGCATGACATGTAAAAAGTATGATGTGAATGGGTATCGCTTCCATACAGAGGAGCACCATAGCAGCCGTCCTGATCCCAAAACTATAAATACCGGAGTGTACACCCCCGGTAAAATTCAGTAGACTACTACGGAAGGGTACAAAATATATATGAGATTATATTCCGCAAAGGGCGCGAAACCCTAAGGCTGCCTGTGTTCAAATGCCGATGGTTCGATCCGCAGGAGGGAAGAGACATACGCCTTCTATTGGTTTGGTCGAAGTTAAACCATCAACCGTCTATAAAGGAGCCGATCTCTTCATTGCGGCTACCCAAGATACACAAGTTTATTATCTGCCTTACCCATGCCAGAAAGAGTACCTAAAGGGCTGGGAAGTTGTGTTCAAGGTGTCGCCACAAGGTAAGCTACCGGACCCGAATGAAGACGATTACTACAACATTAACCCCGTGACATACGAGGGAGTGTTCTATCAAGAGCAACCTGATGATGATGTGGTTAGAAACGATGACTCTACACCATTAGCTGATGATGATGTGGATCCAAACGAGGACGATGCACGAAATAATGGTGAGACCATTGTTAGTGAAAGTGACATACTTATGCTACAAAAGTTAAACGAAGACGCTGACTACGAGGAAGAGCCTCCACCTCCGTCAGACAACGAATATGATATGATTGATAGTGATGATGAGACCGATCGAGAAATAGGTTACAACAATGATGATTCGTATGGGTTCTAGCAGATGTACGTTTCAATACTTTTTTTCTATGGTTTAGGATTATGCCTTTTATGATTATTTATTACTATGCTTTTTCCTTCATTACTAATGCTTTTCATAATGCTTTTTCCTTCATTATTAATGTACTAATTGTTTATTCTATTTTCAATTAAGGTTCGTGGAACATGGGCAAGGGGAAGGCCGACGGCATGGGTTTCCTACGCAAGGTCGTCGACATGCCTAGTCGGAGTGGTCGAGCACGTAATCCTACCCCCCGACTACTTGAGGATGACTCCTCACAGGGAGGTCGAGGGAGAGTTGCCCCTAGAGGAGGAGGGGCGGTGGGAGAGCCCCTAGAGGGCGAGGGGGTCGCGGCCAGAAACAACGCACCCTCACGGACTTAGGGGTGTTGTCTTCGAGGCCCTTGATACGTCTCCAAGTATCTACTTTTCCAAACTCTTTTGCCCTTGTTTTGGACTCTAATTTGCATGATTTGAATGAAACTAACCCGGACTGACGCTGTTTTCAGCAGAACTGCCATGGTGTTGTTTTTGTGCAGAAATAAAAGTTCTCGGAATGAGCTGAAAATGGACAAGGAATTTTTATGGAATATATAAAAAATATTGGCGAAAGAATCAACCGCAGGGGAGGATCCAGTGGGCCACGAGCCCAGGAGCCGCGGCCCACCCCTAGGTCGTGCCTGGCAGGCTCATGGGGCCCACATGGCCCCTTCGACCTCCTCTCCAATTCCATATAACCCTATTCGTCCCAAAAAAATCAGAGAGAAGAAATAATCGCGTTTTACGATACGGAGTCGCCGCCACCGCCTATTCTTCCTTGGGAGGGCAGATCTGGAGTCCGTTCTGGGCTCCGGAGAGGGGAAATCGAAGCCATCGTCATCATCAACCATCCTCCATCGCCAATTTCATGATACTCTCCATCGTTCGTGAGTAATACCATCGTAGGCTTGCTGGACGGTGAGGGTTTGGATGAGATCTATCATGTAATCGAGTTAGTTTTTATAGGGTTTGATCCCTAGTATCCACTATGTTCTAAGATTGATGTTGCTACTACTTTGCTATGCTTAATGCTTGTCACTAGGGTCCGAGTGCCATGATTTCAGATCTGAACCTATTATGT
Source organism: Hordeum marinum (assembly GCA_022496015.1). Taxonomy (NCBI): domain Eukaryota; kingdom Viridiplantae; phylum Streptophyta; class Magnoliopsida; order Poales; family Poaceae; genus Hordeum; species Hordeum marinum. The sequence continues at coordinate 1,832,730 of CM039677.1, read as the reverse complement.
TTTCATCAATATATGTGTGTTCTTGATCCTATTTTGCAAGTTGTAGTCACCTACTATGTGTTATGACCCGGCAACCCCGGAGTGACAATATCCGAAACCACTCCCGGAGATGACCATAGTATGAGGATTTCATGTATTCACCATGTGTTAATTCTTTGTTCCGGTACTCTATTAAAAGGAGACCTTAATATCCCTAAATTCCATTAGGACCCCGCTGCCACGGGAGGGATGGACAAAAGATGTCATGCAAGTTCTTTTCCATCAACACGTATGACTATATACGAAATACATGCCTACATTACATTGACGAACTAGAGCTAGTTACATATCACCTTGTGTTATAACCGTTACATGATAAATGCTATCTAACATAATTATCCATCACCGATCCAATGCCTACGAGCTTTTCCTATACTGGTCCTTGCTACATTACTTTACCGCTACCGCTGTTACACTGGCTACACAAATCACTACTGCTACTATCATATTACTTTGCTACTAAACACTTTGCTGCAGATATTAAATCTTTCGGGTGTGGTTGAATTGACAACTCAACTGCTAATACTCGAGGATATTATTTGGCTCCCCTTGTGTCGAATCAATAAATTTGGGTTGAATACTCTATCCTCGAAAACTGTTGAGATCCCCTATATTTGTGGGTTATCAGCCCTCCTCTAGTGAGGTACCCTCTTACGAGGAGGAGGAGGAGGACAAGGAGGACGAGGAGGTTCAGGAGGAGGAGGGGGCTGAGGATGAGGAGGAGGAGGAGGACGAGGGGGCTGAGGATGAGGATGAGGAGGCAGGCGAGCTCCGAGCTATCGACCCGAGCCTGAGCCAGCGCACGAGCATGCCCATGACCAGTGCGCAGTCACAGTCCCTCTTTCAGGAGCGGCAATCTGTAAGTATTTTCCCTCTTATCTACATTGCTCACTTTATTTTCCAGCATTGAGATGTTTATGAGTTCCATCATGTCATACCGTAAGCCTACATGGAGTACACACGCCAGGAGACCATGACATGGCACATGTGCCTTCGTGCATACCATGAGCAGAATAATGCCAGGATGCAGCGTGCTCTTGAGGAGATGGTGGCCGGACGGGTTCCTCAATATGCAGCAGCACCACCTCCTCCAGCACAACCAACGCTGCTTACCTTTGAGGAGTTTGTGGCACAGCAGCACGATGGCCCCTCGCCGGTATGTACATCCCCCAACTATTGACCCAAAGCATATCATGCCTTTCAACATAGTCATATATCCCGTTAATATGTCTTTTCAACATCCAGGGAACCGGTGGATCAACTGTTGGCGGTGGTCTTTGCAGCACTCCCGAGTCACGGAGCCCGACCACTCCGATCAACGGAGGCGGAGGTGGAGGCGATCTTGGCAGTAGCGCTGCCGCTAGCAGTGACGACCTGGGCTTCGGCGGTCTTGGCGATGACGACCTCCGCGGTGCTCGACGTCCTGGCGCTTAAGACTTTCGGTTACTTGTGTTCTTATGCTCATGTTTCTTTAGATGACTTGTGTGTGCTGATGATGATGATAAACTTGTGGTCTTTGATGGTCCTTTAGATGACTTGTGCGCTTCTTTATATGCTTATGCTTATGTTTATGTTGATTGTGATGATGCTTATGCATATATTGTTGTGACGGTGCCGGATGATACTTAGATGTGTTCTATATGTCTATTTCCATCATATATATCTGTTGTATATTTGAATTGAATTGATCTCAAAACAAACAGAAAAAAGAAAAAAATCAAATACAATCTATGCCGACGGCCTAGCCGTCGGCATATTGCTGGCATGAGCACCCAGCTGCTGACACGTGACAGCTATGTCAACGGCTTAGCCGTCAGCATAGTCTGACACTATGCCGACGGCTAGGCCGTCGGCATAGCTGCCATGTGTCAGCAGCTGGGCACGCCTGGGGCAGGACTATGCCGACGGCATAGCTCTGTCCCAGGAGCGCATAGGTGTAGCCACATGGCGAGCAGCCGTTGGTCAGCACTTGACGCCGGCCGGTGTTAGGCGGGAACGTTGTCGACGTCCCGGACCATCGGCATAGATGTACGGACACCATCGGTATGGACCTATGTCGATGGCCTTTCTATGCCGACAGCCCCCGGGCTACATCGACGTATATCTTGCCGACGGCCCTATGCCGACGAGGGCCGTCTGCATAGGCCTGTCCCGACGGGAAATCAAGGCTATGTAGCCGTCGGCATAGGGTGCGATTCTGGTAGTGATTGAATTAATAATTAAACACTCGGTACAGATCACTGGGCTTATGAGAACACTCCGAGGAACACAATCATGGAGGCATCCATGAATCGATCTGAAAATACGTACATGGGTCCAGCGGGAAACCCTAGCTGCGAGGGAAGAGTACCTCAGTCCATGTTTGTCCGGCGGGACACCTCAGCTTCACCGGGATACCTCCCGCCGGCCGTGCGCTCCGGTCGCGCCGTCGGAAGGTGTCGCCGTCGAGGTCGAGCGGCGGAGAAGGGATGGGCCATCGAGGAGTCGGGAGGTACCGCTCTGTTATGTTTTATGGTCGAGAAAAAAAGAAAGAAACGGGAAAAACGGTAACAACAAAAAAGACGACGCCAGGCGTTGAATTGGCCCGATCTAACGTTATCAAGTACTCCCTCTGTACACTTTTGTAAGATGTATATAAAGAGGTAGGCGTTGAATTGGCCTAATCTAGTGATCTAAAACGTCTTATAAAAATCCTACGGAGGTAGTACCCACCTGTGAGAGACTATACGGAGGATAATTTTGTGTCTGACGCCTGCACGATACTATGTGGCAGAAGCAGCAGGGTAAACGCAATTGTTATTTTCCAGTTCCAGCTCCATCTTCTTTTGCTATTTCCCAAAGCTGATTTTTCTTAACACAATACAGATGCAAGCTCGTATATATACATCATACCTATGAACACACGCATGCATATCCCTATAAGCACCTTCGAGAGATTAAGCCGACATATGATCTTCAGATTTTATTAAGTCATCGTAGACACCTCGTATTGACGGAAACATCTCCTTCCACCGATCATTAGCACTTGAATCCTAGTAGGCTGGGAATATCAATTATTTTTCGAGAATGTAGGCTGGAAATATCACTGTCCTCCTAATCATGCAACCACGGGTTAGTTCGCTCTTTTTTAGAGCTGATGGTAGCGCTGTTGGGAAGGAAAAATAGTATGCAAATCATGCAGACCGTGTTGAAGCAATTTCGATACATAATCTACTCCATCCATGTGTTAGTCTGAATGTTAGTAGCGTTTGTTCGCTCGGTAGATGCTGCTAATTAACTCTTCATGTATGCACATCATATTGTATCGTTTTTGCAATATTGTATGTATAATTATACATGTTGTCTTATTATAATATGATATTGATATTAGTGCCATCTGCATGATAGAAAAGTGTTGCTTGCAATCTGGAGTACATTCAGAATACATATTAATCCGGAAAGAATTAAACTAAGTAGTTCTAGAACTAAAAACAATACATAACTAGACATTGCTACTCTAAATAATGTCTAAGAGAAAATGATCATCGATGCAATAGATGCCACCAGAACAAACTCTTCTACTGATCCAGCTGGGAGTATGAAACATATCATTACAACAATGAGGAGTGCATATCAAAACTTCTCTATCTTAGCTCGCATTTCGTTGTTTTGGGTGTGCATAACATTAATTTGTATTCGGTGCTCATCCATCTTGACTTGCTCCTCATGAATCTTCACTTGCTTCTCTCGTGCGTCTGTCAAAGCATCAACCAACCGGGCTTTGAGTGATCAAGTGTGATACTTGACCAACTGGTTTACATGGGTCATCAAGAGAACTACCCAGATCCATGTGTAGCAAGAGTATGATTCCTGCATGATTGTGTACACAATTAAATGTATGAAAAACTAGAGTTACATGCTAAATATCTAACTATTTGATTAAGAGAAAAAAATTGTTTTCTTGCACGTACCTCAGTTCCCTTGGGTGCACACATCGGTATTTTCGAGTTGGATTTTTTTATGTACAAGGATTTCTTCACAACAGGGCTTTTGCAGCTACAGGATTTTGGTTAATTGAAACACGACAAACATAGACTGCCGTCACGGCTCCCTTGCTTGCTCATTCATGGGGCCCACCTGCCAGAATTTGCAGAGTTTTAATATGGAGGAACTTTGTGAATTTAAGGGATTGTCAAGTTTCTTTTGTCCAACGAGTCCTTTTTTTCTCGTGTACTAGGCAAAATATTAAGTTTTCCGAGTTTCAACTGACTGTCGAGTGCAAGTTTGGACCAAAATCGGTAGATCCGTAAGTTTGCCAAGATCCCGATGGAATGAACTCGAGGCAAAACTTGATTCTAGTAGTGTCTACATCTACACTACTAAAGCAGATATAACGTCCCCTTCTGCTCAACCTTCATCTGGATCCATCCCACACTTAGCACACCAAGAAAAATCGCCCTGCTACAACCAGTCATTCATATCTATCCTCCCCTAGTATTGTATAAAGATAATTGTATAGACATGATTGATGTTAAACCATCATAATGTGTAGGCTACAGTGTATCAATCTGTGATTGGATGGTTAGAGGGATAGTGGTATCCCCAACCCATCAGGATGCAACTCCTGGTGTTCGCATTATTTTTTGATTTATTTCAGGATTTTTGGCGATGCGCGTTAAGTGGGAGGAGACATTGCCGTGGACGATGATACGCATACCATGACTTCGTAAATCTCAAGATAATATGCCGACTCAGTCTTTCAGAGGTACTCATAGGGATAGGCAGTGGCGGAGCTTACAACAAATTACTGGGTAGGCTATCGGGATTTCCTCAGCCCATGGGCCAACTGTAATAGGAGATGGTGTTGCAAAGATTGGCGGGTCATGGCCCATATAGCCTTGCTGAAGCTCCACTAGTGAGAGTAGGATGTGCGTGTGTGCGTTCATAGAATATGCGTATGTGCGTATATGAAATCTTGCGTCTGTATTGTGTTAAAAAAGATGTAAGGAACACACGTCCATTTGGCTAGTGTGAAGTATTTGAATGAGTACGTGCATAATTTTAGTAAAACGTGGTTTTCTTTTACATAAACTCTTCACATCTGAAAATTATTCCTGTGTCCGCCATTAGTTGCGGTGTGTGGGGATTTAATCGCAAACAAGAGTAGGATTTGCGGTAGGGCAGTCACACGGTGGCGCCGTCAGTGTATCTTGCTCCTTGGTGGTGAACCGGTAGGACGCGTAGGAGAGCGTGGCGTTGGACCAGCTGCGGTGGATGAGCTCCGCCTTGGCGTCCGGCCCGCCCGCGCCGAGCGCGACGTGCAGCGGGTACAAGTGATCCGGCTGCGGGTGCGCCACCTTGGCGAACGGCGCCTTCTCCTCATACCGCTTAACGTCGTCGTGCCGTCCGTCGAGTAAAGACTCTCTGAGCCAGGCGTCGAACTCCGCCGCCCACTCCGGCACGGGCTCGCCGCTGGTGGGCGCGAACGTCCGCAGGATCCGGCCCAGGTTGTGGGTGGCGCTGCCGGAGCCGACGATGAGCACGCCGTCATCCCGGAGCGGCGCCAGCGCCCTGCCGAGGTCGTAGTGGTACGTGCCGTCGCGGTCCGTCTGCACCGAGAGCTGGCACACCGGGACGTTGGCCTCCGGGTACATGAGCATCAGCGGAACCCACGCGCCGTGGTCGAGCCCGCGGCCGTGGTCCTCGCTCACCGGCCCGAACCCGGCGTCCTCCAGGAGCTTCTTGGTCCTCATGGCCACGTCCGGCGCGCCCGGCGCAGGGTATGTCAGCTACATACATATATGTGCACAGATGCAACGTCACCTCTCACGCTATGCTATATAAGCATGGATGGATGATGTAGAATTGTGAATTAAGTCGACCTTGTACATCTGCTCGGGGAAGCCGTAGAAGTCGTAGATAGTGTCGTTGGTGCCTTTGATGACGTTGACGGCCGGGGTGTCCGTCTCCCAGTGGCCGGAGACGACCAGGATGGCGCGCGGAGGCTGCGGGCCGGCGACACCGGCCGGCTCCCACGACTTGAGGAAGTGGCGCGCCGGCAGCGAGTCGTCGATGGAGAGAGTGGGCGAGCCGTGGGAGATGTAGAACGTGTCCATGGCCATCGTCAAGGCAAGGATGATGCTGCGTTGCCCTTGCCATGCTCCGGACCTGCTGTTTAAATATTCTCATTCTGGTTGCCGTTGCCGTGCGACGCACATCATTGCCCAAGTTGTGCGCCTCAGCGGTTTGGTGGCCGTGGCCTAGCCAAAAGCTTTTTCCATGTGCTGGGTTGGTCCTCCTTCTTGTGCCTTTGGATCGGAGTGGACCGGCTCAGTCTGGCTGAACGTCACGTCGTCGACTCGTGCCATTGGGTCGGTGGGTAGACCTAATTTATAGTAATTCCTATGCACGAGGAACTAGACTAAGATCCTTGATGGCACAATGTGGCCTCTTTTGGGTTAGACGAAAAGTGAAGGAAACACATAAGAATAGAAATTTTTCCTAGGGTGGCACTGTTCAAGCCGTTGTTTCAAAGGAATTAAGCAAACAAAAAATGTAGGAAGTTTTCCATTGGTATCAATTTTACAAGAAAAAAACACAGTAAATAAATAGGAAGCGGACCCTACAAATGCCAAAATTTTAACATGAAGCATGTACATGTATGATGAGTGTAGAAAAAAATTGGAAGGTCAAATGATGAAGCAACTGTCACGTGAATAAATTTAAAAAGCAAAGGAAACAAGCGCCGTTACATGCATACGCTTATACAAGTAGTGCTACTAGATAAGTGCAAGTAACAGGGCACCATATTAGTGTAGTACTATATTGTTGTCGATAAGTGAAAGTTACAACTTACTAGAGACCCATATTATAGTCAGTGCCTCAGTGGTACCGTCCGTTCCTCTTATTGATTGATTGAATCCCATGCGTTATATGTGCATGAACACTAGAACATTTACTTGCATGCGTAGCGTAGGATCATGGAAATCCCTCTCCCGTTGCTTCTCTCCACTTTGGCCATTTCCGTGACCATATGCTATGCCATCTTCTTCTTCTTCCGTGCCGACAAGGGACGTGCACCGCTGCCGCCCGGGCCAAGGGGCTGGCCGGTGCTGGGAAACCTCCCGCAGCTCGGCGGCAAGACGCACCAGACCTTGCACGAAATGACAAAGTTATACGGCCCGATTCTCCGGCTCCGGTTCGGCAGCTCCCTCGTGGTGGTGGCCGGCTCGGCCGACGTGGCCAAGCTGTTCCTCCGCACCCACGACGCCAAGTTCAGCAGCCGGCCGCCCAACTCCGGCGGCGAGCACATGGCGTACAACTACCAGGACGTGGTGTTCGCGCCGTACGGCCCCCGGTGGCGCGCCATGCGCAAGGTATGCGCCGTGAACCTCTTCTCCGCGCGCGCTCTTGACGACCTCCGCGGCTTCCGCGAGCGGGAGACCGCGCTAATGGTGAGGTGCCTCGTGGATGCTGCTGCTGCCGACGGGGTGGTGGTGCTCGCCAAGGCGGCGAACGTGTGCACGACCAACGCCCTCTCACGGGCCACGGTGGGACTCCGGGTGTTCGACACTACCACCGGCGGCGGCGAGCTTGGCGTGGAGGATTTCAACGAGATCGTACTGAAGCTGATAGAGGTGGGTGGGATTTTGAACGTCGGCGACTTCGTGCCGGCGCTCCGGTGGCTCGACCAGCAGGGGGTTGTCGCCAAGATGAAGAAACTGCACCGCAGGTTCGACGACATGATGAATAGGATAATCGCCGAGAGAAGGGCCGGGGCTACCACGGCCGGCAAGGACCTGCTTGGCTTGCTGCTCGCAATGGTGGAGGAAGAAAAGTCCCTCACCGGCGTCGAGGAGGACAAGATCAGCGACACAGACATCAAGGCGCTTATTCTGGTAACTTGGTTCTTGTGACCGTCACGAGTAGCACTGATATATATTTACATTGAAATATTTTACATCAGTGCGAGCTAGTTTTAAATCAGCAGTAGCTAGTTTCAGAGTAGTGCTAGTTCAGAGTAAGCTAAATAGATGGGGTGGCTATAATTAATATAGAATTTTCCGTACAACTTTTAAGTAGGATTAGCATTTTTTGCTAGTTTTCATTAGCGTACTATCTCTCCTCTATTCTATAGCTTATGGAAGGGGGGACATGGTTTCTCAGCCCGAGCTCAAATGAGCTTGGATGAACAGTAAAATCAAAACTAATTCAAAGATGATTCAAAGAAATCAATTTTTTGGGGTTAAACATTGACAAAACTTTGAAGATCTTGCAAAATTTAATCAGAAAATCACATTTGTGTGAGGCATTGCAAAAAAAACCATACTTTCAAAAGCATTTTTAGTACTTTATTTTTTCCCACGACTTCCACAAATGTGATTTCATAATTAAATTTTGCAAGCTGTTAGAACTTTTGTCAATGTTTGTCACCAAAAAAGTTCAGATTTTTTTGAATGTTTTTTGATTTTACTGTTCATCTGAGCTCATTTGAGCTCCGACTGAGAAGAACACTTTCCTTCTAAGGGCATCATTTTAAGCCGTTTAGCACAATGCTGCAGAATAATTTAATGCGCTATAGCTTCAATTTATCATGCTAACGCTTCGGCGTTATTTTTCTTAAGGATGTAGAGTCTCGATCAAGTGACATAATATATATAGCGCTTTATGAAAACGGTATTGTTAAATCTTATGGGATCTTATGTGAAAATAACTTTATACGAATCTTCACATAAGATCTCACGAATATAGCATCAAATGAGATTTAACAATACCGTTTTCATAAACTGCTATTTAAAACTTTGAAGCTAGCTCAACATGGCAAATTCATACTTAGTCACCAATATACTTTGTATGCAGAACTTGTTTGTGGCTGGCACAGACACGACATCGATCACAGTGGAGTGGGCGATGGCGGAGATGATCCGGCACCCGGAAATTTTGAAGCAGGCGCAAGAAGAGCTGGACATCGTTGTTGGCCGTGACAGGCTCGTCTTGGAGTCGGACCTGCCGCGTCTTACCTTCCTTAACGCGATCATCAAGGAGACTTTCCGGCTACACCCTTCGACGCCGCTCTCGCTGCCACGGATGGCCACTGAGGAGTGTGAGGTCGCCGGCTACCGCATCCCCAAGGGGACAGAGCTTCTAGTGAACGTGTGGGGTATCGCCCGTGACCCAGCCTTGTGGCCCGACCCGCTGGAGTTCAAGCCCGCCCGGTTCCTCCCTGGAGGCTCGCATGCAGGCGTCGATGTTAAGGGAGTTGACTTCGGGCTGATACCATTTGGGGCCGGCCGGAGGATATGCGCGGGCCTCACTTGGGGCATAAGGATGGTCACCGTAACAACTGCCACGCTGGTGCACTCGTTCGACTGGGAGATGCCGGTAGGCCTGACAACGGACATGGAGGAGAAATTTTCTCTGCTGCTGCAGCTGGCCGTGCCGTTGATGGTCCACCCGGTGCCAAGGCTGCTCCCATCAGCATACAAAATCGCATAGCGTCGCTTCTCCTTCACGGCTGTGATGATCCAGGGAGAAGTTGAACTTGTGTGCTGTTTAGAGAAGTTTAATAAGCCATTGAGGCATAGGAAATAACGTTCGTGATGTGAGTTTGTGTACGAAAAACAACATCGTTTTGTTGTCACAAGTAAGAGATCATTGGGATTCTACTTGTCGAACAAGTGATGTGTCCAGAGATGGTTGGTGCAAAATATATATGATTGATATTGTAGGGTTTTTTTTACCATTTTTTGATTTATAAATAAAGCAATCATCACGTATATACAACAAGTTCAAGTACCGCACCCAAAAAAATCAGTACGCTGGGGCAACAACACAAACGACATTCCACAAAGAAAGGTGAAATAAAGACCACCAAGTAGTTGGAAGCTTAGGAGTTCTGCGGCCAGGCAAGATGGCTCACGGTAGCAGTCAGAGCATCCAGCTACCTGAAAAATAATATCCATAGGGTCAATTGTGTATGATACAACATCTGTTCTTTTTTCGCGGGAAAAAACATTGTTTTGTTGTTACAAATAAGATATCATTGGGATCTTGCTCGTTTACAAGATGGTTTGTGCGGATATGATTGCTATTGTAGATTTTATTTATCATTCTTTTAGTCGCTTCCGAGTATTCTTTTTACTCCACCAACGCATATCTTCGGCCTTGTTTGAGTTTTCTAGTTATTATATATATATATATATATATATATATATATATATATATATATATATATATATATTTTGTATGTGCATGTTGATGTTGGCTATGTTCATCCCAACCATGAAGAGATCATGTGATACTCATTATGTGAGTACCTTTATATGCTTCAATTTGAACTAATAAAGTTCACCGCAAAAAACAGCCGACTGTATAATTAAAAACCACGTGTCAGTCAAGAACTAGCACAAAATAACATATTACGTGCATCTTACCTGGAAAAACACTAACACCTACCGTCGGGGATGGGTAGCCTTACACCCTACGTGCGCATGTATACTAGTTGCCTAACAAATCAAATTGTACATGACATCTCTTCATGGACGAACGTCTACATAGAAAATACCACAAAAACTATAGACATACATGTTCTATGCTTCTCTAAAAACACACCTGCATAAACTTTCCCACCGCGCACGTGCCCACACAGACATCTTCTTGATTTGTACAACACCCAATTAGGTCATTGCAAGGATTCACACATATGTGAAAAATATGGAACAAAACATTCACGTCAATATCCACCGCTCACGTCAGGCAGCAGCGGCATGGATCCAAGCAATTATCAGCGAGCACCTGAACAAATATCCCTGTTTTTTGATAAGTATTTTCTATTCAGAGATGGCTATGAATAAAACTAAAAAAATCCAGCCCCATAATATGAATACCTGTGTTAATAAGATTTAATTTCAAACATTTTCAGAATAACAAATATGAAGTCCTCGCATATGCGAGGGCCACTTTACTAATTACGGTAAAGAGGAAAGAAAAAAATTCTCATAAGAAATGATCAAAAATAAATTGGAATGCTAACCCTAGACATAGCCAGAGGTAAGTATCAAGGTTGTGTAAAGTTGACAGCCTACCATACGGGTAAGATGCACTGCTCTACCAAATCAATTGTTCTTTTGTTGAGCTACTCAAAGCAGGTGTATCTTATAGGAAAAGACTTTCAAGTATGTGATGATACCACTCCAACGTGCTTCAGTTGTTGAGTGTACATACCGCTCCCTCGATGGGCTATGTTGTCAAATACATAGACATTGTTCTCTCCTGTAATAATATACTAAAATTACAGTTAGTATACTGAGATCAGAGAGAATCAGTTCTTGTATTAGTGCCTCGGCAGACCATCAGTGCTGGCTTTTCCTGAACTGCTAGCCTCTGGTAGAGTTAGACAGGGAAGGACTGAAACGACAAGCCTGGAAAATAACTCTGAAACTTGCGATAATATAGTTGAGACCAGTTCGCTGTCAACCATGCATGTCTCTTGGATGATGATCAACATGGCCCCCGTTCACATAAGTAAACGATATTATTCTCTTGCTGGACCAGAAGTCTCCGGCACGTAAAGTACTAGTGATGTAAAGCACCAGCGGAAAGAATAAGGAGAACTTTCCAAATCCATGGCATGATTGCATGCCTTTTTTGCCAAGCCTAACATGCAAGAGGTCCAACAAGAGACGCACCTAACAGCACAACGTGCTCAGAGCAGACACCTAACTGATGACATCCAAAAGACACATTTGCTCTGCTGGTTAGGTCCGTGGCTGTGATCAAGGTGTCTGACCACATGAAAGATGAAACCTGCTAGTTGCTTCTCTCGTCCTGCTATTTTCCAAAGCAACCGTGCACCTCCCATTCCCTTTTGCAGAACAGCAAGCATCTGCTCCGGCAGGTAGTAATGCTCGTCCAACCTTTTTTCAAGTTCTTGAGCCCTGAAATAATGAACTGCAGCTTAAACCAAACAACTTTCAGGTCCGTTTCCTTTGTGTTGTTCTCTGGACGGCAGGACTGATCTATCATTCACAGTCCCACATACACATACAGTGCATAAGAGAATCTGGGCTTGCGCTTGCTGGACATGGTCTCATGATGACACTCTCATCTAGAATACTTTCTGATTATTGCACCGTGCTTGAAAGGGGACGAGGCAACAGAAATCTGGTGGCCACCGATCGTTGAAGCCGAGCGGTTCCCGGACCTGCATACTGTCCTCCACCGCGGGCAGGTCGGTCCAGATTAAACTGTTCTTATCTGAAATATATCGCTAATGATCGGCGTTTTCCTCCATCCTGAATTACTTGTATTATTACATTTAATATTAGATAACTCCGTATCCAAGACAAATAATTTGGGACGGAGGTAACACTAAACCTCCAAACCCGCTCATCATATGCGGCTCTTAGAACATGAACTGTAATAACTCTGATGACCGCCACTATTACTTGACACTGAATATTACACTCAGAATTCGTCAGGTCTGGCCATGTGAAACGGTCTGAGGCTCGGTGGTTAAAGGAGAATATGTTCAGTAAAACCGTTCATGAGGCATAGAATGAAGTGGGGCTGATCTGAAAAAAATAAACACCTAACTGATGACGTCCAAAATATACATTTTCTCTGCCGGTTAGGTCCATGACTGTGATCAAGGTCTCTGATCACTAGAAACCTGCTATCTGCTATATTCCAAAGCAACCGTGCACCTGCCGTTCCCTTCTGGACAATAGCTAGCATCTGCTCCTCGTAATAATACAGCCCATCCAACCTTTTTTTTTTCAAATTCAGTCCTGAAATAATGCATTGCAGCTTAAACCACGCAACTTTCAGCTCTGTAGATGGTTTCCTAGGTCAATTCGTATATATGGATGTATCTAGGTCAATTCATGTGTACTAGCTATAGTTTACTAAAATTGCACCGTATGCATGTGTCCACCGTGTGATAGGACGTGACAATCAACATTGCTCTCGATGCTGCATCTGCGCCAACCGTGTGTTCAGCCACATGCCTCTGTCCTTGTGTCCGCCGACCAAAAAGCACTGTAACAAACCGTCACAATGACTGCAACACCTTTGGACACATGCACCAAAGCTTGTGTGCTATAAGAAACAAAACGAACACGACCCCAGGGACAAGTCCCAATGCAATCACATCTACCAACAACCTGTGTAGCGCACGATCAAGAACACATATAGAAAAAAGCAACATCTAACGACAACTTTACATTTGCTTCAATAGAGTGACAAGTTATGGAATTGGCCTAAATAAACCCGAACGATCAAGAATGCCCAAAACAAGGTAATTCCCAACAAAATATTTCCTGAACCAAAGGCATCGCACACCATCCCAAGACGACGGACAACAACATCAAACGGGTGTGCTTTCCAACAAACTTCAGCATTCCAGTGCACATCTAGTGTACGGGAGTTGACCGCACACATTTTGCACCCCCATCATGTGTCCGACTAATCCTACGGCGCTCGAACAAATGCGTGTGTGAATCCCGCCATAAACACAACGTCCAATTATGCAAGACAAAGAAACATAGAAAATCCAATGAGCACTGGGTCTAACACAAGTGCATATAGGGAAAAAAGGATGTGGCACAAAAGGCCAAAGACGCGATGGAAAACGGAGGACGAACACCTTGAAAGCAAACCTTGAAACCAACGATGCAAAGTAAGTTGGAAGCCGGCGAAACCGAGTTAGCTCGAACATGGCGACAACAAGTCAGGTGGAACCGACAGTACCGAATAAGAACAAAAAACATCCAAAATAAAGCGAGAGGAAAGAAAGTGTATACCACGCCCGACGAACGACATAACAACAAATCTATAAAAAACTCAACCGACTTAATATAACAACCAAAACACCCCGATTGGCCTCACACCGACTTGAATAGGCCGAGGACCTCATGAGGCAGAGGTCACGCCCAAGCCGGCTCGCGCAAACGAGGCATCCCATCGAAACAACATGTAACAAGACGGCACGGGGCGAATGGCCCTGACTGGCTGCCACATAGACAAGTCGGCGCCGCCGGCGGCACGCAGTGCTCGGCTGGAGCGAACAAAGCAGCCCAGCAAGGGACGGTGCTGACATGCTAGACCCACATTCGAGACAACGTGCCGAAGCGCAGGGTGCACCCGCCTATCGCAACTGCACCAGCCCGTTCCAGGACAGGGACACTGACAAACAGGTCTGGGATCCACATCATGCACGGGTGAGTGCGTGTGACCTCTCTTACCTGCGACTGATGCTACGACATGATGGTTGCTCCGAGCATGCTCTCGGTCCACCCGTTATGGAGAGCCGAGGTTGGTCACCCAGGTGTGCTCCATCTGGGTTGATCGTATGGCGCGGAGAGCCGTTGAGAGGCCTCCGTGGCATGCCACCGCATAGTGGACGAAACGGAGCGCACTCTCACCCTCGAAGGCTCCTGGGAGGTGGGTACTCCAGCATCCTTTATATGATTAATGTTTGAGTAGTTTTCTTTTGTCATATGCCTTTGGTAATCTATTGTGTTTAATATGAATTGCATGTTAATAACTCTATTTCAACATATAAGGTGTATTATATTTTTAAGTATAACTTTTGGATGTCATCGATAGTACCAAATTTATATCATTAGTTACATAATGAAAAATATTTTCGTATTTATGTATCTGGAATTGTGGATGCAGATATTGTATTATATAATCTAGTCAAACGTACATATGACTTTCATGAAAAGTGATGCACCTTATAATGTGGAATGGGGAGAGTTTGATATGGTGATGTGCTCTCGGGCTAATGTATGAGCACATGTGTATGTTATATCACATTTGAGGTTAGGAATGTGTTGAGATGAATATGCATAGGTCTTCGGAATGATTGAAATTACTAACCTGAGTGTATGATTCAAAGCTTAATTATGGGATAAATAGGACTCACAGATCTTAATTCTATGGTTGGTTGGACCTATAGCCCTAGGGACATGATCTCCGTTGATTTGTCGAGGACTTGTGTGAATAAGGAAGGACTCAGGTACACTATACGACCGCAATCAAATGATAATTTTTCTTTTCCATCACGATGATTTTTCTATGAGGCCATTTTATAATTTTATGTTAAAAACAAGATTTCAAGTGGTTGAAAAAATACACAATCTCTACAAAATAGATGGAATACTTTTGATATTTCTCATATTGTCTCGTATGGCGGGCTGGGGCTCTGCTTCCCTGCTCTCTCCACAATGAACCACTGTGAGCTTCTACTGCCTCGCTGCTTGGCTTGTGCACAGCATTAGTACCACCTCCGCAGTGTATAGGAGGCGCAATTAGCTTATGTTCTGGGGACAGTTGACATGCGGCGCAGCCTTACTTTTTTTTTTTTACCCTGGGCCCAGCCTTACTTCGTAGTCTGGTTGATGCACTTTGAGAGGTTGTTTTGATATATTTTTTGTTGTTTCATTTCTTTAGTCAACAAGAGAATACTCTTTAATCTGACTTTTGATTTGTTATGTGGCTCGATGTGCAACACTGCAACTGGATGTACCACCAGATAACAGCACACCAGCAGGCAAAGCCTATGTTTTTTGTTGGTCTGCATGACAAGCAGGCCAAAGGCTTCGGTCATGTGTTGCTACATTTGGAATCAAAACTTTCAAGATAAGAAAAACATAGCATTCGAAACTTTGAAGATAAGAAAATCCTCATAGTTCGCGGGTACCAATTGATGCGCCAACTAGAAAATAAAATCTACCAAATGCCCCGATGGTCATTCAAGGTAAGATCACTGTTGGACAATATTCAAGTTCTACGCATTCGAAGAAAAAGGCCCCCCTCCCCCTCCTCTTTATATATTATAAAGCAAGCAGAGGTTCTTATTCATGGTGGATTTACACATGTTACAAGCAAATGCACAGACATCATTGGATTTGGAGGGGTCACTTCATCATGTTTACTGTGGATGCCTATTGTGACTCGGTGCCATTCCAGCCAGCCAAAAACTGTCAGAGAAGGTGGTCGAGATACTCATCGACAGTGGTGTACTTTAGGTCGGGGTACAGCTCGGCGGCCTCAACACCAAATGATGGTTCAATCTTGAAGTTGGCCTGGTCACCCCTTACAAAGATGGAGAGTGCGAGGGACAGCAATATGTTCAAAGGGAACGCCGCTTCTGCATGATTACATGTCAAGGATGGTCAGAAGTGCAACTGCCAAAATGTATATACGTGTCTGGGTGCATGATGATGGATGTACCCTTGATCATCTTCAGGAGATCCTCCTCCGGGATGCGCACGATCTGGAATGTCCTGCCCACTTTCCTCTCCCACATCGAGATGAGCTCGTTGTGCGACAAGATGTTCGCAGGCGGCCTCATGTATAGGATCTTGTTGAGGGTTCTCAGATCGTCGACCGCCCTCATCGTGTAGGTGGCTATGTCTTCTTCCACCACAAACACCACTGCGTGCATCAAGAATCAAAATCAACACATGATGCCATGCCACCGATCGACGATGGTGCGAATTAGCAGTGGCATGAAACGTGGGTGGGCGTGCGTGCTTACCTTTTGCATCTCCATCGCCTAGGACGGTGATCTTGTCGGACGGAGGGCCAGCGCCAACAGCTGTAACATCTCCGATGCTTGGAAGGTATGTTTCGGCGAACCCGTTGCAGCAGACATATGTATGAGGTATACCCTCTGCCTCAATCAGACGGCGAAGGCTGACTTTACCAGCGTACAATGTGGCCGCTGGATCTACGGTGTCCACCCGCTCTACGTCGGAGCCGAACTCAGATGGGAGGAACCTCTGTACAGAAACTACTAAGTGGCCAATCTGTAGCCATCGTTCCATCAAGTAAAACTAAAAACACAAGCTGATAATCTGACCTTCACATTGCCGGCCTCCTTGATTGCCATGACAATCCTCATCTGCTCGGCGAGCTGACGGGGCCCCACGGCCGAGACGACGACGTCTGCACCCCTTATGGCATCTACGAGGCTCCCGTGGTCAAATAAATCTCCCTGGTCATCAGGCAGATAAAAGAGAATCCACACAGAAAAACAGTAAGTAGTTGAAAGGCAGACAACAGAAAATGATATTGATCATATACCTTGATGAGAGCTACACCGGAATCGATGAAGCTCTTGAGGAGCTGCGTCTTGGCTGGATCAGACGGCACAACATCCCTTATGAGGACAGAGGTCGAGTGGCCATGGCGGGCACTCGCAGCGACGATATGCTTGCCTATGTGACCTGTGCCACCAATTACAAGGACCCTGCTCCTCTCCTTGTTCAGCGCCATTGTTCCCGATTCAAATATCGATCGCTCTACTAGCTTGGGTGTGCTGCAAGGTCTTGGTTGTGATTCCAAGTGGTGATAGGTATTATATGTAAGCTACACTGTTGTGCCATATGAGAAAGCTGACAATTCCTACGTACCTACAAAACAACCAATTGACAAGTTTCAACAACCCCCACCTTCCCTTTAATTCTTTCAACCTTCCTTGAAGAGCACATCATATCTGCTCTGCCCATGGACATCACAACAAAACCTCGAGCACAGAAGGAACTCATCCACACATACACGGTCACTGCAATTATAAAATCATCCTAAAATGCACTTCTAGGCCTTATTTAACCTCAGTCATTGTGAGTTGTGACATCTTAAAAGAAAATAATGCATGATTGTACCTTGTTATAAAAGACCACGATGAGAGAAAATATGTGCAATAATAGTTTCATCAACAAGTTAAATTCGGTCTGATATAATGTTCACCTGAAAACAGAGGTGATATGTACGTTAAATTTTTGACAGAGAACACACAGGAATTGTGACTTGGCAATGTGGACGCTTTGCAGTAACACTACACCCTGAGGGGGCCGATGTAGCTGCAGCATGCTCATCGATGCAATGGGAGAGTGCCAATGAGAGCACCATTGTGGTCCGAGGGGGCGGTACAACGACAACAAGGTGCTCGATTGACACAAGGAGCGTGTACCAGTGTTAGCACTAATCTTATCATTTTGTATATGCATGTAGTTCAGGTTCTAGGATTTGGCAGGCTATTGAAGCTTCGTCGAAGGCGAGATGTCGAGATGCAGCTATGCGATGCAGCATGCGTGGCGAGATGCCGTGGTGCTGTGCGATGCAGTGCCGTCGTGTGAGGCGACATGGTGCATAGAGGAGGGAGAAGGACAGCCTGCATGATCCAGTCATAGCCGAGAGTGATTCGGTGGATGATTAGTTAGGCAGTTTAGTGCATGCATTAGTGTGTTATAGTTGGAGAGCCAAGTCACAGCGCAGGTGGTGGACGTGAGCCATGCATGTAGGTAGTGCGTTGGTGGCTTGATGCATGGAGGTCGTGCTGTTGGCGTGTTCATTGTACTAGTATATAAGTTCAGCAGATAGATGAAAAAGTCGAGGCCGGGAGGACTGAAGGAAAACAATGTAGCACATGTGTTCTCACCGGGAGCAAGAGGCAAAGCCAGTTCTCTCCTAGGTGAAGTGTGTGTATGTGCGTGTTTTCTTCTCTGGCGTGAGTTCTTAAGAGAAGAGAGAAACCACATGAGAATTGAGAGGTAGAAGAAGAAGCGGCGCTGCGAGAGGCGGCACCAACAACCAGCGAGTTGCAACATCAGACATTGGCGGCAATGGCAACCATGGTGTTGGCGATGAGCAGACAATGAAATAACACGAGGAGGTCAAGGACGAGTGGAAACCATGTTCAGAGTAGAGGCACTCAGAGAAAATGAGGAAATTACAACACACGCAAAAAGACTAATTCGCCAGCCAGCCGCATCGACTAGACAAATCTTCGGGTCCCCATATATATGTGGCTAATTCTAGCTATTTATTGAAATAATACCACACCATTAGAAAAAAAAGAAATTTATTTTTGTTAAATAATCCAACTTTATTGATGAACTAACTGAATCAGAGAAACGAACATACACATTAAAACCAACTTCATTTATACCCCAAATTCTCACAAACAAATTGCTATGGACATCATCATGCTGGGTTGTTGGAATATCTGGAATCAAAGGAACGGAAAACAAATTCAGAAATGAAGTTCAAGGGGTTAATACTTGGAGATTTCTTCTCAAGGAAGATCTCATTATCCTTGGTCACAAAGTGAAGAGCAAGAATTTTGAATGCTGGCAGATTTGGATTGACAATCACCTTTGATGCTGGTGCCTTAGAGCTGCATTATCATAGCTTTTTGTACAATGTATATGTAACCTAGCTAGAGCAGAGCCTGTTGTACAATATATATGTCACCTAGAGCAGGAATCGGATTGTCACCCAGTGTATGCGACAGTGAACCGCTTGCTGCAATCCTGTTCTCTCGGCCGTACGCTGTACGCTGTATGCGACAGTGAGCCGCTTGCTGCAATCCTCTTCTCTCGGCCGTACGCTGTACGTAGCAGCCACGGTGGGGAAGACAACAAACGGCCTCCACACATGCATCTTTAGTCAAGTCTCGCTGACTGACTTCAAATTCTAAACCGCCGGTCCTTGCACTGCCAGTCAGTTTTTTTTTTTTTTTTGCGAGTACTGCCAGTAATACTTAGCTACTTGGCCGAAAATGTAGTCCGCGTATTAGTATTTTCTATCTATTTCAAACGGTATATATACTAGTAGAATCTACTTAAATCTCCTAGCAACTCACACCACGGGCTACATATATTATATGGACGTCCAGTGACCACCGGCCGCTGTGCAACGAATCAGTCCAACGAATCAGTCCCACGAATCAGTCCAACCAAGGACGACTTCGATCTTGACCGGCAAATATGACCTATCCGACAGCTTGGCAACCTGTCAAAGCTGGAATACCTTGACCTATCCCACATACTCCCTCCGTCCAAAAATACTTGTCCGGAAAATGAATAAAAATGAATGTAGCTAGAACTAAAATACATCTACCTCAATTGGTGCAACTTGATATGAGTGGGGTCGATCTCAGCTCAATAGCCGATTGGGCTCTTGTTGTGAACAAGCTTCCATCTTTGGAGTTTCTCACTGTTTATGAATGCTCGCTTTCCAGTGCAAACCAATCCCTCACACACATAAATCTGACAAATCTTCAATACCTTCATCTCTCCTATAACGACTTTGATCATCCAATTGCCTAGTTGGTTTTGGAACTTAACAAGCATCAAGGTACTCGGCCTTTCTGGTACCTCTCTGTATGGTCCGTTTCCTATTGCACTAGGAAATATGGCATCTCTCCAACGACTATATTTTCGCCAAGGTATTTCAATGGATTACCCAGCTGCCACAACTGGTAACAAAGCCACATTGACAGCAGACTTGAAAGATCTATGTAATTTAGAAGAACTAAGTCTTGATGGAAGCCTCTCCTCTGGAAACATAACAGAGTTTCTAGATAAACTGCACGGTGTTCACCAAGCAGATTGTTGTACTTGAGCTTGGGAAGAAACAATATGGTTGGAATTCTGCCAAACAGAATGGGACACTTAACCAGCCTATTTTATTTGGACCTTTCTTATAATAACATTACTGGAGCTATACCGCTAGGCATCGGGAATCTCTCTCGTTTAGAAGTCCTTTATCTTCCAAACAACCTTCTTACTGGAGCTATACCACCAGGGTTGGGAAATTCTACTTTTGTTTATCTCTCCAATAACAATCTTAGTGGACCTATACAACTAGGGACAGAGACTTGCACTGGATTACAGTACCTTGACCTTTCTTACAATAGCATTATTACTGGACCCATACCACCAATGTTGGGGAACTGCACCAAATTATACGACCTTACTCTTTCTAACAACCTTCTTACCGGAGATATACCACCAATGGTTGGGGAATTACACTAGTTTGCAGCATCTTTCTCTTTCAAGCAATCATCTTACCGAGCCTATACTACTAGGGACAACAAGTTGCACTACATTAGAAAACCTTTACCTTTCTGACAACAATATTACTGGAGTTATACCGCCATGGTTGGGGAATTGCACTAGTTTGACTGAACTCGACCTTAGCAAAAATAATCTACAGGGTGTGATCACAACAGAACACCTGATTACTCTACAGAATTTAGAACACCTGGATTTATCACACAATTCTTTATCAGGGCCTCTGCCATTACACTTTGGATCTAACAGATTGATACAATTGGCATTATCCTCCAATAAATTTACTGGGAATATTCCTTAATCTTTTTGTATACTGAAGAACCTACTTGTCTTGGATTTATCAGAAAACCTTTTACATGGAGAACTTCCTCGGTGTTCTCAGAAGCCTAACTTAGTTTTCCTCCTCTTAAGTCACAATAAGTTTTCCAGCAAGTTCCCATCATCACTGAAGAACTACTCGAGTTTGGCATTCATGGATCTTTCAACGAATAATTTCTATGGAACATTGCCATCGTGGATTGGTGACTTGGTGTATTTGTGCTTTATGCAGCTAAGTCACAATTTCTTGTATGGAGATATTCCAGTGACTATCGAAAAGCTTAAACTCCCGCGTCACCTCAGTGTAGCATGAAATAGTATATCTGCTGTTATACCCCGGTCTCTCTGAAGTTTAACTGCTATGAGACAAAAACATACAAAGAAACCTGGGGTCGATATGTCTGTATGGTACACCAACTATGTGGGCAAATTTAGAGAAGTTTGGTCTATCGTGATGAAGCACCAAGAACTTAAGTATGGTACTAGAATTTTTCGTGTGATCGGCATTGACGTATCACTCAACTACCTAACAGGTGAAATTCCAGATGCGATAACCTCTCTCAATGGGCTGTTGAATCTGAACTTCTCATACAACCAATTGAATGAAAAAATTCCTGGAAATATTGGAGCTATGAAATAACTTGAATCGCTAGACCTCTCAAGGAACAACCTTTCTAGAGAAATTCCAACAAGCTTGTCAGATTTGACTTATTTAAGCTCCCTGGACTTGTCATATAACAATTTTACAGGAAGAATTCCACCAGGACGCCAACTTGACACCCTCTACTTGGAGAACCCGTCCATGTACACCGGTAATATTGGTCTGTGTGGCCCTCCTCTTTAAAGGAATTGCTTAGGAAACAATGCACCGGAGCATGACAATCAACAGAAGATTGTGAATGTTTCAGGCCTGTGTTGTTCTTTTACTTTGGACTTGGGTTTGGGTTTGTGGCTGGTCTCTGGGTCGTGTTTTGTTCCATACCGTTCAAGAAAAGGTGGAGAATTGTCTATTTCCACCTCTTCGACAAGTTGTATGACAATGCATATGTAATTATGGTTGTTACTTGTGGCAGGATAAACCACAAGGCGTCAACAACTTCAGAGCGGCACCAAATAAAATAATGCCAAACTGGTGAAGTTTTTTCACCCTACTACTGAACTCCATGAATAATGAAGGGGCGAAAGCATTTAGCAGCTTGTGCTATCTCTCTCTCTCTCTCACGCACGATAGACTTGTAATAGGAACATTGGTCTCATACATGTAACTGTTATTGGATTGTACTTATGGGTGATGATGAACCCGCATGGTATTAATTTTCAGGCTCTGGTTCCTTTTGTTGATGATTCTTAATCAGCAAATGAGTGTATTGTGTATCAAGCAAAATGTTAAGATTTCGGCGAGGGTCGATGAGAGGGAATTAAAAGCCATCAAACACATCAAAACGAACTATAAAAGTGGCAGGGATCATAGATCTCTTTAGATTCAAGAATCATTACATTGCAGCTGAGCTAGCTCAGTACTTAGTTCCATATGTCTGCAAGATTGAACATCCAACCGTTCTTGTCTGTGGGGTGGAGGGGGGCAACACGGTAGGATACAACACAACTGTACAAGGGCACACACTTAACCTATTTTTGCAGTGGCTCCCCGTTTGAAATGGAGAGTGCGCGATGGGTATTAAATTCGTTGAAGGATTCACTTCGTCGGGACTACAACTGAATTTTGCAACGAATTAAAGCAATGAAACCGGAAGTTTGGTACTATATAAATTTACCACTGAGTTTATAAGAACTCCCCTCTATTCCGTGGTATATATTATGCATTCAGTGATGCTTGTTCATACATTTCCCAGAGCTTATCAACTACTTACTTAACCAGCACAAGCACGTTCTACATTTCCCAGAGCTTCTCAACGTAATGGACAGAATTATTCAGATTGCAAATGCAGGAAATCAAACACACACAGCTAAATATAGCAAAGCATATACAAGTTACAAATTGCACAAACCAAAATTTGAGAAGTACCAAAGAGATTGTATCTTAATTACCATTGGGGAATCTCAGCAGGATCCATCTATCCCCCCCCCCCCTAACTCCCGTGATGAATAAACAATAATGACCTAGCTAGGGTTCCCACATGAGAGAAGAGAAGAAATTGGGAGGGGAAGGGGCGGAAAAGATAGCTCACATCAAAATCGAGGAGGGGAGAAGAAGCGTCGGTTGCCGGCCGCCGAGGACGGGCTCATGTCGCCAACGAAATCCCAGCAGCGCACCGTTTCTCTTGGCCAGGCATCGTCGTCGACGTGTTGTGTGTCAAGTCGGTCAGTGGAAGCGGGCTCCGGAGTGAAGCTGAGCTGGTTCTAAAAAGTGAAGGGAGGTCCATCAGTTTAAGGCCCATCAAAGACACAGTCTAACAATTAAGGCCTATTGTGTGCTAAACATATGAATATTTTTCCCTAAAAAAACAAAGGAACATTTTTCCTGTCTACATATCCTTTTTTTTCTTCTTAAGTACTAGAAACATATTTTGATGCAGGAACAATTCATTTCACAATACGTAAACATCTTTTTTGAGATACACATATAAATCTCTCAGATGACATCTCTTTTAAGACATGCGCCAAAAAGACAGCACATCCATCACATCCTACTTGAGAATTTTGCATTGCTACTTGAGAATTTTCTAAGCGTTGTATGAAATAACATAAATTTTAATTACATAATTAGGTGATTATGCGTGTGTTGTTGTATTTTTAAAAATGTTAGGGCCCCATTTTGCTTTTCGTACCGGGGCCTCGAATTCCTAGAGACGGCCCTGTTTGCTCTAGCACATGGCATGATAAATTCTCAACTTTCTACTACAACAAGTTTTTCCCGTCTTTAGCGAGGGAAGGGCGATGAAATCGGCGTGCTTTGGTGCAATTCGACTCATTTTTAGTGCTTGTAGTTGTCGTTAGGTGGTCTACGAATCTTGATGTAATTTTTATTATTTATCATTATCGTTGTACTGTCATTGGAAATTAATAGATCAAAAGTTTTTCTGCAAAAAAAAAAAGATACTACTATCTACGGATAGTCTGAGTGTATGGCACGAAACATATGTGAACTCAATGAGAGCCTCTTTTAGTAAAATATTGTAAATGAAAAACTCTAAACCTGATATGTAATTTTCTATTTTAGTAAAATATTGTTCAGGTTTTACAAAAAAAATACGTTTTTTACCGTTTCCATAATAAAAGTAAACTCCTTTGTCGGAGTTCTCCAAAAATGCCTTTTTTCAAGTTCCTTTGAGTGCTGTTTTGTCCAGAGATCCTTGGGTATAATTTTCGTGAAATGTTGCATGGTCCTGGCATACTCGAGCATCTTTGCTTAAAGAAACAAATTGTTTTGAGTCTTTTCATTTTACTCCTTTCATTTCTAAATATTTGTCTTTTTAGAGATTTCATAATGGACTACATATACGGATGTAGGTACCTTTTTAACTTACTAGGGGCTAGACGCGAGGCACCTTGGCATCTAGCCCTAGTAAGTTAAACTCGCCCAAGCAGGCTGAACCCACCCATTCCTTTTTTCTGGCGACGCTGGACGCGAAGAACGAACATTTTTTTGTCTGCCTCGCCCCTCTTCCTCCTCACACCCAAATCCCCTCTCAATCTACTCAGTTTTCCACTCAAATTTGTGGATCTGAGCCCCCTAAGCATTCCCTCAGTCTCTCCAATTGTTTTTGTTAGAACATCTTCTTTTTCTATCATTATTCAAGATTGGGTATAAGAGGACGACCCTACTGGTAAGTGGACCCCACAGTATGGTTATACATATATGTTGTAGCAGCATTTGTGGAACGGCACGCGCTATTGATATCTTATTAGTTGTAGCATGGGTGATATACACGACGTTGCTACTGTGGCTTGCCCCAAGGATACTTTGAGGACCACTTAGTAGTAGCACCGGTAACTTGACCGGCACCGCTACTATTGCTTACTAATAGCGTGGGATCCGGCCGCACACTACAACAATTTGATAGTAGCCTCACAACCTACCCCACGCTACTTCTAAGCCTCTACCTATAAGGTTTTCCCTAATAGTAGACCTACAAACATCATAGTAATTTCTTATCTTGTCGATAAATGCTATTTGATACATACATCTGATAAGTTTTTGTGTAAGTAGCATGGTGGGTTACGTTTCACAGACATGCTAAATTAGGTACAAACACCATGGTATCTTCGACCTGGGAGAAAAAAAGTTGGTAAAAAAGTATCCCCGGTAACATCTATGTAAAGAACATGGTAAATTACACGTAACGGAGATGATAACTCATCATAGGAACACAATGGTAAATTTTTGATCACTGGAAAAAAGTTGTTGAAAATATACCACGGTAAGTTTTGTGTAAATAGCACAGTATTTTACGCATCACATGCCTAATAACTTATGCACAAGCACCCTGGTATATTTGACCCAAGGATTTTTTTATGAAGTATCCAAATAACTTATGTGTAAATAGCACGGTAATTTATACATCACACACATGATAACTTACGTAAGAACACCTTGGTCACTTTTGTTTCAGTTAAAAAAAGTCTTGTAACATCCCTCGGTCACAATTTGGTCTGGATAACAAGTATAACATGAGAGGCATGGAGACACCATTTATTCCTCTATGAAAATTGTGCACACATAAACCCAAGAAAATACCTTGAAAACAAGTTTCCTGTACTCTTATACATAGTAAAATAGTGTCAAAAATTTGGTTTGTTTTGTATTCTATTTGGTCCGAGTCAACCGTGAGGCGAATTTCTCTTGTAAACATGTCCTCAAATTCTATAAGGAGTTACCTATTGTCATTAAAATTTGTTTGACGTTCAATGTGATAGTGGAATACTACCTTTGTTCTTAAATATACGTTTTTTTAGAAATTTCAATAAAAAAGTACATACAAAGCGAAATGATTGAATCTACACTATAAAACATGTCTACAAATATCCATATATAGTCTCTATTGAATTTTTTAAAAGGATTTATATTTAGAAACAGAAGGAGTCTATATTAATGCATAACTTAATCAAAACAAGTGGTTCGCCTAGGTGGTTGTCGAGCTAGGGATGGAAGCCGGGGTTTTGTGTTTGACTCCGGGATTCTTTCTTCTTTTGCCTAAACCCTAAACCCTAAACCCAAGGAGAACTGGTAGCGACGGAAGAAATCGCGAGCCATTCGGTAGCGGGAGAAATGTTCGGTAATGTTTTGCCTATCAATGTAACGTTTGGCAATTAGCACTTTCCTTTATAAAAATCACGATTTTAATATCTTATTTCCTTTTATGTTCTTAAATATATGTGTTTAGAAGATTTTAGGAATTTGAATAAAAAGAAAAAGGATAAGAGAAAAAGTAGGAGAAAAGACTAACTTATCTCGTACCTACTGACGTCGGCCCTTCGCGACGCTGTGACATGAACAGTTGCTCCAACTCACAGCGAACATTCCCAGACGAACCGGGACTGAAGCCTGCCTAGGCCCGGTCAGCGTCCTAGCCACTCGAACCGGGACAGATGCATCCATTAGTCCCGGTTCGTAACACAACCTGGACTAAATGCTTTGATCTGACCAGGACCAAAGCCATGTTTTCTACTAATGGTTGCTCCAACTCGCATCAGGCGATGTATAGTCGCGCCCTCTTATTTGATTTGGTCCTAACACAGTTCTGGTCCATACGTGTTGTTTTTTCATGAGTCCGGTGGGCCTCTTGTCCCTTGGGCTACCATTCGTTCCATTTCTTTGCTAGTTGGGATGTTGTCTTCATCTTACAGTGCACGAAATCCTCTCTTGATGCAAAGAACTTAGAGCCTGTGACCAAGAGCCGATTCCTCTCTTGGATCAAGGCTACGGCGGTGCAGACGACGAACGGCCTCCACAGTCCACACATGCATATGCATGCATCTCTCATAAAGTGACCAAATGACCGATTCCTCTTTTGGATCAAGGCTACGGCGGTGCAGACCACGAATGGCCTCCACACATTCATATGCATGCATCTCTCATAAAGTCTAAGGTCGTTGCCCTGCCTGTCACTACTGGTAGCTACTTGGCCGAATGCAGTCCGCATACTACTAATAGTTCTATTTCAAACGGTATCTACTAGTAGTCTCTAATTAAGTCTCCAAGCAAGTGGCAACACACACGAATATGACTTCGATCTTGACCGGCAAATATGACTGGCGACTCGCACCTCATCCATCCACACACGTCCGCAACTCCGCTCTGCCTTCGTCCCCATGACTTCTTAAGTGCACCCGAAGCTGCTCTAGGAAATAGCACACACACTTCGTAGCACGAAGCAACCGATCACCATCACTACCACACCATCGCGGCCACCATGGATCGCTCCCTTGCCAAGTTCGTCTTGCTCCTCATGGCAGCGGCAGTCTGTAGCTCCTTCCTCGCCGCCGACGCAGGGAAGCTCCAGCCAAGCTGCATAGGGCGCGAGAGGGACGCGCTGCTGGCCTTCAAACAAGGCATCGGCCACGACCCTGACGACTTCCTCGGGTCGTGGCGGCAAGAGCGCCAAGATTGCTGCCAATGGGCAGGCATCACCTGCGACAACGCAACCGGCCACGTCGTCAAGCTTGACCTTGGCGAAATATTTGGTTTGGTCGGCCAGATAAGTCCATCCTTGCTTTCTCTAGAGCATCTAGAGTACCTCAATCTCAACTCAACGGGACTGTATGGACCTGAAGGTCGTGTTCCAGAGTTCTTGGGTTCCTTAAAGAACCTGAGGCATCTTGATCTGTCCAACATGTCTTTCTCCGGTATGGTGCCTCCTCATCTTGGCAACCTGTCAAAGCTGGAATACCTTGACCTATCCGACTATTTCAAACATACGGGGATGGTCTCAACAGATATCTCGTGGTTAACCCATCTACCTCAATTGGCGCAACTTGATATGAGTGGGGTCGATCTCAGCTCAATAGTCGATTGGGCTCTTGTTGTGAACAAGCTTCCATCTTTGGAGTTGCTCGGTCTTTCTAAGTGCTCGCTTTCAAGTGTAAACCAATCCCTCACACACCTAAACCTCACAAATCTTCAGTACCTTTATCTCTCTGATAACTACTTTGGTCATCCAATTGCCTCCAGTTGGTTTTGGAACATAACAAGCATCAAGTACCTCGACCTTGATGGTACCTCTCTGTATGGCCCGTTTCCTAATGCACTAGGAAGTATGACGTCCCTCCAAGGGTTAAGTTTGAGCTTCATGGGTAACAAAGCCACAATGACAGTAGACTTGAAAAATCTCTGTCATTTGGAAGACCTATTTCTTGATGGAAGCCTCTCCTCTGGAAACATAACAGAGTTTCTAGATAAACTGCCACGATGTTCGCCCAACAGATTGCAGTACTTGAGCTTGAGAAGGAACAATATGGCTGGAATTCTGCCAAACAGAATGGGGCACTTAACCAACCTATCTTGTTTCGACCTTTCTTACAATAACATTACTGGAGGTATACCGCTAGGCATCGGCAATCTCTCTTGTTTAAAATTCCTTGATCTTTCTAACAACCTTCTTACTGGAGCTATACCGCCATGGTTGGGGAATTGCACTAGTTTGAGTTATCTTTCTCTTTCTAAGAACCTTCTCACTGGAGACATCCCATTTAAGATCAGTCTGCTCGGTAATTTGACTGAACTCGACCTTAGCAACAATAATCTGGATGGTGTCATCACAGAGGAACACCTGGTTACTCTAAAGAACTTAGAACACCTGGATGTATCACACAATTCTTTCTCGGGACATCTGCCATTAGTGTTTGGAGCTAACAGATTAGTAGAATTGTCATTATCCTCCAATTACTTTAGTGGGCATATTCCTGAATCTATTTGTATGTTGTCGAACCTACTTGTCTTGGATTTATCAGACAACCTTTTAGTGGGCGGACTTCCCAGGTGTTCTCAAGAGCCTAACCTGGTTTTCCTCCTCTTAAGTCACAATCGTCTTTCTGGCAAAGTCCCATCATCACTGAAGAACTATTCGAGTTTGGAATTCATGGATCTTTCAGCAAATAATTTCCATGGAACATTGCCATCATGGATCGGAGACTTAGTATATTTGCAATTTCTGCAACTAAGTCACAATTTTTTGTGTGGAGCTATTCCAGTGACTATGACAAATCTTAAAAGCCTTCGCCAACTAAGTTTAGCAGGGAATAGTATATCCGGTGTTATACCATGGTCTTTGTCAAATTTAACTGCAATGACCCGAAATCATCCAAGGAAACCTGGGGCCAACATGTCTGAATGGTACTTTCAACATGTGGGCAAATTTAGAGAAGTTTGGCCTATTGTGATGAAGCGCCAAGAACTCAAATATGGTATTGGAATTTTTTATGTGGTCGGTATGGACCTGTCACTCAACTACCTAACAGGTGAAATTCCAAATGGGATAACTTCTCTTAATGGGTTGTTGAATCTAAACTTCTCATGGAACCAATTGAGTGGAAACATTCCTGGGAAGATTGGAGCTATGCAATCACTTGAATCGTTGGACCTCTCAAGGAACAACCTTTCTCGTGAAATCCCAACAAGCTTGTCGGACATGACTTATTTAAGCTCCTTGGACTTGTCATATAACAATCTTACAGGAAGAATTCCACGGGGACGCCAACTTGACACCCTCTATTTGGACAATCCGTCCATATACACGGGCAACATTGGTTTGTGTGGCCGTCCTCTTGAAAGGAATTGCTCGGGAAACAATGCACCAGAGCATGACAATCAACAGAACATTCATAAGGTTTCTGAGCCTGTGTTGTTTTTTTACTTTGGACTTGGGTCTGGGTTTGTGGCTGGCCTCTGGATCGTGTTTTGCACTCTACAGTTCAAGAAAGTGTGGAGACTTGCCTATTTCCGCCTCTTCGACAAGTTGTATGACAAGGCATATGTGTTTGTGGTTGTTACTTGGGGCAGGATAAATCGCAAGGCGACAACAACTTAAGTGCGACACCCAACAAGATAATGCAAATCTGGTGATGTTTTTTCACCCTACTACTGAAGTCTGAAATAAATGAAGGTGCCAAAGCATTTAGCAGCTTATGCTAGTATGTGTTCTTTTCTCTCTGCTAGACTTTTAATACAAACTTTGGTCTAATACATGTAACTTCTATAATTGATTGTACTTTTGGGTCATGATGAAACCGCATGGTTTTAATTTCCTGGCTCTGATTCCTTTTGTGTTGATGGTTCGTAATCTGTAAACAAATATTTTGTGAATCTGCTAGAATGTTAACCTTTCAGCGAGGGCTGGCTGGAGGGAATTAAAAAAAATCACAACAAAACGAACTAACAACGCGAGGGATCATCCATCTTTACAGATTTAGCAATCGTCACATTACGGATGACCGAAGTTTTACATGGCTGCAAGACTGAACACAGGTAGGATGCAGTAAAAGCCCACACATGTAACCAGTTTTTGCAGTGGCTCCCCATTTGAAATGAATAGTGGGCATTAGGTTTTTATATCTCGATTTTTTTTTGAAGATTTGGATAGACAGGATGACAATGAAATTTGTAGCTAAAGTAGTGAAACCAGAAGTTTTGTATACAAATTTACCACCAAGTTATAAGAACGTCCTTCTATTACACTAGTGTATATATTACGCATTCAATGATGCCTGTTCATACATTTCCCATAGCTTATCAACTACTTACTGAACCAGCACAAGCACATTCTACATTATCTAAACATAGTAGTGAGTGTCGAGTAGACAGAGTGGCTGAAAATTGATTCCTTTTTTTTCTGGTGTATCAAATTACACTTGCACATCACTAATCAAAACCGATTCTTGCGATGGTGATTGCTGAAAGAAGAATATAATTTTCGAAATCCTAGATGTAGCAAGCAGTGGAACCACAAGAATTTGACGCAAGCAGATTACTACTCAACATATACATGGAGTCTTCTCTTCTAAACCCCAAAAGAAAATGATCTTGGTTGCAAACAGCAATCGCACTGCAGGATACATAGGAGTACCGGCACCAGTTACATACCATCATAATTCCTAGTTAATTAATCCATTACAAGGTATAATAAGGGCGGTCAAAATACATATCAGTTACTCATGGAAATGCAGCTAACTACCGCTCTGCCGTGATGCCACCCACGTCACCGAGGATGTGGATACCATCCAAAAGCTTCCCTGTATCTTCCCTTCTTCATTCTGTTTTTCAGGGATAACTGAACATAGGTCAGGATGGGGAAATAAAGGGTCCAGATTTCATATGAATATCAAAGACAAGCGCAATGGTAGGCAAAAAAAATTACCCTCTAAAGTCAAAGTACTGGATTTGTTCCTACAAAGTTAATTTTGCAAAGCTCCAAGGATACAGCTTAAGACTTAAATGACATCATATCTTAGACATGCATGTGTCCGTTATACGGTTTGCAATCCAGTTAAACAACTGTCTGATCATAGTAGGACAGACTCCACGCAAAAACAAATTACTTACTTTAAGTTGAATTATTCACTAGTCAAATAGAAGGAAAATTGTACGGTGATATATCTGCATCGACAATCAAACATATGAGATATATGATCCACCAAGCAAAAATCTGTGATATATTTGCTTCAACATACCAATATAGAACATTCATTCCACTATGTATTTACCTCCTCGGATAATGACCATCTTCTTATTTACTAATTGGATGCACCAAAGGAGGCTCCACACTAATCCTCAAGGTTTAACAAATTTCATCCGTTAGATTGATGTACTAACTATCATAAACCGTTTGATTAAAGTATCCTCTTTGACCCCACGTGTGCACACCACCAATCGTAATCTGTGTAACCTTTCCAGGAAAAAAAATATACCACAACCGCCTCCTCCCTCCCATGGATTCCGATGTAGCTAGGAAAAACACCACAGCCGCCTCCTCCCTCCCATGGATTCCGATCTAGCCAGGCGATGGCCACGCTCAGCAAGGGAATTCCAACATCTCATCGGCAAACAAGCATGACACGTCCAGGTTCAGTCACTATCAGAATAACAGCTTACGCTGGCGGTCGAATCTACGCCGACGGCCCCCGTTGGCATAGAGGAAGGTATGCCGACGGACTAGGCGAAGCCGTCGGTGCAGAAAAGTCGTCGGCGTACCACGAGATATGCCTACGGTAGCCGTCGGCATAGTCAGGCCGTCGGCATATCGTAATATACGCCTACAGTGGCCGTCGGCATAGAAGGGCCGTCGGCATAGATGTGGGCCCGACGAGCCCTCGTCTAACGGGAGTCTGACGCCGTTAAATCTATGCCGACGGCCCTGACGGCGGCCGGCGGCATAGATATGCCGATGCCAAGGCCGTCGGCGTTGGTGTTGTCCACGTCACCGATCCGCGACGCGTGCCACGTCATCGATGCACGACCTGCCGGTCGATCCGTGGGCAAACCTATACCGACGGCTTTGCCGTCGGCATAGCTTTGTTTTGTATTTTAGTTTTTTCTAAATTAAAATTTGATTAACTTAAATGTGTCTTATCTAAACATAAACATACATAATAAATTATATATAGATTTTAGTTGAATTTTTCATATATTATGTATATGTAGTTTGTATTTATTTTCAAGTATGTTAGTAATGTGACCACATGTTCTTTTATATATAGGTTCCTATAGTTTATTAAAATCACAAACAATTGATAATTACAATTAGTTTGACAAGTTCTATATGTTTTTTATAAGCATCTTGAAAGTGCTAGATCCGCCGGTCAACTGTGCCATAGTTAGACGGGAAGATGTACTTGGGGGGTCTTGGGCTGGCCCTGGACCTTGTTCGGGTGTGTAGCTATGGGCTGGCCTATCACAACCAGGTGAAAAGGTCCATCGGTCAAACCCCGCCCAACGAAAGTCAAAGACCTAGATCCACCGGTCAAGTGTCAGGATTGGACGGGACGGTGTACTTGGGGGGTACCTATGCCGCCAGGTCTTGCGCTGGCCCTCTTACACGTTTGGAAGCGTGGTGGCAGGTGCAAGCACCCGGCACGCGGCTCCTGGGTGTGACCCCCCCCTCACGGACGTCGCTACCGCCGTCGCACGAAGGGGGGAAACGACCACATCGAGCAAACACAAAGGGAATCTTCCGGTGGGTCGTGCCCGGACCGTGTTCAGGGGTGTAGCAATGGGTAGGGCTATCACAATCAGGTGAAAAGGTCCATCGGTCAAACCCCGTCCGGCGAAAGTCAAAGGCGTAGATCCGCCAGTCAACTTTGCCAGGGTTAGACGGGACAGTGTACTTTGGGGATAGCTACGCCACCGGGTCTTGCGCTGGGCCCTCTTAAAGGTCTGGAAGCATGGTGGCACGTGCAAGCACCCGGCACGTGGCTCCGTAATGTGACCCACCCCCTCACAGACGTCGTTGCCGCCGTCGCACGAAGGGGAGAACAACCACGTCGGGCAGTAACAGAGGGAATCTTGGTGTGGGTTGTGCCCGAACCTTGATACGAAGTGTACCTAGGGGCTGGGCTATCACATCTAGGTGAAAAGGTCCATCGGTCAAACCCTGTCCGGCGAAAGTCAAAGGCATAGATCCGCTGGTCAACTTTGCCAGGGTTAGACGGGACGGTGTACTTGGGGGTAGCTACGCCACCAGGTCTTGCGCTGGGCCCTCTTACAGGTTGGAAGCATGGTGGCACGTGCAAGCACCCGGCACGCGGCTCCGTAGTGTGACCCCCCTCACGGACGTCGTTGCCGCCGTCGCACGGAGGGGGAACAACCACGCCGGGTAGTAATGGAGGGAATCTTTGTGTGGGTTGTGCTCAGACTTTATACGAAGTGTACCTAGGGGCTGGGCTATCACACCCAGGTGAAAAGGTCCATCGGTCAAACCCTGTCCAGCGAAAGTCAAAGGCATAGATCCGCCGGTCAACTTTGCCAGGGTTAGACGGAACGCTGTACTTGGGGGGTAGCTACGCCACCAGGTCTTGCGCTGGGCCCTCTTACAGGTCTGGAAGCATGCTGGCACGTGCAAGCACCCGTCACACGGCTCCGTAGTGTGACCCCCCCTCACGGACGTCGTTGCCGCCGTCGCACGGAGGGGGGAACAACCACATCGGGCAGTAACGGAGGGAATCTTGGTGTGGGTTGTGCCCGGACCTTGATACGAAGTGTACCTAGGGCTGGGCTATCACATCCAGGTGAAAAGATCCATCGGTCAAACCCCGTCCGTCGAAAGTCAAAGGCGCAGATCCGCCGGTCAACTTTGCCAGGGTTAGATCTGAATATATAATATGTAAAATAGACTCGGGGGC
This sequence comes from Hordeum marinum, assembly GCA_022496015.1. Taxonomy (NCBI): domain Eukaryota; kingdom Viridiplantae; phylum Streptophyta; class Magnoliopsida; order Poales; family Poaceae; genus Hordeum; species Hordeum marinum. The sequence continues at coordinate 1,798,231 of CM039677.1, read as the reverse complement.
CAATGTGTTCACTAGAGGCTTCTCTCATGAAAGCAAGTATTACGGTGTGTGAACAAATTACTGTTGAGCAATTGATAGAATAGCGCAAAGTCATGACGATATCTAAGGCAATGATCATACATATAGGCATCACGTCCGAGACAAGTAGACCGATACTTTCTGCATCTACTACTATTACTCCACACATCGACCGTTATCCAGCATGCATCTAGTGTATTAAGTTCATGATAAATGGAGTAACGCTTTAAGCAAGATGACATGATGTAGATGGATAGATTCATGCATTATGATATAAACCCCATCTTTTTACCCTTGATGGCAACAACACGATGCGTGCCTCGCTACCCCTTCTGTCATTAGGTGAGGACACCGCACGGTATGAACCCAAAACCAAGCACTTCTCCTATTGTAAGAACTATAGATCAAGTCGGCCAAACAAAACCCATAACTCGAAGAGAATTACAAGGATACGAAATCATGCATATAAGAAATCAGAGGAGACTCAAATAATATTCATAGATAATCTGGTCATAAATCCACAATTCATTGGATCTCAACAAACACACCGCAAAAGAAGATTACATCGGATAGATCACCATGAAGATCATGGAGAACTTTGTATTGAAGATCAAAGAGAGAGAAGAAGCCATCTAGTTACTAGCTATGGACCCGAAGGTCTAAGGTAAACTACTCACGCATTATCAGAGAGGCAATGGTGTTGATGAAGATGGCCACCGGCGATGAATTCCCCTCCGACAGGATGCCGGAACGGTCTCCCGATTGGTTTTTGGTGGCTCTGGAGGTCTGTGGCGGCGAAACTTGTGATCTAGGTTTAGTTATGGCGGTTTTAGTATTTAGAAGACCATCTGGCGTCGGGAACACGTCAAGAGGCGCCACGAGGAGGTCACGAGCCCCCAGCCGGGGCTAGGGGGGCCCGCGCCTCCCAGGATCGTGACTCCCTCGGACCGCCTCTCCGGTATCTTTTTCTTCAGATATTTTTGATATTTTCCATAAATAAATCACGGCGAAAGTTTTATTCCGTTTGTACTCCGTTTGATATTCCTATATGAAAAAGGTTAAAAACACGGGAAAAACAGGAACTAGCACTGGGCACTGGATTAATAAGTTAGTCCCAATAATAATATAAAATAGCATATTCATGCATAGAAAACATCCAAAGTTGATAATATAATAGCATGGAACAATAAAAAATTATAGATATGTTGGAGACGTATCAAGCATCCCCAAGCTTAACTCCTGCTCGTCTTCGAGTACGGAAGTGATAAGAACAAATTTTGATGTGGAATGCTACCTAACATATTTGTTTCATGTAATCTCTTTATTGTGGCAGGAATGTTCAGATTCGTAAGATTCAAAACAATAGTTTAATATTGACATGAAAACAATAATACTTCAAGCATAATAGCAAAGTAATCATGAACTTTCGAAATAATAAGGCAAAAGAAAGTTATCCCTATAAAATCATATAGTCTAGCTATGCTCCATCATCCCCACACAACAAATTTAAATCATGCACAACCCCGGTATTGATCAAGTAATTGTTTTCGCACTCTTATTTTTTCAAACTTTTTCAACTCTCACGCAATACACGAGCGTGAGCCATGGATATAGCACTATAGGTGGAATAGAGTGTGGTGGAGGTTGCGAGGCAAAAAGGAGGAGATGGTCACATTGACTCGGCGTATCAATAGGCTATGGAGATGCCCATCAATAGGTATCAAAGTGAATGAGTAGGGATTGCCATGTAACGGATGCACTAGAGGTATAAGTGTATGCAAGCTCTCAAATGAAAACTAGTGGGTGTGCACCCAACTTGTTTGCTCACGAAGACATGGGGCAATTTGAGGAAGCCCATCATTGGAATATACAAGCCAACTTATATAATTGAAAATTTCCACTAGCATATGAAAGTGACAAAACAAGAGACTCTCTATCATGAAGATCATGGTGCTACTTTGAAGCACAAGTGTGGAAAAAGATAGTAGCATTGTCCCTTCTCTCTTTTTCTCTCATTTTTTTGTTTGGACTCTTTGGCCTCTTTTTATTTGGTGGGCATCTTTGGCCTCTTTTATTTTCTCACATGGGACAATACTCTAATAATGATGATCATCACACTTTTATTTACTAACAACTTGATACTTAGAACAATAATGACTTCTATATAAATGAAAGTGATGGTACATGTCATGGGACGGAACGGTGGAATTTGCATGGCAATATATCTCAGAATGGCTATGAAAATGCCATAATAGGTAGGTATGATTGCTGTTTTGAGGAAGGCATATGGTGGGTTTGTGCACCGGCGAAAGTTGCGCGGCACTAGAGAGGGTAGCAATGGTGGAAGGTGGAAGTGCATCAATACCATGGTCTCACATTAGTCATGAAGAACTCATATACTTATTGCAAAAGTTTTATTAGTAATCGAAACAAAGTGCTAAACGCATACTCCTAGGGGAAGGGTTGGTAGCAGTTAACCATCGCGCGATCCCGACCTCTACACAAAGGATGACAATCAATAAATCAATTATGCTCCGACTTCCTAACATAGCGGTTCACCATACGTGCATGCTACGGGAATCACTAACTTCAACACAAGTATTTCTAGGTTTACAGCACCCTACTAACATAACTCTAATATTACCATATCCATATCTCAAAACTAGATGCGAGTAATCAAACTTATCTTAGTAATCAATGCACTTGAATATGAAAGTTTTTATTGTATCCTCTTTGGATGCCTATCATATTTAGAACAAATTTCATAACACACACCAATTACCAAGTTACTTAGAAAGATCACTCTCAAAATGATATAAGTGAAGATTCAAGAGTTTGTATTTCTACAAAATATGACACCGCCGTGCTCTACAAAGATTTAAGTGAAGCACTAGAGAAAAATTACCAATCTCAAAAGATATAAGTGAAGAACATGGGAGCAAAATTACTAAGCTCAAAAGATATAAGTGAAGCACATGTGAGCAAAATTTTCACGCTGATATAAGTGAAGCACATGTGAGAAAAATTTCCATGCTCAAAAGATATAAGTGAAGCACATGTGAGCAAAATTGCCTAACTCAAAAGATATAAGTGAAGCTCATTGAGTATTCTATCAAAATCACGATGAGTGCATGTCTCCCTCAAAAGGTGTGCGGCAAGGATGATTGTGACAAAACAGAAAGCAAAGACTCTTATAATACACGACGCTCTAAGCAAAACACATATCATGTGGTGAATAAAAATATAGCTCCAAGTAATGTTACCGATGGATTGAAGACGAAAGAGGGGATGCCTTCTCGGGGCATCCCCAAGCTTAGGCTTTTTGGTGCCCTTGAATTTGGCTTGCGATGCCTTGGGCATCCCCAAGCTTAGGCTCTTGCCACTCTTTATTCCATTGTTCATAAGAACGTTTCCCAAAACTTGAAAACTTCACAACACAAAACTTAAACAGAAACTCGTGATAGCATTAGCATAAGAAAACAAACCAGAAACTTTTTAGGTACTGTAGTAAACTTTAATTTCCATTTAGATTGATGTTATATTACTGTATTATCACTTCTCCATGGCTCTTACCTCCCGATACTACCCATAGTTTTATCAAAATAAGCAATCAACACAACAAAAACAGAATCTGTCAATAACGGAACAGTCTGTAGCAATCTGTATATTTCGTATACCTCTGTTAAATCAAAAATTCTGAAAAAACTATAAAAATTAGGGTAATTTGCATATCAATCAGCAGCAAAAGAGAATCAACTCAAAAGCTCTTTCTGGACAGAAATGAAAAATAATTTTGTGAGGACAAAGTTTCTATCTTTTTCCAGTGTGATTAAACAACTATCACCAAAACTAATCATAAAGGTTCTACTTGGAACAAACACTAATTAAAACATAATAAACACAATCACAACAGAATCTTGATGGTGTTAACTCAATAAAACAGAAAGTAAAAGAGCAAAAATAAACCTATTCATTGGGTTGCCTCCGAACAAGCGCTATTGTTTAACGCCCTTAGCTAGGCATAAGGCAATAGAATCAAGTATTATCATAATCCTTTCGTTGAAAACATGGGGATACCTTTTTGTTGAGAGCATCTATCTTCCTATTTTGTGAGAGTACATGACCATTTATAGTGGAAGAAAGATTAAGCACATTACGAAAGTTCGTGTCTAAACTAGCCTTCATTTATTTTATTGATTCATTTTGGTAGAAACAGATGAGGGCAGAGGTCTCATTGTCTCCCTTGGGACGCCCAAATATAGCTTTCATTTTTTCAGAAGTGTGGAAGGTATCTCCTACAAGGAAACCTTTATCAAATATAGAATCCAAGATTTGTTTAAACGAGTGGGGCAATCCGGCGTAAAAGCTTTTTAAGTATAACTTAATATGATAAAGAGGAATATGACTAGTATGAATCCTTAGCAATCTGTCCCAAGCGTCTTTTAAGGATTCATTAAGAGAATAGTGAAAAAGTACTTGATCACCATCATCAACATTACTGAAAGTGTCTCTAGCAACCTTAGGATGTCTTCCCAACGAATCATTATTTGTGAGTTTGGGAAAGATAGAGGGGCTATCCAAGGCATTAAACCTAGGCAGAGTAATCTTGTGTATGAATGATGCCATCATGGTGACTTAGCAAGCGAGAAAAAAACAAGGCAAATAAAGAAAGGCAAATATTTTTGTAATTTTTGTTTTTTTAAGAAGTGGGGGAGAGGAAAACGAGAGGCAAATAGCAAATAATGTAAATGCAATAGATGGGTTTGTGATAGGTACTTGCAGATATGCTTCACTTGAAAACTGCCCGGCAACGGCACCAGAAATTCTTCCTGCTACTTCTCTACAACATCACCAAAACATGGCTAGTTGATAGGAGAATTCTTGTCTTGCGTTGGTTTTTCCCTTGAAGAGGAAAGGTTGATGCAGCAAGGTAGCGATAAGTATTTCCCTCAGTTTTAGAACCAAGGTATCAATCCAGTAGGAGTAACAAGATGAGGCCACAAGGAACTTGCAAAAACACAAAGAAACTTGCACCCAACGTGATAAAGAGGTTGTCAATCCCTTTACAATTGCTTGCAAGGTGAGATTTGATAATGGTAATAGATGAATGTAAATAAGTAAATAAGATTGCAGCAAAGTATTTCAGTATTTTTGTGTTTAGATCTGAATATATTATGTGTAAAATAGACCCGGGGGCCATAGTGTTGACTAGAGGCTTCTCTCATGAAAGCAAGTATTACGGTGGGTGAACAAATTACTGTTGAGCAATTGATAGAATAGCGCAAAGTCATGACGATATCTAAGGCAATGATCATACATATAGGCATCACGTCCGAGACAAGTAGACCGATACTTTCTACATCTACTACTATTACTCCACACATCGACCGCTATCCAGCATGCATCTAGTGTATTAAGTTCATGATAAACGGAGTAACGCTTTAAGCAAGATGACATGATGTAGTGGGATAGATTCATGCATTAAGATATAAACCCCATCTTTTTACCCTTGATGACAACAACACGATGCGTGCCTCTTTACCCCTTCTGTCACTAGGTGAGGACACCGCACGGTATGAACCCAAAAGCAAGCACTTCTCCTATTGCAAGAACTATAGACCATATAAGAAATCATGCATATAAGAAATCAGAGGAGACTCAAATAATATTCATAGATAATCTGATCATAAATCCATAATTCATCGGATCTCAACAAACGCATCGCAAAAGAAGATTACATTGGATAGATCACCATGAAGATCATGGAGAACTTTGTATTGAAGATCAAAGAGAGAGAAGAAGTCATCTAGTTACTAGCTATGGTCTGAGGTAAACTACTCAGCAATCATCGGAGAGGCAATGGTGTTGATGAAGATGGCCACCGGCGATGAATTCCCCTCCGACGGGACGCCGGAACGGTCTCCCGATTAGTTTTTGGTGGCTGTGGAGGTCTGCGATGGCAGAACTTGAGATCTAGGTTTAGGTCTGGGGTTTTTTGGTATTTATAGGACCATCTGGCGTCGGGAACACGTCAAGAGGCACCACGAGGAGGTCACGAGCCCCCTAGCCGCGGTTAGGGGGGCCCGCGCCTCATAGCTTCGTGACTCCCTCGGGCCGCCTCTCCAATACATTTTTCTTCAGATATTTTTTATATTTTCCTTAAAAAATCACGGTGAAAGTTTTATTCCGTTTGGACTCCGTTTTATATTGCTATCTGAAAAAGGTCAAAAATGGAAAAAACACGAACTGGCACTGGGCACTGGATTAATAAGTTAGTCCCAAAAATAATATAAAATAGCATATTCATGCATAGAAAACATCCAAAGTTGATAATATAATAGCATGGAACAATAAAAAATTACAGATATGTTGGAGACGTATCACATGTGCAAGCACCCGGCACGCGACTCCGTAGTTTGACCCCACCTCACGGACGTCGTTGCCGCCGTCGCACGGAAGGGGAAACAACCACGTCGGGCAGTAACGGAGGGAATCTTGGTGTGGGTTGTGCCCGGACCTTGATACGAAGTCTACCTAGGGGATGGGCTATCACATCCAGGTGAAAAGGTCCATCGGTCAAACCCCGTCCGGTGAAAGTCAAAGACGTAGATCCGCCGGTCAACCTTGCCAGGGTTAGACGGGACGGTGTACTTGGGGGGTAGCTACGCCACCAAGTCTTGCGCTGGGCCCTCTTACAGGTTCGGGAGCATGGTGGCACATGCAAGCACCCAGCACGCGGCTTCGTAGTGTGACCCCCCCTCACGGACGTCGTTGCCGCCGTCGCATGAAGGGGGGAACAACCACGTCGGGCAGTAACGGAGGGGATCTTTGTGCGGGTTGAGCCCAGACCTTGATACGAAGTGTACCAAGGGGCTTGGCTATAACATCCAGGTGAAAAGGTCCATCGGTCAAACCCCGTCCAACGAAAGTCAAAGGCATAGATCCACCGGTCAACTTTGCCAGGGTTAGATGGGACGGTGTACTTGGGGGTAGCTACGCCACCAGGTATTGCGCTGGGCCCTCTTACAGGTCTGGAAGCATGGTGGCACGTGCAAGTACCCGGCACGCGGCTCCGTAGTGTGACCCCCCCTGACGGACGTCGTTGCCACCGTCGCACGGAGAGGGCAACAAACCACGTCGGGCAGTAACGGAGGGAATCTTTGTGTGGGTTGTGCCCGGACCTTCATACGAAGTGTACCTAGGGGCTGGTCTATCACATCCAAGTGAAAAGGTCCATCGGTCAAACCCCGTCCAGCGAAAGTCAAGGGCGTAGATCCGTCGGTCAACTTTGCCAGGGTTAGACGGGACGGTGTACTTGGGGGGGAGCTACGCCACCAGGTCTTGCGATGGGACCTCTTACAAATCTGGAAGCATGGTGACACATGCAAGCACCCGGCACGTGGCTCCGTAGTGTGACCCCCCTCACGGACGTTGTTGCCGCCATCACACGCAGGAGGGACAACCATGTCAGGCAGTAACGAAGGGAATCTTGGTGTGGATTGTGCCCGGACCTTGATACGAAGTGTACCTAGGGGCTGGGCTATCACATCCAGGTGAAAACGTCCATCGGTCAAACCCCGTCCAGCGAAAGTCAAAGGCGTAGATCCGTCGGTCAACTTTGCCAGGGTTAGACGGGACGAGTGTAGTTTGGGGTAGCTACGCCGCTAGGTCTTTATCTGGGCCATCCTACACGTCCGGAAGTGCGGTAGTGGGTGCAAGCACATGGCACGCGGATCCATGGTGTGACCCCCCCTCACCGACGTCGTCGCCGCCGTCGCACGGGGGGGAACAATCACGTCGGGCAGTAACGGAGGGAATCTTGGTGTGGGTTGTGCCCGGACCTTGATACGAAGTGTACCTAGGGGCTGGGCTATCACATCCAGGTGAAAATGTCCATCGGTCAAACCCGCTCCGACGAAAGTCAAAGGCATAGACCGCCTGGTCAACTCTCATAGAGTTAGACGGGACGGGTGTAGTTTGGGGGTAGCTAGGCCGCCAGGTCTTTATCTGGGCCCTCCTACATGTCCGGAAGTTCGGTAGTGGGTGCAAGCACACGACACGTGGATCCATGGTGTGACCCCCCTCATCGACGTCGTCGCCACCATCGCACGGAGGGGGGAACAACCACGTCGGGCAGTAACACAGGGAATCTTGGTGTGGGTTGTGCCTGGAACTTGAGACAAAGTGTACCTTGGGGTGGGCTATCACATCCAGGTGAAAATGTCCATCGTTCAAACCCCCTCCGACGAAAGTCAAAGGCGTAGACCGCCCGGTCAACTCTCGCAGGGTTAGATGGGACGAGTGTAGTTTGGGGGTAGCTATGCCGCCAGGTCTTTATCTGGGCCCTCCTACACATCCGGAAGTGCGACAGTGGGTGCAAGCACACGGCACGCGGATCCATGGTGTGACCCCCCTCACCGACGTGGGCGATGCCGTGGCACGGAGGGGGGAACATCCACGTCGGGCAGTAACGGAGGGAATCTTGGTGTGGGTTGTGCCCGGACAGACAATGATGCGAAGTGTACCTAGGGGCTGGGCTATCACATCCAGGTGAAAATGTCCATCGGTCAAACCCCCTCCGGCGAAAGTCGAAGGCGTAGACCGCCCGGTCAACTCTCGCAGGGTTAGACGGGACGGGTGTAGTTTGGGGGTAGCTATGCCGCCAGATCTTTATCTGGGCCCTACTACACGTTCGGAAGTGCGGTAGTGGGTGCAAGCACACGGCATGCGGATCCATGGTGTGAACCGCCTCACCGACGTCGCTGGCGCCGTTGCACGGAGGAGGGAACAACCACGTCGGGCAGTAACGGAGCGAATCTTGGTATGGGTGAAGCCCGGACCTTGATACGAAGTGTACCTAGGGGCTGGGCTATCACATCCAGGTGAAAATGTCCATCGGTCAAACCCCCTCCAGTGAAAGTCAAAGGCGTAGACCGCTCGGTCAACTCTCGCAGGGTTAGATGGAACGGGTGTAGTTTGGGGGTAGCTATGCCGCCAGGTCTTTATCTGGGCCCTACTACATGTTCGGAAGTGCGGTAGTGGGTGCAAGCACACGGCACGTGGATCCATGGTGTGACCCCCCTCACCGACGTCGCCGATGCCATCGTACGGAGGGGGAAAAACCACGTCCGGCAGTAACAGAGGGAATCTTGGTGTGGGTTATGCCCAGACCTTGATACGAAGTGTACCTAGGGGCTGGGCTATCACATCCAGGTGAAAATGTCCATCGGTCAAACCCCTCTCGCGAAAGTCAAAGACATAGACCGCCCGGTCAACTCTCGCAGGGTTAGACGGGACGGGTGTAGTTTGGGGGTAGCTATGCCGCCAGATCTTTATCTGGGCCCTACTACACGTTCGGAAGTGCGGTAGTGGGTGCAAGCACACGGCATGCGGATCCATGGTGTGAACCGCCTCACCGACGTCGCCGGCGCCGTTGCACGGAGGAGGGAACAACCACGTCGGGCAGTAACGGAGCGAATCTTGGTATGGGTGAAGCCCGAACCTTGATACGAAGTGTACCTAGGGGCTGGGCTATCACATCCAGGTGAAAATGTCCATCGGTCAAACCCCCTCCAGTGAAAGTCAAAGGCGTAGACCGCTCGGTCAACTCTCGCAGGGTTAGATGGAACGGGTGTAGTTTGGGGGTAGCTATGCCGCCAGGTCTTTATCTGGGCCCTACTACATGTTCGGAAGTGCGGTAGTGGGTGCAAGCACACGGCACGTGGATCCATGGTGTGACCCCCCTCACCGACGTCGCCGATGCCATCGTACGGAGGGGGAAAAACCACGTCCGGCAGTAACAGAGGGATTCTTGGTGTGGGTTATGCCCAGACCTTGATACGAAATGTACCTAGGGGCTGGGCTATCACATCCAGGTGAAAATGTCCATCGGTCAAACCCCTCTCGCGAAAGTCAAAGACATAGACCGCCCGGTCAACTCTCGCAGGGTTAGACGGGACGGGTGTAGTTTGGGGGTAGCTATGCCGCCAGGTCTTTATCTGGGCCCTCCTACTCATCCGGAAGTGCCGTAGTGGGTGCAAGCTCATGGCATGCGGATCTATGGTTGGACCCCCCCTCACCGACGTCGCCGCCGCCGTCCGTGAGGGGAGGCAATTGATATATAATTGAGGTATGTTTTTTTAAATAAGACACACTTACGTTAATCAAATTTGTTTCGAAAAGAAAGAAAGAAAGAAAATATAGCAAAAGAAAGAAAGAAAGAAAAGAACTAATTAAAATAGAAAATATAGCAAAAATCTATGCCGATGGCTAGGCCGTCGGCATAGGTACACCCACGGACCGAGAAGGTCACACAGACCGATGACGTGGAGGTGCATGGACCTATGCCGATGGCTAAGCCGTCGACATAGATCAACCTTATCCGGTCGGGGAGCTGCCACTAACACGTGGGTGCCAGGCAAAGCCGTCGGCATAGTCCCCCCTTATACACTCGGCTGCTCCCTCCTCCACTCATTCGCTCTCTGTCGACCCCAACTGCCCCTCTCTCTCACCGCCGCCACTGCCCTCCTCCTCCGCTTGAGCTGCCCTTCTCCCCACCATCGCACTGCCGCCCACCACCACGGCCCATGCCGCGCCGCCCCGCCCCCGCCCCCCGCCGCGCCGCCCTGCCCCGCCGCCGCCCCACGCCGCGCCGGCCTGGCCCTCCCCCGTGCTGCGCTGCCTCACCCCCGCCCCACGCCGCGCTGCCCCACCCCCGCCCCACGCCGCGCCGCGCCGCCCTGCCACCGCCCCGCGACACCCCGCCACCGCCCCACGCCGCGCCGTCCTGGCCCTGCGCCGCGTCGTGCCGTCCCGACCATCCCCGCCCCGCGCCGCACCACGCCACCCCAACCCCACACCGCGATGCCTCGCCCCCGCCTGGTGCCGCATCGGCCCACTCCCTGTCGCCCTGGCCCACCCCACGCCGCACCGTACAACACTGCCTGCCTTGCCTCGGCCCTGCCCCGCCTCGTCGGTGAGACCCTCCACCCCGACACTTTTTAGTGTTTTTTGTTAGATAGACAGTTAAGTTAGAATAGATAGTTAGTTAGTTAGATAGTTACATAATTAGTTAGATTGATAATAAGATAAATAGTTAGTTAGATAAATAGTTAGATAGTTAGTTAGTTAGTTAGATAACATTTCTAATATTTTGAATGTGAAACTTTAAGTGGATGAATGCATGTGTAGATGTTTAAAGATGCTCGATGTGATAGTGGGTTACTCAATGTGATTATCATTATGTAAACTTGTGAATTATTTGCATGTCTTTATCATTTTGTCATGAAAGAATGTTGTATGTGATGTGATGATATATATTTTCACACGGTGGAATTGGTAGGATTTGTTTTGACGCATCTCCCCAGAGTGACTGTCATCGCAAGCATTGGTCCCTAATCATCTCTTCACTGATCTACTACTTCCTCTACATCCGAGGGTGAGCTACAATCCCATCACCTCCGTTATGAATGAACGGCGGTTAGGTGGCACAATTTTGTATGTGATGTGATGACCTAAGTCTTTTTATGGGTAAACTTTACATGCTTTGTGGTGTTGCATCTCCAAGGAGTGATCGTCGACGTCTTAGCTCTTGGTCCCCGACCGTCCTTCTGCTGTTCGACTACTTCCTCTACAGCCGAGGGTGAGCTACGAATCCGCCTTCACCTTCTATGCTTTTTTAATCATGTCACTAGATTTTGTTCTCAAGTCAAGTCGCGTAACCTAGGCGTCTCCCGTCCTAAAGGGTTGCATTGATAAAGATGCATTCAATTGCATATATATCACCGCAGCTCTTTCGGATTGTCCAGCGTTTTCCAAGGACAGCCTGAGGATGTGTAGATTGGGTATGTTCTCCATGTTCTACCCCGTTCCAAGACAGGATTTCGGTAGCGCTTCCCCATTGTTCTCTGGAGCACATTCTCTCGGCTATTTGCCGAGACGTGTATGTGGAGAACAAGCCGGAGGTGCTGTCGAAATTTTCTCTCGGAACGGGGTAGAATGGAGAACGTACTCAATCTACACATCTTCAGGTGGGATTAGGACCCATCTTTACCTATTAGAGATGTAGGTGGATTCAACGCGGTAGAAACTAAAAAGTTGATGTGATTAATTTAAGTGAATCCTTAATTATGTTGTGTGGCTTGCAAAAAAGCAGAGGACGGCAAATAATCAGTGGATGTATAGTGGTTTTATCCGTCGGAATCAAGTAACATCAGAGTGGATCGCGAAAACCGATGTGTATTTTAAGGAGATATTCCATCGTCCAATGAGAATTATCCCACCTAGAGGGCGAGCGGGTCGCGGCCAGAAACAGCGCAACCTCACCAACTTAGGGGTGTTGTCTTCGAGGCCCTCCTCTAGTGAGGTATCCTCTTATGAGAAAGAGGAGGAGGAGGAGGAGGAGGAGGAGGTTCAGGAGGAGGAGGAGGAGGAGGAGGAGGAGGCGGAGGTTCGAGATGGGGGCAAGGAGGAGGAGGGGGCTAAGGATGAGGAGGAGGAGGCACGCGAGGAGGATGGTGCTGGCGGGGAGGGGGTGGTAACAACAAGGGGTGGCTGCATGGTAACGCAAAGCTACCAAAGCAGGTTCCTGCTACTGAGGAGCAGAAGTGGCTCATTGAGCCCACGGGGAAATAGTAAGTGTCACTTTATAATAATTTCATTATTTTGCTTGTCACATGCTCATTTCGGTTGTTATTTATTTTTCTTGTCACATGCTAATAGTTCATTCTTTTGCAGCAACTGGATATATTCTAAAGGGGTCCGTATTCCCAACGGCCTCATCACCGTCTTGCTGAAGTTATACTGGCCGGGGTTGTACTGTCTGGATCCAGTCAGGCACCCGGACAGTCGAGTTTTGGCCAAGAGTTGGGACCACTGGAAATCGGCCCTCCACGCGGAGCATGAGACCCATGCCAAGGCCGTGATCAGTACTTTCTGGGTGAGTTCTCTTCAGAAGCACAAGTCCATTCTAATTTCATGAATGATTTAACTCATGGCTTCTTCCATTCTTGTTTCATGCATGATTGTAGAAATTCTATCGAGTTCTTCCGAAGCATAAGGCCAGAGCCGACCAGATCGTGTTGCGCCAATGCAAGAAGAAGGCCTGCCAGATGCAGTACGAGGCACGCTATGTGGCCATCTCGACATACTATCACGACGCTCTTGGTGTGAAGATGACCAGGGAAGAAGCGCAGAGGATGGGCATTACCTCGGAGAGGGACCAGTACTTGGTGGTAAGTATAAAAGATTTTTCATTCCGATGTTTGTGGTACATTTTACCGTTTCGTGTTGACATGCCATTATGCTTTCATTATGTAGGTGTGTCCAAATTGGTGTTATGGAAAAGACAAGTCTTGGGCGGCATTGGTGGATGTTTGGTGCGATAAGGATGGAGCCTAGGCGGCTACAAGCATCAAAAACAAGGATAACCGAGGGACGGAGGGAGTACATGCTCAGGGAAACCGAAACCACTTTCTCCACAAGGCACTTAGTGTATGACTAACCTCATTAAACATTCTTCTTCTTCTATTTACCGTCACTTTCTTATGTATGACTAAGCTCTGTTTGGTGGTGCAGGAGGAGAAACTAAAGCGGCCGCTCTCACACATGGAGGTGTGGGAGATCACCCATACGCGGAGGAGCGCCAAGCTTGGCGAGCCCAAGTACTACGGCAACACCGCGGAGAAGAAGCAGGCCTACTCTCAAGAGTATCTCAGGTTACATCCTGGCACATCTGACCCCATGAGTGCGGATCTGGACGAGAGGGTGGTGGTGGGCTGTTGGGGAACGATGCATGGGAAACAAATTTTTTCCTACGCACAAGCAGATCTATCCATGGTGATGAGCATCTACGAGAGGGAGAGTGGATCTACATACCCTTGTAGATCGCTAAGTGGGAAGCGTTAAGAAACGCAGTTGGTGTAGTTGAACATTTTCGCGATCCAAATCGCTGAGCGTCTCGCGATCTCATCACGATCCATCCCGCAATCTCATCACGATCCGTCTCACGATATTGATCACGATCCGTCCCATGAACTCATCACGATCCGTCCCGCGATCTCATCACGATATGTCTCACGATCTTGATCACGGTTCTTCCGATCTAGTGCCGAACGGACGACACCTCCGCGTTCAGCACACGTACAACTTGATGATGATCTACACCTTCTTGATCTAGCAAGAGGGAGCGGAGAGGTAGAAGATTTCTCCAGCAGCGTGACGGTGCTCCGGCGATGGTGGTGGAGTTATTCCTGCAGGGCTTCGCGTAAGCACTGCAGAAATTTGATCTAGAGGAGAAACCATGCATTGGAGGAACAGGTAGAACGTGGCTAAAATCTGGTGCCAAAAAACCCTAAAACCTCTAGTATATATAAGAGGAAGAGAGTAGGAGGCTTGTCCCTCAAAGGACCAGCAATTGGGTCGGCCAAATCAAGTGGGAGAGGTGGAATCCACCTCCAATCCTAGTAGGACTAGGATTCACCCTGTTTCTTGCCTTTTTCCACCTTTTTCTCTTTGGGATTTTCTACCCAGCCTCATGGGCCTTGTGTGGGATTTCCACCAGCCCACTGAGGGCTGGTTTTACTCTCCTACAGCCCATGTAACCTCTTGGGTCGAAATACCCCTCCCAATGGTCTCCCGGTACACTACCGGCACTCCCGATACACTACCGATGAGCCCGAAACTTTTCCGGCGACCAAAATAGGACTTTCTATATATGAATCTTTACCTCTGGACCATTCTGTAGCTCCTCGTGATGTCCGGGATCTCATCCGGGACACCAAACAACCATCGGTCACCACCATACATAAATCTGTACTACCGAAATGTAACCCAAACCTTAAGTGTGCAGACCCTGCGGGTTCGAGAACTATGTAGACATGACCGAGACACCTCTACGTGTTGGAAATATGCCCTAGAAGCAATAATAAATTAGTTATTATCATATTTCCTTGTTCATGATAATCGTTTATTATCCATGCTATAATTGCATTGATCGGAAACTTAGATGCACGTGTGGATACATATACAAAACCATGTCCCTAGTATGCCTCTAATAGACTAGCTAGTTGATCAAAAGATGGTTAAGGTTTCCTAGACATGGACATGATATGTCATTTGATAACAAGATCACATCATTAGGAGAATGATGTGATGGACAAGACCCAAACTACAAAACGTAGCATATGATCGTGTCAGTTTATTGCGGCTGTTTTCTGCATGTCAAGTATGTGTTCCTATGACCATGAGATCATGCAACTCACGGACATCGGATGAGTGCCTTGTGTGTATCAAACGTTGCAACGTAACTGGGTGACTATAAAGGTGCTCTACAGGTATCTCCGATGGTGTTTGTTGAGTTGGCATGGATCAAGACTGGGATTTGTTACTTCGTGTGACGGAGAGGTATCTCGGGGCCCACTCGGTAATACAACATCACAATGTGCATTGCAAGCAATGTGACTAATTGTTAGTTGCGGGATCTTGTATTACAGAACGAGTAAAGAGACTTGCCGGTAACGAGGTTGAACTAGGTATGGAGATACCGACGATCGAATCTCGGGCAAGTAACATACCGAAGAACAAAGGGAACATCGTACGGGATTAACCGAATCCTTGACATAGAGGTTCGACCGATAAAGATCTTCGTAGAATATGTAGGAACCAATGTGGACATCCAGGTCCCGCCATTGGTTATTGACCGTAGAGGTGTCTCGGTCATGTCTACATAGTTCTCGAACCCGTAGGGTCTGCACACTTAAGGTTTGGTGACGTTTCGGTAGTGTAGAGTTATGTATGGTGGTGACCAAAGTTTGTTCGGAGTCCCGGATGAGATCCCGGACGTCACGAGGAGCTCCGGAATGGTCCGGAGGTAAATATTCATATATAGGAAGTCCCAGTTTGGTCGTTGGAAAAGTTCTGGGCTCATCGGTAGTGTACCGGGAGTGCCGGTAGTGTACCAGGAGACCACCGGGAGGGTATTTCGACCCAAGAGGCTTTATGGGCTGTAGGAGGATGAATACCAGCCCTTGGTGGGCTGGTGTAAGTCCTACACAAAGCCCATGAGGCTGGGAAGAAAATACCAAAAGGAAAAAGGTGGAAAAACGCAAAAAAGGGTCAAATAAGGAAGGAGTCCTAATCCTACTAGGAGTGGAGGAGGAGGACTCCTCCCTCCTTGGTTTGGCCGACCCAAGGGCTGTTTTTTTGGCAGACAAGCCTCCTCCTCCTCGCCTCCTATATATACTGGAGGATTTTAGGGTTTTGGCACAAGATTTTCAGCCACGTGCCACCCGTTCCTCTAGTGCATAGCTTCTCCTCTAGATCGGATTTCTGCAGTGCTTAGGCGAAGCCCTGCTGGAATAGCTCCACCACCATCTCCGGAGCACCATCACGCTGCCAGAGAACTCTTCCTCCCCTCCACTTCCTCTTGCTGGATCAAGACAGTGGAGATCGTCATCAAGCTGCACGTGTGCTGAACGCGGAGGTGCCGTCCGTTCGGTACTAGATCGGAAGGATCGTGATCGAGCCCACCAGACGATTCGTGATGAGTTCGCGGGACGGATCGTGATGAGTTCGCGAGACTGATCGTGATTGGATCACGGGACGGAACGTGATGAGATCGCGGGACGCTCGGCGATTTGGATCGCGAAGATGTTCGACCACACCAACCGCGTTTCTTAACGCTTCCCGCTTAGCGATCTACAAGGGTACGTAGATCCACTCTCCCTCTCGTAGATGCTCGTCACCATAGATAGGTTTGTGGGCGTTGATGCTTAGATTGCCTACTCCCTTGGTCGTGTTTTGGTTTAGCGGTATTGTGGGATGAAGCGGCCCGAACCAACCTTACTCGTACGCTTACGAGAGACCAGTTCCCTCAACTGCACTTGTTGCAAAAGATGGCTAGCGGGTGTCAGTTTCTCCTACTTTAGTTGGATCGGATTCGACAAAGGCGGTCCTTGAGAAGGTTGGAAAGCAACTAGTGTATCACCGTTGTGGTTTTTGCGTATGTGAGAATTGTTCTTTCTAGATACCCATAGCAGCCACGTAAAACATGCAACAACAATTAGAGGACGTCTAACTTGTTTTTGCAGGGTATGTTGTGATATGATATGGCCAATTACATGATGTGATATATGTGATGTACGAGATGATCATGTGCTGTATAGATTATCACGACTTGCATGTCGATGAATACGGCAACCGGCAGGAGCCATAGGGTTGTCTTTAATTATTGTATGAGCTGCGTGTCAATCATTAAGCACTATGTAATGCTTTACTTTATCGCTAAACGGTAGCAATAGTAGTAGAAGCATGCAGGGCATGACAACCCCGATGGCGACACGTTGATGGAGATCAAGATGATGGAGATCATGGTGTCATGCCGGTGACGATGGAGATCATGCCTGTGCTTTCTAGATGGGTATCAAAAGCACAAGTTCATGGCCATATCATGTCACTTATGATTTGCATGTTATGTTAATCCTTTTTATGCACCTTGTTTTGCTTAGGACGACGGTATCATTATAAGGTGATCCCTCACTTAATTTCAAGATAAATTGTGTTCTCCCCGAGTGTGCACCATTGCGAAAGTTCGTCGTGTTGAGAAACCACATGATGATCGGGTGTGATAGACTCTACGTTCACATACAACGGGTGCAAGCCAGTGTTGCACATGCAGAACACTCGGGTTAAACTTGACGAGCCTAGCATGTACAGACAAGGCCTCGGAACACAAGAGATCGAAAGGTCGAACATGAGTCATATAGTAGATATGATCAACATGATGATGTTCACCATTGCAGCCACCTGAACTCACGTGATGATCGGACTTGAGTTGGTGAATTTGGATCATGTATCACTCGAATGATCAGAGGGATGTCAATTTGAGTGGTAGTTCTTAAGTAATATGATTAATTGAACTTATTATCATGAACATAGTCAGTACTGTCTTTGCAAATTATGTTGTAGATTACTAGCTCGCGCTGTAGCTCCCTTAATTTTTATATGTTCCTAGAGAAATAGAGTTGAAAGATGTTGCTAGCAATATTGCGGACTGGGTCCGTGATCTGAGGATTGTCCTCATTGCTGCACAGAAGGCTTATGTCCTTAATGCACCACTCGGTACGCCACCCCCACTAGCGTCGTCTGTAGATGTTGTGAACATCTGACAGGCACGTTTCGATGACTACTTGATAGTTTAGTGCATCATGCATTACGGCTTAGAATTGAGGCTCCGAAACGTTTTCAACGTGACAGAACATATAAGATGTTCTAGGAGCTGAGATGGTGATCTCAGGCTCATGCCCATGTTGCGCCCGTGTTGCAAGATATGAGATCTCCAACAAGATTCTTTGCCTGTAAGATGAAGGAGAATAGCTCAATCGTTGAGCATATACTCAGATTGTCTGGGTATTACAATCGCTTGAATCAAGTGGGAGTTGATCTTCCAGATAAGATAGTGATTGATAAAGTTCTCCAAGCCATTGTCACTAAGCTACTAGAACTTAGAGATGAACTATAAAACGCTAGGGATAGAAGTATTGATCCCTGAGCTGTTCGCGATGTTTGACACCGCGAAGGTAAAAATCAAGAAGGAGCGTCAAGTGTTGATGGTTAATCAAACCACTAGTTTCGAGAAGGGCAAGAGCAAGGAGGGAAACTTCATGGATAGCAAGTCAGTTGCTGCTCCTGTGAAGCAACCCAAAGTTGAACTCAAACTCGAGACTAAGTGCTTCTATTATGAGGTGAGAGGTCGCTGGAGTGGAACAACCCTAGATACTTGGTAGATAAGAAGGCTGGCAACATCGACAGAAGTATATTTGATATACGAGTTATTGATATGTACCTTGCTAGTACTCCTAGTAGCACCTGGGTATTGGATACCGGTTCGGTTACTAAATGTTAGTAACTCCAAATAAAAGCTACGGAATAAATGGAGAACTAGCTAACGGTGAGGTGACGATGTGTGTTGGAAATGTTTCCAAGGTTGATGTGATCAAGATCGCACGCTCTCTCTACTTTCGAGATTAGTGACAAACCTAAATAAATGTTATTTGGTGTTTTGCGTTGAGCATGAACATGATTAGATCGTGTTTGTTGCAATACGGTTACTCATTTAAGTCAGAGAATAATGGTTATTCTGTTTACATGAATAATACCTTCAATGGTCATGCACCCAGTGAGAATGGTTTGTTGAAATCTTTATCGTAGTAATACACATGTTCATAACATTGATGTCAAAAGATACAAAGTTAATAATGAAAGTACCACATACTTGTGGCACTGCCGCTAAATGTCATATTGGTATAAAGCGCATGAAAAACTCCATGCTAATGGATCTTTGGACTCATTCGACTCCGAATCGGTTGAGACATGCGAACCATGCCTCTTAGGCAAGATGACAAAAGGACCCCATTGGATGGAGCGGGCAAGTAATTCATTGCAAATAATACATGTTGATGTATGCAATCCAATGAGTCTTGAAGCGTGGAGTGGATATCGTTATTGTCTTATCTTCACTGATGATTTTAGTAGATATAGTGTATATTTACCTAATGGAACACAAGTCTGAATCATTTGAAAGGTTCAACCAAATTCAGAGTGAAGTTTAAGATCACCGTGACAAGAAGATAAAAATGACTGCGATATGATCGTGGAGGTGAATATCCGAGTTACGAGTTTGGCATACACCTTAAGACAATGTGAAAGTTGTTTCACAACTAAACGCCACCTGCAACACCATAGTGTGATGGTGTGTTCGAACATCATAGTCATGCTCTATTGGATATGGTGCGTGCTATGATGTCTCTTATCGATTTACTACTATTATTTTGGGGTTATGCATTAGATACAACTACATTCACTTTAAATAGGGCACCATCTAAATCCGTTGAGATGACACCGTGTGAATTATGGTTTTATAGAAACCTAAGCTGTCATTTCTTAATGTTTGGGGCTGCGATGTTTGTGTGGAAAATGTTTTCACCTAATAAGCTCGAACCCAAAGTGGATCAATGCATGTTCATAGAATACCCAAAGAACTGTTGGGTATACCTTCTATCTCAGATCCAAGTGCAAGGTGTTTGTTGCAAAAAATGGGTCCTTTCTCGAGAAAAGATTTATCTCGAAAGAATTGAGTGGGAGGAAGATAGAACTTAATGAGGTTATCTAATCGTTGTTTCAACGAGAAAGTAGCGCAGCGCAGGATGATGTTTCTGCAAAGCCTACGTTAGTTGAAAGAGGAAGTTAATGATGATGATCATCAAGCTTCGAATAAAGTTACTATCGAACCTCGTAGGTCGACAAGGATGTGTACTGCTCCTAAGCGGTACGATAACCCTGGAGGTCATGTTGTTGGACAACGATGAACCTACGAGCTATGGAGAAGCGATGATGGGACCGGATTCCGACGAATGGTTGGAGGCCATGAAATCTGAGATAGGATCCATGTATGAAAACCAAGTATAGACTTTGGTAGACTTGCTCGTTTGACGGCAGGTCGTTGAGTACAAATGGATCTTTAAAATGAAGACAGACACTGATGGTAAATGTCACCATTTGTAAAGCTCGACTTGTTGCAAGGATGTTTGTGAAAAGTTCAAGGAGTTGACTGCGATGAGACTTTCTCACTCTTAGCGATGCTAAAGCCTATTGGAAATATGTGAGCAGTTGCTGCATTTTTCAATTATGAAATCTGGTAGATGGATGTCAAAACATCGTTTCCGTAACAGTTTACTTGTGGAAATGTTGTATGTGATACAACCATAAGGTTTTGTCAATCCTAAAGATGCTGAAAGATGAGCAAGCTTCAGTGATCCTTCTGTGGACTGAAGCAAGCATCTCGGAGTTGGAATATACACTTTGATGAGGTGATCAAAGTTTGTAGTTCATACAAAGTTTACGAGAAACTAGTATTTACAATAAAGTGAGTGGGAGCACTATAGAATTTCTGATAAGTATATGTGGTTGACATATTCTTGATCGGAAATGATGTAGAATTTCTGGAAAGCATGAAGGGTTGTTTGGAAAGTGATTTTCAAAGGAAGACCTGGATAAAGCTACCTAATTGTTGAGCATCAAGATCTATAGAGATAGATCAAGATGCTTGATGAGACTTTCAATGAGTACATACCTTGACAAGATTTTTAAAGAGTTCAAAATGGATCAGTCAGATAAATAAGTTCTCGCCTGATTTTGAAGGTGTGAAGTTGAGTGAGACTCAAAGCTCGACCACGGAAGAAGAAAGAGATAGGACGAACGTCGTCCCCTATGCCTTAGCCATAGGCTTTGTACAGTATGCCATGCTGTGTACCGCACCTGTGTGTGCCTTGCCATATGTCCGTCAGGGGGTACAAGAGTAACCCAGGAGTGGATCACTGGACAGCGGTCAAGATTATCCTTAGTAACTAAAAGACTAAGGAGATATTTCTCGATTATGGAGGTGATAAAGAGTTTGTCGTAAAGATTTACGTCGATGCAAGCTTTAACACCAATCAGGATGACTAGCAATAGCAATCTGGATACGTATAGTGGAGCAACCATTTGGAAATAGTACCAAGTGGAGTGTGGTAGCAGTGTTTACGGTATGACATAGAGATTTGCAAAGTACACACGGATCTGAATATCGCATACATGTTGACTATAAGACCTCTCTCACATGCAAAGCATGATCGAGCACCAGAACTAATTGGGTGTTAGATTCATAACAATGCGAATCACATGGTGATGTGAACTAGATTATTGACTCTAGTGCAAGTGGGAGACTGTTGCAAATATGCCCTAGAGGCAATAACAAATTATTTATTATCATATTTCCTTGTTCATGATAATCTTTTATTATCCATGCTATAATTGTATTGATCGGAAACTTAGATGCACGTGTGGATACATATACAAAACCATGTCCCTACTATGCCTCTAATAGACTAGCTAGTTGATCAAAAGATGGTTAAGGTTTCCTAGCCATGGACATGAGATGTCATTTGATAAAGGGATCACATCATTAGGAGAATGATGTGATGGACAAGACCCAAACTACAAAACGTAGCATATGATCGTGTCAGTTTATTGCTGTTGTTTTCTGCATGTCAAGTATGTGTTCCTATGACCATGAGATCATGCAACTCACGGACATCGGAGGATGCCTTGTGTGTATCAAACATCCCAACGTAACTAGGTGACTATAAAGGTGCTCTACAGGTATCTCCGAGGGTGTTTGTTGAGTTGGCATGGATCGAGACTGGGATTTGTTACTCCGTGTGACGGAGAGGTATCTCGGGGCCCACTCGGTAATACAACATCACAATGAGCCTTGCAAGCAATGTGACTAATTGTTAGTTGCGGGATCTTGTATTACGGAACGAGTAAAGCGACTTGCCGGTAACGAGGTTGAACTAGGTATGGATTTAACGATGATCGAATCTCGGGCAAGTAACATACCAAAGAACAAAGGGAACATCGTACGGGATTAACCGAATCCTTGACATAGAGGTTCGACCGATAAAGATCTTCATAGAATATGTAGGAACCAATGTGGACATCCAGGTCCAACCATTGGTTATTGACCGTAGAGGTGTCTCGGTCATGTCTACATAGTTCTCGAACCCGAAGGGTCTGCACACTTAAGGTTTGATGACGTTTCAGTAGTGTATAGTTATGTATGGTGGTGACCGAAGTTTGTTTGGAGTCCCGGATGAGATCCCGGATGTCACGAGGAGCTCCGGAATGGTCCGCAGGTAAAGATTCATATATAGGAAGTCCCAGTTTGGTCGCCGGAAAAGTTCTGGGCTCATCGGTAGTGTACCGGGAGACCACCGGGAGGGGTATTTCGACCCAAGAGGCTTTATGGGCTGTAGAAGGATGAATACCAGCCCTCAGTGGGCTGGTGGATGTCCTACAAGAATCCCTGGAGGCTGGGAAGAAAATACCAAAAGGAAAAAGGTGGAAAAAGGCAAAAAAGGGCCAAATAAGGCAGGAGTCCTAATCCTACTAGGACTGGAGGAGGAGGACTCCTCCCTCCTTGGTTTGGCCGACCCAAGGGCTGCCTTTTTGGCAGCCAAGCCTCCTCCTCCTCTCCTATATATACTAGAGGATTTTAGGGTTTTGGCACAAGATTTTCAGCCACGTGCCACCCGTTCCTCTAGTGCATAGCTTCTCCTCTAGATCGGATTTCTACAGTGCTTAGGTGAAGCCCTGCTGGAATAGCTCCACCACCATCTCCGGAGCGCCATCACGCTGCCGGAGAACTCTTCCTCCCCTCCACTTCCTCTTGCAGGATCAAGACGGTGGAGATTGTCATCAAGCTGCACGTGTGCTGAACGCGGAGGTGCCGTCCGTTCGGTACTAGATCGGAAGGATCGTGATCAAGGCCACGAGACGATTCGTGATGAGTTCGCGGGGTGGACCTTGATGAGTTCGCAAGATGGATCGTGATTGGATCGCGGGACGTATCGTGATGAGATCGCGGGACGCTCAGCAATTTGGATTGCGAAGAAGTTCGACCACACCAACCGCGTTTCTTAACGCTTCCCGCTTAGCGATCTACAAGGGTATGTAGATCCACTCTCCCTCTCGTAGATGCTCATCACCATGGATAGGTTTGCGTGTGCATAGAATTTTTTTTGTTTCCCATGCGACGTTCCCCAACACTACGGTCAATAACCAATAGCGGGACCTGGATGCCCATATTGGTTCCTACATATTCTACGAAGATCTTTATCGGTTGAACCTCTATGTCAAGGATTCAGTTAATCCCGTATGATGTTCCCTTTGTTCTTTGGTATGTTACTTGCCCGAGATTCGATCGTCGGTATCTCCATACCTAGTTGAACCTCGTTACCGGCAAGTCTCTTTACTCATTCCGTAATACAAGATCATGTGCCTAACACTTATTCACATTGCTTGCAAGGCTTATTGTGATGTTGTATTACCGAGTGGGCCCTGAGATACCTCTCCGTCACACGGAGTAACAAATCCCAGTCTTGATCCATGCCAACTCAACAGACACCCTCGGAGATACCTGTAGAGCACCTTTATAGCCACCTAGTTTGGTTGCGACGTTTGATACACACAAGGCACTCCTCCGATGTCTGTGAGTTTCATGATCTCATGGTCATAGGAACATATACTTGAAATGCAGAAAACAATAGCAATAAACTGACACGATCATATGCTACATTTGTAGTTTGGGTCTTGTCCATCACATCATTCTCCTAATGATGTGGTCCCGTTATCAAATGACATCTCATGTTTAGGAAACCTTAACAATCTTTTGATTAATGAGCTAGTCTACTAGGGACATGATGTTGTCTATGTATCCACACATGTATCTGAGTTTCCGATCAACACAATTATAGCATGGATAATAAACGATTATCATGAACAAGGAAATATGATAATAACTAATTGATTATTGCCTCTAGGGCATATTTGCAATAGTCTCCCACTTGCACTAGAGTCAATAATCTAGTTCACATCACAATGTGATTCGCATTGTTATGAATCTAACACCCAATGAGTTCTGGGGCTCGATCATGCTTTGCATGTGAGAGAGGTCTTATAGTCAACGGGTCTGCGACATTCAGATCCATGTGTACTTTGCAAATCTCTATGTCAAACCGTAAACACTGCTACCACACTCCACTTGGTACGATTCCAAATGGCTGCTCCACTATACATATCCAGATTGCTACTACGAGTCATCCGGATTGGTGTTAAAGCTTGCATCGACGTAACTCTTTACGACGAAGTCTTTATCACCTCCATAACCGAGAAACATCTCCTTAGTCTTTGAGTTACTAAGGATAATCTTGACTGCTGTCCAGTGATCCACTCCTAGGTCACTCTTGTACCCCTTAACGGACTCATGGTAAGGCACACACAGGTGCGGTACACAACATGGCATACTGTACAGAGCCTATGGCTAAGGCAAAGGGGATGACGTTCGTCCTTTCTCTTTCTTATGTCGTGGTCGAGCTTTGAGTCTCATTCAACTTCACACCTTACAAATCAGGTGAGAACTCTTTCTCTGACTAATCCATTTTGAACTCTTTCAAAATCTTGTCAAGGTATGTACTCATTGAAAGTCTCATCAAGCATCTTGATCTATCTCTATAGATCTTGATGCTTAACAATTAGGTAGCTTTATCCAGGCCTTCCTTTTAAAAACACTTTTCAAACAACCGTTTATGCTTTCCAGAATTTCTACATTATTTCCGATCAACAATATGTCATCCACATATACTTATCCGAAATTCTATAGTGCTCCCACTCACTTTATTTTAAATACAAGTTTCTCGTAAACTTTGTATAAATTTCAAAAACTTTGATCGCCTCATCAAAGTGTATATTCCAACTCCGAGATGCTTGCTTCAGTCCATAGAAAGATCACTAAAGCTTGCTCACCCTTTAGCATCCTTAGGACCGACAAAACTTTCTGGTTGTATCACATACAACCTTTCCTCAATTAAACCGTTAAGGAAACGATGTTTTGACATCCATCTGCCAGATTTCATAATTTAAAAATGCAGCAACTCCTAACATAATTCCAACAGACTTTAGCATCGCTACGAGTGAGAAAGTCTCATCGCAGTCAACACCTTGAACTTGTCACAAACTTCTTTGCAACAAGTGGAGCTTTACAAATGGTGACATTTACCATTGGCGTCTGTCTTCATTTTAAAGATCCATTTGTGCTCAATGACCCGCCGTCCAACGAGCAAGTCTACCAAAGTCTATACTTGGGTTTCATACATGGATCCTTTTCTCGGATTTCATGGCCTCTAACCATTTGTCGGAATTCGGGCCCATCATCGCTTGTCCATAGCTCGTAGGTTCATCGTTGTCCAACAATATGACCTCCAAGACAGGGTTGTCGTACCGCTCAGGAGTAGTACACATCCCTGTCGACCTACGAAGTTCGATAGTAACTTGATTCTGAAGCTTCATGATCATCATCATTAACTTCCTCTTCAACTAACGTAGGCTTCACAGGAACATCTTCCTATGCTGCGCTACTATCTGGTTGAATAAAGGTTTAACAACCTCATCAAGTTCTATGTTTCAAACACTCAATTCTTTTGAGAGAAACTCTTTCTCGAGAAAGGACCCATTTTTAGCAACAAACACTTTGCACTTGGATCTGAGATAGAAGGTATACCCAACTATTCTTAGGGTATTCTATGAAGATGCATTTGTCCGCTTTGGGTTCGAGCTTATTAGGTGCAAATATTTTTTCCACACAAGCGTCTCAGCCCCAAACATCAAGAGATGACAGCTTAGGTTTCTATCAAACCATAATTCACATGGTGTCATCTCAACGGATTTAGATGGTGCCCTATTTAAGGTGAATGTAGTTGTCTCTAATGCATAACCCCAAAACTATAGTAGCAAATCGATAAGAGACATCATAGCAAGCACCATATCCAATAGAGCACGACTATGACGTTCGGACACACCATCACACTATGGTGTTCCAGGTGGCGTGAGTTGTGAAACGACTTTCACATTGTACAAAGTTGTATGCCAAACTCGTAACTCAGATATTCACCTCCACGATCATATCATAGACATCTTTATCTTCTTGTCATCATGATCTTAAACTTCACCCTGAATCTGCTTGAACCTTTCAAACGATTCAGACTTGTGTTTCATTAAGTAAATCTCCACTATATCTACTCAAATCATCAGTGAAGGTAAGAAAATAATGACATCCACCGCACATTTACAAGACTCATTTGATTGCATACATCAACATGTATCATTTCCAATAAACCACTTGCCCGCTCTGTTAATCCGGAAAACGGGGTCCTTAGTCATCTTGCCCAAAAGGCATGGTTCGCATGTCTCAACCGATTCGAAATCGAATGAGTCCAAAGATCCATCAGCATGGAGTTTCATCATGCGCTTTATACCAATATGACATTTAGCGGCAGTGCCACAAGTATGTGGTACTATAATTATTAACTTTGTATCTTTTGGCATAAAAAACATGTGTATTACTACGATCAAGATTCAACAAACCATTCTCACTGGGTGCATGACCATTGAAGGTATTATTCATGTAAACGGAATAACCATTATTCTCTAACTTAAATGGATAATCATGTTGCAATAAACACGATCTAATCACATTCATGCTCAACGCAAAACACCAACTAACATTTGTTTAGGTTCGTCACTAATCCTGAAGGTCGAAAGAGCGTGCGATGTTGATCACATCAACCTTGGAAACATTTCCAACACACATCGTCACCTCACCCTTAGTTAGTTCTCCGTTTATTCCCTAGCTTTTACTTCGAGTTACTAACATTTAGCAACTAAACCGGTATTCAACACCCAGGTGATACAAGGAGTACTAGCAAGGTACACATCAATCACACGTATATCAAATATACTTCTGTCGATGTTGCCAGCCTTCTTATCTACCAAGTATCTAGGGTTGTTCCGCTTCAGCGACCGCTCTCCTCATAATCGAAGCACTTAGTGTCGGGTTTGGGTTCAACTCTGGGTTGCTTCCCTAGAGCAGCAACTGACTTGCCATCCATGAAGGTTTCCTCCTTGCCCTTGCCCTTCTCGAAACCAGTGGTTTTACTAACCATCAACACTTGATGCTCCTTTTTGATTTCTACCTTCACGGTGTCAAACATCGCGAACAGCTTAGGGATCATTATTTCTGTCCCTGGCATTTTATAGTTCATCACCAAGTTCTAGTAGCTTAGTGACAGTGACTTGGAGAACTATATCAATCGTTGTCTTATCTGGAAGATCAACTCCCACTTGATTCAAGTGATTGTAGCACCCAGACAATCTGAGCACATGCTTAACAATTGAGATATTCTCTTTCATCTTGCGGGCAAAGAATCTTGTTGGAGATCTCATATCTCGCAACATGGGCCCGACCCTGAGATCCTAATTTCAGCTCTTAGAAACATCTCATATGTTCCGTGACGTTCAAAATGTTTTGGAGCCTCAATTCTAAGCCGTAATGCACGACGCACTAAACTATCAAGTAGTCATCAGAACATGCCTGTCAGATGTTCACAACATCTACAAACGATGCTAGAGGGGTTGGTGCACCGAGCGGTGCATTAAGGACATAAGCCTTCTATGTAGCAATGAGGACAATCCTTAGATCACGGACCCAGTCCGCAATATTGCGACAATTATCTTTCAACTCTATTTCTCTAGAAACATATAAAAATACAAGGGAGCTACAGCGTGAGCTAGTAATCTACAACATAATTTGCAAAGACACTTTGACTATGTTCATGATAATGAGTTCAATTAATCATATTACCTAAGAACTCCCACTCAAATTGACATCCCTCGGGTCATCTGAGTGACACATGATCTAAATTCACCAACTCAAGTCCGATCATCACGTGAGTTGAGGTGGCTTCAATGGTGAACATCATTGTGTTGATCATATCTACTATATGACTCATGTTTGACCTTTCGGTCTCTTGTGTTCCAAGGCCATGCCTGCACATGCTAGGCTCGTCAAGTTTAACCCGAGTGTTCTGCATGTGCAACACTGGCTTGCACCCGTTGTATGTGGACGTAGAGTCTATCACACCCGATCATCACGTGGTGTCTCAACACAACGAACTTTCGCAACGCTGCATACTCGGGGAGAACACAATTTATCTTGAAATTAAGTGAGGGATCACCCTATAATGCTACCGTCGTCCTAAGCAAAACAAGGTGCATAAAAGGATTAACATCACATGCAAATCATAAGTGACATGATATGGCCATAAACTTGTGCTTTTGATCTCCATCATGAAACCACCGGCATGATCTCCATCATCACCGGCACGACACCATGATCTCCATCATCTTGATCTCCATTAATGTGTCGCCATCGGGGTTTGTCGTGCCCAACATGCTTCTACTACTATTGCTACCGTAGCGATAAAGTAAAGCATTACATAGCGCTTAATGATTGACATGCAGGTCATACAATAATTAAAGACAACCCTATGGCTCCTGCCGGTTGTCGTACTCAACGACATGCAAGTCGTGATAATCTATACATCACATGATCATCTCATACATCACATATATCACATCATGTAATTGGCCATATCATATCACAACATACCCTGCAAAAACAAGTTAGACGTCCTCTAATTGTTGTTGCATGTTTTACGTGGCTGCTACAGGTATCTAGCAAGAACAATTCCCATCTACGCAAGAACCACAACGGTGATACACTAGTTGCTTTTTAACCTTCTCAAGGACCGCCTTTGTCGAATCCGATCCAACTAAAGTGAGAGAAACTGTCACCCGCAAGCTATGTATGCAACAAGTTGTGGTTGAGGGAAACGGTCTCTCGTAAGCGAACGAGTAATGTTGGTCCGGGCCGCTTCATCTCATAATACCGTTGAACCAAAATCCGATCAAGAGAGGAAGCAATCTAAGCATCAACACCCACAAACCTTTTGTGTTCTACTCGAGATCTCATCTACACATAGACCTAGCTCATGATGCCACTGTTGGGGAACGATGCATGGGAAACAAAAAATTTCTTACGCACACGCAGATCTATCCATGGTGATGAGCATCTACGAGAGGGGGAGTGGATCTACATACCCTTGTAGATCGCTAAGCGGGAAGCGTTAAGAAACGTGGTTGGTGTAGTCGAACGTCTCCGCGATCCAAATCGCCTATCGTCCTGCGATCTCATCACGATCCGTCCCGTGATCTCATCACGATCCGTCCCGCGATCTCATCACGATCCATCTCACGATCTTGATCACGATCTTTCCCATGAACTCATCACGATCCGTCCCGCGATCTCATCACAATCCGTCTCACGATCTTGATCACGGTTCTTTCGATCTAGCGCCGAACGGACGGCACCTCCGCGTTCAGCACACGTACAACTTGATGATGAGCTCCGCCTTCCTGATCCAGCAAGAGGGAGCGGAGAGGTGGAAGAGTTCTCCAGCAGCGTGACGGTGCTCCGGCGTTGGTGGTGGAGTTATTCCTGCAGGGCTTCGCCTAAACACTGCAGAAATCCGATCTAGAGGAGAAACCATGCATAGGAGGAACGGGTAGCACGTGGCTAAAATCTGGTGCCAAAAAACCCTAAAACCTCTAGTATATATAAGAGGAATAGAGTAGGAGGCTTGTCCCTCAAAGGACCAGCAATTGGGTCGGCCAAATCAAGTGGGAGAGGTGGAATCCACCTCCAATCCTAGTAGGACTAGGATTCACCCTATTTTTTTTGCCTTTTTCCACCTTTTTCTCTTTGGCATTTTCTACCTAGCCTCATGGGCCTTGTGTGGGATTTCCACCAGCCCACTAAGGGCTGGTATTTACTCTCCTACAGCCCATGTAGCCTCTTGGGTCGAAATACCCCTCCCGATGGTCTCCCGGTACACTACTGGCACTCCCGGTACACTACCGATGAGACTGAAACTTCTCCGGCGACCAAAATAGGACTTTCTATATATGAATCTTTACCTCCGGACCATTCTGAAGCTCCTCGTGATGTCTGGAATTTCATGCGGGACTCCTAACAACCTTCGGTCACCACCATACAAAACTCTATACTACTGAAACGTCACCAAACCTTAAGTGTGCAGACCCTGCGGGTTCGAGAACTATGTAGACATGATCGAGACACCTCTACGATCAATAACCAATAGCGGGACCTAGATGCCCATATTGGTTCCTACATATTCTACAAAGATCTTTATCGGTCGAACCTCTATGTCAAGGATTCAGTTAATCCCGTATGATGTTCCCTTTGTTCTTCGGTATGTTACTTGCCCGAGATTCGATCGTCGGTATCTCCATACCTAGTTCAACCTCGTTACCGGCAAATCTCTTTACTCGTTTCGTAATACAAGATCCCGTGACTAACACTTAGTCACATTGCTTGCAAGTCTTATTGTGATGTTGTATTACCGAGTGGGCCCTGAGATACCTCTCTGTCACACGGAGTAACAAATGCTAGTCTTGATCCATGCCAACTCAACAGACACCCTCGGAGATACCTGTAGAGCACCTTTATAGCCACCCAGTTACGTTGCGACGTTTGATACACACGAGGCACTCCTCCGATGTCTGTGAGTTGCATGATCTCATGGTCACAAGAACATATACTTGACATGCAGAAAACAGTAGCAATAAACTGACACGATCGTATGCTAAATTTGTAATCATGGTCTTGTCCATCACATCATTCTCCTAATGATGTCCTAATGATGTGATCCCGTTATCAAATGACATCTCATGTCCATGGCTAGGAAACCTTAACCATCTTTTGATCAATGAGCTAGTCTACTAGAGGCATACTAGGGACATGGTCTTGTCTATGTATCCACACATGTATCTGAGTTTCCGATCAACACAATTATAGCATGAATAATAAACAATTATCATGAACAAGGAACTATGATAATAACAAATTTATTATTGCCTCTAGGGCATATTTCCAACATGGGCATGGGGCCCAAGAAGCACGGCCGGCAGGTGTTTCTCGATGTTGTTATCACTCCGACTATCTCCTACACGCAGCTCCGAGCTACCGACCCGAGCCTGAGCCAGTGCACGAGCATGCCCATGACCAGTGCCCAGTTACAGCCCCTCTTTCAGGAGCAGCAATCTGTAAGTATTTTACCTCTTATCTACATTGCTCACTTTATTTTCCAGCATGGAGATGTTTATGAGTTCCATCATGTCATACCGTAGGCCTACATGGAGTACACACGCCAGGAGACCATGATGTGGCACACGAGCCTTTATGTATACCATGAGTAGAACAATGCCAGGATGCAGCGCGCTCTTGAGGAGATGACGACCGGACGGGTTCCTCAATTTGCAGCAGCACCACCTCGTCCAGCACAACCAACGCTGCTTACCTTTCAGGAGTTTGTGACACAGCAGCACGATGGCCCCTCGCCGGTATGTACATCCCCCAACTATTCACCCAAAGCATATCATGCCTTTCAACACAGTCATATATCCCGTTAATATGTCTTTTCAATATCCAGGGAACCGGTGGATCAACCGTTGGCGGTGGTATTCGCAGCACTCCTGAGTCACGGAGCCCGACCAATCTGATCCACAGAGGCAGAGGTGGAGGCGATCTTGGCGGTAGCGTTGCCGCTAGTAGTGACGACTTGGGCTTCGGCGCTCTTGGCGGTGATGACCTCCGTGGTGCTCGACGTCCTGGCGCTTAAGACTTTTGGTTACTTGTGTGCTTATGCTTATGTTTCTTTAGATAACTTGTGTGTGGTGATGATGATGATAAACTTGTGGTCTTTGATGGTCCTTTAGATGACTTGTGCGCTTCTTTATATGCTTATACTTATGTTTATGTTGATTGTGATGATGCTTATGCATATATTGTTGTGACGGTGCCGGATGATACTTAGATGTGTTCTATACGTCTATTTCCATCATATATATCCGCTGTATATTTGAATTGAATTGATCTGAAAACAAACAGAAAAAAGAAAAAAAATCAAATACAATCTATGCCGACGGCCGGCATAGTGCTGGCATGAGCACCCAGTTGCTGGCACGTGGCAGCTATGTCGACGGTTTAGCCGTCGGTATAGTTTGAAGATAGCACGTGCTACCATCTTTCATTGGTTGCACCCAGTAACCAGTGGCTCCCTGGAGTCCGTAGGAATGAGTAAGGACCACGTACAGATCCATGCCGTAGCTCTGAGATAACCTGCAAGAAATTTGAAATGTGTTGTCTGTTAAAAATCATATCATTCCTGCAGTTTCATATAGCCCACATAAGAGCACATATTCCAATTTGAATACATACCATAGTGATACTTTCCACCCCTGCTAACCACGTTCCAAATAACGATTCAATGCTAACCGGAGGGACGATGTTAAAGGCTATATGGATCGTGCGCCAAATTAATTTTGCGAGAGGGCACTCTAAGAAAAGATGTTGAATTGTTACCATTAGATAGACGGGTGTAATTCATATCCTGGGATCGTGTGCTCTTTATCTTCAGAGTAAGCTGTGGTTGTTAATTACATCATAAAGGCTTTGGTCGGTGACAAAATGGTGCGCAGAATTAAACTTGCGCGACTGAATATTATAGTCGGGAGTTCTTAGGTTTTTCTCTCTGTGCATGTGCAAACTCAATTTCTAATCTTTTACATAATATGGGAAGTCATACGAAAATAAGCTTTATGAAATTTTTTTGCATGTTGCTACCTAACACCTAAAATTATTTCCATCCACTATGTGAAGGCAGCGCCATATGCACATAGTGTTGTGGTCATCCTCAGCAGTCAGGGCATATATCAGACAGTCATCTTTTGCATCCAACTAAGTGTACGGACTAAGGATGGACCAGTCCTTTTCCTTATGCCTGCTGTGCCAGGAAACTCATATATATCTCATTATGTTGGCATTGCCGACTTTGTGTCTACAAAGTTATTAATAATTCTCCTTGGAGTTTACGGATGTCATCATATATGTTATTTTTTTCCCAATGAGTTGTGCTTTCAAATTCAAATTGAAACTACGTCAACACTGCATGTAGATCACATGTATGTAACATCTATACCACACACTCACAAATATCTCGTTATTGATTGTTAATATCTAGAGGTGAATATTCCACAAGCTTGCATGTTTGGTGAGTCACTTTGAAGAAAACGATTGGCGGGATTATGTTTAGTTTTCATGCTCAAGTTCTCTTATCGAATAAATCTAAAAATAAGTTTTCTTACCCAGAGGAAAAAGTTCCTACTACAAGTGATATTCGTTGAGCTTTTATGGTCATTATGATACCCCATATGATTTTTAGACAAACTTGGAGTACAGGTGGGGAACAAATCATTTAGCATAGATAGATATTAGTTTTTTGACTGTTCGCGCTGCCTTTTACCATTTCTTCGTAACTTGCAACAAATATCATTCAATCAAATAATGTAAACTCTAAACCAAAGTTTCTTGCATATGTTATTCATGTTATCATGTATAACAAGGAATCTTGCCTATGTTATAGCCACCAATATTTATGGATGTGGTTGATGATGCCCCAAAGAATTAGGTATGAGCAATACTGTTTTTCTGAAGTCATGAACTACAGCACAGAATTGCACATGTATTTATGTAGATTCTGTATCGTCATTTGTGGTTCGATATGGAGAACAGAATACTATTCATATTTAAGCCACTATGAAGACAAATATGTTTCTATGTACATATGCATTCTTATATTTTTTATGTAAACTATATATTTGTAAACAAATGCTAATGACAAGGGCTGTTTTTTCACGAAAGGAAGAAATCAGGCCAAGAATCATCTAGACGATTGTTTCCTTCTCCCCCAAATTTGCCCATTTCTAAGATTGCCATACACATCACATGCCAAATCTCCTTATTCTACATCATTTTTTGTGTAATTTATGGTTTTGTACATAGTACTTTAATATTAAGGGCTACAGTGAGCTTACACTACAATCGATTTTACAGTTCAATAGCACATAAACCAAATCTTATTTGAAGTGTACAAGTGATTTATTATGTGGCCAGCTAACAAAAGATGAATAAGGACAAACTACTGGAACTTTTGTTTGCAACTGCATTAGTTGATAGCTTTTCACTTGGTTACCAGGCACTAGTAGAATACGGGCCTTTTGTCCCGGTTCGTAAGGGTCTTTAGTCCCAGTTCTAGAACCAGGACTAAAGGGTCGGGACTAAAGGCCTCCACTTTTAGTCTCGGTTGGATTACGAACCGGGACTAAAGCGGCTTCACGTGGCAGCCTTCTAGAGCGGGACGTTTAGTCCCGGTTGGTGTTACCAACTGGTACTAAAGTTATTTTTTAAAATAATTATTTTATTTTATTTTTTCGAATTTTTTTATTTTTATTTTTTCTGATTTACAAATCTTTGAATTATTTGACAATTTAATCTCTAATCACCCCTCGTTCCAAATCATCTCACTACTCTGGAATTATTTGATAATTTAATCTCTAATCACTCCTGATTCCAAATCATCTAACTTCCCGGCTAGTCACCCATCCTCTCACTGCTCCAACCCCAACATGCTTAACTTTCGAGTTCTATCACCCGTAGTTTTCAAGTCTGCACTTGTGGTTTTCTCAACAATAGTAAGCTATCAATCCTATTAACCCTTAGGTCTTGATGTAACATGATTTAATTTTTTGAATTCCAAACAATTACTAAAATAAACAACAATGATTAACAAACAACAATGATTAATTTTAAAACTCCAAAAAACTTCAAAAAAGGCAAAAAAATCGAAAAAATCTCTAAAGTTCTCAAAAAAATACAAAAAAACCAAAATAATAAAAATTTCAATATAAAATAAGTAATAATAATATTGAATGAAAATTAAATTAAATTAAGTAGAAATATTATTTTACTCATTTTTTGCAATTTATTCATTTAATATGGCATAATTAATATCTTTAAATCTGTAAAACAAAATTTGACAAATAATATATCCATTATTATCAGAAAAACGTGAGGAATCCAAATATGAAATCATTTATTTTTTAAAAAAATCCATAACACTTTTTTCCGACATCGTATGCAAAAGTTATAGGCGTTTTACTTTTTCATGATACTTTTTTTAATCTTGTTTCAAATCCAGACTTTTTGTATGTTCAACATGCACCACCCAAATCTACGTCATCAATTTCCAACCCTTTCCTACTTCATTCGCTATTTTTCATGCATTTATTAAAAAAAATTCACCTAAATGTCCCGGAAATTGAAAGCACTACAAATAAACTCTGAAAAGGTTGAAACTTGGCATGGTATAATCATTTCACCCACATAGCATGTGCTAAAAATTTGAGAGGGTTACGGTAAAAAGTAGATGCACTTCGTGTACAAACTAGACAATCTCATTCGAAGTATAAGAGTTTTGGACGAAAGCTCATTTGTTACAAAGACATTTCATTTTTTTAAACTTATTTAAATTTCAGAGTTTTTGTGCATTCAACATGCACCATTCAAAACCACATCATCAACTTTCAACCATTTTCCTTCGCTATTTTTCATGCATTTATTAATTTGTTTGAGCTAAATGATCCTGAAATTGAAAAGCACTACAGATGAACTCTGAAAAGGTTGAAACTTGGTATGGTATCATTATTTCACCCACATAGCATGTGCTAAAAATTTGAGAGGGTTACTGTCAAAACTAGATGCACTTCGTGTACAAACTGGACAATCCCTTTCGAAATATTAGGGTTTTGGACGAAAAATCATCTGTTACAAAGGCATTTCATTTTTTAAACTTATTTCAATTCCAAAATTTTTGTGTGTTCAACATGCACCATCTAACATGTGCCTAGGAGCAAAAATAAATAAATTAAAAAAACTATTTTTAAACTCAATTTATTCACAATTTAGGGTTTGATGCAAATTTGAACAAATTCAAATTTAAATCATTCAAATTTGAGAACTAATTGCACAAGCGCAAACTAGACAAATTTTTGAATCTAATGCAAAAAGAATCACTAAAAAATATCAAATATCCTAAAAGATATAAGCAATTTAAAACAGACACTAAAAACAGAAAACAATTAGAAAAAACAAACAAAAAACTTTCAAAACCCTTTAGTCCCTGTTTGTATCTCCAACCGAGACTAAAGGTCTAGCCTTCAGTCCCGGTTGGAGACACCAACCGGGACTAAATCCCGAACCCCTTTAGTCCCGGTGTGTGTCTCCAACCGGGACTAAAGGTGAAGCCTTTAGTCCCGGTTGGAGACACGAACCGGGACTAAAGGGTATCGGGCCCTTTAGTCTCGCTTGGTGTCTCCAACCGGGACTAAAGGTCCCATTTGAATCGGGACTGATGCACGACCGGCGCCTTAACCGCTCGAACCGGGACTAATGCTCACATTAGTCCCGGTTCGTAATGCAACCGGGACTAATGTGTAGATCGAGCTATGACGAAAGCCTTGTTTTCTACTAATGAAGCTGGCATGGCTAATTTCTTAAATGCCAATGATTATCTTTTTAAGATTGCCTTTAATTGTAACCCACTATTGCATCTATCATTTGATCTGCAGTTGATGTTGACTGCGATAAAGTTTTCCCACTTTCACCTACTATGAATGTCCTAAGATTCATTTGGAACTATTATTCTTCTATTACTATGTACTTCTGTAAAGAAAGTTGAATAATACCCAAAACCATTGAGCATGTTGTAAGAAGATTAAATTTTCTATCCTATTTAGTGCTCATTACTTTTAGTTTGTATAAATAAGTTCCAATTTTTGCATATATCATATATGATGAGCATGTTTTGGTGAACTCAAAGATATTAGACTAATTAGTACTAACATGGATAGGATAAAATACTTTGTGCCTTGCGCTCAAGTAAGAATGTGTTTATAATCTCTATAATTGCCATGAAGTTGTCATTCTTTTGTAGAGAGTTCAATAATGAATATTCTCTAAGTTTGGTTAGAATTTTTTGTGTGCAAATTTTCGTGGTTATTTCACATTTTAGCTCATACCAGTGATCTATCCAATACACATGTACGAAGCTAGCCCGTGCGGGAGCACGTGTTGGTGACTAGTGTTTATAGTTCCGAGCTTAAAACTTTTACTTTTGCAATTAAGAACCTCTGATAATTTCGAAAACAATTCTAAAGAAGAATGAAATGACCATTCTAAAACACGAAACAAGTTGTCTTTTAGCACAAATATAGGTTGCTATTATCCGGAAATGCAATTTGGCTCTGGGGTCCAAATGCTCTCGCAATCAGGACCACACAGGTGCCTTGGGATCTGATCACAGCCTCGTATTTGGTTTCGTATTTCTAATATAAAAATAGTACCCATGGTCCACGCAACAGTATCCCTAAATGTGCTAGCTCTCTAACGCCGTTGCTGGTACAGAAGCACAAGCTTCAGCTGGTCAATCACTCATGCATGCATGTGCCATAGCAAATTAACTAGCATTACAGAGGGCCATGGTTTCAGCATGTAGTGCATCCGTCAGGTCACTAGCAGCACAAGCCGCCAAAAATCTTATATCCGATGTTGAATCTCTGCAGATAATGGTTGTTGCCTACGGATCCATCTTACTAGTAGATTGAAGTCAATCTGCATCCTCACTGTCTGCAGTCTGCACGCTCATCAATCACAGCATTCTGCTCGTCCTCCATGTTTTCTTGGGCACCCCCGTGCTCAACTACACATGTGTTGTTCCCTTCGCTCAGTGAAATCAGGCATGGCTCTGTTGCCAGCAGCCAAACTTGTTTGCTCGTCGTATGGCGCATCGCTTCTTTCTCCGCTCGCTCCATGCATTCTGAAACCCCTCCTGCTACTGTTCCCCGCGTCTTCAATTCCCCACCGGGATCCGTCGTCTGATTCCTCTCTCGCAGGACCTCCAGCGTCAATCATGTTAATTATAACTGTTGTGCTAAACGCCTGCTCCGGGAAGATATGCAGCCTGTAAATCGATTTGAACAATAATCAACCCGTGGTCGCCGAGGTACAACCAAAAATCAAACTTTTTACTGCTAGGAGAGCAACGATCACCTGTCCACTAGAGTCACCGGGAAGTCCGTCTCCATTGTTTCAGCTCCTTCACCCGATCCTACTAGTTGTATAAGCCACCGGATTTGGTGCTCGACTGCACAACGCCGCCCGCCGCCGCCCACTCACCGTCCTAGTTCCTCTTGGAATCTAAATATTCTTTTTTTTCTGAAACGAGAACGGGCTGGTGGATGGGACTCCTTTCATTATTGCCCCCTAACAGGTGGGCCAGGTTGACGGCTCTGTATCAGGTGTCCAGGTATATGTTCGGCACCCTTGTAACTGCGCGCAAGCGGCGCTGTCCAAGACACCCTCCGCACGTTATACGTACACACGGGATCAACAGTGTATTCGGCATTTTTTACTTTCGTATTCAGCAGATAATGATTTCTAGTACATATCCCAATGCTTGGCTGTGTGGTCCAGATTAGGGAGCAACTGGACCCGAGAGCCAAAACGTCCCTCCCGCTATTCTCAGACCATATGGGGAATAACAAGTTCAGATCATGTTTTCTGGTGTCAACAAAAGCTTTAGCAAGTAAGCCAGGCAGAAATATAACGCGAACTGACACTTCAGGACATGTCTAGCTGACGACAACGAATGCCACCAACAGCAAGATTTTGAATTTTGTATCAAGTCTCGAGTCCACAAAAGTATTACTAGCATCGCTTTTTTTCGGTGATACAATGTTTGGATTTAGAATCTGATACGTCTCAAACGTATCTACTTTTCCAAACACTTTTACTTTGATTTTGGACTACAATTTGCATGATGTGAATAAATGTAATCCAGACTAACATTGTTTTCAGCATACCTAGCTTAGTGTTATTTTTGTCCAGGAATAAAAGTTCCTGGAATTGAAAAAAAATAGAAAATATTTTTGGAATATATAATGAATTATGGAGCGAAAAATCACCGCTCAATCTGTTGCTTGTTTGGTTCGAGGTTTAGCTCACCCGCCGCCCTACGTAAGTAGTATTCCTAACTTCTATTCCTTTTTTTGCTCTAAGGTAAGGTCCTTCACGAACAACATTGCAGTCGCAATGGGGCTTTGGGTGAATTTTGTTCGAGGGAGCTACATGTGAGCCACAAGGCAACAGGGCGCGCCCTGTTAGCTTGGGGGCACACGTGGATCCCCCGATCCTAATTCCACTTCTATAAATTAACATCTTCGGAGAAAAAAATCAGAGAGAAGATTTCATCGCGTTTTACGAGACGGAGCCGTCGCCACCTCCCGTTCTTCCTCGGAGGACTGATCTAGAGTTCATTTGGGGTTACGGAGAGGGGGATTCATCGTCGTCGTCATGACCAACCCTTCTTCATCAACACCATATGATCCTCACCACCGGGAGTGAGTAATTTTTTTGTAGGCTTGCTGCACAGTGATGGGATTTGATGAGATTGATCATCTAATCAAGTTAATTTGATAGGGCTTGATCCCTAGTCAGTACTAGGGACAGGCCTAGCAGTAGCTTTTGGGGAACGTTGCATGGGAAAGAAAAAAATTCCTACGAACACCCAATAGCTATCTATGGAGATCAGCGACTACGAGAGGGAGAGTGGATCTACATACCCTTGTTAATCGCTAAGCGGGAAACGTGGTGGTGCGAGAACCTATGCCGACGGCCTAGCCGTCGGCATAGTGAAACCTTATCCCCTCGCGGGTCTGCTCCTCCTCCACCCATTCCTCTCTCTCTCCCCCTCGCAACCATCTCTAGGCACACGCGCCGCGCCAGCCGCCCCTCGCCCCCCCGCCGTGCCGCCCTCCTCTCTGCCCCGCGCTGCCGTCCACCTCCCTGCCCCGCCCCGCACCGCCCCGCCCTACCCCCACCCCATGCCGCACCGCCACACCCCCGCCCCTTAACGCGTTGCCCCGCCCCCGCGCCACGCCGCCCCGCCCGCACCCCACCCCGCGCCACCCCGCCCGCACCCGCGTCGCGCCGCGCCGGCCCGCCCCCAACCCGACCCTGTGCCGTTGCCTTGGACCGGCCGCCCCCCTGCTCCGCGTCGTGCAGGACGGCCCCGAATCACCCCGCCACCGTCCAACCCTGCCCGCCGGCCGCCTTGCCCGGGCCCTGCCCCGCCTCGCCGGTGAGACCCTCCACCCCCAACATTTTTTTTCATGATTTTGCAGATGATAGTTAGTTAGATAGATGGATAGTTAAGTTAGATAGATAGATAGTTAGCTAGATAGATAGTTAGATAGTTAGTTAGATAGATAGTTAGATAGATAGTTAGTTAGATAGATAGTTAGATAGTTAGTTAGATAGATAGTTAGTACATTGGTTAGCTAGATAACATTTATAATATTTTGAATGTGAAACTTTAAGTGGATGAATGCATGTGTAAATGTTTAAATATGCTCTATGAGTTGTGATGTTCTAAATTTTTGTCGCGATGGAATTTGCAGGCTTTGCGGTGTCGCATTTCATCGGAGTGACTGTCGTTCGATGCGTTGGTCCCTGAGCATCCCTCTGATGTTTTACTACTTCCCCTAAAACCGAGGGTGAGCTACAAATCCATCTCCTCCATTTTTTTCATGTCACTAGATTTTATTTTCATGTCAAGTCGCGTAAACTAGGCGTCTCCCGTGCGAAAGGGTTGCATTGATTAATATGCATTCAATTGCATATTTATGACCATAGCTCTTTCGGTTTGTCCAGCGTTTTCCACGGCCCGAGGATGTGTAGATTGGGTACGTTCTCCATGTTATACCCCGTTCCAATATAGGATTTCGGTGACGTCTCCCCATTGTTGTCCGGAGCACATTCTCTCGGCTATTTACCAAGACGTGTATCTGGAGAACAATGGGGAGCTGCTGCCGAAATTTTGTCTCAGAACGGGGTAGATCATGGAGAACGTACTAAATCTAGACATCCTCGGGTGGGATTAGGAGCCATCTTTACCTATTAGAGATGTTGGTGGATTCAACGTAGAAGAAAAGAAAATTTTGATGTGATTAATTCAAATGAATCCTTAATTTTGTTGTGTGGCTCCCAATAAAGCAGAGGATGGCAGATAATCAGTGGATGTACAATGGTTTTATCCATCTGAATCGAGTAACATCAGAGTGGATCGCGAAAACCAATGTGTATTTGAAGGATATATTCCATAGTCCAATGAGAATTATCCCACCATGCCCATGTGCGAGAGGTGGCAGACGTCACCAGAAAAATCAAAAGGACACGACTGACCACCTTCGCACGCACGGATATATGCCAAACTTTGACATGCCACCGATAAACTTAGCTCAGCATGATCGTGGTAGAGAGGAGGTGATGCGACAATGCATCAATGGTTATGAAGACGACGGGGTCAGGGACATGCTAGATGATGCCATTGATGTAGAAACGGCAAATGTGACACCTTCAGAGAATGAACTGGAGGAGCCGGAGGCAATCGCAAAGGCCTTCTTGGAGGTCTTGGCCTCGACGAAGAAACCTCTTTATGAGGGTGCCAACATATCTCAGTTGGATGCCATCTCGCAACTTATTGCAGTCAAGGCTGAGTACGGCTGTAGCCAGAAATGCTTCGAAGCATCCCTGGGACTATGGGCTAATAGCCTCCCCGAGGGTCATGAACTACCAAAAAGCATGTACACTACAAATAAAGTCATGAAGGGACTCTCTATGGAATATAAGAAAATACATGTTTGTCCGAAGAATTGCCTTTTGTTTAGGCACGAGTATGGGGATGAAAAGTACTGTAGGGAGTGTGGTTCGTCTCGGTACCTTGAGGTGGTCGGTGAGGATGGTGAGAAATGGCAGCTAACCATCCCCTCTAAGGTTATTCGGTATCTCGATTTCATACAAAGACTGCAGTGCCTTTTCATCGCGGAGGAGTCTGCCAAAATGATGGAGTGTCACAAGGAAGGTAAAAGGTATCATCCAAATCAAATCGTACATCCATCGGAAGGCGAAGCATGGAAGTCGTTCGATGAAGAATATCCCGAGGAAGCAGCCGAGGCTGGGAATGTCAGAGTTGCAATAACAGGTGATGGGTCAATCCATATGGTATGTCGACCAATCCATACAACTGTTGGCCCGTGTTTGTTATTCCGCTCAATCTCCCTCCAAGTGTCCTGATGCAACACAACACCATGTTCTTGTCGCTGATCATTCCAGGGCCTGAATACCCAGGGAAGAATTTGGCACTGTTTACGTAGCCGCTGGTGGATAATTTGCACCATTCTTGGTGCTTCCGATGGTTGACATACGACCGACATCTTCAAAAAAATTCTTGATGAAAGTTTGGTTGATGTATTGCATGCATGACTTTCCCAGCTATGCTCTATTCTGCGGATGGTGTACAAGTGGGATGATGCCATGCCCAGTGTGCATGCAGGCTCTACGTTTGATTTGGCTGCAGAAGGGTGGCAAGTATTCAGCCTTTGACCTGCATCGATAGTTCCTCCCTCCAGACCATCCAGATAGGGAAGACAAGAAGAACTTCACGAAAGGCCGGGTTGTCCATGAAGTAACCGAGATTCCAATATTTTTGGGGGCAGATGTTCTTGCTCAGCTAAAAGCTCTCAAGCCTAAAGTCAAAGGAAAAGGCAAACGCTTCGAGGGATATGGTGCAACGCACAACTGGACTCACATTACCCCCTTCTCGAAGCTTCCCTATTTCAAGGACCTCAAACTTGCACTACAGGAATCAGGCTTTGTCGTCCGCCAGCAGACGGCCAACCGTCGGGCTAAATAAGCCACGGTAAAGGGCTCTTTGCCGTCTACTGGCAGACGGCAAAGACCTTAGAATCTTTGTCATCCGCCAGCAGACGGGAAAGGGCCTGGACGGCACACGTGGCAACTTAGCTCTGTTAGGGGGCTTAACGGTGTGCTTTGCCGTCAGCTGGAAGACGGCAAAGACCTTAGGTCTTTGTCGTGTGCCAGCGGACGACAACGAACCTTTTTCTTTGCTAGCCTAAGTTGGTTCTTTCCCGCCCGCTCACCTAAGGTTCTTTGCCATCTGCAATCGGACGGCAAAGAAAAAAAACCTAGGCCAGCCCCAGGTTGCACAGGAAGCTGCCACGTGGCCACTTTGCCGTTTGCTGGCGGACAGCAAAGCTCTTTGCCATCTAACAATATCACATATATATCCAACAATACAAGCATACCAACAATAAGTTGAAACAAGCATATACCAATAAGTTCCAACATACAAGTCCAACATATATACAAGTTTTCAACAACACACAATATGGTTTCCAACAACATATCCATACATACGTATCCAAAACAAGTTTTCCATAAACATAAAGGTAGCAGAAGTAGAAGAGTACAGTCCATCAATGCACTCTTCCTCATCTATAGCAAATTTGCAAAGTAGGAAAGATGATAGTTAGAAGAAGAAGAAGACTAGCTAGAAGAAAAATAAGAAAAAGAAGAAAAAGGTAAGAAAAATAATAAGAAGAAGAATTTATTTTCTCTTTCTTTTTCTCCTCTCCTCTCCTCTTCTTGAAGGTAGTAATGCCATTTTGTAGCTAACTAATCATATCAAGTAATTTTGGAGGAAAAAATCCTAAGTATAGGTCATTTTATAGCTATCCTAGGTAGAATATATCATTTTGGACGTAAGTAAGGTTATTATGTATTTTTGAAGAAAATAAGCTAAGTATCGGTCATTTTGGAGCTAAACCAAGGTTATTATGCCTTTTTTTACCTAAGTGAGCATATTATGTCATAAATGAACTAGCTAAGCTAATTATAGATCATTATTGAGCTATCCTAGGTAGTTATGCCATTTTGTACCTAAGTGAGCTAATTATGTCATAAATGAATTAGCTAAGCTAGCTATAGATCATTATTGAGCTATACTAGGTACTAAAGCCATTTTCTAGCTAACTAAGCATATCAAGTCATTTTGGAGGAAAAGAATGCTTAGTATAGGTCATATTATAGCTATCCTAGGTAGAATATACCATTTTCTAACTAACTAAGCATATCAAGTCATTTTTGAGGAAAATAAGCTAAGTATAGGTCATTTTGGAGCTAAGTAGGTCATTTCTTAAGCTAAGTATGCATTTGTTAATGAAAACACTTGGTAAAACTTACCATCAACACGCAGGTGAGGGATCGGTAGGGTTTGGGCCAGGGTGAGACATAGAAGGACCGGTCGGGGTTGCGGCATACTCAGAAGGATCGGTCGATGCTTGTCGGGAGGCACGCTGCACCAAAGATCATTTGCAATGT
Source organism: Hordeum marinum (assembly GCA_022496015.1). NCBI lineage: Eukaryota > Viridiplantae > Streptophyta > Magnoliopsida > Poales > Poaceae > Hordeum > Hordeum marinum. The sequence goes on along the minus strand of CM039677.1, from coordinate 1,753,509 downwards.
CTCCTTAGCATGATGCAACTCAAATGTGAATACTATTAACTAATGACCATTTAATTGAAACTCACCGTGGGTGCTATAGCAATATGGGGCATCGACGGAGGGGTCTGACCATTGTTCTAGCACACGGTCTGCACATTTTGTTTTCACGAGTCATTCATATTAGTTAGTGACGAAACGAACATTACGTGCATGATTTGGCTAATATGCAGGAGAGACTTACCACGAGGAGCTCGTATAGGGCCCGATGAGACGCGTCGTTCCGGTTCCTCTCCTCCTCCAACAGCCTAGCCGTCCTCTCCTCCATGTCCCTCTCCCTCTGCGCCGCCTGCCTGTTTGCCTCCGCCAGAAGCTCCTGGGCCCTAGCCTTAATGGCGAGATCCATTGGCCATGGACGAGGCCTTATCTCAGGATCAGAGCTCGTCTGGCGCTTCTTGATCTCCGGGAGAGTTCTAGGACAACGTATCAGTTCATCCCCAATGGCTATCGAGCCATGGGGCCTCCCACCACCAGATATCATGACGATCTCTGGATCAAAAGGACTCTAGCTCGGGTTGAAGTCCTCACCTTTCCTCGCCTTCCCCTCATCTCTGTACCTCACGAGCTAGTTGTGGTAGGAGATGTTGCTGAAGCTCTCTAGATGATCGAGGTCATCCTCAGAGAATGCCTTGGCCTTCTTGTACGAGGCAGTATGGGCCATGGCATAGAGGTCGAACAGAGGTGGCACCTCCTTCTTGTTTTCTTGCGCCTAAAATAGGTGAACAAAATATGAGTTAAGGGCTCAAGCAAGCACGAAGAATGAAATTGCATGAATCATGAAGCAAACCACATACCCAGTTATCCCCGTACTCAAATAGGTTGGAGCTCCCTTGATGGTGTGGCACACCTTTCATTTGGGCATGCTTCTCCTTGGCCTTATTATGTTTGGCTAGCCATTCGGGAGAGCACCACTCATCCACCAATGCCTCCCAACAGTCCATCCTATCCGTAGACCATCTCGGGGGGCACCTAAGTTAGACAAGAGAAATTTCAGCCCTACGCCTACGAATCAAATCAAAGAAACTAAGTACAAGGCCTTAAGAATAGATAATTACCTTCATAAACGTCTCCTTACTCAGATAATTTTTGCGGCACTTCTTCTTGGCCCTCTTAATGTTACTCGAGGCGTAGTAGTCTTGAATAGCCTGCACCTGAGCGTCGTGCTGTAAGTTCTAAAGTAGGCGCTTGCACTCGGCTTCGAGAACAACAACCGCTCTCGCCTCGTCTTCTTCAAGACACCTATAGAAGGTCTGCAATCAAAAAAGACAACACATTAGACACTTATTAGTACAATCACTAGGTGTTGTTGATTTTTAATTCTGTAAAGGAGAAATTACCCAAAAGCGACGGATCACAATGTCAGCCACCGTCTCACACAAGATACCGTCGAACATCTCCTTCGACGGGGCCGGGGCAGCCTTGTACAGCTCCCAAGTCAGTGCTACCTGTGGAGCCTCACCCTCACTGGGCAACTGGACCTTCTCTGGGAAGTGGTGCCGGAGAAGCACACCAAGGACCTGGTTGGGCCTACGGACACCACGCTCGCATTTCCAACCCCTGCAGTATGACAAGACCAACACATTAGATATTAATTTGAAGAAACATGAAGGAAAAAGGTTAAAAAAGAGTAAATTCACTTAATTCTCCACATTAGGCGCAATCAACCACCTCTGCTCGCGGGTCGTCGGCATGGGAGGCAGCTTTGTACAACCACGCTGGTAGACCTTCTTACCCTCCTCAACCAGCTCGCCCTCGCTATAGGTGTCCTCAGACAAGTAATTTTCCTCGCCACCATCAGCATGGCCACTAGCTTCCGGAGTCACGTGGGATGAAGACTCTGGGACCCGAGTCTCCTGGGATGAAGACTCTGGGACTGGAGTCTCTTGGGACGAAGGCTTCGTGAACCGAGGCTCGTCGACCCGAGGCTCATGTACCAGAGTCCGAGACGGGTCCAAGTCAGATGGGTCCACCTGAGACGGAGCACTCCGGTGGTTGGGAGAATCAGCTGGGGGTGGCGGCAAGGAAGGCGCAACAGCCTTCCTACCTCTAGCACCTCTCTTCGTCTTCCCCCGACCACTCCCGGTCGAAGAAGAAGCGCCCATCGGTGTCTTCATGCTGTGTACCAGCGCTCTCCGGAGTTGCTGGGGTGGACTAATAGCACCCCTTCCAGCACGCGCCGAGGAAGGAGGCTCAGAGCGCTCTCGACCCCCGCCCACCATCTGTCAACACCTGCAATGACAAAGAGTGAACGAAATTAGTTCAACATAAAAAATTGAATACCTAATAACATGAGCGAGTTAATAATATATATGTACATAATAATAATTGAATACCTCATATTACTAATATTAATCTTCATCGTTTATATATGCTCCGGGATCAATAAATGCATAATCATCATCACTATCAGTAATGACGTGCTCATCAACATCATCAATAAATGCATCAACATGTGGAAGGCCTCTATGTAATCGGTCAAGCATTGTCCGGTCATCCGCAACAGTAACCTCTTCCTCTTCCGTCTCTTCTTGTTCCTGCTCAGGGGTGAAGTCGGGTTCACTGTCGCCATCGACCTTAATGTTCTAGGGTGAAGTAGAGCGGTTCTTGAAGCGTTTTTTGGAAACACGTGTTTCTTGGAAGAATTCTCCTTCATATGTGTCTGGGTTAATGTGCGGTTCATAATCATCTTCATTGAGGGGAGGTGGTCTAACATGTGGCGGCACACCATAAACGACATCCCAACCTTTCAAATTTGGATCCGTTTGGCAGGCCCACGGTAGATAGAAAACTTGGGTTGCCTGTTGAGTCGTAATATAGACATCGGGAACATCCAAATGGGTGCTTTGTTTGATTTCGACTAGCCCTATATGTTCATAAGTCCTTCTAGTCTCCTTTGGCTGGAACCAATAACATTTGAAGACTACGATGTTTGGTGGGTTTTCACCAAAGAATGTAAGTTCATAAATTGCTTCAACTCTTCCATAATACTCGACCCCTCCTTCGCCGACAATGGAGACACAACAATTTGTAGACTTCCGGTCGGCCATAGATAGCTCTTTGCCAAAAGTACGAAAGCGATACCCGTTGTGATGTCATATTTGTCAAATGAACGGACCTTAAAGTCAAAACCATTAGCGACTTGTCTCAATTCGGAGTCCGTAGACTCTACATTAGCCTACAAGTTTAATACCAAAGGATTGTTGCATTAGCCGCAAACTAGGCGAAGAAATGAAATCGTCTGATTAATGGAAATTACCTTTTGCTTGAACCAAGGGATGAAACTGGGATAGCCGCCTTCATGATTTGCCAGAAGCTCATACTCTTCGATGGAATCCTTTTGGATCACCGCTCCATACGAGAATTTGGAAACGTATCGACTGTATCACATATCCGGGAATAAGAGCATTTCAAAGGAATTAGAAGTTGCGAAACAATGTACCGAGAACTTACTCGTTGTACGACCACACTTTTGTTAGGTTGTTGAAGATATACAATAAAATGGTCCGCCATTCTTCGACATCCAACCCTATTGATTTCTAAGCACCGGCTGGTGCGAGCTTCCCTTTGAATAGGCTGAGGTTGGATCGACCTTTTTCACGGTCGCCATCATTGTACCAAGGCTTCGGATTATGCAAATGACGATTCTGGGTTGTGTAGTGTGCTGTCACAAAGTTTGTCGCCACCTCAGTAATGAATGCCTCGGCCATCGATGCTTCAACTCTACGTTTATTTTTACATTTTGCTCGAAGCGTCTTCTCCATCCTCTCAGTTGAGAAGCACCAAAGATTTTGCACGGACTCCCCCAATCTTGCCTCGGTCGGGAGATGCAAAACCGAATGCTGCATCGGATTAAAGAAGCCTGGTGGAAAGATCTTTTCTAACTTACAGATCAACTCCGACGCCAACTCTTCCAGTTCGTCTAGCACGTCAGGCAATAGTTCTTTCGCACAAAGAGCTCGGAAGAAATAGCTCAGCTCTGCCAGTACTAGCCATTCATCCTCAGGGATAGAACCACACAACATCACCAACATTACCCGCTCAAGCCATATGTGCCAATCATGACTCTTGAGACCAAATATTTTCAATTTGTAAAGACTCACTCCCCTCTTTAGATTCACTGCATACCCATCGGGGAACATCAACTGCATTTTCACCAACAAGGTCATTTCCCTCATAGATGGACTTCCAAGATTGAACCATGCCTTTGGCTTCCTCCAGTTCTTCTTTCCTTTCGGTTGTCGAATGTTTTGTAACGGTGTATCACATAGAGCCTCCTGGTCGACTCTAGCCTTAGGATTATCCTTCGACTTCCCCACAATGCCGAACAATGTACCAAAAAGGGCCTCTGCGATATTCTTTTCAGTGTGCATCATGTCGATGTTGTGTGGGAAATAGAGGTCTTTAAAGTAAGGTAGATCCCACAAACATATCTTGTGAGTCCACGCGTGTTCCATATTATACCCTTCAAAATACCCTAGACGATCTGGATCCGGCTCGAGAGCGTTTATCTGATCCAGGATCTGTTGGCCTGTCAACACAGGTGGTGCAGTGTTTTTGACAACTCTACCTTCGATGAAATTCTTCTTGTCTTTTCTGAACTTATGGTCAGGATCCAGGAACTGTCTATGCATGTCGAAGCAAGAAAACTTGCGACCCGCCTCCAGCCAATGGAACTGAAGAGCTGCCTTGCATGTGGGGCATCGAAACCTTCAATGCACAAACCGGCAAACGAATGGCGCATACGCCGGCAAGTCATGCATCGAGTACATGTACCACACATGCATTTTGAAGTTCTTTTTTGTAGCGGCGTCGTCTGTCTCGATCCAATTATCCCAGGCTTCTTGCAATTCATCCTTAAGCGGATGCATGTACACATTCATATTCTTCCCCGGATATTTGGGCCCTGGAATTATCAACGTCAGGAAAATGTTCATTCTTTTCATAATCTCTCCGGGGGGGAGATTGAGTGGAATGACAAATACAGGCCAACAACTGTATTGTGCTGCCGTCATACCATACACATCGAACCCATCCGTGTTGATGGCAACTCGAGGATGACTTGGATCTGCCGCTTTATCCTTATATAATGCATCGAAGTGCTTCCACGCAAAAGCGTCTGAAGTGTGTGCCAACATCGGATTCCCATCTGCATCCAGTTCTGTTCTTTTCCCAATTTATGCCACTTCATCTGTCTTGCGGTCTCTTCGACCATGAAAAGTCGTTGAAGTCTTGGTATGATTGGAAGATACCGAAGAACATTAATGGGGATTTTGTTCTGACTCTTCTCACCCATACCGTTGTCTACCAGAACATACCTGGAAGCGTTGCAAATGGGGAAATAGTTCAAGCCCACATGCTAAAGCCTAATTAAGGCACATCCATTCTCACAGGCATCTATCTTCTCATAAGGCATCTTAAGCGCACGTAGGATTTTGTCCGACTGGTACAGGTTTGGTGGCAATACATGGCCTTTGGGTAGAAAGCGTCCAAATATCGTCATCATCGCATCGTAGCATTCTCTGCCCAGATTGAACTGAGTCTCTAGAGCCATTACTTGCACGATGGCATCCAGCTGACAAAGCTCAGTGTGCTCGTGGAGAGGATATTTTGAAGACTCCAATATTTCACAAAAGGTCTTTGCAGATTCCTCCATCTCATCGTCCGAATCCTGAGCATCATCAAAGTCTTGCACCATGTCTTCGATCCCGATACCATGCTGTTCGGTGCGACGACGAAGCACCTCAGCTCTGGCACATTGGACAGACTCACCATGAAATGTCCAGACCGTATAATTAGGCGTAAAACCCCACTTCTGCAGGTGTTTGATCATTTCAAACTCCGACTTCTTCTTATAGTTGTCGCAATCGACACAAGGGCACCAGGTTGTTTTCTGTCCATTTGCAAATGCGACTCTCACAAACTCCTTGGTTTTTGTTAACCATTCACGGGTCATGCCTTTCTAATTAGCGTGACCGGTGTACATCCACCCATGATCACTCATCCTGCTTAGCTCACCCACGAATGCAGGGGCGGAGCTCGTCGAACGCACGGGGAGGTCGTCGAACACCAGACTCGCGCAACGACGAAAAAACTGCACATTTAAATCCACCTGATCAACATAAATATGATGTTTTGTATAAAAAAATCGAAAAATATATGACCTAACTCATAATTCACAAATATATGACCCGTGTCGTGTTGGGATCGGCGTTTCGGGGGTGTCGTGTCGGGGTCGGCGTTTCGGGGGTGTCGTGTCGGGGTCGGGTGTCGGGGGTGTCGTGTCGGAGTCGGGGTGGTGTGTCGTGGTCGGGGGTGCCGTGTCGGGGTGTCGGGGTGTTGTGTCGGGGTCGGGGTTAGGGGGTGTCATGTCGGGGTCGGGGTGTTGTGTCGTGGTCGGGGGTGCCGTGTCGGGGTTTCTGGGTCAGGGTGCTGTGTCGGGGTGTCGGGGTCGGCGTGCCGTGTTGGGGTGTTGGGGTGTCCGGATCGAGGTCGGGGTGCCATGTCGGGTTCGGGGTGTCGGGGGTGTCGTGTCGGGGTCGGGGTGCTGTGTCGGGGTCGGGGGTGCCGTGTCGGGGTGTCAGGGTCGGGGTGCTATGTCGGGGTGTCGGGGTCGGGGTGCCGTGTGGGGGTGTCGGGGTCAGGGTCGGGGTCGGGGTGCCATGTCGGGGTTAGGGTGTCGGGGGTGTCGTGTCAGGGTCCGAGGTGCCGTGTCATGGTGTTGGGGTGTCGTGTCGGGGGTCCGGGTGTCGGTGGTGTCGTGTCGGCGATCCTCGACCCGGTTACGTCAGCGCCGACAAAAACCCCTCCTCCTCCTCGTCTTCTTCTTATTCTCCTTCTTCTTTTTCTTCTTTTTCTTCTTTTCTTCTCCTCCTCCTCCTCCTCCTTTTCGTCTTCTTTTTCTTCTTCTCCTTCTTCTTCTTCTTCTTCTTCTTCTTACAACTAACTAACTAACTAACTAACTAACTACACCTAATTAACTAACGTAAATTACTATAACTACACCTAACTAAATTACTATAACTACACCAAACTAAGCTAATCTACTAACTAAGCTAATTAAATTACAACTAACTAACTACACCTAATTAACTAACTAAATTACTATAACTACACTATTAAAAAATGAAAAAAAGAGGGGCAGGGGGCTCACTGGAGTGGGGTAGCGGCTGGCGGTGGGGGTGAGGGGCACCAATGGTGGTGGGGGTGAGTGGCGCGGGCGGCGGGCGGCGGGGGACGGGGGGGCGCGGGCGGCGGGGGTGGCGGCGATGGGGGCGCGACGGGCGCGTGCGGCAGGGGCGCGACGGCGGGGTGGCGGCAAGGGCGCGACGGCGGGGCGGTGGCCGGCGCAGGGGCGCGGTGGGGGTGGGGGCTGGGGCACGGCGGCGTGCGGGTGTGCAGGCATGGGGGGGAGACGATGCGAGATGGGTGGGGTTGGGCTGCGCCGTTAGCTAATTAGGTATCACCTCTTTGCCGTCCACTAGCGGAGGTAAAAGAGGTGGGGTGGTGGGCCGTTACAGTACTGCCGTCAACTGGGCCCCACCCACCTCTTTGCCGTCCGCTAGTAGACGACAAAGAGCTGGCAGATGGCAAAGCCCCTCGTCGCCGTCAGCCAGCTCTTTGTCGTCTGCTTTGAGCTAGCTGATGGCAAAGACACTCTTTTTCATCTGCTAGTAGACGACAAAGTGCTGGCAAACGACAAATTGTCCGATTCTAGTAATGTTCCTTACAACATCGATGTGATGCACACCAAAAAGAATGTCGCAGAGTCCCTTCTCCGCACGATCCTCAACATTCCTGATAAGACGAAGGATAACCTTAAAGCTAGAGCCAATCAACAGAGAATTTGTGATAGACGACGTCTAAACAGGCGGTCAAAGAAACTGATTCAAGCCAGATGCTGACTTTGTCCTTAAACCACCAGAAAAGAAGGAAGTACTTATCTGGATGAAACTCATTTTGAAGTTCACTGATGGTTATGCATTGAATATAAGTAAGGGAGTCAATCTTTCAACGGGCAAAGTGACCGGGCTCAAGAGTCATGACTACCATGTGTGGATTGAGCGAATAATGCCGATGATGGTTCGAGGCAATGTCCCCGAGCATGTCTGGCGAGTGCTTGCTGAACTAAGCCATTTCTTCCGCATGCTCTGTGCTAGAGAAGTAAGTAAAGATGTGATTGAACAATTGCATAAGAAGGCACCAGAGTTGATAGCCAAGCTAGAGAAGATCTTTCTGCCAGGCTTCTTTACTCCGATGACACATCTCATTCTGCACCTCACGAAAGAGGTATTGTTGGGGGGTCCTGCAGAATCGTTGGCAGTACGGCCCTAAGAGACAGAACCATCATCGCTGGCAGAAATGTGGAAACAAAGCTAAGATTGAAGCTTCCATAGCTGAGGCAGTTATCCTAGAGGAGGTGTCAAACCTCAGGACATAGAACTATCCAGACCACGTTCCCCATCTGCATAATAAGGTGCCTTGATACAATATAGAAGAGCCTAACTACCAACCCAAGCTCTATCTATTCAACGTGCAAGGTGACAGGGCTGGGGCCTCGAAATCTTATAACATTCCACGACAAGAGTGGGAGGACCTTATGTTCTATGTCTTGCACAACATCAAGGAAGTCGAGGATGTGTGGATGAGGTAATACCACTACACCATTCCTTTATGTCTTGCACATCATCATGTTCTATGTTCACTTAGTCCCGGTCTAACACCGCTTTTCTTCTTTTGGTGATTTCATTCAAATGGAATGGACGGGAATAAATCCTCCTACTGAGGCGGAGGCACTTACTCTTCTCCGTCATGGAAACCCTGGAAATAAAAAAAATTATTGCTTGGTTCATGGAGAAAGTAATTTTCCACATTCCCATATTAAATATGTAGTTCAACATTTATTAGTTAACCAAACTAATGCACCCAGCAATTTCAATTATAGTTGTAGGCAAAAGATCCGAAAATATCTATGGATGACGAATTGAGATGGGTTTCCATGGGTTTTGACCCTGCCATCATGACATGTAAAAAGTATGATGTGAATGGGTATCGCTTCCATACAGAGGAGCACCAGAACAGCCGGCCTAATCCCAAAACTATAAATACCGGAGTGTACACCCCTGGTCAAAATTCAATAGACTACTATGGAAGGGTACAAAATATATACGAGATTACATTCTGCAAAGGGAGCGAAACCCTAAGTCTACCTGTGTTCAAATGTCGATGGTTCGATCTACGGGAGGGGCAGAGACATACACCTTCCATTGGTGTGGTTGAAGTTAAACCATCAACTGTCTATGCCAGAGCTGATATCTTCATTGCGGCTACACAAGCTACACAAGTTTATTATTTGCCTTACCCATGCCAGAACAATTACCTATTGGGTTGGGAAGTTGTGTTCAAGGTGTCGCCACATGGTAAGCTACCGGACCCGAACGAAGATGATTACTACAACATTAACCACATGACATATGAGGGGGTGTTCTATCAAGAGAAACCCGATGATGATGTGGTTCGAAACGATGACGCTAGACCATTGGGTGATGATGATGTGGATCCAAACGATGACGATGCACGGAATGATGGTGAGACCATTGTTAATCAAAATGACATACTTATGCTAGAAAAGTTAAACAAAGATGCTGATGACAAGGAAGAGCCTCCACCTCCGTCAAACAATGAAGATGATATGATTGATAGTGATGATGAGGCAGAGCGAGAAATCAGTTACAACAGTGATAATTCGTATGGGTTCTAGAAGATGTACGTTTCATGTCTTTTTTCCTATGGTTTAGGAATATGCGTTTTTATACCTATTTTTAATGTTTTTATTAGTCCTTATTATTATGCATTTTCCTTTATTATTAATGTACTAATTGTTTATTCTATTTTCAATGCAGGTTCATGGAACATGAGCAAGGAGAAGGCCGATGGCGCGGGTTTCATACGCAAGGTCATCAACATTGCTAGTCCGAGTGGTCAAGCACGTACTGTTACCCCTTGGGTCCAGTCAGCCACCCGGACCTTTGGGTTTTGGCCAAGACCGGGGAGCACTAGGAAGCAGCCCCCCACGCTGAGAATGCGACCCATGCTAAGGCCGTGATCACTAATTTTTGGGTGAGTTCTCTTCACAAGCACACGTCCATTCTGGTTTCGTGAATGATTTAACTCATGGCTTCTTCCATTCTGGTTTCATGAATGATTGTAGAAATACTATCGAGTTCTTCACGAGCACAAGGCCACTGCCGACGAGATCGTGCTGCGCCAAGCGAAGAAGAAGACCCGCCAGATGCAGTACAAGGTGCGCTTGGTGGCGATCACGCAATACTATCACGACTATCTTGGTGTGAAGATGACCAAGGAAGAAGCGAAGACGGGGTCCATTACCTTGGAGAGGGACGAGTACGTGGCGGTAAGTAATAACGATTTTTCATTCTGATGTTTGTGGTAAATTTCATCATTTTGTGTTAGACATGCCATTATGTAGGTGTTCCAGGTTGGTGTTATGGAAAAGACAAGTCCTTGGTGGCATTGGTGGACCTGTGGTGTGGTCAGGATGAACGAGGGAAGGAGGGAGTACATGCTCTGGGAAACCGGAACCACTTTCTCCACAAGACACTTAAGGTATGACTAACCTCATTAAACGATCTTCTTATTCTATTTACCGTCACTTTTTTATGTATGACTAACATCTGTTTGTTGGTGCAGGAGGAGAAACTCAAGCGGACGCTCTCACACATGGAGGCGTGGGAGATCGCCCATACTCGGAGGAGGCCCAAGCCTGGCGAGGACAATTACTATAAAACACTACAGAGATGAAGAAGAACTACTCTGTGGCATCTCTGAAGCTACATCCTGACAAACCTGACCCCATCAAGACGCCTTTGGATGAGAGGGTGGTGGTTGGCATGGGGCCGAAGGCTCATGGTCGGCAGCTAGTTATGGATGTTGTGGTCACTCTTTCTATCTTGTTCACACAGCTCCGAGCTACCGACCTGAGCCTGAGATAGCGCATGCCCACGACCACTGTGCAGTCATAGTCCCTCCTAGCCGAGCGGCACTCTGTAAGTATTTTTCCATCTTATCTTCATTGCTCACTTTATTTTCCACACTGAGATGTTTAATGAGTTCCATCATGTCATATTGTAGGCCTACATTGAGTACACACGCCAGGAGACCATGGCGTGGAGCGCGAGAATTGCAGCCGTCTAGGACCACAACACTCGCATGATGACGGTTAGCTTAGCACCTTTCATTTCATTTCCATATTGACACTTTCATTTCTTCTGACATTTGTGTTTGCTTTGTCAATTAATATGCAATTCGTGTTTGAGAGCATTAGGAACGACACGATTCCTGAAATGGAAGCACCACCACCACTTGCAGGACCACAACCAGTGCTGCTTACCTTTGATGAATTTATAGCACAACAACCAGGGACAACGGTGGTTAGTACATCCCCAAACTATTCAACCACCACTTATTGTTTATTCAACACAATAACATTCACTCAACATGTCTTTTCAAACATCCAAGGAACCGGTAGATCATCCGTTGGTGGTGGTGCTCGTCTTTGCATCACTCCCAAGTCACGGAGCCCGGCCACTCCAATCCACCGAGGCGGTAGCGCTGCCGCTAGCAGTGAAGACCTGGGCTTTGGCGGACTTGGCATTGACGACCTTGGAGGTGGGCTTACTGGCACTCTTTAGATGACTTCCGCCCTTTAGATGACTTGTGCTCTTTAGATGACTTTTGGCCTTTTACGCTACTTGTGTTTTTGCTATGCTTATGTTGTTGGTTGTGAGGATGTGATGGTGGAGGTGTTGGTTGTGAGGATGTGACGGTGGTGTTGGTTGTGAGAATATATCTATTTATAATGCTCTTGATGGTTTTGATGTGCATGTATATTTCATTGTATATACTCTGCTATTTTGAATTGAAATGAATTTGTATGAAACAAGAAAAATGCAAAAAAACAGCCACAAAACTATGCCGATGGCTAAGCCGTTGGCATAGAGGGCGTTCGAGTTACAAGTGGCCGCCACATAGCAGTCTATGCCGACGGCCGTGCCGTCGGCGTAGTTTTGTACCCTATGACGACGGCCTAAGCTGTCAGCATAGTTATGCCCTAGGGACTACCAGCGACCGCCGCGTGGTAGGCTATGCCGACGGCCACGCCGTTGGCGTAGTTTCACCCCATGCCAATAGCTTAGCCATCGGCGTAGGTACGCCCCAGGGACCACCACCGGCCGCCGTGCGGCGGTCCCTAGTTGGGACGCTCTAGACGGAGGCGCCACCGGACACCGTTTGGCATGAAGCTATGATGACGGCCTGCGCCGTCGGCATCGTTGTACGAACACCGTCGGCATCGTTGTATCAACACCGTCGGCATCGTTGTACGAACACCGTCGGCATAGCATCTATGCCGACGGCATTTCTATGCCGATGGTGAGCTGGGGTACGCCAACGTATATGGTGTCGATGGCCCTATGTCGACAGGGGCCGTCGGCATAGCAGTTTATCCTGGTAGTGGTCTGTCAGTGTGTGTGTGTGTGTGCATGTACAGATGCAGTAGTTTTCAGTTAGGTTGTTAGTGAGTTTGTAGCTCGTCCGACGCTGTGCCATGGGTTGGAATGGATCACACAAGTCATGGCGAGCATATAGGGTTCAACCGTAGCGAGCATCGTGGGATGGCACAATCTGTAGGCTTGTTCGTGGGCGACCACTTCTTCCCTGGTTTTCAACAGCTCGTTGGAGTTAGCTCAAATAACAAAAAGCATGAAAAGCTGTAGTGGTAGTTCGCAGCACAAAACATCTTCGTCTCTGTGTTAGGGAGCTGTTCACATTGTGAGATCGTGAGTGAGTGGGAGAGTTGCCCAGTGGCAACGACAATTGGCATCAGAATGATAGTTAGCATCAGAGCCTCATCGATACCCTGCGGATATGGCCGGTAGCAAGGCACTTGCGGATGGAACCCACGCACTAGGCTCCGGGTGGATGACGCTGCCGCGTTCATGGTCCCCGTCATGCTCTCCGCCATGGAGGCGCGGGCGGAGCCGCATGGCACGCAGGCACAAGGTTGCGCCGCCTGTGGTGCAGAAGTTGATTCGAGAGTCTAGATCGGCAAGCTGGCCGATGCTCACGAAGACGAACTACAACGACTGGTCGCTTCGGATGACGGTGAAGCTGGAGGTGCGTGGCTACTGGGACGCCGTTGAGCGCGGCGACGTTGACTACCACGAGGACCGGATGGTACTGGAGGCTATCCTTGGAGCTGTGCCGACAGAGATTCTGAGCACGCTCGCCGTCAAGCTGACAGTCAAGGCGGCATGGGATTCCATCGCCATGATGCGCATCGGCGGTGATCGTGTGCGCGCAGCGAAGGCCCAGTCGCTGGCGCGGGAGTTTGAGACCATCGAATTACGGAAAAATTTACGGAGAATATCTTTGGAAACAATAAAATATACTATCTTGGACTTCTTCTATGATTGTGAATACCCATTAATCATTTTCAAACTTGAGAAAACTAGTTGAAGTTGGAAAAGGAAAACAATGTAATGAGTTATGCTTGTGTATATTTGTATAGAAGTTATATTTTTATGGATCCTCCAACATGTGGTGCTTGCCTCCACCTCATACTAGCCAAAACTTCCGCACCAAGTAGAAATAATACTTGTGCATCCAAACACCCTTAAACCCAAAGTTGTTCCATATGTGTCCACCATACCTACCTATATGTGGTATTTACCTGCCGTTCCAAGTAAATTTGCATGTGCCAAACTCTAAACCTTCAAATTAATATGCTCTTTTTTATGCTTGGATCGCTAATATAGTAACTAGGGATGTCAGTATCTTCCATGCTAGATGGGTTATTCTCACGGTATGTATTGATTCACTATCATTCATGAGAAAGTGGCTGATAATAGGGATTCCCAGACCCAAAATCAAAGAAAAAAGGCAAATAATTAAACCAATCTCCCCTAGGAATGTTGTTGGTATGGATGGTACCAGTGGATTCGGCTCGCCGTGGAGTGTGATTGATTGGTGGAGAGGGAGTAAAAACTTTACCATTCTGTTTGGGAACCGCCTATAATGTATCTAGCATGGAAGATACCAAGATCTCTCGGTTGTTATGGTGACAATTAAAGCATACCATCCAAAATTATTATTATTCTTTGTTTTAAAAGCTCGAGCTCTGGCACCTCTGCAAATCAATGCTTCCCTCTACGAAGGGTCTATCTTTTACTTTCTAGTACTTTCCTTTATGCAAGAGTCATAGTGATCTTCACCACTTCCTATATTTTGCCTTCTTCATTGGCAAGCATCATGTGTTGGGGAAAGATACGTGTTTCATTGGCAAGCGTATATGACCATTCAAATATATTTGATCATGAATTATTATTGTTGATAATTATCTATAAGATAAATAAGTTTGGAGGCAAAATTTTAAGCCCCTATGTTTATATGTGTTTCATGGATGCTATTTGTTTTAAAAATATGCTTTGAGTGCTGGCAATCATGGAAGGCTATATGATAGTTGAGTATGTGAAATTTGCTAAATCAAAGCTCTTACATAGACCCTTCCTGAAAATAAGATGAATTGCAATTGTTCGGAAACCGAAAGCATAGTTTGTTAGTCTATACTTTAAACATGTGGATAGCTTGTAATTTCATCATGAGATGTTTTATGAGATGAGCTACTGTTTAGCTTATATAATGATGCTAAAAAAATGAGTGGAATTACCATTGATCAAATTTATGCACTATGCTAGCATTCACACTTCATAAATTATTTTTTTATCATTTACCTACTCGAGGACGAGCAGGAATTAAGCTTGGGGATGCTGTTACGTCTCCAACGTATCTATAATTTATGAAGTATTCATGCCATGTTTACAATAATTCTATATGATTTTGGTATGATTTTAATATAACTAACCCGGACTGACATTGTTTTAAGTAGAACTACCGTGGTGTTTTTTTGTGCAGAAATGAGCTAAAAATTTACGGAGAATATCTTTGGAAACAATAAAAAATACTGGAGCGAAGAGATGGGCCAGAAGGTTCCCGAGGAGGCCACAACTCGGGGGCGCGGGCACCCCCCTGGCCGCGGCCACCAGACTTGTGGGCCCCTCGGGAGTCTACCGACCTCCCTCTCAGCTCTATAAATCGTCAAATATTCGGAAAGCCCCAACAGAGAACCTAGATCGGGAGTTTCGCCGCGTCAAACCTCCAGAGCCACGAAAAACCAATCAGGAGCCCGTTCCGGCACCCTGCCGGAGGGGGAAACCATCACCGAAGGCCATCTTCATCATCTCGACGCTCTCCATGACGGGGAGGGAGTAGTTCGTCCTCGGGGATGAGGGTGTATACCAATAGCTATGTGTTTGATCTCTCTCTCTCTCTCGTGTTCTTGAGATGGCACGATCTTGATGTACTGCGAGCTTTGTTGATATGGATTGAAGAGTGTTTCCCCTCTCTATCTTGCTGTGGTGAATTGACTTTTCCCTTTGAAGTTCACTTATCTAATTGAGTCTTTAAGGATTTTAGAACACTTGATGTATGTCTTGCGATGAGATATCTGTGGTGACAATGGGATGTCCTATTGATCCACTTGATGTATGTTTAGCTTATCAACTTGCGGGTGCCGTGACCTTGGAAATTTATGCATAGGGGTTGGCACACGTTCTTATCTTGACATTTCGGTAGAAACTTTGGGGCACTCTTTGAAGTTCGTTGTGTTGGATTAATAAATATGAAATTGTTTGATGCATATCGTATAATAAGGCCCACGGGTACTTGTGGTGACATTGGAGTATCTAGGTGACATTAGGGTTTTGGTTCATGTGAATCTTAAGGTGTTATCTTAGTACAAACTCTAGGGATGTTCGTGACACTTATAGGGATAGCGCATAAGATTGATCAGAAAAGATAACTTTGAGGTGGTTTCGTACCCTACAATAATTTCTACGTTTGTTCTCCGCTATTTCTAACTTTGGAGTGAGCTCTTTGTCACACGACAGGTACTTACATATGATTCAACTATGCAAATATTGTTGAGAGAAATTACAGTAGTGAAAGTATGAACCCTAGGCCTTGTTTCCAAGCATTTATACAAAGTTTTGCTTGCTGTTTAATATTTGTTACCTAGCTGTTTTTATATTTTCAGATTACAAAAACCTATATCTACCGTATTGCACTTGTATCACCATCTCTTCGCCACACTAGTGCACCTATACAATTTGCCATTGTATTGGGTGTGTTGGGTACACAAGAGACTCTTTGCTATTTTATTGTAGGGTTGCTTGAGAGAGACCATCTTCATCCTACACCTCCCACGGATTGATAAACCTTAAATCATCCACTTGAGGGAAAATTGTCGATGTCCTACAAAACTCTGCGGTTGGAGGCCCAACACGAGTCTACAAGAAGAAGGTTATATTGTAGACATCAATGAGACCGTGGACGACTTCGCAATGCGGCTCGGGTCCATGGTCATCAACATGAACATCCTCGGCGACAAGGTCACGGAGGAGAGGTAGGTAAGAAAGTTCTTGCGCGTGGTGCCTTCACGGTACTCGCAGATAGCATTGTCTATTGAGACTCCCGTTGACCTCGATACGTTGAGCATTGAGGATCTAACAGGCCGCCTCAAAGCGGTTGAGGAGCGATATGATCACAGCGGCTTGGTGCACGCCGGCGGTAGCCTGCTACTCACTGAGGAGCAGTGGCTTGCGCGCACCAAGCAGCGTGAACAGGGCGAGGGCTTGTCGCATGGCGGCGGTCATGGCAGTGACCACGGCGGCGGTCACGGTTGTGGCCGCAGCAGAGGACAAAGTGGAAGAGGCAAGGACGACGCGTCCGGTGGCAGCCAAGGCTCGTTGGGTGGCGGATACCGCATCAAAGGCAACTGCCAAAATGGTGGGATCTAGGGCCATATGGCTCAGGATTGCCACAAGCTGAAGCGGGAACACAAAGAGCAGGCCAACCTCAATCAGGCACAAGAATATCAGCCAGCACAGCTCGATGAAGCTGGGTGCAAGACGGTGGTAGTGGACGGCGAGATGTGCATCCATGACCAGGAAGGGCTGCTGCTCGTACGCGTGAGGCGCGCCACGAGCCTCCTGTACATGCTGCAGCTCAACATCACGGAGCCGGTGTGTTTCCTCGCGGCATGAGGACGACGATGCGGCGTTGCATTGGCATGCGCGGTATGGGCATCTAGACCTCTCCAGCAAGGGCATGGTGGCAGGAGTACCGACGATCGGGCGAGTGGATTAGCTCTGCGATGGGTGCACACTCGCCAAGATGCACCATGCGTCGTTCCCACGCGCGTCGATGTATCGTGCAGAGCGTGGGCTGGAACTAGAACTCATCCACGGCAACCTGTGTGGACCGGTGACACCGGCGATCTGAAGCGGCAACCGCTTCTTCCTCCTCATCATCGACGACCACAGCCGGTACATGTGGGTCGAGATGCTACGAACGAAGGACGAGGCATTTAAGATCTTTCGCAAGGTCGGGCTCTTGCCGAGAGCGAGGGCGGCGTGAAGCTCCTGGCCTTCAGGACGGACCGGGGCAGGGAGTTCAACTTCATCGCATTCAAGACATACTGCGACTAGAATGGTGTCAAGAGGTGCACGACGGTGCCATACTCCCCGCAACAGAACAGAGTGGTGGAATGCCGGAACCAGACGATGGTGGAGACCGCCCGTAGCCTCCTGAAGAGCATGAACGTCCCTGGTGAGTTCTGGGGCGATGCTGCGAAAACTGTAGTGCATATCGTGAACAGGGCGCCCATGCATGCTCTGGATGGTGTCACCCCCTACGAGGCGTGGCACGGTCGATGCCCGAACGTGGCCTACCTACGCACCTTTGGGTGCACCGCCTACGTGAAGAAGGTGGGACCGGGTGTCACCAAGCTATCAGATCTTGCGACACCCATGGTGTTTCTGGAAGACGAGGACGACTACAAGGCCTACCGCGTCTACGACCCGGCAGCGCACAAGCTACATGTCACCCGCGACGTGATCTTCGATGAGGATCGTCCCTGGAACTGGGAAGTGGTGCCTGATCCAGCAGTGCCCACATGCGCTTCTACCTTCACTATCGAGTACTCCATCGACAACACTGAGCACGACAGCGATAGCGACCATGCTCTGGACACGCCCTCGGTGACGCCGAGAGCACCCTCAGTGCCTAGCGAGCCACGCACGCCGAAGCCATCATCGGTGCCGTTCGTGACACCCCCTACAGGTGGATCGTTCGACACGGAAGGGGTGTCTCTCTGCTACCATTTGATGGAGGAGGTGGTCGACCATACAGAGCCGGTCAAGATCGAGTACAGTGGGCTGTGCCTACTGGCTGCTGAGTGGTGAAATTTGAGAATGGGCTTTATGCCCATAAGACAATTTCAAAAAAATCTCTAAGGGCCCATGTAGGTGGCATGACAAGGGGGATGGAAAGTTTAGTCCCGCCTTGCTAGTGTAGAGGGAGTTGCACCTCTTTATAAGGGTCTGTCTTCCACATGCTATTGGAACATGAGAAGAGAACAGGCCCTCGCGCACTCCTCCTCCACCGACCGCCTCATCACGCCGGGTCTTGTAGGGGGACAGGGGCGACGCTGCTGCTACGGCCAACTGGCCCATCGGAGGGTACATCCTGATTTTAGTTTTGCCAGTAGATTTGCCAGTACTAGCAACATGGGTGATGTGTCTACTATTTCTGTAGTACATGCTTGTCTGATTAGTTATCGGTATGTTGTTAATCAAGTCAATGCCATGCTAATTATTATCATGTGGATTAATCTGATCGGAAAATTACCTATATACTAAACAATCCAAAAACCTAATTTGTGTAGGAATTTTTTGAGTAATGGTTTTGCTGTTGCACTGAAACCGGACATGTTTACCGGTACATATTTTAAGCGTTGGCACACCAAAACGACCTTATGGCTCACGGCTATGAACGTGTTTTGGGTAGCTGGTGTCACTCCCACAAGAATGATCACTCCTGAAAAGGAGAAGGCGTTCAAGGAGGCCATTGTCTACTTTATGGCAGCAGTCCTTAGCATGATCGGAGATAAGCTGGTTGATGAATACTTACATGTGGGGGTCGCCAAGGACTTGTGGGAGGCGTTCGAATCTAAATTCGGGACCACCGATGCTGAGAGCGAGATGTATGTTATGGAGCAGTTCCATGATTACAAAATGGTTGACAATCGTTTTTTGTTAGAACAAGAGCTCATGAGATAATATGCATTGCTAAGGAACTTGAGGTTCTTAAGTGCAATTTAACGGGCTAATTTGCCGCGGGATGTATAATTGCTAAGCTCCCTAATTCCTGGAGGAACTTTGCTACCACTCTCAAACATCAGAGGCGTGAATTCTTAGTAGAGCATATCATCGGCCATTTGAGCATTGAGCAGAACTCGAGAGCAAAGGACTCGCATGGAAAAGCGGTTGAAGGCCCTTTGGTTGCCAATATGGTACATCGGAAGAACTTCAATTCCCACAAGCCCAAGGGATAGAATTCCGTCCAACAGAATACCGACTTCAAGAAGAAGGGAAAAAAGACCTTCACGAGGAATAAGAAGGATGATGGCTGCTTCAACTGTGGTTCAGAGGAACATTGGTCCAACAAGTGCCCAAACAGGTACAAGAAGCCAACGCAGGACAATAAGTCTGCCAATATGATTTTGGGCAACAATGAAAGTGGTGCATCTGGGTACGGTAATTTATTTACTGTATTTTCTGTTTTTTATTCCACCGAATGGTGGGTGGACACAGGTGCAAATATTCATGTGTGGGCTGACATCTCATTGTTCTCTTCTTATCAAGTCACAGACTGAGGTTCCGTATTGATGGGGAATGGTGCGAGTGCTTCTGTTCTTGCTGTTGGCACGGTCGATCTGAAGTTTACTTTGGGAAGGATCGTGCAGCTGAAGAACGTGCATCATGTCCCCACCATCAAGAAGAAACTCGTTAGTGGCTCCCTTCTGTGTAGAGAAGGGTTTAAGTTGGTCTTCGAGTCTAATAAAGTAGTTGTTACGAAATATGGACTTTTAGTTGGAAAAGGTTATGAATGCAGAGTTCTGTTCCGCCCTCCCTTGCAATTTTTGTAATAAAGTCGTGAACAATATTCATTCGAATGTTAATGAATCTGAAGTTTGGCATTCACATCTTTGTCGCATTAGTTTCGGTGTTATGACGCAGCTAGCCAAACTGAATTTAATCCTGAGTTTCACTATAGCCAAAGGTTCGAAGTGCCATTCGTGTGTGCAAGCAAAGCAACCTCGCAAGTCCCGCAAGGCTGCTAAGGAGAGACACCTGGCGCCCCTAGAACTCATACATACAGATCACTGTGAGATGAATGGTGTGTTGACTAAAGGTGGAAAGAAATACTTCATGATATTGATAGATGATCCCACTAGATATTGCTATGTGTATCTTTTAAATACTAAAATATGAGGCTGTACACTACTTTAAAATCTATAAGGCAAGAGTTGAAAACAAACTTGAAAAGAAAATTAAGCGAGTCCTGTCTGATCGTGGTGCAGAATACTTCTCAAATGAATTTGATTCTTTCTGTGCGGAACATGGCATTATTCATGAGCGGACACCTCCCTATTCGCCCCAGTCAAACGGGGTTACCGAGCGGAAAAATCGTATCTAACTGATTTGTTTAATGCCATGTTACATACAACGGGTTTATCTAAGGCATGGTGGGGGGAGGCTATATTGACTTCGTGTCATGTCCTAAATAAAGATCCGACAAAAGATAATGAGGTCACTCCCTATGAGCAGTGGTCGAAGAGAAGGACGACGCTCTCCTACTTACGTACTTGGGGTTGTTTGGCGAAAGTCAACGTGTCGATCCCCAAAAAGCGTAAGCTTGGACCAAAGACCATGGACTGCATTAATTTGGGCTACGCTAAGAATAGCATTGGCGATAGATTTCTAGTAGTGAAATATGAGGTACCTGACGTGAAGGTCGGTACAATTATGGAGTCTAAGGATGCTCCATTCTTTGAGGATATATTCCCCATGAGAGATATGCAAAGCACTTCTAGACAGGAATTAGAGGAGACTCCTGAGCTTGCCATTCCTATGGAATATTATGAACAAACACATGATGAAAATCCTGAGGAGGATGACGAGGAAACCCTTGGTAGGGGCAAGAGACAAAGGACTGCAAAGACTATTGGTGATGACATCCTTGTATACCTCGTGGATGATAACCCCACTTCTATTTTAGAAGCCTATGCATCTCCTGATGCTGACTACTGGAAAGAAGCGGTTCGTCGTGAGACGAATTCCATCGTGGCTAACGGAACATGGGAAATAACTGAGTGTTTCTATGGGTGCAAACCATTGGGATGTAAGTGGGTGTTCGAAAGAAAGCTTAGGCCCGATGGTACAATTGAAAAGTAGAAGTCTAGGCTTGTGGCCAAGGGCTATGCCCAGAAAGAAGAAGAAGATTTCTTCTATACTTACTGACCTGTGGCCAGAGTGACCACCATTCGAGTACTACTCTCGTTGGCGGACTCACATGGTCTTCTCGTCCATCGAATGGACGTCAAGACGGCTTTCCTTAACGGAGAGCTAGAGGAGGAAATCTATATGCAATAGCTAGATGGCTTTGTGATAGATGGTCAGGAAGGAAAGGTGTGTAAGTTGCTGAAATCTTTATATGGCCTGAGACAAGCATCTAAGCAATGCCATGAGAAGTTTAACACAACTCTAAATCTGTTGGCTTCGTCGTTAATGAAGCTGACAAATGTTTATACTATCGCCATGGTGGGGCCGAAGGAGTTATATTGTGCTTGTATGTTGATGACATACTGATATTCGGAACCAATCTCAAAGTGATTGAGGAGGTTAAGTCTTTTCTATCTTGGAACTTTGAGATGAAGGACCTTGGAGTTGCTGATGTTATCTTGAACATCAAGCTATTGAGAGATGATGAGGGTGGGATTACACTTCAGCAATCCCATTATGTTGAGAAGATTTTGAGTCATTTTGGATATTCGGACTACAAAGTTTCTCAAACACCATATGATCCTAGTGTGCTGGTTCGAAAGTTCAAAGGCACAGCTAAAGATCAATTGAGATACTCTCAAATCATTGGTTCACTTATGTATCTAGCTAGCGCAATGAGGCCTACCATCGCCTTTGCTGTGAGCAAATTGAGCCGGTTTGTTGCCAATCCGGGTGATGTTCATTGGCGTTGTGTCGAGAGAGTTATGCGCTATTTGAAAGGTACTATGAACCACGAACTTCACTATATCGGATACCTGTCGGTACTTGAAGGGTATAGTGATGCGAATTGGATCTCTGATGCTGATGAGATGAATGCCACTACCGGGTATATGTTTAACCTTTGAGGTGGCGCTATTTCCTGGAAGTCTTGCAAGCAAACGATTTTAACGAGATCGACAATGGAAGCAGAATTCACAGCATTATACACCTGTGGTGTTGAAGCAGAATTTCTTCGAGATCTTTTGATGGACTTGCCAGTGGTTGAGAACCCCGTTCCGACTTTCCTTATGAACTGCGAAAACCAGAGAGTCATTGTCAAAGTGAAGAATTCAAAGGACAACATGAAGTCCAAGAAACATATCAGAATGAGATTAAAAGCTGTGAGACGTTTAAGAACCTCCGGTGTGATAGCGTTGGATTACATCCTAACGGCTAAGAATCTGGCAATCCCCTTTACCAAAGGGCTATCACGTGTTGTGATAGATAATGCATCGTGGGAGATGGGTATGAGACCCACAGCCATGGTAGTAACCTAACCTATGTGATCGGAGATCCCGTGAAGTAGGACCTGGGAAAACAAGCTAGTGGTGAACTAAGGAGAGTAACCGTACTAACCCACTCCGTTGGAGATGCAATAATCTCGGATACTGTATGGTAGGATGACTTCTGTCTTAATGTGTTCTTAAGCTTATATGTAAGCAAGATGCTGTCCTACAGAGCGATCTTTGGAGGAACACACCTATATGAGCCCGAGTGCTGGTCACGATCGATGAGATTGGGGTGATCTCTAGTAAGCTCACGAATAGGCCAGGAGTATGACTGATATGCTCCACTCGAGGGGTCAGCCTTCGGCAGCCTAGTACTAGTAGGAGTTGTGGTGAAACTTCTTAACTCCAAACTAACAATTCAAGGCATAGTCCATTGTTTAGTTGTGGAGTGTAGCTACTTGTTCTAGGTGAGCTCAACCTTAACAGGTCTTCACTGAAATACTGGTA
Source organism: Hordeum marinum (assembly GCA_022496015.1). Lineage (NCBI taxonomy): Eukaryota > Viridiplantae > Streptophyta > Magnoliopsida > Poales > Poaceae > Hordeum > Hordeum marinum. The sequence continues at coordinate 1,730,219 of CM039677.1, read as the reverse complement.
TATCAAAAGAGTAATTGGAACAGAGGATGAAATGGGCCCTTGAGATCTGGTGGAGGATTGTTGAAATCTAAGAATCGACTTTAGGCCCATAAGAAAATTTCAAAAAAATCTCTGCGCCCATGTAGGTGGCATGACAAGGGCGGTGGGAAGTTTAGTCCCACCTTGCTAGTGGAGAGGGAGTTGCACCTCTTTATAAGGGTCTTTCTTCCACATGCTATTGGAGCATGAGAAGAGAAGAGGCCCTCGCGCACTCCTCCGCCGCCGCCCACGTCGCCACACCACGCCTCGTGACGATGCGTCGCGGGTTGCGGGAATGAGCTGAGCCGATCTCATACCTACGCGCTTACTTTTGCGGTCAGGAACGGAGAATACATAACGCGACGATCTGAGACGTTGGATCGTGGGCTACCGACTCAGACGTGGGTTCATCCCACGTCTCTCCACCCGGACACCGCCTACATAAGCAGGGCTTCGCCCAACCCTAGCCACCACGGAAAACAGATCACATCTGCCTCCACGCGCTCCGTCCACGTCGTTCCTTTTACTGCTGCTGCCACCAGCGACTCCGTCCCGTTCACCGCGTACACGGTCGACGGGAGAGGAGGCCTCCGAAACCACGCCTCTCCGGGTCTTGTATGGGGAGAGGGGTAATTAGGTTTTTGGGGAGCGACTATGCAACTTCTCACTTCCGTTCGTCTACTTCGTCTACGTCCGCATTGCCTCCATCATCTTCGCCATGTCGTCCCCAACCGACGTCAACCGTGCTGCTGCCGAGAAGGCCGAAGCTGACAAGAAGGTGGCCAAGGACGTTGCCGCCGCCAAATCTGCTGCTACGGCCAACTGGTCCATCAGAGGGTACATCATGGTCATCCTGATTTTAGTTTTGCCAGTACTAGCAAGATCCATAGATGTGTCTACTATTTTTGTAGTACATGCTAGTCTGGTTGGTCATCAGTATGTTGTTAATCTAGTCAATGCCATGCTAGTTATTATCACGTGGATTAATCTGATCGATAAATTGCCTATGTCCTGAACAATCCAAAAACCTAATTTGCGTAGGAATTTTTCGAGTAATGGTTTTGCTGCTGCACTGAAACCGGACAAGTTTACCGGTACATATTTTAAGCGTTGGCAGACCAAAACCACCTTATGGCTCACGGCTATGAACGTGTTCTGGGTAACCAGTGTCACTCCCATAGGAACAATCACTCCTGAAAAGGAGAAGGCGTTCAAGAAGGCCACTGTCTACTTTATTGGAGCAGTCCTTAGCGTGATCGGAGATAAGCTGGTTGACGCATACTTACATGTGGGGGTCGCCAAGGACTTGTGGGAGGCGCTCGAATCTAAATTCGGGTCCACCGATGCTGGGAGCGAGATGTATGTTATGGGGAAGTTCCATGAATACAAAATGGTTGACAACCGTTCTGCGTTGGAACAAGCTCATGAGATAATTTGCATTGGTAAGGAACTTGAGGTTCTTAAGTGCAATTTACCAGGCAAATTTGTCGCCGGATGTATAATTGCTAAGCTCCCTAATTCATGGAGGAACTTTGCTACCACTCTGAAACATCAGAGGCGTGAATTCTCAGTAGAGGATATCATCGGCCATCTGAGTATTGAGCAGAACTCGCGAGCAAAGGACTCGCACGGAAAAGCGGTTGAAGGCCCTTCGGTTGCCGATATGGTACATCGGAAGAACTTCAATTCCCACAAGCCCAAGGGAAAGAATTCTGTCCAACAGAATACCGACTTAAAGGAGAAGGCAAAGAAGACCTTCAAGAGGAATAAGAAGGATGATGGTTGCTTCAACTGTGATTCAGAGGAACATTGGGCCAACAAGTGCCCAAACAGGTACAAGAAGCCAGCGTAGGATAATATGTCTGCCAATATGATTTTGGGCAACAATGAAAGTGGTGCATCTGGGTACGGTAATTTATTTACTGTATTTTCAGTCTGTTAGTCCACCGAATGGTGGGTGGACACAGGTGCAAATATTCATGTGTGTGCTGACATCTCATTGTTCTCTTCTTATAAGGTCATAGACCGAGGGTCCGTATTGATGGGGAATGGCGCGAGTGCTTCTGTTCTTGGTGTTGGCACGGTCGATCTGAAGTTCACTTCGGGAAGGATCGTCCAGTTGAAGAACATGCAGCATGTCCCCACCATCAAGAAGAACCTTGTTAGTGGCTCCCTTCTGTGTAGAGAAGGGTTTAAGTTGGTCTTCGGGTCTAATAAAGTAGTTGTTACGAAATATGGACTTTTCGTTGGAAAAGGATATGAATGCGGAGGTATGTTCCGCCTTTCCGTTGCAGATTTTTGTAATAAAGTTGTGAACAATATTCATTCGAATGTAAATGAATCTGAAGTTTGGCATTCACGTCTTTGTCACATTAGTTTCGGTGTTATGACGCGGCTAGCAAAACTGAATTTAATCCCTAGTTTCACTTTAGCCAAAGGATCTAAGTGCCAATCGGGTGTGCAAGCAAAGCAACCTCGCAAGCCCTACAAGGCTACTGAGGAGAGACACCTAGCGCCCCTAGAACTCATACATACAGATCTCCGTGAGATGAATGGTGTGTTGACTAAAGGTGGAAAGAAAAACTTCATGACATTGATAGATGATTCCACTAGATATTGCTATTTGTATATTTTAAATACGAAAGATGAGGCTCTACTGTACTTTAAAATCTATAAGGCAGAAGTTGAGAACCAACTTGGAAAGAAAATTAAACGAGTCTAGTCTAATCGTGGTGGAGAGTACTTCTGAAATGAGTTTGATTCTTTCTGTGCGGAACATGGCATTATTCATGAGAGGATGCCTCCCTATTCGCCCCAGTCAAACAGGGTTGCTGAGAGGAAAAATCGTACCCTAACTGATTTGGTTAACGCCATGTTAGATACATCGGGTTTATCCAAAGAATGATGGGGGGAGGCTATATTGACTTCGTGTCATGTCTTGGATAAAGTTCCGACAAAATATAATGAGGTCACTCCCTATGAGCTGTGGTCGAAGAGAAGGACGACGCTCTCTACTTACGTACTTGGGGCTGTTTGGCGAAAGTCAACGTGCCGATCCCCAAAAAGCGTAAGCTTGGACCAAAGACCATGGACTGCGTTAATTTGGGCTACGCTAAGAATAGCGTTGGCTATAGATTTCTAGTAGTGAAAATATGAGGTACCTGACGTGAAGGTCAGTACAATTATCGAGTCTAAGGAAGCTACATTCTTTGATAATAAATTCCTCACGAGAGATATGCAAGGCACTTCTAGAGAGGAATCAGAGGAGACTCCTGAGCCTGCCATTCCTATGGAATATTATGAAGAAACACATGATGAAAATCCTGAGGAGGATGACGAGGAAACCCTTTGGTGATGACTTCCTTGTATACCTCATGGATGATAACCCTACTTCTATTTCAGAAGCCTATGCATCTCCTGATGCTGACTACTGGAAAGAAGTGGTCCGTAGTGAGATGGATTCCATCATGGCTAACGAAACATGGGAAATAACTTAGCGTCCCTATGGGTGCAAACCATTGGGATGGAAGTGGGTGTTCATAAGAAAGCTGAGGCCCGATGGTACAATTGAAAAGTATAAGGCTAGGCTTGTGGCCAAGGGCTATGCCTAGAAAGAAAAAGAAGATTTCTTCGATACTTACTCACCTGTGGCCAGAGTGACCACCATTCGAGTACTACTCTCGTTGGCGGCCTCGCATGGTCTTCTCTTCCATCAAATGGACGTCAAGACGTCTTTACTTAACGGAGAACTAGAGTAGGAAATCTATATGCAACAGCCAGATGGCTTTGTGATAGATGGTCAGGAAGGAAAGGGGTGTAAGTTGCTGAAATCTTTATATGGCCTGAGACAAGCACCTAAGCAATGCCATGAGAAGTTTAACACAACTCTGACATCTGTTAGCTTCGTTGTTAATGAAGCTGACAAATGTTTATACTATCGCCATGGTGGGGGCGAAGGAGTTATATTGTGCTTGTATGTTGATGACATACTGATATTCGGAACCAATCTCAAAGTGATTGAGGAGGTTAATTATTTTCTTTCTCAGAACTTTGAGATGAAGGACCTTGGAGTGGCTGATGTTATCTTGAACATGAAGCTATTGAGAGATGATGAGGGTGGGATTGCACTTCTGCAATGCCATTATGTTGAGAAGACTTTGAGTCGTTTTGTATATTCTGACTGCAAAGTTTCTCAAACACCATATGATCCTAGTGTGCTGGTTCGAAGTTCAAAGGCACAACTAAAGATCAATTGAGATACTCACAAATTATTTGTTCACTTATGTATCTATCTAGCGCAAAGAGGCCTGACATCGTGTTTGCTGTGAGCAAACTGAGCCGGTTTGTTGCCAATCTGGGTGATGTTCATTGGTGTGTTGTCAAGAGAGTTATGCGCTACTTGAAAGGTACTATGAACCACGAACTTCACTACACCAGATACCCATCGGTACTTGAAGGGTATAGTGATGCGAAGTCGATCTCTGATGCTGATGAGATGAAGGCCACTACCGGGTATATGTTTACCCTTGGATGTGGTGTTGTTTCCTGGAAGTCTTGCAAGCAAACGATCTTAGCGAGATTGATAATGGAAGCAGAATTAACAGCATTAGATACCTCTGGTGTCGAAGCAGAATTTCTTCGAGATCTTTTGATGGAGTTGCCAGTGGTTGAGAAGCCGGTTCAGGCTATCCTTATGAACTGCGAAAACCAGACATTCATTGTCAAAGTGAAGAGTTCAAAGGACAACATGAAGTCCAACAAACATATAAGAATGAGATTGAATACTGTCAGACGATTAAGAAGCTCCAGAGTGATAGCGTTGGATTACATCCAAATGGCTAAGAATCTGGCAGACCCCTTTACTAAAGGGCTATCACGTGTTGTGATAGATAATGCATGGTGGGAGATGGGTATGAGACCCACATGAGTTGCCATGGTAGTAACCCAGCCTATGTGATCAGAGATCCTGTGAAGTAGGACCTGGGAACTGAGGAAAGTAACCTTACTAACCCACTTTGTTGGAGATGCAATACTCTCAGATACTGCATGGTAGGATGATTACTGTCTTAATGTCTTCTTAAGCTTATATGTAAGCAAGATGTTGTCATACAGAGCGATCTTTCGAGGAACACACCTATATGAGCCCGACTGCTGATCATGGTCTATGAGATTGGTGTGATCTCTAGTAAGCTCACGAATAGGCCAGGAGTGTGACTGCTCCACCCAAGGGGTCAGCCTTCGGCAGCCTAGTACTAGTAGGACTTGTGGTGAAACTTCTTGACGCCAAACTGACAATTCAAGGCATAGTTCATTGTTCAGTTGTGAAGGAGTGTAGCTACTTGTTCTAGGCAAACTCAACCTTAACATCCCTTCACTGAAATACTGGTATATCAAAACAATAATTGGAACAGAGGACGAAATGGGGCCTTGAGATTTGGTGGGGGATTGTTGAAATCTGAGAATGGGCTTTAGGCCCATAAGACAATTTCAGAAAAATCTCTAAGGGCCCATGTAGGTGCCATGACAAGGGGGGTGGGGAGTTTAGTCCCACCTTGCTAGTGGAGAGGGAGTTGCACCTCTTTATAAGGGTCTTTCTTCCACATGCTAGTGGAGTATGAGAAGAGTAGAGGCCCTCGTGCACTCCTTTGCCGCCGACCGCCTCGCGAGACGACGCGACGCGGGTTGCGGGAATTAGCCAAGCCGAGCTCATACCTACGCGCTGATTTTTACGGCACGATCTGAGGCGTTGGATCGTGGGCTACCGACTCGGACGTGGGTTCAGCCCACGTCTCTCCACCCGGACGCTGCCTACAGGGCTTCGCCCAACCCTAGCCGCCACGGAAAACAGATCACATCTGCCTTCACGCGCTGCGCCCACGTCGTTTCTTTTGCTGCTGCTGCCACCGACGACTCCGTCCCGTTCACCGCGTACATGGAGGCACCGACATCGCCTATGTGGTTGGAATCGTCAGCCGCTACATGGAGGCACCGACTGCGCCGCCGTGAGGCATCTTCTACGGTACATGAGCGGTACAGTGATAGCGATCATGGCGGCGACCTGGACGACCGCAAGAGCACCAGCGGGTCCGTTTTTTTTTTCTTGGCAGAAACCTGATCACCTGGGCATCGCAGAAGCAGATCATCACCATGTCCTCCTGTGAGGCGGAGTACGTGGCAGCGGCCGCAGCTGCTATGCATGCAGTATGGCTGAGCAGATTGATCGCTGACATCCAAGGCACTGAACCAAGAAGTGTCAAGCTGCTGGTGGACAAGGAGTCGGCGATTGCTCTGAGTGAGAATCCTGTGCATCACGATCGTAGCAAGCATATTGACCTGAGGTATCATTTCATTCGAGACTGTGTTGAAACTGGAAAGATAGTCATCGAACTATATGGGCACTGAAGATCAGCTTGCGGATGCCCTCACCAAGTCACTGGGCAGAACAGAATTCAGTGAGCTGCGACACAGGCTCGGGGTCACACAGGTGTAGCAGATTAGTGGGTGATTTGTTAGATAATCATCTGCACTCTGTGCTCTTCAGATAGTTCATAAACTTCAGTTAGTTCAGTAAGTTCAGTTAGCTGAATAAATTCAGTCTGTCAGCGCGTGTGTGCACGTACAGATGCAGTAGTTTTCAGTTAGGTTGTTAACGTGTTTGTAGCTCGTCCGACGCAGCGCCATGGGATGGCATGAATCACGCAAGTCGTGACTAGCATGTAGGGTTCAACCGCAGCAAGCATCGTGGGATGGCACGATCTGTAGGCTTGTTCGTGGGCGACCATTTCTTCCCTTGTTTTCAGCAGCTCGTTGGAGTTAGCTCAAATAACAGAATGCACGAAAAGCTGCAGTGGTAGTTCGCCGCGCAAAACATCTTCGTCTCTGTGTCAGGGAGCTGTTCACATTGTGAGATCGATCGTGAGTGAGAGAGTTGCCCAGTAGCAACGACACAGGTCGCCGGCCAATTTGCTGTGGCACATGATGGGGCGGAGCTACGTAGAGCTACCCGGTGGCAGTGACACCGGGTCCTATTAGCACTTGGTTGTTGATTTAGTGTGCAGTTCATTGAATTGTTTCACAGGTAGGCATGTGTTCTTCTATAAGGACATCGGATAATTTCTAGTCCGATCCGCGGGTTCTCCTGGTCACGCATCGAGGCGTTGTATGTTGAGTCAGTGCGGTTTTTTTAGTGAGTGGAAGCCGGCTGCGCAGCGCAACTGAGCAGGTTCTGAAAAGTGAAGGGCAGCCCATCAGTTCAAGGCCCGTCAAAGTTCCCGGTCTAACAATTGATGCCCATTGCGTGAGCACGTAGCGATGGCAAATATTATCAGCAATCGGACAGAATCACTGGGTTTTCTTTCAACCTGTATAAACATTTTTCTTCTTTACATATCAGTTTTTTCTCTGAAGTCTTGAGTGATGAACATATGTTTCGACGCAAGAAAAATTCATTGCACTGTACGTAAACATTTCTTTTGAGAGGTCTGAATATATCTCTGTGTTCATGGTCGTTTATTTCGAAATACATGAATTTCTTTAAGAGATACTGCTCCACAAATAATATGAGCGTATGGCACACAAATTATGTGAATTCTGTGAGAGCCTTTTTGATGTGTAGCATAAAAATTAATATACATGAAAATACTCTCAACCTGATTTGTGCTTTGTTATGTTGATAAAATATTTTTGTTATTGCAGTAATTTGTTTACTTGCTATTTCTATGATAAAAATACTCCTTTTTGAGTTCTTCAAAATAGCATTTTTGTTAAACTACTTTTGTCTAGAGATCCTCGGATGTCATTTGACCATGAATTTTTTGCATGCTCCTAGCACGCTTGAGCATCTTTGGTGCCAAAAAAATGTATTTTTATGAATTATTTTTGTTTCATTTGCAAATTTACTGTTCATGGCGGGTGTAGATGAGTCAAAGGCACTCAAACACAATCCCGTAGACTAGTATACTTTATGTCCAATACGGCTAGTGCCTACAGCCATCAACTAGACAAATAACTCCTTTATGAGCACTACGAGAATTAGGGTCGGTGCCGACGGCTTAAACTAAGCCGACGGCCCTCGTCGGCATACGTCACCCTACGTCGACCATCAGTGCCTCAATGTCGGCGTACTAATAACCGTCGGCGTAGATCAACCTATGCCGACGGCCACCGTCGGCGTACAAAGGCCGTCGGCATAGATGCACCTATGGCTACGGTGGTCGTCGGCGTAGCCACCCTGTCGGCGTATCAGCGGGCTCGGTCATTCGATGAGTAACGCCCGTTTGACGCCGTCAAAGATACGCCGACGGCCCTGACGGACACCGTCGGGATAGCTTCGATGGCCCACGTCATCGATCCGCGCCAGGTGCCACGTCATCGATCCAAGTGAAAATGAAATGTCCATTCTAAAGCAGAATAGCTATAAGATGTTTCTATAATAGCTATAAGATGTTTCTATGGGCTCGCCCATCACAACCAGGTAAAAATGACCCTCGGTCAAACCCCGTCCGGTGGAAGTCAAAGGGGTAGATCCGTCCGGTCAAGAGTGTCAAGGTTAGACGAGACGGGGGAGCTGGAGGGGGACTATGCCGCCAGGTCTTGCCCTGGCCCTCTTACGTTCAGAAAATGTGGCATCGGGTCGACACCGAGGGAATCTTGCGCTGGGTTGGGCCCGGACCTTGTGCTATAAGATGTTGCTATGGGCTGGCCTATCACAACCAGGTGAAAATGTCCCACGGTCAAACCCCGTCCGGTGGAAGTCAAAGGGGTAGATCCATACGGTTAAGAGTGTTAGGGTTAGACAGGACGGGGGACCTGGAGGGGGGCTATGCCGCCAAGTCTTTCCCTGGGCCCTCTTACGTTCAGAAAATGTGGCATCGGGTCGACACCGAGGGAATCTTGCGCTGGGTTGGACCCGGACCTTGTGCTAGGATGTTGCTATGGGTTGGCCTATCACAGCCACGTGAAAATGTCCCTCGGCCAAACCCCGTCTCGTGAAAGTAAAAGGGGTAGATCCGTACGATCAACAGTGTTAGGGTTAGACGGGACGGGGGACCTAGTGTTGGAAATATGCCCTAGAGGTAATAAATAAAGTGTTTATTATTATATTTCCTTGTTCATGATAATTGTTTATTATCCATGCTATAATTGTATTGATTGGAAACACATTACATGTGTGGATAGATGGATAACACTTTGTCCCTAGTGTGCCTCTAGTAGACTAGCTCGTTGATCAAAGATGGTCAAGGTTTCCTGCCATTGACATAAGATTTCATTTGATAACAGGATCATATCATCAGTACAATGATGGGATGGACAAGACCCAAACTATAAACGTAGCATATGATCATGTCAGTTAATTACTATAGTTTTTCTACATGTCAAGTATGTGTTCCGACGACCATGAGATCATGCAACTCATGGACACCGGAGGAATGCCTTGTGTGTATCAAACGTCACAACGCAACTGGGTGACTATAAAGGTGCTCTACAGGTATCTCCGAGGGTGTCCGTTGGGTTGGCATGGATCAAGACTGGGATTTGTTACTCCGTGTGACGGAGAGGTATCTCAAGGCCCACTCAGTAATACAACATCACAACAAGCCTTGCAAGCAATGTGACTAAGTGTTAGTTACTGGATCTTGTATTATGGAACGAGTAAAGAGACTTTCTGGTAACAAGGTTGAACTAGGTATGGAGATACCGATGATTGAATCTCGGGCAAGTAACATACCGAAGAACAAAGGGAACATCATACGGGATTAATTGAATCCTTGACATGGAGATTCGACCGATAAAGATCTTCGTAGAATATGCAGGAACCAATATGGGCATCCAGGTCCCGCTATTGGTTATTGACCGTAGAGGTGTCTCGGTCATGTCTACATAGTTCTCGAACCCGCAGGATCAACACACTTAAGGTTTGGTGACGTTTTGGTAGTATGGTGTTATGCATGGTGGTGACCGAAGGTTGTTCGGAGTCCCGGATGAGATCACGGACGTCACGAGGATCTCCGGAATGGTTTTGAGCTAAATATTGATATATAGGAAATCCCACACTGGGCTGGCCGAAGTCCCACACAAGGCCCATGCGGATGGGAAGAAATTCCAAAGTGAGAAAAGCTGGAAAAAGGCAAAAAGGTGGAAAAAAGGAAGGAGTCCTAATCCTACTAGGAGTGAAGGAGGAGGACTCCTTCTCTCCACTTCGGCCGAAGCAAAGAGGGTCTGGCCCTTGCGCCAAGCCTCCTCCTCTCCTCCTATATATACTAGAGTTTTTAGGGTTTTTGATATAGTTTCTACTCTAGATCGGTTTCAGTTGTGCTTAGGCGAAGCCCTACTGAGATTACTCCACCACCATCACCGCAACACCGTCAAGCTGTCGGACAACTCATCTACCTTTCCGCTCCCTCTTGCTGGATCAAGAAGGCGGAGCTCTTCATCAAGACGTACGTGTGCTGAACGCGGAGGTGCCGTCCGTTCGGTGCTAGATCGGTACGGATCGTGATTGGATGCGGGACGCTCGGCGATTTGTATTGTGAAGATGTTCCACTACATCAACCGCATTTCTTAACGCTTCCCGCTTAGAGATCTACAAGGGTACGTAGATCCACTCTCCCTCTCGTAGATGCTCATCACCATGGATAGATCTTCCGTGTGCGTTGGAAAAAATTTGTTTCCCATGCAACGTTCCCCAACAGTGGCATCATGAGCTAGGTCTATGTGTAGATGTGATCTCGAGTAGAACACAAAGAGTTTGTGGGTGTTAATACTTCGATTGCTTCCTCCCTGGGTCGTGTTTTGGTTCAGCGGTATTGTGGTATGAAGCGGCCTGGACCAACCTTACTCGTACGCTTACGAGAGACCGGTTCCATCGACTGACGTGTAACTTCGTTGCATAAAGATGGCTGGCGGGTGTCTGTTTCTCCTACTTTAGTTGGATCGGATTCAACTAAGGCGGTCCTTGAGAAGGTTGAAAGGCAACTTATGTATCACCGTTGTGGTTTATGCGTAGGTGAGAATTGTTCTTGCTAGATACCCGTAGCAGCCACGTAACATATGCAACAACAATTATAGGACGTCTAACTTGTTTTTGCAGGGTATGTTGTGATGTGATATGTCCAATGACATGATGAGATATATGTGATGTATGAGATGATCATGCGTTGTATCAAATATCATGACTTGCATGTCGATGAGTACGGCAACCGGCAAGAGCCATAGGGTTGTCTTCAATTATTGTATGACATGCGTGTCAATCATTAAGCGCTATGTAATGCTTTACTTTATCACTAAACGGTAGCAATAGTAGTAGAACCATGGTGGGCGCGACAACCCCGATGGAGACACATTGATGGAGATCAAGATGATGGAGATCATGGTGTCGTGCCGATGACGATGGTGATCATGCCGATGCTTTCAAGATGGAGATCAAAAGCACAAGTTCATGGCCATATCATGTCACTTATGATTTGCATGTGATGTTAATCCTTTTATGCACCTTGTTTTGCTTAGGACGACGGTAGCATTATAAGGTGATCCCTCACTTAAATTTCAAGATGAATTGTGTTCTCCCCGAGTGTGCACCGTTGCCAAAGTTCGTCGTGTCGAGACACCACGTGATGATTGGGTGTGATAGACTCTACGTTCACATACAACGGGTGCAAGCTAGTGTTGCACATGCATAACACTCGGGATTAAACTTGACGATCCTAGCATGTACAAACATGGCCTCAGAACACAAGAGACCGAAAGGTAGAACATGAGTCATATAGTAGATATGATCAACATGATGATGTTCACCATTGAAACCACCTCAACTCACGTGATGATCGGACTTGAGTTCATGAATTTGGATCATGTGACACTCAAATGACCTGAGGGATGTCAATTTGAGTGGGAGCTTTGGTAATTTGATTAACTAAACTCATTATCTTGAACAATAATCTTAGTAACCTTTGCATATTTATGTTCTAGATCAATGGCTCGTGCTGTAGCACCCCTGAATTTTAATGTGTTCCAAGAGAAAGCTAAGTTGAAAGATGATGGAAGTAACTTTGTGGACTGGGCCCGTAATCTGAGGATTATCCTCACAGCTTCTCAGAAATCACATGTCCTTGATGCACCGCTTGGTGACCAACCAGAAGACATGTCATCCGAAGATGTTAAGAACGCTTGGGAGGCACGTTCTGGGGATTACTCAATGGTTCAGTGTGCAATGTTGTATGCTTTAGAACCGGAACTTCAAAGACGTTGTGAACGTCATGGAGCATTTGAGATGTTCCAGGAGTTGAAGTTTATCTTTCAGAAGAATACCCGAATCGAGAAGTATGAGACCTCCGATAAGTTCTATGCTTGCAAAATGGAGGAGAATGGGTCTATCTGTGAACATATACTCAGAATGTCTGGGTATTCGACTTCTTTGGCGGAGTTGGGAATGCCCGTTCCGGCAGAGGCGATCACTGGCAGAGTTCTTCAATCACTGCCACCTAGCTACAAGAGCTTCATGTTGAACTATAACATGCACCGGGTGAACAAGTCAGTCGCCAAGCTATTTCCGATGGTGAAAGTCGCTGAGTCTGAAATCCGGAAAGAACATCAAGTGTTGATGGTCAATAAAACCCCTAGTTTCAAGAAAAATAGAAAGTGGCAAGAAGGGTAAATCCAAGAAGGATGGCAAAGCAGATGCTCGTCCTGCAAAGAAACCCAAGGCTAGACCCAAGCCAGAAACTAAGTGCATTCATTGCAAGGGAACTGGTCACTGGAAGCAGAACTGCCCCAAGTACCGTGCTGACAAGAAAGCGGCCAACAACAAACATGGTATATATTATATACATGTTATTGATGTGTACCTTACTAGCTCTCGTTGTAGTGCGTGGGTATTTGATACCGGTTCGGTTGCTCATATTTGCAACTCAAAACAGGAACTACAGAATAGACGAAGGCTGGCGAAGGACGAAGTGATGATGCGCGTGGGAAATGGTTCCAAGGTTGATGTGATCGCCGTCGGCACGCTCTCTCTTTGATTACCATCGGGATTAGTAATGAACCTGAATAATTGTTATTTAGTGCCTGCGTTAAGCATGAAACTTATATCTGGATCTTGTTTATTGCGAGACGGTTACTCATTTAAATCAAAGAATAATGGTTCTTCTATTTATATGAGTGATATCTTTCATGGTCATGCACCCAATGTGAGGGGTTTATTCATATTGAATCTTGATAATGATGATACACATGTTCATAACATTGATGCCAAAAGATGTAGAGTTGATAATGATAGTACCACTTTCTTGTGGCACTGCCGTTTGGGTCATATTGGTGTAAAACGCATGAGGAAGCTCCATGCTGATGGAATTTTGGAGTCACTTGATTTTGATTCACTTGACACATGTGAACCATGCCTCATGCGCAAGATGACTAAAATGCCATTCTCTCGAACAATGGAGCGGGCAAGTAACATACCGAAGAACAAAGGGAACATCATACAGGATTAACTGAATCCTTGACATAGAGGTTCGATCGATAAAGATCCTCATCGAATATGTAGGAACCAATATGGGCATCAAGGTCCCGCTATTGGTTATTGACCGTAGAGGTGTCTCGGTCATGTCTACATAGTTCTCGAACCCGCAGGGTCTGCACACTTAAGGTTTGGTGACGTTTCGGTAGTATAGAGTTATGCATGGTGGTGACCGAAGGTTGTTCGGAGTCCCGGATGAGATCCCGGACATCAAGAAGAGCTCCGGAATGGTCTAGAGGTAAATATTGATATATAGGAAGTCCTGTTTTGGTCGCCGAAAATGTTTCGGGCTCATCGGTAGTGTACCGGGAGTGCCGGTAGTGTACCGGGGGACCATCGGGAGAGATATTTCGACCCAAGAGGATACATGGGCTGTGGGAGGACAAATATCAGTCCTTAGTGGGCTGGCCGAAGTCCCACACAAGGCCCTTAGTGGGCTGGCCGAAGTCCCACAGAAGGCCCATGCGGCTGGGAAGAAATTCCAAAGTGAGAAAAGGTGGACAAGGCAAAAACATGGAAATAAGGAAGGAGTCGTAATCCTACTAGGAGTGGAGGAGGAGGACTCCTCCTCTCCACTTATGTTGAAGCAAAGAGGGCCTCGCCCTTGCGCCAAGCCTCCTCCTCCGCCTCTCCTCCTATATACACTAGAGGTTTTAGGGTTTTTGATATAGATTTTCAGCCACGTGTAACCTTACCCTCTAGTCCGTAGTTTCTCGTCTAGATCGGTTTCAGCTGTGCTTAGGCGAAGCCCTGCTGAGATTACTCCACCACCATCACCGCAGCGCCGTCATGCTACCGGAGAACTCGTCTACCTCTCCGCTCCCTCTTGCTGGATCAAGAAGGCGGAGATCGTCATCAAGCCGTACGTGTGCTGAACGCGGAGGTGCCGTCCGTTCGGTGCTAGATCAGGACGGATCGTGATTGGATGTGGGACGCTCGGTGATTTGGATCGTGAAGATGTTCGACTACATCAGCCGCATTTCTTAACGCTTTCCACTTAGAGATCTACAAGGGTACGTAGATCCACTCTCCCTCTCGTAGATGCTCATCACCATGGATAGATCTTGTGTGTGCGTTGGAAAAAAAATTGTTTCCCATGCAACGTTCCCCAACAGTGGCATCATGAGCTAGGTCTATGTGTAGATGAGATCTCGAGTAGAAGACAAAGAGTTTGTGGGTGTTGATACTTCGATTGCTTCCTCCCTGTGTTGTGTTTTGTTTCAGCGGTATTGCGGGATGAAACATCCCGTACCAACCTTACTCGTACGCTTACGAGAGACCGGTTCCATCGACTGACGTGTAATTTCATTGCACGAAGGTGGCTGGCGGGTGTCTGTTTCTCCTAGTTTAGTTGGATCGGATTCGAATAAGGCGGTCCTTGAGAAGGTTAAAAAGCAACTTATGTATCACCGTTGTGGTTTATGCGTAGGTGAGAATTGTTCTTGCTACATACCCGTAGCAGCCACGTAACATATGCAACAACAATTAGAGGACGTCTAACTTGTTTTTGCAGGGTATGCTGTGCTGTGATATGGCCAATTACATGATGAGATATA
Source organism: Hordeum marinum (assembly GCA_022496015.1). Lineage (NCBI taxonomy): Eukaryota > Viridiplantae > Streptophyta > Magnoliopsida > Poales > Poaceae > Hordeum > Hordeum marinum. Next base: position 1,715,132 of record CM039677.1, on the reverse strand, counting down.
TGTGATGTATGAGATGATCATGTGTTGTATAGAATACCGCGACTTGCATGTCGATGAGTACGGCAACCGGCAGGAGACATAGGCTTGTCTTCAACTATTCTATTACCTGCGTGTCAATCATTAAGCACTATGTAATGCTTTACTTTATCGCTAAACGGTAGCAATAGTAGTAGAAGCATGGTGGGCGCGACAACCCCGATGGCGACACGTTGATGGAGATAAAGATCATGGAGATCATGGTGTCATGCCGGTGACGATGGAGATCATGTCGGTGCTTTCGAGATGGAGATCAAAAGCACAAGTTCATGGCCATATCATGTCACTTATTATTTGCATGTGATGTTAATACTTTTATGCACCTTGTTTTGCTTAGGACGACGGTAGCATTATAAGGTTATCCCTCACTTAAATTTCAAGATTAATTGTGTTCTCCCCTAGTGTGCACCGTTGCCAAAGTTCGTCGTGTCGAGACACCACGTGATGATCGGGTGTGATAGACTCTACGTTCACATAAAACGGGTGCAAGCCAGTGTTGCACATGCATAACACTTGGGTTAAACTTTACGAGCCTAGCATGTACAAACATGGCCTCCGAACACAAGAGACCGAAAGGTCGAACATGAGTCATATAGTAGATATGATCAACATGATGATGTTCACCATTGAAACCACCTCAACTCACGTGATGATCGGACTTGAGTTGGTGAATTTGGATCATGTTACACTCAGATGACCTAAGGGATGTCGATTTGAGTGGGAGCTTTAGTAATTTTATTAACTAAACTCGTTATCTTGAACAATAGTCTAAGTAACCTTTGCATATTTATGTGCTAGATCAATGGCTCGCGCAGTAGCACCTCTGAATTTTAATGCATTACTAGAGAAATCTAAGTTGAAAGATGATGGAAGTAACTTTGTGAACTCGGCCCATAATCTGAGGATTATCCTCACGGCTTCCCAGAAATCATATGTCCTTGATGCACCGCTTGGTGACCAACTCGAAGACATGTCATCCGAAGATGTTAAGAACGCTTAGGAGGCACGTTCTGGGGATTACTCAATAGTTCAGTGTGCAATGTTGTATGGCTTAGAACCGGGACTTCAAAGACTTTTTGAACATGATGGAGCATATGAGATGTTCAAGGGGTTGAAGTTTATCTTTTAGAAGAATGACCGGATCGAGAGGTATGAGACCTCCGATAAGTTCTATGCTTGCAAAATGGAGGAGAATGGGTCTATCAGTGAACATATACTCAGAATGTATGTGTATTCGACTCATTTGGCAGACTTGGGAATGCCCCTTCCGGCAAAGGCGATCACTGACAGAGTTCTTCAATCACTGCCACCTAGCTACAAGAGCTTCATGTTGAACTATAAAATTTACGGGATGAACAATTCAGTCGCCGAGCTATTTGCGATGCTGAAAGTCCCTGAGTCTAAAATCGAGAAAGAACATCAAGTGTTGATGGTCAATAAAACCACTAGTTTCAAGAAGAATAGGAAGGGCAAGGGCAAGAAGGGTAAATCCAAGAAGGATGGCAAAGCAGATGCTCGTCCTGCAAAGAAAACCAAGGCTAGACCCAAGCCAGAAACTGAGTGCTTTTATTGCAAGGGAACCGGTCACTGGAAGCGGAACTACCCCAAGTACCTGGCGGACAAGAAGGCGGCCAACAACAAACAAGGTATATATGATATACATGTTATTGATGTGTACCTTACTAGCTCTCATCATAGTGGCTGGGTATTTGATACCGGTTCGGTGGCTCACATTTGCAACTCAAAACAGGAACTATAGGATAGATGAAGGCTGACGAAGGATGAAGTGACGACGCGTGTGGGAAATGGTTCCAAGGTTGATGTGATCACCGTCGGCGCGCTCTCTCTTTGATTACCATCGGGATTAGTGATGAACCTGAATAATTGTTATTTAGTGCCTGCGTTAAGCATGAACATTATATCTGGATCTTGTTTATTGCGAGACGGTTACTCATTTAAATCAGAGAATAATGGTTGTTCTATTTATATGAGTGATATGTTTTATGGTCATGCAACCAATGTGAGGGTTTTATTCATATTGAATCTTGATAGTGATGATACACATGTTCATAACATTGATGCCAAAAGATGTAGAGTTGATAATGATAGTACCACTTTCTTGTGGCACTGCCGTTTGGGTCATATTGGTGTAAAACACGCGAGGAAGCTCCATGCTGATGAAATTTTGGAGTCACTTGATTTTGACTCACTTGACACATGTGAACCATGCCTCATGGGCAATATGACTAAAACGCCGTTCTCTGGACCAATGGAGCGGGCAAGTGACTTGTTGGAAATCATACATATTGATGTGTGCGGTTCAATGAATGTTGCAGCGCGCGGTGGATATCGTTACTTTCTCACCTTCACTGATGACTTAAGTAGATATGGGTATATTTATATAATGAAACACAAGTCTGAAACGTTTGAAAAGTTTAAGAAATTTCAGAGTGAAGTTGAGAATCATCGTAACAAGAAGATTAAATTCCTATGATCTGATCGAGGAGGTGAATATCTGAGTTATGAGTTTGGCAGGCACTTAAGACAGTGTGGAATTGTTTCACAGTTGACACCGCCTGGAACACCACAGCGTAATGGTGTGCCCGAACGTCGTAATTGAACCTTATTAGATATGGTGCGTTCTATGATGTCTCTTGCCGATTTGCCACTATCGTTTTGGGGTTATGCATTAGAGACAACTGCATTCACTTTAAATAGGGCAGCATCAAAATCCGTTGAGACGACGCCATATGAAATATGGTTTGTCAAGAGGCCAAAGTTGTCGTTTCTTAAAGTTTGGGGATTTGATGCTTATGTCAAAAAGCTTCAGCCTGAAAAGCTGGAACCCAAAGCAGAGAAATGCGTCTTCATAGGATACCCGAAAGAGACAGTCGGGTATACCTTCTATCTCAGATCCGAAGGCAAAGTGTTTGTCGCTAAGAATGGAACATTTCTTGAGAAAGAGTTTCTCTCGAAAGAATTGAGTGGGAGGAAATAGAGCTTGATGAGGTTATTAAACCTTTACTTCAACCAGAGAGTAGCGCAGCGCAGAAAGATGTTTCTGTGGAGCCTACGAATGTTGAAGAGGAAGTTATTGATGATGATCATGAAGCTTCGGATCAAGTTACTATTGAACCTCGTAGGTCGATAAGGGTGCGTACTGCTCCTGAGTGGTACGGCAACCCTGTCTTGGAGGTCATGTTGTTGGACAACAATGAACCTATGAGCTATGGAGGAGCGATGATGGGCCCGGATTCCAAGAAATGGTTAGAGGTCATGAAATCCGAGATGGAATCCATGTATGAAAACAGAGTATGGACTTTGGAAGTATTACCTGAAGGGCGCAAGGCCATTCGGAACAAGTGGATCTTTAAGAAGAAGACGGACATGGACGGTAACGTCACCGTCTATAAAGCTCGACTTGTGGCAAAGGGTTTTTCACAAGTTCAAGGAGTTGACTATGATGAGACCTTCTCACCCGTAGCAATGCATAAGTCCGTCAGAATCATGTTAGCAATAGCTTCTTATTTCGACTATGATATTTGGAAGATGGATGTCAGAACAGGATTCCTCAACGGTTTCCTTGAGGAAGAGTTGTATATGATGCAACAAGAAGGTTTTGTCGATCCAGAGAATGCTCACAAAGTTTGAAAACTCTAGCGATCAATTTATGGACTGGGGCAAGCATCTCCGAGTTGGAATAACCGCTTTGATGAGGTGATCAAAGTGTTTGGGTTTATACAAGTTTATGGAGAAGCTTGTATTTACAAGAAAGTGAGTGGTAGCTCTATAGCATTTCTAATATTATATGTGGATGACATATTGCTGGTTGGAAACAATATAGAAATGCTGGAAAGCATGAACGAATATTTAAACAAGAGTTTTTCAATGAAGGACCTAGGAGAAGATGCTTTCTTATTAGGCATTAAGATCTATAGATATAGATCAAGACGCTTGATAGCACTTTCACAAAGCACATACCTTGATAAAGTTTTGAAGAATTTCAAAATGGATCAGTCCAAGAAGGGGTTCTTACCTGTGTTACAAGGTGTGAAGTTTAGTAAGACTCAATGCCCAGTGACTGCAGAAGATAGAGAGAAGATGAGAGTCATCCCCTATGCTTCAGCCATAGGCTCTATCATGTATGCAATGATGTGCACAAGACCCGATGTCAGCCTTTCCATAAATATGGCCGGAAGGTTTCAAAGAAATCCTAGAATGGAGCACTGGACAACGGTCAAGTATATCCTAAAGTACATGAAAAGTACTAAGGAAATATTTCTCGTTTATGGAGGTGATCAAGAGCTCGCCATAAAGGCTTACGTCGATGCAAGCTTTGACACTGATCCGGATGACTCTAAGTTGCAAACCAGATATGTATTTATACTCAACGAGGGAGCGGTAAGCTGGTGCAGTTCCAAGCAAAGCGTGGTAGCTGATTCTACATGTGAAGCGGAGTACATCGCAGCCTCGGAGGCGGCGAAGGAAGGTGTCTGGATGAAGCAGTTCATGATAGATCTTGGAGTAGTGCCCAGTGCACTGAATCCAATGACTCTGTTCTGTGATAACACTGGTGCCATTGCTCTCGCCAAGGGCCCACTCGGCAATACAACATCACAACAAGCCTTGAAAGCAATGTGACTAAGTGTTAGTCACAGGATCTTGTATTACAAAACGAGTAAATAGACTTGCCGGTAAGGAGGTTGAACTAGGTATGGACATACTGACGATCGAATCTCGGGAAGGAACATACCGAAGAACAAAGGGAACATCATACGGGATTAACTGAATCCTTGACACAGAGGTTCGACCGATAAAGATCTTCATAGAATATGTAGGAACCAATATGGTCATCTAGGTCCCGCTATTGTTTATTGACCGTAGAGGTGTCTTGGTCATGTCTACATAGTTCTCGAACCCGCAGGGTCTGCACACTTAAGGTTTGGTGACATTTCAGTAGTATAGAGTTATGCATGGTGGTGACCGAAGGTTGTTCGGAGTCCCAGATGATATCCTGGACATCATGAGGAGCTCCAGAATGGTCCGGAGGTAAAGATTGATATATAGGAAGTCCTGTTTTGGTTGCCAAAAATGTTTCGGGCTCATCGGTAGTGTACCGGGAGTGCCGGTAGTGTACCGGGGGACCACCAGGAGGGGTATTTCGACCCAAGAGGCTACATGGACTGTGGGAGGACAAATACCAGCCCTTAGTGGGCTGGTCGAAGTCCCACACAAGGCCCTTAGTGGGCTGGCCGAAGTCCCACACAAGGCCCATGCGGCTGGGAAGAAATTCTAAAGTGAGAAAAGGTGGAAAAAGGCAAAAAGGTGGAAATAAGGAAGGAGTCCTAATCCTACTAGGAGTGGAGGAGGAGGGCTCCTCCTCTCCACTTCGGTCGAAGAAAAAAGGGCCTGGCCCTTGCTCCAAGCCTCCTCCTCCTCTCCTCCTATATATACTAGAGGTTTTGGGGGTTTTGATATAGATTTTCAGCCACGTGCAACCCTACCCTCTAGTCCGTAGTTTCTCCTCTAGATCGGTTTCAGCTGTGCTTAGGCAAAGCCCAACTGAGATTACTCCACTACCATTACCGCATCGCAATCATGATGCTGTAGAACTCATCTACCTCTCCCCTCCCTCTTGCTGGATCAAGAAGGCGGAGATCGTCATCAAGCCGTACGTGTGCTGATCGCGGAGGTGCCGTCCGTTTGATGCTAGATCGGGACGGATCATGATTGGATCGTGGGATGCTCGACAATTTGGATCGCGAAGACGTTCAACTACATCAACTGCGTTTCTTAATGCTTCCCGCTTAGCGATCAACAAGGGTACGTAGATCCACTCTCCCTCTCGTAGATGCTCATCATCATGGATAAATCTTGCGTGTGCGTAGGAAATTTTTCGGTTTCCGATGCAACGTTCCCCAACACCTAGAGGGGGCCTATGCCGCCAGGTCTTGCCCTGGGCCCTCTTACGTTTGGAAAATGTGGCATCAGGTCAACACCGAGGGAATCTTGCGCTGGGTTGGGCCCGCACCTTGTGCTAAGATGTTGCTATGGGTTGGCCTATCACACCCAGGTGAAAATGAACATCGGTCAAACCCCGTCCGGTGGAGTCAAAGGGGTAGATCCGTCTGGTCAACAGTGTCAGGGTTAGATGGGACGGGGGACCTGGAGGGGGGCTATGCCGCTAGGTCTTGCCCTTGGCCCTCTTACATTTGGAAAATGTGGCATCGGGTCGACACCGAGGGAATATTATGGTGGGTTGGGCCCGGACCTTGTGCTATAAGATGTTGCTATGGGCTGGTCTATCACAGCCAGGTGAAAATGTCCCGCAGTCAAACCCCGTCCGGTGAAAGTCAAAGGGGTAGATCCGTCCGGTCAACAGTGTTAGGGTTAGACGGGACGGGGGAGCTGGAGAGGGGCTATGCCTCCAGGTGTTTCCCTGGGCCCTCTTACGTTCGGAAACTATGGCATCGGGTTGACCCCGAGGGAATCTTGTGGTGGGTTGGGCCCAGACCTTGGGCTATAAGATGTTGCTATGGGCTGGCTATCACAGCCAGGTGAAAATGTCCCTCGGCCAAACCCCGTCCGGTGAAATTCAAAGGGCTAGATCCGTCTAGTCAGCAGTGTCAGGGTTAGACGTGACGGGAGATCTGGAGGGGGGCTATGCCGCCAAGTCTTGCCCTGGGCCATCTTACGTTCAGAAAATGTGGCATCGAGACGACACTGAGGGACGGGGGACCTAGGGGTGGCACTGACGCCGTCACATGGAGGGGGGAAACATGTACATCGGGTCGAGCCGGAGAGAATCTAATGGGGGGTTGGTCCCAGACCATGTTCGGGGATGTTCCTACTGGCTTTCCTATCTCAACAAGGTGGAAGAGTCCACATCGGGCCGATACGGAGGGGGGAAAGTTTCTCCGATAGAAAAGTATGTTTGTAGATGGGTAGAATGTAGTAACATTTTTTTAACTCTCACACACATATATATCTATGTATGCGTAATAAAAACGCAAACTAAATATTTAAAAAAATGGAGAGTATCTATGCGCACGGCTTAGCCGTCGGCATAGATTGACACGTGGCATGTCCAGCTATGCCAACGGCTAAGCCGTCGGCATAGGTACATCTTATCCACACCGGCCCGACCCCCACCACTCATTCTTCTCCCCCTCTCCCGACCCCGCATTGTCTCCCCCTTCACCCGCACGCCGACCCGCACCGCCGTCGTCTGCCTCCATGCCGCCACCAGGCGCCGCCGGCGTCAGCGCCCGGATCCGCCCGCGTCGCCGCTGTCTCCACCCGAATCCACCCGTGCCGCCACTCTCGTAGCCTGCCCGGCCTCCCTCGCAACATCCTGAGCGCGTTCGGTCCTTCCCTGCGCCACCCCGGCCTGCGACACCGCCGCCCTACCTCGGCCACCTCGTCCCCACCTCGACCTCCGTCGGCCCCGCCTTGGCCACACCGCCGCCCCGCATCGGCCACCCCGTCGCCCTGACCGCCCTCACCCTTGCCCCGCACGTGGCCAGCCCTCCCCTGCGCCAGGCGACCGCCGTGCCGGCCCTCCGCCGCCTGCTCCGACCCTCCATCGCCCGTGCCTACCCTCCCCCCTCCCTCTGAGCCGGCCCTCCCCCGTGGTGAGCTCCCTCCCTCCCTCTCTGTAGCATTTTTTGTTAATTTAGTTGTTGTTCATAGTTATGTAAGTAGATGGATGGTTAGATGGATGGATGCATTATCTATGATGATAGTTAGATGATAGACGATTTGATGATGGTTAGAAATGTGAGAAATGCAATTTTTTTAACAAGAATTTAAGAAATGCAAATGGATGATGATAGTTAGATGATAGATGATGACGTTGATGATGATAGATGATGATGTTGATGTTAGATGATGAGGATTTTTTTATGCCTTGATAATTTTTAGATGATGATGATGATACTTGATGATTTTTTTGCGGAAGAGATGCTAGATGTTGATGATTGTTAGATGATGATGATAGATGATGATGATGAATATATTTTGATGTTCTTAATTCTTGTCATGGTGCGGGTTCTGTGGTGTTCCATCTCGATGGAGTGATTGTCATAGGAGTTGTTGGTCCCCGATCATCCCTTCCCTGTTCGACTACTTCCTCTACAGCCGAGGGTGAGCTATGAATCATGTCACTAGATTTAGTTCTGAAGTCAAGTCGCATAACCTAGGCGTCTCCCGTCCGAAAGGGTTGCATCGATAAATGACATGACATGTGAAAAGTATGAGGTGACATGTAAAAGTATGATGTGAATGGGTATCGATTCCATACAGAGGAGCACCAGAACAACCGGCCTGATCCCAAAACTATAAATACTGGAGTGTACACCCCTGGTCAAAATGCATTTCAGTATTACGGAAGGGTAGGAAAAATATACGAGCTTTCCTTCAGTCGTGGCCGTGAAACCCTAAGTCTCCCTGTGTTCAAATGCCGATGGTTCGACCCAGTAAAGGGGCTGAGACATACGCCTTCGTATGGTTTGGTCGAAGTTAAACCATCAACCATCTATGCTAGAGCCGATCTCTTTATTGCGGCTACCCAAGCCACACAAGTTTATTATCTGCCTTACCCATGCCAGAAAGAATACCTAAAGGGTTGGGAAGTAGTGTTCAAGGTGTCGCCACATAGTAAGTTACCGGACCCGAACGATGATGATTATTACAACATTAACCCCATGATGTACGAGGGAGTGTTCTTTCAAGAGAAACCCGATGATAATGATGATGATGATGATGATGATGATGATGATGATGATGTGGTCAGAAGCGATTATGATGACTCCTTGGGTGATGATGATGTGGATCCAAAGGATGACTTTGCAGGGAATGATGGTGAGACCATTGTTAATGAAAAAGACATACTTATGCTAGAAAAGTTGGTAAATGAAGACGATGATGACGAGGAAGATCCTCCACCTCCATCTGACAATGAAGATGATATGTATGATGGTGATACTGACAGTGATGATTTGTATGGATCCTAGCAGATGTATGTTTCATGTCTTTTTACTATGGTTTACTAATATGCTTATTTATCAATGTATTTTTATAAGGTTTTTTATTCCTTATTTTTATACTAATTGTTTATTCTCTTCTCAATGCAGGTTTGCTAAGCATGGGCAAGGGCAAGGCCGATGGCACGGGTTTACTAAGCAAACTCAAATCGATTACTAGTTGGAGTGGTCGAGCCCGTAATATTCCGTCTCGACTACTTGAGGATGACTCCTCACAAGGAGGTAAAGGGAGAGGTGCCCCTAGAGGTGAAGGGGGTGCGGGGAGAGCCCCTAGAGGTGAAGGGGGTGGTCGGGGCCAGAAACAACGCTCCCTCACCAACTTAGGGGTGCCTTTTACAAGGCCCTCTTGTAGTGAGGTACCCTCCTCTAGTGAGGTACCCTCTACTCAGGAGGAGGAGTTTTGTGAGGAGGAGGAGGAGGAAGAGGAGGCGGAGGAGGAAGAGTTTGGGGAGGGGGGGAGGTTGGTGGTGGCAGGGAGTAGGAGGAGGTTGGTGGTGGAAGGGAGTAGGAGGAGGTTGGTGGTGGTAGGGAGGAGGAGGAGGTTGGTGGTGGCAGCGAGGGGGAGGAGGTTGGTGGTGGCAGCGAGGGGGAGGGGATTGGCAACAACAAGGGGTGGCTGTGTGGTCGAGCAAGACTCCCCCGCCCCCCGAACCTGATCCGGAGGAGTAGAAGTGGATCATTACGCCAAAAGGGGAAAGAGTAAGTGCCTCTTAATCATATTTTAATTCTTTTTCTTGTAAACATGCTCATATTTTCTATCTTTTGTAGGCGGTGGGAGGTTCCTCCAAAAGCCCGTGTTTCGAACGGTATCATCACTATATTGCTAAAGGAATATTGGTCGGGGTTGTTCGTTCCGGACCCAGTCAAGCACCCGGAGCACGGGTTTTGGGTATGACCTGGAACCACTACAAATTGGCTACCCATGCAGACTATCTGACACATGCTAAGGCCGTGGAAACAAATTTTTGGGTAAGTTCTCTTCAAAAGCCTGAGTCTTGAGTTTCATCCATGGTTTTCCATCGAATGGTTTGACTCATGGCTTCTTCCATTCTATTTTCATGAATAACTGTAGAAACATTATCGAGCTCTTGAGGAGAACAAGCCCATTGCCGAGAAGATGTTTCAGAGAGCTGCAAAGAAGCAGGCCCGCCAGATCCAATACGAGGTGAGCTAGGTGGCCATCTCGCAATATTATTACAACTATTGTGACATAAAGATGCCCAAGGATTTCGCGCGAGAAGAGAAGCTTACCATGACTAAGGAGCAATACATGTTGGTAAGTATAACAGACTTTTCATTCTGATGTTTGTGTTAAATGTCATTGTTTCGTGTCAACATGCCACTATGCTTTCATTATGTAGGCGTATCCTGGTTGGTGTTATGGAAAAAAGGAATCATGGGAGGCATTGGTTGATACATGGCTCGAAGATGATGAAAAGTGGGCTGCTAAAAGCATCCAAAACCGGGCTAATCGAGGAAATGACGGAACACATAGTCAGGGAAACCGGAACCATTGTTGCCACAAGAAAGTTCAGGTATATCTATGTACATGAAACATTTTTGTTCTTCTATGTATGACCAACCTCTATTTAGTGCTTCTTGGTGGTGCAGGAGGAGAAACTTAAGCGGCCGCTCTCAGACATGGAGGCGTGGGAGCTAGCCCATGTGCGGACTAAGCCCAAGGAAGGCAAGGGCAAGTACTACGGCAACTCCGGCGAGCACCTTGAGACCTACAAGAAGGTGTATAATTTGTACAATCCTGACACACCTGACCCCATAAAAGAGGCTATGGACGACAGGGCGGTGGTCGGCATAGGGCCGAAGAGTTATGGTCGACAGTGAGTTCTGGATGCCGTGGTCACTCCTTCTATCTCCTACACATAGCTCCGAGTTACCAACCCAAGCGTGAGCCTGCGGCCGAGGGAGACAAGTGCACACTCAATGTCCCTCCTAGCCCGGCAACACTCTGTAAGAATTTTCCCGCTTATCTTGCTTTTTATCATTTTATTTTCCACACCAAGATGTTCTTATGAGTTTCATCATGTTATATTGAAGGCCTACATGGAGTACCAACGTCAGGAGACCATGGCGTGGAACGCGAGACTTCCAGCAGTCTCGGACCACGCTAGTCGCATGATGAAGGTTAGTTTAGCCCATTTCATTTGACTTTCACATTTGCATTCTCAATTCTTCTATCCTTTGTGTGTGCTTCATCAACTAACATGCAACTCGTTTTTGAGTCCATGGCGGACAGAACGGTTCCTCTAATGGAACCACCACCACCACCTGCGGGAGAACAACCAATTTTGCTTACGTTTGAAGACTTTGTGGCACAACACTGTCCGAGTCCGGTTAGTGCATCCCCAAACTATCCAACTACTTATCATGTATTCAACACTATCATATATCTCTATAACATCTCTTCTCAAACATGCAGGGAATCGATCGATCCTCCGTTGGTGGTGGTGGCAATTATGGCATCACTCCCGAGTCACGGAGCACGGTCACTCCAATCCACCGAGGAGGTGGCGGTCACGGTCTTGCCGGTAGCGCTGCTGGTAGTAGTGACGGCCTTGGCTTTGGCGGTCTTGGTGGTACCGAACTTGGTGGTGGACCTCCTGACGCTTAAGCCTCTTGGTGGTGGTGGTCATGACTTATCATTCATGCATTCATATTATGTTGTTCAAACATATGTTATGTTGTTTCGACGTATGTTTTATTGATTTCACGTACGTTGTGATGGTAATACTTATATTGTGGTGATAATGATGTGGATCTGTGATATATATATGATGTATACTATTTGTGATATATTTGTATTGTATATTATTGAGAAATAAAACAAAAACAAAAAACAGCACCTATGCCGACGATGTAACCGTCGGCGTAGCCCTGACTGCGTGGACCTACCTTCGGGCACGCCAGAGGCTACCACATGGCAGGGCTACTCCGACGGTTACACCATCGGCATACGTGCTGGCCTATGCCGACGGTGTAACCATCGGCGTAGACCTACCTTCGAGCGCACCAGAGGCTGCCACGTGGCGAGGCTACGCCGACGGTTACACCGTCGATGTAGGTGCTGGCCTATGCCGACGGTGTAACCATTGGCGTAGACCTGCCACGTGGCAGTTTCCGGTTGGTGGAGGAACTCTGTCGTCGCCGTCAGCCGTCGTCACGTGAGCAAGTATGCCGACAGCCCATCTATGCCGGCGGTCGTATGGCCGGACGTCGGCATAGGGGACCTATGCCGATGGCTTTCCTACGCCGACGAAAATGCCCTGGTACGGCGACGTTCGTGATCCCAACGGACCTACGCCGACGGTAATCCGCCCTACGCCGGCGGGGCCAGTCCATCGGCGTAGGGACCGATTCCGGTTGTGGAGGCACCATTTGAAATGGTGCGACCTTATAAGAGAAGAATATAATTGGCACAACATCCATTTAGATGCGCTGAAATATCTATGAGAGAAACGCCAATCCAATTTGTTCAACTCTTCGGGCAAGAGATGCAAAAAGTTTCTTCAAAGGCTAGTGAAGTATCAAAGTTAAAATGACGGCCATTTAGTACAAGAATATTACCTCCATCGTAAACTAGTTTGTTTTAAATTTGTCTAGATAAGAAGGTGACTAACACTAAAGCATGTATATATTCATCCCTATCTAGAAAAATATAAAACAACTAATTCGGGATATTGTAAGTACATGGTTTTTGTCCGGTATGAAAATTCTTTTTTTGAAAAGAAAGGGGTTTCCCCCTGCTCCATCTTTATTCATGAAGCAACCGCAAGTCTCAGACATAACCGAAGCACAACCGGCTATAAACCATAATTCTAGCAAAACTACATGACCAACAAATTGATGTAGGCATAACCACTGCTACAGTTTCCAACAACACCAAATTATTACATGGATCGTCTAATTGCTACTATGCTATAGAAGGAGATCAGAATCATTCCAGACGATGCGGAGAATTTCGCCATGGCATTTGTCAAGCACATTGATGAATTGCCGGACCACCACTTCCTATGTGTTGTTGCAGAGAACACCCCATTGACGAAGAAAGCTTCGCAGTTTCACAAGCACGCAATTCAGACCTCTCCAAGAACGACCCTGAAAGCAAAACTCATTTCTTAGTCTCCACACACTCCATAAGGAGGCAGCCACAATCATATTTTGGACAGGTTTTTTATTATGAATTTTCCATAAGGCACAAACTTCTTCAAAGCAGGATAAGATGGGCATGTGGAAGAAATCAGCAATAATATTCCAAATGTACTTAGCAACAATACACTCAAAAAACTGATGTTGTACAGATTATTCCTCATTACAAAATAAGCAAGTAGGATCAACCACTGTTTTGTGCTTAGCTAAGTTATCTCTAGTTAAGATCTTGTTATAAACGCTTAACCAAAGAAAAACCTCGATATTATGGGGGCATAGTACTTTCCATACTTTTTCCCCAATGGTAGAAAGCACACCTCTGAAATTAATAGTATTGTAAAAGGACTTGATAGAGTGTATTCCCTTCGAGTCCAGCATCCAGATAGGAATATAAGGTTCACTGGATATAGGAACATCTCGAACAAAATCTAATAATTGATTCCATTTATGAAAACCTCTATTATCAACACATCTTCTGAAGGAGAGCATAAGTTCTTTTCCATCCCAAACTTGGGAGACAGAGCACTCAGGTTGGTTACAAACAGAAAACAGCTCCGAGAATTGTGTTTTCAGGGAATAGTCCCCTGCCCACACATCATGCCAAAACTTAATGTTTCTACCATTGCCAATTTTCCATTTGTAAAAGTTCTTGGAAGCATTTAAAGCCCATGTTACACTCTTCCAAAAGGGAGAGCCATTGTCAGGTTTGGACCATAAGATATTAGGAGAGTTAGTGTTATATTTAAAAGAGATAACATCCTTCCAATCTTTCTTAGGTTGTGTTTGGTTGAGCTGCAGATTCCGTAAAAGCTGCTGTGAACTGTGAGTTGTGAAAAAAGCTGCCGTGAACTTTTAGCTGTGGAAAAGCTGCAAGCTGTTTGGCTGAAATGGTTGTTTCGCTGAAACGTCTGTGAAACACAATGAAGAGGTATGACTTACCAGTGGCATTGATGGGTAAATACTACTCGGTTTTAGGGGACACCCAAAAATGGTTGGTTTAGAAGCTGAGAAGCTGAGAAGTTGAAAGTTGGGGTATCCCAACTTCAAAATTAACACTACAGAGAAGTTGCAGATTCTCAAAAGCTGCTTTGTAAATTTACCCATATGGTTCAGCTTATAGCTTTTGGACCCACAAGTTGAAAGCTGAAGTTGAACCAAACACAGCCTTACTAAGGTCAAAAAAACATTTTCGCCCAGGAGGCCAATAAAGCCATGTTGAATTCTTTGAGGTTGGGAACTCACAAACCCCCAAAGCATTTTTTTCCTAGTCACCATCCCCCAACTAGCCAATTGGTATTTGTGTTGATCTCCCATATTCCCCCAAAAGAAATGGGCCATCTGCGAATTGATCGCATCTATTGCCCACTTGGGAAATTTAATGACTGCCATAAGATAAGCTGGGATACTAACAATACAAGCACGAAGAAGGATCAGCTTGCCTCTGTAGGTAAGGTGCCGTCCTAGCCAACCAGAGATGCAACTAATGATCCTATCAATAATAGGCTCGAGATCTTCCCTACACAACTTTTCATAGTGCAGAGGCACTCCTGGGTATTTGATAGGGAAAGTTCCAACTTTACAACTAAAAATCTGGGCAAACGTTTTAGCCACTTCTTCCTCAATGTTAATAGTCAGCAGATCACTCTTGTGAAAAGTGATTTTCATCCGAGAAAGGTTTTCAAAACAGGATAAAATCCATTTAAAGTTCCTAGCTTTCTCACTGGAGTTTTTCAAGAATAGCAAAGTGTCATCTATATATTGTAGGCTGGTGATCCCCCCATCAACTACATGAGGCAGAAGCCCCGAAATTAGCTAATGATGGGAAGCTTTGGCAAGCATTTTAGAGAAAACATCAGCCACTAGATTAAATAGGATTGGTGAGATAGGATCACCTTGTTTGAGGCCTTTCCCCCCTACAAAGTAGGGACCATTAACATAATTATTCTAATGTTGAATGTACTCCCAATAAGAACACGGTTGATCCCTGAAATCCATTTGGGTCCAAAACCCCTAGATTCCAACATCTCAAACAGGAACTCCCAACTAACCTTATCATATGCTTTCTCATAGTCTAATTTGAACACAAGCCCTTGGGTCTTAGAACGCTTGATCTCATGGATCACTTCGTGGGCTAAAACCAAACTCTCCAAAATAAATCTCCCTTTTATAAAAGCAGTTTGGTTTGGGGAAATCAATCTATCTCCAATAAGGGACATTCATGTTAGTCATAGCCTTGGTAAGAATTTTGATCGCATAATTACCAAGACTGATTGGCCTAAACTTCTTCATATCTTTAACATCTACTTCCATGGGAATTAATCTAATCAGAGCAAAGTTCAATTTATAAATGTCTAATCTCCCCTCTTCAAAATCCCTGACCATATCCATAAAATCACTTTTAATTATCTCCTAGAAAGTTTGGTAGAAAAGAAAAGAGAGGCCATCTGGCCCAGGTGCTCCATGAGCATATGAACCGAAGATGGCTTCCTTCATCTCTTCTACAGAAAAGTTTTTTTGGAGATGTTCATTTTCTTCAGAAGTGACCATCTCCTCCTCCTTCTAGAAGGAAGGACCCAAATGGATATTATGTTTTTGTTCATAACCAAATAGGTTCTTATAGTAAGAAGTTACAATACCTAGCATCTCTTTGGTAGTGTGGACCGGACCAGAGTCCCCATTTAATTCAAATAAATGGTTCTTTCGATGCCGATGGTTGGCTAAGGCATGGAAGTATTTATTATTCTTATCACCATTTCTAATTGTTATATCCCTCGATCTCTGCCACAAGGCAGTTTCCTCTTGCTTCCAAATGTCATCTAATTCTTTCTTAATATCCTCCATGTGACTCCTATCAGAGTCATTTAACCGATTGGTTTCTGAGAAAACATCCAAAATATCAAACTCTTGCAGTAAATCCCTCTTTTTCTTCTTAAGAGCAGCCTATAGGTTGATGCTCCACCCTTTAATCTTCTTTCGAAGAATCCTAGTTTTATGCAGCCAATTATCAATAGGAACGCCCATGTTTGGGATATCTGCCCAGGTTTTGTAGACTAATTCTTTGAATCCAGGTTGGTCAAGCCACCATTTTTCAAAACAAAAAGGTTTCGAGGAGGTAACCCTCCTAGCTATAGTGTATAAGAGGAGCGGGGTACGGTCACTCCCCACTCGAGGAAGAGCAGAAGGATAGATAACGGGAAGTGAGCATCCTAGGATGTGGAAACAAACACATGATCGATCATCGCGAAAATAGGAATATCCTGATTATTACTCCAAGTATAGCTTCTATTAGCAATCTTAATTTCTACAAGCCCCCATTTGTTGATCCAATCATTGAACAGATAAGAAAATTGGTTATTGATCACACCATTATTCTTCTCATTGGCAGATCTAACAAGATTAAAGTCACCCCCCAGCAGCACCGGGTAAGAAAGATTGTGCATGACATCATGAAGCTCAGCCATAAATTCTATTTTATTTTCATTGTAAGCAGTACCATAGACCTCTATGAAATGCCACAGAAAACCATCTTCTTCGTTCTTAATGGTAACCACCACACAAAACCTTTTATTTATGAACCCAATAATTTCATAAAGAGTATTTTTAAGCCCCACAAGGATGCCCCCAATAGTGTTAATATCAGGTAAGACATGCTAGTTGAAATCACAACCACCAGCAATGGAGTTCAATATATGACTATCTATATTCTATCTCTTGGTTTCAAAGAAACCAACAAAATCCACTTTATAATTCCTAAGTAAATCACCTAGGCACTAAATTTTTCCATGTTGCCCAAGACCTCTATTGTTCCAAAAGTCATCTATCATTTAACTTTGAAAGGGTGGGATAAGCCACAAGGCTTGTTCTTAGTGAGAAGGGTTGGACTATCCTCAACTAAAATAGCAGTGCCCATTGTTTCAAAGGTGGGGACAGCACCCCTTGGGGATATATAATCATGAGCATCAATATCTAAATTGCCAGGGAGAACAATCTCCGGATTCAGATCAGCAAATTGAAGACATCTAAGTTTTTCATTACCAATCATATCAGTCATAATTTCTTTCTGTTCAGATTCATGATTACCAATGCATATATCAATCTTATTAACTTGATCTACCAGATTAGGAATATCAAATGGGAGAAGGAGTTACCTTTGAAAGACGGGGGCATTTCCAGGTTCTTCTTCTGCTGGTATGAAAAACTTGCCCGCAAAGCAAAGGGAGAAAACAGATGCACACACAATAGAGTACTCCAATGTATGGGGTGAATATCTCGTGACGGGAGCACCTCACATTAGGTGCTCCCAATTTTCAAAATGTTCATTTAAATGTTTCAAAAATCCAAAAATAATTGTGCATGTTCACATCACATGAAACAATCCCTACAAATTTCGAATCAAAATGGAAAATAAACATTGAGAAAAAGGAAAGACAAATCCAACATGAATGTTTTGCAAAAAGCCCCCAAACATTCATGAAATAACGATTTGGTTCACATCCCGTGATGCTGCCCTTTCATTACAGATCGATGGCCAAAGTCGCGCGAGTGTTGAATATGTGAGAAAATTACTACAAGATTTAATCCGAATAAGCAGTAAATAAGTCATGATAGCAGTAGCATAGACTACACTAAACAAGCAGACTAACACAGTAACCGATTAGATCGATTCTACGACAAAGACTAGACACATTAATTCTAGCATGATCTCAAACAGAGAGGACAAGATTGCATATGGTGCAGCGGTAGTAGAACCGCCAGCGTTGTTGTTGTCGCCCATGTTGTTGAGGAAGAGGTTGCTGAGGTCGGGGAAGAAGTCATCGTCGAGGAAATCGTCACTGCCAGTAGTCGCGCGAGTGCGCACCCCAAAAATCCGACCGGCCCTCTGCCATGCAGGATCACGAGAGGCGGGGTTCCGAAGGCATGTTGTCCCTTCTCGCGGTGCACGCCGGAAGGAGGGATGGAGAAGACATGGATGGCAGCGCAATGATCTGAAACGGTCTGAAACCATATGTTGTGTCGGCGGCTAGGGTTGTCAAGTAAATTATCTAGGACACCTAGGTGCCTGGGCACCTTGATTGTTTTAGGTATGTCTCGCCGCACAATGAATGTCTGATTTATCTCCTAACTATTCTTCATGCAAGACTTTCCATGCTTATGTTTTATTTCCATTTTTAATTATTAGGCATGCAAAAAATTTCATAAAATAAGTCGTATTGATGTTTGATTTTCTTTGAACTGTTGCGCGTATTTAATAGGCGTATTTCTGTTTCCTAACTATCTAATATGGGTATACAATACTTACTAAAGAAATTACATACATACACATAATTTTTCCTACGTACATATACCCATGCATGTTTTTTTCTACATGCATATACCCACCCGTGATTCTTTTCAGTTTTATGAGGAATTTACGTTGCATGCCAATACCCACACACGATTTTTTTCGTACGTACATGGACCGAAGATAGCTCACCCGCATACACTTATTCAATACATGCATGCTTTGGAAATATACACAAAACTAATATACTTCGGATGGTTCATACCCAAAAAGTAAGACACTCTTTGAATATACGTCTATTCTTTTAAGACATACCCACAAATGATACTGAAGATATACCTAGAATTACGCGTATACACACGATCCTATGTTTATTGTCGCGGGGTATATACTCATAAATTTCATGCCGGGGTATGTAAATACGATGAGTATGCATAGAAAAAAATATTGAGTACTCTTGATATATATAGACACAAGAAACTAATCAGTACGTATTAAATAAGCGAATACATACATACCTAATCCAATGGGTATGTACTACATACCTAATCTAATGGATATGTACTAAATATTCTAGATATATACATACACAAAATATGTAATGCGTGCATACTAAATATTCTGGGTATATACGTACTCAAAAATCTAATGACTGTGTAATAAATAAATGAATCCGCACATACCTAATCTAATTGGTACGTACTAAATATTTTGGGTATATACATAGGCAAAAATCTAGTGCATACATACTAAATATTCTAGGTATATATGTATAAAAATCTAACGGGTACATACTAACAAGTTGAATTCATACATACCTAATTCGTACATGTATGAAATAAATGTCCTTATACATAATGTGTATATTTTTTTCCTTCCAGAATATATTACCATGCATGACGTGCTAGACCATGCATCAGCCATTTATGATACGCCTCATAATTGTTTTCAAATTTAATTGTTTCAGAATTGGCAATTGGTGATGGATGGATTCATTACCCTATATACCTATCACAATAACACGAATCTAAATGCAATCAAATGGTGGAAAGGCAAGGAGCCTGGGCTCCTAGGTGCAGGGTGGAGAGACATGGACTGGACCCACGTCCGAGTCGGTTACAGCCCACGATTCGACGTCTCAAATCGTGGTGCGTCGGTTACGGACTCTCCGTTGCTGACCGGCAAAAATAAGCGCGTAGGTATGAGATCGGCTCGTCTCAATCCCACAACCCGTGGCGCGTCATGACGAGGCGTGGCGAGGCGAGCGAGGAGGAGTGCGCGAGGGCCTCTTCTCTTCTCATTCTCTCACAAGTGCTAGAAGAGCTCACCTTATAAAGAGATGTAGCTCTCTCTCTCTCCTAGCAGTATGGTACTAAACATTAGTCCGACTCACATCACACACACATCCATTTAAGAATGAGCCATGAGAATTTCAGATTTTAGTTGGGCTTTGGGCCAAAGGCCTACTATCGAAATCCAACAATCCCCCAAATTCTCATTGGCTCATCACCTCGTTTAGTTCCAAAATATTGTTTATATAGCGGTGCTTAATGGAGACTGCTAAGTTAAACTTTCATTTAGAATTATATGCTACATTAGATCACAACTTGAATAGTGGACTATGCCTTGAACTACAAGCTTTCTGTGGGACTAGTTTCACACAAATCCTTGATCGATACTGGGCTGCTGCAAGGCTTCCCCACGGGTGGAGCGTATACGTCATACTCCAGGGCCTTTCATGAATTCATTAGAGAATACCCAATTCTCATAGACTGTCAAATTCATATAGGTGTGTTCCTCAGGAGATGCTCTGCAGGACAACATCTCTGCTTACTCAAATAAGCCACTTGGAACACATTAAGATAATTATCAACCAGCCATGCAGATTATGAGAGTATTGCATCTTCGTGTAGTGGGATAGAAAATATAGGGATACTCTCCTTCTAGTTATCCAATAGCTTGTCTCCCACTTCTACTTCATGGGATCTCTGATCACATAGAATGGCTTACCACTATGGACAACTCATGCAGTGGGTCTCAAACTCATCTCCAACGAGCCATTTTCTATCATATTACGTGATGAACCCTTTGTGAAGGGATCTGCCAAGTTTAGGCGTTTGGATATAATCCAACGCAATAACTCTGCGGTTCTTCGATTTTCTGACAGATTTCAATCTCCTCTTCACATGCCTTGAGGACTTCACATTATCCTTAGAACTGTTTATCTTTATGATCACAGTTTGATTATCACAGTTCATCGGGATAGCGGATATTGTTTTTTCAACCATGGGTAAGTCCATCAAGAGCTGACGAAGCTACTCTACTTCAATAGTGGCCGTGTCTAATGTTGTGAATTCTGCTTCCGTAGTTGACCTCGTTAAGATGGTCTGCTTGCAAGGTTTCCAGGAAACAGCGCCACCACCAAGTGTAAAAACATAACCACTTGTGGCCTTAATCTCATCAGCATCAGATATCCAGTTTGAGTCATTATAACCCTAGAGTACCCTCGTGTACCCAGTATAGCGAATCCCATAGCTCGCAGTGCCTATCAAATAGTGCATAACTATCTCAAGTGCATGCCAATGATCATCTCCCGGGTTTGACACAGACCGACTTAGTTTGCTCACAGCAAACGGGATGTCAGGCCTCGTGGCACTCGCCAAATACATAAGCGAGCAAATAATCTAAGAATACCTCGAGTGATCTCTAACAATCGGTCGATTCTTTTGAAGCAACACACTAGCATCATATGGAGTTGGAGAAGGCTTGCAGTCGCTATACCCAAAATGACTCAAGACCTTTTCCACATCGTGGGATTGAAGCAGTGTAATCCCACCATTCTCATCTCTCAGCATCTTGATGTTCAGTATAACATCAGCTACTCCTAGATCCTTCATCTCAAAACAACGAGATAAGAAATCCTTAACCTCCTTGATTAAGTCAAGGTTGGTTCCAAAGATCAGTATGTCATCGACATGAAGACACGGTAGTCAGAATCCCGACTCGGCTCCTAGAATCCTACGACTTCATGACCCTATGGAAGCATGTGGATCCAAGTCCCACTATGAATCCGAATCTGGTAGAATCCATGTTGAGTCGCGATCCAAATCATAGAATCCTATAAAAAACTATAGAATCCCGACTATGCTATATGGACTATGTGCGATTCTACTAATTTATCTAAGCCATTTGTTTTGTTGTAGAAGAATAGTATGCCATCATCCAAACCCATTTTCACATGCCTCATGGCCCTTTATTCCCCTCCCAACCTCAAATGCTCAACCACCAACACCTTTGATCTAGCTCTCAAAAACCCTAGATAAGAAACTGAGAATCAAGCTTGTCAATGAATGGAATTTGCATGAGATGGAAGATGCATCAAGATTGATCGAAGATAGTGAGCAATACCCTTCAAGGTTCAGCACTAGATGTCAGCTATACAAGTGATTGGCTATTCACATACTCTAAAAAACATCCTAAGTAGATTTTGTGTGTTAAAGAGTTAGATATCCTATATATTTCCCTCTCATGTATGTTCCATACATGCAAGCTAGATAGTAGGTTAGCAACCAAAAAATGTGGACTCCAACTAGCACTAATGTATACATTTTTGCTCTATATTTAGTGTTATAAACTCTATAGAACCCATATAAATTTCTAACATGGATGCGAAATATCTGATTTGAGGAAATCTAGTAGAATCCTCGATTCCATGACTCGATACTACGATTTGATTAGGTCTAAGGAAAATCGATCTGGCCTCGAATCCCGACTCTGACTACCTTGCATACAGATAGAGAATAACTCCTTCGTCCCCATGATACGTCTCCAACGTATCAATAATTTATGAAGTATTCATGCCATATTCACCTATGTTTACAATACTTTTATATGGTTTTTATGCACTTTATATGATTTATTTAGAACTAACCCGGACTCACGTTGTTTTCAGCAGAACTACCGTGGTGTTGTTTTTGCGCAGAAAATAAAAGTTCTAGGAATCGCCTGAAACTTGTTGACGATTTTTTTGGAACAAAAGAGGCAATGAACGCTTCATGGGAGGGCCAGAAGAGTCACGAGGTGGCCACCCTCCACCAGGGCGCGCCAGGCCCCCAAACCATGCCCTGGTGGAGCATGCTCACCTCGTGGCCCACCTCCGCGTGAAACCAACGCCAAAAATTCCTATAAATATGGAAACCATCATAAATAACCCTAGGATCCTCGTTCCGCTGTCGCAAGGCCTCCTTATCGACGAGAAACCAATCTGGAGAGAAAACGGTACCCTGCCGGAGAGCGTAGACCATCTTTGGTGGCCATCTTCATCATCACGGCAGAGTCCATGATGTGGAGGGAGTAGTCCACCCTCGGCGCTGACAGTTTGTATCAATAGCTATGTGTTCAATCTCTCTCTCTCTCTCTCACTCGCGTGTTCTTGAGATGGCACGATCTTGATGTCGCACGGGCTTTGTTAATATAGTTGGATCACATGGTGTTTTCCCCTCTCTATCTTGTTGTGATGAAATTCAAGTGAGGGATCACCTTATAATGCTACCGCCGTACTAAGCAAAACAAGGTGCATAAAAGGATTAACGTCTCATGCAATTCATAAGTGACATGATATGGCCATGAACTTGTGTTTAAGATCTCCATCTCCGAAACACCTGCATGATCTCCATCGTCACCGGCACGACACCATGATCTCCATCAATGTGTCGCCATCGGGGTTGTCGCGCCCAACATGCTGCTACTACTATTGCTACTGTAGCGATAAAGTAAAGCATTACATAGCGCTTAATGATTGACACGCAGGTCATACAATAATTGAAGACAACCCTATCGCTCCTGCCGGTTGCCGTATTCATCGACGTGCAAGTAGTGAATTTCTATACATCACATGATCATCTCATACATCACATATATCTCATAATGTAATTGGCCATATCACATCACAACATACCCTGCAAAAACAAGTTAGACGTCCTCTCATTGTTGTTGCATGTTTTACGTGGCTGCTACGGGTATCTAGCAAGAACGATTCTCACCTACGCATAAACCACAACGGTGATACATAGATTGTTTTTCAACCTTCTCAAGGACAGCCTTTGTCGGATCCGATCCAACTAAAGTGAGACAAACTGTCACCCGCAAGCCATCTAAGCAACAAGTTGCTTCGAGGGAACCGGTCTCTCGTAAGCGTACGAGTAATGTTGGTCTGGGACGTTTTATCTCACAATCCTGCTGAACCAAAATCCGACCAAGGAAGGAAGCAATCTAAGCATCAACGCCTACAAACTAGTTGTGTTCTACTCGAGATCTCATCGAACCATCAACCTAGCTCATGATGCCACTGTTGGGTAACGTCGCATGGAAAACAAAAAATTTCCTACGCACACGCAAACCTATCCATGGTGATGAGCATCTACGAGAGGGAGAGTGGATCTACGTACCCTTGTAGATCGCTAAGCGGGAAGCGTTAAAAAACGCGGTTGGTGTAGTGGTACTTCTTCGCGATCCAAATCGCCGAGAGTCCCGCGATCTAATCACGAACGGCTCCCGCGAACCAATCAGAAACCATCCCTCGATCTCGTCACAGTCCATCCCGCGATCCGATCACGAACATCCCGTGGCCTTGATCACGATCCTTCCGATCTAGTACCGAACGGACGGCACCTCCGCGTTCAGCACACGTGCAGCTTGATGACGATCTCCACCGTCTTGATCCAGCAAGAGGAGGTGGAGAGGAGAGAGAGTTCACCGGCAGCGTGACGGCGCTCCGGTGATGGTGGTGGAGCAATTCCGGCAGGGCTTCGCCAAAGCACTACGGAACTACGATCTAGAGGAGAAACTATGCACCGGTGGAACGGGTAGCACGTGACTGCAATTGTTGGCCAAACCCTAGCTATTCCACTAGTATATATAGGAGGAGAGCAGAGGAGAGGCATCCAAAGCCTTTGGTTCGTCCGAATAGGAGGTGGGAAGCAATCCTACTTCACCTCCAATCCTAGTTGGAGTAGGATTGCCTCCTATTGGCTGATTTTTCACCTTTTCCTTAGCCTTTTTCTCTCCCTGCGCCATGGGCCTTTTGTGGCTGATTTACCAGCCCACAAAGGGCTGGTTAATACTCTCCCATGGCCCATGGTCCCTCTAGGGTCGAAATACCCCTCCCGGAGGCCTCCCGGTACACTACCGGCACTCCCGGTACACTACCGATGAGCCCGAAACTTTTCCGGAAACCAAACTGGGACTTCCTATATATGAATCTTTACCACCGGACCATTCCGGAGCTCCTAGTGACGTCCGGGATCTCATTCGGGACTCGGAACAACCTTCGGTCACCACCATACATAACTCTACACTACCGAAACGTCACCGAACTTTAAGTGTGCTGACCATGCGGGTTCGAGACCTTTGTAGACATGACCGAGACACCTCTACGGTCAATAACCAATGGCGGGACCTGGACATCCACATTGGTTCCTACATATTCTACAAAGATCTTCATCGGTCGAACCTCTATGTCAAGGATTCAGTTAATCCCGTATAACGTTCCCTTTGTTCTTCGGTATGTTAATTTCCCGAGATTCGATCGTCGGTATCTCCATGCCTAGTTCAACCTCGTTACCGGCAAGTCTCTTTACTCGTTCCGTAATACAAGATCCCGCAACTAACAATTAGTCACATTGCTTGCAAGGCTTATTGTGATGTTGCATTACCGAGTGGGCCCCAAGATACCTCTCTGTCACACGGAGTAACAAATCCCAGTCTCGATCCATGCCAACTCAACAGACACCATCGGAGATACCTATAGAGCACCTTTATAGTCACCCAGTTACGTTGCGACGTTTGATACACACAAGGCACTCCTCCGATATCCGTGAGTTGCATGATCTCATGGTCATAGGAACATATACATTGACATGCAGAAAACAGTAGCAATAAACTGACACGATCATATGCTATGTTTGTAGTTTGGGTCTTGTCCATCACAACATTCTCCTAATGATGTGATCCCGTTATCAAATGACATCACATGTCAATGGCTAGGGAACCTTGACCATCTTTGATCAACGAGCTAGTTCACTAGAGGCATACTAGGGACACAGTGTTGTCTATTTACCCACACATGCAATGTGTTTCCGATCAATGCAATTATAGCATGGATAATAAACGATTATCATGAACAAGGAAATATAATAATAAACACTTTATATATTGCCTCTATGGCATATTTCCAACAGGTTTTGTACCCTACAAACAATTTCTTCTTATGCTCTCCGCTAGATAAGAACTTTGGAGTGATTATACATTGCACGGTGAGGGATGTGTATGTGATCCAATTATATTAGTGTTGTTGAGATATTGCACCAGCGAAAGTATGGACTGTAGGCCTTGTTTTCAAGCAGTACAATACCGTTTGTGCTCACTTTTGTCACTTTCTACATTGGTGTTTTCATATTTTTAGTTTACAAAAATCAATATCTACTATCATTACTACAATTGTATCACCATCTCTTTGCCGAACTAGTGCACCTCTATAATTTGCCATTGTATTGGGTGTGTTGGGGACATAAGAGATTTCTTGTATTTGATTGCAGGATTGTTTGAGAGAGACCATCTTCATCCTACACCTCCCACAGATTGATAAACCTTAGGTCATTCACTTGAGGGAAAATTGCTACAGTCCTACAAAACTCTACGCTTGAAGGCCCAACACGAGTCTACAAGAATAAAGTTGCGTAGTAGACATCACCCCACCATACCGATAGTATACACACTAATCAGCTTCGTTTACAACAAAACCTGCAGCAATTAATGTTCTTTCGAACTTGTCATGTCACTGCTTAGGAGCTTGTTTAAGGCCATATAAAGACTTCAATAACTTGCACACCTATCCTTCCTAACCAGGTACTTCAAAACCATCAGGCTAATCCATGTAAATTTCCTCATCCAACTCTCCATATAGGAAATCCGTCTTAACGTCCATTTGATGAACGAGAAGACCGTGTGAGGCAGGCAGTGATAGTAGCACCCGAATAGTGGTCTGTCTAGCCATAGGTGAGTAAGTATCAAAGAAGTCCTCACCTTGTTTATGGGTATAACCCTTGGCAACAAGTCGTGCCTTGTACTTTTCAATTATACCATCAGGTATAAGTTTTTTCTTGAACACCCAATTATATCTCATAGGGTTCCACCCATATGGACGATCACTGACTTCCCAGGTTCCATTAGCTAAGATAGAATCCATCTCTCTACGAACAGCTTCCTTCCAGTAGTTAGCATGAGAAGATGCATAGGCTTCTGAAAGAGTCCTAGGTGTGTCATCCATGAGGTACACAATGAAGTCATCACCAAAGGACTTTGCAGTCCTTCGTCTCTTACTCCTTATAGCAGTTTCATTGTCACCCTACTTAGGATTCTCAACGTGTTCCATCACAATGGTGGGTTCAGGAATTACAGAAAATTCGTGAGTAGATATAATAGGTATCTCCTGATTTGATGTGTTAGGCACATCCTTCATAGGAAATATGTCCTCAAAAAAGTCACATCATTCGACTCCATAATCATACCAACATTCATGTCGGGTACCTCAAATTTTATTATCAAAAATATACAGCCGATGCTATGAAACGCATAGCCCATAAGAACACAATCCACAGTTTTTGGTCCAAGCTTGCGCTTCTTGGGAATTGGTATATTAACTTTCGCTAAATAGCCCCAAGTATGTAGATAAGAGAGTTTCAGCCTTTCCTCTCCGATTTCTCAAACAGAGTAATGGTTTTTATGCTTTGTGGTTACTCGGTTTAGGACATGGCATGCAGTCATTAGCGCCTCCCCCCACCATGCCTTGGAGAGACCCGATGTGTCTAACATGGCGTAAACCAAATTAGTTAGAGTATGGTTCTTTCTTTCGGCTACCCCATTTGACTGAGGTGAATAGGGAGGCGTCCTCTCATGGATTATACCATGTTCCGCATAAAATGAATCAAATTTTATTGGAAAAATACTCTCCACCACGATCAGACCTAGGCCATTTAATTTTCCGATCAAGTTGGTTCTCTTCTTCAGCTTTATAGCTTTTGAAACAATTTAAAGCATCATCTTTTGATTTCAGAAGATACACATAACAATATCTAGTGGAGTCATCAATCAACATCATGAAATATTTATTTCCATCTTTTGTCAACACGCCATTCATCTCACAAAGATCAGAATGTATAAGCTCTCGTGGCGCCAAGTCTCTCACCTCTATAGTCTTATGAGACTTGCGAGGTTGCTTAGCTTGAACACACACTTGGCACTTGGAGCCCTTCACAGTAGTGAATTTTGGAATTAAACTCATATTGGCTAGCCGCATCATGTAACCAAAGTTAATATGACAAAGTCGGAAATGCTAAATATTAGACTCATTATCGTGGCAAACATTATTAATAACCTTAGTGCAAATATTTGACAAAGACAGACGGAACAAGCCTCTGCGCTCATAGCCATTTCAAACAAATTGTCCATACTTAGAAATTATAACTTTATTGAACTCGAAAACCAACTTAAAACTGTCTCGATACAAACGGGGACCACTGACTAGATTTTTATTGCCGGAGGGCACATGATGAATGTTCTTCAGGCGCACGAACTTCCCCGAAGTAAACTTCAGATCGATCGTACCGACACCTCGAACGATGGCATGTGACACATTACCCATCAGCACAGGGGAAGTTCCTGTGACCTGATAAGAAGAAAACATGGTGGCATCAACACAAATATGAACATTGGCAACGGTGCCAATTAACCAATCTGGAGTATGAAATACTAAAAGGATGGTAGGAAAAATACCATAACCAGAGTCCTTCATCTCAGTATCATCGATGAAACCATTAGCGTACTTACTGCTCTTCTCATGTTCGTGCTCCTCATAGCGGTTAGGACATCTCGGAGCCTAGTGATTAGGATCACCGCAGACATGGCATAGTCCCTTTCCCTTCTTATGAGAGTTCTTCTTGAAGTTGGTAGATTGTGACGGCTTGTTCTTTCCAACAAACTTGCCTTTGCCCTGAGTTTTGTTCTTGTTGTTTTGGGGCTTGTTGAGATGGATGTTCTTCTTTTGTACCATGTGGGTACTAGAAGCTCCCTCAACAGCTCGAGCACATGTGTCTTTTGCTCTCGCTTATCTTCAACATCAAGAGTTTCAATGAGATCCGAAACGGAAAACTCTTGTCTCTTGTGTTTTAGAAAAATAGCAAAAAATTGTTCCACGAAGGTGGACGCTTGGCAATAATGCCTCCGACAACACACACTTGAAGTACTCAAGCTCCTTCGCGAGAGACTGTATCTCATGAGCTTATTGAACAATAGAGCACTCATGGGCCATCTTATAGTAATAGAATTGCTCCATGACGTACAACTCGCTGCCAGCGTTCGGGGCCCGAAAATTGGCCTCAAGCGCAGCCCACATGTCCTTGTCGTTGTAAAACGACATATACGAATCCACAATGGAATTGTGAAGAACACTCAAAAGGGCGCCCTTGAAGAGGGTATCGATCTTCTCAAAAGCTTTCTACTGTGCAGGATTAAGATCGCCCTCGGGCTTACCCTTGTTGGCGTCATAGCAGTACATGGTCTGAAACCAGTAGACTGATCTCGCACCATCTCATATATTGCACCCCCTTGAAGGTAGGCGGCTTCAGATGAGCATCAAAATCACTTGTAGTAAACTACCTATAATCAGATTTTGGATTGTTGAATATGTGAGCAAATTACTACAAGATTTAATCCGAATAAGCAGTAAATAAATCATGATAGCACTAGCATAAGCTA
The DNA here is from genome assembly GCA_022496015.1 of Hordeum marinum. Taxonomy (NCBI): domain Eukaryota; kingdom Viridiplantae; phylum Streptophyta; class Magnoliopsida; order Poales; family Poaceae; genus Hordeum; species Hordeum marinum. The sequence goes on along the minus strand of CM039677.1, from coordinate 1,685,795 downwards.
CACTAATCATGCAGACTAACACAGTAACCGAGTCGATCGAATCTACGACAAAGACTAGACACATAAATTCTAGCATGATCTCAAACAGAGAGGACAAGATTGCATACGGTGCAACGGGAGTTGAACCGCCAGCGTTGTTGTTGTCGCTCATGTCGTTGAGGAAGAGGTTGCCGAGGTCGGGGAAGAAGTCGTCATCGAGGAAAGCGTCGCACCAAACAATCGCGCGAGTGCGCTCCCAAAAACCTGATCGCCCCTCCCCCGTATAGGATCACGAGAGGCGGGGTTCCGGAGGCCTAATGTCCCTTCTTGCGGTGCACGTCGAAAGGAGAGATGGAGAAGACTTGGATGGCGGCGCAATGATTTGGAACGGTGCGAAAAAATATGTTGTGTCGGCGGCAGCTTGGCTCGGCTCAATCCCGCAACCCGTGGCGCGGCACGGCGCGGCGAGCGAGGAGATGGAATTCGCGAGGGCATCTACTCTTCTCATTTTCTTACAAGTGCTAGAAGAGCTCACCTTATAAAGAGGTATATTTCTCTCCACTAGCAATATGGTACTAAACACTAGTACCACTTACATCACACACAACCATACAATAATAAGCCATAAGAATTTCTTATTTTAGTTGGGTTTTGAGCCAAAGGCCTACTAACAAAATCCAACAACGGGTGCACATCACATGAGGTGCTCTCGTAGCACCAGATATTCTCCCCCAACGTAGGTGCCTATGAGAGTCACATAATTTCCATCTCTGGTAATAAAAACTTGTCTGCAGAGCACAGGGAGAAAACGGAGGTACGCACGACATGAGCACACCGTATGCGCCTATGCGAGCCGATGGCCGACGGAGGGACGCATGGCCGGGGCAGACACGGCGCATTAAAGCACGCTAGTGCAGCCACCAAATATTTTGTGACGTTGTAATCAATCCCGGTCACGGGGTGCACGGGCATGTCCTCTGCATGCTCCTGACCCTTGCTAGAATGGCATGGCGCCATGCCGATGCCGTGCATTGCATTGCATGGACCAGCTGATTAATTAGTTGATCGGCGCACAGTGACAATGGTGCTACTGGGCACTGTGCATGTGTGTTCGCGCGTGTAACGTAGCGTGGCGTAGCATGTGTGCGCTGCATGGGTGGGCCGGCGTCGTCGCGATTTCTTTGTTTGCACCGCGTGTGTGACGTAGCGTAGCGTAGTATGTGAGCGCTGCATGGGTGTGCCGGCGTCGTCGTGATTTGTTAGTTTGTGCCGTCCTCCTCTTTTGCGGTGATGTGCCGTTGTGTCTCCTGCTTTTGCTTTGCTTTGCTGCATGGGACGAACATATGTCTGCTATCGTGTCGGCTTGGGTCCATGTCCTTATATCCCTGGTCCTTCATGCGGTGCACCCTGAAGTGTCGGATCCAAGATGGCATGGCATTCAGCTCATGCACCGCCAACTTGCTATCCTTCGTGCTGCTGCCTGCAGGGTGGGGCGTGCATAGCAAGCTGATGCCACTAGCCTAGGTCAGGCTTGATATCCTCCTCCAAGATAAGATGAAGCAGGAGGGTTTCATTGAGAGTGAGAAGAGGAAGGTGCAGAGGAAGCAGACGAGACGCCGATGGGCCTGGGCTCCTCCGTCGGCGTGGGCCTGACATGGCCAACGGGACGGGGTCCACTTGCGTCCTCTCGCCGACTCCACACTGACAAAGTCACTCACACTATTTATACCAATGTGACATTCTAAATCAGTCGAGCAACTCTCTGTTTATGCTAAACGTCTGCTTCATCTAACTTGCAAGTATTATCGATTGATCCTCAGCTCGACTGTCCACCAATGCATCGAGATCTGGTACAATTCTATATACGCGTGCAGCAGCGGGTGGAGCGTGTGCAGGCAGAGTAAGATAGACCTGGATTTGATGCGGGGTGCCGATTAGTTTATGGAAGCATAATCTCTAGTACGTGTGGCTGATTACAGCATCTTGACGCAGGCCACGGCCACCTGACCGCACTTGTTTAGCACTAATCCTGTACCACCAGGCACACACTATTATACGCCTGCTTCTACACAAGTTTCCAAGAGGAATATATCGATCCTCATTAACAAATCAACATTGTGCGTACATCAAATGGGTATTTTGCGAGGTATATTGTTCCTGTTGATGCTTACGGGGCTTGTATGAATACAATTCATAGCATTGATCTTCTCTGGATTTTACATGCAGATTTAGGCCTCATTTAATTTGATTCAACCCGGGTTTTGTGGGGGGAGATTTTGATCGTTGCGCATTTTCCAAGCTATCACAATGACGCACGGTATACGTACGCTTTGTCCTTGTACTCCTAATTTGTACAGCTGCGTCACATGGCCATCTGTATATGTACGCTTTGTAATTGTACTTTTAATATTTGTATATGAGCTGGATGAAACTGTTTCTTGTCCAGGCGTCCTACTCGGTGGCATGGCCCGGCACCTTCACCAACCAACACGTACTGAACGATCCATGTCAACTAGACGTGACGGGGCCGTCCCAAAAGTAACCAACAGTGCTTTTGTCTAAATATAGACACATCACCCCTCTGCTCATGTTCTTCGACCATGAGAGGTCCAGCGGCAGCTGCAGGAAGGAACGGACGTTGGACAGGGACCGGGGAGCACGGCGAATTAAAGCGGCTGCCACAAATGTTTTGCAAGGTTGGCTCGTCGTCATCATGCATGCAACGCTGGATCGTAGGGTCCATGGCTCAGCGCTATGCATGCCAAGCCAGCCACTGCAATACTGCGGCCCAGTTCTTTTGAGCAGATTGTGAAGAATCTCGGTTCCAAAAATCCAAGGAAAAAGAACTCGACTTCCAAAATCTCAACCGCATTTTGCAGAATCCTAGTACAATTCCAAAATCTCAAATCTCCCACAATCTCAAGATTCTGGCTAGTCTCATGAAAGAAAAACCTTCAAAATATAGCTATACCCCTTTTGTATCACCTATTTACGGTCAAAATGCCACCGCGCAATGCAGCGCAGGATCCCGAAAACGAGCGGACAGACCCGTCGCTCGTCTCGCACCCGACCGCTCGCTCGCTCCGCATCAGGGCAGAGGAGCGTCGAGGCAACCTCCCCCGCCGCCGGCCACCCCGCCCCCGTCGTGGCCAGGCCGACCTTGCCCCCGCCGGCCAGCCCGCCCCCGCCCGGTTCACCCCACCCTGTCCGCCCCGCCCCGCCGGCCGGCCCGCCTCGGCTAGGGTTAGCCGTGCCGCCGGCGGCCAGGCCAAGCCATCGTCACCCCCACCGGCCATCTTCCCTCCGCAGCTCGGTCCGCAGCTTCCAGACCAAGCCGGCGCCGCCCCGGACCTCAACCCCGTCGGCCAGGTTGCCTCACGGTGAGCCCTCTTTTTTCATCTTTGCATTTCTTCATTTGTAATGCAACATAGATAGATGAAATTGATGCCAGCTATTATTGATGCTAGCTTGAATTTGTTAGATGGATGGAAGGATTGATGCTTAAATTTTTTTAATGCTTGCTGATGTCAATGCTAATGTGATCATGTTGAATGATAATGTTAGATGGAGAAAGTGAAAGAACCCAAAGAAAATTGGGATAGTGTTGCTCATACAATTTTTATGAATGCTTGCGTAGAGGAGGTTCGAGCAAATAATCGCAATGGCGGTTTTTTGTCGGACATAGGACAAACTAATTTGCATAAAAAGTTCAATGAACGCTCTGGAAGAAACTATTCAGCCCGACAAATCAAAAATAGGTGGAGCGTGTGTAGGAGCGAGTACAACACATGGAAGACATTAATCCAACAAGCATCTGGCCTAGGAAGAGATGAGCATACGAAGACAATTGCTGCTACAAATGAGTGGTGGGCATTGGAGATAAATGTATTGTTGTTGTCATGTCATTTTTAAATAATGAGTCATGTTGCTTCATTTTGTTATTAACATGTGGTGGCTTATGATTACAGGCACATCCAGAAGCTGCCAAGTTCCGGTATGCTCCACTAGCGAAGGAGGATAAAATGTCAGAGGTTTTTTATACTAATTGTGTCACAAATGAGCATGCGAGGGTGCCAAGTCCCTCCTATCAAGGTGATCCCTCCCGAATCATGTTGGAGGATGACTCGGGGTGTGAAGAGCAGGAATGCCAAGTTACCCCTATTCAAAATCAAGGAAAGAGTGGGAAGAAGAGGGTGTGTCCTTACTCGCCAAGTCCAAAGATGAATGATAAGTGGGCTAGTGAGAATGCTAAAACTGAAGCTTTTCTACGCATGGTGGATCTCTTTAGTACAAGAGACAAGAGGGATGCAGAGGAGAGTGCAAGGGAGAAGAGGGAGGCAGAGGAGAGGGCAAGGGAGAAGAGGGAGGCAGAGGAGAGGGCAAGGGAGAAGAGGGAGGCAGAGGAGAGGGCTAGGGAGAAGAGGGAGGCATAGGAGAGTGTGGATCAAACAAGACAAGAGATTCAACACATGATGGCCATGGTGGAAGCGGATGGTGCCAAACCAGGAAGTGATGAGCCTTTCTATGCTACCTTTCTTTTCATGGAAAAGAAATATCGTGATGTTTTCTCCTCTTTCACGGCACATACCTATTGCGAGGCTTGGATGGATAAAAAGGATGTGGGAGCTTAACAACAAGTAGAACATGCTTTAATTGTTGTGTAACATACTATTTGCTTGTACTATTCTGAACAAGTACTATTGTAGAACAAGTTGTTTGCTTTGAACAAGTGCTATTGTGATTTAAGCTATTTGCTAGTATTTGTTATGAACTGTGTTTTATCTAATATTACCTTGTGTGCATGTTGTTGTGGCAGATGGATATTTCCAAAAAGATTGCCAAAAAGAAACAAGATGATAAAGAATTTGTGGCGGGCATGGTTGCAATTGCAATGGATGTGGCGTCGTCAAGTGTGACACCTATGTACCAAGAAAGTTACATCTTGTTACAGGCCTCCAGTGGGTAGAAGAGAAGGAAAAAGATGCTATAGCTTTCTATGCTATGTTCAGAATGAGGAGGTCAGTGTTTCGCACATTGCATGATCTGCTAGTTCAGAGCTATGGGTTAGAGTCAACTTGCAACATATCATCTAAAGAAGCATTGGCCCAATTTTTATGGACTTTGGGTACATGTCAGACCACTGATAATGTCGCGGATTGTTTTTCACATAGTCGTTCAATCATTAACAAAAATTCCACGAGGTCTTGGAGTGTGTAGATCGCATGGCTGGCGATTACATTAGACCAATTGATCCAACTTTCTCTGAACCGCACCCAGTACTTACAAAAACAAAGTTTTGGCCTCATTTTGAACATGCTATTGGAGACATTGATGGAACACACATTAAGGTCATTGTGCCCAAGGAGTTGGAACCTCAACACAGGAATAGAAAAGGTTACACAAGTGAAAATGTTATGGTAGTGTGTGATTTCGATATGAGGTTCACATTTGTTGTTCCCGGATGGCCCGGATCTGTTCATGATGTCCCACTGTATGTAAATATTATCTTTTTGACTCCGGATATTCAAACAGGGTTGGTTATGTAGCACCATATAAAGGGCAACGATACCATGTACCAGATTTCCAACAACGCCCGCCAGTTGGGAGATATGAGACATTCAACCATCGACATTCTTCTTTGTGAAATGTCATCGAAAGAACATTTGGTGTTCTCAAGATGAAATGGCGAATTCTCGAAGGCATGCCTCGGTACAAACCGGAGACCCAAAAGATGATCGTCACTGCATGCATGTGTCTCCATAATTGGATCCGTGATAGCAAGTTACGTGATGAACAATTTGACAAGTTTAACAATGATGCATATGTGCAATCGTCCATTGCCATTTACAGGTGCCAACGCTCTACCACCAAAAGATGATGGTACCATGAACGCAACACGTGAGGCGATTGCTGCTAGTCTCGTACCTTAAGATTATTATTCAGGCGAGCCCTAGCAGGTCATGGTCAATCTAGTGATCAACCCACGTACGCTTGACGAATCAACGATCCTAGCACACGAATATGCGTGCTGATTAGTAACGCTTGCGCAGATTGGGCCTGGTTGGTCCACTCGCCAGAAAATTGAGGAGTCCCTGACGGAATAGTCATCATATTTCCACTACCTAGCCAATCATCTAAAAATATGTTATGGTCGATTTTGCCGGGGCTGTGCAATCGAGATCCAAGGTCTACAAGTTCATCGTCCTCCCTTCATCTGTGGTACTGTTTGCGCCGATTTTGTCGGGGCTTTGCTCTTACGCAAAATCGTCTGATGAGGTTTTATTTTCCAAGCAACTAAGGAATAGCTAACTTGAAATCTAAATCCTAAGACCATATAAGATGGGATTTTGAGAGCTCGGGTGAATACACACCAACGCCGGCATATTGCCTGCAGTTCCTGGGATCGAAGGAGGAACACTTCAGGCAATGGCCATTGCCTGAGACCGGGGGACCAGCTTCGTCGTTGGCGGGGCCACAAGACAGGAGGAGGGAGACTGACAGATTAATTCCCTTCGAGGGCATGACCGACTCTCGTAAATGGGCCGTAGGGGTTGGCAGTAACGGCTCAGACGCTCCTTGTCTTTCGGCTAGCGGCATAGGAAGGCCCACCAGGCCCACCCTATCTCTACCCTGTCTGTTTGGGGTCGCATGCGTGATGCGTCGCTCTCCTTGTCCCGCTCCGTAACAAAAGAGGAGAAATAAATCTGTCGTCACGTTCCTCACGTGTACATCTCGTCTCTCTCCATCATGTCCTCAATGAGTGATTTTGCAAAAGAAAAATCATCACGTGTATTCCGACGCTAAGCAGTCTTAGTAACCCTGTACGGCAAGGAATCAGCCACCTAGATTGCTAGTAGTAGCATGCACAACTAATCATCCTTTCAGCATTGTAAGGTCGGTGTTTATGTGTCTTGTAATTTTATTTTATTCTATTAATAAAAATGTATTACCATGTAAAAAAAACTAATCATGAACGTGCCTGGACTCATCGATCAATAATCTAGCGCTGCAGCCTGCATGCATGATTAGTCCACGCAGGCCTTGTGTCTCATGTGCTCCACGACACACATGCATGCAGATCTTCATGCACGTATAAAACAACGAATCAACTTGCGGTTAAATGGTTAGAGATATAGTGGTATTCTCAGCCAATAGGGTTCAAATCAGGTTGCTCATACTATTTTTGAATTTATTTTAGGATTTCGACGATGCGCATTCAATAAAAGGAGACTTCGTAAATAACAAGATGATATACCGATTCAGTCTCTCAGAGGCGCTCATTGGGATCGGATATGTGTGTATACGTTCATAGGGATGAGTGTATGCGAGTTTATATGAACGCTTACGTCTGTATTGTATTCAAAAAAATATAAAAAGACTACTGCTCAGGGGCGGATCCAAGGCACCCTTTGTATACTGTAGTAATTGCTACAATATTGTTTTACAGTATTCAATGGAGTTGGGCCTCATGCCCTGGGCCCGGGAACCCCCGGACTGGGGCTTAGATCCGCCACTGTTCCTGCTAGCTACTACCTATGTCAGTATTTTGTGTCAAATTTTGATCATGGATTTAATTAGCAAAATATTAATGCATGTGATAAAAAAATAGTGCCATTGGAAATTACGTTCAAATACGAATCCAAGTATAAGTTTTAATGACATGCACTAACATTTGTCAGTTAAATTTATGATCGAATTTTAACACAAAATACGACGAGTACCAATTAATCAGGATAGAGTTAGTACTCGCGTTAAGCCATTTAGTATCACAGGAAATTAGTTCAAATACGAATCCAAGGATATAAATGTTAGTGGCATGCATTAACATTTTGTCGGTTAAATTATTAATCAAATTTTAACACAAAATGCGACGAGTACCAATAAATCAGGATGGAGTTAGTACTCGTGTTAAGCCATGCTTGATATTGCCCAAATGGCAGTACCCGGACAAGAGGATAATGCTTGTGGTGTTTGGACGCATGAACTATTGCATGCGGCGGCGCCGTACCCATGGGTGCAGCACGGTGTACTGATATCTGTCACGTCCAATCAATGCTGAGATGTGGTCGTTGGACCTGCTTCGACACTGCATGCTATCAGTAGCTCTTCCATTCATAAAATAAAATAGGTACCACCGTACCAGTGCCTAATTTACATCCTTTTGGATGGCCAGCATTCATGCCGTGGCTGCACGGAGTATTATTTTCTTGTCTTGCTGGACACCATATCCATCTCCATGGAGCATTGGACGGGCTCGCAGACTACCATTTTGTATTGTGATTTCAACCGCACGGCCCGTACCACACGAGTATAGCTCCTGAGCAGCGAAGTCGTGTTGCTACCACCAGTACTGTGACGGTGCCTAGGCCGGAGTACACGAAGAAGATACAAGGTAGGTAAGGGTCAGCGACAGCCGACGAAACGGCATGAATGGTTGAATAGGAAGACGGATCGAGGGATGCATGGTGAGCGAGGAGACACACGCCTTCAAGTAGCGGTCTCCAAATGTTTCGTAAAGCTTGCGTGGCCGTGAATCGTGATCAATCATGGGTTGCACGGGCCGCGCCATGCGATTGCAATATATGCGTGCTCCCACCATGCCAGGACCATCGCCATGCATGGACCATGTCATACAGTAGTACTAGTAACGAACCATAATGCGGAGCACTGTGCGTGCCCACGTCCATGTGTTCTACCGTAGACGTAGAGCCATCCCGCAGAGCTGCATGCAGCCGAGGCCCGTGTATATATGCGTGTGATCTGTGTTGGTCTGTTGGATGCGGGCCTCCGGCGTCGGGTTTTGTTCGTTCCGGCGTCCGGCTCTGCTCTGCGCTGCTGGACTAGTGGCTGTGCACACGACATAGCTGTCTCGTCGGGTCCAGGCATGCATGCATACACCCGTGCCTGCGTGTGCATAGCTTCCATGGCTTGCAGGAGGTGCAGCGTCCTAGCTGTTCTTGCTGCTGCTATAGGGTGGGTCGGCTGCAGGTAGAAGCACACATGGACGCTACCGCGTGTCAATCTGGCCGGGGCTGCAGAAAAGATCTAGTGGAGAAGTATACTGTATATCCTGTCTACCGGCCGCTACCGCGTGACATGCACTCATGGATGCATACCCGGTCTGGCGCTGTGGGCTGCAGGTGGTCGATCGAGACATCTCCGGGAGACATCCTCTTCTTCGGAACTGGCAACTGCGAATCTGCGATGCGTGTCACCATCTTTTTTGGAAGCGTCCTCATGGAGGTGTGCTCGCCCCTCTTCCCATGGCATCGGCGACGGCGCCGGAGGTAAACATCGTATTCTCTAGATCTGGCCATGAAGGAGTCTTCACGTCTTTCTTCTCCCTGGGGGCATACTCTCGAAGTCGGCTATGCCTGGGAGACCGGTGGATGGCGGTATCTTGGCTGCATGGTTTTCTGAGGCATTGGGCGCTGATTTCGGTTTTGACAACGATGCTGGCGTTGAGAGGAGCTTGGGCCGTGACAGGTTTGAAGTGCTCTTCGTGGGTTGCTTGATTGCTTTGAAGTTGGAGCTGCGGTGGAGCGAGTCCAGGTGGCGACGATGACAACCATTCGATGGTTGTTTGCGGAGGGCATGGTCGCACAAGTCCTGCATATTTTCCTTTTGAGGCTCATTTTCAAAGTCGGAGTTGTTGTTTGCTTGCGTGTGTGGCCATCTGTTGGTTTGTGCCGTCATGGCTTGTTCCATGTCGGTGGCCATGTTGATCGGTGGTGCCCATGAAATATAACTCTCATCCATGAATTGATTTAATAAATCCGACATTCACAATATAGAATTGAACCATTATTATTATCGGAGTGCAAGGCCTACCCTTGAATTTACAAGATACCCATTTTTCCTCTTTTATGGGATTACATCCCGAATTATTGTGAAAAAAATGAAGAGGCTATGCAAGTCAATATTCTTGCATTTATTGCTACTGCAGTGTTCATTCTCATTCGTACTTCTTTTTTACCTATTATTTTTGTAAAAAAAGCCCGTCAAAATAATTAATTGTTCGTGTGGGTTGGGTTATATCGATTTTAGCCCGGTTTTCCCAATTTAGCTAGGCAATTCTCACTTTTCTTAATCAATAAAATGACAAGTCTTTTGCTTCGTTTAAAGTATATATCTGCATCAACTATTCATTCCTAACTTCTTAAGCATCAACTCGGATGGAGACTAGGAATGGTGCATGAGTTAGAAGAGGTATAGCATGCATGAGGTACAAAGCTAGCAAAGCTGAAAACACGTCGACAAACATGTAGCTAACCAACTGGTCATGAACAGTTTGAAGAATAGCACTAGCATGGAATCGGTCCAGCACTACAGTAGCAGGTGACGTTGCTGGACCGAAACGACCACACGATGAATTGACACTGCGACGTGGGGCCACAGGACAGACAGGGAGACAAACCGAATCCATTCCAGAGCGTGGCATGGGGTCAACATAAATGGGCCGTAGGATGCTACTAGGGGCTGACGGCAACGGCTCGGGCGTACCCTTGTCTCTGGGCCCGTGGCCAGGCCCCCCGGGCCCCACTGCCCTCCACATTCCTCTCTCTGTCGTTCTCAAAAAAATTGCTCATATTTTTTTTGCTTAAAAAACAAGACGTTCTAAAAAACTTGGGTTAGGGGAGAAGCGTGATCCTGCGGTTAGGCGAGACTCTCGTGGATCCTTCGGACTGTATAGAAGACCTGGTTTGTACGTACTAGGATGGGCCAACAGCCAGGTAGGAGCTGCTGCTACACGCGCTTGATGAGACGCGCGGTCCGATCGTTTGTGTTGTTTTGGTTATGTTTGGATTCATGGGTTAGAGCTAGTTTGAATTAATTAATGGTTTAAATAAATCAAAAGTATTCAAACAGGAGGGTTAGAATAGAGTTAGTTACATCTAACCCATAAATAAACTATCCTGACGAAGAGGTGTTTATTTGAGTTAGTTTATTAGGTGAGGTCCACACAAAAAAGATTTTTTTTCTCTGCCTCGACCGCACCAGATCCTATCCACTCCCGTGGACCATACAAGAGCCGGCCACACAAGAGACAGCCACACCAAATCCGGCTGGAAAGAAAGAGAAAGTGCATTTAGTGTCAATCTAAGAGCATCTACAGTCGGATATGACAAATCCAGCCCCTCAAACGCTCGCGGACGCGTCTGCGGGCACTGACCGGGCACGTCTCAAATTTCGCAATTTGCATCTGCGTCTCTCATATTTCATCCCCGACATCTATACAAAAGCATGCAAAGTAAATCTTACATACTACCGTAACTACTCTTCATCGTTAGTGATGTCCACGACGACGGGGCCGGGCGCCGGCAGGACGGGCGGGGAGGAGGGCTCCAGTTCATCCTCCTCCTACCAAATCGTATCAATGTTGGCCAAGCACTTCGCCTGTTCCGCGGCTTCTTGCGCATCCATCTCCTGCCGACGACGGCGTCTTGCATCCGCATCTGACTCCGATCGAAGGGAATCGAGGATGGCCTGCTGCTCCGCCTGGAGATCCCCGTCGCCAGTGTCCCCCACATCCTCCTCCTCCTCCTCCTCCTCCTTCACCTCCGACTCTGGATCCCAAACATCCGGAGGTAGCCCCGCGGCGATCCGGACCTCGTGCCTATTGAGGATCCGCTCAAAGAGCTCGAGCCAGTGCTCCGGCTTCAGGAACTGATGGCGGCAGCATGGGGGCATGGCTGCGAACGGGTGGAGTAGAAACTGACGGCGGCAGCGTGGGGGCATGGTTGCGGACGGATGGAGTGGAAACTGACTGCGGCGACGGACAGGATGAGGAGGAAGGTGTGGGTGTAGGGTTTCGGACCCCGCGGCCCATCGGAGGAGGCGACCTTTGGACCGTCGGGGTGGCGGGCGTTTTCGACTGGGCCCCGTTCGTCAGTCCGACGTGGTGGGCGTGTCCGGGCGCGTCCATATCCGCCTCATATTTTGGCTGGATATGGGGGTTACCGGTCAGGTCGGATGTTTGAGGACCGTTTGAGAGGTCCGTCTGGGTCAAAAAAAAGTGACCGGACGGCTTGTCCGGACGTTTGAGGCGGGTTTGAGAAGTCCTGTCGTAGATGCTCTAACCCTGTCATCCAAACATCATATTTTATTAGAATTAGTTCAGGGTTAGTCATAAGTTAGAAACCTTTAGCCTTTGTTTGTAGTTGTGAAGAACCATGCAGGAGAACTGCATGTACTATATATAGAAAGAGGAAGCCAAGAAGGCAAAAGGTTCATAACAATGGGCAAAGCCTAGAAATACATTACAACGACCTGCAACGACCCTAACTACAGAACAACCAAAACGACAGGTCTCTGGTACAAAAACAGAGAAAAAAAAAGAAAGCAAAAACGGCTACAAGGTACCACATTAAGCAGCTAACGGACTGATAAACGTCCAAAGCTTGCCATGGCCCAGTGCTTTGCTTCGGCTTTGATTTGTTCGATGACGATCTGAATCGGTTTAACCGACTTCTCAAAGACACGACCATTTCTCTCCCTCCATATCGACCAAGTTGTGAGCATAACCAGAGAGTCAAAACTGGTTTTATGTGTGCGCTGCAGTCTGTTTCTCGTAGATTGCACCACGAACGGAGGGTTACGTCCAATGGCGGCACAACCATCTGCAAACCAGCCCAGTTCAGAACTGAACCCCAAATAATATTGACAACTGCACATCCAATGAAGAGATGTTGGCTATTCTCGGCCGTCGTGTTGCAGAACACACATTTCTCAATGTGAGGAAGCTCTCTCTTAGCTAATCTATCTGCTGTCCAAATCCTCCCTTTGATGAAAAGCCATGCTCCGATTTTGCATTTGAAAGGTGCCCATGCTTTCCAAATTGCCATGGCCAGCTCACTTAAAGTTTTAGTTTGAAAGTGAGCTTGGTAGACGGATTTGGTTGAGAAGGATCCCTTTGCATCCCATGACCACGTCCATTCATCATCCACATCGGATTGTATTTGGACTGAACTCACCTCCTTCCAGATTTTTAAAACCTTATGAAACATGCCAATCGTAATTGGTTTCTTAATATCCTCAATCCAACTCGCATCCGTGATCGCTTGAGCCACCGACCTCCTTGCTTTTGTGACTGGATTAATGATGCAGAATATTTCAGGGGCAATCTCCTCAATGGATTTTCCATTTATCCATTTGTCTTTCCAAAAGAAAATTCTTTCTCCGTTCCCTACGGCTACTTTTGCCACATTAAAGATATGTCTGACTCGATCATCCTCAGGTGCTGCAAGACAGCATCATGGTTTCTTCTCCTCAGCTCGCAACATCCATGCCCATCTTACCTTCATCGCAGTGTACATGATGTTCAAGTCTAATATTCCCAAACCTCCCTGAATCTTGGGATGACACACAGTCTGCCAATTCACTAGACATTTGCCCCCTTCGACGGCTTCTGTACCTTTCCAAAGAAAGGCTCTTTTAATTTTATCGATTGCTTTGAACACCCATGGTGGAGGGTCCAAGGACATTAAGTGAAATATGGCCATTGCACTGAGAACCGATTGCATCAAAATCAGTTTACCGCCTTGTGTTAACATGTAAGTCTTTCATTGGACAAGCCGGCTATGAATTTTATCAATCAAAATCTGGAAATCTTCCTTGCGTGTTTGTAGTTGTGATGGATGCGCTGTCCGATCCTACGGCCGAACGGATGGCATTGGCATGGCACATCCAGAACGAAACGTTGTAACGCTCTTAACCACTCACGTCGCGGCACGTGCATGCCCAGGAACGGCTGAGACACTGTCTGGCCATGCCGGACGCATCCAATCGGACCGGACCGACGACGGCCTTCTCTCGCCTGACGCCGTGCTCGTTGCACACGGTGTACAAATTCAACGCACTGAAACCGTTGTCGTCTACTTGTATAAAAAAATGAACGCATCCACTAACTTGGCTCAGAGGCACATTTCAGCTCCTCCCGGCCAAGTGGCACGCTCATCCTGCACACATCGTACGAGTGCGTGCAGGTTAGAGCATGGTTAATTATATAGTCAAGATTTGACTATATATATGAACATGCCATGTCACTTATAGCCAATCTAATAGTCCATCCATATAATAGTTAGTCATATTAGTATGCTATATTATTAATATATGGCACATCTCTTTCTTTCATAAAGGTGGTTAGGTTTCGTGCTACAGGTGGCTGTAAGCTTGTAGCCATTTTTTCTCTCTTTTCTTCTTTCTTCTCCAACTAAACACAAATCTGATGTGGCATTTCTTATAACCCGTCTACATCACTCTATTATACTTGTTCTTAATGTGCATACATGTCAAACAAACCTATAAACGGGACAAAACACACACACAAGTTGTCTAGACTCAAGTTCAAACACGAACCAAACCTAATTACACCCCACACAAGACAAAAAAAAAACAATTGTAGTTGGTCATGGTAGCGGAATCCAGTACCACCACGAAAAACATGAGCAAAAATGAAGCAAGCTTGGAATGCGAGGCAGAGAGAGACAGCCTCGCCTTGGCTTGGCAGAGCAGGGAGAGAACTGCCACGGCATGCATGATGCATGCGTAAGGTGACGCCAACATCTGTATCATTGATGGATGCAGGGGAATGCAGGGACCCTTTCGCCTTTTCTTTGCTTCCTCTTTTTACACAGTACTCCCTTCGATTTTTATTTCTCCGCATATTAACTTTGGTAAGTCGAGCTTTGTAAAGTTTGACCAAGTTCATAGTGAACAATATAAATATTTACCATCACAAATCTATATGATGTGAAAGTATATTCAATAGTGAATCGAATGGCATTAATTTGTTACGATAAATGTTTATATTTTTTACTATAAACTTTGTCAAACTTTATGAAGTTTGACTTCAGTCAACTCTAATATGCAGACTAAATAAAAATGGAGGAAGTATTTTTCTTATATTTTCCTGACAATGCCATCTCGCATCCTGGTCCTTGCCTTGATCCATTATTTCTAATCAAACCTGGTTTGTTTTAGTATTCCCTCGATGAAAAATATAAAACCATTTAAATCGCTAAAGTAGCAATGTATAGGGTCTTATATTTCTTTACGAAGGGTGTGGTTAATAGTCATGTCTTAGGTTTTTTGCAGGCAATCCTATCCAAACCTTGTATGGCTAAACAGTCGATCCTCCTTATCTCAATTCTCTCAACGTGCTCACATGCAAGCACACCATATATGTCACCTTATTATTGCACTAACTATGTCTCGTAACATCCATTAGAGTTGCTATTTATAATCTCTCTACATATGCAAACATGCTAATTTAAATCATTCTGATTATATTACTCTCAACATGCATGAGAAATATTACTTACATAATCAGAATATAAGGTTTGCATATAATCTTAATTTAAATTTCATCAAAAGGTACTGCACAATCACCCAAGGACGCGCGAGGGATATCATCAAGTTAACTAAAATAACGACACTTATTTTCGAATGGATGGAGTACAAGTTTCTACGACTATATTTAGCTTGATGTTAGTTCATCATCGACATAATTGCTAGAAACACCCACATGCCATCTTTTGGCTTCATTCTGATGATGTGTACGAACCGGAGTGACCGGCTCATGCATCGGTTGATAAGATTGTGGGAATTTGGGCTAGTTTCTTAAATACAATATTTCATAAAAAAATAGTTGCATAAAAGGAGTAACCACTCAGAAAGAAAGAATGAATGAATGAATGTACGCACCGAGCTAGCTCACACAGTTTAAGTCCACAAACAAGAGAAAATCATGGAGCGGAATGACGTCAACAAAATTGTGGGAGCGACACTATCCTAGTTCAGCGGTTCCAAAAGTAACCCGCTAAGAGCATCTCTAGCATACCTCCTATTCTCCGAAACTATAAGCGCAGTTTACAGTTCACACGGAAGGGTGTATACGGGCTGAAAATCAGTGCGGCGGAGCAGAACCTGTATCTCAAACCGTAAATTTTGAAAAAACACTTTCACGCGAGAAATTTAACGAAAAAGATGGCCGGAGTTTCGATCATCCAACAGTAGGTACCATACCATACCATAGCATTTACATACCATAGAGCTCACGCGAGCTAACTACACGTAAGCTTGATGGGGAACGTAGCATGGGAAAAAAAAATTCTACGCACACGCAAAATTTATCCATGGTGATGAGCATCTACAAGAGAGAGAGTGGATCTACATACCCTTGTAGATCGCTAAGCGGGAAGCGTTAAGAAACGCGGTTGGTGTAGTCGAACGTCTTTGCGATCCAAATCGCCAAGCGTCCCGCGATCTCATCACGATCCGTCCCGTGATCCAATCACGATCCATCCCGCGAACTCATCAAGATTCGTCCCGCGATCTCATCATGATCCGTCTCATGATCTTGCTCACAGTCCTTCCGATCTAGCGCCAAACGGACGACACCTCCGCGTTCAGCACACGTACAGCTTGATGAAGATCTCCGCCTTCTTGATCCAGCAAGAGGGAGCGGAGAGGTAGACGAGTTCTCCGGCAGCGCGACGACATTGCTGCGATGGTGATGGAGCAATTCCGGTATTGCTTCGCCTAAGTACTGCAGAAAACCGATCTAGAGGAGAAACTATGCACTAGAGGATAGGGTAGCACGTGGCTGAAAAAACTAGTGCCAAAAACCCTAAAACCTCTAGTATATATAAGAGGAAAAGAGGAGGAGGCTTGGACCTCAAGGGGCCAGCCCGAGGCTTCGGCCGAACCAAGGAGGAGAGGAGGAATCCTCCTCCAATCCTAGTAGGACTAGGACTCCTTCCTTTTTTTTGCCTTTTTTGCCTTTTTCCACCTTTTCTCTTTGGGCTTTTCTCTCCCAGCCGCATGGGCCTTGTATGGGAATTACACCATCCCACTAAGGGCTGGTATTCACTCTCCCACAGCCCATGTAGCCTCTTGGGTTGAAATACCCCTCCCGATGGTCTCCCGGTACACTACCGGCACTCCCGGTACACTACCGATGAGCCCGAAACTTTTTCGGCGACCAAAAAAGGACTTCCTATATATCAATATTTACCTCCGGACCATTCCGGAGCTCGTCCTGACTTCCAGGATCTCATATGGGACTCTGAACGACCTTCGGTCACCAACATGCATAACTCTATACTACCGAAACGTCACCAAACCTTAAGTGTGCAGACCCTCAGGGTTCGAGAACTATGTACACATGACCGAGACACCTCTACGGTTAATAACCAATAGCGGGACCTGGATGCCCATATTGGTTCCTACATATTCTACGAAGATCTTCATCCGTCAAACCTCTATGTCAAGGATTCAGTTTAACCCGTATAACGTTCCCTTTGTTCTTCGGTATGTTACTTGCCCGAGATTCGATCGTCGGTATCTTCATACCTAGTTCAACCTCGTTACCGGTAAGTCTCTTTAGTTGTTCTCTAATACAAGATCCCGTGACTAACACTTAGTCACATTAATTGCAAGGCTTGTTGTGATGTTGTATTACCGAGTGGGCCCTGAGATACCTCTGCGTCACACGGAGTAACAAATCCCAGTCTTGATCCATGCCAACCCAACAGACACCCTCAGACATACCTGTAGAGCACCTTTATAGTCACCTAGTTACGTTGTGACGTTTGATATACACAAGGCACTCCTCCGGTGTCCGTGAGTTGCATGATCTCATGGTCATAGGAACATATACTTGACATGCAGAAAATAGTAGCAATAAACTGATACGATCATATGCTATGTGTGTAGTTTGGGTCTTGTCCATCACACCATTCTCCTAATGATGTGATCCCATTATCAAATTACATCTCATGTACATGGCTAGAAAACCTTAACCATCTTTGATCAATGAGCTAATCTATTAGAGGCATACTATGGACATGGTTTTGTCTATGTATCCACACATGCATCTAAGTCTCCGATCGATACAATTATAGCATGGATAATAAACGATTATCATGAACAAAGAAATATGATAATAAATAATTTATTACTGCCTCTAGGGCATATTTCCAACAGTCTCCCACTTGCACTAAAGTCAATAATCTAGTTCACATCACCATATGATTCGCATTGTTATGAATCTAACACCCAATAAGTTTTGGGGCTCGATCATGCTATGGATGTGAGAGAAGTCTTATAGTCAACGGGTCTGCGACATTTAGATCCGTGTGTACTTTGCAAATATCTATATCAAACTGTAAACGCTCCTACCACACTCCACTTGGTACTATTCCAAATGGCTGCTCCACTATACGTATCCAGATTGCTACTACGAGTCATCCGGATTTGTGTTAAAGCTTGCATCGATATAACGAACTCTTTATCACCTCCATAATCGAGAAACATCTCCTTAGTATTTTAGTTACTAAGGATAATCTTGACCATTGTCCAGTGATCCACTCCTGGATCACTCTTGTACCCCCTGACGGACTCATGGCAAGGCACACACAGGTGCGGTACACAACATGACATACTATACAGAGCCTATGGCTAAGGCATAGGAGACGACATTCGTCCTTTCTCTTTGTTCTGCCGTTGTCGAGCTTTGACTCTCACTCAACTTCACACCTTACAAATCAGGCGAGAACTCCTTCTCTGACTGATCCATTTTGAACTCTTTCAAAATCATGTCAAGGTATGTACTTGTTGAAAGTCTCATCAATCATCTTGATCTATCTCTATAGATCTTGATGCTTAACAGTTAGGTAGCTTTATCCAGGTCTTCCTTTGAAAATCACTTTTCCAGAAATTCTACATTATTTCCGATCAACAATATGTCATCCACATATACTTATCAAAATTCTATAGTGCTCCCACTCACTTTATTGTAAATACAAGTTTCTCGTAAACTTTGTATAAATTGCAAAACTTTAATCACCTCATCAAAGTGTATATTCCAACGCCGAGATGCTTGCTTCAGTCCATAGAAGGATCACTGAAGCTTGCACACCTTTTAGCATCCTTAGGACTGACAAACCTTCTGGTTGTATCACATACAACCTTTCCTCAAGTAAACCGTTAAGGAAACGATGTTTTGACATCCATCTGCCAGATTTCATAATTGAAAAAATGCAGCAACTGCTAACATAATTCCAACAGACTTTAGCATCGCTACGAGTGAGAAAGTCTCATCGCAGTCAACTCCTTGAACTTGTCATAAACTTCTTTGCAACAAGTCAAGCTTTACAAATGGTGACATTTACCATGAGAGTATGTCTTCATTTTAAAGATCCATTTGTACTCAATGACCTGTCGGCCAATGAGCAAGTCTACCTAAGTCTATACTTGGTTTTCAGACATGGATCCTATCTCGGATTTCATGGCCTCTAACCATTTGTCGGAATCCGGGCCCATCATCGCGTCTCCATAGTTCGTAGGTTCATCGTTATCCAACAACATGACTTCTAAGACAGGGTTGTCGTACCACTCAGGAGTAGTACGCGTCCTTGTCGACCTACGAGGTTCGATAGTAACTTGATCGAAGTTTCATGATCATTATCACTAACTTCTTTTCAACTAATGTAGGCTCCACAGAAAACATATTTCTGTGATGCGCTACTCCCTGGTTGAAACAAAAGGTGCAATGACCTCATCACACGTTCTATCTTCCTCCCACTCAATTCTTTCAAGAGAAACTCTTTCTCGAGAAAGGACCCAGTTTTGGCAACAAACACATTATGCTTGGATCTGAGATAGAAGGTTTACCCAACTATTCTTAGGGTATTCTATGAAGATGCATTTGTCCGCTTTGGGTTCGAGCTTATTTAGGTGAAACCTTCTTCACATAAGTGTCGCAGCCCCAAACATTAAGAAATGACAGCTTAGGTTTCTATCAAACCATATGGTGTCATCTCAACGGATTTAGATGGTGCCCTATTTAAAGTGGATGTGGTTGTCTCTAATCCATAACCCAAAAATGTTAGTGGCAAAACGATAAGAGACATCATAGCACGCACCATATCCAATGGAGCATGACTATGATGTTCGGATACACCATCACACTATGGTGTTCGAGATGGCGTGAGTAGTGAAACATCTTTCACATTGTCTAAAGTTGTATGCCAAACTCGTAACTCAGATATTCACCTCCACGATCATATCGCAGGCATTTTTATCTTCTTGTCATGATGATTTTAAACTTCACTCTGAATTTGCTTGAACTTTTCAAATGATTCAGACTTGTGTTTCATTAAGTAAATATACACTATATCTACTCAAATCATCAGGGAAGGTAAGAAAATAACGATATCCACCGCATGCTACAACACTCGTTGGATATAATACATCAACATGTTTCATTTCCAATAAGTCAATTGCCCGCTCCATCAAACAAGAAAACGCGGTCCTTAGTCATCTTGCCCAAGAGGCATGGTTCGCATGTCTCAACCGATTCGAAATCTAATGAGTCCAAAGATCCATCAGCATAGAGTTTCTTCATGCGATTTATACCAATATGACATTTAACAGCAGTGCCACAAGTATGTGGTACTATCATTATTAACTTTGTATCTTTTGGCATCAATGTTATGAACATGTGTATTACTACGATCAAGATTCAACAAACCATTCTCACTGGGTGCATGACCATTGAAGGTATTATTCATATAAACAAAATAACCATTATTATCTAACTTAAAATGAATAACCGTGTTGCAATAAACACGATCTAATCATGTTCTTGCTTAACGCAAACACCAAATAACATTTATTTAGGTTTGTCACTAATCCCGAAGGTAGAGAGAGCGTGCAATGTTGATCACATCAACTTTGGAAACATTTCCAACACACATCATCACCTCATACTTAGTTTGTCTCTGTTTATTCCGTAGCTTTTACTTCGGGTTACTAACATTCAGCAATCGAACCGGTATCCAATACCTAGGTGCTACTAGGAGTACTAGCAAGGTACACATCAAAAACACATATATCGAATATACTTCTGTCGACGTTGTCAGCCTTCTTATCTACCAAGTATCTAGGGTTGTTCCGTTTCAGCGACCGCTCTCCTCATAATAGAAGCACTTAGTCTCGGGTTTGGGTTCAACTTTGGGTTACTTCACTGGAGCAGCAACTGACTTGCCATCCATGAAGTTTCCCTCCTTGCCCTTGCCCTTCTCGAAACTAGTGATTTTACTAACCATCAACACTTGATGTTCCTTCTTGATTTCTACCTTCGCGGTGTCAAACATCGTGAACAGCTCAGGCATCATCATTTCCATCCCTGGCATAATTACAGTTCATCACGAAGTTCTAGTAACTTAGTGATAGTGACTCAGAGAACTATATCAATCACTATCTTATCTGGAAGATCAACTCCCATTCGATTCAAGCGATTGTTGCACCCAGACAATCTGAGCACATCTCAACGATTGAGCTATTCTCCTTCATCTTGCAGGCAAAGAATCTTTGTTGGAGATCTCATATCTCACAACACGGGACGAGCCTGAGATCCCAATTTTAGCTCTTAGAACATCTCATATGTTATGTGACGTTCAAAACATTTTGGAGCCTCAATTCTAAGTCGTATTGCATGACGCACTAATCTATCAAGTAGTCATCTAAATGTGCCTGTCAGATGTTCACAACATCTATAGATGACGCTAGAGGGGGTGGCACACCGAGCGGTGCATTAAGGACATAAGCCTTCTGTGCAGCAATGAGGACAATCCTCAGATCACGGACCCAGTCCGCAATATTGCTACCATCATCTTCCAACTCTATTTCTCTAGGAACATATCAAAAATCAAGGAAGCTACAACGTGAGCTAGTAATCTACAACATAATTTGCGAAGGCACTACTAAGTATGTTCATGATAATGAGTTCAATTAATCATATTACTCTAGAACTCCCACTCAAATTGACATCCCTTCGGTTATTCGAGTGATACATGATATAAATTCACCTAGTCATGTCCGATCATCACGTGAGTTGAGGTGGTTTAAATGGTGAACATCATCATGTTGAGCATATCAACTATATGACTCATGTTTGACCTTTCGGTCTCTTGTGTTCCGAGCCCATGTCTGTACATGCTAGGCTCGTCAAGTTTAACCCAAGTGTTCTGTAGGTGCAGCACTGGCTTGCACCCATTGTATGTGAACGTAGAGTCTATCACACCCGATCATCACGTGGTGTCTCGACACGACGAACTTTCGCAACGGTGCACACTCGGGGAGAACACAATTTATCTTGAAATTAAGTGAGGGATCACCTTATAATGCTACCGTCGTCCTAAGATAACAAGGTGCATAAAAGGATTAACATCACATGCAAATCATAAGTGAAATTATATGTCCATGAACTTGTGCTTTTAATCTCCATCTTGAAAGCACCGACATGATCTCCATCGTGACCGGCATGACACCATGATCTCCAACATCTTGATCTCCATCAACGTGTCTCCATCGGGGATGTCGCGCCCATCATGCTTCTACTACTATTGCTATCGTTTAGCGATAAAGTAAAGCATTACATAGCGCTTAATTATTGACACGCATGTCATACATTAATTAAAGACGACCCTATGGCTCCTGCCGGTTGCCATACTCATCAACATGCAAGTCATGATATTCTATACAACATAAGATCATCTCATACATGACATATATCACATCATGTAATTGGCCATATCACATCACAACATGCCCTGCAAAAACAAGTTAGAAGTCCTCTAATTGTTGTTGCATGTTTTACGTGGCTGCTACGGGTATCTAGCAAGAACAATTCTCACCTATGCATAAACCACAATAGTGATATATAAGTTTCTTTTCAACCTTCTCAAGGACCGCCTTTGTCGAATCCGATCCAACTAAGTAGGAGAAACTGGCACCCGCCAGCCATCTTTTGCAACAAGTTGTAGTTGAGGGAACCGGTCTCTCGTAAGCATACGAGTAATGTTGGTCCGGGACACTTCATCCCACAATAACGCTGAACCAAAACACGACCAAGGGAGGAAGCAATCTAAGCATCAACGCCCACAAACTCTTTGTGTTCTACTCGAGATCTCATCTACACATCGACCTAGCTCATGATGCCACTAATGGGGAACGTAGCATGGGAAACAAAAAATTCCTACGCACACGCAAGATCTATCCATGGTGATGAGCATCTATGAGAGGGAGAGTGGATCTACATACCCTTGTAGATCGCTAAGCGGGAAGCGTTAAGAAACGCGGTTGGTGTAGTCGAACGTCTTTGCGATCCAAATCGTCGAGCGTCCCGCGATCTCATCACGATCCGTCCCACGATCCAATCATGATCCGTCCTATGAACTCATCATGATCCGTCCCGCGATCTCATCACGATCCGTCTCGCGATATTGATCATGGTCCTTCCGATCTAGCGCTGAACGAACGGCACCTCCGCATTCTGTACACGTACAGCTTGATGACGATCTCCGCCTTCTTTATCTAGCAAGAGGGATCGGAAAGGTAGACGAGTTCTCCGGCAGCGCGACGGCGTTGTGGCAATGGTGGTGGAGCAATTCCGGCTGGACTTCGCCTAAGCACTGCAGAAAATCGATCTAGAGGAGAAAGTATAGACTAGAGGATAGGGTAGCACGTGGCTGAAAAAACTAGTGCCAAAAACCCTAAAACCTCTAGTATATATATAAGAGGAAAATAGGAGGAGGCTTGGCCCTCAAGGGGCCAGCCCTAGGCTTCGGCCGAACCAAGGAGGAGAGAAGGAATCCTCCTCCAATCCTAGTAGGACTAGGACTACTTCCTTTTTCTGCCTTTTTCCACCTTTTCTCTTTGGGCTTTTCTCTCCCATCTGCATGGGCCTTGTGTGGGACTTCCACCAGCCCACTAAAGGCTGGTATTCACTCTCCCACAGCCCATGGAGCAGTTGGAAATATGCCCTAGAGGCAATAATAAATTAGTTATTATCGTATTTCCTTGTTCATGATAATCGTTTATTATCCATGCTATAACTGTATTGATCGGAGACTTAGATGCATGTGTGGATACATAGACAAAACAATGTCCCTAGTATGCCTCTAATAGACTGGTTCGTTTATCAAAGATGGTTAAGGTTTCCTAGACATGGACATGAGATGTCATTTGATAACGGGATCACATCATTAGGAGAATGGTGTGATGGACAAGACCCAAACTACAAACGTAGCATATGATCGTGTCAGTTTATTGCTACTGTTTTCTGTATGTCAAGTATATGTTCCTATGACCATGAGATCATGCAACTCACTGACGCCGGAGGAGTACATTGTGTGTATAAAACGTCACAACATAACTGGGTGACTATAAAGGTGCTCTACAGGTATCTCCAAGGGTGTCTGTTGGGTTGGCATGGATCAATACTAGGATTTGTTACTCTGTGTGACGGAGAGGTATCTCAGGGCCCACTTGGTAATACAACATCACCACAAGCCTTGCAAGCAATGTGACTAAGTGTTAATCACGATATCTTGTATTACGGAACGAGATAAGAGACTTGCCAGTAACGAGGTTGAACTAGGTATGGAGCTACCAACGATCGAATCTCGGGCAAGTAACATACCGAAGAACAGAGGGAACATCATACGGGATTAACTGAATCCTTGACATAGAGGTTCGACCGATAAATATCTTCATAGAATATGTAGGAACCAATATGGGCATGTAGGTTCCGCTATTGGTTATTGACTGTAGAGGTGTCTTGGTCATGTCTACATACTTCTCGAACCCGCAGGGTCTGCACACTTAAGTTTCGGTGACGTTTTGGTAGTATAGAGTTATATACGGTGGTGACCGAAGTTTGTTCTGAGTACTGGATGAGATCGCAGACATTACGAGGAGCTTCGGAATGGTCCGGAGGTAAATATTGATATATAGGAAGTCCTGTTTTGGTCGCCGGAAAAGTTTCGGGCTCATCGGTAGTGTACCGGGAGTGCCGGTAGTGTACCGGGGGACCATCAGGAGAGGTTTTTCGACCCAAGAGGCTACATGGGCTGTGGGAGGAGGTAAACCAGCCCTAGTGGGCTGGCCGAAGCCTCCTCTAAGGGCCCATTCGGCTGGAGTGGTTTCAAAAGGAAAAAAATCCAAAGGTGGAGAGGTGGAAAGAGTTTCCAAGTGGAAAGGAGGAATCCTACTCCTAATAGGATTGGAGTAGGACTCCTCCACCTCCAATTTCGACCAAACCTTGAGGGTTTGAGGCGGCCTCCTCCCCTCCCTCTCTCCTATATATACTAGAGGATTTAGAGGAAAAAGCTAACCCTAATAGCCACATGCTACCTCTCCTCTAGATCGCAGTTTCTCCTCTAGATCGGTTTTCAACGGTGCTTAGGCGAAGCCCTGCTGGAATAGCTCCACCACCATCGCTGCAATGCCGTCGCGCTACCAGAGAACTCATCTACCTCTCTACTCCCTCTTGCTGGATCGAGAAGGCGGAGATCGTTATCGAGCTGTACGTGTGCTGAACGCGGAGGTGTCGTCCGTTCCGCGCTAGATCGGAAGGACCATGATCAAGACCGCGAGACGGATCGTGATTTGATCGTGGGACGGATCGTTATGAGTTCGCGGGACGGATCGTGATGAGATCATGGGATGCTTAGCGATTTGGATCGCGAAGCCGTTCGACTACACCAACCGCGTTTCTTAACGCTTCCCGCTTAGCAATCTACAAGGGTATGTAGATCCACTCTCCCTCTCGTAGATGCTCATCACCATGGATAGATCCTGCGTGTGCGTAGGAAAATTTTTTTCCCATGCAACGTTCCCCAACAGTGGAATCATGAGCTAGGTCTATGTGTAGATGAGATCTCGAGTAGAACACAAAGAGTTTGTGGGCGTTGATGCTTAGATTGCTTCCTCCCTTGGTCGTGTTTTGGTTCAGCGGTATTGTGGAATGAAGCGGCCCGAACCAACATTACTCATATACTTACGAGAGACTGGTTCCCTCAACTACAACTTGTTGCATAGATGGCTGGCGGGTGCCAGTTTCTCCTACTTTAGTTGGATCGGATTCGACAAAGGCGGTCCTTGAGAAGGTTGAAAAGCAACTAATGTATCACCGTTGTGGTTTATGCGTAGGTGAGAATTGTTCTTACTAGATACCCGTAGCAGCCACGTAAAACATGCAACAACAATTAGAGGACGTCTAACTTGTTTTTGCAGGGTATGTTGTGATGTGATATGGCCAAATACATGATGTGATATATGTGATGTATGAGATGATCATGTGTTGTATAGAATATCATGACTTGCATGTCGATGAGTACGGCAACCGGCAGGAGCCATAGGGTTGTCTTTAATTATTGTATGACCTGCGTGTCAATCTTTAAGCGCCATGTAATGCTTTACTTTATCGCTAAACGGTAGCAATAGTAGTAGAAGCATCGTGGGCACGACAACCCCGATGGCAACACGTTGATGGAGATCAAGATGATGGAGATCATGGTGTCATGCCGGTGACAATGGAGATCATGTCGGTGCTTTCAAGATGAAGATCAAAAGCACAAGTTCATGGCCATATCATGTCACTTATGATTTGCATGTGATGTTAATCTTTTTATGCACCTTGTTTTGCTTAGGACGACGGTAGCATTATAGGGTGATCGCTCACTTAATTTCTAGATAAGTTGTGTTCTCCCCGAGTGTGCACCATTGCGAAAGTTCGTCGTGTCGAGACACCACGTGATGATCGGGTGTGATAGACTCTACGTTCACATACAACGGGTGCAAGCCAGTGTTGCACATGCAGAACACTCGGGTTAAACTTGATGAGCCTAGCATGTACAGACATGGCCTCAGAACACAAGAGACCGAAAGGTCGAACATGAGTCATATAGTAGATATGATCAACATGATGATGTTCACCATTGAAACCACCTCAACTCACATGATGATCGGACTTGAGTTGGTGAATTTGGATCATGTATCACTCGAATGACCGGAGGGATGGCAATTTGAGTGGGAGTTGTTCGGTAATATGATTAACTGAACTCATTATCATGAACATAGTCAATAGTGTCTTTGCAAATTTTGTTTAGTTTACTAGCTCGCGGTGTAGCTCCCTTGAATTTTTTATGTGTTCCTAGAGAAATAGAGTTGAAAGATGATGGTAAAAATATTGCGGACTGGGTCCGTGATCTGAGGATTGTCCTCATTGCTGCACAGAAGGCTTACGTCCTTAATGCACCGCTTGGTGCGCCAACCGCTCTAGCATCATCTGTAGATGTTGCGAACATCTTATAGGCACGTTCTGATGACTACTTGATAGTTTAGTGCGTCATGCATTACGGCTTAGAATTAAGGCTCTGAAAGGTTTTGAACGTCACGGAACATATGAGATGTTCTAAGAGCTGAAATTAGGATCTCAGGCTTGTGCCCGTGTTGCGAGATATGAGATCTCCAACAAGATTCTTTGCCTGCAAGATGAAAGAGAATAGCTCAATCGTTGAGCTTGTGCTCAGATTGTCTGGGTGCTACAATCGCTTGAATCGAGTGGGAGTTGATCTTCCCGATAAGATAGTGATTGATATAGTTCTCCAAGTCACTGTCACTAAGCTACTAGAACTTGGTGATGAACTATAAAATGCCAGGAATAGAAATAAAGATCCCTAGGCTGTTCGCAATGTTTGACACCGCGAAGGTACAAAATCAAGAAGGAGCATCAAGTGCTGATGGTTAGTAAAACCACTAGTTTCGAGAAGGGCAAGGGCAAGGAGGGAAACTTCATGGATGGCAAGTCAGTTGCTGCTCCAGTGAAGCAACCCAAAGTTGAACCAAAACCCGAGACTAAGTGCTTCTGTTATGAGGTGAGCGGTTGCTGAAGCGGAACAACCCTAGATACTTGGTAGATAAGAAGGCTGGCAACGTCGACAAAACTGTATTTGATACACGTGTTATTGATGTGTACCTTGCTAGTACTCCTAATAGCACCTGGGTATTGGATACCGGTTCGGTTACTAAATGTTAGTAACTCAAAGTAAAAGCTATGGAATAAACGGACACTAGCTAAGGGTGTGGTGACGATATGTGTTGGAAATGTTTCCAAGGTTGATGTGATCAACATCGCACGCTCTTTCTGCCTTTGGGATTAGTGACGAACCTAAATAAATGTTATTTGGTGTTTTGCGTTGAGCATGAACATGATTAGATCGTGTATATTGCAACACGGTTATTCATTTAAGTTAGATAATAATGGTTATTCTGTTTACATGAATAATACCTTCAATGGTCATGCACCCAGTGAGAATGGTTTGTTGAATCTTGATCGTAGTAATACACATGTTCATAACATTGATGCCAAAAGATACAAATTTAATAATGATAATACCACATACTTGTGGCACTATCGCTAAATGTCATATTGGTATAAAGCGCATGAAGAAACTCCATGCTGATGGATCTTTGGAGTCATTTGATTTTGAATCAGTTGATACATGCGAACCATGTCTCTTGGGCAAGATGACTAAGGACCCTGTTTTCCGGATTGATGGAGCGGGCAAGTGATTTATTGGAAATGATACATGTCGATGTATGCAATCCAATGAGTCTTGTAGCATGCAGTGGATATCGTTATTTTCTTACCTTCACTGATGATTTGAGTAGATATAGTGTATATTCACTTAATGAAACACAAGTCTGAATCGTTTGAAAGGTTTAAGCAAATTCAGATTGAAGTTTAAGATCATCGTGAAAAGAATATAAAAATGTCTACGATATGATCGTGGAGATGAATATCTGAGTTATGAGTTTGGCATACAACTTTAGACAATGTGAAAATTGTTTCACAACTCACGCCACCTGGAACACCATAGTGTGATGGTGTGTCCGAACGTCATAGTCGTGCTTTATTGGATATGGTGCATGCCATGATGTCTCTTATCATTTTGCTACTATAGTTTTGGGGTTATGCGTTAGTGACAACTACATTCACTTGAAATAGGACACCATCTAAATCCGTTGAGATGACACCGTGTGAATTATGGTTTGATAGAAACCTAAGCTGTCATTTCTTAATGTTTGGGGCTGCGACGCTTGTGTGGAAAATGTTTTCACCTAGTGAGGTCGAACCCAAAGCGGATAAATGCATCTTCATAGAATACCCTAAGAACAATTGGGTGAACCTTCTATCTCAGATCCAAGCATAAAATGTTTTTTGCTAAAACTGGGTCCTTTCTTGAGGAAAAGTTTCTCTCGAAAGAATTGAGTGGGAGGAAGATAGAACTTGATGAGGTTATTGAACCTTTGTTTCAACGAGAGAGTAGCGCAGCGCAGGTAGATGTTTCTGTGAAGCCTACGTTAGTTGAAGAGGAAGTTAATGAAGATGATCATGAAGCTTCGGATCAAGTTACTATCGAACCTCGTAGGTAGACAAGGACGTGTACTGCTCCTGAGTGGTATGACAACCTTGTCTTAGAGGTCATGTTCTTGGACAACAATGAACCTATGAGCTATGGAGAAGCAATGATGGGCATGGATTCCAACAAATGGTTAGAGGCCATGAAATCCGAGAAAGGATCCATGTATGAAAACCAAGTATAGACTTTGGTAGACTTGCTCGTTGGACGGCAGGTCGTTGAGTACAAATGGATTTTTAAAATGAAGATAGACGCCGATGGTAAATGTCACCATTTGTAAAGCTCGACTTGTTGCAAAGAAGTTTATGACAAGTTCAAGGAGTTGACTGTGATGAGACTTTCTCACCGTAGTGATGCTAAAGTCTATTGGAATTATGTCCGCAGTTGCTGCATTTTTCAATTATGAAATCTGGAAGATGGATGTCAAAACATCGTTTCCTTAACGGTTTACTTGAGGAAAGGTTGTATGTGATACAACCAGAAGGTTTTGTCAGTCCTAAGGATGCTAAAAGGTGTGCAAGCTTTAGTGATCCTTCTATGGACTGAAGCAAGCATCTCGGAGTTGGAATATACACTTTGATGAGGTGATCAAAGTTTTTGAGTCTATACAAAGTTTATGAGAAACTTGTATTTACAATAAAGTGAGTGGGAGCACTATAGAGTTTCTGATGAGCGTATGTGGTTGACATATTGTTGATCGGAAATGGTATAGAATTTCTGGAAAGCATGAAGGGTTGTTTGAAAAGAGTTTTTCAAAGGAAGACCTGGATGAAGCTACCTAATTATTGAGCATCAAGATCTATAGTGATAGATCAAGATGATTGGATTAGACTTTCAATGAGTACATACCTTGACAAGATTTTGAAAGAGTTCAAAATGGATCAGTCAGAGAAACAGTTCTCACCTGATTTGTAAGGTGTGAAGTTGAGTGATACTCAAAGCTCGACAAATGGCAGAATAAAGAGAAAGGGCGAACGTCATCCCCTATGCCTTAGCCATAGGCTCTATATAGTATGCCATGATGTGTACCGCACCTGTGTTCCTTGCCATGAGTCCGTCAAGGGGTACAAGAGTGATGAGGAGTGGATCACTGGACAGCTGCCAAGATTATCCTTAGTAACTAAAAGACTAAGGAGACGTTTCTCAGTTATGGAGGTGATAAAGAGCTCGTTGTAAAGAGTTACGTCGATGCAAGCTTTAACACCAGTCCGGATGACTCGTAGTAGCAATTTGGATACGTATAGTGGAGCAGCCATTTGGAATAGCTCCAAGTGGAGTGTGGTAGTGGTATTTACAGTTTAACATAGAGATTTGTAAAGTACACACGAATCTGAATGTCGCAGACCCGTTGACTATAAGACCTCTCTCACATGCAAAGCATGATCGAGCCCCAGAACTCATTGGGTGTTAGATTCATAACAATGCGAATCACATGGTGATATCAACTAGATTATTGACTCTAGTGCAAGTCGGAGACTGTTGGAAATATGCCCTAGAGGCAATAACAATTAGTTATTATCATATGTCCTTGTTCATGATAATCATTTATTATCCATGCTATAATTGTATTGATCGGAGACTTAGATGCATGTGTGGATACATAGACAAATCAATGTCCCTTGTATGCCTCTAATAGGCTGGCTCGTTCATCAAAGATGGTTAAGGTTTCCTAGCCGTGGACATGAGATGTCATTTGATAACGGGATCACATCATTAGGAGAATGGTGTGATGGACAAGACCCAAACTACAAACGTAGCATATGATCGTGTCAGTTTATTGCTACTGTTTTCTGCATGTCAAGTATATGTTCATATGACCATGAGATCATGCAACTCAGTAACGCCGGAGGAGTACCTTGTGTGTAACAAACGTTGCAACGTGACTGGGTGACTATAAAGGTGCTCTACAGGTATCTTCGAGGGTGTTTGTTAGGTTAGCATGGATCAAGACTGGGATTTGTTACTCCGTGTGACGGAGAGGTATCTCAGGGCCCACTCGGGAATACAACATCACAACAAGCCTTGAAAGCAATGTGACTAAGTGTTAATAACGGGATCTTGTATTACGGAATGAGTAAAGAGACTTGCCGGTAACGAGGTTGAACTAGGTATGGAGATACCGATGATCGAATCTCGGGCAAGTAACATACCGAAGAACAGAGGGAACATCATACGGGATTAACTAAATCCTTGACATACAGGTTCGACCGATAAAGATCTTCGTAGAATATGTAGGAACCAATATGGACATCCAGGTCCCACTATTGGTTATTTACCGTAGAGGTGTCTTGGTCATGTCAACATAGTTCTCGAACCTGCACGGTCTGCACACTTAATGTTCGGTGACGTTTCGGTAGTATAGAGTTATGTATGCTGGTCACTGAAGGTTGTTCGGAGTCCCGGATGAGATCCCGGACGTCATGAGGAGCTTCGGAATGGTCCGGAGCTAAAGAATGATATATAGGAAGTCCTGTTTTGGTTGCTGGAAAAGTTTCGGGCTCATCGGTAGTGTACCGAGAGTGCCGGTAGTGTATCGGGGGACCATCGGGAGAGGTGTTTCGACCCAAGAGGCTACATGAGCTGTGGGAGGAGGTAAACCAGCCCCTGGTGGGCTGTCCGAAGCCTCCTCTAAGGGCCCATGCGGCTGGAGTGATTTGAGAAGGAAAAAATCCAAAGGTGGAGAGGTGGAAAGTATTTCCTAGTGGAAAGGAGGAATCCTACTCCTAATAGGATTGGAGTAGGACTCCTCCACCTCCAATTTCGACCAAACCTTGAGGGTTTGACGCTGCCTCCTCGCCTCCCTCCCTCCTATATATACTAGAAGATTTAGATGAAAAATCTAACCCTAATAGCCACGTGCTACCTCTCCTCTAGATCACAGTTTCTCCTCTAGATCGGTTTTCAGCGGTGCTTAGGCGAAGCCCTGCTGGAATAGCTCCACCGCCATCGCCGCAACACTGTCGCGCTAGTAGAGAACTCATCTACATCTCCACTCCCTCTTGCTGTATAAAGAAGGCGGAGATCATCATCGAGCTGTACGTGTGCTGAATGCAGAGGTGTCGTCCGTTCGGCGCTAGACCGGAAGAACCGTGATCAAGACCATGAGACGGATCGTGATGAGATCGCGGGACGGATCGTGATGAGTTCGTGGGACGGATCATGATTGTATCGCGGGACGGATCGTGATGAGATCGCAGGATGCTCGGCGATTTGGATCGTGAAGACGTTCGACTACACCAACCGCATTTCTTAACGCTTCCAGCTTAGCGATCTACAAGGGTATGTAGATCCACTCTCCCTCTCGTAGATGCTAATCACCATGGATAGATCTTGCGTGTGCGTAGGAAAATTTGTTGGGGAATGTAGCATGGGAAACAAAAAATCTCCTACGCACACGCAAGATCTATCCATGTTGATGAGCATCTACGAGAGGGAGAGTGGATTTACATACCCTTGTAGATCGCTAAGCGGGAAGCGTTAAGAAACACAGTTGGTGTAGTCGAACGTCGTTGCGATCCAAATCGCCGACCGTCCCGCGATCTCATCATGATCCGTCCCGTGATCCAATCACGATCCGTCCCGCGAACTCATCATGATCCGTCCCACGATCTCATCACGATCCGTCTCGAGATCTTGATCATGGTCCTTCCGATTTAGCGCCGAACGGACGACACCTTCACGTTCAGTACACGTACAACTTGCTGACGATCTCCACCTTCTTGATCCAGCAAGAGGGATTGGAGAGGTAGATGAGTTATCCGGCAGCGCGACGGCGTTACGGCGATGGTGGTGGAGCAATTCCGGCAGGGCTTCGCCTAAGCACTACAGAAAACAAATCTAGAGGAGAAACTATGCACTAGAGGATAGGGTAGCACGTGGCTCAAAAAACTAGTGCCAAAAACCCTAAAACCTCTAGTATATATAAGAGGAAAAGAGGAGGAGGCTTGGCCCTCAAGGGGCCATCCCTAGGCTTCGGCCGAACCAAGGAGGAGAGGAGGAATGCTCCTCCAATCCTAGTAGGACTAGGACTCCTTCCTTTTCTGCCTTTTTTGCCTTTTCCCACCTTTTCTCTTTGGGATTCTTTCTCCCAGACGCATGGGCCTTGTGTGGGACTTCCACAAGCCCACTAAGGGCCGGTATTCACTCTCCCACAGCCCATGTAGCCTCTTGGGTCAAAATACCCCTCTCAATGGTCTCCCAGTACACTACCGGCACGCCCGGTACACTACCGATGAGGCCGAAACTTTCCCGGCGACCAAAACAGGACTTCCTATATATCAATATTTACCTCGAGACCATTCCAGAGCTCCTCGTGACGTTCGGGATCTCATGCAAGACTCCTAACAACCTTCGGTCACCACCATGCATAACTCTATACTACCGAAACGTCACCAAACCTTAAGTGTGCACACCCTGCGGGTTCGAGAACTATGTAGACATGACCTAGACACCTCTACGGTCAATAACCAATTGCGGGACCTGGATAACCATATTGGTTCCTACATATCTATGAAGATCTTTATCGGTCGAACCTCTATGTCAAGGATTCAGTTAATCCCGTATGATGTTCCCTTTGTTCTTCGGTATGTTAATTGCCCGAGATTCGATCGTCGGTATCTTCATACCTAGTTCAACCTCGTTACCGGCAAGTCTCTTTACTCGTTCCGTAATACAAGATCCCGTGACTAACATTTAGTCACATTGATTGCAAGGCTTGTTGTGATGTTTTATTACCGAGTGGGCCCTGAGATACCTCTCCGTCATATGGAGTAACAAATCTCAGTCTTGATCCATGCCAACCCAACAGACACCCTCGAAGATACCTTTAGAGCTCCTTTATAGTCACCGAGTTATGTTGCGAGGCACTTGGCTGCCTTCCCTTCCCGAGGTAGAGGCAGAGGCAGAGAGAGACAACCTCGCCTTGGCTTGGCAAAGCAGGGAGAGAACTGCCACGGCATGCATGATGCATGCGTAAGGTGAGGCCAACATTTGTATCATCGATGGATGCAGGGGAAGGCAGGGACCCTTTCAGCTTTTCTTTGCTGCCTCCTTTTACAAAGTACTCCCTTCGATTTTTATTTACTCCGCATATTAACTGTGGTAAGTCGAGCTTTGTAAAGTTGGACCAAGTTCATAGTGAACAATATAAACATTTACCATCACAAATATATATGATGTGAAAGTATATTCAATAGTGAATCTAATGGCATTCATTTGTTATGGTAAATGTTTATATTTTTTACTATAAACTTTGTCAAACTTTATGAAGTTTGACTTCAGTCAACTCTAATATGCAAACTAAATAAAAACGGAGGAAGTGTTTTTCTTATTTTTTCCGAACAAGGCCATTTCGCATCCAGGTCCTTGCCCTGGTCCATTATTTCTAATCAAACCTGGTTGTTTTAGTATTCCCTCGGTGAAAATTATAAAACCATTTAAATCGCTAAAGTAGCAATCTATAGGGTCTTATATTTCTTTACGAAGTGTGTGGTTAATAGTCATATCTTAGGTTTTTTGCAGGCAATCCAATCCAAACCTTGTATGCCTAAACAGTCGATCCTCCTTATCTCAATTCTCTCAACGTGCTCACATGCAAGCACACCATATATGTCACCTTATTATTGCACTAACTATGTCTCGTAACATCCATTAGAGTTGCTATTTATAATCTCTCTACATATGCAAACATGCTAATTTAAATCATTCTGATTATATTACTCTCAACATGCATGAGAAATATTACTTACATAATTAGAATATAAGATTTGCATATAATCTTAATTTAAATTCCATCAAAAGGTACTGCACAATCACCACAGGACGCGCGAGGGATATCATCAAGTTAACTAAAATAGTTGCATAAAAGGAGCAACCACTCAGAAAGAAAGAAAGAATGAATGAATGAATGAATGCACCAAGCAGGCTCACACAGTTTAAGTCCACAAACAAGAAAAAATCATGGAGCGGAATGACATCAACAAAATTGTGGGAGCGACACTATCCTAGTTCAACGGTTCCAAAAGTAACCCGCTAAGAGCATCTCTAGCATACCCCCTATTCTTCGGAACTATAAGCACAGTTTACAGTTCACGCGGAAGGGTGTATACGGGCTGAAAATCAGCAAGACGGAGCAGAACCTGTATCTCAACCGAAAATTTTGAAAAAACACTTTCGCGGGAGAAATTTAACAAAAAAGATGGCCAGAGTTTCGATCATTCAAGAGTACACACCATACCATACCATAGCATTTACATACCATAGAGATCACTGGAGCTAACTACACCTAAGCTTGATGGGGAACGTAGCATGGGAACAAAAATATTCCTACGCACACGCAAGATCTATCCATGGTGATGAGCATCTACAAGAGTGAGAGTGGATCTACATATCCTTGTACATTGCTAAACGGGAAGCGTTAAGAAACGCGGTTGGTGTAGTCGAACGTCTTTGCGATCCAAATCGTCGAGCGTCCCGCGATCTCATCACGATCCGTCCCGCGATCCAATCACGATCCGTCCCGCGAACTCATCATGATCCGTCCCGCGATGTCATCATGATCCGTCTCACGATCTTGATCACGGTCCTTCCGATCTAACGTCGAATGGACGGCACCTCCGCGTTCAGCACACGTACAACTTTGTGAAGATCTCTGCCTTCTTGATCCAGAAAGAGGGAGCGGAGAGGTAGACGAGTTCTCCGGCAGCGCGATGGCGTTGCAGCGATGGTGGTTGCGCAAGTCTGGCATGGCTTCGCCTAAGCACTGTAGAAAACCGATCTATAAGAGAAACTATGCACTAGAGGATAGGGTAGCACGTGGCTGAAAAAACTAGTGCCAAAAACCCTAAAACCTCTAGTATATATATAATAGGAAAAGAGGAGGAGGCTTGTCCCTCAAGGTGCCAGCCCTAGGCTTCAGCTGAACCAAGGAGGAGAGGAGGAATCCTCCTCCAATCCTAGTAGGACTAGGACTCCTTCCTTTTTTGCCTTTTTTGCCTTTTTCCACCTTTTCTCTTTGGGCTTTTCTCTCCTAGCCGCATGGGCCTTGTGTGGGACTTCCACCAGCCCACTAAGGTCTGGTATTCACTCTCCTACAGCCCATGCAGCCTCTTCAGTCCAAATATCCTTCCAAATGGTCTCCCGGTACACTACCGGCACTCCCGGTACACTACCGTTGAGCCCAAAACTTTTCCGGCGACCAAAACAGGACTTCTTATATATCAATATTTACCTCCGGACCATTCCGGAGCTCGTCGTGAAGTCCAGGATCTCATCCGGGACTCTGAACAACCTTTGGTCACCAACATGCATAACTCTATACTACCGAAACGTCACCAAACCTTAGTGTGCAGATCCTGCGGGTTCGAGAACTATGTAGACATGACCGAGACACCTCTACGGTCAATAACCAATTGCGGGACCTAGATGTCCATATTGGTTCCTACATATTCTACGAAGATCTTTATCGGTCGAACCTCTATGTCAAGGATTCAGTTAATCCCGTATGACGTTCCCTTTGTCCTTCGATATGTTACTTGCCCGAGATTTGATTGTCAGTATCTTCATACCTAGTTCAACCTCGTTACCGGCAAGTCTCTTTACTAGTTCCGTAATACAAGATCCGTGACTAACACTTAGTCACATTGCTTGCAAGGCTTGTTGTGATGTTGTATTACCGAGTGGGCCCTGAGATACCTCTCCGTCACACGGAGTAACAAATCCCAGTCTTGATCCATGCCAACCCAACAAACACCCTCGGAGATACCTGTAGAGCACCTTTATAGTCACCCAGTTATGTTGCGACGTTTGATACACACAAGGCACTCCTCCGGTGTCCGTAAGTTGCATGATCTCATGGTCATAGGAACATATACTTGACATGCAGAAAACAGTAGCAATAAACTGACACGATTATATGCTACGTTTATAGTTTGGGTCTTGTCCATCACACCATTCTCCTAATGATGTGATCTCGTTATCAAATGACATCTCATGTCCATGGCTAGGAAACCTTAACCATCTTTAATCAACGAGCTAGTCTATTAGAGGCATACTAGGGACATGATTTTGTCTATGTATCCACACATGCATCTAAGTCTCCGATCAATACAATTATAGCATGGACAATAAACGATTATCATGAACAAAGAAATATGATAATAACTAATTTATTATTGCCTCTAGGGCATATTTCCAACCGTCTCCCGCTTGCACTAGAGTCAATAATCTAGTTCACATCACCATGTGATTCGCATTGTTATGAATCTAACACCCAATGAGTTTTGGGGCTCGATCGTGCTTTGCATGTGAGAGAGGTCTTATAGTCAACGGGTCTGCGATATTCAGATCCGCGTGTACTTTGCAAATCTCTATGTCAAACTATAAACACTACTACCACACTGCACTTGGTACTATTCCAAATGGTTGCTCCACTATACGTATCCAGATTGCTACTACGAGTCATCCGGATTGGTGTTAACACTTGCATCGACGTAACTCTTTACAACGAATTCTTTATCACGTCCATAATCGAGAAACATCTCCTTAGTCTTTTAGTTACTAAGGATAATCTTGACCGTTGTCTGGTGATCCACTCCTAGATCACTCTTGTACCCCTTGACGGACTCATGGCAAGGCACACACAGGTGCGGTACACAGCATGGCATACTATTACAGAGCCTATGGCTAAGGCATAGGGGACGACGTTCGTCCTTTCTCTTTCTTCTGCCGTTGTCGAGATTTGAGTCTCACTCAACTTCACACCTTACAAATCAGGCAAGAACTCTTTCTCTGACAGATCCATTTTGAACTCTTTCAAAATCTTGTCAAGGTATGTACTCATTCAAAGTCTAATCAAGCATCTTGATCTATCTCTACAGATCTTGATGCTTAACAGTTAGGTAGCTTTATCCAGGTCTTCCTTTAAATATCACTTTTCAAACAACCGTTTATGCTTTCTAGAAATTCCACATTATTTCCGATCAACAATATGTCATCCACATATACTTATCAGAAATTCTATAGTGCTCCCACTCACTTTATGGTAAATACAAGTTTCTCGTAAACTTTGTATAAACTACAAAACTTTGATCACCTCATCAAAGTGTATATTCAAATTCTGAGATGCTTGCTTCAGTCCATAGAAGGACCACTGAAGCTTGCACACCTTTTAGCATCCTTAGGACTGATAAAACCTTCTGGTTGTATCACATACAACCTTTCCTCAAGTAAACCGTTAAGGAAACGATTTTTTGACATCCATCTGCCACATTTCATAATTGAAAAAATGCAGCAACTGCTAACATAATTCCAACAGACTTTAGCATCACTACGAATGAGACAGTCTTTTTGCAGTCAACTTCTTGAACTTGTCGTAAACTTCTTTGCAACAAGTCGAGCTTTACAAATGGTGACGTTTACCATCAACGTCTGTCTTCATTTTAAAGATCCATATGTACTTAATGACCTGCCGTCCATCGAGCAAGTCTACCTAAGTCTATACTTTGTTTTCATACATGGATCCTATCTCGAATTTCATGGCCACAAACCATTTGTCGGAATCCGGGACCATTATCACTTCTCCATAGTTCGTAGGTTCATCATTGTCAAACAACATGACTTCTAAGACAGGGTTGCCGTACCACTCAGGAATAGTATGCGTCCTTGTCGACCTACGAAGTTCGATAATAACTTGATCCGAAGTTTCATGATCATTATCATTAACTTTTTTTCAACTAACGTAGGCTCCACAGAAAACATCTTTCTGTGCTGCGCTACTCTCTGGTTGAAACAAAAAGTTCAACAACCTCATCAAATTCTATCTTCCTCCCACTCAATTCTTTCGACAGAAACTCTTTCTCGAGAAAGGACCCAGTTTTAGCAACAAACACTTTATGCTTGGGTCTGAGATAGAAGGTTTACCCAACTGTTCTTAGGGTATTCTATGAAGATGCATTTGTCCGCTTTGGGTTCGAGCTCATTTAGGTGAAAACCTTTTTCACATAAGTGTCGCAGCCCCAAACATTAAGAAATGACAGCTTAGGTCCCTATCAAACAATATAGTGTCATCTCAATGGATTTAGATGGTGCCCTATTTAAAGTGAATGTGGTTGTCTCTAATGCATAACCCAAAAATGTTAGTGGTAAAACGATAAGAGACATCATAGCACGCACCATATCAATAGAGCACGGCTATGATGTTTGGATACACCATCACACTATGGTGTTCCAGGTGGCATGAGTTGTGAAACATATTTCACATTGTCTAAATTGTATTCCAAACTCGTAACTCAGATATTCACCTCCACGATCATATCGCAGACATTTTTATCTTCTTGTCATGATGATTTTAAACTTCACTTTGAATTTGCTTGAACTTTTCAAATGATTCAGACTTGTGTTTCATTAAGTAAATTTATTCTATATCTACTGAAATCATCAGTGAAGGTAAGAAAATAACGATATCCACCGCATGCTACAACACTCGTTGGATTGAATACATCAACATGTTTCATTTCTAATAAGTCAATTGCCCGCTCCATCAAACCGGAAAACGGGGTCCTTAGTCATCTTGTCCAAGAGGCATGGTTCGCATGTCTCAACCAATTCGAAATCTAATGAGTCCAAAGATCCATCAGCATGGAGTTTCTTCATGCAATTTATACCAATATGACATTTAGCAGCAGTGCAACAAGTATGTGGCACTATCATTATTAACTTTGTATCTTTTGGCGTCAATGTTATGAACATGTGTATTACTACGATCAATATTCAACAAACCATTCTCACTCGGTGCATGAACATTGAAAGTATTATTCATGTAAACAGAATAACCATTATTCTCTAACTTAAAATGAATAACCGCGTTGCAATAAACACGATCTAATCATGTTCATGCTTAACGCAAACACCAAATTACATTTATGTAGGTTTGTCACTAATCCTGAAGGTAGAGAGAGCGTGCGATGTTGATCACATCAACTTTGGAAACATTTCCAACACACATCGTCACCTCATACTTAGCTAGTCTCCGTTTATTCCATAGCTTTTACTTCGAGTTACTAACATTCAGCAACCGAACCGGTATCCAATACCCAGGTGCTACTAGGAGTACTAGCAAGGTACACATCAATAACACATATATCAAATATACTTTTGTCGACGTTCTCAGCCTTCTTATCTACCAAGTATCTAGGGTTGTTCCGCTTCAGCGACCGCTCTCCTCATAATAGAAGCACTTAGTCTCGGGTTTGGGTTCAACTTTGGGTTGCTTCACTAGAGCAGCAACTGACTTGCCATCCATGAAGTTTCCCTCCTTGCCCTTGCCCTTCTCGCAACTAGTGGTTTTACTAACCATCAACACTTGATGCTCCTTCTTGATTTCTACCTTCGCGGTGTCAAACATCACGAATAGCTCAGGGATCATCATTTCCATCCCTGACATAATTACAGTTCATCACGAAGTTCTAGTAACTTAGTGATAGAGACTCAGAGAACTGTATCAATCACTATTTTATCTGGAAGATCAACTCCCATTCGATTCAAGCGATTGTAGCACCCAGACAATCTGAGCACATCTCAACGATTGATCTATTCTCCTTCATCTTGTAGGCAAAGAATCTTTGTTGGAGATCTGATATCTCACAACACGGGCACGAGCCTGAGATCCCAATTTCAGCTCTTAGAGCATCTCCTATATTCCGTGACATTCAAAACGTTTTGGAGCCTCAATTCTAAGCCGTATTGCATGACGCACTAAGCCATCAAGTAGTCATTTGCACGCTCCTGTCAGATGATCACAATATCTAAAGATGACGCTAGAGGGGGTGGCACACCGAGCGGTGCATTAAGGACATAAGCCTTCTGTGCAGCAATGAGGACAATCCTCAGATCACAGACCCAGTCCGCAATATTTCTATCATCATCTTTCAACTCTATTTATCTAGGAATATATAAAAAATCAAGGAAGCTACAGCATGAGCTAGTAATCTACAACATCATTTGCAAAAACACTACTGACTATGTTCATGATAATGAGTTCAATTAATCATATTACTCAAGAACTCCCACTCAAATTGACATCCCTCCGGTTATTCGAGTGATACATGCTCCAAATTCACCAACTCATGTCCGATCATCACGTGAGTTGAGGTGGTTTCAATGGTGAACATCATCATGTTGATCATATCTACTATATGACTCATGTTCGACCTTTTGGTCTCTTGTGTTTCGAGGCCATGTATGTACATTCTAGGCTCGTCAAGTTTAACCCGAGTGTTCTGCATGTGTAACACTGGCTTGCACCCGTTGTATGTGAATGTAGAGTCTATCACACCCGATCATCACGTGGTGTCTCGACACGATGAACTTTCGCAACGGTGCACACTCGGGGAGAACACATTTTATCTTTAAATTAAGTGAGGGATCACCTTATAATGTTGCCGTCGTCCTAAGCAAAACAATGTGCATAAAAGGATTAACATCACATGCAAATCATAAGTGACAATGATATGGCCATGAACTTGTGCTTTTGATGTCCATCTTCAAAGCACCGGCATGATCTCCATCATCACCGGCATGACACCATGATCTCCATCAACATGTCGCTATCGGGGTGGTCGTTCTCATCATGCTTCTACTACTATTGCTACCGTTTAGCGATAAAGCAAAGCATTACATAGCTCTTAATGATTGACACGCAGGTCATACAATAATTAAAGACAACCCTAGGGCTCCTGCCGGTTGCCGTACTCATCGACATGCAAGTCGTGATATTCTATACAACACATGATCATCTCATACATCACATATATCACATCATGTAATTGGCCATATCACATCACAACATACCCTGCAAAAACAAGTTAGACGTCCTTTAATTGTTGTTGCATATTTTACGTGGCTGCTACGGGTATCTAGCAAGAACAATTCTCACCTACGCATAAACCACAACGGTGATATATAAGTTGCTTTTTAACCTACTCAAGGACCGCCTTTGTCGAATCTGATCCAACTAAGTAGGTGAAACTGGCACCTGCCAACCACCTTTTGCAACAAGTTGCAGTCGAGGGAACCGGTCTCTCGTAAGCGTACGAGTAATGTTGGTCCGGGCCGCTTCATCCCACAATAAAGTTGAACAAAAACATGAACAAGGGAGGAAGAAATCTAAGCATCAACGCCCACAAACTCTTTGTGTTCTACTCGAGATCTCATCTACACATAGACCTAGCTCATGATGCCACTGATGGGGAACGTAGCATGGGAAACAAAAAAATTCTACACACATGCAAGATCTATCCATGGTGATGAGCATCTACGAGAGGGAGAGTGGATCTACATACCCTTGTAGATCGCTAAGCGGGAAGCATTAAGAAACGCGGTTGGTGTAGTCGAACATCTTTGCGATCCAAATCGCCGAGCGTCCCGTGGTCTCATCACGATCCGTCCCGCGAACACATCACGATCCGTCCTGCGATCTCATCACGATCCGTCTCATGATCTTGATCACGGTCCTTCCGATCTAGCGCCGAACGGACGACACCTCCGCGTTCAGTACACGTATAGCTTGATGACGATCTCCGCCTTCTTGATC
The DNA here is from genome assembly GCA_022496015.1 of Hordeum marinum. Taxonomy (NCBI): domain Eukaryota; kingdom Viridiplantae; phylum Streptophyta; class Magnoliopsida; order Poales; family Poaceae; genus Hordeum; species Hordeum marinum. The sequence continues at coordinate 1,642,952 of CM039677.1, read as the reverse complement.
CAGCAAGAGGGATCGGAGAGTTAGACGAGTTCTCCGGCAGTGTGACGGTGTTGCGGCGACGCTGGTGGAGCAATTTCGGCAGGGCTTCGCCTAAGCACTGCAGAAAACCGATCTCGAGGAGAAACTATGCACTCGAGGATAGGGTAGCACGTGGCTGAAAAAACTAGTGCCAAAAACTCTAAAACCTATAGTATATATCAGAGGAAAAGAGGAGGACGCTTGGCCCTCAAGGGGCCAGCCCTAGGCTTCGGCCGAACCAAGTAGGAGAGGAGGAATCCTCCTCCAATCCTAGTAGGACTAGGACTCCTTCGCCTTTTTTGCCTTTTTCCACCTTTTCTCTTTGGGCTTTTCTCTCCCAGACGCATGGGCCTTGTGTGGTACTTCCACCAGCCCACTAAGGGCTGGTATTTACTCTCCCACAGCCCATGTAGCCTCATGGATTGAAATATCCCTCCCGATGGTCTCCCAGTACACTATCGTCACTCCCGGTACACTGCCGATGAACCCAAAACTTTTCCGGCGACCAAAACAGTACTTCCTATAAATCAATGTTTACCTCCGGACCATTCCGGAGCTCCTCGTGATGTCCAGGATCTCATCCGGGACTCCGAACAACCTTCGGTCACCACCATGCATAACTCTATACTACCGAAACATCACCAAACCGTAAGTGTGCAGACCCTACGGGTTCAAGAACTATGTAGACATGACCGAGACACCTCTACGGTCAATAACCAATAGCAGGACCTGAATGCCCATATTGGTTTCTACATATTGTACAAAGATCTTTATCGGTCGAACCTTTATGTCAAGGATTCAGTTAATCCCGTATGACGTTCCCTTTGTTCTTCGGTATGTTACTTGCCCGAGATTCGATCGTCGGTATCTTCATACCTAGTTCAACCTCGTTACCGACAAGTCTCTTTACTCGTTCTGTAATACAAGATCCCGTGACTAACACTTAGTCACATTGCTTGCAAGGCTTGTTGTGATGTTGTATTACCGAGTGGGCCCTAAGATACCTCTCCGTCACACGGAGTAACAAATCTCAGTCTTGATCCATGCCAACCCAACAGACACCCTCGAAGATACCTGTAGAGCACCTTTATGATCACCCAGTTACATTGCGACGTTTGATACACACAAGGCACTCCTCCGATGTCCGTGAGTTGCATGATCTCATGGTCATAGGAACATATTCTTGACATGCAGAAAACAGTAGCAATAAACTGACACGATCATATGCTACGTTTGTAGTTTGAGTCTTGTCCATCACACCATTCTCCTAATGATGTGATCCCGTTATCAAATGACATCTCATGTTCATGGCTAGGAAACCTTAACCATCTTTGATCAACGAGCTAGTCTATTGGAGGCATACTAGGGACATGATTTTGTCTATGTATCTACACATGCATCTAAGTCTCGGATCAATACAATTATAGCATGGATAATAAACGATTATCATGAACAAAGAAATATGATAATAACTAATTTATTATTGCCTCTAGGGCATATTTCCAACAAAGCTAACTTGTGTACCATGGCAGCGGCGACCGGCCCCAACGCGCCCTCTCGGGGTCGTCGTTAGCCATCTCCGGCTGTGGAATCGAGGGGTGGGGCAGCGGATTGGATGGGAGGTGGCGAATCTGAGTCGTCTGCGGTGAGGAATGGGGGGTTTTCGTGGCGGCGAAGGGATAGGATTCGGACCCATATCCAGCTGCCGAACCCATACATAGAGTGGCCGCGGGGTCACATTTCCGGGCCACCAAAAACTTTTTACGGGCCGGGCTGCGTTTGCGGCATCTGCTCTGGCAGCTAAAACGGCCCAAACCCGTAAAATCATCAGAATTTTACAGTTCTGGTGATTATGCGGGTCTGCTAGAGATGCTCTAATGTGACTAGCCTACCCCCCGGCAACACACACAACAAAATTGAATCATCTACATCAACACTCCGCACCCACTCCGACCCTGCTTTTCCCGTCCCTGCTCTCGTTCCTTTCTACTGGACAGAGACTCGATGGAGTCCAAGTTTGAGCACCGTCAAATCACTGCCACCACTCATCGTTTGTGCTCCCGACCACACTTCCTCACCGAACCATCCTCCTCCTTGTACTCATTTGTTGACCTCTTCAGTTACAATTGCTGATGTTCTTCAGCATCCCAGGTACAGTGAGCTTCTACCCCTTTTTTTGCTTCTTCTCTCATGTGTCGTGTTTTGCAGTGTCGACACATTGTTCAATTTCTTCTCTGATTTTGTTCATGATGCTTGTCTGAATGTCTAGTTATGTATCATTGACTTGTACATACGCTTGCCAGTAGAGAGATTTTGATTTATCAATTGCTTGTGCATAAATTCTCTTATCCATGGAGATGCTTTTGTAACTTGTTAACTGGGATGTAACTTGTTTGCTTGTTCGTAAAGCTTTATTCCGAATACATAAACATTTATATTCAGAAACAAGAAAATTTAAATATGCTTACAACATCTCTAGCAGACCCCGTAAAAAGTTCCGATCCGCAAAATAACCGCCAACATACGGTTCGGCGCAGAAAATCCTGTCCGAACAGACCACACGAACGCAATCAGCCTTAAAAAATTTCAGGGGCACGGCAAAATCTCGGCCCCAACCCGCGAATACGCAGGTTTCTACCTCGCCCCTACAGTACCACGTATCGCAGGAAACCGGTTGGTAGGAGGGACATTTCAGCCCGCACCTTTTCACCACCTCCTTCCGCCACCGCCCGCTATTGGTTTAGCCCGTCCGCCATTGGCGATTACGGCCAAATCTGCGGGCGGAATCGCGCCGCGGGGGCGCCCCCACCCTCCACCACCGATTCGTTGCACCCCCCCGGATCCAGCGAGACGAGCCGCCCCTGGTCGTCGTCGCCGCCGGGGATCGTCCGCCCTCGAGACGCCCCTAGTCGCCGCCCCGGATCGCCCGTCCCACGAGACGCTGGTGAGTGTTTGCTTGTGCTTTGTGCCGAGCGCTATGCATACTTGGTTGATGCGGCGTGCGATTTCTGTTCATGTAGATGAAATTGAGCCTATGCAAGAAGTTTTTGCTCGACGATTCATCCGATTTAGGTTTTTGCTCGTAGTTGTGTTATCCTTCACAATATGAGCATTCGGGGTTTTTCAATCTAGGTTTGCCATTGTTCATGGTTCTGCTTGTTTTGGGGATAAGCGGACCTTGAAAACCATCATGACATGTTGTGTTATCCTTCATAATATGATTCTCAAAGATGAGAGAGGCATGAACTTGGAGTTTTTCTACGACAATGTGGGTAGTCGTCTAAACCAGCTAGAGACCCTAACTGCATTAGAGCTCTTTTTCAGACATACAAGGAGATTTAAAATGCAAACACCCACTTTCAGCTTCATGAGGATCTCATTAAGCACCATTGGCAAAGGGCTAAACAGTAACAAAACTCATTTTTCTATTCATTTTTATTTAATTTCTATGTTATTTTCTATGACAATGTGGGTAGTCGTGTCAAACCAGCTAGAGACCCTAATCGCAGTAGAGCTTTTCTTCACACATACATGGAGATTGAAAATGCAAACACCCGCTTTCAGCTTCAGGAGGATATCATTGAGGGCCATTGGCAAAGGGCTGGACAACAACAAAACTCATTTTTCTATTCATTTTTATTTAATTCATGTGTTATTTGTATTCGGGACAAGTTTTACATTGCATTATTTAGTTTGTTTCGGTGATTTGATTAATTAGTTTTAATGTGGATGATTGTTGTAGTGTGTTGGTATTGATATTTTTTCTGAATAATTATTTTCTAGTGTGAATGACTGTTGTATTTTTGTGGTGTGGTATTGGTATTTGCGGACCGATGGCACCGGCGCAAGAGCAGACTCCGCAAAAACAACCCGTAAAAGTGCTTATTCCATAAATATTCTATTGTACGGGTTCATTTTGCGGGGTCTACCTTTCACTAGTAGAAAAAGGCCCATTTGTCCAGGTTCGTAAGGCCCATTTGTCCCAGTTCCGGAACCGGGACTAAAGTGTCGGGACTAAAGCCCAAAACCTTTAGTCCCGGTTCTCTTACAAAGCGGGACAGAAGGGGCTCCACGTGGCCTCTGCGGGGAGCCCAGGCAGGAGGACCTTTAGTCCCGGTTGGTAACACCAGCCGGGACCAGCAGGCATCCACACGTCAGCATCTGGAAGTTGCTTGTTTTTTTATTTTGAAAGGGATGGGGGTTTAGGGGGTTTTAGAGAGTTAATTTAGGGGTTTTATATTGTTATAGCTAGCTAATTAATAGAGAGAAGTGTCCTCTCTTTCTTCGTGCTTGGTCGACGCTAGCTACTATAGAAAGAACTCGACACGCTAGCTAGTAAGGAAATGAAGGAACCATTAAGTACAGAAGATTGTCATGAACATATAGAGATAGAAGTGATCGACCTCTCTTTCTCCGAGAGATTTGTCGTATAACAAGTTTTCATATATATATATCCGATGCTACTAGCTACATATATAAAATATAAGATCTCTTACAATCCCTAACATCTATTCTCCAATTCCATATGGTATTCTCCGGCTTTATTTATGACGTGGTCAAGAAAAAATCCCACCAATTCTTCTTGAATTGCTCGTATGCGATTATGTGGTAGGAGTTCATCCCGCATCTTCCACATCTAATTTGAAGAAGAGGCTCAATACATATATATTCTAATAAAATAAAATTGTGAATATTATTGCTTACGCACTTCAAATTGTTTTCTGGAGTAGCCCCGGTTAGGGGTCGTCGCGTTGTAGATGAAGTCGCAAACGTAGTATCCACATAAATCAATCTCGTCTCCCTGCCACAAGCACTTCATGAGAAATAGAGTTCGGTCAAACTGATAATCAAGCATGATAAATGGTATTGATGAAACTAGAATCAATGGGAGATGCGCGGAACTAGCTAGTAGTACTTACTTTCGGGTGTGTAAATCGCAGCTCCTTCGGCAGTGCCGGAACAATTGTTGTGAAATCTTTCCAAACCCTATCAGACAAAGAAAATAATTACTTGATATCAGGAAATGAACAAATTAAAGTTGCCGATATGATGCGATAATGATCGATTTAACTTACTTCTGGAGAATTGAAGTCATGTCCGCATAATTCCGGGGATGTTTTCGTTTCGAGTCTAAGACAATTACTACTCCCCGCTCAAGATGAATCTCTAGCAGAATAAAGTAGAAACTGCGCACGCATGCATAACTCATCAATTACATTACTATAAACCTCGAGCAATAAGGGAAACCGAATATGCACAAGACAGTAAAACTCACTTGAAGTTGTAAGGAAAGAGTATTGTCCCTTTGTTTTGATTTTTAAGCAACGATTCTAGCAAGTTCTCCTCAGTTTCTATGGGCCAATGTTTTATATTATGCTCATGTATGACATTTGGGTTAATGAACCCAATGCCATAGATTTGTGCTTTTCTACATTCGGTGATCTTCAATCTGCATAATATAGTAGTGAGGATAATTATATATACATGCAATGAAAGAGCTGAGCTATATACATAGAGAGACTTAATTACAGAAGTAGTACTTACAGACAGTAGCAAATCACGATTGTTTTGTCGATGGCCTTCTGATTGTATAACTGCCATATCTCCTCATATTCAATATTCAACATATCAATTCCAACGAGGTCATGCTCCTCTTTAACTGACAGTACCAAAGAATCCATCACAGACTCGCGACAGCTTTGCCTGTACCATTCATGGAATCTTCGCATCATCGCTGTTAGAGGAGGAGGATCGGGTTTGATGAGAGGACACCCATGCCGGTATTTGAATTCGTCCACCTCCAACTTCTCAAACAGTACATCATCGCTCAGGTAATCTCCATCTTTGGTACCGAGGACCATCCCTGGATGATTAGCGACGATATAGCTAGAAACCTTAAGCGAGGGGCACGATTGGTTCCAAAGTTCCCCCAACCCCGAAGAACCAAGTCCTTGAACGATCTGGCCAGTTATATGTCTGTGGTCGGACCCCTTTAGCAAGCAGGTCATTCTCAGCTTTGTCCCACAACGGCCGGGCTTTAAGGTACCCACCTGATCCCGTGTGATGGTGAAAATGCTTCTTTGCAACATTGTTCTTGTTTGTCTCTGACATCTTCTTACTCTTCTCCTATGTCTTGTAGGCCACAAATGCGGGCCAGTAATATCCTATCTTCTCATATCGGCCGACGAATGCTGGAATCTTCCCTTTGTCGACAAACTTTGATTTCAACTCATTCTTCCACCTCCAGAATAGATCTGCCATCTTCTTAAGAGCACACGCCTTGACCCGTGGCTCTATAACTAGGTTATTCGGATCCTCCTCTGGCGGTAGGGTGAAATTTGCCTTCAACGCGATCCAAAGATCTTCTTTTTGTCTATTGATGACGTAATCACCATCAGGGGCGCCGTCCTTAGGCTTATTCCATTGCTTGATGCTGACCGGGATGTTGTCCCTAACAATAGCTCCGCACTGAGCAGAAAATGCGTTCTTCGTCCGCTTGGGTTCAATCGGATGGCCATCGTCCGCGAGTGTTGTGATCGTGAACTTTTCATCCTTGTGCAACCTCTTCTTCGAGCCTCATCTCGTTACCGAAGTTTGGCTTGATCCGGAAGGCTATAATAGAAGAAAGAAGAGTCAATTAATATATGTACATACCATAAAAATTAATGCATCAATTATCTAGAGTCAACACATGCTTAATTAATATATATACCTCGCCGGACTTTGCAGCAGCTCCCTCCTCCAATCGGCCACCGGAGCCGTCATCATGGTCTTCTTCTTCCTCCGGCATTCGGTCACCCGAGCCATCATGATCATGTCCTTCCTCCTCCACTGTTGGATCACCAGAGCCGTCATAACCCTCTCCTTCCAGAACATCGGTGTCGTTGAGATACGACAAGACATCACGTCCGCCATGGATTATGTCCCCCAACAACTATTCTTGTTCTTCATCTCTTGGATCCATAGTTTCTGCAAATATTACAAAATGAGAATTAACTTGATAAATCTATGTTACCAGAGTTTTCTTCATTTAACTTGGTAAATTTGGGTGGCCTCGACAATGCTTCTAGGGTTTGGGGTGGCCTCGACAACGCTTCTAGGGTTTGGGGTGGCCTCGAAAACACTTCTAGGGTTTGGGGTGGCCTCGACAACACTTCTAGGTGCCAACAAAATACATATATCATATATACAAAAACATGGGATACCTTAATTAGTTCAATTTTTTGCCTTGACAAATAATTGAACCTTTTGACAGAAACCTCCCATAAACTCTTTCATAATTTTCTTTAGCATACATCCATGGAAAAAAAATAGGAAGCTACGATTTTTTTATATCATATGATAATTTTCTATATATATACATCCATCCATCCATCCATCCATATACACACACATATATACATGGACCAAAAATGCTATAAAAATTATATGAACAAAAAAAGCATACATCATCTATCATCAACATCATCAGCTATCATCAACATCATCATCTAACTATCATATATCATCTATCATCTGTATATCATCAAATTAAATTAGCAAAATCGGACAGGGGAGGAAAGGGGGCCGGCCGGACCGAACGGGGAGGAGGGGCGGCGTCGTCGGGGCAGGGCTGTGGCGTGGGCTCGCGTCGGGTAGCGGCGCCGGCGTCGGGGCAGGGGCGGCGCGTCGGAGCAGGGTAGCGCGTCGGGGCACGGGGCGACACGTAGAGACAGGGCGGCAGGTCGGGGCAGGGCGGTGCGTCGGGGTAGGGGCGTCAGGGCAGAGGGCATCGACGGTGAGCTCGGGCAGCCTGGCGGCGTCGATGTGCTCGGTGTCGTCGGGGGCACGTGCTAGATGAAATCTGAAAAAAATCGAAACTCTCGCTTATATACACAGAGCATTGGTCCCGGTTGGTGGCACCAACCGGGACCAATGCCCCCTTTAGTCCCGGTTGGTGGCACCAACCGGGACCAAAGCCTTGTTTTCGGCAGCCTAGAGGGCGGGAAACAGGGACCTTTGGTCCCGGTTGGTGGCACCAACCGGGACTAAAAGGGATGCACTGGTCCCGGTTGGTGCAACCAACCGGGACTAAAGGGGGTCATTGGTCCCGGTTGGTGCTGCCCGGGGACAAATGTTTAGTCCCACCTCGCTGCGAGGTCTTTACTCACCCGCCTCACACATCCCTAATCGTTCATACCCATGCATCCATGGCGCACCCTGCAAAGTTAGGTGCCGTGATGGTGCTACACTTGGGAGAACAATATCTACTTGATATTTTTGTGAAAGATCACCCGAATAAAAGCGACTACCACGCAATCAAGAAGGGTGCAACATAAGGGATAAACATCTCAGGCAATTCATAATACATTGATATGGTATAGCCCTTTCCGACGGAGAAGTCTTGTATTTCTTTGTCCTCGGCATTCGCGTTGGTGTTTACCTTCGCAAAGATTGCCACCACCTTGTCAATGCACCAGATAATATTGCTATCTCTATAGCACATAAAATAAGTGCATTACATAAGGTTGACACGCAGGTCATTAAAGTGCAATCATATGGCTCCAGCCATCATGCCGAATCATGACACGCAGGACATGTTAATCAAATTACATCATATAGTCATCTCATACATAATTGAATTAATATGAGAGTTGCTATACCACATCATATGCAAATGCAAACCATCCTGCAAAACCAAGTTAGACGCCTCTAATCGGTTCATGCAAAAACTTGTTTTACGTGGCTTCTAATGTTTCGAAACAAACCGAAGCTACCAACGTTCATCATCAAGCATGATAATCCAAGTTGCTAGATTAACTTTCCAGGGTGTATGAAACACGAGATAATAAAATCTCGAGCCCCATATTAAACTTTGTCATACGTGTGACCCCCGTGCAGATCATATCTGCATTGCCCTTTCGTCTGCGAAACATCCATCTTTCTCAACTATGGTGGAACCCAAAGAACTGTTAGCACTTCGTTGATCTGTCAATCAGCATACTCAGGAGCAGCATGAAAGGATTCTGGATTGCCAGAACTTTGTGAGATACGACCATTCCGTCAAGATCAGGAGTACGCAAAATCAGGGAAGCAACAGGAACATCGGGTAACAAATGTTTAGTCCCACCTCGCTAGCCGAGAGAGCTCGAGAGTGGTTTATAAGCGTTGCTGCGCCAACCCTCTCGAGCTTCTCTCAACTGCAGGCTTACGGGCTTAATTGCCCTCCCCTCTGCCTGTGGGCCTACTGGTCCTTTTGCGGGCCTGAATCCTGGCCCAACTAGCTGCTGGGATTCTAGTCGTACTCAGGCCATGGTGGCCGAGTAGGCGGCATTTTTTTATTTAAAAAACTGTTTTTTGTTTTGTTTTTTGTTTTGTTTTTTGCTTTATTTATTGTTTTAATTTTTTTTCTAGTATTTTTCTTCTGTTATTTTAGTTCATTCCTTTTAACAAATAAATACTTTGATATTTTTTCCATTATTTTGTTTTGTTTTTTGCTTTATTTATTTCCAGTGTGTTTTATCATTATATTCTTTTTGCTATTAATGTTTTGAACAAGAATACTTTGATAATTTTAGTTGCATAATTTTTATATAATTATTGTTTCAAAAATACTAGAGGTTTATAAAAGCTTTTTAGCTGATTCCTTTTTGAACTCCACTCCTACGATGTTTTGAAAGAAATTAAAAAGCACTTCAAACAAACTCTGAAAAGGTTGAAAGTTGGCATGGTATCATCATTTCACCCACATAGCATGTGCTAAAAAGTTGAGTGGGGTACGACAAAATTTGGATGCACTTCCTGTACAAAATGGACAATCTATTTCGAAGTATCACGGTTTCGAACGAAAACTCATCTGTTACGAAGGAATTTCATTTTTTTAACTCATTTGAACTCCAGAATTTTTGTGTGTTCAAAATGCACCATTCAAAGCCACATCATCAATTTTCAACCCTTTCTGACTTCATTTGGTATTTTTCATGCACTTACTGATTTTTTTAGCTAAATGACCTTGAAATTGAATAGCACTTCAAATGAACTCTCAAGAGGTTGAAAGTTGGCATGGTATCATCATTTCACCCACACAGCATGTCATAAAAAGTTGAGAGGGTTACGGCAAAAACTGGATGCACTTTGTGTACAAAACGGAGAATCTCTTTCGAAGTATTAGGGTTTCGGACGAAAACTCATGTGTTACAAAAGGTATTTCATTTCTTCACATGTCACTGCAATGATATAGTTGTGGAGAGAAAGTCTTCACTTTTTCTTCACTTGTGTTCTTTACTTATTGCGCCGTAACCACGGATAATCTTCATCGTTTAACAGGGTGCTTGGGTTAGCCTTGACTTTGAAGGGAGGAATTTCATGAAACTTTTCATAATCTTCACACATGTCTGTCTTGCCCTCCAATCCCACGATGTCTCTTTTTCCTTAAAGAACTATGTGGCGCTTTGGCTCATCGTATGATGTATTCGCTTTCTTATCTTTTCTTTTTCTCGGTATGGTAGACATGTCCTTCACACAGAAAATCTGTGCCACATCATTAGCTAGGACGAATGGTTCGTCTATGTACCCAAGATTGTTCAGATACACTGTTGTCATTCCGTACTATGGGTCTTCCTGTACCCCGCCTCTTGACAGATTGACCCATTTGCACTGAAACAAAGGGACCTTGAAATCATGTCCATAGTCAAGTTCCCATATATCGACTATGTAACCATTGTTGGGTAATGCAGCAGAAAACAAAACAAAAATTCCGACCTACGCACCATCCCAGGACCACTATGGAGACTGCATACAAGGTTTGATCATTTTCATTACCGACTCGTAGCGCAGCGGAAGTAGAGTCGATGACGAACGACGGTGCAGATCCCCGCAGCTAGGATTTTACAACCTCCCAACCGCGAGGATGTATACCCTCATCTGCCACGCGGACAACCCTCCGGGAGCAGGTCGGACAGTCCCCCGGATGGTGCCGCGGATAGCCCTTCGGGAGGACCTCCAAAACTTGGACTGTCACTCGGACAGCCCTTCGGGAGGACCTCCAAAACTCGGACGGTCACACGGACAGCCCTTCTGGAGGCACTCTCGAACTAAGACCGAAACTACGATCTCTCTACAGAGTTGCACACATACAGTATCATCTATCCGGCAGGGCTTCACCGTCCAAAACTAGTTCCCACCGGAACCCAGACAGCCTTTCGGCTCTACGAAACTATTTCGCTGGGAGGGAGAGAGAATGTCAGATCATGCATGGATTGTGTGAGAGAATTTGAGTGAGGATGGAGAGCTCCTCTCCACCTCCTTATATAGTGGTGGAAGGTGTGAAGGGGGGCTGAAATTCAGCCCACAAAACATGCACCCACCAAACAAGGAAACATGTTCCCATCAAACATGGAGAAAACATGTTCGCTTGTCCATGGTGTTCCCCCATGGGGCCCCACCTTCCTCCCAACACTATCCACCATTTGTGGAGGCTGCCCCCCACAATCGTCCCCCCCAACACAATTTTCCAGACACAAGGAGCTGCCCCCTCAAGGGGGGCGCCCGCAAAAAAGCCCCACGCATCGTGGGATCTTGTCCCCTCACGCTGGGACAAGATGTTTTCCGCGACTATTACTTCTGAAAAATTCCGGAAGGTCCCAGAACATTTCTGGCACCCTCTAAAATTATCTGGACGCGCTCCGGAACATTTCCGATATGGTGGTTTAATTTAAAAACATCTTTGTTCACCCGGTAAACAATTTCAGCAGCTCCGAAAACCTTTTTCGGTTTATTCTCCGGAAAAATTCCAGAAATTACCATACCACTCTGGGAACCTCCAAAACATTCCCAGTGCCTGCCGAAACCTTTTTGGATCAATGGTTTTATCCGAAACAACTTTTCGGTTTTGCCGAAACTTTTCCGGTGTTCTCTCTGGAACCTTTCCGTTGTCTCCGAAACTTTTCCAGTGACTTTCTCTCGGACTCCTTGTCTAGTATTCGGCAGATAGATGACCCTTAAGCATGTGACCCTATAGGTTCGGTGAAGTATAGACATGACCCGGAACCCCTTCCGATCAATGATTAACATCGGAGCCGTGGACACCCATATTGACCCCTATACACACACGAATGAATATTCGAGTGAACCTCCAGTTGCCGTGTGCTATTCCTGTTGCTTCGTGATATGTTACAAATACCGGAGGTGAGACATGTTGGCATCCCCGTGGATCAACAACTTGTCCACTATGCCAGTTACCTCGTTACCGGTATTGTTCTATTTTCTCGTTCCCGTGTTCTGGCATCCCCGTGACCAAATCACAAAGTGTCTGGCCAGACGATGATGGATACCGTAACACCGAGAGGGCCCAGAGATATCTCTCCATCGTCGGAGGAGCAAATCCCAATCTTGAGCTATCAAGTTACTTGACATACTTTTCCATGAACCCGTAAGCCGTCGTAATAGCCACCCATTTACGGATGACGTTTAACAAACCCCAAAGTTCATGAAGCAAGCATGAAGAAACTCGATACTCTCATGGTCTAAGGAATTATGCAAACATTAACTTCTCTATGTTATTAACCATTAACTTATGACGAATGTATCTCATAGCATAACATCAATTCGGGTCGATTCAACACAAATGTTCTTCTAACATTGTGCCCTCAAAATTGCCGGCATAGCCATGCCCATGATTAGGAAAACAGGATCATCATGCAATACTTGAGCCAGTCTTAGAGGCCAGACTAGGAATACATTTTACCGTTTATTATTCCACACGTGCATATGAGTATTCCTTCAAGCCTCATGGTTATTGCAGACTCGAGAACCATAGCAGTTATAGCATCGAATATAAACCTAATTATGAACAGCGAGATGATCAATAACATTTATTATTGCCTCTAGGGCATATCTCCTAGAGACAACCACTTGCACTAGAGTCAATAATCTAGTCAATGCTAATGCAATTTACACCTATGGCATACTGGTGTAAAATATGCTTCGCTTGTGGTATAGCCTGATGTCCAACGGATCTGACAACTTCAGCTCCATGTGTAACTTTGCATATCCTCGCGTTTTCACGCTATCACAAAATTCATATTTTGTGTGAACTTGGCTTTGCATATGCGTGAATGATTGGTCGAAACCTGATTCCTTAGACTGACCTATGGAGCAACTATCTGCAATAGTGTCTCATAGACCAAAGCCATCTTGGAACCATACTAAGTTCATGAATGAACTATACGATTCAACAACTTCTTTGTCGCTTCCAAAGCGTCAACATACTTAGCCTTTGTTATAGAATTCGCCACAGTATCTTGTTTGGAACAATTTCCAACTACCGTGCCACCATAATGTGTATTACAAAAAACCCTGAACTTAAATCGAAAATCGCATGGAGAAATGGTGAAGACTGTATCGATGTAACATATTACAACGAACTCTTCATGATTTCTGCTTGCGAGAAAAACATGTCATTAGTACTACTTTAGTACTTAATGACATCTTTCACTGTTGTCCCATGATCAGTACTTTGATCACTTTGGTATCTATACTCGCAACAACTTTGGAGTATTGGACATATCTGGTTGTTTTACATACCATGGAATACATGATTAATCCAAACACAAGAGTGTGTGGAATCTCCATCATGTAATTTACTCATTAGTGTTTTGGGACACCGAGTCTTGCAAAAACTCTTTCCATGTGACTTCGGCAAGAATCACTCCTTGGCGTTTTAAATGCTAAAAGTTTTAGCATCTTGTCAATATGTATTCATAGCTTAGCCCCATTAGGTAAATCTATCTCCATAGATCATCATGCTTAATATTGAGGCTATTTAGCGTAAGCACTTCATCGAAAAACTATTTTCCAACGAAGTCCTAATTCATGTCAAGAAATTTATTTCCAATTAACAATGTGTCAAGTACACAAGGTTTTTAGAAATATTATTATGCTCCCACTTACTTTCTTGAATCACAAGCATCTTCGATACTCATTTGATGAAGTCAAACCCCTTTGGCCATTCCATCAAAAATGAAGATTCCAACTCCACTTTGCTCTCTTCTGTCCATTGCTGGAACTCTAAAGTTTGCATACTTACTAGCATCCTCTGGATCGACAAATTACTTCGGACTGTATCACATACAAGTCCTAGGTTTCCTTTCCATCATATGGAAATCCTCTCGTCATCCATGTTTCATATCTCAAGTTTGAAATATGTATTAATTGCTAGTTCAACCTGAACCGACTTTAAGCATCGCTACGGTGAATCAACCTCACCATAGTCACCTCCTTAAACTTGTTATTTCAACAAGTCGAGCTATATGGATAAAAAAATTATTCGTATCAGTTTTAGTTCCATAAATATTCGTTAGACTCTAAGTCTTCCGAAAGGTGTATCACGATTTTAATCTTGAATCACTTTTATGGAAACTATCTTGGATTGTCTTGGCATTTAGCCAATTCCGGAGTCAGGGCCCATCACTGCTTCCTTGTGTATCATAGGTATACTGTTGTCCAACAAAAATATCTCGTTTGCGCACCTGAGAGGTCTGCACAAGCCTTGCCTACGAGGTTCAGCTGCAAGTTCGACCGAAGTCCATACATTTTATTGTAGAGACTTCCGTATCAGTCGCAGTAGGAAACCCTGGAATCACTTCCAAGGTTCCTTTCCTTTGAACTGATGACGAAGATACTGTTTATCTTGTCGAGTTGCAGTGTTCTCCCACTCACCCCTTTTGAAAGATCTATTTCCTTCAAAAAGCATACCGTCCTTTGTGGCAAACCTATTTGCCTCGGTATAGTTGAGGGAGGAATACCCATTTTCTTGGGATAACCTACAAAGTAGCACTTGTCTGATTTGGAATAGGTTTGTAACCTTTTACACAAGCCCCATATTCCAAATGTTAAGAAAAGATATAATATGGTTGGGTGTACCATACCATGGCGTCATTTCAACAGACCTGATGGATCTATTTTCAGTGTAAAAGTCATAGTCTCTAAAGCATCACTCTATAAAAGGGATAATGGCAAATCTATTTATGTCATCTTTGATCTTACCATGTCATAAATGGTTTGATTACATCTTCATGGACTTTCCACTTGTAGTGGTGTTCTGGGAGGTGTAAGTTATGAAACTCTTTTCACAACTCATCAGACATTCGCTAAACTTGTAACTCAAATATTCCTTTCCGCAATCAAATTGCAGAAACATAATTTTATTGGTACAATAACTTCTACTTAATTTTGAAAACCTTTCGAATGATTTCAAAAGATCCAGACTTACGTCTCATCAAGTAAATATCCATATATCTACTTGAGTCATTTTTGAAGGTAGACAAATCCACTGTTTGCAACCACATTATCGGACTACATACATCAAATGTATGATCACCAATAAGTTCTTTGCTCGTTCCTTATGGCCTGTGAACGGTATTTTAGTTAGTTCACCTTTTGGAGGAAAGTTGCAAGTGTCAGATGATTCAAAATCAAACAACTTCAAAATCCATCATAATGGAATTTTCCATGCGGGTTTCTCCAGTGTGACCAAATGCAGTGCCACACATATGTGGTATTCTTTTAGTCTTGCGACATCTAGCATCAGTGTTATGGATGTATCATATTTCCATCAATATTCATAACATACATCCCATCTAGGATGGAAGCATGGCCCTTCATGTTATTCATAATACTGAACAACAATTGTTGTCTTTATGAACAACTCTTTTGCAACAAACATTGTGCAATGGGCTAGAGTCTATGAAACTCTAAAATAAATTATAAAAGTAAACCCAGAGGTAATGTATTATTATACATATTCATAACATACGTCTCATTCACAATGAAAGTATGGTCCTTATGTTATTCATAACACCGAACATGAAAAGTTCTCTTATGAACAACCTTCTTGCAAGATAGCTTATGAAAAGGGCTAGAGTGTGAAACTCTAAAATGAATTATGAAAATTGATACATAGGGAATACACCGATGGAAGGCATAGTAACATTTACTATGTTCCCTGCGTGTATCTAAACCTCATCCCTGGCTAGTCCTTCAGGCCATAGTAGTTCTTACATCGAGTTGCAACAGAATGTAATCGAGCGGGTATCTTTGTGACCAACTCACAATACCCAAGAATTAGTGATTAACATGTTTAACCATAATTCCCAAGAACTATATCTTTGATCAGCCTTCTATACATCAAAAACATGTATGACATTCATACATGAGCTGGATATTCGAGTCTTCTTTTCTATTTCCATTATACTTCTAACAGTTTAACTTTCAGTATTTCTCCTACTCACAGAAGAAGCACCCAACTTAAGAGTGGCGATAGCCCTAGACTTCCTAGGCATGAAAGTTTCACTAACACCCTTCGGACACTTCCTTTTTCTTTAAGTTGTTGTTTTATTCACCATCATCATATGACAGTCGTTCTTCTGGATCCCTCCCTTATCAGTCTAATGCATAGTAAACTCCTCTACTAATAGTTTGCAAACAAACATTGCTTTGGATATCTCATATCTTTTAGCCTATGTCTGTCTCTGAAAATGATTCAGATTCCATGAATATCACATAACTATCCAAACTTTTGAAGTTCAGATCTCATGGAAGCAAATGTATTGCATTTGACTGAAACAAAATTCTAGCTTTTTGGATTGAAGGACGAGAGTCACATGATCCATAAGATTAGCGGGAGAATACCGAAAGCACGCGATAGGACAAAGTCCTTCTCGGCACACTTGAGGACAATCCTCACATTACAATACCAACCATAAAATTTTAACCAGATATTAAACAACTTATTCAATTTTAACAGGGAAGGTGGAAACGCGAGCCATTTATTCTACAACTATTATGTAAACCACACTTTGACAATGTTCAAAATTAATTGCATTGAGAATTAAACAAGTTAATTCTATAGTGCGCTCCCACTCAAATCAATATCTCTCATAATTGATATTGAGTGATACAAGATCCAGACTTCAATTCATCGCCATAGAATCATCATCTCATGACCGGAATTTTAATCGGTAGGCCAACTTGCCGATCACATCTCCATGTGACTCTTGTTCATCTTTCGATGCGTGTGTTCCGAGCTCATGACTTTCATGCCTGAACGTCAAGACAACCAAGTGATCTAGCTGCGAGGTCTTTACTCACCCGCCTCACACATCCCTAATCGTTCGTACCCATGCATCCATGGCGCACCCCGAAAAGTTAGGTGTCGTGACGGTGCTACACATGGGAGAACACTATCTACTTGATACTTTTGTGAGAGATCACCCTAATAAAAGCGACTACCGCGCAATCAAGAAGGGTGCAACATAACAGATAAACATCTCAGTCAATTCATAATAGCATGATATGGTATAGCCCTTTCCGACGGAGAAGTCTTGTATTTCTTCGTCTTCGGCATTCGCGTCGGTGTTTACCTTCGCAAAGATTGCCACCACCTTGTCGATGCACCAGATAATATTGCTATCTCTATAGCAAATAAAATAAGTGCATTACATAAGGTTGACACGCAGGTCATTAAAGTTCAATCATATGGCTCCAGCCATCTTTTTCTCGATGTGGTAGACATGTCCTTCACACAGAAAATCTGTGCCACATCATTAGCTAGGACGAATGGTTCGTCTGTGTACCTAAGATTGTTCAGATCCGCTGTTGTCATTCCGTACTGTGGGTCTTCCTGTACCCCGCCTCTTGACAGATTGACCCATTTGCACCGAAACAAAGGGACCTTGAAATCATGTCCATAGTCAAGTTCCCATATATCCACTATGTAACCATTGTTGGGTAATGCAGCAGAAAACCAAAAAAATCCGACCTACGCACCAACCCAGGACCACTATGGAGACTGCATACAAGGTTTGATCATTTTCGTTACCGACTCGTAGCGTAGCGGAAGTAGAGTCGATGACGAACGGCGGTGCAGATCCTCGCAGCTAGGATTTTACAACCTCCCAACCATGAGGATGTAGACCCTCATCTGCCCCATAGATAGCCCTCCGGGAGGAGGTCGGACAGTCCCCCGGATGGTGTCGCAGACAGCCCTTCGGGAGGACCTCTGAAACTTGGACTGTTACTCGGACAGCCCTTCGGGAGGACCTCCAAATCTCGGACGGTCACACGGACAGCCCTTCGTGAGGCACTCTCGAACTAAGACCGAAACTATGATCTCTCTACAGAGTTCCACACATACGGTATCATCTATCCGGCAGGGCTTCGTCATCCAGAACTAGTTCCCACCGGAACCCAGACAGCCTTTCGGCTCTACGAAACTATTTCGCTGGGAGGGAGAGAGAATGCCAGATCATGCATGGCTTGTGTGAGAGAGTTTGATTGAGGATGGAGAGATCCTCTCCACCTCCTTATATAGTGGTGGAAGGGGTGAAGGGGGGGCTGAAATTCAGCCAAAAAACCATGCACGCACCAAACAAGGAAACATGTTCCCACCAAACATGGAGAAAACATGTTCCCTTGTCCATGGTGTTCCCCCATGGGCCCCCACCTTCCTCCCAACAATATCCACCATTTGTGGAGGCTTCCCCCCACCAAGGGGGGGGGCCAACACCATATTCCAGCCACAAGGAGCTGGCCCCTCAAGGGGGGGTGCCCGCAAAACAGCCCCACGCATCGTGGGATCTTGTCCCCTCACGCTGGGACAAGATGTTTTCCGCGACTATTACTTCTGAAAAATTCCGGAAGGTCCCAGAACATTTCCGGCACCCTCTAAAATTATCTGGACGCGCTCCGGAACATTTCTGGTATGGTGGTTTAATTTAAAACCATCTTCGTTTACCCGGTAAACAATTCCGACAGCTCCGAAAAACTTTTTCGGTTTATTCTCCGGAAAAATTCCAGAAATTACCAGACCACTCTGGTAACCTCCAAATCATTCCCGGTGCTTGCCGAAACCGTTTTGGATCAATGGTTTTATCCGAAACAACTTTTCGGTTTTACCAAAACTTTTTCGGTGTTCTCTCCGAAACCTTTCCGTTGTCTCCAAAACTTTTCCAGTGACTTTCTCTCGGACTCCTTGTCTAGTATTCAGCAGATAGATGACCCTTAAGCGTGTGACCCTATATGTTGGGGATATGACCCCACAATATGACCCGCCCCGAAGGCTCTGGGTCATGTTGCTGGCTCGTGAGCCGGCCCAAAGGTGAGCCGTAAGACTGGTGGCCCAGGAAGATAGGTGGCTCAAGGTGTGGGCCATACAAACGGCCCGGACGGAGAAGACCCGGGCGTGCAAGCCGATTCATAGACGGCTTGGACAGGAAGATAGAGAGAGACTCGGTTAGCAATTGTGACGTCCCGGTGGTCCTGACCTCTTATATAAAGGCAGACCCGGGGCGACTTAGAGGTAGGTAATCGAGAACTAGGTCAAGCTTCTAGCTCCTTGTAATCGATACACAAGTAATACAAACACAAGAAGAACGTAGGCTATTACCTCGACTCGAGGGGCCAAACCTGGGTAAATCCGTGTCTTTCGTCCCAACTAACCCCTTTGAGTCCACCCCATTAAGCGATGGCCTCGAATCCAAGTCCGTTCACCCGGACATCTGCCGTAATAAAACCATGACAGTTGGCGCCCACCGTGGGGCTAACTCTTGGTGGTGTTGAGTTCTCACCAACATCGGAAAGGTTGATGGATCTACACCCGGGCTGGACATCTGCACCAACATCGTCGAGCCGGCTCAGCGTCTCCAATCTACAGGTGTTGTGCGGCCTGCCCGTGCCCACCCAGGTCAAAAGCATGTTCTCGTGGGCTTCACTGAAGGCATGGACCTGGAAGCATCCGGGTCACAGGGAACTCTCGTTTGCTCGGAAGATGAGTCCTCCAGTGGGGAGATAGAATCAGTGTATCGGCTCAGTAATGGTGGCCTTGGGGGCTGCTACGACACCTATTCTAAGGTAGAGGGCTTTGAGTCGGATGATCTGAGACCACCGGTTCATGCGGCGGTTTTCATGGCAGGATCGGCTGCAGCCGCCGATGACACAGCGGCGGGAGCTGCCGCAACGGGTGATAGCCCGCCGCCGTCGGCTCAGGTTCTAGTGGAATTGATGGACAAGCTTACAGATCTTATGGCCGCAGAAGTAACTCCGGATAATCAAGCAGCCAGGAATTTAGAGGTGGCACGGATCAAGGGCCAGATGGCAGAGGAACGGCAAAGGATGGCCGAGCTGAAGACCCAGATGGAGGAGGAAGCGGGGCGTATCAAGGCCGATGCTTTCCGTCTGGAGCTGGAGCAAAGGTCAGCGGCCGCGGTGCACCGGAGGAGGCATCAATCCCATCTACCAGAATGTTACGAAGCAAGGAACCTTTTTAACACCCCCATGCGGGGCGGGTTACGGGCGTGCCGGAAAGCCACCCGATGGAACGCCCGGAGATTACTGGGCGAGAGACAGGCGAGAGGCGGAGATAGCGGCAACCCATCCAGAGCCGGCGCTTTCCGTCTCAATGTGAGTAGTTAGTACCAGAGCCGTAGGAGTGCCATGTTTAACTACGGCTCTGAGAAGCGAACGACTACCGAAAGATTTCAAGGGGCCTCGAAAGGTTCCGAATTACACAGCTGATCTACCCCCTGAGGCGTGGGTTGAAAGTTATGAGCTGGCCATGGAGATGCTGGATGTCAGTGAGGCGGTATGCGCAAAATATTTCATCATGATGCTTGAGGGTCCGGCTTGTACATGGCTGAAAGGTCTGACGCCTAAGACGATAAGCTCATGGGCGGAGCTGAGAGCGAAGTTTATTAAGAATTTCCAAGGGACCTGTAAGCAGCGTATGACCATTGTTGATTTGGACCACTGTGTTCAACAGGAGAATGAGTCGACCCATCATTGGGTCCGACGGGTGTCGACCATCATTCACTCTTCAGAGCAGATCACAGCGGCTCAAGCGGTGCTTATTTTAGAGAAGAACTATCATTTTGTTCCATTGAAGCAGAAGCTTGGCCGGCTCAAGCGCACGTGCCAGGATATGGGAGAGCTCATCACGACCTTGAAGAAGTATGCCGACTCAGATAATACCAAGGATCCAGGCTCGGATGATGAGAAAGCCAATCAAGGGAAGAAAAACAATCAAGGAAAAGGTTTTGTGAACGATGGGAATCAGAATAAGCGAAAGAGCGCTGATAGCGGGTTAGAGCTAGTGGCAAATACCAACACAGGACAGAATCATCCCAAGGGGGGTGGAAAGTTCAGGCCAAGGAACAGAGGCCCTTTTAATTTAGAGGAAGCGCTTAGGAAGCCTTGTCCGGAGCATAGCACGCCTGACAAGCCGGCGTTGCATGCGTGGGGTGATTGTTTTATCATGCAAAGATTCAAAAACCAGCATTCCCAACCGCGTAATAATCAGGGCGGTGGCCCGCCTGGAGCTCAGGGCACGGCGGGTCAGGGGCTGGATTCGGCGCCGGCGGGTCAGGAAACGGGCATCCGGGTCAGAATAACCAAGGGGGGCACCAGCAGCATCCTGGCAACAACACCAATAACTACAATCAGCAGCAGCGCAATCAGTCCGGGTTTCAGAGTAATCCGAAGCAGCTCAGTTCTGGACAGTATCATGTATTCATGACCGGTCACAATAAACGAGACGAGAAGTTGCGGAGGCGAGCAGTTAATGCGGTTGCTCCGGCTCTCCTGCGATATTTACCATGGTCTGAGTATAACATAATGTGGAGCCGGGAGCATCACCCGCCATAGGTAGATGATGTGGGCCGGCTGGCACTAGTTGTGGCCCCTCAGGTGAATGGCTATATGGTAAATAAAGTGCTTATGGACGGAGGTAGCAGCATCACCATCCTTTATTATGACACTTTCCGGCGGATAAAGTTGCTTGACAAAGACCTTAAACCTTCCTCCACCATTTTCCATGGTGTGGTCCCGGGTAAATCGGCATACCCAGTGGGCCGGATTTCATTGGAGGTAGCTTTTGGTGATGAGTATAATTACAGATTGGAGTCCTTGTGGTTCGAGGTGGTCAAAATCAAAAGTCCCAATAATGCACTATTTGGGAGGCCGGCTTATGCCAAATTTATGGCTAGGCCTTGCTATGTTTATTTGCAACTCAAAATGCCCAGCTTAAAAGGTACAATTACCGTTCACAGTAATAGGAAAACGGCTCTCGAGTGTGAGGAAGGAGATGCGGCGTATGCAGAGTCTAGCTGTGCTCAAGAGCAGCTGAAATTCTACAAGGATAACGTTGACCCGGAGGATATGACCCCGCTGAAGAAGCCTACGACAGAAGTTGAGCCGCCACTCAAGTTTTCAGCGGATGATACCAAGGCAGTAGATTTTAACCCGGGCGACTCATCCAAGCAATTCATCATTGGGGCTCACATGGATCCCAAATAGGAAAGCGTGCTCATCGAATTCATCCGTGAGAATCGGGACATCTTTGCATGGAAGCCTTCTTACATGCCGGGTGTACCGAGAGAGTTCGCTGAGCACAATCTTAATGTGGATCCAAAGTTTAAGCTGATCAAACAGTTTCTACGACGGTTTAACGAAGAGAGACGTAAAGCTATTGGGGAGGAAGTTTCCCGGCTCTTGGCCGCAGGCTTTATAGTGGAAGTTTTTCACCCGGAGTGGTTGGCTAACCCGGTGCTAGTGCTAAAAAAGAACGGCACTTGGCGTATGTGTATAGATTACACGGACCTTAACAAGGTTGCCCGGCTGACCCTTTTGCACTCCCTCGTATCGATCAAATTATTGATGCTACAGCCGGATGTGAAAGTTTATGCTTCCTGGATGCATATTCAGGATATCATGAGATTAAGATGGCAACAAAAGATCAGGAGAAGACGGCGTTTATTACACCATTTGGGGCATTCTGTTACGTCTCCATGCCTTTCGGGCTCAAGAGTGCCCAGGCGACTTACCAACGATGTGTGCAGAACTGCCTCCACAGTCAGATTGGCCAAAATGTTCATGCTTATGTAGAAGACATCGTGGTTAAATCCAGAAAGAAGGAAACTCTCCTAGAGGATTTGAAAGAAACCTTAGACAATCTCTGGGTCTACAAGATGATGCTTAACCCGACGAAGTGTGTCTTTGGTGTTCCAGCAGGAAAGCTTTTGGGTTTCTTGGTTTCTGAGCGGGGCATCGAGGCTAACCCGGATAAGATTAAGGCTATCACTTCTTTAGGGGAGCCGATGTGCATTAATGATGTTCAGCGCCTTGCAGGACGGATTGCTGCATTAAGCCGTTTCGTAAGCCGGCTTGGGGAGAAAGCCATTCCCTTATACCAGATGATGAAAAAGACAGACAAGTTTAAGTGGAGCAAAGCGGTGGCCGAAGCACTTGAAGCTCTTAAAAAGCAGTTGACTGAGCCGCCAGTGTTAGCTGCTCCTACTGAGAAAGAGCCATTACTCCTTTATGTGGCGGCTAACAATAGAGCGGTCAGTGTAGCAATTGTGGTTGAGCGCAAGGAGGCGGGGAAGGAGTATCCTATGCACAGGCCAATTTATTACATTAGTGAAGTTTTGGCAGAGTCTAAGCAGAGGTATCCGCATTGGCCGAAGTTAGTATATGCAGTTTTCATGGCCAACCGCAAGTTAAAACATTACTTTTTGGGGCACCAGATAATAGTGGTCAGTTCCGCCCCGTTGGGAGATATCATTCAAAATATAGAAGCTACAGGGAGGGTTGCCAAGTGGGACTTAGAGCTGGGTCCTCTTAACATCAAGTATGTTCCTCGTACAGCAATTAAGTCTCAAGCTTTGGTGGATTTCATAAATGATTGGACCGAATGTCAAGCCCCCGAAGAGAAGCCGGATAACACGTATTGGACTATACACTTTTATGGGTCCAAGCAGCTAGAGGGGTCCGGTGCAGAAGTTGTTCTCACCTCCCCCAAGGGTGACAAGTTTTGTTATGTGCTCCGGTTAATGTTCCCTTGTACTAATAATGCAGCTGAGTATGAATCACTGCTCCATGGTCTCAGAGTCGCTAAAGAGATGAATTTAAGCTGGGTCAGATGTTTAGGCGACTCAGATCTGGTGGCTCAGCAAGTTTCGGGTACTTGGGACTCCAAGGATCCGCGGATGGCGGCTTATCGACAGGCGGTTGACATCATTGTCGATCACTTCAAGGGGTACCAGGTGGATCACATTGATCGTCGCAGGAATGAGGCGGCTAATGCTTTGTCATGGTTAGGCTCTCAACGAAAGCCGGTACCACCTAATGTTTTTCTGGATGTATTGCATCATCCGACTGTCAAGTTACCCTCTGAGGAGGATCTAGCTATTCCTGACCCGGAAGCGGAATTGGTGGCGGCTCTGCATGCTATCCCAGACTGGACTATTCCTTATTTGCCGTATCTGACACGCGGCAAGTTACCTCAGGAGGAGGATCTGGCCTGGAAGACTACCCGGCATTCTAAGTCTATGATGGTTATCAAGGGTGAGTTACATAAGTGTAGTGTGACGGGTGTCTTTCAGCGCTGCGTCTCACCGGAGGAGGGCCGGCATATCTTGAGTGAAAATCATGCTGGCGACTGTGGACATCACGCCGGGTCAAAATCTTTAGTGGCCAAAGCTTTTCGACATGGGTTTTTCTGGTTGACGGATCACAAGGATGTAGAAGACTTAGTTCGTAAGTGTGACGGCTGTCAGAAGTTCGGCCAGCGTGCTCACGTTCCGACTCAAGAGTTGAGGATGATACCAATCACTTGGCCGTTTGCGGTCTGGGGGCTCGATATGGTAGGACCTTTCAAGAGATCCAAGGATAAGAAAACACACCTTCTGGTGGCGGTTGATAAATTTACTAAGTGGGTAGAGGCAGAGCCGGTCAGCAAATGTGACGCAGCTGCAACGGTTCAATTTATTAAGAAGCTGATCTATCACTTTGGTTACCCGCACAGTATCATTATGGACAATGGAACAAATCTATCCAAACGAGCTATGAAAGCGTTCTGTGAGAAGGAGTATATCCGGCTTGATGTTTCAGTCGTGGCACATCCATAGTCTAATGGTCAGGCAGAACAAGCCAATCAGGAAATTTTAAGAGGAGTTAAACCACGTCTCATGGTTCCTTTGAAGCGGACACCCGGATGTTGGGTTGAGGAGTTGCCTTCCATCTTATGGAGCATCAGAACCACCCCTAATAGATCTACAGGTTTCACGCCTTTCTTCATGGTGTATGGTGCTGAGGCGGTTCTACCCAGCGATATCCGGCACGACTCACCAAGAGTGGCGGCTTATGTTGAGACAGATAATGAGGTAGCACGCCAAGATGCGTTGGACGCATTGGATGAAGCACGAGAGTTAGCAGCAGCCAGGTCGGCAATTTATCAACAAGACCTGTGACACTATCATAGCCGTAGGGTCAAGACCCGGACGTTCCAGGAGGGTGACCTGGTGCTCCGGCTGATTCAAGACCAATCTGGAATGCATAAGTTATCTCCACCATGGGAGGGGCCTTTTGTGATCAGCAGAAACCTTAACAATGGGTCATATTACCTCATTGATATCCGAGATGAATCGGAAACCGCGGGTCAAGAGACATTGCGGCCATGGAATATCGCACATTTGTGACCATACTTTACTTAGCAGGCATTGAAAGCCGCTATCATTGTATATATCATGCTTACATGAGTAAAAGCTAGCATTCCCACAAGGACAGGGGCCTCCGCTCTTATGTATACCTTTGTGCAATCCAGATGAAATTGTTCCGGCTCAAAAATTTGAGTTAAAGTGGTTTATTCGCCGTCAAAACGGCTGATCCGGCTTTATGCCTTATCAAACGCTGTAGCAGGGAGGCTTGTTGCCTTCGGGTATAGCTCGCATCTCCCTTGCACAGCCGGCGTTATGCCCAATTAAGCACTGTCGCAGAGAGGCTTCTTGCCTTCGGGTATAGCTTACTTCTCCTTTGCACAGCCAGCTGTTATTAAACTGTTGCAAGGAGGCTTCTTGCCTCCGGATATAGCTTACTTCTCCCTTGCATAGTTGGCTTTATGCCTAGTTTTGTTACATTAAGCGATGTTGTTGATGGAGGCTTCTTACCTTGGCATAGCTTATAGGACCCTAAGACAACAGCGTGTACACCAAATTCCAGTTTCTTATCAACTGCGGCCATCGAAGGGGGCTTCTTACTGACGGGTATCGCTTATCTCACCCTAATGGCCGGCTTTATGCCACTTCCGGTTACTTATTGACCGTGGTTGTCGAAGGGGGCTTCTTACCGACGGGTTCGCTTATCTCACCCTAACAACCGGCGTTTACGCCAAAACTCAGTTGCTTATCAACTGTAGCTGTTGAAAGAGGCTTCTTGCCTTCGGGTATAGCTTACTTCTCCTTTCAACCAGCCGGCTTTATGCTGTCTTAGGCTGATTATTAGCCACGGCTGTTGATGGAGGCTTCTTGCCTTAAGGTATAGCTTACATCTCCCATCAACAGCCGACGTTCGCACATTTTTTGTTAAAAGGAGGCTTCTTACCATCCGGTATAGCTTACATTACCCTTCATACAGCCGGCTTTAAGCCGCTTTCGGTTCATAAATAGCCGCAGTTGTCGATAGAGGCTTCTTACCATCAGGTATAGCTTACACTATCCTACGACAACCAGCTCCTTAATGGATTCATCCGATAAGAATCGGAGCCATGTTGCTCCGGTTGACAAAAATTGAGTTTTCAAAGAGATTATCCGGCTCTAATATTCTGGCGAAGGAATGGCGTCTTCAAAGATAGACACCCCTCATCAGAAAAGCTCAAGGTATATCCATGGAGAGTCGGCAACACATTAAATTGAAACATAGAGAGAAGGGAAGTGCACACAGAGAGGTGATAAATATATGCAGGCGCCAAACGGCAGAGTCATGATTACTCTATTATAAAAACTACTCTTAGAAGGAGCAAAAAGCATTGTCAACCGCCCACGGCGCCTCATTACACGAGTCTGTGCTCAGAAAGGATAAAAGAATAAAGTTCAGTTATTTGCCGGCTCATCCTGCTCCGGGTCTTCTGCTGGCTTTATCTGGAGATTTCCCAATTCCCAATTACAGTCAGCCAGAGCAGTGAAAGACCCTTCAAGGAAAGGGGACGCGTCAAGCTCACAAGGGAAGAGATCCTTACTGCGGGCGGGTGTCAGATCCTTCCACTCGTAGAGAGGCCCGCGGATCCTCTTCTCCTCTGCGTCATAAGCCGCCTCATAAGTATTCAAGTCAGCTTCATCCACCAGTACAGAGGCCAGATACCGCGACTCTTTGACACACCGGATGTAATCTTCTTCGGTGAATTATGAGCCGTCATCTCTTTTAGACGAGTAACCATCCATCATTTCAACCGGCTAGCTCGGGAGCGAAGGCCAGAGCCCGGCTCAATCCAGCGACGGCTCCTTGGCGGAAGGCGGACTTCTTTAGCTCTTCTATCTGCTTGGGCATTGTGGAGAAGAGTTCCAAGACCCCTTTCAAAGCAGTGGGGATCTTCTCCTTATATTGAACGCTCTTGATCGTGAAGATGGCGTCGCGGTATAGCTGTTCCGCAAAGGTGTAGATGGCCTTCAGTGGCAGAAGGCTATCAGAAGCCAACTGCCGGCTCCTGGGACCTGGATAGGCTGGATAAAGTTAATGAGTCGCCAGTTTTTCACTAGCAGTGTTAAAATACAAAGTAAAACAGAAACTTACCAAATAGGGCGGCTGACATCTTCGCTATGTGTCGCTTCAGACCTTGGAGTTCCTCCGCCACAGCTGTAAGCCGCTGCTCGGCGTCATCCGCCCATTTGGTTAGAGCGGCCTTTTCAGATTCAGTCATCTCTTTCAAAGAGGTAAGCTCAGCAGTGACATTTGCCAACTCCTCAGAGAGAAGCCGCCACTTTTCGTCAGCAATGCTTCGGGCTTCTTGCTGAGCCGCCAGATTGGCCTTCAGATCCGTCAACTGAGAACCGGCGTCATTTAAAGCTTCCTAGAATACATCAAAATACAAGATAAGTCATCAAAATATAGGACAAGTGTTAAAAGCAAATTTATGCAAGTCTCAAACAGATTGCAAGCAATATATTTGACACTTGGGGGCTAATGTATATTTGATCTCTCCAAGAGTATGCAATGCAGTCCCGGTTCATCTCCATCGAAGCTAATCCGGAACTTGGGGGCTACACTATACCTCTTCAATGTACTAATAATGGAAGCACCCACTAAACTTGATCAAGTACGAGACGGCCCTTGGAGGCTACGATTAGATCTTCAAGCTGTCTACATTAAAGACCCGAATCAAATATAATCTGAGACGACCCTTGGGGGCTACGATTGGCGGTTCACTTTATCTACAGTACTAAGCTAAAGCAATTCTAAGGGAATTTGGCATGACAATATCTACAGAGGTCACAGAAAGACCCGGCTCAACGATTGAGTACGTTAAACCGGCGCTTGAGGGCTAAGTAAGGATATGTTAAGAAGGAAAGGTACCACATATTTTGTCTTCATAGAAGAGACCAACCGAAGTTCTAGATCCCGGCTCGTGGTAACCCGGTTTATATACCTGGCGTGGAGCTCTTCGGCTGTCATCTTCTCGTACGAAGAGTCAAAGTTCAGCTTCTTCGAGGCTTTAGCCGGCTCTGTATGTTTGGTCAACACATGAGCCGGAGGCGTTTGATGACCAGACCCGGTGATAACAACATCTGGAGTCTCAGGGGTCTTGGCAGGAGTCGCCGGCTTTGAAGGAGCCCTTGGAGGGCTCTCCACGATGACATCTTCAGCGACTAGCTCGGTGGAGGCAGCCGGCGGGTTTTCTTCTAGTTGAGTCTCCTCTGGTTGTTCGGGCTCCGGCTCTTCGATAACTGGGCCGGAGGAGGGCTTGTTGGTTTTGCGACGTTTAGCTTGAGCACTTCAAATAGAAGGATCATGTTGGGGATATGACCCGCCAAAAAGGCTCCGGGTCATGTTATTGGCTCGTGAACCGGCCCAGAGGTGAGTCGAAAAATTAAGTGGCCCAAGAGGATAGGCGGCTCATGGTGTGGGCCGTACGACGGCACGGACTGAGAGGACCCAGGCGTGCAAGCCGGCTCACAGACGGCTTGGACAAGAAGATAGAGATAGACTCGGTTAGCAATTGTAACGACCCGGATGTTCTGACCTCTATATAAAGGCAGACCCGGGGCGATTTAGAAGAGACAATCGAGAACTAGGTCAAGCTTTTAGCCCCTTGTAATCGATACACAAGTAATACAAACACAAGCAGGACGTAGGCTGTTACCTCGATAAGAGGGGCTGAACCTGGGTAAACCCGTGTCTTTCGTCCCGACTAACCCCTTTGAGTCCACCTCATTAGCGATGGCCTCGAACCAAAGTCCATTCACCCGGGCATCTGCCGTGATAAAACCACGACAGTTAGCGCCCACCGTGGGGCTAGCGCTTGGTGGTGTTGAGTTCTCAAAGGGCTCTCTTCCACGGCTCAAAGGATACGTGGTTGGAAGGATGAGCAAGAGTCGCCGCGACCGACTCTACATCGACGACGCCGGCTGGGGGCTTGATGCTGGTTCTGTGTAGTATGGATTCCGGGTTCCGTTCGGCGGGATCCAGGTTTTCATCAGAAAGGTTGATGGATCTACACCCGGGCCGGACGTCTGCACCAACATCGTCGAGCCGGCTCGGCATCTCCAATCTGCGCGTGTTACGCAGTCTGCCCGTGCCCGTCTGGGTCAAAAGCACGTTCTCGTGGGCTTCACTCAAGGCATGGACCTAGAAGCATCTGGGTCACAGGGAACTCTCGTTTGCTCAGAAGATGAGTCTTCCAGTGGGGAGACGGAATCAGTGTATCGGCTCAGCAACGGTGGCCTTGGGGGCTACTTCGACAGCTATTCTGAGGTAGAGGGCGTTGAGACGGATGAGAAGGATAAGAAAACGCACCTTCTGGTGGCGGTTGATAAATTTACTAAGTGGGTAGAGGCAGAGCCGGTCAGTAAATGTGAAGCAGCTATGCCGGTTCAATTTATTAAGAAGTTGATTTACCGCTTTGGTTACCCACATGGTATTATTACAGACAATGGGACAAATCTATCCAAAGGAGCTATGAAAACATTCTGTGAGAAAGAGCATATCCGGCTTCATGTCTTAGCTGTGGCACATCCACAGTCTAATGGTCACGCAGAGCGAGCCAATCAGGAATTTTTGAGAGGTGTCAAGCCACGGCTTATGGTTCCTTTCAAATGGACACCCGGATGTTGGGTTGAGGAGTTGCCTTCCGTCTTATGGAGCATCAGAACCACACCTAACAGATCTACAGGTTTTACACCTTTCTTCATGGTGTATGGTGCTGAGGCGATTCTACCCAGTGACATCCGGCGCGACTCACCAAGGGTGGCGGCTTATGTTGAGACAGACAATGAGGTAGCTCGCCAAGATGCGTTGGACGCCTTGGATGAAGCACGAGAGTTAGCAGCAGCTAGGTCGGCAATTTATCAACAAGACTGCGACGCTATCATAGCCGCAGGGTAAAGACCCGGACGTTCCAGGAAGGTGACCTGGTGCTCCGGTTGATTCAAGACCAGTCTGGAATGCATAAGTTATATCCACCATGGGAGGGGCCTTTTGTGGTCAGCAGGAACCTTAACAACGGGGCATATTACCTCATGGATGTCAGGGATGAGTCGGAAACTACGGGACAAGAGACGTTGCGGCCCTGGAATATCACACATCTATGACCATACTTTACTTAACAGGGGTTAAAAGCCGCTATCATTGTATATATCATGAGCACATGAGTAAAATCTAGCATCCTCGCACAAGACTGGGGCTTCTGCTCTTATGTACACCTTTGTACAATCAAGATAAAATCTTCCGGTTCAAAAAGTTTGAGTTGAAGAGGGTCGTTCGCCGTCAAAATGGCTGATTTGCCCTTCGGCTTTACGCCTTATTAAACGCTGTTGCAAAGAGGCTTCTTGCCTTCGGGTATAGCTTACTTCTCCTTCGCACAGCCAGCTGTCATTAAACTTTTGCAAGGAGGCTTCTTGCCTCCGGGTATAGCTTACTTCTCCCTTGCACAGTTGGCTTTATGCCTAGTTTGGGTACATTAAGCGCTGATTGTTAACGGAGGCTTCTTACCTTTTGGTATAGCTTACAGTGCCCTAAGACAACAGCGTGTATACCAAATTCCAGTTGCTTATCAATTGCGGCCATCGAAGGGGGCTTCTTACCGGCGGGTATCGCTTATCTCACCCAAATGGCCGGCTTTATGCCACTTCCGGTTACTTATTAACCGCGGTTGTCGAAGGGGGCTTCTTACCGACGGGTTCGCTTATCTCACCCTAACAACCGGCGTTTACGCCAAAATTCAGTTGCTTATCAACTGTAGCTGTTGAAAGAGGCTTCTTACCTTCAGGTATAGCTTACTTCTTCTTTCAAACAGCCGGCTTTATGCCGTCTCAGGCTAATTATTAGCCGCGGTTGTCGATGGAGGCTTCTTGCCTTGGGGTATAGCTTACAACTCCCATTGACAGCTAGTGTTCACTATACTCTTACCAGTCAATCTCGCTTAGAGACCCTGAGCCGGTTCAAGAAATTGACGGCCAATATCGCCCGGAGACCCTGAGCCGGTTCAAGAAATTGACGGCCAATCTCGCCTAGAGACCCTGAGCCGGTTCAAATAATTGACGGCCAATCTCGACAGAAACCCTGAACTGGTATGAGTTTAACCATTCGGATCCACACAGAAGAGCCGTCATATGAGTTTTTGAGGAAGGAAAGATCATTATCGCATATGGTATCATGCCGGCTTATCAAAGCCGGACAATTATAAGTCCCGGGTTGCCGCAGGCGAAACTACCCGGCACTTGGGGGCTACACAGCCGAACTTTCTTCAAAGGTTCCGGCTTATCAATAGCCACAGTTGTCGATAGAGGCTTCTTACAATCATGTATAGCTTACATTATCCTAAAGACAACCGGCTCTTTAATAACTCCGTCTGATGAAAGCCGGAGCCATGTGGCTTCGGTCAACAGAGTTTAAAGTCTCAAGGAGATGGTCCGGTTTTAATACTCTGGAGAAAGGAATGGCGTCTTAAAAGACAGGCCCCTCATCAGAAAATTTCAAAGGAATATCCCTGAAGAGCCGGCAACACATTAAAACACAGAAAGGTGTAAATATATATGGCCACCAAATGGCAGAGTCATGGTTACTCTATTACAAAGGACACTCTCAGAAAGAGCAAAAGCATTGTCAACCGTCCACAGCGGGTCATTACATAAGTCTGTGAATAGAAAGGCTAAAATATTAGAATTCAGCTGTTGGCGGCTCATCCTGCTCCGGGTCTTCTGCTGGCTTTATCTGAAGATTGCCTAAGTCCCAGTTATAGTCAGCCAGAGCAGCAAATGACCCCTCAAGGAACGGAGACGCGTCAAGCTCACAAGGAAAGAGATCCTTACTACGGGCGGGTGTTAGATCTTTCCACTCGTAGAGAGGCCCGCGGATTCTCTTCTCCTCTGCGTCGTAAGCCGCTTGATAGGTGCTCAAATCAGCTTCATCCGCCAGGACAGAGGCCAAATAGCGCGACTCTTTGATGCACCGGGTATAGTCTTCCTCAGTGAAATCTGAGCCGTCATCTCTTTTAGACGGATAGCCATCCATCATTTCAGCCGGTGTTAGCTCGGGAGCAAAGGCAAGAGCCCGGCTCAAACCAGCAACGGCTCCTTGACGAAAGGCGGACTTCTTGAGCTCTTCAATTTGCTTAGGCATTGTAGAGAAGAGTTCCAAGACCCCTTTCAGAGCAGTGGGGATCTTCTCCTTGTACTGCACGCTCTTGATCGTGAAGATGGCACTGCAGTATAACTGCTCTGCAAAAGTGTAAATGGCCTTCAGTGGCAGAAGGCTATCAGAAGCCAACTGCCGGCTCCTCGGACCTGGATGAGTCGAATAAAGTTAATGAGCTGCCAGTTTTCTTACTAGCAATGCTAAAAATTACAAAGTAAGCAAGAAAGCTTACCAAATAGGGAGGCTGACATCTACGCAATATGTTGTTTCAGACCTTGAAGTTCATCTGCCACGGCTGTAAGCCGCTGCTCAGTGTCATCCGCCCGTTTTGTTAAAGCAGCCTTTTCAGATTCAGCCATCTCTTTTAAAGAGGAAAGCTCGGCGGTGACACTGGCCAGTTCCTCTGCAAGAAGCCGGCATTTTTCATCCGCGATACTTCGAGCTTCCTGTTGAGCTGCCAAGTTGGCCTTCAGATCCGTCAGAAAAAACCCGGCTTCATTCAAAGCTTCCTATAATACATCAAAATACAGGATAAGCCGCCAAAATACAGGGCGAGTGTTAAAAGCAAATACAAGTCTCAAACAGATTGCAAGCAATATATTTGACACTTGGGGGCTAATGTATATTTGATCATGCAAGTATGCAGTTCCGGTTCATTTCCTTCGAAGCTAATCCGGAACTTGGGGGCTATATTATGGCTCTTCAATATACTAATAATGGAAGCACCGACTCAACTTGATCAAGTTTGAGCCGGCACTTGGGGGCTACGATTACATCTTCAAGTTGTTTTACATTACAGGCCCGGCTCAAATATAATCTGAGATGGCCCTTGGGGGCTACGATTGGCAGTTTGCTTTAGTTACATTACAAAGTTGAAGCAATTTTAAAGGAATTTGACATGACAATCTCGGCAAGAGGTCACAGAAACACCCGACTCAACGATTCAATACGTTAAGCCGGATCTTGGGGACTAAGAAAGGATATAGTAAAGAAGGAAGAGTACCTCATATTTTGTCTTCATGGAAGAGATCAACCGAAGTTCCAAATCCTGGCTGGTGGTAACCCGGTTTATGTACCCAGCGTGTAGTTCTTCAACGGTCATCTTCTCGCATGAAGAATCGAAGTTTAGTTTCTTTGAAGCTTCAGCCAGCTCTGTATGTTTGGTCAACACATGAGCCGGAGGCATTTGATGATCAGACCCGGTGATAACGACATCCGGGGTGTCAGGGATCTTGGCAGGAGTCGCCGGCTTGGAATGAGCCCTTGGAGGGCTCTCCATGATGACATCTTTAGCGGCCGGCTCTGCGGAGGCAGCCGGCGGGTTTTCTTCCAGTTGAGTTTCTTCCGGTTGCTCGGGCTCCGGCTCTTCAATAACTGGGCTGGAGGAGGGCTTGTTGGCCTTACGACGTTTAGCTTGAGCACTGCAGAAAAGAAGAAGAATCAGCAGTTGAAGATATTGCTATCATAGTAATAGCCGGATATCCAGATGCTTACAGCGGATTAATCTTGGGCGGTGGTATGATGGACTCCGAAGAGTCGCTGGAGGAAGGAGATTTCTGCAAAATAAACAGAAAGGTGAAGAGAGTATCAAGTTTATAAAGGAAAGATAAAGGAAAAGAAGGGGTTTAAACCTCGGCGGGGCGTTTCTTGGGAGCCGGAGAGTTTGGCAACCCGGGCATGAGCTCGGTAGAGCCGGTGCTTCGAGTCTGACGATGCTTGGTTTGCTGTTGCTTTTTTAAGAGGAAATCGGGAGCCAGATAAGCAAGAGGGTGAGAAAGAGGAACTTTTCTAATAACCCGCCGCGGCTTTCGGGGGATGAAACATTCTGAGCCAGAGGAAAGGTAACTTACCTCAGGAGCATTGGCACGGCTGGTCTCCACCTCATCTTGTAAGTAAAATAAGTGTTAAGTAGGAAGGTAAAAGATCAAGCAGGACAGTTGAAGCTTTACCTCCGAGCTGGATGATGGTGGCGGGTCAAACAAGTTATCTTATGGGACATGTTTTTTGGCCTTCTTAGTTGGGACCTTCTTCCTGGATTTCTTCGGAGGGGCAATATATTCCCTCTTCCAGAAGTCTGAGTCGACCTATAAGAGTGACCCGGAGAGTGAATATTAAATCAGTAAAGTGCAAACAACGTCTAAAGATACGGAAGAGAAGAGATTAAACTTACATCAGGAGCCGGATTGTTGGCACTAAAAGGTGCTAGGCCGATTTCACTACATGAGCCGGAAGCTTCATGAACAAGGCTCCGGATGGCGAGGGTAATGTCATTCTCTGTCAATGTGGATCGGCTGAAGCACAATGAGCTATCATACTTGCCTTCATATTCGCACATGAGTCGGCTTCCATGGCTCAAAGGCATAATCCGCCACGAAATCCAGCAGCGGATCAGGTCCAGCCCGATTAAACCGTTGGACATGAGAGCCTTGATTTTGGCATTGGCCGGCTCATATCTTGCATGTTCTGAAGCTGATAGCCGGCCAGGAAGCTCTGATGTCGTTGAGAGCCGAGAAGGGCGATAACCCGGCAAAGGACGCTCATTCTCAGGAGAGGTGTCCTTGCAGTAGAACCAGGTCATGTTCCAGTCCTTGGGGTGACTCGGCATCTGTGCAGCTGGAAAGATGATATCCCTACGCCATTGGATAGATATGCCTCCAAGTTCTAGGCTCGGGCCGGCTTTCACTTCAGTTTGCCGGTTAGCATAAAAGAACTCCCGAAAGAATCCCACAGATGGCTTGATTTGAAGATAAGCTTCACACAGCACTTGGAAATTGCATATGTTTGAGACAGAATTGGGGGCCAAGTCTTGTGGGTGAATATTATAACAGTGAAGGACGTCCCGAAAGAATTTTGAGCCGGGAGGCACGAACCCTCGCTCAATATGGTCAGAGAAAACCACCACTTCACCTTTTTGAGGTTTGGGCCGCGTCTCGTCGCCTCGGACCCGCCAGCTAATGACTTCCTTAGGAGGAAGAGTACCCACATGAACAAAATCCGACAAAAAGTCCTCCGTAATGCAGGACCCAACCCAATTGCATGAGTTGGACGCACGAGACATGTTGGCGGCTTAAAGTGCTGTGCAAAATAAAAGGCGCAACGAGTCGAAGCGCAAGCAAATATTTTTTGACGGCTTAAAAGTTTAAGGGCTCTACGGATAAAGCAGAGGACCCGACTGATAAGAGCCAGAGGAGCTTGGCGACTCAAACAAAGAAAGGGAAGATCGAAAAATCAACTAAGTCCTAAAAACAGATTCCGCAAGATGTCACTATATCTACGGATCTACAAAAGCAGAGAAAATAAATTTTATCTCTGACCTAGCGATGAACAGTGGTGGAAAAAAGAAACGGACTGGGCCATCAAGGCCGTGCATTACACGCAACCGGCCCGCGTGCGGCGGCGGAGCAAGAGCGCATCCTAAAAACGTTAGCGGCGTCGAGATGCACTGGCGATAACGGTGCCGGAGCCCAAATGACGGTGGCGGAGTACTGGTGAAAACCCTACTACGGCGGCGACCATCTCGGGAGCAGGAAGACTTACCGGAGACGGCGCGGTAGAGGCGGACGGATTTCTGGTACGTTCAGGGTGATGTAGCGGCC
This sequence comes from Hordeum marinum, assembly GCA_022496015.1. Taxonomy (NCBI): domain Eukaryota; kingdom Viridiplantae; phylum Streptophyta; class Magnoliopsida; order Poales; family Poaceae; genus Hordeum; species Hordeum marinum. Next base: position 1,606,686 of record CM039677.1, on the reverse strand, counting down.
AAGGTCGGGGACGATGTACGGATGGCATTGGCGCAGAGCTCGAAGGTGCGGGGGCGGCGACAGGAAGAAGACGAAGAAACAGAGGCACGGGCGGGAAGAATGGAAACCCCGACCCGCACGGGTCATATTTAAAAGGGGAAAATCCAGGTGGTGACACCGTTCGACCGAGATGGACGCCTCGATCCTCGGGGTGACAGTTAAGTGAAAGATTTGGTGACACGTCAGCAGATCTCATGACGTCACGCCGGTTCATTTTTGGGCGACTCGCCAAAAAGTGGAAGAGAAGGATGAAGTGAGCAAGCTCAGTTCAACCTGGGGCCTAATGTTGGGGATATGACCCACCGAAAAGGCTCCGGGTCATGTTATTGGCTCGTAAACCGGCCCAGAGGTGAGTCGTAATATTAAGTGGCCCAAGAGGATAGGCGGCTCATGGTGTGGGCCGTACGACGGCCCGGACTGAGAGGACCCAGGCATGCAAGCCGGCTCACACACGGCTTGGACAAGAAGATAGAGATAGACTCGGTTAGCAATTGTAACAACCTGGATGTTCTAACCTCTTATATAAAGGCAGACCCGGGGCGATTTAGAAGAGACAATCGAGAACTAGGTCAAGCTTTTAGCCCCTTGTAATCGATACACAAGTAATACAAACACAAGCAGGACGTAGGCTGTTACCTCGATAAGAGGAGCCGAACCTGGGTAAACCCGTGTCTTTCGTCCCGACTAACCCCTTTGAGTCCACCTCATTAGCGATGGCCTCGAACCGAAGTCCGTTCACCCAGACATCTGTCGTGATAAAACCACGACAGATCAGCAATTGAAGATGTTGCTATCATATTAACAGCCGGAGATCTAGATATCATGGTAAGGAATGCTTACAGCGGATTGATCTTGGGCGGTGGTAGAATTGACGCCGAAGAATCGCCGGAGGAAGGGAATTTCTAAAAGAATATAACAGAATGGTGAAGAAAGTATCAAGTTTACAAAGGAAAGTCAAAAGAAAAGTAGAGACTTAAACCTCGGCGGGGCGTTTCTTTAGAGCCGGAGAGTTTGGTAGCCCGGACATGAGCTCAGTAGAACCGGTGCTTCGAGTCTGTCGATGCTCGACTTGCTATTGCTTTTGTAAGAGAAAATCGGGAGCCAGATAAGCAAGAGGGTGAGAAAGTGGTACTTTTCTGATAACCCGCCGCGGCTTTCGGGGGACGAAACATTCTGAGCCGGAAGAAACGTAATTTACCTCAGGAGCATTGGCACGGCTGGTTTCCACTTCATCCTGCGAGTAAAACAAGCATTAATAAATCAGGAAGGTAAAAAGATCAAACAAAGCAGTTAAAGTTTTACCTCTGAGCTGGATGATGGTGGCGGGTCAAGCAAATTATCTTGTGGGGCATCTTTTTTAGCCCTCTTAGTCGCGACCTTCTTCCTGGATTTCTTCGGAGGGGCAACATATTCCTTCTTCCAGAAGTCTGAGTCAGCCTACAGGAGTGACCCGGGGAAGGAGTAATAAATCAGCAAAGTACAAGCAACATCCAAGAGACGGATGGGAAGAGATTAACTTACGTCCGGAGCCGGATGATTGACGCAAAAAGGCGCCAGCCCGATGGCGCTGCAAGAGCCGAAGGCTTCATGGACAAGGCTCCGGATGGTCATAGTGATGTCATCTTCGGTCAAAATTGATTTACTGAAGCACAAGGAACTGTCGTACTTGCCTTCGTATTCACACATAAGCCGACCCCTGTGGCTTAAGGGCATGATCCGCCAAGAAACCCAGTAGCGGATCAAGTCTATTCCTGTTAGTCCATTGGCCATGAGCGCCTTGAACTTGGTATGAGCCGGTTCAAATCTGGCACGCTCCGAGGCTGAGAGCCAGCCCGGAAGCTCTGAATCTGTCTTGAGTCGGGAAGGACGATAGCCCGGCAAGGGGCGTTCACCCTCAGGAGAGGTATCCTTGCAGTAGAACCAGGTTTTATTCTAGTCCTTTGGGTGACTCGGCATTTGCGTAGCCGGAAAAATGATGTATCTACGACGCTGAATAGAGATCCCTCCAAGCTCCAGACTTTGACCGCCCTTCATCTCGGTTTGGCGGTTGGCATAAAAGAACTCCCGAAAGAACCCCACAGACGGCCTGGACTTCAGATAAGCCTCGCAGAGCACTTGGAAGTTGCATATATTTGAAATAGAGTTGGAGGCCAAGTCTTGAGGGTGCAGCTTATACAAATGAAGAATGTCTTGGAAAAATTTAGAGCCGGACGGCATGAACCCTCGCTCAATGTGGTCGGTGAAAACGACTACTTCTCCTTTTTTGGGTGCAGGTCGGGTCTCATTACCTGGAGCCCGCCAGTGAAGAACCTCTTTGGGATGGAGAGTACCCGCTTCGACAAGATCTGCTAAATATTCTTCCGTGACGGAGGAGCCAACCCAGTTGCATGAGTTGGACGCACGAGACATGACGGCGACTTAACTACTGTACAATGGAGATAAAGATGGCAAATCAAGAACAAGCAGGAATCTGTGGTGGCTTACAATTTTAAGGACTCTATGATATCATGCTTCTGTCCGGGTGACAAGAGCCGGACGAGGCTTAGCGACTCATCCAGGGGAAGGAAGATTGAAAATTGGCTAAGTCCTAAAAAAACAGATTCCGCAAAATATTACTATGTCTACGGATCTACAAAAGCAGAGAAAATAAATTTTATCCTGACCTAGCGATGAACGGCGGAAGAAAAGGAAATGGAATGGAGCCATCGTGGTCCGCGCATTATGCGCGGCCGGCCCGCGCGTGGCGGCGAAGCAAGAACGCATTATAAAGGCGTTAGCGGAGTCGAGATACACTCGCGATGGCGGTGCCGGAGCCCAAGTGGCGGCGGCGGTGCCGGAGCCCGAGTGGCGGCGGCGGAGCCCCCGGTGAAAACCCTACTACGGCAGCGGCAATCTAAGGAGCAGGAGAACTCCCCGAAGATGGCGCAGCAGAGGCGGACGAATCTCTGGTACGTTCAGGGTGATGCAGCGGCCAAGTTGGGGACGACGTACGGACGGCACCGGAGCGAAGCTCGAAGACGTTGGGGCGGTGAGAGGAAGAAGATGAAGAAGAAGAGGCACGAGCGGGAGGATGGGAAACTCCGTCCCGCATGGGTCCTATTTAAAAGGGGGTTAAGGAAGGCGTGAAAATCCAGGCGATGACACCGTTTGACCGAGGCGGACGCCTCGATTCTTGGGATAACAGTTAATGAAAGATTTGGTGATACGTCAGCAGATCTCATGACGTCACGCCGGGTCATTTCCGGGCGACTCGCCAAAAATGGAAGAAAAGGATGAAGTGAGCAAGCTCAATTCAACCTGGGGCCTAATGTTGGGGATATGACCCCACGATATGACCCGCCCCGGAGGCTCCGGGTCATGTTGCTGGCTCGTGAGCCAGCCCAAAGGTGAGCCGTAAGACTGGTGGCCCAGGAAGATAGGCGGCTCAAGGTGTGGGACGTACAAACGGCCCGGACGGAGAAGACCTGGGCGTGCAAGCCGATTAATAGACGGCTTGGACAGGAAGATAGAGAGAGACTCGGTTAGCAATTGTGACGACCCGGTGGTCCAGACCTCTTATATAAAGGCAGACCCGGGGCGACTTAGAGGTAGGTAATCGAGAACTAGGTCAAGCTTCTAGCTCCTTGTAATCGATACACAAGTAATACAAACACAAGCAGGACGTTGGCTATTACCTCGACTCGAGGGGCCGAACTTGGGTAAATCCATGTCTTTCGTCCCAACTAACCCCTTTGAGTCCACCCCGTTAAGCGATGGCCTCGAATCCAAGTCCATTCACCCGGACATATTTCGTGATAAAACCATGACACTATAGGTTCGGTGAAGTATAGACATGACCCGGAACCCCTTCCGATCAATGATCAACATCGGAGCCGTGGACACCCATATTGACCCCTATACCCACACGAATGAATATTCGAGTGAACCTCCAGTTGTCGTGTGCTATTCCTGTTGCTTCGTGATATGTTACAAATACCCGAGGTGAGACATGTTGGCATCCCCGTGGATCAACAACTTGTCCACTATGCCAGTTACCTCGTTATCGGTATTGTTCTCTTTTCTTGTTCCCGTGTTCCGGCATCCCCGTGATCAAATCAAAAAGTGCCTGGCCAGACGATGATGGATACCGTAACACCGAGAGGGCCGAGAGATATCGCTCCATCGTCGGAGGAGCAAATCCCAATCTTGAGCTATCAAGTTACTTGACATACTTTTCCATGAACCCGTAAGCCGCCGTAATAGCCACCCATTTACGGATGACGTTTAACAAACCCCAAAGTTCATGAAGCAAGCATGAAGAAACTCGATACTCTCATGGTCTAAGGAATTATGCAAACATTAACTTCTCTATGTTATTAACCATTAACTTATGACGAATGTATCTCATAGCATAACATCAATTCGGGTCGATTCAACACAAATGTTCTTCTAACATTGTGCCCTCAAAATTGCCGGCATAGCCATGCCCATGATCAGGAAAACAGGATCATCATGCAATACTTGAGCTAGTCTTAGAGGCCAGACTAGGAATACATTTTACCGTTTATTATTCCACACGTGCATATGAGTCTTCCTTCAAGCCTCATGGTTATTGCAGACTCGAGAACCATAGCAGTTATAGCATGGAACATAAACCTAATTATGAACAGGGAGATGATCAATAACATTTATTATTGCCTCTAGGGCATATCTCCTCCAACCATAATATGTGTCCTTTCCCCTCTTGGTTGCTGCATCAAAGCGGACACCGTTGTTTTGGTTGGTGCTCTTTTCATCTTGGGCGATCATGTAAAATGTATTCCCATTTATCTCGTACCCTTTGTAAGTCAATACAGCCGAAGATGGTCCCTCGGCCAACGAGTACAACTCATCAGAAACAGTGTTGTCACCCATGAGACGTGTTTGCAACCAATTGCCGAAAGTCCTGATGTGTTCATATGTAATCCAGTCGTCACACTGCTCCGGGTGTTTGGAGTGCAGAATATCCTTGTGTTCATCGACATACGTGGTCACCAAGGTGGAATTCCGTAGAACTGTGTAGTATGCTTGAGAAGAAGAATGCCCGTCCCTACATATTATTCAGTCCGCTCCTAGCGTGCCTTTTCCAGTCAGTCTCCTCTCGTACCGCGATTGAGGGAGACCAATCTTCTTAAGGTCAGGAATGAAGTCAACACAAAACCCAATGACACCCTCTGTTTGATGGCCCATGGAGATGCTTACTTCTGGCCTAGCGCGGTTATGAACATATTTCTTTAAGACTCCCATGAACCTCTCAAAGGGAAACATATTGTGTAGAAATACAAGGCCCAGAACGGCAATCTCGTCGACTAGATGAACTAGGACGTGCGTCATGATATTGAAGAAGGACAGTGGGAACACCAGCTCAAAACTAACAAGACATTGCACCAAATCACTTCTTAACCTTCACAGGATTTCTGGATCGATCACCTTCTAAGAAATTGCATTGAGGAATGCAGATAGCTTCACAATGGCTAATCGAGCATTTTCCGGTAGAAGCCCCCTCAATGCAACCGGCAGCAGTTGCGTCATAATCACGTGGCAGTCATGAGACTTTAGGTTCTGAAACTTTTTCTCTGCCATATTTTTTATTCCCTTTATATACGACAAGAAACCAGACGGGACCTTCATACTGAGCAGGCATTCAAAGAAGATTTCCTTCTCTTCTTTGATAAGAGTGTTGCTGGCAGGACCTTCATACTGCTTTGGGTGCATGTCGTCTTTTTCATGCACACGTTGATGTTCCTCCCGTGTCTCCGGTGTATCTTTTGTCTTCCCATACACTCCCAAGAAGCCTAGAAGGTTCACGCAAAGGTTCTTCGTCACGTGCATCACGTCGATTGCAGAGCGGACCTCTAGGTCTTTCCAATAGGATAGGTCCCAAAATATAGATTTCTTCTTCCACATGGGTGCGCATTTGTCAGCGTCATTGGGAACAGATAGTCCGCCAGGACCCTTTCCAAATATTACTTGTAAATCATTGACCATATCAAGTATGTGATCACCAGTACGGAGGGCAGGCTTCTTCCGGTGATCTGCCTCACCTTTGAAATGCTTTCCTTTCTTTCAACATTAATGGTTGGTCAGAAGAAATCGACGATGCCTCAGGTACACATTCTTCCTGCATTTGTCCAAATATATACTGTCGGTGTCATCTAAATAGTGTGTGCATGCGTGGTATCCCTTGTTTGTCTGTTCTGAAAGGTTACTGAGAGCTGGCCAATCGTTGATGGTTACAAACAGCAACGCATGTAGGTTAAAATCCTCCTGTTCGTTCTCATCCCATACACGTACACCTCTTCCATTCCATAGCTGTAAAAGTTCATCAACTAATGGCCTTAGGTACACATCAATGTCATTGCCGGGTTGCTTAGGGCCTTGGATGAGCACTGGCAACATAATGAATTTTCGCTTCATGCACAACCAAGGAGGAAGATTATACATACATAGAGTCACTGGCCATGTGCTATGTTGGCTGCTCTACTCCCCAAAAGGATTAACGTCGTCTGCACTTAAACCAAACCATACGTTCCTCGGGTCACCTGCAAAGTCGCTCCACTTTCTCTCGATCTTTCTCCACTGCGACCCGTCAGCGGGTGCTCTCAACTTCCCGTCTTTCTTACGGGTTTTTTTTGTGCCATTGCATCAACTCGGCATGCTTTTTGTTTCTGAACAGACGTTTCAACCGTGGTATTATAGGAGCATACCACATCACCTTGGCAGGAACCCTCTTCCCGGTGCGCTGGCCCTCAACATCACCAGGGTCATCTCTTCTGATCTTATACCGCAATGCACCACATACCGGGCATGCGTTTCGTTCCTCGTACTCACCGCGGTAGAGGATGCAGTCATTAGGGCATGCATGTATCTTCTGCACCTCCAATCCTAGAGGGCATAGAACCTTCTTTGTTGCGTACGTACTGTCGGGCAATTCGTTATCCTTTGGAAGCTTCTTCTTCATTATTTTCAGTAGCGAACTAAATCCCTTGTCAGATACACCATTGTCTGTCTTCCATTGCAGCAATTCCAGTGTGGTACTGAGCTTTTTGTTGTCATCTTTGCAATTTGGGTACAACCCTTTTTGTGATCCTCTAACATGCGATCGAACTTCAACTTCTCCCTTTCACTTTCGCATTCTCTCTGTGCATCAGCAATGACCCGGCGAAGATCATCATCGGGCATATCGTCTTGTTCCTCTTGATCTTCAGCTTCCCCCATTGCAGCAACATCATATTCGGGGGGGAGGCTAGTTGCCGTCATCCTCTTCTTCTCTGTTGTCTTCCATCATAACCCCTCTTTCTCCGTGCTTGGTCCAAACATTATAGTGTGTCATAAAACCCTTCTGAAGCAGGTGGAAGTGAAGGGTTTTAGAGTTGGAGAAAGACTTTGTATTCTCATAGACAGTACATGGACAAGGCATAAAATCATTCTGCTTGTTTGCCTCAGCCGCTTCGAGAAAATTATGCAGGCCCTTAATATACTCGGAGGTGCGTCGGTCACCGTACATCCATTGTCGGTTCATCTGCATGCGTTATATAATAAAGTGTATTAAAAATCATTACAACATATCATGAATACAGAAGTGACCAAATTATTAGAAATCCATCATCACATTAAAGTCAAAGTACAATATGACCAAACTAAATATGTACAGTTCATACATAGCTGTCATTATTGAACAACATATAGGTCTTTAGAGCATCTAATTAAAACATACATCAAAACTATGTAAAAAAATTAAATGTAACAACAAATGCAATCATAACCGCTACTAAGGTACCAATTGATCCAACGGCATAATGATACCAAGCCTCAGTATGAATGGCATATTTTCTAATCTTTCTAAGCTTCAAGCGCATTGCATCCATCTTGGTCTTGTGATCGGCGACGACATCGGCAACATGCAACTCCAATCCCATCTTGTCATCTTCAGTTCTTTTCAATTTTTCTTTCAAATGATCGATTTCTTTTTCAGCTTTAGTTAACTTGTCGAGCAGAATTGCATAGTTGGTTTGAATTTTTGGTTCAACTACTTCCTATAGATAAAAACATCTACGTCAAGTTGGTGGCATAATTAATTGTCATAGACACTAGATGTGTGAAAGAGTTATATAAGAGATAATATACCACATCTGAATCATAGACTGGACGAGGGCCGACGTGGGTGGATACCATAACCATGGCACTATATAATAACAAACAATAATAAAAGTAAGAAAATCATACGAGTAAGTATCTTTTCTTTTAGCAAGAAGATAAGATCAAGAGGCTCACCACGCGCGGGCGATCGACGGCGGTTTCTGGACGGGGACGGGACAGGACGGACCGCCAAACCTAGACAAATCTTGACAAAAATGGAGTTTGGACAAAGAGCTTCGAGAGGAGAAAGCTTAAGTTTGGCTTGGGCATTTCAGCAAACACCTCATGTGCATAGGAGGTGAGCTAGAGCACCACAAAGGTCTTCCCTCGCCCGCAAAAAAACAGAACAGTGCGTGGAGTGCTCTGCTCGTCGGCGAGGGGGTATATATAAGCATCTCATTGGTCCCGGTTCGTGGCTGGAACCGGTACCAAAGGTCGGGTGTGGGCCAGGAGCGAGACACGTTGGTCCTGGTTCGTGTCTGAAACCGGGACTAAAGGAGTCCGACGAACCGGGACCAATGCTCCACGTGGCCCGCCCACCCCCTGGCCTCACGAACCGGGACCGTTGCTCCCATTGGTCCCGGTTCGTGACTGAACCGGGACTAAAGGAGTCCGACGAACCGGGACCAATGCCCCACGTGGCCCGCCCACCCCCTGGCCTCACGAACCGGGACCGTTGCTCCCATTGGTCCCGGTTCGTGACTGAACCGGGACTAATGGGCTGGCCAGCCCGAACCGATGCCCTATTTTCTACTAGTGTTTGCGGCCGTCCGTGCCGGCCCGCAAAGCCGTTTTTCCACGAACCACAAACGTGTTTTGCGGATCGCCGTTATGCAGGGTTTGCTAGAGATGCTCTTAGGTATTTGTATGCTCATTTATTAGACCGGTTTTTGGCAATAATATATATTTGCTAAATAAAAACTATTTTTCTAGTTACATTTTTTTTGAAATGACAAACCACAAACAGAGTGATCCTTACCATCCGCCTAAATCGGCAAATAGAAACTCCACCTTCATTCGACCCACCGGCCACCGTCGCTACCACCTTACAGCTCAAGCGGGGGCGCCGTCTCCCGCGAGGGGTTCGGTTTGCCGTCATTTCCCTAGCAAGCTACTGCGCTGATTGATCATGCCCAATTTCCGACAGAGACGTAGCCAATGCTATGACCGACTGTCCTCATCGTTTCAACAGTTGGCCGGACATAGTATGTAACGTACAAAGTATTTGTCTGAACATGTAGGAATAGCTAGAGAAGAGGTAGCACATAGGACGGTCTCTTGCTTCGTCAAAATAACGATGCATGTGGGAGCATGGGATCGATAACGATGCTGCATGGGTCCATCAGAAATTCAAGTGTGAGGCAAGAGGTACCATGCATCAAGACTATAAGGTTTGAATAGACAAATCCATCAAAAATGAAAAACTCTAATGATGTGACAAGTAACGCACATGCAGTGTGTCACTTTTATCAGTTTTTGTGAAGGTAGGACTGCCTTTTGGCGAGCGGTATTTCTTAATTAGTGTTTCCGTGCTTTTTTGGTTGTAATACTAATTATGTAATTTTTTTCTAGAACAAAGTAGTACTTGTAATATCCTAAGACATGATTTAGCATACTTTCCTGAGCTCCGGACCTTGTTGTGGGTGGGAAATTGAGGCCCAAGTCCAACCCAGACGCCGGTCCTCGGACCGGGCCATCTATGCTCTGGTTTACTTAGAAATTAGAATTGCCCGGGAAGAAACTTAGAAACTAGAATACCCGATGAAGGTACGAACGGTAGGGGCCAGACGAGCGAGGGGACACATGCCATTGAAGCGGCGGTCACCAAATGTTTTGTAACCTTGCGTGGGCGCACCCATTCAATAATGGTTTGCACGGGCCGCGCCATGCGATTGCAATGTATGCATGTCCACCATGCGTGGACCATTGCATGGACCAGATCATTAAGTTGATGTGTAGCGGCAACGAACAATAATACGTGTCCACCTGTGTGTATGTGCTCTAGCGTAGAGCCATGGAGCTGCTGCGTGTGTGTTGGATCGGTGAGGGACCGGCGGCCTCGGGTTTTGTTTGTGCCGGCTCCGCTGGGCTGCTGCACATACTACCGTGTGTGGCCAGTCGGGTCCATGCATGCACCCCCAGGGCCCTGGCTGTGTGCACGGTGCACTGGGCTAGCTGCCCCCTGAAATATCGGATCCAGTGGAGCACATAACTTGGATGGCTATCCATGCGGCAGCTTGCTGCTATAGGGTGGGGCGAGTCAAGATAGCCGGGGCTGCAGACACGATCCATCGAGCTACCTACCCACAGCGGGCGCGAGAATGCATGCATGCGTTAATTAACCGGTTGATTAGTCCACGCACTCGTAATTTCTCACCCGACCCGCCACCACCAATCATCATCCATGCATCCATGCATGCATACCCCGTTTGGTCGCAATGTCACATCCCAGCTGCATCAAACTAGGATTGTTCCCAAAAGATCAACTCCGATGAAGACCCACGATCGGTGTTCGCGTGAGCGGATGAGGTGCAAATTACCTAGCTAAACCCAAAACATTTCGGAAGACATGGATAACGAACTGGCCAGGCATTGTTCGACCAACGACATAGCACGAGTACACGATTGATATAGCACAAGTAGTACACAAAAGCTCGATGGCGATTCGTTTGCCAGATAAAGAAACACAGGGCGTGCCGTGGGCTGTAGGTGCCTAGGGGATTGACGGCAACGCCTCGGGCGGCTCCCTCCCCTGCCTGTGGGACTGGAGACTCTCAATCAATCACAATCAATCTTCGTCGTGCTTAATAATCGTGAGTGGACCAGTACTGGTGCCTCTAGTCGTCTCTCGTCTTGTACGGAACACAGCTTCGTGATTGCTACTCAGTGCTAATTCTCAACATGCGTCGCCTAGACTGGTCGATCAATCATTGATAATCGCGTGCGTGCGTGAATGCATGGATGCATGATTAGAGTAACTACAAAGCGGCGACCCAAACAGGCGATTTGTCCGCTTTTGATTCGTTTGGATCGGTCAAGCGGACGGACGTCGGTGTCCGCTATTTTAAATGGGTTGACTAGTTCCTCCAATGCAGGCTCGAATGCAAATCGTGTCTGCCTCGACCCCACTTGTCAGTGAGGATTAAAAAAATATACAAACAACAATATTAAAACATAATTAAACATTAAAGGCCGGTCAAAGCCGGCACAAGTCTACATAAACTTAATTAAACATAAAAAAGCGGCTGGTCCTGGTCTGCATCTCGTGCCGGCCCTACGCATCGTCGTCCACCGCGTCGTTGTCGGGGGTGAGGTCGATGAGCTCCGGCGCCGGCCCAGCCCAAGGGAACGCAGTCTCCCACGCCCACGCAGCGTCCTGCCCCGGCAGCATCGGCAACGCAGGCTGACGAGCTCCCTCCTCCTTCTCCCGCTCCCGATGCTCTGCCACCTCCTCCGCCGCCCACCTGCGCTCCAGCTCCATCTGCTCTGTAGCCTCGGCTCCCTCCCTCGTCAGAGCCAGCGACCTATGGTGCAGGAGATACGCTTGCTCTTGCTCCGGTGTGCACATAAGCGAGTTGGAAGGCGCGGACACCCACTCCCGGAGCTGGCCGGTCCACTTGTAGGTCTCTTGCTGGCGCTCCTCGGCCTCAACCTTGGGCTTGTGGATCGCCAAAGCGGTCGGTGGAGCTGGAGGAGGAGGAGGCACGACGCGGTCGTCCGCCGAGGACAGCACGAGGGCTTCGTCGAGGCCTACCCAACGCGCCTCCTCCTCGCGCCTGGTCTCCTCAATGGCATAGGCCCGTTGCCTCCTTGAGGGCGGCCTGGTAGGCGGACTCCTCCTCCTGCTCCTCTGGCTTCACTTCAGGGGCCGATGGAGGGATGGCCAGATCGAACTGGATGTTGTGGAGGCGCTCCCGCTCGAGCTCCAGGGCGAACCAAACCTCCCAATTAGGGGACTCGGCCGCGTACATGGTGTGGTGTCGCTGCTCCGGAGTGAGGAGCTCGCACCGCCAGAGGACCTCCTCCGCGTGCGTGCGCGCAGACCGCGACACTGCTGGGATGGGGATGCGGGCAGGGTCCAGATGCCAACCATGGGGGAGGTTGACATCTGGGTAGGGCAGAGCTTGCCTGTACTGTCAGTGCCACCAATCTTGGTGCAAAATGATGTACAGGCGCTCCCGCGGTGGCGGCGTACCGCGGCGAGGTGGTGCCGGCATCCGGGACGAGCTTGCCCCGGGGTGAGCTTGCCCTTCCCTTGCTGAAGAAGCCCATGGCGGATGGTTGCGCTGGCTGGCTGGCTAGGGTTTCGTGGTCGCCGCCGGGGAAGCAAGAGTGGCCAGATGTGGACGGGAAGGGGAAGTGGATGAGGCCGGCCCGACCGCACGCGTCGGATTAAAAAGGATGACCGACGGCCACCTTCCACCCACTGCCAGGCGGGGCCCGTAGGTAGCTGGTCGCATTTAATACGACCAGGGGCAGTTGGCCGCCCGACGAGTGAGGCCGAGGCGGACACGAGGAGGACGCATGGCGCGTCTGCTCGATGTCCGCGGCGACGCAAATCCGGTCCAAACTTGGGCCTGAAATGGGTCGGCGGGGACGCGATTTGGGAATGGGTCAACGCGTTGGGCGCCTGTTTTCGGCCGCGGTGACCCAAACGAACGCGACCGGACGAAATGGGTCGCCATGTTGAAGTTGCTCTTAGTCCATGCAATGCATGCACGGTGCATCTATCCTTGGACATGGAGGTTGGCAGCAGTAGACAGAACGATCGTGCATGTCTAACAAATTACATACGGGAATCCAAACCTGCCACTTCATACTCGAATGATTACCACTGCCACGAAACCTTTAAACAGACGCATGTCTCAGAAAGCGGTGCGCTTCATACTCGAACGATTACCACGGCCACAATACGGAACCCCTTCAGTCGCTCCCGCGCGAGGCTAGGGGGGCGAAACCTAGCTGCCGCCATTGTAGATCCATCGGTCCCCTTTCACTGCCGCCGCCGGCGAAGGTTGCCGGTCAAAGCCCGCGCGGCTCGGCGGCGGCGGGGCACTTCCTCCTCCTGTCAGAGCTCCGGCAGCGCGGGCTGCCCATCTCGACGAGATCCAGAGCGCCCCTCACGCGCTAGTGCACGCACGGGTGGGGGGGCTGTGCTCGAGCGCGTGGAGGCGTGAGTTCAGCGGCGCAAAAAGTCTGCGTCGGGGATGCCGCGGAATTGGCAGCTCCGAGGAGAGTGGCAGCGCGTGACGACTCGGGGGCGCGGGATCCGGCGCTAGAGGCCGCAAATCTGCGCGGCAACGGCTCGGGAGCACGAGGTCCCTCCCTCCCTCACCGCCGCATGAGGCTGGCGTCGCGTGGCTGCTCTGGCGGCCAGCGACGCCAGATCCGGCCAGTGTCCTCCGGCCCTAATCTGTGGGCCTCTCTCCTGCGGGTTCTTGGCGGTGCCGACGAGGTTGCCGGGACCCTGGCCATGGGTGAAGCTGGTGGAGGAGATTCGGATTGGGGGAAACCCCTTGGTTGGCCTAGGCCGACCGCGCTGACGATGACGCTCAAGGGCATTGTTTTCTTCTTGGAGACATCGGTCTACATCTGCTCCCCTACCCCCTCCCCCTCCTTGCCTCTCGGGTGAAAACCCTAACTCCGGTGGGTGGTGGCGGCGGACTTGACGCCGTGACCTTCCTGAAGGCGTCGCCAGATTGGACGATGGCAATACTGCGGTGTCGTTTCTCTCTTGGGGGCATCGTTTGTGGAGCAACGCTGGCAAACAGAGGCAGGAGGTGGAGCGGCTTCGTCTTGCATGGAGTTTCGATGGAGTTGTCAAGTCATGCCTGGCCGACAGGTGCTATGCTGAGTCATGTCTGGTTAGTAGGTGCTACGCACGACAGATCTTCCTGAGTCTTTCTGAGTCTACGCTCGATTGATGCAGAGGCCGGGGTTTAACCTCCTTTATTTCAAAAAAAAACTGCCACTGAAACATATGGTTAATCCGGTAACCTGTCGGCGAGCAGGGGGTGCTTCATCTGCATGACCTACATGACTACGTCCGTGCCGAACTGCCGATCGTCCCCGTCAAACCGTCCCTCGATCCACTGACCAACATACCGGCCGTGCGCAAAAGCGGTCGATGGACCAGGAATTTAACTCCAAAGTCACGTAATGTACGGCACAAAAGTTGACCGCCCACGTCAGTGCCTTAACACGGATTAATTCCTCCGGGTCTGAAGACTGCACGTACGGGATGCCGAAAGCGACCGGACAGTGGCTGCACGGCGCGGGATGGAAGCATGTACCGCATCAACGCAGGCTGGGTGGTGAGAAGCCGTGAAGAAGACGGGGTCAGAGAATGCACGCCATCTTGACTTATGCGTTTGGCCCCTTGTCTCTAGCAACTTCAGCTAAAAAAAAGATCGGCACAGCACTACTTTTTTTTGGACGGCAGCACAGCACTACTACTACGCCTGCTTTATGTCAATTCTAGAAAAATAAAAATGTAATGTACGGTACCTTTGTCAATTGTCCTCAACTTTATGAATACGAAGTCAAATCTGAGTTATTCTCAACAAAAAAAAAAGAGTCAAATCTGAGTTCGCTGGTCTCCGGTGTCATATAGCCATTTGAGGTTACACTCTGCCAACAATGCCTTGCTAGTTAGCAGCTCTAGCCCGAGATACTTATAGAAGTAGATCCCATAAATATTTTTGGCATGCATGCGCCACTAGCAACACGGGCGATTAGTGCAACTTCAAGTCATAAAAGCGTAGTCAGTAAATGTCCACCTCGTTCCTAACAAAGATAAAACTAACTCAACTGACCGCATCTGGTCACCTTAAAAAAATCTATGTAGCTCAATAACGATTCAACCATACCTTTAAATGAAAACACTCGTCCAAAGATGTTCAGCAATCTGAATGATGGTCAACAAGTTTTTTAATTTCACCGATCCCAAAAGTAGGTTTCGTATCAAGCTTCCGTCCTCGAGCCTGAACTTTTTCATAGGTGTTGGTTGATCGAGTTAACATGATCATTGAGCTTCATCCAATAGTGCATCAGGGTGTGCATGCCCGCATATGGTAGAACGCACATTGTCAGCGCTAGACAGGGACATGATCAAAAAGTTACAACATTGTTTAGAAAACTAGTGAAATTACCAATATATAGAGCATCAATAAGCAAAACTTACGTGGTCCCTTGGAGTGAAGCACCCTTTGGCTACCTTGCTCACACTTGTGCACACACACTTCAATACTTGTTGACGATGTTTTGAATGGTACCATCTTAGAAGTAGCGACCGACACAACTATCGTGGTTCACTGTCATGTTGTAGGCACATAGTGCTTGCGCTCATTAAACCAACCATGCAGTTTTTGCCAGAATGCCATATTATGCTTCATGCCTTGAAACTCCATGCTTGTGGTCCGCACACACTACACGATAACTCATTCTCTTCACCAAGTATGCACCGATCATGCTTCCTCCAAAGTGAATAACTACAATGTCAAATTATTCCGCTTTGGCATTTGGCTAAACATTAGTCGGGTGTGTCGTCCGCCAAAGACAACGACGACAGGGTGATGGTACCGCCAACAAGATCTAGGGTGAAACATCGATGTAAGCCAAGGCGGGCAAGGGTCTGGCTGGTGCGCGGAGGTCCGGCAAACCCTAGGCGCCGTCGGGGTGGTATATCGACAACGTCGATCTCTGAGGGTGTGGATAGACAACACATGGAAGGGATGGAGCGGGGGAAGGGGGGTCCAAGTGGGGTATTTGGGCAGGCCGCCAGTGTCGGAGTCCAATGTGGCGGACGTTCGGGTTCCCACAAGCAACCCCCTAGGTTTGGTTCTGGTTTGCGTGATTTCAGACATCTAGACCGGTCTGGACATTTTGTGACCGCCGTTGGATGGTATAAATTGTCTACATCGTCTAGTCCAGACATTTAGGGGTGATTATGTGATTCGTGAGGAAGTGCCCCTTACAATATCTACAATCGGACCGCTCAAACCGTCTCCAAGCGTCCAGGCGGATAAGACGACCACTGCCTAGAAAGAAAAATGCCATTAAAACAAACTCCTCAAAGCCAGCCAAAACGCCCGATCTGTCCGACAACCCTCATAACATACCCATATGTGTTGTGACGATGCGGGTGATCGAGCAGTGGCAATGGGTGGTTGAGGCAGTGGCTATGCTGCGGGAATTTCGTCGACGGCAAGCTAGCTCAGAAACGGCGAGGCGGGGTTGCGGACGAGCAGCCTTACGGCGATGTCGAGGGAAGACATGGGGGCCTTTTGCTAAGGGTGTCGACGCACTCTCACAGGGCAATTTTTCTCAGGCGCGAGGGAGGACGGCGTGCGCGTGGGGACGTGGGGCATTGTCGGCGGTTGTGGGAGGGGTGGGGGTGTGAGGTGGGTGACGACCCTGACCATTGGGCCCCACTGGTTACTGTGTGAGAGAGTGGGCCGTGGGGCTGGCTCGGCTGGGCTTTGGCCTGGCTGACTGGTCCGGTTGGGCTTTTTCTTTAATTTTTAATTTTTCTGCTTTCTCCTTCGTCTTTTTCTTTTCTGTTTTCTTTACAAATTCAAACAAAGTTTTTAATTTGATTTTTCTTTCAACGGAAGATATTTTCTAAGTTCCAATTGGAACATTTAGAAATGTTTGAACATTTCTTTTGGGCTTTTTGGGGCATTATTTACCTCACTTATATTTCTTTTGGGGAAATAGTTTGACTTGGATACTCTTGGGGCTTATTTAATTTACTTTTGCCTAACAGTATCTTAAATGGATTGGGTTCCACCTATTGGCTAGCTAAGTTTTCACTGGTTGCTTTGGGATTTAAACTTCCTATACAAACATACAAGCCATTCCAACTAGCAGTCAACACTCAAGGGGTTTTATTTTGAAAAAAGAAAATTCCCTGTGAAATTTTGAACATATCAGATTTAGTGAAAAATATGGGATGTGATATCTTTATTGTGGTTCTTTGTAGCCTGATAATGTAGAAATGAATGTTCTGCTGGAGTTTAGTCTTTCGAGTAGGGTGGGGTGTTAGTTCGCTGTAAAAATAGACCTTGGTTTGTTTATAAGAAATTGGAGAGGACAGCCTTTATTTTGGTCAAAAAAAATTTATACAGACAAGGGAATCCAAAGAATAATAGTTTCATTCCATTAACATTGGGAGCAGCGAAATGGCTAGCCAGCCAGACTGTTATTTCCTTTTTTTTGTGTGTGTGTGTCTGATGTACCTGAGTGATGTACCCGGGGTATTATTGTGTTGTCCTTTCCCGGCCCATTCACCCATCTCTCGGACGTCGTACAACTAATTCTGTCGCTAGACATGGCCGACCACATATACCAGACTGGGTGCACTCTGCCATTTGTGAATTTTGCAGCAGCAGCTAGCTGAGCCATGGCCGTAGATTTATGCTGTACCCCGTAAATGTGTGAGGAGCAGCAAGCTCAGGCAATGATGCATCGTACCAGAGCATGTTTTGAAGAAAAACTTGATCGGTTACGTGGGTCGCCTGTTGAGTTAATGTGCTATGCATGCTACCTTTTGCTTTACTGGGCAGGAAGCTAGCGCTTGAAGTTGCGGGCAGAACCTGTGTTGCCCATCAAGCGGATGCCCGATGATGCTTGGTGAGTTGGTTTCTGTCTAGACTCCAGACCAGACATAGCTGTAGGGGTCTGGACTGCTCCCGGTGATCGATTTCGCGCCTTGTAATACGTAGCCATGCGCCCACTGTGGCGCTACACTATACTCGGGTCGTACTGCTAAGCTAGAATGTATATAGTCATATTTTAAAATGTATATTTATTTATTATGTTTCGTATGCAGTGTATTATTGAAATGTTTAAAAAGACTTAAATTTAGATACGAAAAGAGTAGTAAGGCTTCATAATGCAATGTGCAGCGCGGGTTAGAGAGTGGCAGAGGAAATATAAAACGTTTTAAATCGTTAGAGAGAAAATAGTATACAGGTAGGAGTTGCCGTTGCACGCGATGGGTGATGGAACCGCAAGTCCTGCTGCATCTCTACCTTTGCCTTCCCTACGGCGGCCAAATTCACTCTTTTGAACTTTTGCCGTTAGTTTAGCACGATTTAACCTTAGGTGTAAAATTGTTTTGGATTTGAATTTTTTCCTATCTTCATTGTTTTCGACGATAGAGTAACACATCCTACCCGCCTACCGTCAAGGTTGTTGATGGTAAAACTTATCAACATAGTCATGTTCGTTGATGTGAACAAATCCTATCGCCATAGTGTTTGACAGTAGGATGTGTTACCCTACCACCATAATCTATGATGATAGGGACCTGCATGCAATTATCATATTATTAAAATTGCATGTAGGTCCTTATCATTATAGATCTTTTTTTCGCAATGAATGGGCTGGCAATGTAAGTAAGTCCTACCGTCAAAGACCTTGACAGAAGGATGTGCTATTTTACCGTCAAAGACAATGTCAACAGAAAACGGTCAAGACGGTGAATTTGCCTGTTTTTAGCAGAATACAGTAGAAGTCATTCGCATACACACGCACCCTTATTAACACACACGTTCATACTATCCTTTGAGCTTTAAAAGACTAAACCGACACATCCAATCACGTGTTGATTTGCAAAGGATGAATTTGTCCGCCTAGGCGGGTACACACAGTGAAATGGAAAGAAATACTCGCAGATGTAGCTGGCACCCAGGTACCGTATCCATCCATCAGTAGGTCAGGCCATGACCATCGCGTCGCGTCGGACGTGACCCACGTAGGTAGGCACGCAGGCAGGTGTGCGCCCTCTGTACATGCAGTCAACCCTTCGGGCCATTCGGGTAGTCACACGTGCCTCCTTATGGACTGCAGGCCCCGGCCGCGCCTCTCGGACCGGATCGTCGGCCGCCCGCTTCTATTCTGACGAAGGGTGTCTAAAAAAAATGTATTCCGACGAAGCAGACTCATGTCCCTTGTAGAAGTAATGTATTCTGACGACGTAGGGTCAGAGGCAGGCAAGGATGGACACATTTCAATGAAATGGAGCCCTCTCCCAGCCAAGTGGCACCTGCCTCACCCTGCATCTACATCCATGCATGCATGTCACCATCACCATGCATCAGCATCGCGGGAGCCTATCCGCAAGACAAAACACACACACACCCCTCTACGGATGAGAGAAAAACGCTCCAAACAGCACAAAAACCATTCGGACTTGTGCTTGGAACGGGCGTACAAATCAAAGCATGAGCAGCAGAAAAATGGAAGAAATTTCGCCTTCCGTTCCCGAGGCAGGCAGAGGCAGAGGCCCAAGGAAAACGGTGCCACGGTCCACACGTGCCATGCACGTGTGTGGTGGTGAGTCTGGCCTGCCACGACATGCGTAAGGTGACGTCAACGTCTGCACCGTGGATGCAGCCAGCTAGGGAGGGACCCTTTCAGCCTTTCTTTCCTCTTTTCTTTATCCCTTTGCATGTCCTTTCCTTTTTTTTCCAAGGACAGGGCCGTTTCGCCTCCCGGTCCTTGGTCTGGCCCGTTATTACTTGTTAAATTTTTGCTTTGGGACCTGGACAGAGAGCTTCCCAAATCAGGGGAACGAATTGGTTCTAGCGAGGGGTTTCTCTGTGTTATGGTTCTAGCGAGGGGTTTCTCTGTGTTATGCAAAGAAAAAATGTTATTCTTTTTGAAAAAGAAATGCAGAGAACGGTGAGCAAAAACTTTTGACAACAGTGGACGGGAGGGAAAAGTGCAGATGGATACGGTTTCAATGCAGGCAGTTGGCTTAAATAGCCGGGCTAGGACATTATACGGCCCGCCGAAACGGCGCCACACGGTGACGGAAGAGACATTCATTGGACGGTTGGGTTTTTGGGCGATTTCATGTGGAACCCGTTTTTGGGCGATTTCATGTGGAACCCGTTGATCTAACATGGCAAACACGTCGAATCACGCCCTGACATCTTCACATCAACTCTATGTTTAGGTCCTACTATGTGAAAGGTGTCGGTCGGCCCGGGTGTTTAAGACACCTGTATAAATTTGGTTTTTCTGATCGTCCAATTACGAGACCATTCATAAGGGCGTTTGAGATATGTTTGGGTTGCCCAATTGTAGACGCTCTCACTTTCTGACCAGGAGACTGGTGTGTGGACCGACCCTACAGAAACTTTTGGTTATTTCATCCATACATACTGTAGGTGACGGTGAACCATGAACGCTAGCTGTGCACTGTAGGTACAAAACTACAGGTCATGTATCTATTGCTTTTTGTGATTGCAGCTGCATTATTTGTAGGCAGCCACCTTTTTCAAGTGAAGCCAAATAGTGTCGCAACGGTCATCGACCGCTACCACTGTAGGTCACAAGTCATTTCTATATGCGATGGCAGAAGTTAAGCATAACCATGTGAGTAGCATCGTACATTTGTTGAGCTTCAAAGAATCAGTGACGAGTTAGCACATAGGTCTACCTAAAGGCACCTTCAACGACGATCCATAAATTATTTCGTGCATCTTGCCGTGGATGGGGATAAATCAATCCACGGACATGGATCCCAAAGGCCGTCACCAACAATAGCCGCATACATTTTCACAACAATTCGAATCAATTGGACAAACTTCGTGCAAACAAAGCCGTACACATAAACACGACCGAATTTCATACAAACATGACGGATTTTATATAAATATGACAGATTTCATTACATTTATATGATGCTCGGCTGGCTCTAGAGGTATAATTGATACGCCTAATCTATGATTGTCGGGCCTGTTCCATGTGTCCGACCATGAGCCCGAGAACTAAAGCTTTGTCTTCTCCAGCTCCGTCTCGACGCTCTTTAGTTGCGCCTCCAAACACCTGGGAAGTGAAACTATCCGCCTTCATGTCGCCGCCAAGCGACTAATCGCCCGACGATGTTGAGCCCACCAAGCTTGGAGTCGATGGGAGGGGCAGAGCGGTGGCCTTCCTAGGACACGAGCACCGCAACTTACCTTGCACTACTCCTCCATGTAGGCGGCACCCATAGATGTGTGTGCTTCGTGGTAGTTGTTGCATAGCGCAGCCTCCATGATGTCTTCCTCCTCGTCGGTCACGCTGAAAACCGCCTTGCCCGCTCGCCACCTCCGCCGCCATCGACAAACGATACCGCCAGCAGGCGAGGCTGATCTCAGGGCAGAGCGGTATGACTCGAGCAACGCCTCGTGCTCTGCTAGGTCGGCCCGACGTGATGCTACTTGTAATGGCTTTCGGATTTCCTCAAAGAGGAATGGTGATGTACTAAAATAGAGAAAGTATTTTTCTCAATTAAGAACCAAGGTTTATCGAACCAGTAGGAGAAGAAAGGAAGCAACCTTCAACAACACCTATGCATAAAGAAGCAAATACTTGCACCCCAAGGCGGGCAAGAGGGTTATCAATACCCTTGTAGTCGTTAGCGACAAGATAAAATCTAATGATCGTAGATTGATAAATTGCAAATAAAAATAAAAATAAATAAACTGTAGGATTATATTTTTGGTTTTTGTAATATGATTAATATAGACTCGGTTGTCATAGTTTTCACCAGAGTCTCTTTTTAATAGCATGGCATACGGTGGGTGAATAAATTATTGTTGGACAGTTGATAGAAAAGCACATAGTTATGACATTATTCATTCCATGATCATATACATAAGCATTACGCATGTGACAATTAGACGGACTCCTGCCTGAATCTACTACTATTATTTCACCAATCAGTCGACTCCTGCTTGCATCTATGATAATCAAGTTTATACGAACATAGTAACGCTTTAAGCAAGATGACATGACGTAGATAAAGTAAAACCAAGCAATATGATTATACCCCATTGTTTCATCCTTAGTAGCAACAACAAAATTCACGCATCCCTATCCCTTGTGTCACTGGGTGAGTACACCACAAGATTAAACCCACTAATGTGCACAACTTCCACTGAAGATAGATAGATCAACTTGGCAAAATAAAACCAATAGATTGGAAAGCATTACATAGTTATATAAATCACGCATAATAAAATTCAGAAAAGACTCAATTACTTTTAATGAATAATCTAATCATAAACCCAATATTCACCGAATCCCAAAAAACACGCCGCACAAAAGAGTTGCATCGGATAGATCTCCCAAGAGAACATAGTATTGAAGACCAAAGAGACGGAAGAAGCCATATGGCTAATCACCATGGACTTGTAGGCGTGTGGTAGACTACTCACACATCATCATGGAGGCAACAAGGTTGATGAAGATGGCCTCCGTGATCGATTCCCCCTCCGACAGAGTAGCAAAAAAGACCTCCAAATGGGTTCAGGGAAGAACAGAGACTTACATCATCGGAATAATTGTCTTGGGTCTCTTAGTTTTTTGGGTGATTAGATAATTTATAGAAGCGAAAATAGGTCATACGGAGTCATGAGGGGCCTAGAAGACATAAAGGCGCACCTATCCCTTGGGCGCACCCTGTTGTATTGTCATCTCCTGGTAAGTCTTCTGGTTCTCCCACGAACCTTCTAGGGTGTCTTCACGTCTAGAAAAAATCATCAAAAAAATTCGTTACGTTTGGCTCCGTTGGTATTGATTTTCTGAAAAAGAAGAAAACATGCAACAATCATGCATAATCTGACCATAAACCCATATTTCATCGGATCCCAACAAACGAACCGAAAAATAAGTTTACATCGGATAGAACTTTAAGAAGATTGAGGAGAACATGATATTGAAGATCAAAAAGAGAGAGAGAGATAGAGAGAAATTCATCTAGCTACTAGCTATGGACATGTAGGTCTATGATGCACTACTTATGCATTATCATGGAGGTAGCAACATTGATGTAGACGGCCTCCGTGATTGATTCCCCCTCCGACAGATTACCGGAAGAGAACTCCACATGGAATCAAGGCGGGAACAAAGGCTTGCGGTGGCGGAA
Source organism: Hordeum marinum (assembly GCA_022496015.1). Classification (NCBI taxonomy): domain Eukaryota; kingdom Viridiplantae; phylum Streptophyta; class Magnoliopsida; order Poales; family Poaceae; genus Hordeum; species Hordeum marinum. Next base: position 1,583,564 of record CM039677.1, on the reverse strand, counting down.
AAGATGTTTTGGGTGTCTCTTTGTTGGTTTTGAGGTATATTTGAATATATAGAAGTGGAATTAGGTCCGGAGGCTCCAAAAGGAGCCACAAGTCTGTGTGGCGCGCCCTACCCGCCAGGACGCACCAAGTGAGCTCGTGGCTCGTCTGACCTCCTCTCGAAGCTTCTAGTGTTTCTCTATGTTCAAAAACAACCCCCATAATTTTTATCGTGTTTAGACTTCGTTTGATACTAATTTTCTATGAAATCAAAAACACGCAAAAAACAGGAACTGACACTAGACACTGGGTTAATAAGTTAGTCCCCAAAAATGATATAAAATAATATATAACTAAATGTAAAATATTCAAGATTAATAATATAATAACATAGAACAATCAAAAATTATAAATACGTTGAAAACGCATCAGTGGGAGATTTTGGTGCGAAAACAGTGTGAGTTTTTACTACAAAAGCGCGGTCGCCGTCTTTCTTTTGGTTGAGCGAGGGAGTCAGATTCCGGCGTTTCTCGTGTTTGGACTCCTACAAAATTCCCCTATGTGTTTGCAAGAAAAGAACCATCCGACGGACCGATACATGTTCATGTTGGATGGCTTTCGCGGTCTGGACGGATAGATACAGACGGTTTGAGGGTCGGCGGTGGAGATGCCCTAAGTAAGTAAATGGGATCTGTTCTAATCCAGACTTTTTTTTCCTTTCTACGCGTGAAAGATTGAACATCCCGTCACTTTTCCGAAGAACAACAAGCATGAAAACAAAGTATTCACCCACGATGGAAAATATACTAGTAGTACTACAAGTGCACGAGTGTACGTACGTAGGGGGTCTGGCTAGCGTCCTCGTGTCCTGTCGCTGTCCTGCTTAATTATCGTTTTATACCAGTACGGTGTCTCTAGTCGTGTACGGCATCAACAATTCAATCGCGTGCATGGATTCATGCATGACTAGTCAGTCCATGCAGGTCTCATACGTGCCTCAGTCTTGATCGCCCATACCAGACCAACCGTCGATGCACCGTGCATCATGCACGGCCGATTGAAGTAATAATACTTGTCTTTACACTGTACGGCCGTGAGTTGACCGCCCACGTCACAGGCTTAACGATTGTACAAAAAGTAAAGGAATCTAAAAAGAACCTATTAACATTGTGAGCAGGGAGCCCGTGGTAGAATGTCGTTGTGTACTCTCCATCTCTCGGACGTAAACAATTAATTCTGACCTATATGTTGTTCTGGCAGTGCCACTGCCACTGGACCTGGAGAAGTTGAGACGACATATTATATCGATATATTGTGCTGGCTGCGCTCGGCCATTATTGACTTGCAGCTGTAGTACCTAGTAGTGGCACGTTCCGCATAAGTGAGCGTGCATTCGTGTTTCGGATTAAGATGAGACGCGCGTATCCATTTGCTTGTGAGAGGAGAGGGAGAGGTAGGTACGACCCGTCCGCGCCCTGAACCGACTGTTGGACGATCACGTGGCCAAGGAACGCCTGAAAACCCATCCGGCCTGGTCGGACGCCCCCACGCCGTACGAATCCTAATTCGTTCTATATACAAGTATAAATATAATGAATGCACGGCCAAACTAGGCTCAGAGGAAGCCTGCACACGTCCTATCAGCGGGGTAAAAAAAAGCCGCATCTAGCCTAGATTCAATATCTGTACCATCGGCGATGGATGCAGGGGAGGGAGGGACGGGACCCTTGCGCCCTTTCTTTCCTTTCTCTTTTTAACGCAGCTATTTTTTTCTTTTTTCAGGACAGGGCCATTTTGCATATAGGTCCTTGCCCTGACCCATTCTTTCTAGTCAAACCATGTTTGTTTTAGTATTCCCTCTGTAAATAAATAAATACAAAGTTTAAATCAGTAAAGTGGTGATATGTATGCTCTTATATTTCTTACGAGGATGTACTTAATGATCATATCTTAGTTTTTCTTTTTTGCGGGCTATCCTATCCAAATCTTATATGCCTAAATAGTTGATCCTCGGTATCTCAATTCTCTCAGCGTGCGCACATGCCACCGAACCATATATGTCATCTTATCATAGCACTATCTATTTCACTTAACATGCATGGGAATTGCAATTTATATTCTTTCCCAATATGCAACCATCCCAATTTCAATTTGTATTGCTTTTAACATGCATACGAAATACTACTAATATTACACACACACACACACACATATATATATATGGCTATATAATGAGTAAATATAATATATTATACTTATATAAATCTTTTTTTAAATTTCAGCAAAAGGTATTGCACCCAATCACTGCACGAATAAGTCGGGTATCATCTAGTTAACTAAAATCACAACACTTTATTTGAGCACATAGGGAGTACAAGTTTCTTTGACTATATTTAGCTTGGTGTTAGTTGTACATCGACGGAATTTCTTGAGACACCAACGTGACATCTGAGAACCAGGCTTTTGGCTTCATGCTGATGATGTCGACGAACGGGGAGTGACCGGCTCATGCATCTAAGATTGTGGGGATTTTGTGTGTGTGTTGGGGAGGGGGGGGGGGGGGGGGGGGGAGTGGTGCTTCTTAAAAAATACAATATTTAATTAGAAAAATAGTTGCATAAAAGGATCAACCACTCTAGTACGAATGAATACGCCGATCTGGCTCACATAGTTTAACACAAAACCACAAACTTCAGAGAATTTTAACAGAAACCCGCAATTCCAAAACTAATCGGTAATAAAAAACACAAATTGGTTGATTGATCAGTTAAATATATAGAATTATGGCATATATGTTCAATCTGAAATGATCAATTAGGGAAATTTTCAGTAAATTTATCCCAGCTGTTTTAAAATTTGGAGAGTTTTTGTAAAAATCTGTCAAGTTTTCTTTAAAATACCAAAGTTTTCAAAAAAACTATTTTTACAGTAATCTGAAACATCTTAAACGACCAACCGGGAGAATTTCCAATCAATTTAGTCTAACCAGTTCAAATTTTGATAATTTTTGTAAGATAAAACTAGTTGATTTGTGCTTTATTGTTACCGATTAGTCATGGAGTCGTTTCTTTTATTCCCTGGAGTTGTGGTTTCATGTTACCTCAGCCGTAAAAGGTGTGTATTTATGCAATTTCCTCTTTTCATTTTCTTTGATATTTGTATGCTCACTTATTAAACCGGTTTGTGGCAATAATATATATATATATATATATATATATATATGTTAAATAAGAACTTTTTTCCTAGTTGCCCTTTTTTTTGAATTTTTGAACCACAAACGGACCCCGCAAAAAAAGATGAACCACAAACAGACTGATCATAGCATCCGTTTAAATCGGCGAATAGAAACTCCCCCTCCATTCACCCACCGGCCACGTCGCCACCACCTCAGAGATCAAGCAGGCGAAGGCGCCATCTCCGGCAAGGGGTTCGCCATCACTTCCCTAGCAAGCTACGACGCTGATTGATCGTCCCCAATTTCGGATAGAGACGTGGCCAAGGCTAGGACCGACTGTCCTCATCGTTTCAACAGTTGGCCGGACATAGTACGTAACGTACAACGTATTTGTCCGAACACATAGGAATAGCTAGCGAAGAGGTAGCATATAGGACGGTCCCTTGCGTCATCAACACGATGCATCATGCATTGCATGTGGTAGCATGGGACCGATAACGATGCGTGCATGGGTCCATCAGAAATTCAAGTGTGTCGGCCTCTTCCGCACACACACTTGTACTCACGTACCATGAATATGCATGACTCAGGAAACACGAATTAACTAGAAGAGCGTCCATGAGAGAAACGATGGGGTGCTGGGTGATAGGTTAAGGTCAGCATCACAGGAGCACATATCGAGTCAAACTTATCATTTTTCCAAGAAAAAACTCCAATTATATTGATTAATTCAGATGTTATTACAACTATTCATTACTACAACACATCATGCAGGGCGGAACACTGCTTGATATCATATATCCCCCTTTCTAAAATGTAGGACGGAAGACTATTAAAACTAAGAACACCATTCGATTTATTGTCAAAACTAAACTTCACGATCTCATGTGCCACCAACCTGACCCGACAAGAGATCATTGACACACTAAAATTATGAAAGAGCGTAGTGACGGCCAACACTTCATTCCTAATTGATCAAGTAAATAATTAAAAATGAATATTTCTTCCATCAAATGATTTGTATTTTCTTATAAACAAAGTTATGTAGAGATCATCGAAGACAATTATCAACATTATATTATTGAAAGACAACCATGGATCGATGACTATAGAATTATACATACACATCTTACTTTTCGATCAAAAGTGTCACATCAAAGTTGCCACCGAGCGAGGACCTCAAATCATTGAACATTGCGAAGAGGTCGTCTGAAGTGTAATTTTTTCTAGTGATGGAAATACATTAATGTAGAAAAGATATGATTTGCACATGGCCTTTGTACTAAGACGAACTAAATAGCTACTCAAGACATCAAGGATGGTAATGATAAGTGCTCTAACAGTGACCCCTCCAAAAAGGAAACGATGCCCGTGTGTCGTCATCTCTAGACCCAACCACTGAGACCAGATCTTGGGTTTTGAGTGTGGAGAGGAGTCTGGGTAAACTCCACGTAATGTATTTAACAAAAAAACATGATGTGAATGACGCAATTGTCAGGTCAAACTAATGAAGATCGGGCCTATTCACCCTTTGAACTCGAGACCTTGCACTGAAAGAGCACCACCTACCCGACATTGCCATGTATATCACCACCTACCGAGCCATCATTGCACAGCTACACAGACACATAGTCTAGGCGTAGACCTAGCCACCATATAGTTAGAACCACACATGTGCAACACATGGACGGACACACATGACAATTTTTGACTGATCGGTGACAGACGATGATCGTCATGTATTAACAAGTTTCTTGTACTGGTTTTCGAGCAGCACGTAAGGACGCCCGCATCTCCATCGACCATCGGTCTCATGCCGCTAAGAGTTCAAACCGCCCGTGCAAATTAAAGCCAATTTAGGCTAATCACATGTGGTGCACCTTGGAGAAGGAGAAATCCACATCAAGCATCATTTGAGTCATCAATTGACATATTTAACATAGTTGAGCAATCCAAATCTCTGTACTGAGCAGGAGACATCCAGTCATTGGAGCAGCCATCGGGAACCTCTAATTCGGAGGCTAAAATCCGCCGATATTGTACCCAGTAGAAACAATTGGCAGCTAAGGATCACGCTGTTGGCAAAAAATTACCGATATGCATGGTGCCCCGCCAGTCGCATATTATGTCGATACATGGACAAAGAAGATGCGTCTTCACCTCTCCGTCGCCAAGAAACGGGAACCGAGAAATTTCACCGTCGTCGCGAATGAGTGAACATAAGGCCTCTATCGCGAATCACCCTCACCGTCATTGACACTAGGACCAGTCGTCGCGCTGACCTCACGGGTTCTCCACCACGGCCACCTCCGGGATTTCTTTAACCCACCGCCCGGACGATCTGACCTCCGCCAACATTCTTGCCCGATTATTATTTTCAGCATTGTAGCCCGAGCTCGATGATGAAAAATATACTCTTGTAGCAACACGTCAGGGAATTTTCAAATTATTAGTTTGTACTGGACCACCGAAATCTTTAATTTCAGATCTATACGTGTCTGTGGACCATTATACAGACAGATAGATACCGTCTGGTGTACATGCTAGCATCTGGTGACCGGTGGTTGGCTGAAATTGAATTCGCCGGCACTCCACGCCAGGCTGCATATCCTCCTCCGAGATAAGGGGAAGCAGGCAGATAGATAGATAGATGCCTTCAGAAAAACAGAATATCAGGAGCGCTCGCTGAGAGAGTGAGAAGAGAATAGGAATGGCGGGGACGCGCTCGGAGGAAGCAGACGAGGCGGCGATGGTCCTGGGCTGCGTCGGCGTGGGCCTGCCATGTCCAACGGACGGAGCCCACCGACGTGACCCCATCTTGGACTGCACCGCCACCAACTAAACACTGACAATACCCTAAAAAAAACTAAACATTGACAAACTCAGTCGTTAATACTGCTGCTGACAAATTCTGAATCAGTGGGGCTCGCTGCCTAAACAGCATTCTGCTTCATCTAACCTCCGAGCAACTAGTAGCACTGTCTCGCAAAAATAAAAACTAGTAGCACTAATAGATCGCCAAGAAAAATTACTAGCACTAATACCAGCAGTACCAATAATCATCAAAGTTCCTAATCACAACTTACGGTCAATAATATTGTTAAATAAGTGTTGCTGGTTCAGTACGAATTTAATACAAAGTTATACTAAATCAACGACATTTATTTTTGAACGCAGTAAGTACGTACTACTTAGAACAAAAACAAACAAATAATGACAATAATACTAACAACAAAGCAGAAATCACTATGCCATTACCATGCCAATCTACAACGAACTTCATTGTGTTGTTGATTGATCCTCAGCCAGCTAGTCCACGCATGCATGCATCGAGATCTGGAATAATTCTATATGCGTGTGCAGCGGCAAGCTGCTGGGGCGTGTGCAGGGAGAGTAAGATAAGCCTGGATTTGATACGGGGGCCGATTAGTTTAGGGCAGCATAATCTGTGATTACAGCATCATGATGGAGGCCACCACCACCTGACCGCATTTCTTTACTCATCCTTGTACCATCGGCCACACACTAATTTACTCCTGGGTGTACACAAGTTTCCAAAAGGAATATATCGATCCTGGAAAACAAATCAGCACTGTGCGTACGTCAAATGTTTTTGCGTATTGCCACTGGCAGTACGTGTAAAAATATGAGGCACGGATCTCTGGAATTTCCATGCGAATTTCGGGGTCTCTTGATTCAAAGAAAATGTGTAAGCTTTTCGGAGGACTTTGATTCTTATGATCTTTTTTCTCTCATATGAGTTAATTATATTAAATCAACGCCACTTATTTTGGATGGAGGAAAGACGATGAAATCCTTAGAGCATCTAAAACCGGACGCCTCAAATGACCCCTTATATGCCCGCGGACGCGCCCAGTCAGCGACCGGACAGAAGAGAGAAGGAAAAAAGTGACCCAACCGGACCCCTCATATCATCCCTATATGCTCGGGCTATCCGCGAACTCTCATATCCATCTCAAATATGGGAAGGATATGAGGGCTCGCGGATGCGTCTGGGCGTGCCCGGTCAGTCCGCCATGTAGGACGCGACCTCACCCGGATCACCTTTTTCTTTTCTTTATTCATTATTTTCTTTCTCTCTTCTTCTTCATCAATCATGTGCAAGTGACCAGACATATGAAGAAGAAAATGAGGAGTGTGGCTGCATGAACGGACAAATTGGGGACACGCCTGGTCACTGACCGGGCACGTCCCAGGCGTTTACGGGGTCATATTTGCAATGTCCATCGGTAGATGCTCTTAGAGGATTGCATTATGCTACGTTTTTTAGTAAGGGCATCTTCAATGTTCACCCGCAAATTTCCTACTACATCCGACCGTAGACTGAGTGGGACCAGTCGGCGGACACGGATGTGGGAGAGCGGCATCTAACCATAGCCGCATACATTCGTTCAACAACCCAAATCAATTGTATGAAATTCATGTAAACGCGGACGAATTCATGCAAACACGACGGATTTCATACAAACACGACGGATTCATTACATTTCAGACATATTTTAACTAAAAAACTAAGACTATGTGCACGTACTGTCACGTCGAGCTTCACTCACACGGCATGGAGACACTACACTAGCCTAAGGCCGGCCGCGACGGGTCCCTTTGTCTTCCTCATGTCCGGCAGCCCGTTCACTGGACTGTCGGAAGCCCCAAAGGCATATGTTTCCATGCAAAGGATGTCTTGCTTCCCCATGGCACGTAAAGTGAAATCCCCAACTGATGCTTCAGACGGGAGTGGGAACCGGAAGCCCCGAAGGCATATGCGTCCATGAAAAGGACGTCTTGCTTCCCTACCGCACGTCGAAGCAAAATCCCCAACTGATGCTTCAACGGGAGTGGAAGCGGGCACCTCCGCCTCCGTGCAGCCCGTGCGGAGTCGGCGAAGGTCCTGGCAAGAAACGAAAAGGGCAAGACACCAGTTGTGTACGCTAGTATCGCCCCGGTAGTGACCTTCTTGGGACCCGAGCGGCAACGACCTTCCATGATCTACTATTCCTCGATGATGGCAGCAAGCGCCGATGCGCTGGTCACCGACTCGTCGCTCTCCGTACAGCTGGCTTCTTTCTCTACCTGCACACTAGTAAAAACAGACCTTTCGTCCGCCTCATTAGTCGCGGTTGGCTTTTGAACCGGCACTAATGTGATCATTAGTGCCGGCTTGTGACGGGGATCATTAGTGCCGGTCCGTTACGGACCTTTAGTCCTGGTTCGTGCCACAAACCAGCACCAAAGGTGTGGTGGCAGGCTGACGTCAGCCTGGGGCCCCACCAAAGCCTATAGTCACGGTTGGAGCCACCAACCGGGACTAAAGGTTGGTCCTGGCTGTGATGGGAGTTTAGTCCCACCTCGCCAAGCGAGGGGCGCTCGCATTGGTTTATGAGCCCACCCCCCTATGCCTTGTCGAGTTCATCTCAAAATGAAAATAGATGCCCTTATATGGGAAATTTTAGCTCAAATCAAACTGAATTTCGGTCTGATTTTAGGTCGAATTTTCCCTATATAAGCGCATCTATGTTTATTTTTGCTATTTTTATGTTATTTCCATTTTTGAAACATATTTTAACTCAAGACTTTTTCTGTATTCAATATGCACCATTCAAAGCCACATCATCACTTTTCAACCATTTTATGACCTCATTTACTATTTTCATGCATTTCATGATTTATTTTCAGCTAAAATGACCCTCAATTGAAAAGCACTGCAAATAAACTTTCAAATGGTTGAAAGTTGGCATGGTATCATCATTTCACCCACATAGCATGTGCTAAAAAGTTGAGAGGCTTACGGCAAAAACAGGATGCACTTCGTGTACAAAATGAAAAATATCTGTTGAAGTGTGAGGGTTTTAGACGAAAACTCATCAGTTACAAAAGAATTTCAAATTTTTAAACATATTTCAACTCAAGACTTTTTATGCATTCAATATGCACCATTCAAAGCCACATCATCACTTTTCAAACATTTTCTGACTTCATTTGCTATTATTCATGCATTTCATGATTTATTTCGAGCTAGGATGACCCTGAAATTGAAAAACACTTCAAATGAACTCTGAAAAGGTTGACAGTTGGCATGGTATCATCATTTCACCCACATAGAATGTGCTAAAAAGTTGAGAGGGTTACGGCAAAAACTGGATGCACTTCGTGTACAAAATGGACAATCTCTTTCGAAGTATGAGGGTTTCGGACGAAAACTCGCCTGTTGCAAAGGCATTTCATTTTTTAACTTATTTGAACTCCATACTTTTTGTGTGTTGAAAATGCACTATTCAAAGCCACATCATCAATTTTCAACCCTTTCTGACTTCATTTGCTATTTTTTATGCACTTACTAATATTTTTAGCAAAATAACCCTGAAATTTAAAATCACTTCAAATGAATTCTGAAAAGGTTGAAAGTTGGCATGGTATCATCATTTCACCCCGATAGAATGTGATAAAAAGTTGAGGGGGTTACAGCAAAAACTGGATGCACGACGTGTACAAAATGAACAATCCCTTTCGAAGTATCAGAGTTTCGGACGAAAACTCGCCTGTTACAAAGGCATTTCATTTTTTAAATAACCTAAGAATTATCAAATTGGATATAATGATAAAACACGATAATATTAAACAATATAAAAAAGAATCACTGGAAAATTTATTTTTAAAGTAAAGCTATTAACAAACTAGTGATTCACACAAATTTTAAATAATTCAAATTTAAACTATTTGAATTTGAAAACTACTGCCACTAACAGAAAGTTTATAATTTTTTTGACCTAACGCAAAAAGATTCACTCATTAACTCTCAATAAAGCACAGAAAAACTCAAAAAGAAAAGAAAATAAATAAAGCAAAAAAAATTGGAAAATAAATAAAAAATAGGCCGCCTACTGGGCCGCCACGGCCTGCATACGACTAGAAACCTAACCTCTAGTTAGATGAATTTTAGATATATTAGATGTTAATTATATGTATATTAGTTGTTAATTAGATGTGTATTAGATGAATTTTGAATGTTAATTAGATGTTAGATGAATTAGATGTTAGATGTATATTAGATGTTAATTAGATGTATATTAGTTGATTTTTGAAAGTTCATTAGATGTTAACTAATTAGATGTTAGATGAATTAGATTTATATTAGATGTTAGATGTATATTAGATGTTAATTAGATGTATATGAGATGAATTTTGAATGTTAATTAGATGTTAGATGAATTTTAATTAGATGTTAGAGAAAAAAATTTCATAAGATTTTTTTTCCGGAGTCAACGATGCCTGGCCCCCATCCTCGTCGTCGACTTGTTCGCGACGATGTCCTGATTCAGAGGGGCACGCAGCTTGGTGAGGAACCCGGGTCCCCTCGTCGATCTAGAGCTTCTTTGGTCGCGTTCGCGTGGGCCACTTTCGGTGCGGAGGCACCCGGCCCCGCCGGACGTGGTGCGTCGCCGTGTCAGGGAGGGGGATGAGCACGTCCGTCGCTACATGGATGCGTCGGACGTCAGGTTCTCCAATACCTGGCAGGTGCTTCAGGGATCTCACTCGAGCTATGATCCTGTCATAGTTCCTTCTCTTTGGGTGTCCATCGCCTGCCGCGCGAGACGTCAACTGGATCTGTAGTAGTGATATTATATAATCAATAATATTCGGGATTTATTAGTAATAATATTCGAGATGTATTCGAGATTATATTCGATAATATTCGAGACGATTTATTCGAGATTATATTCGATGATGCATATTATTTACTATGATTCAGTTTTCCTTATTGATTCCATGCATTCTAATTTGAATACTAAATTGTTTTATCTTTCTTCTGGTTAGTTAAATACAAGCTATGGACAATACCGGGATTGAAGGAGAAGAGGCTTTGTTCGACCTCATACGCTCCACGAGCCCAGAGCATGAACATGAAGATGATGAAGGCTCGCAATATCTGAACAATTCCGGTGAGGGTTGTATGTTTGATGGCGAAAGAATAGATGAATTCGACAACGATGTTGACGAAGAAAATGTTATTCAAATAACAAATACCGGCGAGGTATATTTATTATATAAGCTATCCGGTGATCATTACAAGTCTTAATTGAGTCGTATATGTATTAACGAGTCGATCTTTCTTATTTTAGGCCTCTGGATCGAGCAAATCTTCTACAAGCGACAGGGTAAAGCGAGGCCCAACCAAAAAGTTGGACCCTGGCGTAAAGTTCAGCATCGATTCCATCAATACATCAACTGGCGATCCGCTTGAACCTAAGAAAAATGCGACCAAGTTCAAGTATCAATGCGGAGTTATTGTCAGGGACCAAATCCCGATCTCCACACAAGAATGGAAAAAGGCAGCAAAGGAAGATCGACAAGGAGTTACTTTTGTCGATGAAAGAGCAAACGATGTACTTTGGACCGAGCTGATGTCACATTTCACACTACGAGATAACTTGATAGATGCAGATCTGAATAAAGTCAGAAACTATGCTCTTAAAAAGATGACGATCGCATTCAACACCTTCAAAAAAAATGCATGAGTTGCATACATCAAAGCAAACAAGACGACTCCAAAATTCGATGGAGCACTGGTGAAGGCAAAAGATCAGTGGTACGATTTCGTGAAGTTCAAGAAATGGGAAGTAGCTAAGGAACGGTCGAGAAAGAACAAGATTAATGATGCGAAAAAGAAGTGTCACCATACTCTGGGGCCTGGTGGCTACCAGACAGTCCTGCTTAAGTGGGATCAATCCAAAATAGATATGATTAATGCAGGGGTCACTCCAGTTACAGTAACCTGGCTCCCAAGGTGCAGAACATGGTTTTACGCGCATGAGGAAGTTGGACCCAAAGACAGGGGCTATTATGGTGAAGGCAAGTCTTAAAAAAGTGACAGATGAAATTCTGATGAAATAGAAGTAGCTCGAACGGGGGTGTTCATGCCCAACAGAGAGGACAACGAGCTTACGCGCGCCCTGAAGAATCCTGAACACCTGGGAAGAACACGAGGGAAAGGCATTGTTCCGTGGTTTAAGGGAAAGGCGTTGTTCCGTGGTTTGATGAAGTGATGTCAGCATATCACGAGCTACAACTTGACATTCCTGGATGTGACGAGGAGAGAACACTGGAAGAGGCCATACATCGTATCATTCTATGGAAAAAGGATTGCATCGTCTTTCGAAGGCCACCGACTCCTCCTCCTCCAAGTCCGCTACCGCGTCAGTCGACTCCGACTCCTCCTCGAACTCCGGCACCGCGTCACCCGACTCCTCCTCCAAGTCTGGCACGACGTCAGCCAACTCCTCCTCCTCCAAGGCCGGCACCGCGTCAGCCGACTCCTCCTCCAGGTCCGGCACGGCGTCAGCGTGCTCCGTCGCCTAAGCAACAACGGAAGACAGAGGCCAAAGCTACGACAACTAGCGGTACAACAGGCAAGAAATTTAGATATGGTCCAAGCCTCAAGCCTCTTCCGAAGTTGCCTTACCATCTGACCGACGAGGCACTCGACAAGGCAGTGGATGTCTATTTGAAGGCCCATTTTGGACCGAAACCGCCCCAGCCGCCAAAGGAGAAAGTACCTAAGCATGTCTCACAACACTTCATTGATATGGCTCGACCGGCTCACAAGGACAGCGACTATGTGCGGTCTATCAAGAAGTCATATCTTGTAGGACAAAAGCAGTCGAGCTCGAGCTCGAGCCAAGGAGTTGGCAAAAAAAGCGGGAAAACTATCCCCCAGCTGGGAGAACAGGCAGTGCAATCGATCCCCCCGCTCATTGTACAAACACCTGTGAGTACCGCCGGTCGGCCAGAAGTAACCGAAGAACATATTAGGATGGCTAAAGAGGCCGGTGTCACTGTTGAACAACTCCTAGGGCTTGAGGAAATGCCCGTTCTTAAAGAGTCAGAAGTAAAATATCAATATACCCGCGGCAAACCTCTGGTCAAGCCTGAAGATATCAAGGTTCTACCAACAAGAATGTATGAATTGCATATGTGGTACATGCAAATAACAGCAAATACCAATGAAGAGTCCCTCATGGTGAGAGTCCAAGAGACGCATTACTTCCACAAAAACGATGTGTGGATTCATTATGCAGAGTTGTTTCAGTTATTCAATCAAGACGCACTCGACAAATCTTTAGTCAGTTGCTATTGTCTGTAAGTGATTTCTTTCTATAATTTAAAGTCTCTAGCTAGTTGTGCTCTCATTCATTACCTGGAATTATCCTCAATATATTCGTTTCTGTGGTATTGTGCAGATTGAAGATGTATGAAATGAAACAAGCTGGACGCTATGGAATTGGGTTTATTGACCCAAATATGATTAATCAAAAGATATGAGAAACTTCCTATGTGAGAAAAGACACAGAGAAAAAAATGCTAGAATTTTTTATCCATCTAAACACCCAACCAGAAATACTACTTCCTTAAAACTTCGGGTGAACTATATATATATATATATATATATATATATATATATATATATATATATATATATCTTGTAGTACATATTCTATTTTTTGTTTACTAGATGTTAATAAGTGTTGTTGATGAGTTATGCAGTTTCCACTGGATTTTGTTAATGATTGAAGTTGACAAGGGAAAAGTTGAAGTACTCGACTCGCTATTAAAGGATCCATCCGAATACACAATCATGAGGGGGCTACTTGACAGGTAATTTCAATCATCATCGCACTATGTCGGCCTTTTTAATTACTTCATTTCCTGATATCAACTAGTTAATAACCCATTATTCATTTTCTTTGCCGGCGGGCAGGGCTTGGGCCAAGGTCATCAAACAGGTCCCAGACGACTGGACACAACAACTAAAATGGGTGCGACCCAAGGTAATTAAGTAGTACTAGCTAGCTAGCTATGTCCGTGCATCTCTTTAATTCTCGTTTCAATACTACTGTCATGCTTGATTAATTATTACCTGATTGAATTTTATTCTCGTAAAGTGCATGGTGCAGGAGCAGGGGAGTAGTTTATGCGGATACTAAGTTTGCGAGTACATTCGCATGATCACGTTTGAAAGGGCCTTTGGTGCCGGGCCGTGTTGAACCGGCACTAAAAGGCGTAGGCTTTAGTCCCCACCCTTTAGTGCCGGTTCGAGAACCGGCACTAAAGGCCCTTACGACCCGCGACTATAGGACGGTCCCCCCATGCCGGCATGAAGCAACTCGTCACTCCTCACGATAGGTATGGTTGCTGAACCACACGTCGTTTGGGGGGCAATTGATTCCGTCGGGCTAGGCGACAGAGGCGTCATACGTACTCGTCAGGCCACCTAGCGGGCCTGTATACGAGAGAACAGCTCTTCAAACCCCATAAGAAAAGTGGAGAAAATGGTGAAGGAGGAGATGGAGGGAGCGAAGGAGGGGTGCAGTTATTGCCCGATTTCTGCCCTCCTCGAAATAGAGGGCGGACAGGAGGAGCTCGACCGATAGTTAGTCTAATTTCGGCTCGCTCATGAACAAACATGTGGCCGAAGTAGGTTTCTCGGCTTTCCCGATGGTTTAATGGAGGCGTTTCAATGCGACGAGGAGGCGTGTTCAGCCGGGCATGCAGGAGGCGACTGTTGGGGAACGTTGCATGGGAAACAAAAAAAATTGTATGCACACGCAAGATCTATCCATGGTGATGAGCATCTATGAGAGAGAGAGAGAGTGGATCTACATACCCTTGTAGATCGCTAAGCGGGAAGCGTTAAGAAACGCGGTTGGTGTAGTCGAACGTCTTCGCGATCCAAATCGCCGAGCATCCCGCGATCTCATCACGATTCGTCCCGCGATCCAATCACGATCCGTCCCACGAACTCATCACGATCCATCCCGCGATCTCATCACAATCCGTCTCGCGAACTCATCACGATCCGTCCCGCGATCTCATCATGATCCGTCTCGCGATCTTGATCACGGTCCTTCCGATCTAGCGCCAAACGGACGCCACCTCCGCGTTCAGCACACGTACAACTTGATGACGATCTCGACCTTCTTGATCCAGCAAGAGGTTGCAGAGAGGTAGAAGAGTTCTCCGGCAGCATGACGGCGCTCCGGCGATGGTGGTGGAGCTATTTCGGCAGGGCTTCGCCTAAGCACTGCAGAAATCCGATCTAGAGGAGAAACTATGCACTGGAGGAACGAGTAGCACGTGCCTGAAAATCTAGTGCCAAAACCCCTAAAACCTCTAGTATATATAGGAGGAAGAGAGGAGGAGGCTTGGCTCCCAAGGATACAGCCCTTGGGTCGGCCAAACCAAGGAGGATTGGAGGAGGAAGGATTCCTCCTCCAATCCTAGTAGGACTAGGACTCCTCCTTATTTTTACCTTTTTTGCCTTTTTCCACCTTTTTCTCTTTGGCCTTTTCTTCCCAGCCGCATGGGCCTTGTGTGGGACTTCCACCAGCCCACAAAGGGTTGGTATTTACTTTCCCACAGCCCATGTAGCCTCTTGGGTCGAAATACCCCTCCCGATGGTCTCCCGGTACATTACTGGCACTCCCGGTACACTACCGATGAGCCCGAAACCTTTCCGGTGAGCAAAAACAGGACTTCCTATATATCAATATTTACCTCAGACGTTTCCGGAGCTCCTCATGACGTCCAGGATCTCATCCGGGACTCTGAACAACCTACGGTCACCATCATGCAGAACTCTATACTATCGAAACGTCACCGAACCTTAAGTGTGCAGACCTTGCGGGTTCGAGAACTATGTAGACATGACCGATACACCTCTACGGTCAATAACCAATAGTGGGACCTGGATGCCAATATTGGTTCCTACACATTCTATGAAGATCTTTATCGGTCAAACCGTATGTCAAGGATTCAATTAATCCCGTATGATGTTCCCTTTGTTCTTCGGTATGTTACTTGCCCGAGATTCAATCGTCGGTATCTCCATAGCTAGTTCAACCTCGCTACGGCAAGTCTCTTTACTCGTTCCGTAATACAAGATCCCATGACTAACACTTAGTCATATTGCTTGCAAGGCTTATTGTGATGTTGTATCACCGAGTGGGCCCTGAGATACCTCTCCGTCACACGGAGTAACAAATCCCAGTCTTGATCTATGCCAACCCAACAGACACCCTCGGAGATACCTGTAGAGCACCTTTATAGTCACCGAGATACGTTGCGACGTTTGATACACACAAGGTACTCCTCCGGTGTCAGTGAGTTGCATGATCTCATGGTCATAGGAACATAAACTTGACATGCAGAAAACAGTAGCAATAAACTGACACGATCATATGCTACGTTTGTAGTTTGGGTCTTGTCCATCACATCATTCTCCTAATGACGTGATCCCGTTAACAAATGACATCTCATGTCCATGACTAGGAAACCATAGCCATCTTTGATCAATGAGCTAGTCTATTAGAGGCATACTAGGGACATGGTGTTGTCTATGTATCCACACATGTATGTGAGTTTCCGATCAACACAATTTAGCATGGACAATAACCGATTATCATGAACAAGGAAATATGATAATAACTAATTTATTATTGCCTCTAGGGCATATTTCCAACAGTCTCCCACTTGCACTAGAGTCAATAATCTAGTTCACATCACCATGTGATACGCATTGTTATGAATCTAACACCCACTGAGTTCTGTGGCTCGATCATGCTTTGCATGTGAGAGAGGTCTTATAGTCAATGGGTCTGCGATATTTATATCTGTATGTACTTTGCAAATCTCTATGTCAAACTATAAACACTGCTACCACAGTCCACTTGGTACTAGTCCAAATGGCTGCTCCACTATACGTATCCGGATTGCTACTAAGAGTCATCCGGATTAGTGTTAAAGCTTGCATCGACGTAACTCTTTACGACAAACCCTTTATCACCTCCACAATCGAGAAACGTTTCCTTAGTCTTTTAGTCAGTAAGGATAATATTAACCATTGTCTAGTGATCCACTTCTGGATCACTCTTGTACCCCTTGACGGACTCATGGCAAGGCACACACATGTGCGGTACACAACATGGCATACTATACAGAGCCTATGGCTAAGGCATACGGGACGACATTCGTCCTTTCTTTATCTTCTGCCGTTGTCGAGCTTTGAGTCTCACTTAACTTCACACCTCGCAAATCAGGCGAGAACTCTTTCTCTGACTGATCCATTTTGAACTCTTTCAAAATCTTGTCAAGGTATGTATTCTTTGAAAGTCTCATAAAGGATCTTGATCTATCTCTATAGATCTTGATGCTCAACAATTAGGTAGCTTTATCCAGGTCTTCCTTTGAAAAACTCTTTTCAAACAACTGTTTATGCTTTCCAGAAATTCTACATCATTTCCGATCAACAATATGTCATCCACATATACTTATCAGAAATTCTATAGTGCTCCCACTCACTTTATTGTAAATACAAGTTTCTCGTAAACTTTGTATAGACTCAAAAACTTTGATCACCTCATCAAAGTGTATATTCCAACTCCGAGATGCTAGCTTCAGTTCATAGAATAATCACTGAAGCTTGCACATCTATTAGCATCCTTAGGACTGACAAAACCTTCTGGTTGTATCACATACAACCTTTCCTCAAGTAAACCGTCAAGGAAACGATGTTTTGATATCCATCTGTCAGATTTCATAATTGAAAAATGCAGCAACTGCTAACGTAATTCCAAAAGACTTTAGCGTCGCTACGAGTGAGAAAGTCTAATCGCAGTCAACTCCTTCAACTTGTCGTAAACTTCTTCGCAACAAGTCGAGCTTTACAAATGGTGACATTTACCATGAGCGTCTGTCTTCATTTTAAACATCCATTTGTACTCAACGACCTGCCGTCCAACGAGCAAGTCTACCAAAGTATATACTTGGTTTTCATACATGGATCCTTTCTCGGGTTTCATGGCCTCTAACCATTTGTCAGAATACGGGCCCATCATCGCTTCTCCACAGCTCGTAGGTTCATCGTTGTCCAACAACATGACCTCCAAGACAGGGTTGTCGTACCGCTCAGGAGCAGTACACATCCTTGTCGACCTACGAGGTTCGATATTAACTTGATCCGAAGCTTCATGATCATCATCATTTACTTCCTCTTCAACTGACGTAGGTTCCATAGAAACATCTTTCTGCGCTGTGCTACTCTCTGGTTGAAACAAAGGTTCAACAACCTCATCAAGTTCTATCTTCCTCCCACTCAATTCTTTCGAGAGAAACTTCTCCTCGAGAAAGGACCCAGTTTTAGCAACAAACATTTTATGCTTGGATCTAAGATAGAAGGTTCACCAACAGTTCTTAGGGTAATCTATGAAGATGCATTTGTTCGCTTTGGGTTCGAGCTCATTAGGTGAAAACATTTTTCCACACAAGCGTCGCAGCCCCAAACATTAAGAAATGAGAACTTAGGTTTCTATCAAACCATAATTCACACGGTGTCATCTCAACGGATTTAGATGGTGCCCTATCTAAAGGGAATGTAGTTGTCTCTAATGCATAACGCCAAAATTATAGTAGCAAAACGATAAGAGACATCATATCAAGCACCATTTTCAATAGAGCACGACTATGAGGTTCGAACACACCATCACACTATTGTGTTCCAGGTGGCGTGAGTTGTGAAACAACTTTCACATTTTCTAAAGTTGTATGCCAAACTCGTAACTCAGATATTTACCTCCACGATCATATCGCAGACATTTTTATCTTCTTGTCACGATGATATTAAACTTCACTCTAAATTTGTTTGAACCTTTCAAACGATTCAGACTTGTGTTTCATTAAGTAAATATACACTATATCTACTCAAATCATCAGTGAAGGTAAGAAAATAACGATATCCACTGCATGCTACAAGACTCATTGGATTGCATACATCAACATGTATCATTTGCAATAAATCACTTGCCCGCTCCATCCATCTGGAAACGGGGTCCTTAGTCATCTTGCCCAAGAGGCATGGTTCGCATGTCTCAACCGATTCGAAATCGAATGAGTCCAAAGATCCATCAACATGGAGTTTCTTCATGCGGTTTATACCAATATGACATTTAGCGGCAGTGCTACAAGTATGTGGTACTATCATTATTAACTTTCTATCTTTTGGCATCAATGTTATGAACATGTGTATTACTACGATCAAGATTCAACAAACCATTCTCACTGGGTGCATGAACGTTGAAGGTATTATTCATGTAAACAGAATAACCATTATTCTCTAACTTAAATGAATAACCGTGTTGCAATAAACACGATCTAATCACGTTCATGCTCAACGCAAAACACCAAATAACATTTATTTAGGTTTGTCACTAATCCCGAAGGTAGAGAGAGCATGCGATGTTGATCACATCAACCTTGGAAACATTTCCAACACACATCGTCACCTCACCCTTAGCTAGTTCTCCGTTTATTTTGTAGCTTTTATTTCGAGTTACTAACATTTAGCAACCGAACCGGTATCCAATACCCAGGTGCTACTAGGAGTACTCGCAATGTACACATCATTAACGCGTATATCAAATATACTTCTGTCGACGTTGCCAGCCTTCTTATCTACCAAGTATCTAGGGTTGTTCCGCTTCAGTAACCGCTCTCCTCATAATCGAAGCACTCAGTCTCGGGTTTGGGTTCAACTTTGGGTTGCTTCATTGGAGCAGCAACTGACTTGCTATCCATCAAGTTTCCCTCCTTGCTCTTGCCCTTCTCGAAACTAGTGGTTTGACTAACCATCAACACTTGATGCTCCTATTTGATTTCTACCTTCGCGGTGTTAAACATCGCGAATAGCTTAGGGATCAATATTTCTATCCCTGACATTTTATAGTTCATCACCAAGTTCTAGTAGCTTTAGTGACAGGGACTTGGAGAACTATATCAATCACTATCTTATCTGGAAGATCAACTCCCACTCGATTCAAGCGATTGTAGCACCCAGACAATCTGAGCACATGCTCAACGATTGAGCTATTCTCTTTCATCTTGCAGGCAAAGAATATTGTTGGAGATCTCATATCTCGCAACACGGGCACGAGCCTGAGATCCTAATTTCAGCTCTTAGAACATATCATATGTTCCATGACATTCAAAACGTTTCGGAGCCTCAATTCTAAGCCGTAATGCATGACACACTAACTATTAAGTAGTCATCAGAACGTGCCTGTCAGATGTTCACAACATCTACAGACGACGCTAGAGGGGTTGGCGCACCGAGCGGTGCATTAAGGACATAAGCCTTCTGTGCAGCAACGAGGACAATCCTCAGATCACAGAGCCAGTCCGCAATATTGCTACCATCATCTTTCAACTCTATTTCTTTAGGAACATATAAAAATTCAAGGGAGCTACAGCGTGAGCTAGTAATCTACAACACAGTTTGCAAAGACACTACTGACTATGTTCATGATAATGAGTTCAATTAATCATATTACTTAAGAACTCCCACTCAAATTGACATCCCTCCGGTCATTCGAGTGATACATGATCCAAATTCACCAACTCAAGTCCGATCATCACGTGAGTTGAGGTGGTTTCAATGGTGAACATCATCATGTTGATCATATCTTCTATATGACTCATGTTCGACCATTCGGTCTCTTGTGTTTCGAGGCCATGTCTGTACATGCTAGGCTCGCCATTTTAACCCGAGTGTTCTGTATGTGCAACACTGGCTTGCAACCGTTGTATGTGAACGTAGAGTCTATCACACCCGATCATCACGTGGTGTCTCAACACGACGAACTTTTGCAACGGTGCACACTCGGGAAGAACACAATTCATCTTGAAATTTAAGTGAGGGATCACCTTGTAATGCTACCGTCGTCCTAAGCAAAACAAGGTGCATAAAAGGATTAACATCACATGCAAATCATAAGTGACATGATATGGCCATGAACTTGTGCTTTTGATCTCCATCTTTAAAGCACCGACATGATCTCCATCATCACCGGCACGACACCATGATCTCCATCATCTTGATCTCCATCAACGTGTCGCCATCGGGGTTGTCACACCCATCATGCTTGTGCTATTATTGCTATAGTTTAGCGATGAAGTAAAGCATTACATAGCGCTTAATGATTGACACGCGGGTCATACAATAATTAAAGACAACCCTATGGCTCCTGCCGGTTCCCGTACTCATCGACATGCAGGTCATGATATTCTATACAACACATGATCATCTCATACATCACATATATCACATCATGTAATTGGCCATATCACATCACAACATACCCTGCAAAAACAAGTTAGACGTCCTCTAATTGTTGTTGCATGTTTTACGTGGCTGCTACGGGTATCTAGCAAGAACAATTCTCATCTACGCAAAAACCACAACGGTGATACACTAGTTGCTTTCCAACCTTCTCAAGAACCGCCTTTGTCAAATCCGATCCAACTAAAGTAAGAGAAATTGGCACCCGCAAGCCATCTATGCAATAAGTTGCGGTTGAGGGAATCGGTCTCTCGTAAGCGTACGAGTAATATTGGTCCGGGCCGCTTCATCTCACAATACCGCTGAACCAAAACACGACCAAGGAAGGAAGCAATCTAAGTATCAACGCCCACAAACTCTTTGTGTTCTACTCGAGATCTCATCTACACATAGACCTAGCTCTGATACCACTGTTGGGGAACGTTGCAGGGGAAACAAAAAATTTCCTACGCACACGCAAGATCTATCCATGGTGATGAGCATCTACGAGAGAGAGAGAGTGGATCTACATACCCTTATAGATCGCTAAGCGGAAAGCGTTAAGAAACGCGGTTGGTGTAGTCAAACATCTTCGCGATCCAAATCGCCGAGCGTCCCGCGATCTCATCACGATCCGTCCCACGATCCAATCACGATCCGACCCGCGAAATCATCATGATCCATCCCGAGATCTCATCACGATCCGTCCTGCGATCTCATCACGATCCGTCTCGCGATCTTGATCACGGTCCTTCCGATCTAGCGCCGAACGGACAACACCTCCGCGTTGAGCACACGTACAGGTTGATGACGATCTCCGCCTTCTTGATCCAACAAGAGAGAGCGGAGAGGTAGAAGAGTTCTCCGGCAGCAAGACGGTGCTCCGGCGATGGTGGTGGAGCTATTCCGATAGGGCTTCGCCTAAGCACTGCAGAAATCCGATCTAGAGGAGAAACTATGCACTGGAGGAACGGGTAGCACGTCGCTAAAAATCTAGGTCCAAAAACCCTAAAACCTCTAGTATATATAGGAGGCAGAGAAGAGGAGGCTTGGCTCCCAAGGAGCCAGCCCTTGGGTCGTCCGAACCAAGGAGGATTGGAGGATTCCTCCTCCAATCCTAATAGGACTAGGACTCCTCCTTATTTTTGCCTTTTTTCACCTTTTTCTCTTTGGAATTTTCTTCCCAGACGCATGGGCCTTGTGTGGGACTTCCACCAGCCCACAAAGGGCTGGTATTTACTCTCCCACAGCCCATGAAGCCTCTTGGGTCGAAATACCCCTCCCGATGGTCTACCGGTACACTACCGATGAGCCCGAAACCTTTTCGGCGACCAAAACAGGACTTCCTATATATCAATCTTTACCTCCAAACCATTTTAGAGCTCCTCGTGACATCCAGGATCTCATCCGGGACTCTGAACAACCTTCGTTCACCACCATACATAATTCTATACTACCGAAACGTCACCGAACCTTAAGTGTGCAGACCCTGCGGGTTCGAGAACTATGTAGACATGACCGAGACACCTCAACGGTCAATAACCAATAACGGGACCTGGATGCCCATATTGGTTCCTACATATTCTACGAAGATCTTTATCGGTCGAACATTTATGTCAAGGATTCAGTTAATCCCGTATGATGTTCCCTTTGTTCTTCGGTATGTTACTTGCCCGAGATTCGATTGTCGGTATCTCCATACCTAGTTCAACCTTGTTACCGGCAAGTCTCTTTACTCGTTCCGTAATACAAGATCCCGTGATTAACACTTAGTCACATTGCTTGCAAGGCTTGTTGTGATGTTGTATTACCGAGTGGGCCCTAAGATACCTCTCCGTCACAGGGAGTAACAAATCCCAGTCTTGATCCATGCCAACCCAACAGACATCCTCGGAGATACCTGTAGAGCACCTTTATAGTCACCCAGTTACGTTGCGACGTTTGATACACACTAGGTACTCCTCTGATGTCAGTGAGTTGCATGATCTCATGGTCATAGGAACATATACTTGACATGCAGAAAACAGTAGCAATAAACTGACACGATCATATGCTACGTTTGTAGTTTGGGTCTTGTCCATCACATCATTCTCCTAATGATGTGATCCCGTTACCAAATGACATTTCATGTCCATGACTAGGAAACCATAGCCATCTTTGATCAACGAGCTAGTCTATTAGAGCCATATTAGGGACATGGTGTTGTCTATGTATCCACACATGTATCTGAGTTTCCGATCAACACAATTATAGCATGGATAATAAACGATTATCATGAACAAGGAAATATGATAATAACTAATTTATTATTGCCTCTAGGGCATATTTTCAACAGCAACACCCTCGTCTGGCGGTCCACTTCAATTGTGGAGGCAGTGAGAGGTCGCGTCCGGTCTGAGCCGCCTTCAATGTGAAGCGGCGTGCTCTACAGCGACATGAATGCGGGCAGCTCACCTCAGGCGGGAAGCGCGCTGGAGGGGTTGTGGGGTTTTGGTGGACCAGGACTGTCAGAATCAGGCAAAGCAGACGTCCGGACTCTCGCAAACCTGTCCCACGTTTGTCTTGGGTTTGAAGGAGAAATCGTGTGCGGACCGCTCCACGGACTGATATAGGACCGCGCTGGATGCCTTCCACGATCCGAACAGTTTCAGGAGGTTTGCGGGTCTGTCTTGAAGATGCACTAAGGTTGCCATCCTTCCAAACACTATTCGATTTAATTTTTGTATTTTACTTATAAAAAAAGAAAGAGGATAACCTCATTCTTTACATCAGGACGATCCATACATATATATTATTAAGAATGCAAAATCCAGCATCAGCGAAAAAAATTGACTCAAAAATAAAGCAAAAGAAATAAGAAAAGCAAAATCCGAGGCCACATGCCACGTGACGGTAACCTCACTAGACCTCAAATGCACGTGGACGCGATGGCGTGCGTCCGCGCATAGTGACCGGCCACCTTTTAAATTTTTGTTTTCATAGCTATGTACCTCACTTTATCCATATGCGTACGGTCACATGCATGCAATTGATGGAGATGAAATGGAAAAAATATGAGGCAATCCTATGTGACGGACGCAGGACCACGGACCGGACACGCCCGGACATTCCTCATACTTATCGTATATATGAGATGGATATAAGGGATGTAGATTAGTCCAGACGTTTGAGACCTGTTTAAGATACCGTATGAATTGCATTTACATGATCTATGACTAATCAACTTGTCCGGACGTTGAAGTTATAGGTGCTCTAACACCTCGTATGTTACAAGACGACAGCAAAATGGAAAATACGCATGCACCGTCCCATCCCTATGTTAAGTCTGGCCGTATATGGTCTAAGATACGATGGCGCACGATGTATACACAAGTACAACTCAAATGGTTCAATGCATTACAAATCCGTAATTTTGATGTACGTTGGTACAGCAGCGTTCGGTCGCCTGTCCATGCATTTCAGACGACTCCCCACACACACATACGCGTGCCTGATGAGACCTGTTTCTTTTTTCTGTCGTCGTCCTTACACTGGCACGGCCCGGGCACTTCACAACCTACTGTACGATCCATACGAGACGTGTCGGGGCCATGCTAAGAGCATCTACAACCGGAACATATCAAATGATCCTTCATACGTTCGTGGATGCATCAGGTCAGTGACCGGATAGGAGAAAGATGGAAAAAAATGACCCAATTAGACCTGTCATATCATTCATATAGGCCCGGACTGTCCGCGAACCTTCATATTCATTTCAAATATGATAAGGATATAAGGCCTTGCGGACGCGTCCGGTCAGTCTGCCACGTAGGACGCAACCCCACTCCGGACCATCTTTTTCTTTTCTTTATTCATTCTTTGTTCTCTCTCTCTTTCTCTCCAACAATCATGTGCAAGTGACCGGACATATGAGGAAAAAGAATAAGGAATGTGGCTGCATGGACAGACAAATAGGGGCCGGTCACTGACCAGGCGCGTCCGCGGGCGTTTAGGGAGCCACATTTGCAATGTCCGGCTGTACATGCTCTAAATAATCAGGTGTGTCTAGTCCGGGTGTTCGGCCCGGACCTGACGTGCCTGACTAGGGTAGTGTGTACATATTGGCATATGATGTGGTCATTTTTCTTGGCGGCTTATTGTGATGACCTATAAGTTATTTGGATGTACCGGAAATGTTGCAACATATATGCATGTTTCGTGCGACATTGTTGCATAGAAGTAGGAAATGATGTTGCACAAGAATAGTAGAATAAACGGCATCATACTAGGAGGCAACAAATTGTGGTTTCAACTCGTGGAATCAAACAAAAAAGAGTGGGGTTTCCTCTTCCCAACCGATGCGCAACGCCTTCCTATCTTTGAAGAAAAAACTTGTACTATACACGTTTGGATTGTTTTTTTAGAAGTTAGTTCGGATTGTTACTTCATATAAAATTGTACGGAGTACTACTAAAATAGCGACAATCAATATAGGCCGGCAGGGTACTAAATCATGAAGTTTCTCCACTTCTCAATCTCGTTGATAATCCCACTCTCGACATTCCCCCCTCCCTTGTTTCACCATTCCTCCGACGCCCCCTCTCCTCACAAGTCGCCTAGCTTCTCTTCTTCCCTCTCGATGAGCTAAGGTCAAAAAGTCACTCGAGGTGCCAACAAAACATTGATATATCTATTACTATTTGAATTATTCAAATGCATCCTGATTACAAAAATCCATAATTCATACAGTACGAAGCTATGCTCGACTAGCTATGCGTAGGTGCCACATACATATATATACGTACGCGGTACCCTCGTATAAATTGTGACAAGCTTTGGAATGGTACGTACGTGCCTGAGCTTTCCCTGCCCTCCTCCTTGCAAGTTGCAAGGACCACTACGTTCATCAATCAATACTGTTCCATCTTCTTAGGAGTGTCGGGGCCGTCCAAAAATCATCAAGCCTGGGCTAGCTGGGTCCAAAGCTATCGTACGCAGAGCCACTTGTAATACTGAGAATATGCGCTTGCCTAAAATTACAAGCCAAAACAGTATTATAATTTTTCTTTTTTTGCCGGTAAAATCATATAATTTTTTTTACACGACACTATGGCAGGATGTTCGCATCGACCATTACGTGCAACATGAACTTTGTCCCCCTTCCTGTCTTGACGGTTTCCCGCTACCCTCCTCCCCCCCCCCCCCCCCCCCCCATCGGCCTTGCCATTCAGTCACCTACTGTCATCATCGCCACCACGTCTCCCTGGGCTCAGATCTCTTGTCATGCGCCTAATCTGTTGCCCTTGCAGATCTTTTAATCGATCTACCGACGATTGCCATTGCCTCTTGGGGCGCTAGAGTACCAAAATCAGGCCTTTCTACCTCGATTCGACACCGATCGTCGTCACCGTCGGTCGACCCTAAGCTCATCAGCGTGTCTTCCTCCTCCTCCTCTCTCGCCCTCCATGCTCACTGCTTTTATTCCTCCACATTTCCGGTATTGCTGCGAGGCTTCGCTCCATAACACTACCCAGTGAACATTGGTATGTAGGTATTTTTACAGTGACGTATTTGGCAGGTACAATACACAGGTATATACCTTGAATTATTGCTAGGCTATTACAGTGAGATTTGAGTATAGGGCCAGAGTTATATCCAGATCAAGGACCACAGACAGGCAGTCAAAGACAACTGTGATTTATATATGGTACACTATTATTTCTCCTCTTTCCCCTACTACTACTACTAGCCGATAGCCAGCAGGTTCCTCACTATTTTTTGCGGTGGCCGTACATGGTAAAAAATGATTGAAAATTATGATCCTGCCGACACACCCTCTGCCATTGACCATCACACGTCCTCAACATCACTTACAAAAATAACAGAGAAATATTTATAAGCGGCCATGGTCGACAAGCACAAATGTATATGGGCTAGTCGTGCCAGTGACCTAGCTTGGGATCATGAAAGTGATTAACTGAACTAATCTTCTTGTAGATATACAAGCAGTAGTACTAACAAGTAAGTGATGATTGATCCATGGTGGCTAACAACAAGCAGAAGCTGCGGAAAGAGGAAGAAGAAGAAGAAAGAAGCAAATTTTCTCCGGCGTCGGTCGGTCGATCATTCATGTCGTCCTAGCTAGCTAAGCATGCGGTCCTAGTTAATTCAGCTCCTCTAATGATCGTCGTCGTCGTCGTCGTCGTGGTGCCCGTGGCTCTGGGCCACCTCGTCGTCATGCTCCTCGCCTGCTCTCCCGGAGGGCCTGCCCATGTCCACGTCGCCATCGCCGTCCTCCTTGGTGTCTGCATTGCCGCTTCCACGGACGCCGTTGGTCGGGAAGCCCGGAGGTGGGCCGTAGTGCGCGTCGGTGGGGTACTTGACCACCGCGTCGAGCAGCTCCGAGCTCGCCTTGTTGGCCGCGTCGTCGGCGTTGGTTGTTATGGCGTTGGCGTTGGTTTTGGCGCTGGTGTTGCCGGCGGCGGACGAGGAGGCGGCGCCAGCGCCGGAGCCGTGGCCGGAGCGGGAGTAGAGGCGGTCGAGCTCGTCGAAGTAGGGGCATGTCTTGGCGTGCGCGGGGCGCTTCTTGCCGCTCTCCTTGGCCTTGCGGAAGTACTTGTTGATGTTCTCCCACTTCTCCTTGCACCGCTTGGCGCTCCGGCCGCCGTACCCGGCCGCCGCCATGCGCACGCTCACCTCCTCCCACAGAGGGCCCTTCAGCCCGGGCTCCTGGAACCGGTTGTCCAGCCCGGAGCGCACCCGGATCAGCGCCTCCACCTCGTGCTTCGGCCACCGGGACGACGAGCTCATCAGCGGCAGCGACAGGTCGCCGCACTCGTATGGGACGAGCTCCCTGCCGGCGTGGTCGTGGCTCGTCGCGTCGTCGGCGGACGTGGGCGCGTGGTTGGCCGGCGGCGGGAGGGTGATGGTTTCCCCCGAGAGCTTCTCCAGGTAGGCGATGATGGCGGTCTCCCGGGCGGCGGCGCTGGCGCGGTCCTGGGCGCGCGCGGCGGCCTCGCGCGCGAACTTGTCGGCCTCCTGCCGGCGCCACGCCTCGTCGCGCGCCGCGCGCTCGCGCTCCCGGCGCTCCATGGCGTCCAGGAACTGGCGGTGCAGGCCCTCCTGGTGCTCGATGAGCCGCTGCACCAGCTGCTCGAAGAAGGACGCCGACGCGGTGAGCTGCTGCTGCTGCTCCTGCCGCCGCCGCTTCCGCTTCCGACGCGCCTCCCCCACCGACGCCAGCGGAGGAGGCGGCGGCTGCGGCTGCAGCACCGCCGGCGCGTCCTCCCCGGCCGAGGTCTCCGAGGTGTTGGCCTGCGGCGCGTCCACGGCCGCGGCGGGCGCGCCCGGGAGGTCGGCCATGGACGGGGGCGGGAGGATGGCATTGTCGTCGCCCGTGAGGCCAGAGCCGGAGCCCGTCTGCCCCGCGCCGCCGCCGCTCCCCGGCTTGTAGATGGCCTCCAGCTCGCTGAACAGCTTGTAGTTCCCGCCGCCACCACCACCCGCAGACGCGGCAGCTCCGGCATTGTCGTCCCCGCCACCGCCACCGCCACCTCCCTTCTTGAAGTAGTTCGCCGCCGCAGCAACCGGCGCCGGAGACTCCGGCGTGGCCACCTTCTCCTTCCCGGCGCCGGCCCTCTTGCTGCTGCTGCTCGTGCTGTGTATGTAGTCAATATCCAGCGGCCTCCTACACAAATCACCACACAAAAGCAACCAAATTCCACAATTCAGCTCAGCGCCAAGCAAAGATGAACACCAATTGGGAATCTCAAGTGCAAAAAACAACAAGAAATTGTAGAAGCTTGGCGCAATTCGAAGCAATTTTGCAACCATCTGCATGGGATGTATGTATGTTGGCATGCAATGGAGGAAAAGAGTTTCTCTTTTGCGTGATGTGATGAGGAGGGAGGTAAAAGGGACGGAAAGAAAGTTGGGGTGTCTTTGCCGGAGGAATCATCGGTTTCAGGTGCGGCGCGTGTTGTTTTCCGTCCATGTCTCTCTCAATCATGCCGCTATTATTGCTGGCCGCTGCTCTGCTCTGCTCCCCACCCCCGAGCATCCAAAGCAGGCCAACAAAGATGCAATCTTTTCCCCCCTCCCGCTTTCCCTTTCTATGTCCGTCGGTTCGGTTCGGCCCGCCATGGGTGGGTGGATCCGGGCGGCGGACGGAGGAATTGTTGACATGTGCGGAGGAATTGTGAGGGGAGGAAGAACTGGTGGCGTACCAGGTGGGTTCCTTGATGGAGGTCTCCTCCTCGCCGGTCCAGCGACGGAGCCGGCTCTCCGTGGCGGCCTCGTCGTCGCCCCCGCCCCCGCCCGCGCCGTGGAGCATCATGCCGCTGCCCGCGCCGCCCCCCGTGCCGTCGTTCAGGGCGTCGTCCGTGGCGCCGCTCCCGCCGCCGGGGTCCACGGCCAGCTTGAAGTTCATGGCGGCGGCTAGGAACGGGGGCACGCCGGGAGGGGCGGCGCCGCCAGACGTGGCGCGGGAGCTCTCCGGCACGGCGGCCGCCTCGACGTCCAGCCCTAGCTGGTGGTGGTGATGCTGATGCTGCTGCTGGTGCGGGTGGTGCTGCTGCGGCGCCCACCTCGCCGGCGGCGGCGGCTTGTGGTGCTGGTGCTGGTGCTGCTGCTGCTGCTCGTGGTGGAAGAGCTGGAGGTGATGGTGCTGCTGCTGGTGGTGCCCGGCGGCCGCCGCCTGGTGGTTCAGGAACTGCTGCGTGAACGGAATCCCGCCGGCCGCGGCCGCCGCGGGCGCCCCGCCGAAGTGCGCGAAGTGGGGCGGCATCTGCGGGGGGTGCTGCTGCTGCTGTTGCTGGTGGTGGTGGTGCTGCATCGCGTGGTGGTGCAGCGGCTGGTACCTGAACGGCGCGCCCAGCTCCTGCCCCCCCGCCGCCGCCGCGGCCGCGGCCGCCGCAGCCGCCGCCTGCGCCTGCTGCTGCGGCGCGGCCGCCATGGCGAATCCCCCGTCCATGATGAACTGCTGGAACTCCGACACCCCGCCGTACCCGGACTGCATCTCGGCAATGGCCGCCGCCCCGCCGCCCCTCACAACTCCACTCCACAGTCCACTCCCCACTCCCAGTAACTACTCCCTCACTCACTCGCTCCTGACCGAAATTACTCCGCTTCCCGCATGATTGGGCAACAGTGTCGGCAACAGCTCCGCTCCGGAACCGAAATGCAAACCGAGAATTGGAATTTGGTGGCCGAGGGTAAGGTTGAGGAGGAGGAGAAGGTGGAAGAATGGATATGGACTGACCTCACCCGGAGCAGAGGGATGGGGTTAAGGGCAGGGCAGGGTTGGTTTCCAATTTGCTTCTGCCTGCTCAGCTTTATCTTTTGGGCAGTTTTGGAAAGGGGTCCTTGACGATGCCCGTATTCGTGGGCAGGGTGCCCTTTATGGCTCATCTCCTGGTCCCTGTCCCGGTTTGAATGGACCCTTGCTGCTTGGGGGATGATGAATGGAAGGCCTTCTCTCATCAACACCTCTCCTTCTATTTACTTGCATGTGGCATTTGTTTGGTGTTTATCTTTGAAGATGTATTTGATTTCAATTACACTTATACAAGGTAAGGATGGAGACCATGATGGTCAAGTTTTTTCTTCTTCATTACAAGCGTTGCTACGAAAACCGTAATTGGTGACGGTTTTGTCCGGCTTTCACTCGTGGCTTTGTCCGGCTTTCACTCGTGTTTTTTTAGCAATAACGCCAGCTTGCTAAAACATTACCTGTATTGAGCGGTGAAACCCATTCGAGATGGCTTTCGGCAGTTTGAATTTGACCTTACTTATTCCTCATTCGTATACTAATCGCACTGAAATCAAAGTTTGATAGGTATTGGGCGGGATAGGTGACAACGATTGTGTGTGACCTTCATGGCATTGCCTTTGTGGTAGCCAGTTGTGTTGGGGAACGTTGCATGGGAAACAAAAATTTTCCTACGCACATGCAAGATCTACCCATGGTGATGAGCATCTACGAGAGGGAGAGTGGTTCTATGTATCCTTGTAGATCGCTAAGCGGGAAGCGTTAAGAAACGCGGTTGATGTAGTCGAACGTCTTTGCGATCCAAATCGCCGAGCGTCCCGCGATCCAATCACGATCCGTCCCGATCTAGCGCCGAACGGACGGCACCTCCGCGTTCAGCACACGTACAGCTTGATGACGATCTCCGCCTTCTTGATCCAGCAAGAGGGAGCGGAGAGGTAGAAGAGTTCTCCGGCAGCGCGATGGTGTTGCGGCGATGGTGGTGGAACAATTCCAGCAGGGCTTCGCAGCTGAAACCGATCTAGAGGAGAGGCAACACGTGGCTTAGGGTTTCTTGATGTGTCCCAAGTGCTAGCCTCGCCCCTCTATTTATATGCTGAGCCCTGGGGTCAAAACTTGGAGAAAAATCCTCCTCAAGGTCGGTTTGCCTGCAAGGCAAGAGTCCTTCTCGGAATCCAGGACAAGACGCCAAGGTCCTCGGTGTTTGGCCCCAGACGCCAGGGTCCCTGGCGTCTGGCCCCTGGCCTCCGCAAAACATCTTTTGCACCTTCCTAAAGCCTCATGGGCTTTACCCCTTGGCCCAAATAAAGTGTTCCTATACCCCGAACATTCCGGGAAACATCCGAAACTATTTCCGATGAATTCCGGAACCCTTCCGGAGACCAAACACTATTACCCCATATATCAATCTTTACCTCCGGACCATTCCAGAGCTCCTCATGACGTCGATCTCATCCGAGACTTCAAACAACCTTCAGTCACCACCATACATAACTCTATACTACCGAAACGTCATCGAACCTTAAGTGTGCAGACCCTGCGGGTTCGAGAACTATCTAGACATGACCGAGACACCTCTACGGTCAATAACCAATAATGGGACCTGGATGCCGATATTGGTTCCTACATATTCTACGAAGATCTTTATCGGTCGAACCTCTATGTCAAGGATTCAGTAAATCCCGTATAACGTTCCCTTTGTTCTTCGGTATGTTACTTGCCTAAGATTCGATCGTCGGTATGTCCATGCCTGGTTCATCCTCGTTACCGGCAAGTATCTTTACTCGTTCCGTAATACAAGATGCCGTGACTAACACTTAGTCACATTGCTTGCAAGCCTCATTGTGATGTTGTATTACCGAGTGGGCCCTGAGATACCTCTCTGTCACACGGAGTAACAAATCCTTGTGTTGATCCATGCCAACTCAACAGACACCCTCGGAGATACCTGTAGAGTACCTTTATAGTCACCCAGTTATATTGCAACGTTTGATACACACAAGGCATTCCTCCGATGTCTGTGAGTTGCATGATCTCATGCTCATAGGAACATATACTTGACATGCAGAAAACTGTAGCAATAAACTGACACGATTAAATGCTACGTTTGTAGTT
This sequence comes from Hordeum marinum, assembly GCA_022496015.1. Taxonomy (NCBI): domain Eukaryota; kingdom Viridiplantae; phylum Streptophyta; class Magnoliopsida; order Poales; family Poaceae; genus Hordeum; species Hordeum marinum. Next base: position 1,550,887 of record CM039677.1, on the reverse strand, counting down.
TGGGTCTTGTCCATCCCATCATTCTCCTAATGATGTGATCCCGTTATCAAATGACATCACATGTCAATGGCTAGGAAACCTTGACCATCTTTGATCAAGGAGCTAGTTCACTAGAGGCATACTAGGGACTAAGTGTTGTCTATTTATCCACACATATAATGTGTTTGCAATCAATACAATTATAACATGGATAATAAACAAATTATCATTGAACAAGGAAATATAATAATAAAAAATTTATTTATTGCCTCTAGGGCATATTTCCAACAATCTCGCACTTGCACTAGAGTCAATAATCTAGTTCACATCACTATGTGATTTATATTGTAATGAATCGAACACCCATGCAGTTTTGGTGTTGATCATGTTTAGCCCTTGGAAGAGGTTTAGTCAACGGGTCTGTAACATTCAAATCCGTGTGCACTTTGGAAATATTTATGTCCTTCTCCTTGATGTAATCGCGGATGGAATTGAAGCGTCTCTTTATGTGTCTAGTCCTCTTGTGAAACCTTGGTTCCTTGGCGAGGGCAATGGCACTAGTGTTGTCACAAAATAGAGTCATTGGATTCAGTGCACTGGGCACTACTCCAAGATCTATCATGAACTGCTTCATCTAGACACCTTCCTTCGCTGCCTCCGAGGCTGCGATGTACTCCGCTTCGTATGTAGAATCGTCTACCATGCTTTGCTTGGAACTGCACCAGCTTACCACTCCCCCGTTGAGAATAAATACGTATCCGGTTTGTGACTTAGAGTCATCCGGATCAGTGTCAAAGCTTGCATCGACGTAACCCTTTACGACGAGCTCTTCATCACATCCATAAACGAGAAACATTTCCTTAGTCCTTTTCAGCTACTTAAGGATATTGTTGACCGTTACCTAGTGCTCCATTCCAGGATCAATTTGAAACCTTCCGTCCATACTTATGGCAAGGCTGACATCGGGTCTTGTGCACATCATTGCATACATGATAGAGCCTATGGCTGAAGCATAGGGGATGACACTCATCTTTTCTCTATCTTCTGTAGTCACTGGGCATTGAGTCTTACTCAACTTCACACCTTGTAACACAGGCAAGAACCCCTTCTTGGAATGATCCATTTTGAATTTCTTCAAAACTTTATCAAGGTATGTGCTCCGTGAAAGTGCTATTAAGCGTCTCGATCTATCTCTATAGATCTTAATGCCTAACATGAAAGCAGCTTCTCCTAGGTCCTTCATTGAAAAACTCTTGTTCAAATATTCCTTCACGCTTTCCAGCATTTTTATATTATTTCCAATCAGCAATATGTCATCCACGTATAATATTAGAAACGCTATAGAGCTCCCACTCACTTTCTTGTAAATACAAGCTTCTCTATAAACTTGTATAAACCCAAACGCTTTGATCACCTCATCAAAGCGCTTATTCCAACTCCGAGATGCTTGCACCAAACCATAAATGGATCGCTGGAGTTTGCAAACTTTGCCAGCATTCTCTGGATCGACAAAACCTTCTAGTTGCATCATATACAACTCTTCCTCAAGGAAACCGTTGAGGAACGCTGTTTTGACATCCATCTGCGCAGCTATTGCCAACATAATTCTGACAGACTTAAGCATCGCTACGGGTGAGAAGGTCTCATCGTAGTCAACTCCTTGAACTTGTGAAAAACCCTTTGCCACAAGTCGAGCTTTATAGACGGTGACATTACCGTCTGCGTCCGTCTTCTTTTGAAAGATCCATTTGTTCTGAATGGCCTTTCGCCCTTCAGGTAATACTTCCAAAGTCCATACTTTTTTTTCATACATGGATCCCATCTCGGATTTCATCGCCTCTAACCATTTCTCGGAATCTGAGCCCATGATCGCTCCTCCATAGCTCGTAGTTTCATTGTTGTCCAACAACATGACCTCCAAAACAGGGTTGCCGTACCACTCAAGAGTAGTACGCGCCCTTGTCGACCTACGAGGTTCAATAGTAACTTGATCTGAAGCTTCATGATCATTATCATTAACTTCCTCTTCAACTGTCGTAGGCTCCAGAGAAACATCTTTCTGTGCTGCGCTACTCTCTGGTTAAAGTAAGGGTTCAATAACCTCATCAAGCTCTATTTTCCTCCCACTCAATTCTTTTGAGAGAAACTCTTTCTCAAGAAATGTTCCGTTTTAGTGACAAACACTTTGCCTTCGGATCTGAGATAGAAGGTATACCCAACTGTCTCTTTCGGGTATCCTATGAAGACGCATTTCTCCGCTTTGGGTTCCAGCTTTTCAGGCTGAAGCTTTTTGACATAAGCATCACATCCCCAAACTTTAAGAAACGACAACTTGGCCTCTTGCCAAACCACAGTTCATATGACGTTGTCTCAACGGATTTCGATCGTGCCCTATTTAAAGTGAATGCAGTTGTCTCTAATGCATAACCCCAAAACGATAGTGGCAAATCAGCAAGAGACATCATAGAACGCACCATATGTAATAAGGTTCGATTACGACGTTCGGACACATCATTACGCTGTGGTGTTCCAGGCGGTGTCAACTGTGAAACAATTCCACACTATCTTAAGTGACTGCCAAACTCGTAACTCAGATATTCACCTCCTCGATCAGATCGTAGGAATTTAATCTTCTTGTTACGATGATTCTCAACTTCACTCTGGAATTGCTTGAACTTGTTAAACATTTCAGACTTGTGTTTCATTAAGTAAATATACCCATATCTACTTAAGTCATTAGTGAAGGTGAGAAAATAACGATATCCACCGCGTGCTGTAACATTCATTGGACCACACACATTAGTATGTATGATTTCCAATAAGTCACTTGCCGGTCCATTGTTCCAGAGAACGGCGTTTTAGTCATCTTGACCATCACTACTAGAAAAAGGCTTATCCCAATATCTCTACTAGTGGCGCACCATGATGGTGGTGCGCCACAGCTATATAGCAGCGGTGCACCAGAATTAGGTGCACCATTGCTATTTTTTTACTAATGGCGCACCACATGAGCAGTGCGCCATTGCTATTTTTTGGTCCACCTCCCCACCAGACATAGCAATGACGCACCACACCTAGGTGCGCCACTAGTAAAAAAATAGCAATGGCGCACCTAATTCTGGTGCGCCACGCGCCACTGGTAGTGGCGCACCTAGGTGTGGTGCGCCATTGCTATGTCTGGTGGGGGTGTGCCTGCGTGTGTGTGAGGTTAGTAATGGCGCACCCTCCCTGGTGCGCCATTGCTAGGGTTAGCAATGGCGCACCAGGGAGGGTGCGCCATTACTAACGTCTCACACACACAAACACACACAAACACCCCCCTGTGGATCGCCTTTTAGGTTTTTTAAAAAATAAAAGAAAATGATAAAAGATTCAAAAAAATTCAAAAAAATAGATGCCCATGTGTTATGTGTTCTAGTTGTTAGGAAAATTAACAAACATGAATTTTGATTTTTTTGCAAAAGGCCGCCGTGTTTCGGTAAAATGGCCGTAACTTTTGCATACGACCTCCGATGAATAAGTATGTGAGTTCTTTATGACTAATGTTGATTCCATGGATTATACGCACTCTCACCCTTCCACCTTCGCCAGCCTCTCTAGTACCGTGCAAGTTTCACCGGTGCATTAAACCCATCTTCCTCAAAACAGACACGATATACCTTCCTCAAAACAGGCACCATATACCTTCCTCAAAACATCCACCATACCTACCTATTATGGCATTTCCATAGCCATTCCGAGATATTGCCATGCAACTTCCACCGTTCTGTTTATTATGACACGCACCATCATTGTCATAGTTCTCAGCATGTTCGTAAGATAGCTAACATGATGATGTCATTGCTATGCTAGATCATTGCATATCACAGTACACCGTAGGAGGCATTCGTATACAGTCATATCTTGTTCTAGTATCGTGTCGTAAATTTTGAGTTGTAAGTAAATAAATGTGTGATTATCATCATTATAGAGCATCGTCCCATGCGAGGAAAGGATGATGGAAACTATGATCCCCCCATAAGTCGGGATGAGTCTCCAGACTATATAAAAAAAGAGAGGCCAAAGAAGCCCACCAAAATAAAAAAAAGAGAGAAAAGGTAGAAGGGGCAATGCTACTATCCTTTTCCACACTTGTGCTTCAAAGTAGCACCATGATCTTCATGATAGAGAGTCTCCTATATTGACACTATCATATACTAGTGGGAATTTTTCATTATAGAACTTGGCTTGTATATTCCAATGACGGGCTTCCTCAAATTGCCCTAGGTCTTCACAAGCAAGCGAGTTGGATGCACACCCACTTAGTTTCTTTTTTAGCTTTCATACACTTATAGCTCTAGTGCATCCGTTGCATGGCAATCCCTACTTACTCACATTTATATCTATTGATGGACATCTCCATAGCCCGTTGATACGCCTAGTTGGTGTGAGACTATCTCCTTCTTTTGTCTTCTCCACAACAACCATATTCTATTCCACCTATAGTGCTATGTCCATTGCTCACGCTCATGTATTGCGTAAGAGTTCAAAAAGTTTGAAAATATTAAAGTATGAAACAAGTGCTTGGCCAAAACCGGGGTTGTCCATGATTTAATACTTTGTTTGATGAAGATGGAGCACAACCACACTATATGATTTAGTAGGGATAGCTTTCTTTGGCCATGTTATTTTGAGAAGACGCGATTTCTTTATTAGTATGCTTGAAGTATTATTGTTTTTATGTCAACATTAAAATTTTGTTTTGACTCTTATGGACCTGAACATTCATGCCACAAGAAAGAAAATTACATGGATAAATATGTTAGGTAGCATTCCAAATAAACAATTCTGTTTTTATCATTTACCTACTCGAGGACGAGCAGAAATTAAGGTTGGGGGTGCTTGATACGTCTCCAATGTATCTATAATTTTTTATTGTTCCATGCTATTATATTATTTGTTTTGGTTGTTTTATATGCATTTATATGCTATTTTATATTATTTTTGGGACTAACCTATTAACCTAGAGCCCAGTGCCAGTTTCTATTTTTCCTATGTTTTTGAGTTTTACAGAAAAGGAATATCAAACGGAGTCCAAACGGAATAAAACTTTTAAGATGCTTTTAAGATTTTCTAGAATCCTCAAAAACCTAATAGAAAAAAAGTTACGATGCTTTTAAGACCTGTTGGCAAAAAAATTCGAAAAAATGCGAAAAATAAATAAATTAGCAATGGCGCACTAGTGCATGGTGTGCCACTGCTATTTTCCCGCCTTCAAAATTCAAAAAAAATACAAAAATAAAAAACAAGTTAGCAATGGCGCACCTTATGAATAATGCGCTACTACTATTTTCCCGCCTTCACAATTCAGAAAAATTCGAAAAAATAAAAAAATTTAGCAATGGCGCATCAGTGAATAGTGTGCCACTGTTATTTTCCCGCCTTCACAATTCAAAAAAATAGCAGTGGCGCACCAGTGCATGGTGCGCCACTGCTAAGTTGGGACAGAAGTTTAAAAGGGCCGGCCAGCCACTTACCCCTTCATTCTTCTCCTCCTCTCCTCCACTCCATCTCCAACTCTGTGGCGACCTCCTCCTCCTCACGGTGCTCCTCCTTCGGCGACCTCCTCGTCCCTCCTCTCCTCCTCACGGTGCTCCTCCTTCCTCTCCTGCTAACGGTCCTCCTCCTCCTCCCTCGTCTCCTCCTCACGGTGCTCCTCCTCCGGAGACTTCCTCCTCCCTCCTCTCCTCCTCACGGTGCTCCTCCTTCCTCTCCTGCTCACGGTCCTCCTCCTCCTCTCTGGCGACCTCCTCCTCCCTCCTCTCCTGATCCTCACGGTCTCTCCTCCCTCCTCTCCTCCTCACGGACTCTCCTCCCTCCTCCTCTACTTCCGGCCACATGTGGAGCTCCCCCGGCACAAAGAACGTACCAGATCCAGGTCGAGAACGAAATTTGAAAAAAATTCAAGCAAAAAAAAACGAGCAAAAAAAAAGCCAAAAAAATGAGCCAGATCTAGATCCAAATTCAAAATTAAAAAATAGCAATGGCGCACGCTGGGGGTTAGACGGTGCGCCACTACTATTTTCCCACCTTCAAAATTCAAAAAAAATCAAAAAAAAAGTTACCAGTGGCACACCTGTAGCAATAGTAATGGTGCACTACAAGGTGCGCCACTGTTACCTGCAATACTAATGGCGCGCCAGAGGTGCGCCATTAGTATTTGTTACTAGTGACGTGGTAATAGTGGCGCACCTATAGTGCGCCATTAATGGCAAAAACAGGTGCGCCACTAACAGTCCTTTTTCTAGTAGTGCATGAGGCATGGTTCACATGTGTCAAGTGATTCAAAATCAAGTGAATCCAAAAGTCCATCAGCATGGAGCTTCCTCATGCGTTTTACACCAATATGACCCAAATGGCAGTGCCACAAGAAAATGGAACTATCATTATCAACTCTACATCTTTTGGCATCAATGTTATGAACATGTGTGTCATCACTATCAAGATTCAATATGAATAAACCCCTCACATTGGGTGCATGACCATAAAAGATATTACTCATATAAATAGAACAAACATTATTCTCTGATTTAAATGAGTAACCGTCTCGCAATAAACAAGATCCAGATATAATGTTCATGCTCAACGCAGGCACTAAATAACAATTATTCAAGTTCATCACTATTCCCGATGGTAATCGAAGAGAGAGCGTGCCGACGGTGACCACATCAACCTTGGAACCATTTCCCACGTGCATCGTCACTTCGTCCTTTGCCAGCCTTCGTCTATTCCGTAGTTCCTGTTTTGAGCTGCAAATGTGAGCAACCGAACCGGTATCAAATACCCAGGAACTACAACGAGAGCTAGTAAGGTACACATCAATAACATGTATATCATATATACCTTGTTTGTCGTTGGCCTCCTTCTTGTCAGCCGGGTACTTGGGGCAGTTACGCTCCCAGTGACCAGTTCCCTTGCAACGAAAGCACTCAGTTTCTGGCTTGGGTCCAGCCTTGGGCTTCTTTACAGGAGTAGCAAATCTTTGCCATCCTTCTTGGTTTTACCCTTCTTGCTCTTGCCCTTGCCATTCTTCTTGAAACTAGTGGTTTTATTGACCATCAAGACTTGATGTTCTTTCTGGATTTCAGACTCAGCGACTTTTAGCATCGCAAACAGCCCGGCGACTGACTTGTTCATCCTGTGCATGTTATAGTTCATCACAAAGCTCTTGTAAATAGGCGGCAGTGATTGAAGAACTCTGTCAGTGATCGCCTCTGGTGGAAGGGCAATTCCCAACTCCACCAGAAGAGTCGAATACCTAGACATTCTGAGTGTATGTTCACTGATAGACCCATTCTCCTCCATTTTGCAAGCATAGAACTTATCGGAAGTCTCATACCTCTCGATTCAGGCATTCTTTTGAAAGATACACTTCAACTCCTAGAACATCTCATATGCTCCATGACGTTCAAAACGTCTTTGAAGTCCCGGTTCTAAGCCATACAATATTGCACACTGAACTATTGAGTAATCTCCAGAACGTGCCTCCTAAGCGTTCTTAACGTCTTCGGATGACATGTCTTATGGTTGGTCACCAAGCGGTGCATCAAGGACATATGATTTCTGGGAAGCCATGAGGATAATCCTCAGATTACGGGCCCAGTCAACAAAGTTACTTCCATCATCTTTCAACTTAGCTTTATTTGGGAATGCATTAAAATTCAGGGGTGCAACTTCGTGAGCCATTGATCTACAACATAAATATGCAAAGGTTACTTAGACTATTGTTCAAGATAATGAGTTTAGTTAATTAAATTACTAAATCTCCCACTCAAATTAACATCCCTCAGGTCATCTGAGTGTCACATGATCCAAATTCACCAACTCAAGTCCGATCATCACGTGAGTTGAGGTGGTTTCAATGGTGAGCATCATCATGTTGATCATATCTACTATATGACTCATGTTCGACCTTTCGGTCTCTTGTGTTCCGAGGCCATGTCCGTATATGCTAGGCTCGTCAAGTTTAACCTGAGTGTTCTGCATGTGCAACACTGGCTTGCACCCGTTGTATGTGAACGTAGAGTTTATCACACCCGATCATCACGTGGTGTCTCGACACGATGAACTTTCGCAACGGTGCACACTCAGGAAGAACATAATTCATCTTGAAATTTAAGTGAGGGGTCACCTTATAATGCTATCGTCGTCCTAAGCAAAACAAGGTGCATAAAAGTATTAACATCACATGCAAATCATAAGTGACATGATTGGCCATGAACTTGTGCTTTTGATCTCCATCTTGAAAGCACTGGCATGATCTCCATCGTCACCGGCAGGACACCATGATGTCCATCATCTTGATCTCCATCAATGTGTCGCCATCAGGGTTGTCGCGCCCACCATGCTTCTACTACTATTGCTACCGTTAAGCGAGAAAGTAAAGCATTACATAGCGCTTAATGGTTGACACGCATGTCATACAATAATTAAAGACAACCCTATGGCTCCTGCCGGTTGCCGTACTCATCGACATGCAAGTCGTGATATTCTATATAACACATGATCATCTCATACATCACATATATCTCATCATGTAATTGGCCATATCACATCACAACATACCTTGCAAAAACAAGTTAGACGTCCTCTAATTGTTGTTGCATGTTTTACGTGGATGCTATGGGTATCTAGCAAGAACAATTCTCACCTACGCATTAACCACAACGGTGATACATAAGTTGCTTTTCAACCTTCTCAAGGACCGCCTTAGTCGAATCCCATCCAACTAAAGTAGGAGAAATAGACACCCGCCATCCATCTTTGTGCAACGAGGTTACACGTCAGTCAATGGAGCCGGTCTCTCGTAAGTGTACGAGTAAGGTTGGTCCGGGATGCTTCATCCCAAAATACCACTGAACCAAAACACGACCAAGGGAGGAAGCAATCTAAGCATCAACGCCCACAAACTCTTTGTGTTCTACTCGAGATCTCATCTACACATAGACCTAGCTCACGATGCCACTGTTGGGGAACGTTGCATGGGAAACAAAAAAATTCCGACGCATACGCAAGATCTATCCATGGTGATGAGCATCTACGAGAGGGAGAGTGTATCTACGTACCCTTGTAGATCGCTAAGCGGGAAGTGTTAAGAAACGTGGTTGATGTAGTCGAACGTCTTCGCGATCCAAATCACCGAGCGTCCCGCGATCCAATCACGATCCGTCCCGATCAAGCGCCGAACGGATGGCACCTCCGCGTTCAGCACACGTACAGCTTGATGATGATCTCCACCTTCTTGATCCAGCAAGAGGGAGCGGAGAGGTAGACGAGTTCTCTGGCAGCGCGATGGCGTTGTGGCGATGGTGGTGGAGAAATTCTAGTAGGGCTTCGCCGTTGAAACCGGTCTACAGGAGAAACTATTAACTAGAGGAGAAGTAGTACGTGGCTTAGGGTTTCTTGATGTGTCCCAAGTTCTAGCCTTGCCCACTATTTATATGCTGAGCCCTGGGGTCGAAACTTGGAGAAAAATCCTCCTCAAGGTCGGTTTGCCCGCAAGGCAAGAGTCCTTCTCGGTCTTCAGGACCAGACGCCAAGGTCCTCGGCGTCAGGCCCCAAACGATAGTGTCCCTGGCGTCTGGCCCCTGGCCTCCACAAAACAGCTTTTGCACCTTCCTAAAGCCTCATGGGCTTTACCCCTTGGCCCAAATAAAGTGTTCTTGGACCCCGAACATTTCGGGAAACATCTGATACTATTTCCGGTGAATTCCGGAACACTTCCGGAGACCAAACACTATTATCCCATATATCAATCTTTACCTCCGGACCATTTTGGAGCTCCTCGTGACGTCCGAGATCTCATTCGGACTTTGAACAACCTTCGGTCACCACCATACATAACTCTATACTACCGATACATCACCGAACCTTAAGTGTGCACACCCTGCGGGTTTGAGAACTATGTAGACATGACCGAGACACCTCTACGATCAATAACCAATAGCGGGACCTGGATGCCCATATTGGTTACTACATATTCTACGAAGATCTTTATCGGTCGAACCTCTACGTCAAGGATTCTGTCAATCCCGTATAACGTTCCCTTTGTTCTTCGGTATGTTACTTGCCCGAGATTCGATCGTCGGTATCTCCATACCTGGTTCAACCTCGTTATCGACAAGTCTCTTTACTCGTTCCGTAATACAAGATCCCGTGACTAACACTTAGTCACATTGCTTGCAAGCCTCATTGTGATTTTGTATTACCGAGTGGGCCCTGAGATACCTCTCCGTCACACGGAGTAACAAATCCTAGTGTTTATCCATGCCAACTCAACAGACACCCTCGGAGATACCTGTAGAGTACCTTTATAGTCACCTAGTTACATTGCGATGTTTGATATACACAAGGCATCCCCCGGTGTCCGTGAGTTGCATGATCTCATGGTCATAGGAACATATACTTGACATGTAGAAAACTGTAGCAATAAACTGATACGATCAAATGCTACATTTATAGGTTGGGTCTTGTCCATCCCATCATTCTCCTAATGATGTGATCCCGTTATCAAATGACATCACATGTCAATGTCTAGGAAACCTTGACCATCTTTGATCAACGAGCTAGTTCACTAGAGGCATACTAGGGACTAAGTGTTGTCTATTTATCCATACATGTAATGTGTTTCCAATCAATACAATTATAGCATGGATACTAAAAAATTATCATTGAACAAGGAAATATAATAATAAACACTTTATTTATTGCCTCTAGGGCATATTTCCAACAAGTTGTCGGTAGTGTGGTTTTCACGCATTTCATTTTTTTCAAAGTTTACAAATAATGTCTCGTCTTCTTATAGTGCAGAAGTACAAGCTCCTCCATCTGACACGCTTCTCCATAAGCCGTAATGAAACAAGATCCCAAGGCTACCATACAAGTTTGTTAGTTTGTAGAAAAAAAATTAACGATTCAGTTGATAACTAAATCTAAGGTAAGAACTTATAAAAGAGTCAAAATCTAACATTCGATTAACGTGGTGCACTTATTGCTACCTAGACCTTTAGACGCGGTTCGCGTGTCCTCCTCTATAGAAGCTGAAACTTTGAATCTGGACTTTCTCCATCTATTCGGCCCCTTTCTCGAGTTTCGCATGTCAGTTACCGTGGTCAGGCTTGTCCTACGTTCATCAACTGACCCATATTAAGTGTCGAGAAAATCGTAACCGGATGTGATTCAAAATTTTCCGCATATTCTGACTTAGTGTGTACTCATTATTGACAGATGCGAATATGCACTAGATTCACATGCGCTGAGCTGCAATATCTCAGAATCTTGAAAACACACACATGCACATCCTATGTTACAATAGAGAATATCTAAAAAACCAAATATTATCTGATAAAAATAAATCGCAAAAATAAGAATTGGAAAACGTAATGACGTAGTTTGAAAGAGCGGCAATTTTTCTCCGAGTGTTTTTTGCATTCATGCATATAGGTTGGGATTATTTTCAACTTGCATCTAAAAACCAAATCAAGCTGACATTCAAATCACTAAGTTAAAATTTGTCTTTCAAAGAATTTGGACATGGTCTTTCCTCTTATTTAGAGTTTGGGTTCAAAGTATAATTCAAATAAGTTAAAAGGACCTAAGTGCATAAATTCAATACAATTATGAGTTGGAAATGCAAACTATGAACTATAAAGGAATTCAAGATTTATTGATAATTGAATAAATAATACAAAGTTATGTTGCATATAAAAAACATAAATAATTAATAAAATAATACATTCTTGAATTACAAAGGAATTCAAGAAATGCAGCCTAAACTAAATTGTTTATTCTTGTCTAAGATCTTGATTTTGATCTTGATCTTTCTTTCTTTCTTTTTCTCAACCTACAAAATAAACATCAAATTAAGAGGAGAAGCGGGTTAAGTTAGAATGTAGCATTTCCATTTCTTGAAATACATAGTTTAGGAGCTAGTACTTGAGGCCATGACAATATCTTGAGATCACATGTTGATCATGATCAGGGTAGACAAAGGGGGAGAACTAGAGAACATATGATCAAATTCCAGAGAAGCCAAGTCAAATATCAGCCACACGGACAATTTATAAAACCCTAGACAAATAAGCACTCGCTCTAGAAGATTCCTTAAGCCACAAAGATTAGTGTTTAGTATCACTTGGATCAACCAACACTGGAGCAGATCTACTGTCAAATGATAATAGATATAACTCACTATTCCTCATCAGAAGAATGCCCCAAAGGGATATAGATAAAACCCAACCGGTCAGGGACATTCCCTATGCATTTAGCCAACACCATCTCAAGTAGATAAGCATCAAGGAGAGTTTGACAGCTCAAGAAACTCACACAACAAACACACTGGATTTACTATCACCATCACATACCACTTAGCCCTCAGCTCGCCACAACATAAGAAGAACACACAACAAGTACATAGTTGAGTCAGCAAGAGGTACCAGGCAGCCAAGAGACCAATAGATCTAATAGAACACTATAACCAGCAGTTGAACCATGTTAAGCACACCTAATACTAGGTATCACACGAGGGTTGCACCAAATCAATACTAGGGAGCAGGGAGTGAAGCAGCAAGGAGGAGGAGACATCCACAAGAAGTAGGAATATCATATCCTCAAGAACAAGCTACCCAGCACCTAGAGATAGGATTGGGTTGGGTAAAAACCCCAGGCTTGCATAGAAGTGTTGTGACACGCATCATAGAAATTTTAGGAAAATCTGTGGATGTGTTGTGACATGCACCCAAGAGGACTCAGACCATCATCATAGACATACCAAGATTAGGCGACATATGTTCTTAATATTTTAACAAAAGAGGGAGAGAAATATAGACATGAGAGGAGACAATTAATATCAAGTGGTATCTATTCATACCAGCACTAGAGAGAAAAGGGTGAGTGAGCTAGGATAAGAGAATATGTGTTCTTAAGTAATTTAGAACTAGCATAGAAGGAATAGAGAGGGTAGCACCCAACTGAACATTTGCTTTTGTAGAACACAACACCTATAGTGCACTTGGTATTTTTATGCAAAGAGGACACCACAATCACAAGCACATGGGCTAGTATCACTACCAGCTGCTACTGCAAGTATATATAACATCATAGGCACATAACAACAAGAGTAATTAGTTGTTATCCAAAGGTTAACCAGACCAATGGAAATAGTCAGAAATAACCAACATGCCTCATGAACTAAAATAACAGATTCAGCTAACTAAATCCAAACCTCTATAAAATTTTAGTAAATCAAATATGTAGATGTTATAAAAGCCACATAATAACAATTGGAACACAACATTGCCATGACCAATTTAGCAAATCTCAAAGCATATAGATAAGGTATATATACATGTACAACCACAAACAAACCCTAGAACATCATAAAATTAAGACAAGAGTGCTCCAATAGGAGCTAATGCATTATCATAGCTGCCGCAACAACTAAGAGAGCACCCACCTCCAACTAAGACATGGACATGGCCATGCATTAGCTAGACCAGAGGAGGAGGACCTGGAGGAAGCTCACCAAGAGAGGTATGTTGCCGTAGTACGAACCCAACCACACCATAGCTATGGTGTGACCAATCTAGCACCACTAGCACCCCCACAACATCGTCAGAGCACCATCTCGACAAAAGCTAGCCACATACTGCCATGGAAGATCCAACCCAAGGGCACCGCGACACGGATGCGCCACCCAAGGGCACCCTTGCGCCAAGGCATGCCTAGGCACACTGAAGACTCTCGCGACGATTGGAGCATCACTGGAGCACCGCAGTCATACCACCACTAAAACCCTAGAACACCCAAAGCTCAAGGGACTAACGAGAGGAGGAAGAAATCAAGAGAACTACACAGATGGATGGATAGAGTAGCTTGTGAGGAAGCCAGAGAGGGCCACCGCAAAGAGTCATACCTTTGTACCTCCTTTAATCGTCACTTTTACTTTTCCCCCTCCAGACTCTGAATATTTGGAGGATATGCCGGATGATCCAAATGTGGCCAAAGAATACATCTACGAAGAGTTATACCTTTTTGAAGGAGTCAATAGTTGACTACATCATCGGCTACGGAGCCGGTAATGGAGAAGAAGAGTTAGAGTAACAGCATCACCAGGAGTAGACGAGTAGTGTAGAATAGCAGTAGCATCCAGCTTGATCATGTGTGTCATGATCTGAACTTAATAAATGACCACATGATCAATAGCGATACCCTGCATTTTGGTATGATTAGTTTGAATCGTTTCAACATTGGATATTCATTTGAATAAGTTTGTAATATAGTAATGGTTTGGACCCACTATGTTTCTGTTATACACTATGAGGGATATAAGGTTCAGAAGATGATGTCTTGTAGGTATTATATCAATGACGGGTGATATCTACTACACAAGTTTTTTCTTGTAGACTCTGTTGGGCCTCCAAGTGCAGAGTTTTGTAGGACAATAGAAAATTTTCCTCAAGTGGATGAGCTAAGGGTTATCTATCGACAAGAGGCATAGGGTGAACATGGTCTCGCTCAAACAACCATGCAATCAAATACAAGAAATCTCTTGTGTCCCCAGCACATGCAATACAATGAAAAATTGTATAGGTGCACTAGTTCGGCGAAGAGATGGTAATACAAGTGTAGTACGGATAGTAGATATAGGTTTTTGTAATCTGAAATAATAAAAGCAGTAAGGTAACAAGTGAGAAAACTGAGCACAAACAGTATTTCAATGCTTGGAAACAAGGCCTAGGGTTCTGATATGTCTCCAATGTATCTATAATTTTTATTGTCACATGCTATTATATTATCAATCTATCTTGCATACTTTATATGCATTAATATGCTATTCTATATCATTTTTGGGAACTAACCTATTAACCTAGTGCCCAGAGTGATTCTAGTTTTTTGCGTGTTTGTGAGTTTTGCAGAAAATCAATACCAAATGGTGTCCAAGCACGATGAAACCTTTTGGTGATTTTTTTCTAGAAGATTTTGGGCCCATGAAGCTTGAGGAGGTGGCAGGATGCTACACGAGGGATCAACAAGCTCATAGGGCGTGCCCTAGGGGTGTTGATGTTTATTAATTCGTCGTTTCTCAATGATCATACCTGCAATAGATTACATGTTAGGTAGCATATCACATAAAATTTTTTGTTTTTATCATTTACCTACTCGAGGATGAGCAAGAATTAATCTTGGGGATATTGATACGTCTCCAACGTATCTATATTTTTTGGTTGTTACATGCTATAATATTATCAATCTAGGATGCTTTTTGGATATTTATTTATCAATTCATATTATTTTTTAGCGCTAACCTATTAACCCAGCGCCCAGTGCCAATTGCTATTTTCTGCATGTTTTTGGATTTTCACGTTACAGTACGAAACAAAGTCGATCCAATTGCCCCGAAACTTTTTTATGATTTTTTCGGGACCAAAATATGACCTAAAATCTTCCGGGGAGACCGGAGACCGCATGAGGGAGGGACCACACAACAGGGCGCATGCAGGGGGGGTGGCCGCGCCCTGATATGTGGTGGCTCCCTCTAGCGTCTCCCGACGCCCCTCTCTGGCCTATAAATTCTAACAAATCCCAGAAAACACAGAGATCCTCCTAAAAAACTTTTTCCGCCACCGCAAATCTTTGTTTTGCCGTGTGCCCATCTGGAGTCCTGTTCCGGTGCCCTGCTGGAGGGGGATCCACCGCGGAGGGCCTCTACATTAACCCTGCTGCTCCCATGGTGGTTTGTGAGTAGTTCTTGATACGTCTCCAACGTATCTATAATTTTTTATTGTTCCATGCTATAATATTATCAGTCTAGGATGCGTTTTGTGTTATTATTTACCAATTCGTATTATTTTTGAGCACTAACCTATTAACCCAGTGCCTAGTGCCAATTGTTGTTTTCTGCATGTTTTCGACTTTTCAGGTTTAAAGTACCAAACGAAGTCCAATTGCCCCGAATTGTTTTATGATTTTTTGGACCAAAAGAATACTTGGAAGCATCTAGAGGAGACCGGAGACCGCACGAGGGAAGGAGCACACAACAGGGCGCGCTTGGGGGTGGGGGTGGCCGTGACCTGATGTGTATTGCCTCCGTCGAGTGGCCCCCAATGCCCCTCTCTGGCCTATAAATTCTAATAAATCCTAAAAACCTTGGAGAGCCTCCCGAAACACTTTTTCCATCGATGCAAGTCTTTGTTCCGTCGTGTGCCCATCTGGAACCTTGTTTCGATGCCCTGCCGGAGTGGGGATCGATCACAAAGGGCCTCTTCATCAATGTTGCTGCTGCCATGGTGATGTGTGAGTAGTTCCCTACAAACCTACGGGTCCATAGTTAGTACCTATATGGCTATCTCTCTCTCTCTCTTGATCTTCAATACAAAGTTCACTGCATCTTCACGGTGATCTATTCGATGTAATCACTTTGTGCGGTGTGTTTGTTAAGATGCAATGAATTGTGGGTTTATGTTCATATTATTCAAAAAGATTTTAGTCTTCTATTATTTCTATTATGATTATTATTTGCATGATTATTATATCTCTGTAAATCTCTCCAACCTATTGAAATAGTTTGGTCAACTAGATTGATATTTCTTCAGTGAGAGGGGTGTGTTGTAGTGGGTTCAACCTGACGAGTTTCTATATCCCAGTGATAGAAGGGGACAAGATACATCTTTGTGTTCTTGCCACTAAGGATAAGACGACGTGTTTAATTCATATTGATTGAATTTTCTTTGTCTACATCATGTCATTGTTCTCCAAGCATTACTCTATTTGTCATGAACTTAATAGTTAGAGAGGCAAGCATAGAAGCGCTCTCGACATGGAGTAATAGTAATAGGTGCAGGAAGGCTTTTGCCTATTTGTTTATGGACGTGATACATATATACACATGATCATTTCCTTGAATAAAGATTTCATGACTATGCGCTTTTCTACCAATTGCCCAACAGTAATTTGTTTACCCACTGTATGCCTACTACATGAGAGACACCACTTGAGAACACTACGGCCCCCGCGTCTATTCACTTATATATTTACAAAAACATTCAATACTTTGCTGCCATTTATTTTCCTTTATTTTATTTTTCAATTTACAATATTCAACTTTCATCTACGTACTTCACTAGCTTGCAAATAATGAGTCCAAGGGGATTGACAACCCTCTTGCCCGTGTTGGGTGCAAGTGTTTGTTTCTTTCTGTGCTATCTCTGAAGACGGGGGTTGCATGCTGATATGTCTCCAACATATCTATAGTTTTTGATTGTTCCATGCTATTATATTATCTGTTATGGATGTTTTATATGCATTAATATGCTATTTTATATTATTTTTAGAACTAACCTATTAACCTAGAGACCAGTGTCAGTTTTTGTTTTTCCCTGTTTTTGAGTTTTACAGAAAAGGAATATCAAACGGAGTCCAAACGGAATAAAACTTTCGCGATGATTTCTCTTGGACCAGAAGACATCTAGAAGATCTGGAGAGGAGGTCAGAAGACCTAGCAGCAGACGACAAGCTGCAAGGACACTCCCTAGGGGGGGGGGTGCGCCCCTGGCTTGTGGGTCCCCTGGAGGCCTTCGAACCCTAACTCTTCGCCTATATATTCCCATATATTCCCAAACCATCAGGGGGAGCAACGGAAATAATCTTCCGCCGCCGCAACCTTCTTGGAGACGTATTCTGCCAGAGGGGGTTTCAATCATGGAGGGCTTCTACATCAACCCCATTGCTCTTCTGATGAAGCGTGAGTACTCTACCTCAGACCTACAAGAACATAACTAATAGCTATATGGGTTTTTGTCCCTCTCCAATCCTTATTACCATGTTCTCCTCGATGTTCTTGGAGATCTATCTGATGTAATCTTGTTTTGCGGTGTGTTTGTCGAGATCCGATGAATTGTGGATTTGTGATCAGATTATCTATGGATATTACTTGAATCTTCTCTGAATTATTATATTAATGATTTCATATCTTTGTATTTCTCTTCGAGTTATTGGTTTAGTTTTGGGTTCAATATTGCGGTGTCCTCACCAAGTGATAGAGTAGGGGTAGCGAGGCACATGTTTATATTGTTACCATCAAGGATAAAAAGGTGGGGTTTTCATCATATTCTTGAGTTTATCCCTCTACGTCATGTCATCTTACTTAAGGTGTTACTGTGTTCTTTAACTTAATACTCTAGATGCAGGGAGGAGTCGGTCGATGTGTGGAGTAATAGTAGTAGAAACAGAATCGTTTCGGTCTTGGATATCATCATAACTTTGCGCTTTTGTGTCAATTGCTCGATAGTAATTTGTTCACCCAATGTATTATTTTCCTTCAAGAGAGAAGCCTCTAGTGAAACCTATGGCCCCCAGGTCTATTTTCCATTATATATTTTCAGATCTATAAACCCAAAATACCAAAAATACCTTGCTGCAATTTTGTTTACTTTTATTTAGTTTTACTTTTAGTAATATTTTATATCTATCTCTATCAGATCTCATCTTTGCAAGTGATCGTGAAGGGATTGACAACCCCTTTATAGCATTGGGTGCAAGTGTTTGATTGTTTGTGCAGGTGCATAGATTGGGCCCTTGCTTGTTCCTCCTACTGGATTGGTACCTTGGTTCTCAAAACTAAGGGAAATACTTATCTCTACTTTGCTACATCACCCTTTCCTCTTCAAGGGAAAACCAATGCAAGATGAAGAAGTAGCAGGAAGAATTTCTGGCGCCCTTGCCGGGGAGGATACATAGCAAGTCAAGACAAGAACTACCCCGTCAATTCACCAATTTCCGACGTCATTGCTCGTGAGGTCTACATCAATCCTACCAAGTACCTACCATAAACTCATCTCTTGCATTTACATTATTTTCCATTTGCCTCTCGTTTTCCTCTCCGCCACTTCTAAAACGATTTTCAGAAAAAAACAAAAAGATTTACCTTTTTATGTGCCCTTCTTCCGTTCGTCTTTTCGTTTGCTTTTCATTTGCTTGTGTGCTACATTGCTTGCTTTGTTATGATGACTCAAGAGAATACCAAGTTGTGTGACTTCTCCAATACTAATAATAATGACTTTATTAGTACTCCGATTGCTCCCTCCACTAGTGTGGAGTCTTATGAAACTGATGCCACTTTGCTGAATCTTGTTATGAAAGAACAAATTTCCGGCCTTCCTAGTGAAGATGCCGCATCCCATCTAAGTACTTTAGTTAAATTGTGTGATATGCAAAAGGTAGTGAATTATGTGCCCTTAGATTTCATTGTTCTTGATATATATTTCTATTCTACATGTCCTATTATTCTTTGTAGAACTTTCCTTAGAACGATTGGTGCAATTATTGATATGAAAGAAGAAAACATTATATTTCAATTTCCCTTAAGGAAGGGCATGGAAAAATTCCCAAGAAATAAAATTGAATTGCCATATGAATCTATTATGAGATCTACTTATCGTTTGCATACCAAAGATGATAAAACTTAGATCTATTGCATTATGCCTAGCTAGGGGCGTTAAACAATATCGCTTGTTGGAAGGCAATCCAATTTTATTTTTTTGTTTTTTTGTTTTGTTTCTGTTCTTGAATAAATTACACATTATTACATCTATAGCAATTGTGCTTTAGTGTTTTAATTAGTGTTTGTGCCAAGTAAGACCTTTGGGATGGTTTACGGTGATAGTTGATTTGATCTTGTTGAAAAACAGAAACTTTGACGCCCAGTCCAGGAATTTGATAAATTCGCAGAAGCGTCGATTGGATCTGAATATTTTACACAAGATTGATATACAAATATACCAGATTTTCCTAATGTTTCAGAATTTCTAGAGTTACATACGTATTCGAAGTTTACAAATTGCTACAGACTGTTCTGTTTTAGATAGATTCTGTGTTGTTTGCTTATTTTGATGAAACTATGGGTAGTATCGGGGGTATGAACCATGGAGAAGTTGAAATACAGTATATATTACACCAATATAAGTAAAAAATGAGTTCACATCAGTACCTAACATGGTGATTTTATTTTCTTATACTAACGGATCTCACGATTTTTCTGTTGAGTTTTGTGTTGTGAAGTTTTCAAGTTTTGGGTAAAGATTTGATGGACTATGGAATAAGGAATGGCAAGATACTAAGATTGGGGATTACCAAGGCACCCCAAGGTAATATTCAAGGACAACCAAGATCCTAATCTTGGGGATGCCCCAGAAGGCATCCCCTCTTCCGTCTTCAATCCATTGGTAAATTTACTTGAGGCTATATTTTTATTCACCACATGATATGTGTTTTGCTTGGAGCATCTTGTATGATACGAGTCTTTGATTTTTAGTTTGCCACAATCATCCTTGATGTACACATTTTTGAGAGGGACACGCATGAATCGTGAATTTTTTAGAATACTCTATGTGCTTCACTTACATCTTTTGAGCTAGGCAATATGCTCTAGTGCTTCACTTATATATTTTTAGAGCACGGCGGTGGCTTTATTTTATAGAAATTATTGAACTCTCTTTCTTAACTTATATTATTTTGAGAGTCTCTAAACAACACGGTAATTTGTTTAGGTTATGAATTTAGTCCTAATATGATGGGCATCCAAGTGAGATATAATGAAAACTTTCATATAAAAGTGCATTGAATACTATGAGAAGTTTTATTCCTTACGATTGTTTTGAGATATAAAGATTATAATATTAGAGACATGCTAGTGAGTAATTGTTGGTTGGTAGAAATACTTCTGTTAAAGTTTGTGATTCCCATAGCATGCACGTCTGGTGAACTGCTATGTGACAAAGTCGGACCATGATTTTTTTCTTGATTGCCTACCTTTGTGTGGAGGTCGGGATCGCGTGATGGTTAACTCCTACCAACCCTTTCCCTAGGAGCATGCGTGTAGTACTTTGTTTTGATGACTAATATACTTTTTCAATAAGTATGCGAGTTCTTTATGACTAATGTTGATTCCATGGATTATACGCACTCTCACCCTTCCACCTTCGCCAGCCTCTCTAGTACTGTGCAACTTTCACCGGTGCATTAAACCCACCTTCCTCAAAACAGACACCATATACCTTCCTCAAAACAGCCACCATATACCTTCCTCAAAACAGCCACAATACCTACCTATTATGGCATTTCCATAGCCAGTCCGAGATATATTGCCATGCAACTTCCACCGTTCTGTTTATTATGACACGCACCATCATTGTCATATTTCTCAGCATGTTCGTAAGATAGCTAACATGATGACGTCATTGCTACGCTAGATCATTGCATATCACAGTACACCGTCGGAGGCATTCGTATACAGTCATATCTTGTTCTAGTATCGTGCCGTAAATTTTGAGTTGTAAGTAAATAAATGTGTGATTATCATCATTATAGAGCATCTTCCCATGCGAGGAAAGGATGATGGAAACTATGATTCCCCCATAAGTCGGGATGAGTCTCCAGACTTTATGAAAAAAGAGAGGCCAAAGAAGCCCACCAAAATTAAAAAAAGATAGAAAAGGGAGAAGGGGCAATGCTACTATCCATTTCCACACTTGTGCTTCAAAGTAGCACCATGATCTTCATGATAGAGAGTCTCCTATATTGACACTATCATATACTGGTGGGAATTTTGCATTATAGAACTTGGATTGTATATTCCAATGACAGGCTTCCTCAAATTGCCCTAGGTCTTAGCAAGCAAGCAAGTTGGATGCACACCCACTTAGTTTCTTTTTTAGCTTTCATACACTTATAGCTCTAGTGCTTCCGTTGCATGGTAATCCCTATTCACTCACATTTATATCTATTTATGGACATCTCCATAGCCCGTTGATACGCCTAGTTCGTGTGAGACTATATCCTTCTTTTGTCTTCTCCACAAGAACCATATTCTATTCCACCTATAGTGCTATGTCCATTGCTCACGCTCATGTATTGTGTAAGAGTTCAAAAAGTTTGAAAATATTAAAGTATGAAACAAGTGCTTGGCCAAAACCGGGGTTGTCCATGATTTAATACTTTGTTTGATGAAGATGGAGCACAACCACACTATATGATTTAGTAGGGATAGCTTTCTTTGGCCATGTTATTTGAGAAGACGCGATTTCTTTATTAGTATGCTTGAAGTATTATTGTTTTTATGTCAACATTAAA
Organism: Hordeum marinum; assembly: GCA_022496015.1. Lineage (NCBI taxonomy): Eukaryota > Viridiplantae > Streptophyta > Magnoliopsida > Poales > Poaceae > Hordeum > Hordeum marinum. Next base: position 1,528,744 of record CM039677.1, on the reverse strand, counting down.
ATTTTGTTTGAATCTTATGGACCTGAACATTCATGCCACAATAAAGAAAATTACATGTATAAATATGTTAGGTAGCATTCCACATAAAAAAATCTATCTTTATCATTTACCTACTCGAGGACGAGCAGAAATTAAGCTTGGGGGTGCTTGATACATCTCCAACGTATCTATAATTTTTTATTGTTCCATGCTATTATATTATTTGTTTTGGTTGTTTTATATGCATTTATATCCTATTTTATATTATTTTTGGGACTAACCTATTAACCTAGAGCCCAGTGCTAGTTTCTGTTTTTCCCCATGTTTTTGAATTTTACAGGAAAGGAATATCAAACGGAGTCCAAACGGAATAAAACTTTTCAGTTGATTTTTTTGTACCAGAAGACATCTAGAAGATCTGTAGAGGAGGTCAGAAGACCTGGCAGCAGACGACAAGCTGCCAGGGCACTCCAGAGGGGGGGGCTAGCTTGTGGGTCCCTTGGAGGCCTTCTAACCCTAACACTTCGCCTATATATTCCCATATATTCCCAAACCATCAGGGGGAGCCACAAAAATACTTTTCCGCCGCCGCAACCTTCTGCTCCCGTGAGATCCGATGAATTTTGCATTTATGCTCAGATTATCTATGACTATTATTTGAATCTTCTCCGAATTCTTATATGCATGATTTCGTATCTTTGTATTTCGCTTCGAGTTATTGGTTTGGTTTGGCCAACTAAATCGGTAGTTCTTGCAATGGGAGAGGTGCTTAGTTTTGGGTTCAATCTTGCGGTGTCCCCACCCTGTGACAGAGTAGGGCTAGCGAGGCACGTATTTGTATTATTGCCATCAAGGATAAAAAGGTGGGGTTTTCATCATATTGCTTGAGTTTAGCCCTCTACATCATTTCATCTTACTTAAGGCGTTACTCTGTTCTTTATGAACTTAATACTCTAGATGCAGAGAGGAGTCGGTCGATGTGTGGAGAAATAGTAGTAGATGCAGAATCGTTTCTGTCTACTTGACACAAACGTGATGCCTATATGCATAATCATTGCCTTGGATATCATCATAACTTTGCACTTTTCTATCAATTGCTCGATAGTAATTTGTTCACCCACCATATTATTTTCCTTCAAGAGAGAAGCCTCTAGTGAAACCTATGGCCCCCGGGTCTATTTCCCATTATATATTTTTAGATCTATAAACCAAAAATACCATAAATACCTTGCTGCAATTTTATTTACTTTTATTTACTTTTACTTTTAGTAATATTTTATATCCATCTCTATCAATCTCATCTTTGCAAGTGACCAGGAAGGGATTGACAAACCCTTCGTAGTGTTGGGTGCAAGTGCTTGATTGTTTGTGCAGGTGCATAGACTGGGGCCTTGCTTGTACCTCCTACTAGATTGATACCTTGGTTCTCAAAACTGAGGGATATACTTATCTCTACTTTGCTGCATCACCCTTTCCTCTTCATGGAAAAACCAAGGCTAGCTCAAGAAGTAGCACATGATACTCCTACTGGTTTATAAACCTTGGTTCTCAACTAAGCGAAATACTTATGTATACCGTGATGCATCACCCGTTCCTCTCCACGGAAAACCCAACGCAAATCAAAACTATCAGGAAGGATTTCGGGTCGTTGCTAGGGAGTATTGTAACGTCTCCAACGTATCTATAATTTTTGATGATGGCATGCTATTATATTATCTGTTTTAGATGCTTTATATGCATTAATATGCTATTTTATATTATTTTTGGGACTAACCTATTAATCTAGAGCCAAATGGTAGTTTCTGTTTTTCCTTGTTTTTGAGTTTTGCACATATGGGATATTAAACAGAGTCCAAACGGAATAAAACCTTCGAAAGGAATTTTTTTGGAAGTAAACAAATCGATCAAGCTTAAGGTGCACGACAGGGGAGGTGCTGATACGTCTCCAACGTATCTACAATTTTTGATGATCGCATACTATTCTATTATCTGTTTTGGATGTTTTTCTATGCATTATTATGCTATTTTATATTATTTTTGGGACTAACCTATTAATCTAGAGCCAAGTGCCAGTTTCTGTTTTTTCCTTGTTTTTGAGTTTTGCAGATATGGGATATTAAACAGAGTCCAAACGGAATAAAACCTTCGAAAGGATTTTTTTGGAAGGAAACAAGTCATCCAAGCTAGGAGTGCACGTCACGGGAGGAGCCAGGGCGCCACACGCCTGCTAGGCGCGGCCCCCCTGGCCGCGCCTAGCAAGCTTGTCGCTCCCTGGCATGTCTCCTAACCCTAATTCTTGGCCTATAAATACCCAAGTACTCCCCCAACATCAAAAAGAGCCACGAAAGTACTTTTCCGCCACCGGAAGCCTATGTTCCCAAGATATCCAATCTTGGGGCCTTTTCCGGTAATCTGCCGGAGGGGGAATTGATCACGGAGGGCATCTACATCAACTCCATTGCCCCTCCGATGCTGCGTGAGTAGTCCACCATAGACCTACGGGTCTATAGCTATTATCTATATGGCTTCTTCTCTCTCTTTGATCTTCAATACCATGTTCTTCATGATCTTCAAGGAGATCTATTCGATGTAATTCTCTTTTGTGGTGTGTTTGTCAAGATTCGATGAATGGTGAGTTTATGTTCAGATTATCCATGAATCTTTTTTGAATGTCCTCTGAATTCTTATTTGCAAGATTTCATATCCTTGCAAGTCTCTTCGAGTTATTGGTTTGGTTTGGCCAACTAGATTGGTAATTCTTGCAATGGGAGAAGTGCTTGGTTTTGGGTTCAATCTTATGGTGTCCTCACCCAGTGACATAGTAGGGGTAGTGAGGCACGTATTGTATTGTTTCTAGCAATAGTAACAAGATGGGTTTTCATGATATTTCTTGAGTTTATCCCTCTGCACCATGTGATCTTTCTTAATGCGTTACTCTGTTTTTCATAAACTTAATACTCTAGCTGCAGGCAGGAGTTAGTCGATGAGTGGAGTAATAGTAGTAGATGCAGAATCATATTGGTCTACTTGACACGGACGTGATGCCTATAGGCATGATCATTGCCTTGGATAACTACATGATTATTTGCTTTTCTATCAATTGCTTGATAGTAATTTGCTTACCCACCATGATATTTGCCTTCAAGAGAGAAACCTCTAGTGAAATATATGCCCCCCGGGTCTACTTTCCGTCATATACTTTTAGATCTATAAACCAAAAATACCAAAAATAAATTGCTGCAATTTATTTATCTTTTACTTTCCACACTCATTTACATCTATCTCTTTCAGATCTACTCCTTGCAAATAATCATGATGGGATTGACAACCCCTTTATAGCGTTGGGTGCTAGAGTTTGATTGTTTGTGTAGGTGCATCCAGTGGTGACTTGCTTGTTCCTCCTACTGGATTGATACCTTGGTTCTCAACAACTTAGTGAAATACTTATCTACTTCGCTGCATCACCCTTTCCTCTTCAAGGGAAAACCAACGCATGCTCAAGAGGTAGCAAGAAAGATTTCTGGCGCCATTGTCGGGGAGGATACACATCAAGCCTACCAAGTACCCATCACAAACTCATCTCTTGCATTTACATTATTTTCCATTTGCCTCTCATTTTCCTCTCCCCCACAAAGATTTGTCTTTTGTTCGCCCTTCTTTCATTTGCCTTCCATTTGCTTGTGTGCTTCATTGCTTGCTTTGAAGATGTCTGAGAATACAAAGTTGTGTGACTTTTCCAATACTAATAATAATGATTTTTTTAGTACTCCTATTGCTCCCACCACTAGTGCGGAATCTTATGAAATCAATATTGCCTTGCTAAATCTTGTTATGAAAGAACAATTTTCTGGCCTTCCTAGTAAAGATGCCGCATCCCATCTACATACTTTCATTGAGTTGTGTGATATGCAAAAGAAGAAAGATGTGGATAATGATATTGTTAAACAGAAGCTATTTCCGTTCTCGCTACAAGATCGTGCTAAAACTTGGTTTCCATGTTTGCCAAAAAATAGTATTGATTCATGGAATAAGTGTAAAAATGCTTTTATTTCCAAGTACTTTCGTCCCGCTAAGATCATGTCCCTTAGGAACGATATAATGAATTTTAAGCAACTTGATCATGAGCATGTTGCATAATCTTGGGAGAGGATGAAATTAATGATTAGGAATTGTCCCGCACATGGTTTGAGTTTATGGATGATTATACATTTTTATGCAGGATTGAATTTTGCATCTAGAAATCTTTTAGATTCAGCCGCTGGTGGTACTTCTATGGAAATCACGTTAGGAGAAGCCAATAAACTCCTAGATAATATTATGACAAAGTACTCTCAATGGCATACCGAAAGATCTCCTACTAGTAAAAAAGAGCATGCTATTGAAGAAATAAATACTTTGAGTGAAAAGATGGATGAATTGATGAAATTGTTTGCTAGTAAGAGTGCTCCTATTGATTCTAAAGATATGCCTTTGTCTTCTTTGATTGGAAATAATAATGAATCTATGGATGTGAATCTTTTTGGTAGGAACAATTTTGGTAACAACGGGTATAGAGGTAATTTCAATACTAGGCCGTTTCCTAGTAATTCCTCTAATAATTATGGTAATTCCTACAACAATTTCTATGTAAATTATAATAAGATGCCTTCTGATCTTGAGAATATTGTTAAAGATTTTATTGGTTCGCAAAAAGTTTTTAATGCTTCTATTGAAGGAAAAGTGCTCAAGATTGATGATTTGGTTAGGAACATTGATAGAATTTATCTTGAGATTGATTCCTTGAAAGTTAGATATACTCCACCCAATCATGATATTAATGAGTCTTTAAAAGCTATGAGAATTTCTATTGATGAAAGTAAGGAAAGAACTGTTAGAATTCGTGCTAAGCGTGAATGGCTTGAAAAAGTGTTTTCTCGCGATAATAATGATGAAGATCTTAAAGTGATTGATGTGACTCATATTGAATATTTGTTGTCTAATATAAATCTTGATAATTATGGGACTATAGATAAGTCAACTTTAGTTAAAAGGCGTCCCAATGATTCGGAGTCTATAGATCTTAATGCTAAGATTGATAAAAAGTGCGATTGAAGAAGTCAAAAATTTAAATAGCAATGAATCCACTCTTTTGGATTTCAAGGACTTTAATTATGATAGTTTCTCTTTGATTGATTGTATTTTCTTGTTGCAATCCATGATGAATTCTCCTCATGCTTATAGTGAAAATAAGGCTTTTACTAAACATATAGTTGATGCTTTGATAAAATCTTTTGAAGAAAAACTTAGCTAGAAGTTTCTATTTCTAGAAAGATTCATGATGAGTGGGAACCTACTATTAAGATTAAAAGAAAATATTATTAGTGACACGCTTTGTGTGATTTGGGTGATAGTGTTTCCACGATTCCGAAAACTTTATGTGATGTGCTAGGTTACCATGACCTTGACGATTGCTCTCTAAATTTGCATCTTGAGGATTCCATTATTAAGAAACCTACGGGAAGGATTAATGATGTTCTTATTGTTGCAAATTGGAATTATGTGCCCGTAGATTTCATTGTTCGTCATATAGATTGCAATCCTACATGTCCTATTATTCTCATTAGACCTTTCCTTAGAACGATTGGTGCAATTATTGACATGAAAGAAGGAAACATTAGATTCGAATTTCCATTAAGTAAAGGTATGGAAGACTTTCTAGAATTAAATAATATTTCCTTATGATTCTATTATGAGAGCTACTTTTGTATTGCATACCAAAGATGACAATACCTAGATCTATAGCGTTTTGACTAGCTAGGGGCGTTAAACAATAGCGCTTGTTGGGAGGCAACCCAATTTTATTTTTGTGATCTGTTTTTGCTTATGTTTTTGAGTGTTTCCCACATTATTACTTATGTAGTAATTGTGTTTTGGTGTTTTAATTAGTGTTTGAGCCAAGTAAAACCTTTGGGGTGATCTATGCTAGTTGTTGATTTGATCTTGCTGAAAAAGAGAAACTTTTGCGCTCAGTCCAGGAATTTTATAATTTATTTCTAACTGTCTATTGATCTGATATTGTTACACAAGATTGATATATAAATTTCCCAGGTTGTCCTAATTTTTCAGAATTTTTGAGTTACAGAAGTATAGAAGTTTTCAATTTGCTACGGACTGTTCTGTTTTTGACAGATTATGCTTTCTTTGAGTTGTTTGCCTATTTTGATGAATCTATGGGTTGTCTCATGTGGTATGAGCCATGGAGAAATTAGATTACAGTAGGTATAACACCAATATAAATAAACAATGAGTTCACAACAGTACCTAAAGTTGTGATTTACTTTCTTATACTAACGGATCTCATGAGTTTTCTGCTAAGTTTTGTTTTGTGAAGTTTTCAAGTTTTGGGTAAAGATTTGATGTACTATGGAATAAGGAGTGGCAAGAGCCTAAGCTTGGGGATGCCCAAGGCACCCCAAGTCATATTCATTGATGCAAAAGAGCCTAAGCTTGGGGATGCCCCGGAAGGCATCCCCTCTTTCGTCTTTAATCCATTGATTAATTTACTTGAGGCTATATTTTTATTGACCACGTGATATGTGTTTTGCTTGGAGTGACTTGTATGATATGAGTCTTTGGTTGTTAGTTTTCCACAATTATCCTTGCTTCACACATCTTTTGAGAGAGACCCACCAAATCGTGAATTTATTAGAATACTCTATGTGCTTCACTTATATCTTTTGAGTTGGGCAATTTTTCTCTATGTGCTTCACTTATATTTTTTAGAGCATGATGGTGTTTTTGTTTTATAGAAATACTTGAAATCTAGTACCTCACTTATATTATTTTGAGAGTTTGTAAAATATCATCGTAATTGGTCTAGGTTATGAATTTAGTCCTAATATGATAGGCATCCAAAAGGGATATAATAAAAACTTCCATATTAAGTGCATTGAGTATTTATGAGAAGTTTGATTCCTTGCATAAAGTTTTGAGATATAAAGATGGAAATGTTAAGAGACATGTTAGGAAGTACTTGTGATTTGGTAAAAATACTTGTGTAAAGGTTTGTGATTCCCATAGCATGCACGTATGGTGAACCGTTACGTAAGGAAGTCGGAGCATGACTTGTTTATAGATTGTCGTCCTTTGTGTGAGGGTCGGGGGGAGGGGATATGGTTAACTCCTGCCAACATCCCCCTAGGAGCATGCGTTTAATGCTTTGCTTCAATTAATAATAGACTTTTGCAATAAGTATGTGAGTTCTTTATGACTAATGTTGAGTCCATGGATTATATGTACTCTCACCCTTCCACTTTTGCCACGCTCTCTATTACCGCACAACTTTTGCCGGTATACCATATACCTTCCTCAAAACATCCACCATATACTTCCTCGAAAAGCCACCATATACCTTCCTCAAAACAGCCACCATACCTACCTATTATGGCATTTCCATAGCCATTCCGAGATACATTGACATGCAACTTCCACCGTTTCTTTTTATGACATGCACCACCACTTCCATATTGCATATACAGTCAAATTTTGTCATAGGTATCAAGTTGTAATTTTCTTTTGAGTTGTAAGTAAATAAATGTGTGATGATCATCATTATTAGGGCATGTCCCATGTGAGGAAAGGATGACGGAAGCTATGATTCCCTCACAAGTGGGGATGAGATTCTGGACTAAAAAATGAATAAATGTGGCCTTAGATGACTACACACACAAAAAAGAAATGGAAAAAATGAGAGAAAAGAGTGAAGGGACATTGCTAGTACCTTTTTCCACACTTGTGCTTCAAAGTAGCACCATGATCTTCATGATAGAGAGTCTCCTATTTTTTCACTTTCATATAGCTAGTGGATTTTTTCTTCACGATGCACGTCCACTTAGTTCCGTTTTGAGCTTTCATACACATATAGCTCTACTGCATCCCTTGCATGGCAATCCCTACTCACTCACATTGGTATATATTGATGGGCATTGCCATAGCCCGTTGATACGCCTAGTTGATGTGAGACTATCTTCTCCCTTTCTTTGACAACCTCCACCATATTCTATTCCACCTATAGTGCTACATCCATGGCTCGCGCTCATATATTGCATGAGAGTTGAATTTTTTTGAGAAAATAAAGGTGTGAAAACGATTGCTTGACTTTTCATCGGGGTCGTGCATGATATAAATACTTTGTGTGGGGAAGATAGATCATAGCCAGACCATATGATATTGTAGGTATAACTTTATTTTGCCATTATAATTTGAAGAGATACAATTGTCTTGCTAGTATGCTTCAAATGTTATTGTTTCTATATCAATATCAAGCTTTTGTTTTGAGTCTTACGGATCTGAATATTCATGCCACAATAATGAATATTACATAGATAAATATGTTAGGTAGCACTCCACATCAAAAATTCTGTTTTTATCATTTACCTACTCGAGGACGAGCAGGAATTAAGCTTGGGGATGCTGATACGTCTCCAACATATCTAATTTTTTTATGATGGCGTGCTATTATGTTATCTGTTTAGGATGTTTTGTATGCATTATTATGCTATTTTATATTTTTTTTGGGACTAACCTATTAATCTAGAGCCAAGTGCCAGCTTCTGTTTTTCCTTGTTTTTGAGTTTTGTAGATATGGGATATTAAACAGAGTCCAAATGGAATAAAACCTTCGGAAGGATTTTTTTTGGAAGGAAACAAGTCATCCAAGCTTGGAGTGCACATCAGGGGAGGAGCCAGGGCGCCACAAGCCTGCTAGGCGCGCCCCCTGGCTGCGCCTAGCAGGCTTGTCGCTCCCTGGCAGGTCTCCTAACCCTAATTCTTGGCCTATAAATACCCAAATATTCCCCCACAATCAAAAAGAGCCACAAAAATACTTTTCCGCCGCCGGAAGCCTCTGTTTCCGAGAGATGCAATCTTGGGGCCTTCTTTGGTAATCTGCCGGAGGGGGAATCGATCACGGAGGGCATCTACATAATCTCCATTGCCCCTCCGATGATGCGTGAGTAGTCCACCATAGACCTCCGGGTCCATAGCTAGTAGATAGATGGTTTCTTCTCTCTCTTTGATCTTCAATACCATATTCTTCATGATCTTCATGGAGATCTATTCGATGTAATTTTCTTTTGTGGTGTGTTTGTCAAGATCTGACGAATTGTGAGTTTATGTTGAGATTATGCATGAATCTTATTTTAATGTCCTCTGAATTCTTATTTGCATGATTTCATATCCTTGCAAGTCTCTTTGAGTTATTGGTTTGGTTTGGCCAACTAAATTGGTAATTCTTGCGATGGGAGAAGTGCTTGGTTTTGGTTTCAATCTTGCGGTGTCCTCACCCAGTGACATAGTAGGGGTAGCGAGGCACATATTGTATTGTTGCCATCAAGTGTAATAAGATGGGGTTTTCATCATATTGCTTGAGTTTATCCCTCTACATAATGTCATCTTTCTTAATGCGTTACTCTATTCTTCATGAACTTAATACTCTAGATGCAGGCAGGAGTCGATCGATGTGTGGAGTAATAGTAGTAGATGTAGAATCGTTTTGGTCTACTTGACACGGACGTGATGCCTATATGCATGATCATTGCCTTGGATAACTACATGATTATTTGTTTTTCTGTCAATTGCTTCACAGTAATTTGTTTACCCTCCATGATATTTGCCTTCGAGAGAGAAGCCTCTAGTGAAACCTATGGCCCTAGGGTCTAGTTTCCATCATATACTTTCAGATCTATAAACCAAAAATACCAAAAATACCTTGCAGCAATTTATTTACCTTTTACCTTCCGCTCTCGTTTACATCTATCTCTTTCAGATCTGATCCTTGCAAATAACCGTGAAGGGATTGACAACCCCTTTATAGCATTGGGTGCAAGAGTTTGATTGTTTGTGTAGGTGCATCCATTGGAGACTTGCTTTTTCCTCCTAATGGATTGATACCTTGGTTCTCAACAACTTTGGGAAATACTTATCTACTTCGCTGCATCACCCGTTCCTCTTCAAGGGAAAACCAACGCAAGCTCAAGAGGTAGCAAGTATCAGCAACCTACTGATGACCCACAAGTATAGGGGATCAATCATAGTCCTTTTGATAAGTAAGAGTGTCGAACCCAACGAGGAGCAGAAGGAAATGATAAGAGGTTTTCAGCAAGGTAATTTCTGCAGGCACTGAAACTATAAGTAGCAAGTAGTTTGAATGCAAGGCAATTTGTAACGAGCAAGTAACTATAACAATAGGTAAGGTGCAACAAGGTAGCAATCCTTTTGTGGCAAAGGACAGACCAAAAGTGTTTCTTATGATGAGCAAAGTGTTCTTGTGGGTACACAGGAATTTCATCTAGCCACTTTCATCATGTTGGTTTGATTTGTGTTTGCTACTTTGATAATGTTATATGTGGATGGACGGAGCTAAGGTGTTGTTCTTAACTAACAACCTACTTATGATTAACCCCCTCAAAAGCATCCGCAACTACGAGAAAAGTATTAAGACAACGTCTAACTATAGCATTAAACATGGGGCCCCAATCAGCCCCTTACGGAATAACGCATAAACTAGGGTTTATGTTTCTGTCACTCTCGCAACCGATCATCTCATAACTACTCCACGATGCATTCCCTTAGGCGCAAGGATGGTGAAGTGTCATGTAGTCGACGTTCACATGATACCACTAAGGGAATCACAACATACACATCATCAAAATATTGAACACATATCAAATTCACATGAGTACAAGGAACATGACTTCTCCCGTGACCTCAAGAACAAAAGTAACTACTCACAGATAATATGCATGCTCAAGATCAGAGGTGTATTGAATATCATAAAGGATCTGAACATATAATCTCCCACCAAATAAAGCACATTAGTAATCAAATACACAAGGTAATAAATGCTACTAGTCACCCACAGGGATGGTTTTAAATTGCGGATAGCGGGCTGGTAGCGGATTGGATTCCGTGTAGCGGAATGCCTATAGAGGGCGATATTGCAGGCACTATTTCCACGTAGTGGATTTATAAATACACCAGATTATAGTTTATATCACTAGAACATGAAGAAAAAGTAATGACATTTAATTTTAGTGGTAGTGGTCGCTATTGCGCTAGCGCTATTACGGACGCAATAGCGGACGCTATATTCGCTATTTCGAACTATGCCCACAGGTACCAATCTGAGGTTCCGGTACAAAGATTGAACACAAGAGATGAACTAGGGTTTGAGAGGATATTGTGCCATTAAAGATGTTGATGAAGAATGGCCTCCCCAAGATGAGAGGGTTGTTGATGACGATGGCTTTGATTTCCCCCGCCGGGAGGGAAGTTCCCCCGTCGGAATCGCTCCGCCGGAGGGCAAAAGTGCTCCTGCCCAAGTTCCGCCTCGAGGCGATGGCACTTTGTCTCGAAAGTCTCCTCTGATTTTTTCCTAGGTTAATTTGGACTATATACCAGAAGATGGGCCTGGGTGCCCACTCTCCACCAGGGCGCGGGCAGGGGGCCAGGTGCACCCTAATGGCCTGCCTCTGGTAGTTCTTTGCTCCACAAATTATTATTTATTATAAAAATAATCCTTGTGAATTTTTTAGCTTCATTGGAGTTGCGTAGAATAGGTATCTCTAGCATGCTTTTTTGGGGTGCTGAATTCCAGTTGCCGGCATTCTCCCTCTAAGGTAAACCTTACAATTTATGAGAGAAAAGGCATTAGAATTACTTCCCAAAGAATTATTATGCATAAAAACGTTATAAATAACCGTAGTAAAACATATTGCAAAATGGACGTACCAACTCCCCCAAGCTTAGACCTCGCTTGTCCTCAAGCGATAGCCGATATCGAAGAACATGCCTACTTGGTTTGAGAGAGAGGTGTCGATAAAAACAAAATATGGACATAGAAGCATCATGCTTATTATTATAACAGCAAAAAAACTAACATAATACTTTCTCATAAAACTTCTATTTCATAGCACCATCATATATGTAACATCCCAAAATTCCATTTTGCAATGTTATGATATAGCTATGCATCCATCATCATCATTGTTTGAATGTATGTGTTTGTTGAAATGTTCTTTCTAAAATTCAGAAAGCCCTTTCTACTTTCCCTAAGTTGCTTTCACCTATTTGAAATCTTGGTAAAATGTTCAAAACAAGAGGGGAGTAACATGACACTCCACACCAGGGTCATCTTCGTGATATATTTGAACAATAATAACCAGGAGTTATTTTGTAAATATTTGCAAAAAGGATTTAAAAACAATTAGGCAATTTCTGAAAATATTATTTTTTCAAAGTGTTCAAACGACAGAATAGAAATGTTCATTAAATGGAATTTATTATTCTGTTAATTTTGATATATAATACTCCTATATTTAGAGACGATTTGAATGCTTTAAAGGTTTTTGAAACGCTCTGGAAAATCATTAAAGGAAAAACGGTAACGGTTAGTATTAAACGGGCCGGCCCACGGCAGTTACTTGTGAATTTATTACCGGCCGGCCGACCGACGCGCAACGGACGCGCTCCCTCTCGCTGACACCAGGCCCCACCCCGACCGACCGTTAGCCCGAACGGTCATCTCTCTCCTCCCCCGCACGCGTCGACGACCTCGCCGGCCGTTTCCTCCCCCTCCCGGATCTCTCTCCTCTCTCCTCCCCCGCACCCCCCGAGCACCCTATAAGTAGAGCTGCCCCTACTCTCTCTGTTCACCCCCGAGCCCCCTCTCTCCCTCGCCGAGGCGCTGCGCAATTGCTCGCCGGAGTTGCGCCACCATCGGAGCTCCCCTACGCCGTAGCCATCGCCCCGGTCCTCCTCGCCCCTCCCCGACGCCTCCGTTCGATGCCGGAGGGCCGCCGCTGTCGCTCGACCCCCTTTGCTTCCTTCCCCGACCACCGGAGACACCTCCGACGAATTCCTTGACCCCCGGCCGCCGCCTCCATCGCCGGAGTTCTTCCTCCTCACCGGGAAGTCGCCGTCGACACTCCCCCTCCCTCCGATCCTAATCCTACGGCTCGGATTAGAACATTAAAATGGCGAACCATTTTCTCCTTGGCCTCGGTCGCCCGCTCGAAACTAACTAACGCACGCGCTAGCCAGCCAGTAGAATCGCGCCACGTCACCCCTGGCCGTCCGTTAGATTTAGTCTTTTTTCTGATTTCTTTTAGTAAACAGAACCTATTCTAAATTTGTTTTAGCTATATCTTTTAATCTATTTAGTGTTTTGAGTTGATTCTTTTTGCAATAGCTCACATTTTTCATGTAGTTTCACCCTGTACTTTTAAATTTCAAGTTTGAACTATAAAATTTGAATTTAATCAAATTTGCTCAAAATCTTCAAATCTGAATAACTGGAGTTTGAAAATAGATTTTGATATGAATCTTTTTGCTACTGTTTGGTATTAAGTAGGACTACCTTCATGTTTAGTTTGAGGATTTCTAGGATGATTTTGATTAGTGTTTTAGCTATAAACAGAATCTGCCTAGTATTACAATATAGTTTTATTTACTTAGTTTTAGTTAGTTCAATTTAGATTTAGTTTTAATTTGTTTAGTAGGTTCTGTTGTTTATACATTTAGTGTTTTACTTATTGTTTATAAAAATATAAAATTGTTTAGTTTATTTTGTTGTTAATATAGGAATCACAATTTCTTTTCAAATAGGTTTATTTTGATTAAAACAACTAGTTTAGTAATAGATTCTTTTAATAGAGTTTTATATAATTTAATTCTGTTTTCTAAGAGAAGTTTATTTGTAAATTCTTTTCTGTTAAGAACATGTTTTGTTAATAAATAATAAGTTTTGTTTTGCTCTTTTGATAGTAAAACTATAGTTGATTCATATAGTGTTTATCAAAACTTTTACAAACTTTACAAAAGTTTTCTCAACAAACTTAAATTGATTTTCTTCTGTTTATTAATAAAAATATTTTATTGTTTCCTTGCTTTTAACAATTGTTTTGGTTATTTCAAAATAGTTTTATTATGTTAGTAGTGTTTTATCAATCACCTCCTAGTAAACAAAACTTTGTGTGTTTTCCTTACTTGTGATTTGTGCATCGTTTTGTCTTGATTGTTTACTAGTTCTTGATTGATGTTTGTGGGTTACAATATTCTGTTGTATGCTTATTGAGTGCTTGTTTGCTTCGTTAGATTATCCGGAGTGCGAAGCTTGTTACTTAGAGTCCCACGAGTACGAAGATCATCAACCAGGCAAGTCACTTTGATCATGATTACCCATGTTTTATATGCATTAGTTCTACCATCTCCCCAAATTGCATGCAAGATAGGTTAGTTGGAAACTTGGTTACATTGTAGTAGTATCATGTGGTAGGTACCCCCCTCAAACTCTTTGACACATTGGCCCCGGGAAACGTTGTTTTACTTTTTGCTATGCTATTAGTAGACGGGGTTGGTTGTGTGATTCATGAGAGTTGAGAGAGTTAATAATTTCAAGACCTACATAATGATCAAGATTTAAGACTCCGAGTTTTCAACATACCTCTGGGTGGATGATGGTTGAACGGCACCCTGGAGAAACCAGTGGATTTGCCTAGGTGATGCTGGAGATGGCCAGTATTCATGCGGAAAGGTCCACCCAGGCACAAAGAGATGGATGGATGCTTCAAGACCCAAGGCTTACCTGCACAGCCACAAGTCATTATGGGTTCTGGCTTGGTTGGATATCGTGGTGACCCTAGACAGGCGGTGCTACGAGAGGTAGAAGAACGGTAGGAAAGGATGGGCACCGACAGAGTCGCAGGGAAACCCTTTGGAAGACCATGTTTTGGTCATCCGTTTCTCAAACACCCTGAAGTGCGAGAAATCAAACGGAGGCGACCAAATCTTGTGGGGAACGTGTGCAAAACTCTGCAGAGTACTCAAACCTAATCGATCAGCCGTGTCCACGGTCATGGACGACTTGAGCCAAAGGAACTGAAACTTCCAGAACACTCAACACAATTAATAATGAGGATGTGGGTATAAATAATTTGGGTATGAGAATTGGTTGGTGGAACCATCTCATTAATCAACCAACTTAGTAATATTTTGCTTAGCCCCTTTCTTGATGTAGGAAAAATTGGCTTTACGCAAAACTTACCACCCCACCTACCATATATGCATATAGACTAGATGATTATCTTTTCACCCCTCTCTTGTGACTTTGCCGGCATATTCCATATGCTGACCTACATGGCTGCAACGTATCATGTTGCAGAGTACTTTTCCGACCAGGAGTGAGGACACGTTCTATGCTCAGTGAGATGCCCTTGGAGTCAGATGGACTCATTTACCTTCGACGCTTTCGCAAGATTTAGATATTCTCATGATTTGGCTTTTAGCCACTTTATTGTAATTTTTATTGTAATAAAGGACTTGATATGAGATTTCGATTAATATAATGTTGTGTGATTTCCCTTTGATATATACATTGATGTACCGTGTGTGTACCAGCATGATCTTGGGATGGTACGGAAACACCGGAGACTTGACCTTTCAGGTCGGGTCGCTACTGAAATGGTATCAGAGCACACGCTGACCGTAGGACGTAACCTCTAGGACTGGAAAGCCTTAGGATTGTTTCTCTTTGTCTTTAAAATTCTTATACTCTCATTTACTCATTTCTGATTTCTCTCCGATTATTTCAAAATTTATAGATGGCCACCTTCATCCCAGTGTTGATCACGGAGTTTTGCCAGCCTGACGCAACGATGCCCTTTGGTAAGGAGCTAATGAGGATCGTCAAGGACGTAAGGAATGCTTTGCCGAGCATCATCGGGACTCCTATCATGTCATTTCCACAAGATGGACGCTACAGGATCGAGGTGCACACCCCAGGGAAGACCTTTGGGAATCGGAAGAAACCCATCGACTTCAAGTTCGTGGCACCCAGCTAGATACTTCGAAGAGACATGGCCATTCATCGTGCCCTTGGACATATTCAGGAGGAATACAAAGGTGGAACCATTTCACCAGGACTCAGCATGGTTTGCCGCAGAGATGCCCATGGCAACATCATCACCAACCCCACTGGAGACGCATGTCAGGACCCTGGAGCTTCGTGTTCGTGCTGACACGAAGACTATCAAGAACCTGATGAACCGCGAGCTGGACCTTGAAGCTGATCTGCGAGAGGCCAACTATGAACACGAGCATGAAGTGAAGGACTTCCTAGAGAGGATTGATGAGCAGAATGCACGCATCGCAATTCTGGAGGAACAGATGGACATGGGAGAAAATCTTCATCCTGAGGGAGACTTGTCTCCTTTCATCAGCGACGATGATGACTATGAGGAGAGCACCACCGGAGGAGACTCAGTCACCATGTACTTCTAAGGAAAACTTTAGTTATGCCCTCCATGTATCTTTTATTTTCAACGTTAAGAGCGTAGGTCTATGTGTAGTTTGATTGAGACTTGTATTCCCGATGTTTGACATTGATTGAATAAATGAATGAGTGTTTGGTGTGATATGTTTGTTGCATTGCATATGGGTAGTGAATTTCTCCTTTTAGGCCCTTGTTCTATTCTAATTCTCACCCCTCTGAAAACAGCAAGATGCCTCCACAACGTGAGACCGACTTCACTTTTCCGCCGGAACTCACGCAACTCCTTCAGCAGCAGAATGCACTGATGCAGCTATTGATCCAGAATCAGACCAACAACCAGAACAACAACAACCACCATCCACCCTAGACTGACAATCTCACCCGTTTTCTGAGGTTGAACCCTCCAACTTTCTCCAGCAGCACTGAGCCCATTGTGGCAGATGACTGGCTCCGTAAGATGGAGAGAGAACTTGTCACCGTTGGATGTACTGATGCCGAGAAGGTGCGATTTGCCACACATCAACTGGAAGGACCAGCAGCTTCATGGTGGGAGAACTACACCACCACATATCCTATTGCTGATATAACTTGGGAGCAGTTCCAGCAAGCTTTCCGCACCGCACATGTTTCAGCTGGAGCCATGAGTCTGAAGAAGCGCGAGTTTCGCAACTTGCGCCAGGGTAATCGCTCCGTGGCCCAATATGTGGAAGAGTTCAGCATGTTGGCCCGTTATGCACCAGGAGACGTGGCCGATGATGCGGCCAAGCAAGAGAAAATTCTGGAAGGACTCAATGATGAGTTGAGCATGCAGCTGGTAGTGGCTAATTTCAACAACTACCAAGAGCTGGTGGATAAGGCACTCATTTTGGAAGGTAAACAATAGCAGATTGAGAACCGCAAGTGGAAGTACACTCAGGGGAAGTTCAACTCTGGAGCTCATCAGAAGCTTCGCTACTCCCCGTACTCAGGAAATACCGGATCAGGTACCGGTAAGTTTGGAAGGCACACTCATGCTGTGCACAACCATGGAATCCACAACCATGGAGGAAATGGGAATGCCCGTCCCAACCATGGCAACTTCAAGACTGACAATGGGAATGGGAACAACAATCAGCACCGTCACGTTCCTACTCAGAAGGATCTGAGTCACATCACCTGTTTCAAGTGCCAGAAGACAGGGCACTATGCTACTGAGTGTCCCCAGAGCAAGCAGGGAAATGGAAACGGCAACTCCGCAGCCAAGAAGCCAAACCCTTTTCCTCGTGCCCAGGTGAACCACCTTGACGTGGAAGAAGTCTATGATCAACCCGAGACTGTGGTTGGTAAGTTTTTATTGCATTCACGTCCAGTTACAGTACTTTTTGATTTTGGTGCAACTCATTCATTCATATCAAGGGTAGTTGTGGATAAATATGGTTGCCCACCAAAACCCTTAGCCAGCCTATTCAGGTCAGTTCCCCAGGAGGTATGATGATGGCAGGGATAGGATGCCATGCCTTGAAACTCAATATAGGAAAACATGTTTTTCCCACCGACCTCGTCGTCTTAGAATCCCAGGGATTGGATGTAATCCTAGGCATGGATTGGATGACCAACTATGAAGGAAATCTTGATTGCCTCAGCAAGTCTGTTTCACTCACCACCCCGGAGAACAAGAGGATTAAGTATGTATCCCGACGCACACGTATGAGTGCTCGGTTAAATGCCCTCACAGGAGTTGTTCAGGAGGAAGTACCTGTGGTAAAAGATTTTCTGGATGTATTTCCGGAAGAATTACCAGGCATGCCACCAGATAGGGAGATTGAGTTCCTAATAGAGCTACAGCCAGGGACAACCCCAATTTCCAAGAGACCCTATCGGATGCCCGCAAATGATCTGTTGGAAATCAAGAAGCAAATGAAGGAGTTATTGGACAAAGGTTATATACGCCCAAGTTCTTCACCTTGGGGAGCCCCAGTTCTTTTGGTGGAGAAGAAGGATAAAACCTTGAGAATGGTAGTCGATTATCGTGCCTTGAACGAGGTGACTATCAAGAACAAGTACCCTCTGCCGATGATTAATGATTTGTTTGATCAGCTAGTAGGCGCAAAAGTATTCTCTAAGATCGATCTTCGATCAGGGTATCATCAACTGAAGATTCGTGAACAGGATATACCCAAAACAGCTTTCACAACAAGGTATGGCTTATACGAGTATACAGTCATGTCCTTTGGTTTGACTAATGCTCCTGCCTACTTCATGAATTTGATGAACAAAGTGTTCATGGAATATTTGGACAAGTTTGTCGTGGTGTTCATCGATGACATTTTGATATTCTCCAAGAACGAGGAAGAACACAAGGAACATCTGCGTTTAGTTCTGGAAAAACTGAGAGAACATCAGTTATATGCCAAGTTCAGCAAATGTGAATTTTGGCTGACAGAAGTCGGATTCCTTGGACATGTTATTTCCGGAGAAGGAATAGCTGTAGACCCCGCTAAGGTTGAAGCCGTCACCGAGTGGAAGTCACCCACCTCAGTTAAGGAGATCCGCAGTTTCCTCGGACTTGCCGGATATTACCGGAGATTCATTGAGAATTTCTCAAAAATAGCCAAGCCCATGACAGAGTTATTGAAGAAAGAATCTAAGTATGTTTGGACTGAGGAATGTGAAGCCAGTTTCCAGGAGTTGAAGAAACATTTGGTCACAGCCCTAGTGTTGATTTTGCCCAATATTCGGAAGGATTTCCAGGTTTACTGTGATGCCTCATGTCAAGGACTTGGAGGAGTACTTATGCAAGATGGAAAGGTTGTAGCCTATGCTTCCAGACAACTACGACCTCATGAGTTGAATTATGCCACCCATGATTTGGAACTAGCAGCCGTAGTGCACGCACTCAAGACGTGGAGACATTTTCTTATAGGAAATAGTTGTGATGTTTACACCGACCATAAGAGCCTGAAATATATTTTCACGCAGAAGGAGTTGAACCTCAGACAGAGGAGATGGTTAGAGTTAATCAAGGACTATGACATGAGATTACATTACCATCCAGGTAAGGCCAATGTTGTAGCCGATGCCTTGATTCGGAAAACTTATGTAAACACACTCACAGCGGGAGGATTACCCCAAGAGTTCGTCGATGATCTCAGAGAGCTCAAGCTAGAGATAGTTCCAAGAGGATATGTTGCTACACTGGAAATTCAGTCCACCTTGACCGAAAGAATTCGTGAAGCCCAGAAATCAGACAAGGAGATAGCTGAGATTAAACAGAAAATGGAAGATGGTAAAGCTAAAGGTTTTCGTGAGGATGAACACGGAACTTTGTGGTTTGAGAACCGCATCTATGTGCCCAATGACCCAGAACTCAGGAAGTTGATACTTCAGGAAGCCCACGATTCACCTTACTCGATACACCCAGGCAATACCAAGATGTATATGGATTTGAAAGAAAATTATTGGTGGACAGGTATGAACAAAGATATTGCGGAACATGTTGCAATATGTGATGTTTGTCAGCGAGTAAAGTCTGAACATCAGAAACCAGCAGGGTTACTCCAACCTTTGCCGATACCCGAGTGGAAATGGGAAAGGCTTGGTATGGACTTCATCACAGGATTACCCAGGACCCGTTCAGGTTATGATTCCATCTGGGTAGTGGTAGATCGCTTGACCAAGGTAGCTCATTTCATTCCAGTGAAAACCACCTATACCAGTACTAAGCTAGCCAAGATATATATGACCAGGATCGGATGTCTGCATGGAGTTCCGAGGAGTATCGTGTCAGATAGAGGAACACAATTTACCTCAAAGTTTTGGCATCAGTTACATGAAACTTTGGGTACAAGGCTAGAGTTCAGTACATCTTTTCATCCGCAGACAGATGGCCAGACTGAGAGAGTCAACCAGATTCTGGAAGACATGTTGAGAGCTTGTGCGCTAGATTATGGATCTAGTTGGGATGACAACTTACCTTACGCAGAATTTTCGTAAAACAACAGTTATCAGACCAGTCTGAAGATGGCCCCTTTCGAAGCTTTATACAGAAGGAGGTGCAGAACACCGTTGACATGGGATGGTGTTCGAGACCGACAACTTTTTGGTCCCGACCTTATCCGAGATTCGGAAGAGAAAGTCAAGTTGATTCGCGATAGACTCAAGATAGCTCAATCTCGACAGAAGAGTTATGCTGACAGCAAACGCAAAGAAGTGATGTATGAAGTGGGAGACCGAGCTTATCTTCGTGTGTCCCCGCTTCGAGGAATCAAGAGGTTTGGTGTTAAAGGAAAATTAGCACCCAGATTCATAGGCCCCTACAAAATTCTTGAACGCAGAGGCGAAGTTGCATACCAGTTGGAATTGCTGGAAGGATTATCCGGAGTACATGATGTTTTCCATGTGTCCCAGCTGAAGAAATGTCATGCTGAGATAGCTGATATTCCTTTGAGAGACACAATGCCCCTAGAGGCCATACAACTTGACAATGATCTGACCTACGAGGAGAAGTCTGTCAGAATCCTCGAGACAGTCAACAGAGTTACCCGCAGCAGGATCATCAAGTTCTGTAAGGTTTTGTGGAGTCACCACACTGAGGAAGAAGCCACCTGGGAACGCGAAGAAGATCTTCGTAGAGACCACCCGCACCTATTTTCTAGCCAACTCGAATCTCGAGGGCGAGATTCATCTTAAGGTGGGTAGGTTTGTAACATCCCAAAATTCCATTTTGGAATGTTATGATATAGCTATGCATGCATCATCATCATTGTTTGAATGTATGTGTTTGTTGAAATGTTCTTTCTAAAATTGAGAAAGCCCTTTCTACTTTCCCTAAGTTGCTTTCACCTATTTGAAATCTTGGTAAAATGTTCAAAATAAGAGGGGAGTAACATGACACTCCACACCAGGGTCATCTTCGTGATATATTTGAACAATAATAACCAGGAGTTATTTTGTAAATATTTGCAAAAAGGATTTAAAAACAATTAGGCAATTTCTGAAAATATTATTTTTTCAAAGTGTTCAAATGACAGAATAGAAACGTTCATTAAATGGCATTTATTATTCTGTTAATTTTGATATATAATACTCCTATATTTAGAGATGATTTGAATGCTTTAAAGGTTTTTGAAACGCTCTGGAAAATCATTAAAGGAAAAACGGTAACGGTTAGTATTAAACGGGCCGGCCCACGGCAGTTACTCGTGAATTTATTACCGGCCGGCCGACCGACGCGCAACGGACGCGCTCCCTCTCGCTGACACCGGGCCCCACCCCGACCGACCGTTAGCCCGAACGGTCATCTCTCTCCTCCCCCGCACGCGTCGACGACCTCGCCGGTCGTTTCCTCCCCCTCCCGGATCTCTCTCCTCTCTCCTCCCCCGCACCCCCCGAGCACCCTATAAGTAGCGCTGCCCCTACTCTCTCCGTTCACCCCCGAGCCCCCTCTCTCCTCGCCGAGGTGCTGCGCAATTGCTCGCCGGAGTTGCGCCACCATCGGAGCTCCCCTACGCCGTAGCCATCGCCCCGGTCCTCCTCGACCCTCCCCGACGCCTCCGTTCAACGCCGGAGGGCCACCGCTGTCGCCCGACCCCCTTTGCTTCCTTCCCCGACCACCGGAGACACCTCCGGCAAATTCCTCGACCCCCGGCCGCCGCCTCCATCGCCGGAGTTCTTCCTCCCCACCGGTAAGTCGCCGTCGACACTCCCCCTCCCTCCGATCCTAATCCTACGGCTCGGATTAGAACATTAAAACGGCGAACCGTTTTCTCCTTGGCCTCGGTCACCCGCTCGAAACTAACTAACGCACGCGCTAGCCAGCCAGTAGAATCGCGCCACGTCACCCCTGGCCGTCCGTTAGATTTAGTCTTTTTTCTGATTTCTTTTAGTAAACAGAACCTATTCTAAATTTGTTTTAGCTATATATTTTAATCTATTTAGTGTTTTGAGTTGATTATTTTTGCAATAGCTCACATTTTTCATGTAGTTTCACCCTGTACTTTTAAATTTCAAGTTTGAACTATAAAATTTGAATTTAATCAAATTTTCTCAAAATCTTCAAATCTGAATAACTGGAGTTTGAAAATAGATTTTGATATAAATCTTTTTGCTACTGTTTGGTATTAATTAGGACTACCTTCATGTTTAGTTTGAGGATTTCTAGGATGATTTTGATTAGTGTTTTAGCTATAAACAGAATCTGCCTAGTATTACAATATAGTTTTATTTACTTAGTTTTAGTTAGTTCAATTTAGATTTAGTTTTAATTTGTTTAGTAGGTTCTGTTGTTTATACATTTAGTGTTTTACTTATTGTTTATAAAAATATAAAATTGTTTAGTTTATTTCCTTGTTAATATAGGAATCACAATTTCTTTTCAAATAGGTTTATTTTGATTAAAACAACTAGTTTAGTAATAGATTCTTTTAATAGAGTTTTATATAATTTAATTCTGTTTTCTAAGAGAAGTTTATTTGTAAATTCTTTTCTGTTAAGAACATGTTTTGTTAATAAATAATAAGTTTTGTTTTGCTCTTTTGATAGTAAAACTATAGTTGATTCATATAGTGTTTATCAAAACTTTTACAAGCTTTACAAAAGTTTTCTCAACAAACTTAAATTGATTTTCTTCTGTTTATTAATAAAAATATTTTATTGTTTCCTTGCTTTTAACAATTGTTTTGGTTATTTCAAAATAGTTTTATTATGTTAGTAGTGTTTTATCAATCACCTCCTAGTAAACAAAACTTTGTGTGTTTTCCTTACTTGTGATTTGTGCATCATTTTGTCTTGATTGTTTACTAGTTCTTGATTGATGTTTGTGGGTTACAATATTCTGTTGTATGCTTATTGAGTGCTTGTTTGCTTCGTTAGATTATCCGGAGTGCGAAGCTTGTTACTTAGAGTCCCACGAGTACGAAGATCATCAACCAGGCAAGTCACTTTGATCATGATTACCCATGTTTTATATGCATTAGTTCTACCATCTCCCCAAATTGCATGCAAGATAGGTTAGTTGGAAACTTGGTTACATTGTAGTAGTATCATGTGGTAGGTACCCCCCTCAAATTCTTTGACACATTGGCCCCGGGAAACGTTGTTTTACTTTTTGCTATGCTATTAGTAGACGGGGTTGGTTGTGTGATTCATGAGAGTTGAGAGAGTTAATAATTTCAAGACCTACATAATGATCAAGATTTAAGACTCCGAGTTTTCAACATACCTCTGGGTGGATGATGGTTGAACGGCACCTTGGAGAAACCAGTGGATTTGCCTAGGTGATGCTGGAGATGGCCAGTATTCACGCGGAAAGGTCCACCCAGGCACAAAGAGATGGATGGATGCTTCAAGACCCAAGGCTTACCTGCACAGCCACAAGTCATTATGGGCTCTGGCTTGGTTGGATATCGTGGTGACCCTGGACAGGCGGTGCTACGAGAGGTAGAAGACCAGTAGGAAAGGATGGGCACCGACAGAGTCGCAGGGAAACCCTTTGGAAGACCATGTTTTGGTCATCCGTTTCTCAAACACCCTGAAGTGCGAGAAATCAAACGGAGGCGACCAAATCTTGTGGGGAACGTGTGCAAAACTCTGCAGAGTACTCAAACCTAATCGATTAGCCGTGTCCACGGTCATGGACGACTTGAGCCAAAGGAACTGAAACTTCCAGAACTCTCAACACAATTAATAATGAGGATGTGGGTATAAATAATTTGGGTATGAGAATTGGTTGGTGGAACCATCTCATTAATCAACCAACTTAGTAATATTTTGCTTAGCCCCTTTCTTGATGTAGGAAAAATTGGCTTTACGCAAAACTTACCACCCCACCTGCCATATATGCATATAGACTAGATGATTATCTTTTCACCCCTCTCTTGTGACTTTGCCGGCATATTCCGTATACTGACCTACATGGCTGCAACGTATCATATTGCAGAGTACTTTTCCGACCAGGAGTGAGGACACGTTCTATGCTCAGTGAGATGCCCTTGGAGTCAGATGGACTCATCTACCTTCGACGCTTCCGCAAGATTTAGATATTCTCATGAGTTGGCTTTTAGCCACTTTATTGTAATTTTTATTGTAATAAAGGACTCGATATGAGATTTCGATTAATATAATGCTGTGTGATTTCCCTTTGATATATATATTGATGTACCGTGTGTGTACCAGCATGATCTTGGGATGGTACGGAAACACCGGAGACTTGACCTTTCAAGTCGGGTCGCTACAATATAACTTCTTATGTGAAAGTAACAATTCATCGCAACGTGGAAGTATAAAGGATAAAACCTTATTGAAAACCAACAAACTATGTTCTCAGACAACTCTTGCAACTACAATTCATCATATTTTCAGGAAGGGTCTCATGTAGGAGCCTTTTGGCAAGTACACATACTCAACCATCACGTAGTCTTCTATGATTGCTAATGCTGACAACATACCCATGGACAAAAAGTTTCAACCAGACACAAAGAAAGACAGGGGCTTATAGTTTGCCAACTAACATATTCACCACAAGGGTGATGTCAACAATAATAACTCATGCTCACTCATATCCAACTGGTCATATGTGCCTAGATCTTTCCTCACCACATGATGCTTGCCAAAGGACAAAACTAAAAAGGAATAGGGAAGAATAGTTTGACTCTTGCATAAAAGTAAGAACATAAAAAGTAAAAGATAGGCCCTTCGTAGAGGGAAGCAGAGGTTGTCATGCGCTTTTTAGTTTTGCATGCCAAATCCCTTAGCGCAAAGGAACATCACGTTGCATTGCCTCTTGTGATAGCAACCTTAATTATACAATCCGTCGCTTCTATTACTTTTCCATCACAAGTTCGTGCAATGATCAATTTTCTCTTACACTAATTGATCCAACACTTTTTAGAAGCAATTTTTATTGCGTTGATGCACCGATGACAACTTACTTGAAGGATCTTATTCAATCCATAGGTACGTATGGTGAACTTTCAAACATGAGTTTGGGTTTTTTGTTTTTGGATGCACATGTAGTATCTCTACTTAGTACAGAGTTTTTGGTTAGCAAAGATATTGGGCAAGCACCACATGCTAAGGGATCTATGAAAATATAACTTCTATGTGTATATGAACAAGCATAAATCATTATGTTGTCTTGCTTGTCCAACGTCGATAATTTTGGCATATAATATTTCTCACAGTCACAAAAGATGTCAATGATAGTATATTTGCATGTGAATATTCTCTTCCCTAATTAATTCTTTCATGAGTTGCATCATTGACTAATGGTATTTTGCCAATCTCTAAAATTTTTTACCACTTATACATTTCTTTATTGTGATGTCATTACTCATCAAGCCAAAGGGAGTGCCCATACCGTGTACTAAGGTCTCCTTTGGTGGCGGTGATGATGAAGGTGGTGGTGATGAGGTGGTAATGGGTTTATCCTCCGGCTTTCAGGGCAAGTGTTCACCATCAAAAGTTGAGGCACGAGTCCCTGGATTCCTGCAATTGGCAGCTAAGCTTATACCTTTAAATCTTGCCTCATTCTCAAAAACTTGATTTTGGAGATCATAAATGTGACTCTATAGAAAGTTGATTTGCTCGTTGAAGTTGAAGATGATGTCTTTCATGGACTGGCCGTCCACCATATGATCACGGGTAAACTTCATAACCATGGAGTGATTGGCACTAGGTCCACGTTCCACCATCCCCTTGCACTTGAAGACGTCTTGCTCCACAGCTTCCATCCTGGCCTCCATGCTTCCAGTCCACTTGGGCACCTGAACATCCTGGATGTGGAGCACCCCCTCACGCATCTCAATGGCTTGAGGGTGCTCCATCACCTCCGGCAAATTTAGGTTGATAACCTTCTCGAAGAACTTGTCCTTGGGGGAAGTTGAGGAAGCCATGGAGATTTATATCTAGCAGAAAAACAACACGAAACAAGAACAGAAGAAAATCTCGCGATGCGGTGGTCAAAACAGTCAGAGTATATATAAAGAATTTTTATTCTTGGAAACTAAGCAAACGAAAGGAAAACGGAGTCGGGAAGGTTCCCGAGGTGGGCACGCTCCACCAGGGCGCGACCAGGGTGCCATGTGCGCCTTGGTACTCCGTGCCCTCCTAGGTTACCTTCTGGTTTATTTTTTATTTCCTAAAATTCACAAATATTCTAGGACTGATAAAAAATATTTTTGCAGATTTTTTGGAGACAGTTTACTCATCGTAGCACGTACCACTTTATTTTCACGATTCTAGAGCGTTCTAGAAGGTTTATTTTATGTGTTCCTTAGGTGTCATGGTTTGGAACATTGCTTTCGACATCAATAGGCGTAGCTAATATGTAGTGTTTAATTCTTTGTCTATTGACCACCTTCGGGTTGGTACCTTCGGCATTATTAATCTTAATAGCTCTAGAGCAATATATTTCTTGGATAACGTAGGATCCTTCCCATTTGGAGAGAAGTTTTCCTGCAAAAAATCTCAAAGGAGAATTATAGAATAGAACATATTCTCCAACTTTGAATTCTCGTTTTGGATTATTTTGTCATGCCATCTTTTAACTTTTTCATTGAATATCTTGGCATTTTTATAAGCTTGGGTTCTCCATTCATTTAATGAGCTAATATTAAATAACCTCTTTTCACCGACAAGTTCTTTGATTGCACAAAACGGTTTATGTTCTAATTCTAGAGGCAAATGACAAGCTTTCCCATAGATCATCTTGTATGGAGACATACCCATAGGAATTCTATAGGCCCAAAGTGTTTCATCTAATTTCTTAGACCAATTCTTTCGAGATCTATTAACAGTTTTGGTAATATCAGATTTACTTCTCTATTGCTAAGTTCAAGTTGACCATTAGATTGAGGATTGTAGGTGATGCAATTCTATGGTTAACATCATATTTAGCAAGCATCTTACGGAAAGCACCATGAATGAAGTGTGAACCACCATCAGTCATTAGATATCTAGGGACTCCAAACCTTGGGAAAATAACTTCTTTAAGCATTTTAATGGAACTGTGATGATCAGCACTACTAGTTGGAATAACTTCTACCCACTTAGTGACGTAATCAACAACAACCAAGATATGAGTGTACCCATTAGAGGAAGGAAAAGGTCCCATATAATAAAATCCCCAAATATCAAATCATTCAACAACAAGGGAATAGTGGTGGGCAACGTTGCATGGGAAACAAAATTTTTCCTATGCACACGAAGATCTATCCATGGTGATGAGCATCTACGAGAGGGATAGTGGATCTACGTACCCTTGTAGATCGCTAAGCGGGAAGCGTTAAGAAACGCGGTTGGTGTAGTCGTACTTCTTCGCAATCCAAATCGCCGAGCGTCCCGTGATCCAATCACGAACCGTCCCGCGATCTTGTCACGATCCGTTCCGCGATCCAATCACGATCCTTCCGATCTAGTACCGAACGGACGACACCTCCGCGTTCAGCACACGTGCAGCTTGATGACGATCTCCACCATCTTGATCCAGCAAGAAGGAGTGGAGAGGAAGAAGAATTCTCCGTCAGCCTAACGGAGCTCCGGCGATTGTGGTGGAGCAATTCCGGCAGGGCTTCGCCTAAGCACTGCAGGAAATTGATCTAGAGGAGAAACTATGCACTAGAGGAACGGGTAGAACGTGGCTGAAAATTCTGTCCAAAAACCCTCTATTCCACTAGTATATATAGGAGGGAGGGAGAGGCAGCTTTGGCGCAAGGCCAAGGCCTCCTAGAAGTCGGCCGGCCAAGGGGGAGGAGTCCCACTCCTTCTCCAATCCTAGTTGGACTAGGATTGCTCCCTATTGGTCCCTTTTCCACCTTTTTCTTTCGGCCTTTTTCCTCCTGGCGCCATGGGCCTTTTGTGGATGTTCCACCAGCCCACTAAGGGCTGGTTATTATTCTCCCACAGCCCATGGACCCTCTAGAGTCGAAATACCCCTCCCGGAGGTCTCCCGGTACACTACCGACACTCCCGGTACACTACCGATGAGCCCGAAACTTTTCCGGTGACCAAACTGGGACTTCCTATATATGAATCTTTACCTCCGGACCATTCCGGAGCTCCTCGTGAAGTCCGGGATCTCATCCGGGACTCCAAACAACCTTCGGTCACCACCATACATAACTCTACACTACCGAAACGTCACCAAACCTTAAGTGTGCAGACCCTGCGGGTTCGAGAACTATGTAGACATGACCGAGAAACCTCTACGGTCAATAACCAATGGCAGGACCTGGATGTCCACATTGGTTCCTACATATTCAACGAAGATCTTTATCGGTCAAACCTCTATGTCAAGGATTCAGTTAATCCCGTATGATGTTCCCTTTGTTCTTCGGTATGTTACTTGCCCGAGATTCGATCGTCGGTATCTCCATACCTAGTTCAACCTTGTTACCGGCAAGTCTCCTCAATCGTTCCTTAATACAAGATCCCGCAACTAACAATTAGTCACATTGCTTGCAAGGCTCATTGTGATGTTGTATTACCGAGTGGGCCTTGAGATACCTCTCCGTCACACGGAGTAACAAATCCCAGTCTCGATCCATGCCAATTCAACAGACACCATCAGAGATACCTGTAGAGCACCTTTATAGTCACCCAGTTACGTTGCGACGTTTGATACACACAAGGCACTCCTCCGATATCCATGAGTTGCATGATCTCATGGTCATAGGAACATATACTTGACATGCAGAAAACAGTAGCAATAAACTGACACAATCATATGCTATGTTTCTAGTTTGGGTCTTGTCCATCCCATCATTCTCCTAATGATGTGATCCCATTATCAAATGACATCTCATGTCAATGGCTAGGGAACCTTAACCATCTTTGATCAACGAGCTGGTCTATTAGAGGCATACTAGGGACATGTTTTGTCTATGTATCGACACATGCATCTAAGTCTCCGATCAATACAATTATAGCATGGATAATAACGATTATCATGAACAAGGAAATATGATAATAACTAATTTATTATTGCCTCTAGGGCATATTTCCAACAGTCTTCCACTTGCACTAGAGTCAATAATCTAGTTCACATCACCATGTGATTTGCATTGTTATGAATCTAACACCCAATGAGTTTTGGGGCTCGATCATGCTTTGCATGTGAGAGAGGTCTTATAGTCAACGTGTCTGTGACATTCAGATCCGTGTGTACTTTGCAAATTTCTATGTCAAACCGTAAACACCGCTACCACACTCCACTTGGTATACTACCAAATGGCTGCTCCACTATACGTATCCAGATTGCTACTACGAGTCATCCGGATTGGTGTTAAAGCTTCCATCAACGTGACTCTTTACGACGAACTTCTTTATCACCTCCATAATCGAGAAACATCTACTCAGTCTCTTAGCTACTAAGGATAATCTTGCCTGCTGTCCAGTGCTCCATTCCAGGATCACTTTGAAACCTTCTGGCCATACTTATAGCAAGGCTGACATCGGGTCTTTGTGCACAACATTGCATACATGATAGAGCCTATGGCTGAAGCATAGGGGATGACACTCATCTTTCCTCTGTCTTCTGCAGTCACTGGGCATTGAGTCTTACTCAACTTTATACCTTACAAATCAGGCAAGAACTCTTTCTCTGACTGATCCATTTTGAACTCTTTCAAAATCTTGTCAAGGTATGTACTCATTGAAAGTCTTATCAAACATCTTGATCTATCTTTATAGATTTTGATGCTCAACAATTAGGTAGCTTTATCTAGGTCTTCCTTTGAAAAACTCTTTTCAAACAACCTTTTATGCTTTCCAGAAATTCTACATCATTTCCGATCAACAATATGTCAACCACATATGCTTACGAGAAACTCTATAGTGCTCCCACTCACTTTATTGTAAATAAAAATTTCTCATAAACTTTGTATAGACTCAAAAACTTTGATCACCTCATCAAAGTGTATATTCCCACTCCGAGATGCTTGCTTCAGTTCATAGAAGGTTCACTGAAGCTTGCACACCTTTGAGCATCCTTAGGAGTGACAAAACCTTCTGGGTGTATCTCATACAACCTTTCCTTAAGGAAGGAAACGATGTTTTGGTATCCATCTGCAAGATTTCAAAATTGAAAAATGCAGCAACTGCTAACATAATTCCAATAGACTTTAGCATCGCTACGAGTGAGAAAGTCTCATCGCAGTCAACTCCTTGAACTTGGTGGAAACTTCTTTGTGAAGTCGAGCTTTATAAATGGTGACATTCACCATCAGCGTCTGTCTTCATCTTAAAGATCCATTTGTACTAGACGACCTGCCGTCCAACGAGCAAGTCTACCAAAGTCTATACTTGGTTTTCATATATGAATCCTTTCTCGGATTTCATGGCCTCTAACCATTTGTCGGCTTCCGGTCCCATCATTGCTTCTCCATAGTTCGTAGGTTCATCGTTGTCCAACAACATGACCTCCAAGACAGGGTTGTCGTACCTCTCAGTAGCAGTACACGTCCTTGTCGACCTACGAAGTTTGATAGTAACTTGATCCGAAGCTTCATGATCATCATCATTAACTTCCTCTTCAACTGACGTAGGCTTCACAAAAACATCTTTCTGCGCTATGCAACTTTCTGGTTGAAGTAAAGGTTCAATAACCTCATCAAGTTCTGTTTTCCTTGTAGGTCGATAGTAACTTGATCCGAAGCTTCATGATCATCATCATTAACTTCCTCTTCAACTGACGTGGGCTTCACAGAAACATCTTTCTGTGCTGTGCTACTTTCTGCTTGAAGGAGAGGTTCAAATAACCTCATCAAGTTCTATCCTCCTCCCACTCAATTCTTTCAAGAGAAACCCTTTCTCGAGAAAGGATCCAGTTTTAGCAACAAACATTTTATGCTTGGATCTAAGATAGAAGGTTCACCCAACTGTTCTTAGGTTATTCTATGAAGATGCATTTGTCCGCTTTGGGTTCGAGCTCATTAGGCGAAAACATTTCCCTCACAAGTCTCGCAGCCCCAAACATTAAGAAATGACACCTTAGGTTTCTATCAAACCATAGTTCACACGGTGTCATCTCAACGGATTTAGATGGTGCCCTATTTAAAGTGAATGTTGTTGTCTCTAATGCATAACCCCAAAATTATAGTAACAAAACGATAATAGACATCATAGCACGCACCATATCCAATAGAGCATGACTATGACGTTCGAACACACCATCACACTATGGTGTTCCAGGTGGCGTGAGTTATGAACCAACTTTCACATTGTCTAAAATTGTATGCCAAACTCGTAACTTAGATATTCACCTCCACGATCATATCACAAACATATTTATCTTCTTGTCACGATGATCTTAAACTTCACTCTGAATTTGCTTGAACCTTTCAAACGATTCAGACTTGTGTTTCATTGAGTAAATATACACTATATATACTCAAATCATGAGTGAAGGTAAGAAAATAACGATATCCACCGCACGCTACAAAGACTCATTGGATTGCATACATCAACATGTATCATTTCCAATAAATCACTTGCCCGCTTCATCAAGACAGAAAACGGGGTCCTTAGTCATCTTTGACCAAGAGGCGTGGTTCGCATGTCTCAACCGATTCGAAATCGAGTGAGTCCAAAGATCCATCAGCATGAAGTTTCTTCATGCGTTTTATACCAATATGACATTTAGCGGCACTGCCACAAGTATGTGGTACTATCATTATTAACTTTGTATCCTTTTGGCATCAATGTTTATGAACATGTGTATTACTACGATCAAGTTTCAACAAACCATTCTTACTGGGTGCATGACCATTGAAGGTATTATTCATGTAAATAGAATAACCATTAGTCTCTAACTTAAATGAATAACCATGTTGCAATGAACATGATCTATCACGTACATGCTCAACGCAAAGAACACCAAATAACATTTATTTTAGGTTCGTCACTAATCTCGAAGGTAGAGAGAGCGTGCGATGTTGATCACATCAACCTCGGAAACATTTCCAACACACATCATCACCTCACACTTAGCTAGTTCTCCGTTTATTTCGTAGCTTTTATTTCGAGTTACTAACATTTAGCAACCGAACCGGTATCCAATACCCAGGTGCTACTAGGAGTACTAGCAAGGTACACATCAATAACATGTATATCAAATATACTTCTGTTGACGTTGCCAACCTTCTTATCTACCAAGTATCTAGGGTTGTTCCGCTTCAGCGACCGTTCTCCTCATATTCAAAGCACTTAGTCTCGGGTTTGGGTTAGACTTTGGTTTGCTTCACTGGAGCTGCAACTGACTTGCTATCCATGAAGTTTCCTTCCTTGCTCTTGCCCTTCTCGAAACTAGTGGTTTTGACTAACCATCAAAACTTTGATGCTCCTTCTCGATTTCTACCTTCGCGGTGTCAAACATCACGAATACCTCAGGGATCATTATTTCTATCCCTAGCGTTTTATAGTTCATCACCAAGTTCTAGTAGCTTTAGTGACAGTGACTTGGAGAACTATATTAATCACTATCTTATCTGGAAGATCAACTCCCACTCGATTCAAGCGATTGTAGCACCCAGACAATCTGAGCACATGCTCAACGATTGAGCTATTCTCTTTCATCTTACAGGCAAAGAATCTTGTTGGAGATCTCATATCTCGCAACACGGGCACGAGCCTGAGATCCTAATTTCAGCTCTTAGAACACCTCATATGTTCCATGACGTTCAAAACGTTTCGGAGCCTCAATTCTAAGCTGTAATGCATGAGGCACTAAACTATCAAGTAGTTATCAGAACGTGCCTGTCAGATGTTCACAACATCTACAAACAACGCTAGAGGGGTTGGCACACCGAGCGGTGCATTAAGGACATAAGCCTTCTGTGTAGCAATGAGGACAATCCTCAGATCACGGAGCCAGTCCATAATATTGCTACCATCATCTTTCAAATCTATTTCTCTAGGAACATATAAAATTCAAGGGAGCTACAACGTGAGCTAGTAATCTACAACACAGTTTTGCAAAGACACTACTGACTATTTTCATGATAATGAGTTCAATTAATCATATTACTTAAGAACTCCCACTCAAATTGACATCCCTCCGGTCATCCGAGTGATACATGATCCAAATTCACCAACTCAAGTCCGATCATCACGTGAGTTGAGGTGGTTACAATGGTGAACATCATCATGTTGATCATATCTACTATATGACTCATGTTCGACCTTTCGGTCTCTTGTGTTCCGAGGCCATGTCTGTACATGCTAGGCTCGTCAAGTTTAACCCGAGTGTTCTGCATGTGCAACACTGGCTTGCGCCCGTTGTATGTGAACGTAGAGTCTATCACACCCGATCATCACGTGGTGTCTCAAAACGATGAACTTTTGGAACGGTGCACACTCGGGGAGAACACAATTCATCTTGAAATTTAAGTGAGGGATCACCTTATAATGCTACCGTCATACTAAGCAAAACAAGGTGCATAAAAGGATTAACATCACATGCAATTCATAAGTGACATGATATGGCCATGAACTTGTGCTTTAGATCTCCATCTTGAAAGCACCGGCATGATCTCCATCGTCACCGGCACGACACCATGATCTCCATCATCTTGATCTCCATCAACGTGTCGCCATCGGGGTTGTCACGCCCTGCATGCTTCTACTACTATTGCTACCATTTAGCGATAAAGTAAAGCATTACATAGTGCTTAATGATTGACACGCAGGTCATACAATCATTAAAGACAACCCTATGGCTCCTGCCGGTTGCCATACTCATCGACATGCAAGTCGTGAAATTCTATACATCACATGATCATCTCATACATCACAAATATCACATCATGTAATTGGCCATATCACATCACAACATACCCTACAAAAACAAGTTAGACATCCTCTAATTGTTGTTGCATGTTTTACGTGGCTGCAATGGGTTTCTAGCAAGAACGATTATCACCTACGCATAAACCACAATGGTGATACATAATTTGCTTTTCAACCTTCTCAAGGACCGCCTTTGTCGAATCCGACCCAACTAAAGTGAGAGAAACTGGCACCCGCAAGCCATCTATGCAACAAGTTGCAGTCGAGGGAACCGGTCTCTCGTAAGCGTACGAGTAATGTTGGTCCGGGCCGCTTCATCTCAAAATACCGCTGAACCAAAATCCGACCAAGGGAGGAAGCAATCTAAGCATCAATTCCCACAAACCTTTTGTGTTCTACTTGAGATCTCATCTACACATAGACCTAGCTCATGATGCCATTGATGGGTAACGTTGCATGGGAAACAAAAAATTTCCTACGCACACGAAGATCTATGCATGGTGATGAGCATTTATGAGAGGGAGAGTGGATCTACGTACCCTTGTAGATCGCTAAGCGGGAAGCGTTAAGAAATGCGGTTGGTGTAGTCGTACTTCTTCACGATCCAAGTCGCCGAGCGTCCCGCGATCCAATCACGAACTGTCCCGCGATCCAATCACGAACCGTCCCGCGATCTCGTCACGATCCGTCCCGCGATCCAATCACGATCTTCTCGTGGCCTTGATCACGATCCTTCCGATCTAGTACTGAACGGACGGCACCTCCGCGTTCAGCACACGTGCAGCTTGATGACGATCTCCACCATCTTGATCCAGAAAGAAGGAGTGGATAGGAAGAAGAATTCTCCGGCAGCCTAACGGTGCTCCGGCGATGGTGGTAGAGCAATGCCGGCAGGGCTTCGCCTAAGCACTGCAGAAAATCGATCTAGAGGAGAAACTATGCACTAGAGGAACGGGTAGCACGTGGCTGAAAATTATGTCCAAAAACCCTCTATTCCAGTAGTATATATAGGAGGGAGGGAGAGGCAGCCTTGGCGCAAGGCCAAGGCCTCCTAGGAGTTGGCCGGCCAAGGGGGAGGAGTCCTACTTCTTCTCCAAGCCTCATTGTGATGTTGTATTACCGAGTGGGCCCTGAGATACCTCTCTGTCAGACGGAGTAACAAATCCTTGTGTTGATCCATGCCAACTCAACAGACACCCTCGGAGATACCTGTAGAGTACCTTTATAGTCACCCAGTTATATTGCAACGTTTGATACACACAAGGCATTCCTCCGATGTCTGTGAGTTGCATGATCTCATGCTCATAGGAACATATACTTGACATGCAGAAAACTGTAGCAATAAACTGACACGATTAAATGCTACGTTTGTAGTTTGGGTCTTGTCCATCCCATCATTCTCCTAATGATGTGATCCCGTTATCAAATGACATCTCATGTCAATGGCTAGGAAACCTTAACCATCTTTGATCAACGAGCTAGTCTATTAGAGGCATACTAGGGACATGTTTTGTCTATGTATCCACACATGCATCTAAGTCTCCGATCAATACAATTATAGCATGGATAATAAACGATTATCATGAACAAGGAAATATGATAATAACTAATTTATTATTGACTCTAGGGCATATTTACAACAAACAGTTCATAGGCATTTCTTGACGCTTACCGATATTACCAATTCTTTGACATTCATCACATGATGAGACAAAATTACGAGCATCTTTGAAGAGAGTATGCCAACAAAAACCAGATTGTAATACCTTATAGAGCAGTTCTATCTCCAGCATGGTGTCCTCCATAAGCTTCAGAATGACATTTCTATAAGATTTGTTCCTATTCATCCTCAGGGACACAACATCAAATAATACCATCTACTCCTTGTTTATAAAGATGTGGGTCATCCCAAAAGTAATGTCTTAAGTCATTGAATTTTTTTCTCTTTTGTTGGTATGTGAAACTAGATGGAATATATTTAGCAACACTGTAATTAGCGTAATTAGCATACCATGGAGTGCTTTGAGAGACATTTATTGTAGCTAGTTGTTCATCAGGAAAACTATCATCAATAGGTAGTGGGTCATCAAGAATATTTTCTAACCTAGACAAGTTATCAGCTACGGGGTTCTCAGCTCCCTTTCTATCAACAATATGTAAATCAAATTCATGAAGAAAGAGAACCCACCTAATAAGTCTAGGTTTACTATCATTCTTTTCCATACGATATTTTATAGCAGCATGATCTGTGTCAACAGTAACTTTTGAATCAACAATGTAAGGTCTGAATTTATGACAAGCAAACACAATTGCTAAAAATTCCTTTCCATTAGTGGCATAATTTCTTTGGGCACTCTCTAAAGTTTTTCTAGCATAATGGATAACATTTAATTTCTTACCAACTCTTTGTCCTAGAAAAGCACCAACAACATAATCACGAGCATCACACATAATTTCAAAAGGCAAGTTCCAATCAAGTGGTTGAACAATAGGAGCACTAATTAAGGATTTCTTTAGTGTTTGAAAGGCTTCTATTCAATCATCATAAAATGTTGGAAACATGCCCTAGAGGCAATAATAAAATGGTCATTATTGTATTTCCTTATTCATGATAATTGTCTATTGTTCATGCTATAATTGTGTTAACCGGAAACCATAATACATGTGTGAATACATAGACCACAACATGTCCCTAGTGAGCCTCTAGTTGACTAGCTCGTTGATCAATAGATGGTCACGATTTCATGACCATGGACATTGGATGTCGTTGATAACGGGATCACATCATTAGGAGAATGATGTGATGGACAAGACCCAATCCTAAGCATAGCACTAGATCGTGTAGTTTGTTTGCTAAAGCTTTTCAATGTCAAATATCGTTTCCTTAGACCATGAGATTGTGCAACTCCTGGATACCATAGGATTGCTTTGGGTGTACCAAACGTCACAACGTAACTGGGTGGCTATAAAGGTGCACTACGGGTATCTCCGAAAGTGTCTGTTGGGTTGGCACGAATCGAGACTGGGATTTGTTACTCCGTGTGACAGAGAGGTATCTCTAGGCCCACTAGGTAAGACATCATTATAATGAGCTCAATG
Source organism: Hordeum marinum (assembly GCA_022496015.1). Taxonomy (NCBI): domain Eukaryota; kingdom Viridiplantae; phylum Streptophyta; class Magnoliopsida; order Poales; family Poaceae; genus Hordeum; species Hordeum marinum. The sequence continues at coordinate 1,491,597 of CM039677.1, read as the reverse complement.
TGACTAAGGAGTTATCCACTGGATGATGTATTACGAAACGAGTAAAGAGACTTGCCGGTAACGAGATTGAACAAGGTATAGAGATACCGACGATCAAATCTCGGGCAAGTATCATACCGATAGACAAAGGGAATTGTATACGGGATTGATTGAATCCCCGACATCGTGGTTCATCCGATGAGATCATCGTGGAGCATGTGGGAGCCAACATGGGTATCCAGATCCCATTGTTGGTTATTGTCCGAAGAAGTGTCTCGGTCATGTCCACGTGTCTCCCGAACCCGTAGGGTCTACACACTTAAGGTTCGATGACACTAGGGTTATAGGGAAATGGTATACGTGATTACTGAAAGTTCTTTAGAGTCCCGAATGAGATCCCGGACATCACGAGGAGCTCGGGAATGGTTCGGAGGTAAATATTGATATATAGGAAGTCCAGTTTTGGTCACCGAAAAGTTTTCGGGCTCATCGGTATTGTACCGGGAGTGCCGGGAGGGTGCCGGAGGACCCCCGGGAGGGTTGTGACGACCATAGGACTTTCTAGGCCCTTAGAGGAGGTGTGCCAGACCTTTTTGGGCTGGCCAAGACCTTCTAGAAAGGCCCATGTGGCTGGAGATCTAGAGATAAAGGGCAAAGGGTTTTTAAAAGAGGAGATCCACCTCCCTTGTGGGAGGTGGACTCTATCCCCACTTCGGTCGAAGCCCTCCTGTTTGGAGGAGGGGCCAAGGCAGCCTTCCCTCTCCCTCCTCCTATATATACTTGAGGTTTTGGCCTTTGAGAATAGTTCTGAACTCTCTCTCTCACGGCAAAGCCCTACCTCTCTTCTTCCTCCTCCGCAGCGCTTAGGCAAAGCCCTGCCGGAATACCTTGCTACTCGACCACCACCACGCCGTCGTGCGGCTGTTGGAGCCCTTCTCTAACCTCTACTTCCTCCTTGCTGGATCAAGGCATAGGATACGTCACCGGGCTGCACGTGTGTTGAACGCGGAGGCGCCGTTGTTCGGCGCTTAGATCGGAATCCACCGCGATCCGAATCGCTGCGAGTACGACTCCATCAACCGTGTTCTTGTAACGCTTCCGCTTAGCGATCTTCAAAGGTATGAAGATGCAATATCTCCCCACTCATTGCTGGTTTCTCCATAGATAGATCTTGGTGACATGTAGGAAAATTTTGATTTACTACTACGTCTCCCAACATAAAAAACAATGGGAATATGCTTTTGCAAAAGATAGTAAGAGGCCAAGAAATTTTTGAGAAGTCTTCAATAAACCTCCTATACAAACCAGCATATCCAAGGAAACTTAGAATACCTTTGCTATGTTTAGGACACAACATTTTCTCAATTGCATCAACTTTAGCTCGATCCACCTCAATACCTCGTTCGGAGATCTTATGCCCCAAGACAATACCTTCATTAAACATAAAGTGGCACTTCTCCCAATTCAAGACAAGATTATTTTGTTCACATCTCTTCAAAACTTGATCAAGGTTGCTTAAGCAATCATCAAAAGAAGTTCCATAAACAGAAAAATCATCCAGGAAAACCTCCACAATATTTTCACAAAAACCAGAGAATATAGCAGTCATACATCTTTGAAAGGTAGCAGGTGCATTGCATAAACCAAAAGTCATACGTCTATAAGCATAGGTTCAAAAAGGACAAGTAAAAGTAGTTTTCTCTTGATCAGATTGTGACACAGGTATTTGAGAGTAACCAGAATATCTATCTAGGAAGCAAAAGTGTGTTTGCTTAGATAATCTTTCAAGCATTTGATCAATAAATGGCAAGGGGAAATGATTTTTTTCTAGTAGCTTTGTTTAATTTATAAAATCAATTACCATCCATAACCAGTAATGATTATTTGCGGAATAAGCTCATTTTTATCATTAGGAACAAAAGTGATACCTCCTTTCTTAGGGACACAATGTACGGGCCTTACCCATCTACTATCAGTTATGGGATAGATTATATCTGCTTCCAGAAGCGTTAATATTTCAGTTCTTACCACTTCTTTCATCTTGGGATTCAATTGCTATTGATGATCAAGAACGGGTTAAGCATTGTTACATAAATTCTACAATCGACTAGATATACCATGGGTTAATATAGTGTGGCATACATACTATGACAACATGGTACCACATGCATCTGACCCGTGTGGATCCTTTTGGTGGTGGAAACTTATCAAAGTAATGCCAACGTACACAGAGATTACCAAAGTTGAAATTCACTTGGGCTAAACTGCCCTGTTCTGGAAGGATGATTGGATTAAGGCCATCTATGCAGAATCTTGCCCTAGAGCCTTCTCATTCACTTCATTGGAAGATGCTTCGGTCAGGGAATTTCTCTCGATCAATACCCTTCAAACAGCCTTTCAATTACCTCTGTCACCTCAAGCACATGAGGATCTTGGCCAGATCCAAAGAGAAGCCAGGTCGACTGTCCTCTCGGCAGAAAAAGACACTTGGTCGTACACGTGGGGAGCGAATTCTTTTAAGACCACAGACTACTACAATTTCTACTTCACGGAAGAATCGCCCACAATGACTTTAAGTGGCTTTGGAAATCTAAGTTCATACCAAGGATCAAAGTGTTTGGATGGTTTCTTCTATATGACTAACTCAACACCAGAAATATGCTCAAGAGAAGACACTATAACATTGGTAATGATTTGGATTGCCTCCTGTGTGGGGAGCACATTGAAGAGACCGTGGAACACCTTTTCTTCCAATGCAATTTCAGTCAAAGTTGTTGGCAAGACTTGAAAATACACTGGCCATCACAAGGAAGTAGATTGGAGATGATTTCACACTTGAAGAGGACCCATCGTTGGAAGATGGTCATGGACATCTTCCTGGTGGCAGCCTGGAGCCTCTGGAAGCAATGCAAAAACTACTACTTCAGGAAGGTGGTGCCCTCCATTGCTTCCTGGAAGAACAGATTCAAAGTAGATTTTGCTAATATAAGAAATAGGTTGCCACTTCACCAAAAGCAACTTGTAACAACCATTGTAGACTCTATCAACTGATACACCAAGTAGGGTGATAGCAACATGACTCCTATACTTAGGCACATGTAATATTGTAACTGTATTCCCTGCTCCTAGGATCATTTTTATATATATGCAGTAGGAATCTCTCCTACTGTCCTTTCCATAAAAAACAACGTGTTTAGCATCAGGTTCCATATTAATCTTTTGTTGACTTAGAGTCACTACAGGAATCAGGCACTTTGCCGTCAGCCATCCCGAACGGCAAAGGCATGCATCTCGGATGGCAAAGACTTTGCCGTCCGCCAGTAGACGGCAAACCGTCCGGCTGAATAAGCCACGGTAAAGGGCGCTCTGCCATCTGCTAGCGGACGACAAATACCTTTGAATCTTTGCTGTCTGCCAGCGGACGGCAAAGGGCCTGGACGGTACACATGGCAACTTAGCTCCGTTAAGTGCTTAACGGCGTGCTTTGCCGTCTGCCAGCTGACGGAAAAGAACCCACCTAGGCTAGCCCCAGGTTGCACAGGCAGCTGCCACGTGGTATCTTTGCCGTCTGCTGGCAGACGACAAAGGTGTTGGGGAACGTAGTAGTAAATCAAAATTTTCCTACGATCACCAAGATCTATCTATGGAGAAACCAGAAACGGGTGGGGAGAGATTGCATCTTCATACCTGTGAAGATTGCTAAGCAGAAGCGTTACAAGAACGTGGTTGGTGGAGTCGTACTCGTAGCGATTCAGATCGCGGTGGACTCCAATCTTAGCGCCGAACAACGGCACCTCCGCGTTCAACACACGTATAGCCCGGTGACGTCTCCCGCGCCTTGATCCAGCAAGGAGGAGGGAGAGGTTGGGGAAGAGCTCCAACAGCAGTACGACGGCGTGGTGGTGGTGGAGCAGCAAGGTATTCCGGCAGGGCTTCGCCTAAGCACTGCGGAGGAGGAAGAAGAGAGGTAGGGCTGCGCCATGAGAGAGAGATCAAATCTTGTCTCAAAATAGCCAAAACCTCAAGTATATATAGGAGGAGGGAGAGGGAGGGCTGCCTTGGCCCCTTCTCCAAGGAGGAGAGCTTTGGCCGAGCTAGGGAGGAGTCCACCTCCCACAAGGGAGGTGGATCTCTTCTTTTGAATCTCCTTTAGGCTTATCTCTTTATCCCTAGCCACATGGGCCTTTTCGGAAGGACTTGGCCAGCCCAATAAGGGCTGGTACACCTCCTCTAACATCCCACGAAGTCCTTTGGTCGTCACACCCCTCCCGGGGGTCCTCCGGCACCCTCCCGGCACTCCCGGTACACTACCGATGAGCCCGAAAACTTTCCGGTGACCAAAACTGGACTTCCTATATATCAATATTTACCTCCGGACCATTTTGGAGCTCCTCGTCACGTCCGGGATCTTATCTGGCACTCCGAACAATCTTCGTTAATCACGTATACCATTTCCCTATAACCCTAGCATCATCGAACCTTAAGTGTGTAGACCCTACGGGTTCGGGAGACACGTAGACATGACCGAGACACCTCTCCAGTCAATAACCAACAGCGGGATCTAGGTACCCATGTTGGCTCCCACATGCTCCATGATAATCTCATCGGATGAACCATGATGTCGGGGATTCAATCAATCCCGTATACAATTCCCTTTGTCTACCGGTATGATACTTGCCCGAGATTTGATCGTCGGTATCCCTATACCTTGTTCAATCTCGTTATCGACAAGTCTCTTTACTCGTTCCGTAACACATGATCCCGTGGCTAACTCCTTAGTCACATTGAGCTCATTATGATGATGTCTTACCGAGTGGGCCTAGAGATACCTCTCCATCATACGGAGTGACAAATCCCAGTCTCGATTCGTGCCAACCCAACAGACACTTTCGGAGATACCCGTAGTGCACCTTTATAGCCACCCAGTTACGTTGTGACGTTTGGCACACCCGAAGCATTTCTACGGCATCCGGGAGTTGCACAATCTCATGGTCTAAGGAGACGATACTTGACATTGAAAAGCTTTAGTAGACGAACTACACGATCTTGTGCTATGCTTAGGATTGGGTCTTGTCCATCACATAATTCTCCTAATGATGTGATCCCGTCATCAACGACATCCGATGCGCATGGTCATGAAACTGTGACCATCTATTGATCAACGAGCTAGCCAACTAGAGGCTCACTACGGACACGTTGTGGTCTATGTATTCACACATGCATTACTGTTTCCGGTTAACACAATTATAGCATGAACAATAGACAATTATCATGAACAAGGAAATATAATAATAACCATTTTATTATTGCCTCTAGGGCATATTTCCAACAATAAGTCTTTGCCGTCTGCCAGCAGACGGCAATGCTTTTTGCCGTCCGCCAGCACACGTCAAAGTGGCTATACATCCCCTGTTTTTTTGTTTTTTATTAAAACCATTCAATTTGATAGAATATCACATATATATCCAACATATCAACAGTACAAGTTTCCAACAAGCATATAAACAATAAGTTTCTACAAGCATACGAAAAATAAGTTCCAAGAAGCATACCAACAATAAGTTCCAACAACACATCCAACATATACAAGTTTCGAAGAACATATCCAACATACATATCCAAAACAAGTTTCCAACAAGTTTCCGTAAACAAAAAGGAAGCAGAAGTTAAAGAGTACACTCCATCAATGCAAGCTTCCTCATTTTTAGCAAACCTGCAAAGTAGGAAAGATGAAAGTTAGAAGAAGAAGAAGACTAGCTAGAAGAAAAAGAAGAAAAAGAAAAAGAAGAAGAAAAAGAAGAAGAAGAATTTATCTTCTCTTTCTTTTTCTCCTCTCCTCTCCTCTTCTCCAAGGTAGTAATTCCATTTCACTAGCTAACTAAGCATATCAAGTCATTTTGGAGGAAAAAATGCTAAGTTTAGGTCATTTTATAGCTATCTTAGGTAGAATATATCATTTTGGAGGTAAGTAAGGTTATTATTTCATAATTGAGGAAAATAAGCTAAGGATAGGTCATTTTGGAGCTAAACCAAGGTTATTATGCCATTTTTACCTAAGTGAGTTAATTATGTCATAAATGAACTAGCTAAGCTAATTATAGATCATTATTGATCTAGCCTAGGTAATTATGCCATTTTGTACCTAAGTGAGCTAATTATGTCATAAATGAACTAGCTAAGCTAGCTATAGATCATTATTGAGCTATACTAGGTAGTAATGCCATTTTCTAGCTAAGTAAGCATATCAAGTCATTTTGGAGGAAAAAATGCGAAGTATAGGTCATTTTATAGCTATCCTAGGTAGAATATACCATTTTCTAGATAACTAAGCATATCAAGTCATTTTTGAGGAAAATAAGCTAAGTATAGGTCATTTTGGAGCTCAGTAGGTCATTTCTTAAGCTAAGTATGCATTTGTTAATGAAAACACTTGGGAAAACTTACCATCAACACGGAGGTGAAGGACCGGTAGGGTTTGAGCCAGGGTGAGATGTAGAAGGACCAGTCGGGCTTGCGGAAGACGTAGAAGGATCGGTCGATGCTTGTCGAGAGGCACGCTGCCCCAAAGATCATTTGCAATGTCTTCTTAGCATGATGCAACTCAAATGTGAATACTAGTAACTAATGACCATTTAAATGAAACTCACCGTGGGTGCTATAGCAATATGGGGCATCGACGGAGGGGTCTGAACATTGTTCTGGCACACGGTCTGCACATTTTGTTTTCACGAGTCATTCATATTAGTTAGTGACGAAACGAACATCACGTGCATGATTTGGATAATATGCAGGAGAAACTTACCATGAGGAGTTCGTATAGGGCTCGGTGAGACGCGTCGTTCCAGTTCTTCTCCTCCTCCAACAGCCTAGCCGTCCTCTCCACCATGTCCCTCTCCATCTGCGCCGCGTGCCTATTTGCCTCTGCCAGAAGCTCCTGGGCCGTGGACGAGGCCTTATCTCAGGATCAGAGCTCATCTTGCGCTTCTTGATCTTCGGGAGAGTTCTAGGACAATACATCGGTCCATCCCCAATGGCTATTGAGCCATGGGGCCTCCCGCCACCAGATATCATCACGAGCTCTGGATCAAAAGGACTCTGGCTCGGGTTGAAGTCCTCCCCTTTCCTCGCCTTCCCCTCATCCCTATACCTCACGAGCTTGTTCTGGGAGGAGATGTTGCTGAAGCCCTGTGGATGATCGAGGTCATCCTGAGAGAATGCCTTGGCCTTCTTGTACAAGGCAGTATGGGCCATGGCATAGAGGTCGAACAGAGGTGGCACCTCCTTCTTGTTGTGTCGCGCCTAAAAGAGAGGAACAAAATATTAGTTAAGGGCTCAAGCTAGCATGAAGAATGAAATTGCATGAATCATGAAGCAAACCACATACCCAGTTATCCCCGAACTCAAATAGGTTGGAGCTCCCTTGATGGTGTGGAACACCTCTTATTTGGGCACGCTTATCCTTGGCCTTGTTGTGTTCGGCTAGCCATTCGGGAGAGCACCACTCATCCACCAATGCCTCCCAATAGTCCATCCTATCCGCACACCATCTCGAGGGCACCTAAGTTAGAGAACAGAAATTTCAGCGCTATGCCTACGAATAAAATCAAGGAAACTAAGTACAAGGACTTAAGAATAGATAATTACCTTCATTAACTTCTCCTTACTCACTTCTTCTTGGCCCTCTTAATGTTACTCGAGGTGTAGTAGTCTCGAATAGCCTGGACCCGAGCCTCGTGCCGTAAGTTCTGAAGTAGGCGCTTGCACTCGGCTTCGAGAACAACAACCGCTTTCGCCTTGTCTTCCTCAAGACACCTGTAGAAGGTCTGTAATAAAACAAGACAACATTGATTACTACAATCACTAGGTGTTGTTGATTTTTAATTCGGTAAAGGAGAAATTACCCAAAAGCGATGGATCACAATGTCAGCCACCATGTCGCACAAGACACCGTCGACCATCTCCTCCGGCGGGGCCGGGGCAGCTTTGTACAACTCCCAAGTCAGTGCTACGTGTGGAGACTCACCCTCACTGGGCAACTGGACCTTCCCTGGGAAGTGGTGCCGGAGAAGCACACCAAGGACCTGGTTGGGCCTGCGGACACCACGCTCGTATTTCCAACCCCTGCAGTAGGACAAGGCCAACACATTAGATATTAATTTTAAGAAACATGAAGGCGAAAGGTTAAAAAAGAGTAAATGCACTTACGTCTCTGCATTTGGCGCAATCAACCACCTCCGCTCGCGGGTCGTCGACACAGCGGCAACTTTGTACAACCACGCTGGTAGACCTTCTTTCCCTCTTCAACCAGCTCGCCCTCGCTATAGATGTCCTCAGACAAGTTGTCCTTGCCACCATCAGCGTGGCCACTAGCCTCTGGAGTCACGTGAGATGAAGACTCTAGGACCCGAGGCTCGTGGACCGGAGTCCGAGACAGGTCCCAGTCAGACGGGTCCATCTGAGACGGAGCACTCCTATGGGTGGCCGCGAGGAAGGCGCATCAGCCTTCCTACCTCTAGCACCTCTCTTCGGCTTCCCTCGACCTCTCCCGGTTGAAGAAGAAGCGCCCACCGGTGTCTGCATGCTATGTACCAGCGCTCTCCAGAGTTTCTAGGGTGGAATAATAGCACCCCTCCCAGCACGCGTCGAGGAAGGAGCCTCAGAGCCCTATCGACCCCTGCCCACCATCTGTCAACACCTGCAATGACAAAGAGTGAACGAAATTAGTTCAACATAAAAAAATTGAATTCCTAATAACATGAACTTATTAATAATAATTGAATACCTCACATTATAATAATAAATAATAATATATGTGTCGTGTCGAGGTCGAGGTGTCGGGGGTGTCGTGTTGGGGTAGTGGTGCTGTGTCAGGGTCTGGGGTGCCGGGCATGTCATGTCGGGGTAGGGGTGCTGCGTCGGGGTCTAGGGTGCCGTGTCGGGGTGTCAGGGTGTCGTGTCGGGGGTCAGGGTGTCGGTGGTGTCGTGTCGGGGTAGGGGTGCTGTGTCGGGGTCGGGGCTGCCGTGTCGGGGTGTCGAGGTGTCGTGTCGGGGGTCGGGGTGCCGTGTCGGGGTGTCAGGGTGTCGGGGTGCCGTGTCGGGGTGTCATGGTGCCGTGTCGTGGTGTCGGGGTGCCGTGTCGGGGTGTCGGGGTAGGGGTGCTGTGTCGGGGTGTCGTGTCGGGGTGTCAGGGTGTCATGTCGGGGTGTCGGGGTGTCGCGTCGGGGGTGAAAAAAGGTAAGCAGCTAAGTCAATCGGAAGAAAAGAAACACAGATATCCATGCCCTTTAGGCAATCACAAAAACATTTACCTTATCCTTAAACTCCCTTATGAGAAAGAAAAACTCCAAACGTTTTTTAACCCCGAAACAATAGGAGAAACATTTCAATTTGAGCAAGAGCGATCTATAGCATGGCAGATAACCACGTCAATGTAATGTTATCTATCATATATCCTGTGTAATGAACATATAGTGAATAGGCATGCATAATTTCTACGAATACCCCCCAAAAGATAAAAGATGTTCAGGTGTTATAAAGATTGTTTGACTGAAGTTTGTTACCAACAAAATTAAGCCCCGCAATGCTTCTTGTTTAACTTCAAACAGTAAAACTAAGGATTTAGGTGTTATACAAGCAGTGGATGTGATGATGTTGAGCATGTTGTGTCAATAATACTTGGTCTCAGTTCTGAACTTTGTTCTAGCTAACACTTGAGAGTTTCAGAGACATGAAAGATCAGGCAAAACTGACTGAATCAAGGCCAAATCGAAGACGGGGCGGCGGACCTGCTTGCCAAGGATGAGGAGGCCGGGGCTCTCCTGGAGAGCGAGGGCGCGAAGGATCTTGGCGACGGCGAGAGGGAGGAGCGGGCGGGCGAGGTCGGGTCGTGGAGGACGTGGATGACGCGATCGGCGATGTGTCATGGGGGCGGCGGGTGGCGTGGCGGGGGCTGTGGCGGTGGGGTGTTGGGGGCTCCGGGGAGGGAGGGAGGGGCGGGGTGGTGGGGTGGTGGGTGCGGGCGGCGGTGCCAACACGGTGGCAACGCGTCGTTGGGGGTGGGGGTGTGGGCAGCGGCCGACAGTGGGCGCGGGCGGCGGGGGTGGGGAGGTGGGGGTGAGGGGCATGGGCGGCGGTCGGTGGTGGGCGCGGGCGGCGGGGGTGGGGGTGGGGGCACGGGCGGCGACCTGCGGTGGGATAGAAAGAGAGAGAGGGAGAGAAAGAGAGAGAGAGGCGGGCGGCGGCCGACGGGGAGGAGAGAGGGAGAGAAAGAGATAGAGAGGCGGGCTGGGGGGGCGTTAGCCGTTAGTTAGCCCCCCTCTTTGCCGTCCGCTAGCGGATGGCAAAGGAGATTTGTCGTCCGCTAGCGGACGGCAAAGAGGGGGGCCGTTAGGTCAAGTTGCATGCTGGGTTTAGGGTGGGCCCCTTCCCTCTTTGCTGTCCGCTAGCAGACGAAAAAGATGTGGCTGATGGCAAAGCCACCCTTTGCTGTCTGCCACCTCTTTGTCGTCTGCTTTCTGCTAGCTAATGGCAAAGCCACTCTTTGCCGTCCGCTAGCGAACGACAAAGAGGTGGCAGACGGCAAATCTTCTGATTCCAGTAGTGAGTGGAACTAATGCCCTGAAGATCATCAAAAGTATATCGAATAGCAGACCAGTGCTTCCTCAGAATTTTCAATAATCTTTCTTCTTCATGTTCTGAAAGGTTAGCGCTAATAATAACATGGTATATCTCTTTCTCATCAAGATAAGCATACTTCAGAGTGTCAGGCAATTGCTTTAGTTCAAACACAAGATCACCTTTAGGTGGAGGAGGACCTCCAAGAGTTTCAGTAGGTAAATTGTGTTTCAGCAGAGGTTGTTGTTCAAAGAAATTTTGATCTATTTCGTTTCTTTCATGAAAGTGCATATCATTTTCATGGTCTAGCAAATATTGTTCTAGTGGATCAGTAGGAGGAACGACGATAGAAGCAAGACCAATTATTTCATCCTTATTAGCTAATTATCTATCACGAGGTTGTCTATTAAACTTGGAAAAGTTAAACACATGAGACACATCACCGACCTCAACACTGACAGATTCCTTTTTTGCAACCTATCTTAGCATTAACAATGTTCAAGAAAGGTCTACCAACGATAATGGGACAAAAGTTATCTTATGGGGAACCAAGAACTAGAAAATCCGTAGGATATTTTATTTTCCTACACAAGACTTCAACATCTCTAACAATCCCAAGTGGTGTGATGGTGTCACGATTAACAAGTTTAATAGTAACATCAATATCTCTATTTTAGCAGGTACTATTTAATTCATGATTTCTTGATATAAGGTAAAAGGAATAGCACTCACACTAGCACCAACATCACATAAGCTATGATAACAATGATCCCTATTTTGACTGAGAAAACAGGCAAGCGAACTATAGGTCTATGTTTGTGTTTTTCATAGGGTTTAGCAATTCTAGCAGCTTCATCAAAGAAGTAAATTACATGCCCATCAACATTTTCTACCAAGATATCTTTAACCATAGCAACACTAGGTTCTACCTTAATTATTTCAGAGGGCTTGGGTGATCTAATATTGCTTTTGCGAACCACAGTTGATAACTTCGCATGTTCCTTTATCTTAATAGGAAAAGGTGGTTTCTCGATATAAGCAGTAGGCACAACTGGATCAACATCGTAAACGATAGTTTCTTCTTTAGTTATGACCGGTTCTTTAATTTCTTATTTAATAGGGGGATGATATTTAAACCACTTCTCTTTAGGGAGATCAACATGAGCAACATAAATAGGCTACTATCTAGAGTCAAGTCCATATTTTGTGCTAAACTTGTGAAACACACCGGCATTCATGAAATATTTAACACAATCAGATTCCACCTTTATACCTGACTTATTACCTTCGTCGAGTTCCCAATCTTCAGAGTTGCGTTTAATTCTTTCCAAGAGATCTGATACGTCTCCAACATATCTATAATTTTTGATTGTTCCATTCTATTATATTATCTATTTTGGATGTTTTATATGCATTAATATGCTATTTTATATTATTTTCAGGACTAACCTATTAACCTAGAGCCCGGTGCCAGTTTATGTTTTTGTTTTCCTGTTTTTGTGTTTTAAAGAAAAGGAAAATCAAACAAAGTCCAAAAAGAATAAAACTTTCGCTATGAATTTTGTTGGACCAGAAGACATCTAGAAGATCCGGAGAAGAGGTCAGAAGACCTGGCATAAGACGACAAGACGCCAGGGCGCTCCCTAGGGGGGAGGCTAGCATGTGGGTCCCCTGGAGGCCTTCTGACTCTAACTCTTCGCCTATATGTTCCCATATATTCCCAAACCATCAGAGGAGCCATGAAAATACTGTTCCGCCACCGCAACCGTCTATTCCTGTGAGATCCCATCTTGGGGCCTTCTCCGGTCATTAGCTAGAGAGGGATTCGATCACGGAGGGCTTCTACATCAACCCATTGCTCCTCTGATGAAGCATGAGTAGTCTAACTCAGACATATGGGTCCATAGCTAGTAGCTAGATGGCTTTTACTCTCTCTCTGATCCTCAATACCATGTTCTCCTCGACGTTCTTGGAGATCTATCCGATGCAATTTTCTTTTGCGGTGTGTTTGTCGAGATCCGATGAATTGTGGATTTATGAACAGATTATCTATGAATATTATTTGAATCTTCTCTGAATTATTGTATGCATGATTTCATATCTTGGTATTTCTCTTTGAGTTATTTGTTTGGTTTGGCCAACTAGATTAGTAGTTCTTGCAATGGGAGAGATGCTTATTTTTGGGTTTAATCTTGCGGTGTACTCACCCAGTGACAGAGTAGGGGTAGCGAGGCACATATTTGTATTTTTGCCATCCAGGATAAAAAGGTGGGGTTTTCATTATATTGCTTGAGTTTATCCATCTACATCATGTCATCTTACTTAAGGCGTTACTCCGTTCTTTATGAACTTAATACTCTAGATGCAAGCAAGAGTCGGTCAATGTGTGGAGTAATAGTAGTAGATAAAGAATTTCTTTGGTCTACTTGACATGGACGTGATGCTTGTATGCATAATCATTTCCTTGGATATCTTCATAACTTTGCGCATTTCTATCAATTGCTCGACAGTAATTTGTTCACCCACTGTCTTATTTTCCTTCAAGAGAGAAGTCTCTACTGAAACCTATGGCCCCGGGTCTATTATTCATTATATATTTTCAGGTCTATAAACCAAAAATACCAAAAATACCTTGCTGCAATTTTATTTAATTTTATTTAATTTTACTTTGAGTAAACTTTTATATCTATCTCTATCAGATCTCGTCTTTGCATGTGACCTGATGGGATTGACAACCCCTTTATAGCGTTGGGTGCAAGTGTTTGATTGTTTGTGCAGGTGCATAGATTGGGGCCTTGCTTGTACCTCCTACTGGATTGATACCTTGGTTCTCAAAACTGAGGGAAATACTTATCTCTACTTCGCTGCATCACCCTTTGCTCTTCAAGGGAAAAACCAACGCAAACTCAAGAAGTAGCATGATCCCACTTGAATTCAATAGTCTTCTTCATAAAAGAACCTGTACAAGAAGTATATTATACCTCTCCAACGTATCTATAATTTTTGATTGTTCCATGCTATTATATTATCTCTTTTGGATGTTTTATATGCATTAATATGCTATTTTGTATTATTTTTTGGACTAACCTATTAATTTAGAGCCTAGTGCTAGTGTTTGTTTTTCCCTTGTTCTTAAGAATTGCCGATAAGGAATATTAAACGGATTCCAAACAGAATAGAATCTTTGGAATAATTTTTCTGGGACCAAAAGCAAACCAGGATACTTGGAGATGAAGTCGGGAGAGCCACCGTGGGGCCACAAGCCCTAGGGGGGCGCCCAGGGGGTAGGGCGCGCCCCCCAGGCTTGTGGGCCCACGACAGCTCTCCTCACGCTAACTTTGCCATACAAATTCACAAATATTCCCTGTATATCAAAACAAGCCACGAAAACAATTTTTCGCCGCTAGAAGCTTCCGTTCCCGAGAGATCCAATCTTGGAGCCTTTCCGGTAATCTTCCGGAGGGGGATTCAATCACGGAGGGCATCTACATCAACTCCATTGCCCCTCCGATAATGCGTGAGTAGTTCACCACAGACCTTCGGGTCCATAGCTAGTAGCTATATGGCTTCTTCTCTCTCTTTACTCTTCAATACCATGTTCTTCATGATCTTTATGGAGATCTATCTGATGTAATACTCTTTTGTGGTGTGTTTGTCGAGATCCGATGAATTGTAGGTTTATGTTCAGATTATCTATGAATATTATTTGAGTCTTTTCTAAATTCTTATATGAATGATTTCACATCTTTGCAACTCTCTTCGTGTTATTGGTTTGGTTTGGCCAACTAGATTGGTAATTCTTGCAAAAGGAGAAGTGCTTAGTTTTGGGTTCAATCTTGCGGTGTCGTCACCCAGTGACAAAGTAGGGGTAACGAGGATAAAAAGATGGGGTTTTCATCATATTGCTTGAGTTTATCCCTCTACATCATATCATCTTACCTAATGCGTTACTCTGTTCTTCATGAACTTAATACCTTAGATGCAGGTAGGAGTCGGTCGATGTGTGGAGTAATAGTAGTAGATATAGAATCGTTTCGGTCTACTTGACACAGACGTGATGCCTATTTGCATAATCATTTCCTTCGATATCTTCATAATTATTTTCTTTTCTATTAATTGCTCGACAGTAGTTTGTTCACCCACCGTAATACTTGCCATCACGAGAGAAGCCTCTAGTGAAACCTATGGCCCCCGGGTCTATTTTCCATCTTATACTTTCAGATCTAAAACCAAAAATACCAAAAATACGTTGCTGCATTATTTTTACCTTTTGTTTTACTTTCCGTTCAAGCAATCAATCCTATCTACCTTTATCAGATGTCATCCTTGCAAGTAACCGTGAAGGGATTGACAACCCCTTTATAGCATTGGGTGCAAGTGTTTGATTCTTTGTGTAGGTACATCTATTGGGGACTTGCTTGTATCTCCTACTGGATTGATACCTTGGTTCTCAACAACCGAGAGAAATACTTATCTACTTTGCTGCATCAACCGTTCCTCTTCACGAAAACGAACGCATGCTCGAGAAGTAGCAAGAAGGATTTCTAGCACCGTTCGCTGGGAGATACATAGAAAGTCCAGATCAAGCCTACCAAGTACCCATCACAAACTCATCTCTTGCATTTACATTATTTTCCATTTGCCTCTCGTTTTCCTCTCCCCCACTTCTAAAACAATTTTCAGGAAATACCAAAAAGATTTGCCTTTTTATTTGCCCCTTTTCGTTTGCTTTGTGCTTGCTTGTGTGCTAGATTGCTTGCTTTGTCACGATGACTCAAGAGAATACCAAATTGTGTGAATTTTCCAATACTAATAATAGTGATTTTATTAGTACTCTGATTGTTCCTACCACTAGTGTGGAATCTTATGAAATTAATGCTGCTTTGCTCAATCTTGTTATGAAACAACAATTTTCCGGCCTTGCTAATGAAGATGCCGCATCCCATCTAAATACTTTTGTTTAGTTATGTGATATGCAAAATAAGAAAGATGTGGATAATTATATTGTTAAATTGAAGCTACTCCCTTTCTCACTACGAGATCATGCTAAAACTTGGTTTTCATCTTTGCCTAAAAATAGTATTGATTCATGGAATAAGTCTAAAGATGCTTTTATTTCCAAGTACTTCCCGCCCGCTAAGATCATCTCCCTTAGGAACGATATAATGAACTTTAAGCAACTTTATCATGAGCATGTTGCACAATTTTGGGAAAGGATGATACTTATGATTAGGAATTGCCCCGCGCATGGTTTGAGTTTATGAATGATTATACAAATTTTCTATGTTGGACTGAATTTTGCTTATAGGAATCTCTTTGATTCCGCCGCGGGTGGTACTTTTATGGAAATCACATTAGGAGCAGCTACTAAACTCCTAGATAATATTATGGCAAACTACTCTCAATGGCACACCGAAAGATCTCCTACTAGTAAAAAGATGGATGAATTGATGAAATTGTTTGCTACTAAGAGTGCTCCTATTGACCCCAATGATATTCCTTTATCTTCTTTGACTAGAAATAATAATGAATCTATGGATGTGAATTTTGTTGGTAGGAATAATTTTGGTAATAACGCTTATAGAGGAAATTTCAATTATATGCCATTTCCTAGTAATTCCTCTAATAATTATGGTAATTCCTACAACAATTCTTATGGAAATTATAATAATATTCCCTCTGATCTTGAGAATAATATTAAGGAATTCATTACTACGCAAAAAGGTTTCAATGCTATGATTGAAGAAAAATTGCTCAAGATTGATGATTTGGCTAGGAACGTTGATAGAATTTCTCTTGAGATTGATTCTTTAAAAATTAGATCTATTCTACACAAGCATGATATTAACGAGTCTTTAAAATCTATGAGAATTTCTATTGATGAGTGTAAGGAAAGAACCGCTAGAATACGTGCTAAGCGTGAATGGCTTGAAAAAGTGTGTTCTCGTGATAATATTGATAAAGATCTTAAAGTAATTGATATGACTCCTATTGAATCTTTGTTTTCCAATGTTAATCTTCATAAATATGGGACTGGAGATGAGTCAACTTTAGTTAAAAGGCGTCCCAATGATTTGGAGTTTATAGATCTGGCTAAGATTGATAAAAGTGGGATTGAAGATGTCAAAACTTTAAATAGCAATGAAACCACTCTTTTGTATTTGAAGTACTTTAATCATGATGGATGCTCTTTGATTGATTGTATTTCCTTGTTGCAATCCATTTTGAATTCTCCTGATGCTTACAATCAAAACAAAGCTTTTACTAAACATATTCTTGATGCTATGATGAAAGCTTTTGAAGAAAAAGTTGAGTTGGAAGTTTCTATACCTAGAAAGCTATATGATGCGTGGGAACCTACTATTAAGATTAAGATTAAATATTATGAGTGTCATGCTTTGTGTGATCTGGGTGCTAGCGTTTCCATGATTCCAAAAACTTTCTGTGATGTGCTAGGTTTCCGTGAATTTGACGATTGTTCCTTAAATTTGCCTCCTGCGGATTCCACTATAAAGAAACCTATGGGAAGGATTAATGATGTTCTTATTGTTGCAAATAGGAATTATGTGCCTGTAGATTCCATTGTTCTTGATATACACTAGTAGAAAATAGACCTTTCATCCCAAGCATTAGTCCCGGTCTGGTTACGAGCCGGTACTAAAGACGGTATTAGTCCCGGTTCGTGTCGGCTCCAACGGCTAGGAGCAGGGCAACCTTTAGTACCGTCTCGTGAGCAATCTTTAGTGCCAGTTCGTGTCACGAGCCAGTACTAAAGGGGCATGGCAGGCTTTGGGTCAGACTTGGGCCCCGCGTGCACCTTTAGTACCGGCTAGTGACACCAACCGGTACTAAAGGGCAACCTTTAGTACCGGCTGGTGACACCAGCCGGTACTAAAGACTTCCACGCAGCAGGTGTCAAATGTTTAGTCCCACCTCGCTAGTCGAGGCAAGACCGCACTTGTTTATAAGCCCCGATATGCTTGACATGTCGAGCTCCGCTCATAGTGAAAATAGATGCCCTTACACTGAAAGTCAACCTAACTAACTAGCACTTAGTTAGGCACCTAACTAACACTTTGAATTTAGGTTGAATTTCATGTATAAGGGCATCTATTTTCACATTTGCTATTTTTTATGTTATTTCTTTACTATTTTTCCTGCTATTTAATATTACTTCGTTTTAACATTATATTCAATTTGGTAATTTTTAGGTTACTTTAAATGGTTGTTTATATCAAAAACAGATTTTGTTATTTTAGTTTGCTATTAATGTTTCACACAAAAAATTCTTTTTGCTAATATCAAATGAAGTCAGAAATGGTTGAAAATTGATGATGTGCTTTTGAATGGTGCATATTGAACACACAAAAAGTATGGAGTTAAAATAAGTTATTGAAAATGAAATCCTTTTGTAATAGATGAGTTTTCGTCTGAAACCCTCATACTTCGAAAGAGATTGTCCAATTTGTACACGAAGTGCATCCAGTTTTTTCCTAACCCTCTCAACTCTTTAGAAGTTGCTATGTGGGTGAAATAATGATGTCATGCCAAGTTACAAACTATTCAGAGTTCATTTGTCCTGCTTTTCAAATTCAGGGTTATTTAGCTCAAAATAAATCATCGAATGCATGAAAAATATAAAATGAAGTTAGAAATGGTTGAAAATTGATGATGTGCCTTTGAATGGTGCATATTGAACACACAAAAAGTATGGAGTTAAAATAAGTAATTCAAAATGAAATCCCTTTGTAATAGATGAGTTTTCGTCTGAAACCCTCATACTTCGAAAGAGATTGTCCAATTTGTACACGAAGTGCATTAAGTTTTTGCCGTAACCCTCTCAACTGTTTAGAAGTTGCTATCTGGGTGAAATTATGATGTCATGCCAAGTTACAACCTTTTCAGAGTTCATTTGTACTGCTTTTCAAATTCAGGGTCATTTAGCTCAAAATAAATCATTAAATGCATGAAAAATATCAAGTGAAGTCAAAAATGGTTGAAAATTGATGATGTGCCTTTGAATGGTGCATATTGAACACTCAAAAAGTATGGAGTTAAAATAAGTTATTAAAAATGAAATCCCTTTTGTAATAGATGAGTTTTCGTGCAAAACCCTCATACTTCAAAAGAGATTGTCCAATTTGTACACGAAGTGCATCCAGTTTTTGCCGTAACCCTCTCAACTCTTTAGAAGTTGCTATGTGGGTGAAATTATTATGTCATGCCAAGTTACAACCTTTTCAGAGTTCATTTGTACTGCTTTTCAAGTTCCGGGTCATTTAGCTCAAAATAAATCATTAAATGCATGAAAAATATCAAATGAAGTCAGAAATGGTTGAAAATTGATGATGTGCCTTTGAATGGTGCATATTGAACACACAAAAAGTATGGAGTTAAAATAAGTTATTAAAAATGAAATCCCTTTGTAATAGATGAGTTTTCGTTCGAAACCCTCATACTTCGAAAGAGATTGTCCAATTTGTACACGAAGTGCATCCAGTTTTTGCCGTAACCCTCTCAACTCTTCAGAAGTTGCTATGCGGGTGAAATTATGATGTCATGCCAAGTTAGAACCTTTTCAGAGTTCATTTGTACTGCTTTTCAAGTTCCGGGTCATTTAGCTCAAAATAAATCATTAAATGCATGAAAAATATCAAATGAAGTCAGAAATGGTTGAAAATTGATGATGTGCCTTTGAATGGTGCCTATTGAACACACAAAAACTATGGAGTTAAAATAAGTTATTAAAAATGAAATCCCTTTGTAATAGATGAGTTTTCGTTCGAAACCCTTATAGTTCGAAAGAGATTGTCCAATTTGTACACGAAGTGCATCCAGTTTTTGCCGTAACCCTCTCAACTCTTTACAAGTTGCTATGTGGGTGAAATTATGATGTCATGCAAAGTTACAACCTTTTCAGAGTTCATTTGTACTGCTTTTCAAATTTAGGGTCATTTAGCTCAAAATAAATCATTAAATGCATGAAAAATGTCAAATGAAGTCAGAAATGGTTGAAAATTGATGATGTGCCTTTGAATGGTGCATATTGAACACTCAAAAAGTATGGAGTTAAAATAAGTTATTAAAAATGAAATCCCTTTTGTAATAGATGAGTTTTCGTCCGAAACCCTCATAAAATAAATGAAATCCTTTTTGTAATAGATGAGTTTTCGTCCGATTTATGGATTTAAAGATATTAATTATGCCATATTAAATGAATAAATGGCAAAAAATGAATAAAATAATATTATTACTTATTTATTTTCATTAAAATTAAATATTATTATTAATCATTTATTGTTGTTTATTTTAATAATTGTTTGGAGTTCAAAAAATTAAATCGTGTGACATCAAGACCTAAGGGTTAATAGGATTGATAGCTTATTATTGTCTAGAAAACAACAAGTGCAGACTTGGAAACTAGGGATGATAGAACCTGAAAGTTAAGAGTGTTGGGGCTGGAGTAGTGAGAGGATGTGTGACCGTCCGGGAAGTTAGATTATTTGGAATGAGTGCAGATTAGAGATTAGAGATTAAATTCTGAAGAAGTGAGGATCAGGAATGTTAATAGTATGTAGCACCGTAAAATATAAATTTTGAAGAAGTGAGGATCAGGATTGTTTACAGTATGTAGCACCGTAAAATAAATTTGAAATGAATGGAAAACAGAATAAATAGATAGGAAAACTAAAATATAATTAAAATCTAAAACAAAAAAAAACAGAACATTTAGTACCGGTTAGTATCACCAGCCGGTACTAAAGGTCCTCCACCACTAGCCCACGCAGGCAGTCACGCGGTGGACCTTTAGTACCGGTCCATGGTCCAATCGATACTAAAGGTCTGGACCTTTAGTCCCAACCCTTTAGTACCGGTTGGGGAACCGGTACTAAAGGCACATACCGACCGGGACTACTTATCGACATTCTACGAGTGATAAATTGCAATCCTAAATGTCCTATTATTCTTGGCCGACCTTTCCTTAGAACGATTGGTGAAATTATTGATATGATGGAAGGGAATATTAGATTACAATTTCCATTAAGGAAAGGCATGGAACACTTTAATAGAAAGAAGAAAAATTACCTTATGAATCTATCATGAGATCTACTTATGGATTGCATATGAAAGATGACAATACATAGATCTATTGTGTTTGCCTAGCTAGGGGCGTTAAACAACAACGCTTCTTGGGAGGCAACCCAATTTTATTTTTGCTTCATTTTTGGTGTTTTTTTCACATTATTACTTCCGTAGTAATTGTGTTTTGGTGTTTAATTAGTGTTTGAGCCAAGTAAAACCTTTGGGATGATCTATGTTAGTTGTTGATTTGATCTTGCTGAAAAACAGAAACTTTTGCGCTCATTCCAGGAATTTTCTAATTTTTTCAAAGCGTCGAATTGATATAATTTTTTTACACAAGATTTATATACAAATTTCCCTGATTTTCGTAATAGTTAAGAATTGTTAGAGTTCTAGCAGTATTCCAAGTCTATAGATTGCTATAGACTGTTCTATTTTTGACGGATTTTGTTTTCTTTGTGTTGTTTGCTTATTTTGATGTATCTATGGGTCGTATCGTGGGGTATGAACTATGGAGAAGTTAGAATAAATTAGCTTTTTACACAAATATTAATAAAGAATGAGTTCACAACTGTACCTAAAGTGGTGATTTTTTTTCTTATACTAACTGATCTC
The DNA here is from genome assembly GCA_022496015.1 of Hordeum marinum. NCBI lineage: Eukaryota > Viridiplantae > Streptophyta > Magnoliopsida > Poales > Poaceae > Hordeum > Hordeum marinum. Next base: position 1,470,306 of record CM039677.1, on the reverse strand, counting down.
ATGAGTTTTCTGTTGAGTTTTGTGTTGTGAAGTTTTCAAGTTTTGGGTGAAGATTTGATGGACTATGGAATAAAGAGTGGCAAGAGACTAAGCTTTGGGATTCCCAAGGAACCCCATGCCATATTCAAGGATACCAAAAAGCCTAAGCTTAGGGATACCCCGGAAGGCATCCCCTCTATCGTCTTCAATCTATCGGAAAATTTACTTGAGGCTATATTTTTAATCACCACATGATGTGTGTTTTGGTTGGAGCGTCTTGTATGATATGATTATTTGCTTTTTAGTTTTCCACAATCATCCTTGCTGCACACATATTTTGAGAGAGACACGCTGAATCATGAATTTGTTAGAATACTCTATGTGCTTCACTTATATCTTTTGAGCTACGCAATGTTGCTCTAGTGCTTCACTTATATCTTTTTAGAGCATGGTGGTGTTATATTTTATAGAAATTATTGAACTCTCATACCTCACTTATATTATTTTGAGAGTTTCTTAAAACATCTTGGTAATTTGTTTAGGTTATTAATTTAGTCCTAATAGAATGGGCATCCAAGAGGGATATAGTAAAAACTTTCATATTAAGTGCATTGAATACTACGAGAAGTTTGATCGCTTGCATATAGTTTGGAGATAATAGAGATGGTAATATGAGAGTAATGCTAGTGAGTAGTTGTGAATTGGAAGAGATACTTGTGTTAAAGTTTGTGATTCCCATAGCATGCACGTATGGTGAACCGTTATGTAACGAAGTCGGAGCATGATTTGTTTAATGATTGTTAACCTTTGTGTGAGGGTCAGGAGCGCGCGGTGGTTCACTCCTACCAACCTCTAACATAGGATCATGCGTCCAATGATTTTTTAATAACTAATAGAATTTTTCAATAAGTATGTGAGTTCTTTATGACTAATGTATACGCATTCTCACCCTTGCACCTTTGCTAGCCTCTGTAGTACCGCGCAACTTTTGTCGGTACATCAAATCCTCCTTCATCAAAACAGCCACCATATATTTTCCTCAAAACAACCATCATACCTACCTATTATGGCATTTCTATTGCCATTCTGAGATATATTTCCTTGCAATTTCCACCATTTAGTTTTTCATGACATGCACCATCACTTCATCTTGCATACAGAGACATACTTTGTTCAAGGTATTAAGTTGTAATTTTATTTTCGAGTTATAAGTAAATAGAAGTGTGATGATTTTCATTTATAGAGCATTGTCCCGTGAGAGTAAATTTCAGCACCTTGTATAAGTTTTTCCTTAGCAATTTCCATTTACCAAGAGCGCTTCACTCCCCGGCAACGGAGCCAGAAAAGAGTCTTGATGACCCACAAGTATAGAGGATCAATCGTAGTTCTTTCGATAAGTAAGGGTGTCAAACCCAACGATGAGTTGAAGGATATGATAAGCGGTTTTCAGCAAGCTAATTTCTCTAGGCACTGAAATTGTAAGTAGCAAGTAGTTTGATAGCAAGGTAATTTGTAACGAGCAAGTAATGGTAACAATATGTAAGGCGCAACAAGGTAGCACAATCCTTTTGTGGCCAAGGACAGGCCAAAAGTGGTTCTTATGATGAGCTAAGTGTTCTTGAGGGTACATGGGAATTTCATCTTGCCACTTTCGTCATGTTGGTTTGATTTGTGTTCGCCACTTTGATAATTTGATATGTGGGTGGACCGGTGCTCAGGTGTTGTTCTTACTTGAACTAATAACCTACTTATGATTAACGCCCTCGCAAGAATCCGCAACTACGAGAAAACTATTAAGACAAAGTCTAACCATAGCTGTAAACATGTGGACCCAAATCAGCCCCTTATGGAATAGCGCATAAACTAGGGTTTAAGTTTATGTCACTCTCACAACCCATCATATAATAACTACTCCACAATGAATTCCCTTAGGCCCAAGGATGGTGAAGTGTCATGTAATCGATGTTCACACGACACCACTAAGGGAATCACAACATACACATCATAAAAATATAGAACACATATTAAATTCAAATGAGTACTAGCAACATGACTTCTCCCGTGACCTCAAGAACAAAAGTAACTACTCACAAATAATATGCATGCTCAATATCAGAGGTGTACTGAATATCATAATGGATCTGAACATATAATCCTCCGCCAAATAAAACATATAGTAATCAACTACACAAGGTAATCAACAGTACTAGTCACCCATAGGTACCAATTTGAGATTCCGGTACAAAGATTGAACACAAGATATGAACTAGGGTTTGAGAGGAGATGGTGCTGTTGAAGATGTTAATGAAGAATGGCCTCCCCAAGATGAGAGGGTTATTGGTGATGACGATGGCTTCAATTTCCCCCTTCGGGAGGGAAGTTCCCCCGGTGGAATCGCTCTGCTAGAGGGCAAAAGTGCTCCTGCCCAAGTTTCGCCTCGAGGCGACGGTGCTTCGTCCCGAAAGTCGTCTTCTAATTTTTTTCTAGATTAATTGAGACTATATACCAGAAGATAGGCTCCAGAGGTGGGCCTGGGTGCCCACCCTCCACCAGGGCGCGGGTAGGGGGCACGTCGCGCCCTGGTGGAGGGTGGCCACCTGGTGGCCCCCTCCGGTAGTTCTTTGCTCCAAACATTATTATTTATTATAAAAATAATCCCCGTAAATTTTTAGATTTATTGGAGTTGCGTAGAATTGGTATCTCTGACGTGATTTTTTGGGGTGCTGAATTCCAGTTGCCGTCATTCTCCCTCTTGAGGAAAAGTTTGCAATTTATGAGAGAAAAGGCATTAGAATTACTCCCTAAAGCATTATTATGCATAGAAGCATTATAAATAACAGTAGTAAAATATGATGCAAAATGAACGTATCACCTACTATCAAGAAACTTCTCACTAATTGTCATTCACTTCTTCTACTTTTTCTTTGCTGTTATATTTTGCTTGCTTCATGAAAATAAAAATATATTTATTCTTGCTAGTTACTAGTTTAATTCTTTTCTTGCTAGTTTACATGTCCTCCTTGTTACTTTGCTTGCTCGTTCACCATGTCTCAAGATACTACTAAGTTATGTGACTTCTCAAATAGTAATAACAATGATTTTATTAGTACTCCTATACCAGTCACCAGTATTGTGGAGTTTTATGATATTAATGCTGCATTGCTCAATCTTGTCATGAAAGAATTTTTTTCAGGAAGTCTTAATGAGGACCCCGCAGCTCATCTTAATGCCTTTCTTGAATTTTTTGATATGCAAAAGAAAAAGGATATGGGTAATGATGTGGTAAAATTACAGTTATTCCTTTTTCACAACGAGATAAAGCTAAGGCTTGGTTTTCAACTTTACCACGTAATAGTATTGGAACATGAGATAAGTGTAAAGATGATTTTATTGCCAAGTATTTTCCTCGTGCTAAGATCATCTCCCTTAGAAATCAAAATTTTAATTTTAAACAACCATATCAAGAAGATGTTGCACAATCTTGTGAGAGGATGAAATTAATGATTAGAAATTTCCCTACTCATGGTTTAAACTTGTGGATACAACAACAACAACAAAGCCTTTAGTCCCAAACAAGTTATGGTAGGCTAGAGGTGAAACCCATAAGATCTCGCGACCAACTCATGGTTCTGGCACATGGATAGCAAGCTTCCACGCACCCCTGTCCATGGCTAGTTCTTTGGTGATGCTCCAGTCCTTCAGATCTCTCTTTACAGACTCTTCCCATGTCAAGTTCGGTCTACCCCGGCCTCTTTTGACATTATCAGCATGCTTAAGCCGTCCGCTGTGTACTGGGGCTTCTGGAGGCCTGCGCTGAATATGCCCAAACCATCTCAGACGATTTTGGACAAGCTTCTCTTCAATTGGCGCTACCCCAACTTTATCTCGTATATCATCATTCCGGATGCGGTCCTTCCTTGTGTGACCACACATCCATCTCAACATGCACATCTCCGTCACACCTAACTGTTGCACATGTCGCCTTTTAGTCGGCCAACACTCAGCGCCATACAACATTGCGGGTCGAACTGCCGTCCTATAGAACTTGCCTTTTAGCTTTTGTGGCACCCTCTTGTCACAAAGAATGCCAGAAGCTTGGCGCCACTTCATCCATCCGGCTTTAATTCGATGGTTCACATCTTCATCGATATCCCCATCCTTCTGCAACATTGACCCCAAATATCGAAAGGTGTCCTTCTGAGGCACCACTTGCCCATCAAGGCTAACATCCTCCCCCTCCTCGTTCCTAGTAGTACTGAAAGCGCACCTCATGTACTCGGTTTTAGTCCTACTAAGTCTAAAACCTTTCGATTCCAAGGTTTGCCTCCACAACTCCAACTTCCTGTTAACCCCCGTCCGACTCTCATCGACTAGCACCACATCGTCCGCAAAGAGCATACACCATGGGATATCTCCTTGTATATCCCTTGTGACCTCGTTTAAACTTGTGGATGATTATCCAAAATTTCTATGCTAGACTGAACTTTGTGTCTAGAAATCTTCTAGATTCTTCTTTAGGTGGTCTTCATGGAGGTGACATTAGGAGAGGCCACCAAAATTCTAGACAACATAGTGACAAACTACTCTCAATGGCATATAGAAAGAGCTCCAGCTGGTAAAAAGGTAAATTCTGTCGAAGAAATCACTACTTTGAGTGAAAAAATAGATGCTCTGATGAAAATGGTTTCTACTAAAAATTCTCATGTTGATCCCAATGATGTGTATTTTTATACCTTGCTTTATAAAAATGATTATGCTATTGATGTGAACTTTATCTCGCGAAACAATTTGAACAACAATGCTTATAAAGGCAATTTCAAAGCTAGACCGTGTTGCGGTAATCCCTCTAATAATTATGGAAATTATTATGTCAATTCTTCTACAAATAATAATAGGATATCCTCTTATATTTAGAACACCATTACAAAAATTATTTGTTCTCAAAAGATTTTTATTACTATAGTACAAGAAAAGTTGCATAAAGTTGATGATTTGGCTAAAAACATGGACATGATTGCTCTTGATGTGGAAACTCTTATAAATAAAACTTTGCCACCCAAGCATGATTTTAATGAGACTATTAAATCTATCCAAATGTATACTAATGAAAGTAAGGACAGGATCGCTAAGTTGAAAGCTAAGCGGGAATTCTTCGAAAAAGCTCTTCCACACGGTTTTTACAAGAATCATGATGAAGATCTTAAAATGATTGGTACTTCTCCTATTGAATCTGTATTTTTTAATATCAAAGTGAATGATATGGGGACTGAATATGTCTCAACTCTAGTTAGAGATCATCCCGTTGGTTTGAAGGGTGATGATTCTAATGATAAAACTGAAAAAGGTGGGTTTGGAGACGTTAAAATTTTTACTAGTGTTGTGCCCACTATCTTAGATTACATGGACTTTAATTATGAAAGTTTCTCTTTAGTACAATGTATTTCCTTGTTACAATCCATCATTAGCTCACCCAATGCTAATGAACAAAATAAAGCTTTTACTCAACATATAGTAGAAGCGATGATAAAACCTTATGATGATAAACTTGAACTTGATGTTTCTATTCCTAGAAATTGCATGATTAATCGGAACCTACTATAAAAATAAAACAAATAATATGAATTCAATTCCTTGTGTGACCTTGGTGCTAGTGTTTCAACAATACCTAAGTCATCTTGCAGATTCTACCATCAAGAAACATTTGGTATAATAAATGATGTACTTAACCTTAAAAATAGAAATAATGTTCCTGTAGATTTCATTGTGCATGATATTGAAGTCAATCCTAGAAGACCTTTCTTACGAATTATACGTGCAATTATTGATAGGAAAGAGGGAAACGCAAGGTTCCAGTTTCCATTAAAAATGGGATGGAACACTTCCCTAGGAAGAGAATTAAACCACCTTATGCATATATCATGTGGGATACTTATGGGTGGAGTGTCAAAGATGACAACACTTGATACTATGCAGTATGCCCAGCTAGGGGCATAAAATAATAACACTAGTTGGGAGGCAACCCAATAGTTATCTTATTTTCTTGCTTTTTAATTTCTGTTTGTGTGTGATAAAATGATAATTTACTCTATAATGATTGTGTTTTTATGTTTAAATTAATTTTTGTGCCAAGTAAAGCCTTTGGGATGACTCAGAAGATAAGTAGAATTGATACGGTGCAAAAATAGAAACCTTAGAGTTCAGTTCAGAATTTCTCTGATTTTACTGGACCTCTTTTTTATCTAAATTTTTTACATAGTATTTCTATACAAATTGTTCATCTTGTCCTAATGGTTCTGAATGTTTAGAGTAACAGAAGTATAGTTTCTCTACAGATCTTTACAGACTGTTCTGTTTTAGACAGATTCTGTTTTTGCTTGCATAGTTTGCTTGTTTTGATGATGCTATGGATTGTATTGGGGGGTATAACCCATGGATAAGTTAGAATACAGTACTTATGCAACAATAAATAAACTTGAATTTACAACAATACCTAAATTCTTTGATATGTTTACTATACAAACGGATGTCATGAAGGTTTAGTTTAGTTTTGTGTGCTGAAGTTTTCAAGTTTTGGGTGCTATCATGATGGATGAAAGAATAAGGAGAGGCAAGAGCGTAACATTGGGGATGCCCAAGGCTCCCCAAGGTAATATTCAAGGAGGACTCAAGCGTCTAACCATGGGGATGGCTGGTACGTCTCCAATGTATCGATAATCTACGAAGTATGCATGCCATATCCACCTATGTTTACAATACTTTTATATGGCTTTGAAGCACTTTTTATGAGTTATTTAGGACTAACCCGGACTGGTATTGTTTTCAGCACAATTACCTTGGTGTTGTTTTTTTTGTAGAAAATAAAAGTTCTCGGAATCGCCCAAAACTTTTTTAGGATTTGTGGACCGAAGGAAGACCTGGAAGCTTCCGAAGGCTCCATGAGGGAGCCACCACGCAATTGGTCATGCCCAGGGGGTGGTCACACCCAAGGGGGTGGTCATGCCCTGATATGTGGCGGCCCCCTTGGGCATCTCTCAATGTCCCTCTCTAGCCTATAAATTTTCAATATATCCCTAAAACCCTAGGGAGCCTCCGTGAACTTCCGCTCCGCTGCCGTAACTCTCTGTATCAAAGAAAAACCCATCTAAAGCCTTTCCAGTACCCTGCGGGAGGGGGAAATCTTCACTGGTGCCCATCTTCATCATTCCGACGTAGGCCATGACGAGGAGGGAGTAGTTCACCCTCGGGGCTGAGGGTATGTATGAGTAGCTATGTGACTAATCTCTCTCTCCCTCTCTCTCTCTCGTGTTCTTTAGATGGCACAATCTTGATGTATTACATGATTTATTAATATAGCTGGATCACATGGTGTTCTTCCCTTGCTATCTTGTGATGAATTGAATCATTCCGTTTGATATATTGTTATGTCGGGTTGAACATTGGATTTGAGATCACTTGATATATGTCTTGCTACCCGTCATGACAACGGTGTATTGATATGTCTCCAATATATCTATAATTTTTGATTGTTCCATGCTGACATATTACCATACTAGGATACTTTTGGGGAATTTATTTACCAATTTATATTATTTTTAGCACTAACCTATTGACCCAGCGCCTAGTGCTAGTTGTTGTTTTCTACATGCTTTTCACTTTTCAGGTGTACAGTACCAAACAAAGTCCAATTGCCACAAAAAAAATTCATGATTTTTTCCATACCAAGAGAAGACCTAGAGACTTCACAAGGAGGCCGAGAGCCGCAGGAGGGGTCCACAAGCCAACATGGCGCACCCGGGGATTGCCTTGATGGCTTGTGGCCCCCTCGTGGCTCTCCGGACATCGTTCTCTAGCCTATAAATTCTCTTATATGCTAAAACACTAAAGGAGGTCCGGAAACACTTTTTATGCCGTTGCAAGTCTCTGTTCCGACGGGAACCCATCTAGAGAACCAATCCGGCACCTTGCAGGATGGGGGATCGATCACGGAGGGCCACTTCATCAACCTTGCTTCCCTCATGATGATGTGTGAGTACTTCACCACAGACCTATGGGTCTATAACTAGTACCTAGATGGAAATCCCTCTCTCTCTTGATCTTTAATACAATGTTCATCACATCTTTGCCTTGATCTATCCGATGTAATCCCTTTGCATGGTGCGTTTGTTGGGATCCGATGAATTGTGGGTTTATGTTCAGATTATTCAAGATAAATATTTGAGTCTTCTCTAAAATCTCATATGATTCTTATGTGCATAATCATCATTGCTTCATAATTCTCTCTGATCTACTGAAATACTTTGGCCAACTAGATTGATATTTCTTCGGTAAGAGAGGTGCTTTGTAGTAGGTTCAACCTAGCGAGTTTCTACATCCCGATGACAGATGGGGACAAGTTGTGTCTTTTTGTTGCTGCTACTAAGGATAATATGATAGGGTTTATTCACATCGCTTGAGTTTACTTTGTCTACATCATGTCATCGTTCTTCATGCATTGCTCTGTTTTACTTAATACTCTAGATGCATGCTGGATAGCGGTCGATGAGTGGAGTAATACTAAAAGGTGGAGGCAGGAGTCCACCTATTTGTTTATGGACATGATGCCTATATAGGCATGATCATTTCCGTGAAAATTGCATAACTATACGTTTTTCTATCAATTGCCCAACAATAAATTGTTTACCAACCGTATGCTATTTTTATGAGAGATGCCACTAGAGAAAACTACTGCCCCCGGGTCTACTCACTTATATATTTACAAATGTTACTATTAACTTTCTGCCATTTATTTCCTTTTATTTTATTTTGCAATTTACAATCATCTACACAACTCAATTGCTTGCAAATAACAAGACCAAGGGGATTGACAACCCTCTTGCCAGCTTTGGGTGCAAGTTGTTTGCTCTTTTGTGTGCAGCCGATGAAGACGGGTGAGGATTGATATTCCTATTTGTTTGGTAAACCTTGGTTTCATAACTGAGGTAAATATTTACCCATATTGTCCTGCGATAACCCGTTCTCTTCACGGAAAACCCAATGCAGATCACAAGTATCAGGAAGAATTTTGGCGCCCTTGCCGGGAGTATCATAATCAACTATCAAGTAACTTCACACAAATTATCATTAACTTCTTCTTATTTTTATTTCCAGTTATATTTAGTTTAGCCCATAAAAACAAAAATACAAATATATTTCTATTTCCTTGCTTGTTCAGTCATGTTATCTTTATCTTTGTCACACCAAAACAGAAAGTGAAAACTAAAAAATAAAGATAAAGAGATCCACATGTAGTTTTGTACTTGGTTCATCTCTTATCCATTCATGCTCATGCAGAAACCCCAACTCCCCAACTATCTTAGTTGAGGGAAAATAATTTGGTGAGCATGCTTATTTTTTCCGTCACAAGTTGTCTCAAAAGGGGAGACTTCTATAGCATCAAATAAAGGGTTTGGAGTGTTGTGCTTGGAATCTATGTAAAATTTATGATTTCACTTGCTACTCTGAGAACCCTAAAAAACACCTTCCCTACGTATGTGAGTTTAATGATAATGAAATTGTATCCTCTTATGCCAAGGTGCTTTATAGTTACTATGATATCGAACAAACTCAAGAATTTGTTGCTTTTAAGGGTGCTTATGAAGTTGCTTCTTTTATTGAAAAGTATGACTCTACTCTCTACAAATCTATTTTTTTCCATACTTAAATATTGCTATGAAAAGTATGCTTCAAATACCTATGTTAAAGAATTTATTGAGAGAATGTATGCTTCTTTGAAACAAACTAATGATTCCATTGATTCGATTGAATAATCCCCTTTTGATGAAAATGATGCTTCATATTCTCGTGGCCACGATGCCAATATTAATGATGCTTATGGATATGAACTTGACATAGTTTCTTGTGTGGAAAATGAAATTCCTGCTATTGCACCCAAAAAGCTTGACTGCAATGACGTTACTATAAATTCTATTAATGCCAATTATGCTAGCGATATGCAAAACTACAAGATTGGGTATGAAAATTTTGTTATGTCCACTACTTAATGCAATGATCATGATTGGGGAGATGATGTTTCTTTTGATCTTGAAAATTTAGTTAATCTCATCATGAATATGTTATGGACAATAATCCATGCAATAATATTTAAAGTGGGTTTGAAGAGGTCATGGCTTTAGTTAATATTGATCCCACTACCTAGGAATATTGTAAAACTCTTTTGCATGTGGATCATAGAGAAAATATATTATATGATAAATATACTGTTGAATTTTTATATGATCCTACATGTAATTATTATGAGAGAGGCAAATATGGTTATAGGAATTTTTATGTTACTCACATACCTCTCTTTGTGTTGAAATTGTTAATGCTTCACTCTTCCTACTTGCATATGTAGGAAACTTCTTGTCTTGATAATTTGTTTGCTCATAAAATGCCTATGCATAGGAAGTATGTTGGACTTATATGTGTTTGTCACATGTTTCATGATGCTCTCTTTGTGCTTTAACTCTTGTCTTTTATGTGATCATCATTATTATCCTAAGCCTATCTTGATGGCCATAAAGAAAGAGCTTGTTGGGAGACAACCCAATAGTTATTATTTATTTATGTTTGTTTTTGATAACATGATTATTGAATCTATAATGATTATTTTCTTATGTTTTAAGTAGTGTTTGTGACAAGTTAAGCCTTTGGGGTGATTTGCATGATGAGTAGAATTGACATTGTGCAAAAACAGAAACTTTAACGTCCAGTGCGGAATTTCTCTGATTTTACTGGAACGTCTTTTTGATCTGAATTTTGTACACAATATGGCAATAAAATTCTTCAGGCCGTCCTAATTTTTCAGAATTTTTGTAGTTACAGAAGTTTAGGTTCTCTATAGATCATTATAGATTGTTCTATTTAGACAGATTCTGTTTTTGCTTGCACAGTTTGCTTGTTTTGATGATGCTATGGATTGTATCTGGGGGTATAAGCCATGAAGAAGTTAGAATACAGTACCTTATGCTAAAATAAAATAAGAATCCATGTATAACAATACCTAAAGTATTTTATATGTTGCTTATACTAACAGATCTCAAGAAGTTTTGTTGAGTTTTATGTGATTGAACTTTTCAAGTTTTGGTGGTAATCACGATGGACCACGGAATAAGGAGTAGCAAGAGACTAAGCTTGGGGATGCCCAAGGCACCCCAAGGTAATATTCTAAGGAAGACACAAGCATCTAAGCCTGGGGATTGACATGGCTTGAGATTGCGTTGGTATTTCCCCAAAGAGGAAGAGATGATGAAGCACAGCTACGGTAAGTATTTCCCTCAGTTATAAAACCAAGGTTAGCAAACCAGTAGGAGAACCAAGAAACACTATGTAAACGGTGCCTGCTCACAAAGAACAAACACTTGCAACCTGACGCGTAAGAGAGGTTGTCAATCTCTCCTCGGTAAAAGATAGAGTAGTTTCACTAGTAGAATACAGACCTTTCGTCCGCCTCATTAATCACGGTTGGCTTTTGAACTCGCACTAATGTGATAATTAGTGTCGGTTCATTACGGGGATCATTAGTGTCGGTTCGTTATGGTCCTTTAGTCCCGGTTCGTGCCATGAACCAACACTAAACGTGTGGGGCCAGGCCGGCGTCAGCCTGGGCCCCCATGGGAACCTTTAGTCCCGGTTGGTGGCTCCAATTGCGACTAAAGGCTAACCTTTAGTCGCGGTTGGATCCACCAACCGGGACTAAAGGTCCCCCTATATTGAAACCCTTCGACGCTAGCCCGAGGAGAGTCCTCTGTTCCTCCCCTTTCCTCTCCTCTCTGTTCTTCCTCTCTTCCTCGAGCTCATCCTCCATTTTTTCCAAAATTTGTCAAGATTTGGAGGCATCCCATCCTTCCAAGTGTTTACAAAGGTTAGCAACTTTGTCCTTTCATCTCTCATTGCTAGATTATCTCTTGCAATGCTATATAAGTATAATAATTTGTGGGTTTAGTTTGTATGTGGTAGTTTATTTGATTTATGCAATTTGAGCTCAAATTAACTTCTTACTTTGCACTAGTAGAATGTCTGTCTGTAGTCCCGGTAGGGATGGGCCTTTAGTACCGGTTCCCCAACCAGTACTAAAGGGTCAGGACTAAAGGTCTAGACCTTTAGTACCGGTTGTCCCATGGACCGGTACTAAAGGCCCACCACGTGGCTACCTGCGTGGACTGGTGGTGGAGGACCTTTAGTACCGGTTGGTGCCAACTAGTACTAAGTGTTCTATTTTTTGTTTGTTTTATCTTTTAATTAGGTTTTAATTTTCCTCTATATTTTTTGTGTTTTCCATTCATTTCAATTTTTTACAGTGCTACATACTGTAAACAGTACACAAGTTGATGCATATATATATATATATATGTAATATAATATACAATATCCCAAATGCGGTATATATACAAATGGAATTACACGTCCATATATATTCTGGACTTATAAATTAAGGCCCAAAACTCGGCCGGGACTAGCTAGCTACTGCTCCGGATGAAATCTCAGTTTTCTACTACTGATTTGCTGGCATTATTGAGGCGGCGGTAAGGAATAGTGCTCTCCGTTTACATCAATGACATGTCGAAGAAGAAATCCCACAAATTCCTCTTGAAGTGCTACAAAGCATTTCTCGGGTGAGAGCTTCGACATCATCTGCCAAACCTCGAGTTGTCTTTCACGTGCTCTTCTGCGATGTATACGGCATTCGGACTGGATGCGAATGTTCTCGGAGAGGAAGTATCCACATAAATTTGTCCCCTGTGGCTGGTTCGCGCACTTTGCAACAGAATAGAATTCAATAAGATAATTAATAATCAAGCATGATAATGGTATTGATACTAGAATTAAAGAGATGCGCGGACCTAGTAGTACTACTTAATTACCTGCATCTTTTTCCACTTCAGCTTCGGTTTCCATTGACGACCGTGATGGTTTTTTTCTATCATCTTTTTCCAAAAACTACGCGGCAAATAAAAACAACGAAAGAGTTATTATAATTACTTTTGAGATCAGGAAATAATGAAAGAAAGCGAGGTCGATAAAGATTGATATTAACGTTCTATCAAAAAATACAAGTCCACGTATGATTGTTCTAGTGTATCTAGTGAGTCGTACACTTGAACAAGTCCATCCACGAGGATGAGGATATAGTGGTCTCTGCGCAAAAGTTTATATAATTAAGCAGGCATGCATATAACTCATCAACTACACTTGACTACGAGCTAGTAAGCAAAAATAGAATTTGTTGTATACAAGAGAGTAAACACTCACCCCATGTTGTAAGCAAATATTATAGTAGATTTGGTATTCATTAGTGCCTCTAGATTTTTTTCCAAGGTATCTTCTGTGTCCTTGGCAAAATATTTTACCACATGACCATTAACGGTATTTGGCTCGATGAACCCAATGTCATCGATTCCCTCTTGTTTCAATTCCCACATCTTCAATTTGCATAATAACGTAGAAAAGAACATATATAGTGAGGATAAGCCAATGAACGATATCTGAGCTAGAGACTTAAATTATTAAAGATATAAATCACTTAAAGACAATAGCAACTGATGAGGGTTTTGTCGATAGAGTCCATGTGGTATAACCGGAAAAGTTCTGAGAATTCAAGACATATGTCACATCCATTGACGTAATGCTCTTTCCTTACTTTGGCCATGACCGCCGCCTCCCCTCGCTTTGCTTCAGCAGGTACCAATCATGCAATCGTCGCATCGCAGTTGGTAGTTCCTTGTACTGCTCGGTTGTGACAAGTGGTTTTCCGAGAGCATATTGCATTGCGTACTCAGCTGCACCGTACCCGCGGATTTCCTCGGTGCCAAGGATTTGGCCAAGAGTGAGACCTGCAGCCTCTAATTCTTTGAGGTCGATTGGGTTGCCAACAATGTTGACTGCTTGGATCGATTGCTTGCTTGGATTGGTACTCACCTTGAGTGGAGAGATCGATTGCTTGGATTGTTCTCCGAGCTAGAGAACTGTTTTCCTGCTAGTAGTACCACCTGTCGTTGATGATGTACTTCCCGACTTCTTCCTTGGGCTAGGCGACTTCTCTGCTCACTTGCCTTCTGAATCTGTCGCTCATAGTCTATCGGCATACGCTCCACATATGTCGGGGCTCGATCAATAAAGTGTTCCCTAAAGTGATCTTGGACTTCCTTGGGTATTACGTCCTTTGGCGACAGGGGCTTCATCGCAAAAAAGGCTTTCACTTGGCGATCGCTTTCATTTTTTTTTCCTTTGGTGTCATGTCGTAAGGCAGCTTATTTTTGGTCGGACGCTTGGGTTTCTTCTTTGCTTTCTTCCGAAGAGGACTGCTGATGGCCTTCCTCTTTTGGGAGCCCTGCTGGCGGGACCGCTACCGGGGTGGAGTCGTTTCATGCGGCGAAGATCGATATCGACGATATGAACTCGCGTCATGCTCTGTCCCGAGGTTGGGTGGACTCGTGCTGGGATCCCTATCAAAGTGGGACGCCTCTCGAGATGGGGAGGACTTCTGGCGTAGTGATGCCTCTGGCTGGAATCCCTCGCGCTGGACATTGATACTCGGAGGAGCCGGTGGCCTTAGCACCGAGTGTGGAAAGACGATGCAGTCCTTACTCCATAGAATGGGATCGTGGCCGGCTTCTGCCAGTGTGGACTCCCCCTCACCTCTAGGGATGTCAAGCTCTAGTTCATCATATCCTGGCTCTATTGCGTCCACCGCGACACGAGCATACCCATCTGGAACCGGACTGAAATGCTAGAGAACATCAGGTGTATTTGGTAAAGCATAGCCCGTCGCGACCCTCATGGGTATGTTCTTCAATTTCTGGATTAGCTCACAAGATGTCTTCTCAGTGATATCATCCATGGGGGTGTGACCCAGCGGTGCCCCCGTGGAACCCACGCTGCTTTTTGGCAGTGTAGATAGGACGGGTTCCGATGCCTCCTGCCGCGGAGTTGCCCTTTGCTGGGTCAGTACCTATATCTACATCTGTTGCTCCTCGTACTTCTGTTCCAACTTTGACAGTCGGTCTTCTTCCACCTTCTTTTTTCTTGAACGACTTTTATAACTGTCCTTCCAGCCCTCAAACGCCTCATACCACGGAACAACGCCCACGCCTCGTGTTCGTCCTCCATGTTCGAGATTCCTGAGGGCGCGTTAAAGCTTGTCGTTCTCTCTATCGGGGTGAAACCGTCCTTCTTGGGTAGCTTTTATTGCTTCAATCAACTCATCTGATGCTTGCTTCAGACTGGCCAGTGCAATAATCTTCCCTGTTGTTGGGTCCAACTTCCCCCATGCGCAAAAAACCAATTCCTGCACCTCCGGGGCTAGTGGAAGGTTACTAGAGCGATCCCTTCAGCATGCATCTTATTCTCTAATGCATCCCACTTAGGAATGGCTGACTTGTATCCACCTGTCCCTAGTTTATGGTGATACTTTATTTCTTCGCATTTATCTTATTCTTTGCCGACTTCTCCATAGCAGCTTCCGATGTCTTGTACTTGATAAATGCATCCCAGTGATTCCTTACCTTCTCGTATATTCCTGTGAATTCGGGCGCCTTCTTGCTTCTAGTGTTGTACTCGGTCCATAATCTTTTCTTCCAAGTCTGGAATGCGCCAGCCATCTTATGGAGAGCAAACTCCTTGACTTTGTCCCTTTGGCACTCCGAGAGAGAACCTGGTAGGATGAAATGCTGCATGAGCTCTCGCCAAAGGGTATCTTTAATACTTTTATCGACATAATTCACTCCTGGTTTTGGTTGGTTTGGCTGAATCCATACTTGCATTGTGATCGGGACTCTGTCCCTAACAACCACCCGGCATTGACGCACAAATGTCTTGGCATTGTCTTCAGGGTGATTCGGTTCGCCATCATGTTTGAAAGCATCAAGATTGAGCTTTACGTTGTCGTCCAATATTTTGGCACCACCTCGTACCTTTCTACTAGACTGTCTCGATCGGGAGGGTTGATAATTAAAAGCAGAAAGATTGTTAATATATATATATACAAATCAATTAATACACATGTAATGATCACCAGAGGCTAACATGTATATACCTCGCCAGACATTGTTAGTTGTTCCAGATTGTGGAACATAAGTTGTTCTTCCTCGGCCACACATGCATCACGGGAATTGTTCAGATATTGTGAGCCGTCAACATCATGTGATTCACCCAGAAGGTTCGCTGGGTTTTTAGAGGAGCGTATCATGTCGAAGATGTCCTCTTCATGAGCTCTACGTGTATTCTCCATAGCTTAATAACGAATCCATAATAATATAGATAAAACAAATTAGTATTCAAATGAGCATGATTTCAATAAGCAAAATAACTAATAGTTAATTAATAATGCATCATCGAATACATATATAGTAGTTCTTAGAAAAGATCTCATCATAATATCGGATAATAGTTAATACATCGGCTAATCCATCGATCTAGCTAATACATCATAATAATACATATATAGTAGCTAATATATTAATCTAGCTAGAACCCTAGCACCCGACGGATATCCGGGCGGGCGGTGGACACCCAAATAAAAGGAACCATCACAGGAGCATAGCTCCAATGAGATCCCCGAAGAATCTGCCACGTATTGTCGGAACTGGCCTCCAAAGCTGCCATGTAGCAATGGACGTGCTCGTACTCCTTGCTGACATGGTATTGTACCACCTCCGCGGGGGACTCATGCCTCCGAATCGTCCGTTGGCCATGCGGCCGCCACCACAGAACCTCCGGGTCGATGCGGGCTGGCTCCTCACCAAGCTGCGCCGCCCGGAAGGCAGCACCTACCAATACCAGCCCGGCGGAGCGCAGTCCCGGACAGGGCCCCTCGGCTCAAGCAACAGACCTCCTTCGCCGACTCGATGACGAGGACGCGGGATCAGCATCGTCGAAGTCGAGAAGAAACACTTAATTATGAAAATAAATTAAATAACACTTAGCATCCAACAAATTAAATAACACTTAGCAAAATTAGTGGATTAGGGGGGCGGCCCCACTTGTCAGTGGATTAGGGGGGCGGCCCCACTTGTCATAACCTGATAAACTAACTATTTAACTAATTAACTAATTAACTAACCTAATAACCTAAGACCCTAACTAAGTAACTAACTAAACAAACCTAACTAACTAAACTAACCTAATAACCTAACTAACTAACTAACTAAACTAACTAACTAAAATAACCTAAGAACCTAACTAACTAACTAAACTAAACTAACTTAACTAATTAACTAATTAACTAACCTAATAATAACCTAATACCCTAATACCCTAATATCCTAAGAACCTAACTAACTACCCTAAGAATCTAATACCCTGATAACTAACTAACTAGTCTAACTAAATAATTAACTAACCTAATACCCTAATAACCTAAGAAACTAACTAAATTAACAGAAAAAACAGGAAAAAAGGTGGGGCGACCGGGCACTCACTGGAGCCGGAGTTGGGTGGGGGCTGCTAGGGCGGCATCGAGGCGGCGGGGTGGCGGGCGGCGTCGAAGCGCCGGGCGTCGGGGCGGCGCATGGCGTCAGGGCGGTGGGGTCGGGGCGGCGCGCGGCGGCGACGACGAATTTCGGCAGCCTAGCGGCGCAACTCTCGCTTCTCCCTGTGCGTGGCTCGGCCCGGAACGAGGCCTCCACTATTTATACCTAGAGGACCTTTAGTACCGGTGCGCGGCTTGCACCGGTACTAAAGACCCTTTAGTACCGGTGCCATCCACGCATCGGTACTAAAGGTCCTCCCCAAAAAATGCGCGGGGCGGTGGACCTTTAGTACCGGTGCGTAGGTCGCACCGGTACCAAAGGATCTTTTAATTCATTATTAATTATTATTTCAAAAAAAGCCCTAAACTGTAGAACATCATAGAAAAAAATCTATGAATCCAATGGAAATACATAATATATGAAAAAATATCAGAAAAATATAAAGAATCTGTTTATGGCATTTCCATGCATGTTTGAACAACTTGAACTCCCATATAAGACAATATTATTAAATGGCATTTGAAATGTCATATCTCGAGTTTGAAAAGCAGTACAAATGAACTCTAAAAAGGTTGTAACTTGGCATGACATCATAATTTCACCCACATAGCAACTTCTATCGATTTGAGGGGGTTACGGACAAAACTGGATGACTTCGTGTACAAATTGGACAATCTCTTTCGAAGTATGAGGGTTTCGGATGAAAACTCATCTATTACAAAGGGATTTCATTTTTAATAACTTATTTTAACTCCATACTTTTTATGTGTTCAATATGCACCATTCAAAGGCACATCATCAATTTTCAACCCTTTCTGACTTCATTTGATATTTTTCATGCATTTAATGATTTATTTTGAGCTAAATGACCCTGAATTTGAAAAGCAGTACAAATGA
This sequence comes from Hordeum marinum, assembly GCA_022496015.1. NCBI lineage: Eukaryota > Viridiplantae > Streptophyta > Magnoliopsida > Poales > Poaceae > Hordeum > Hordeum marinum. Next base: position 1,451,923 of record CM039677.1, on the reverse strand, counting down.
AGTTTGAAAAGGTTGTAACTTGGCATGAAATCATAATTTCACCCACATAGCAACTTCTAAAGAGTTGAGAGGGTTACGGCAAAAATTGGATGCACTTCGTGTACAAACTAGACAATCTCATTCGAAGTATGAGGGTTTCGGACGAAAACTCATCTATTACAAAGGGATTTCATTTTTAATAACTTATTTTAACTCCATACTTTTTCTGTGTTCAATATGCACCATTCAAAGGCACATCATCAATTTTCAACCCTTTCTGACTTCATTTGATATTTTTCATGCATTTAATGATTTATTTTGAGCTAAATGACCCTGAATTTGAAAAGCAGTACAGATGAAGTTTGAAAAGGTTGTAACTTGGCATGAAATCATAATTTCACCCACATAGCAACTTCTAAAGAGTTGAGAGGGTTACAGCAAAAATTGGATGCACTTCGTGGACAAACTAGACAATCTCTTTCGAAGTATCAGGGTTTCGGACGTAAACTCATCTATTACAAAGGGATTCCATTTTTAATAACTTATATTAACTCCATAATTTTTTTGTGCTCAATATGCACCATTCAAAGGCACATCGTGAATTTTCAACCCTTTCTGACTTCATTTGATATTTTTCATGCATTTAATGATTAATTTTGAGCTAAATGACCCTGAAATTGAAAAGTTGTACAAATGAACTCTGAAAAGGTTGTAACTTGGCATGACATCATAATTTCACCCACATAGAAACCTCTACAAAGTTGAGAGGGTTACGGCAAAAACTGGATGCACTTCGTGTACAAACTGGACAATATGTTGCGAAGTATGAGGGTTTCAGACAAAAACTCATCTATTACAAAAGGGATTTCATTCTTAATAACTTATTTGAACTCCATACTTTTTGTGTGTTCAATATGCACCCATTCAAAGGAACATCATCAATTTTCAACCCTTTCTGACTTCATTTGATATTATTCATGCATTTAATGATTTATTTTGAGCTAAATGACCCTGAATTTGAAAAGTTGTACAAATGAACTCTGAAAAGGTTGTAACTTGGCATGACATCAGAATTTCACCCACATAGCAACTTCTAAAGAGTTGAAGGGTTACGGCAAAAATTGGATGCACTTCGTGTACAAATTGGACAATCTCTTTCGAAGTATGAGGGTTTCCCACGAAAACTCATCTATTACAAAGGGATTTCATTTTTAATAACTTATTTTAACTCCATACGTTTTGTGTGTTCAATATGCACCATTAAAAGGCACATCATCAATTTTCAACCCTTTCTAACTTCATTTGATATTTTTGATGCATTTAAAGATTTATTTTGAGCTAAATGACCCTGAATTTGAAAAGCAGTACAAATGAACTCTCAAAAGGTTGTAACTTGGCATGACATCATAATTTCACCCACATAGAAACCTCTATAGAGTTGAGAGGGTTACGGAAAAAACTGGATGCACTTCATGTACAAACTGCACAACCGCTTGCGAAGTATCAGGGTTTCGAACGAAAACTCATCTATTACAAAAGGGATTTCATTTTTAATAACTTATATAAACTCCATACTTTTGTGTGTTCAATATGCACCATTCAAATGTACATCGTCAATTTTCAACCCTTTCTGACTTCATTTGATATTTTTCATGCATTTAATGATTTATTTTGAGCTAAATGACCCTGAAAAATAAAAGCTGTACAAATGAACTCTGAAAATTTTGTAACTTGGCATGACATCATAATTTCACCCACATAGAAACCTCTTTAGAGTTGAGAGGGTTACAGAAAAAACTGGATGCACTTCGTGTACAAACTGGATAATCTCTTGCGAAGTATGAGGGTTCCGGACAAAAACTCATCTATTACAAAAGGGAATTAATTTTTAATAACTTATTTTAACTCCATACTTTTTCTGTGTTCAATATGCACCATTCAAAGGAACATCATCAATTTTCAACCCTTTCTGACTTCATTTGATATTATTCATGCATTTAATGATTTATTTTGAGCTAAATGACCCAGAATTTGAAAAGCAGTACAAATGAACTCTGAAAAGGTTGTAACCTGGAATGACATCATAATTTCACCCACATAGCAACTTCTAAAGAGTTGAAGGGTTACGGCAAAAACTGGATGCACTTCGTGTACAAATTGGAGAATCTCTTTCGAAGTATGAGGGTTTGGGACGAAAACTCATCTATTACAAAGGGATTTCATTTTTAATAACTTATTTTATCTCCATACTTTTTGTGTGTTCAATATGAACCATTCAAAGGCACATCATCAATTTTCAACCCTTTGTGACTTCATTTGATATTTTTCGTGCATTTAATGATTTATTTTGAGCTGAATGACCCTAAATTTGAAAAGCAGTACAAATGAAATCTAAAAAGGTTGTAACTTGGCATGACATCATAATTTCACCCACATATCAACTTCTAGAGAGTTGAGAGGGTTACGGCAAAAACTGGATGCATTTCGTGTACAAATTGGAAAATCTCTTTCGAAGTATGAGGGTTTGGGACGAAAACTCATCTATTACAAAGGGATTTCATTTTTAATAACTTATTTTAACTCCATACTATTTGTGTGTTCAATATGCACCATTCAAAGGCACATCATAAATTTTCAACCCTTTCTGACTTCATTTGATATTTTTCATGCATTTAATGATTTATTTTGCACTAAATGACCCTGAATTTGAAAAGCAGTACAAATGAACTATGAAAAGCTTGTAACTTGGCATGACATCATAATTTCACCCACATAGCAACTTCTAAAGAGTTGAGAGGGTTATAGCAAAAATTGGATGCACTTCGTGTACAAACTAGACAATATCTTTCGAAGTATCACGGTTTCAGACGAAACCTCATCTATTACAAAGGAATTACATTTTTAATACCTTATATTAACTCCATACTTTTTGTGTGTTCAATATGAACCATTCAAAGGCACATCATCAATTTTCAACCCTTTCTGAGTTCATTTGATATTTTTCATGCATTTAATGATTTATTTAGAGTAAAATGACCCTGAAATTGAAAAGCAGTACAAATGAACTCTGAAAAGGTTGAAACTTGGCATGACATCATAATTTCACCCACATAGCAACTTTTAAAGAATAGAGAAGGTCACAACAAAAACTAGATGCACTTTGTGTACAAACTGTTACAAAGATACCATGCTAGAAAATGCATGCATGTCCTTCACATAGAAAGTGATGACGGTGAAGCCGGTCACATCCCAGAGTAGGATCTCGCGGTGTAAGACTTTTTCTGCGTGTTTGCCCCTTGCTTATGATTGCGCCGTAACCATGGAGAATCTTCATCATTTAACAGGATGCTTGGGTCAGTCTTCACTCTGAAGGGAGGGATTTCATGAAAAATTTCATAATTTTCTGACATGTCTGTCTTGTCCTCCACTCCCACAATGTTTCTTTTGCCTGAAAGAACTATGTGGTGCTTTGGCTCATCGTATGATGTACTCGCTTCCTTTTCTTTTTTCTCCTCGGTTTGCTAGACATGTCTTTCACATATAAAACCTGAGCCACATCATTGGCTAGGACAAATGAGTCCTCTCTGTACCCAAGATTATTGAGATCCACTATTGTCATTCCGTACTGCGGGTCTACCTGTACCCCGCCTCCAGTATATTTGACCCATTTGCAATGAAACAAAGGGACCTTTAGATCAGGTCCATAGTCAAGTTCCCATATCTACTCTATGTAACCATAATATGTGTCTCGAAAGTTGGTTGCATCATAGCGGACACCACTCTTTTGGTTGGTGCTCTTTTTACCTTGGGCGATCGTGTAAAATGTATTCCCATCTATCTCGTACCCTTTGAAAGTCGTTACAGTCGAACTTGGTGTCTTGGCCAACTAGTACAGTTCATCTGGAACATCGTTGTCATTGATGAGATTTGTTTGCAACCAACCGGCGAAAGTCTCCATGTGTTTACGTTTAATCTAGGGGTTAGACAGATTTGGGTTCTTGGACCGTACAATATCCTTGTGTTCCTCGATATATGGAGTCACCAAGGTGGAATTTTGTAGAACCGTGTCGTGTGCTTGAGTGAAAGAATGCCCATCCATATTTATTGCTTCTTTCTTTCCTAGTGTGCCTTTTCCACCCAGTCTCCCCTCATGTCACGATTCAGGAAGACCAATCGGCTTAATATCAGGAACAAAGTCAACACAAAACTCAATAACCTCCTCTGTTCCATATCCCTTGGCGATGCTTCCTTCTTTCCTAGCACGATTATGAACATATTTCTTTAAGACTCCCATGAACCTCTCGAAGGGGAACATATTGTGTCGAAATACCAGACCCAGAATGTTAATCTCTTCGACTAGGTGAACTAGGACGTGCGTGATAATATTGAAGAAGGATGGAGGGAACACCAACTCGAAATTGACAACACATTGGACCAGGTCATTCTATAACCCTGGTAGGATTTGTGGATCGATTACCTTCTGAGAAATTGCATTGAGGAATGCGCATAGCTTCACAATGGCTAATTGAACATTTTCTGGTAGAAGCCCCCTAAGTGCAACCAAAAGTAATTGCGTTATAATCACATGGCAATCATGAGACTTTAGATTTTAAAAAAATTTCTCTGCCATATTTATTATTCCCTTTATATTTGGCAAGAAGCCAGACGGGACCTTGATACTGAGCAAGCATTCAAAAAATATTTCCTTCTCTTCTTTCATAAGAGCGTAGCTGGCAGGAGCTTTATACTGCTTTGGAGGGATGCCGTCTTTTTCGTTAATTCTTTGCTTGTCCTCCCATGGCTCTGGTGTATCTTTTGTCTTTCCATACATGCCCAAGAAGCCTAGCAGGTTCACACAAAGATTCTTCGTGATGTGCATCGCGTCGATTGCATTGTGGACCTATAGGGCTTTCCAATATTCAAGTTCCCAAAACATAGATTTCTTCTTCCACATGGGTGCGTGTCCGTTGGCGTCATTCGGAACAGATTGTCCGCCAGGACCCTTTCCAAATATTACTTGTAAATCCTTTACCAATATCAAATATATATTCACTAGGATGGAGGCCAGGCTTCTTCCGGTTATGTGGCTCACCTATGAAATGGTTGCCTGCCTTTCTTAAGATATGCTTGATCGGTAGAAATCGACGATGTCCTAGGTACACATTCTTCTTACATTTATCCAAATATATACTTTCAGTATCATCTAAACAGTGTGTGCATGCATTGTATCCCTTGTTTGTATGTCCTGAAAGGATACTAAGAGTAGGCAAATCAGTGATGGTTACAAACAGCAATGCTCGTACGTCAATTTCCTTCTGTGTGTGCGCATCCCACACACGTACACCTGGTTTTTTCCACAACTGTAGAAGTTCATCAACTAGTGGCCTTTGGTATACATCAATGTCGTTGTCGGGTTGCTTAGGGCCTTGGACGAGCACTGGCATCATAATGAACTTCCGCTTCATGCACAACCAAGGAGGAAGGTTTTAGATACATAGAGTCACGGGCCAGGTGTTGTGACTAGAGCTCTGCTCCCCAAAAGGATTCATGTCGTCTGTACTAAGACCAAACCATAAGTTCGTTGCGTCAGCTGCAAAGTCCTCGAACTCCCTCTCGATTTTTCTCCACTGCGATCCATCAATGAGTGCTCTCAACATCCCATCTTTCTTATGTTCTTCTTTGTGCCATCGCAACAACTTGGCATACTCTTTGTTTTGGAACAAATGTTTCAACCGTGGTATTATAGGAGCATACCACATCACCTTGGAAGGAACCCTCTTCCTGTGGCGTTCGCCCTCCACATCACCAGGGTCATCGTGGGGGTTCTTATAGCGTAGTGCACCGCATACCGGGCATGCATCCAAATTCTCGTACTCCTCACCGTGGTAGAGGATGCAGTCATTAAGGCATGCATGTATGTTCTGCACCTCTAATCCTGGAGAGCAGACAACCTTCCTTGCTTTGTACGTACTTTCAGGCAATTCGTTCTCCTTTGGAAGCATCTTCTTTATCATTATCAACAATTCTTGAAATCCCTTGTCAGTTACACCATTCTCCGCCTTCCATTGCAGCAATTCCAGCGTGGTACCCAACCTTTTCTGGTCATCTTCACAATTTGGATACAAGAATTTCTTGTGTTCCTCTAACATGCGCTTCAACTTCAACCTCTCCTTGTCACTTTCGCAGTTTCTCTTTGCATCAGCAATGACCCAACCCAAATCATCAGCGGGCTCATCTGATGCCTCTTCTTCAGCTTCCCCCATTGATGCCTCTTCTTCAGCTTCCTCCATTATGGTATTGGCGAAAGGATAGTTGCCATCATCCTCTTATTCTTCATTGTCTTCCATTATACCCCCTCTTTCTCCGTGCTTGGTCCAAAGACTATAGCCAGACATGAAACCGGACTTTAGCAGGTGGTAGTGAAGGGTTTTTGAGGTATAGTAATTCCTATCATTCTTACAGTCATGACATGGACAACACATGAAATCATTCTGCTTGTTTGCCTCAACCACATGAATAAAATCATGCAGGCCATTAAGGAACCCTGCACTTAGTCGGTCATCGTACATCCATTGCCGGTTCATGTTCACTACACAACATCGAAGTGACCAAATTAATACAACTTCATCATCACATTACAACCAAAGTAGAGCTAGTAGTGACCAAATGTTATTACTGCAAATGATAGATACTTATAGTTCACACATACATCTCATAAAACAACATACAACTATCTAAAACATGTAAATTCTACAACAAATGCGATCATAATCGCAACTAAGGTAACAATTGAGCCAACGGTATAATGATACCAAGCCTCTTTATCAATGGCATATTTTCTAATATTTCTAAGCTTCAAGTGCATTCCAGCCATCTTGTTCTCTTGATCATCGACTATATCGGCAACATGCAACTCCAATCCCATCTTCTCATCTTCAGCTCTTTTCAATTTTACTTTCAAATGATCAATTTGTTTTTCAAATTGTGTTAACTTCTCGAGCAGAATTGCATAGTCGGTTGGAATTTTTGGTTCAACTACTTCCTATAGATAAAAACATCTACGTCAATTCGGTGGCATAATTAATTGTCATAGACATTAGATGATGTGTGAAATAGTTATAACAGATAACGACATACCACATCTGAATCATCGACTGGACGAGGGCCGACGTGGGCGGATACCATAACCATGACACTATAGAACAACTAACAATAATACAAGTAAGTAAATCGTACACGCAGCAATCTAAATCATACAAGTAATTTATTTTAGCAAAAAAGTTTTAAGAAGAACAAGAGGCTCACCAAGGTGGCCGGTGCCGCGATGAGATGGTGCGGACGATCGACGGTGGTTAGGACGGGGATGGGAAGTCACCAAATAAACCACACTTACACACATGCAACCTAACAAGTTAATTTGATCTCAAATAGCATATAAATCAAATAAACTCCCACAAAACCTAGCTAAATCCCACAAATCACATATCTTTGAGCAAACCACAAGCTAATCTAGTAATGAGAGATGAAGGGGCAAAGTTGCTAACCTTTGTGAACACTTGGATAGATGGGGTGCCTTCAAATCTTGACAAATACTTGGGAAAATGGAGGATGAGCTTCGAGCAAGAAGAAGAACAGGGGAGAAAACAGAGAAATAAGAGCCCCTTCGATCGGCTGCGGACGAAGCATATATATAGGAAGTCTTTACTACCGGTTGGTGTCACCAACCGATACTAAAGGGCAACCTTTAGTACCGGGTCGTGCCACCAACCGGTACTAAAGAGGCACGCGGGGCCCAACTCTGACCAAAAGCCTGCAATGCCCCCTTTAGTACCAGTTCGTGACACGAACAGATACTAAAGGTCCCTTATGAGCCGGTACTAAAGGTCGCCCTGCTCCTAGCGGTTGGAGCCAGCACGAACCGGGTCTAATAGACTCGTTAGTACCGGCTCACAACCAGACCAGGACTAATGCGTCGGACGAAAGGTCTGTTTTCTACTAGTGTTGCATTTGTAGGTGTGGTTTACTTAGTGCCTTCCCGTCCTCGTCCTAACCACCGTCAATCGCTCGCACCATCCCGTTGCCGGAACCACCTTGGTGAGCTTCTTGTTCTTATCCTTTTTATAAAAAAAATATGTTTGTAAGATTTAGTTAGTTACTTGTATAGTTTTCTTACCTATATGGTTGTTTGTTATACATAGTGGCATGGTTTTGAAATCCGTCCCCGTCGGCCCTCGTCCGGTTTATGATGCGGATGTGGTATATACTCTCTTTTATAAATCTTTGTTGCATTTCATGTTTATGACAATTATGCCAATTAAATTGACATGGATATTTTTATCTAGGAGGTATGTGAACTGGAGATTTCAACCGACCTGGATATTCTTGTCAAGAAGTTAAATTTAGTCGAAAAAGAAAACGAGTATTTGAAAGAAAAATTGAAAAGAGTTGAAGAAGAGAAGATGAAACTAGATTTCTATGTTGTCGATGTCGTCGATGATCACAAGATCAAGATGGGTGCAATGCGCTTGAAGATTATAAAATTTAAAGGATATGCCATTGATAGTGAGGCTTGGTATCACTATGCTGTTGGATCAATTGTTACCTTGTTCGCAATGTTGATCGCATTTGTTGTTGCATTTAAATTCTTTAGCTATTGAGTTTGTATGTTGTTTTATGAGAACAAGTGTGTATGAACTTTATGTATGAACTTGTATTAATTTGGTCTTTTCAGTGTTGTGTAATGAAGATGAGCCGGCAATGGATGTACGAGGACCGATGCTCTCCCCAGTTCATTAGTGGCGTGCATACTTTTGTGGTTGCGGTTGAGGCAAACAAGCGGTTGGATAGTTTTATGTATTGTCCATGTGTTGGCTGTAAGAATGATCGAAATTACTCTAACTCAAGAACCATTCACGTCCACCTGTTTGAGTCCAGTTCATGTCCGACTATAACTGCTGGACCAAGCACAGAGAAAGAGGGGTCCTAATGGAAGATAATAAAGAAGAAGAGGATGACGACCGCTATCCTGGCCATGGGTTCCATGAATACGATGGTACAACAATGGGGGGAGAAGCTGATCTGACAATGCGGGAAGGAGCTGAGGAAGAGGCATTAGATGAGCCCGTTGATGACCTTGGTCGGGCCATTGCGATGCAAAGAGAAAATGCGCAAGTGAAAAGGAGAAGCTGAACTTGCAGCGCTTGTTAGACGATCACAAAAAAGGGTTGTACCCAAATTGTGAAGATGACAATAAAAAGCTGGGTACCACACTGGAATTGCTTCAATGGAAGGCAAAGAATGGTGTATCTAACAAGGCATTTCAAAGGTTGTTGATAATGTTAAAGAAGAAGCTACCAAAGGACAACGAATTGCCAGAGAGTTCGTATGAAGCAAAGAAGGTTGTCTGCCCTCTAGGATAAGAGGTCGAGAAGATACATGCATGCCCTAATGACTACATCCTCTACCGCGGTGAGTACGAGGATTTGAATGCATGCCTGGTGTGCTGTGCATTGCGCTATAAGATTGGCCACGATGACCCTGGTGATGTTGAGGGCGAGCGCTCCAGGAAGAAGATTTCTGCCAAGGTGATGTGGTATGCTCCTATAATACCACGGTTGAAACGTTTGTTCCCAAACAAAGAGCATGCCAAGTTGGTGCGATGGCAGAATGAAGACCGTAAGAAAGACAGGAAGTTGAGAGTGCCCGCTGACGGGTCACGGTGGAGAAAAATCAAGAGAAAGTGGAAGGACTTTGCAAAGGCTGGAAGGAACGTATGGTTTGGTTTAAGTGCAGATGGCATTAATCCTGTTGGGGAGCAAAACAGCAATCATAGCACATGGCCTGTGACTCTATGTATCTATCACCTTCCTCCTTGGTTGTGCATGAAACGAAAGTTCATTATGATGCCAGTTCTCGTACAAGGCCCCAAGCACCCGCCAACGACTTTGATGTGTACCTAAGGCCATTGGTTAAACAAGTTTTACAGCTATGGAATGGAAAATGTGTACGTGCATGGGATGCAAAAGATCAGGAGGAATTTGACCTACATGCGTTGCTGTTTGTAACCATTAATGATTGGCCTGCTCTCATTAACCTTTTAGGACAGGCAAACAAGGGATACCATGCATGCACGCACTGTTTGGATGATACCGAGAGTATATATTTGGATAAATGTAAGAAGAATGTATATCTGGGGCATCGTCGATTTCTTCAGAGCAGGCATCCAGTAAGAAAGAAAGGCAAGCATTTCAAAGGTGAGGCAGATCACCGGAAGAAGCCTCGCCACCGTACGGGTGATGAAATACTTGATATGGTCAAGGATTTAAAACTAATCTTTGTCAAGGGTCCTGGTGCACAATCCGTTTCGAATGACACTGACACACGCGCTCCCATGTGGAAGAAGAAATCTATATTTTGGGACCTACCGTATTGCAAGGACCTCGAGGTCCACTCTACAATCTATGTGATGCATGTGACGAAGAATCTTTGTGTGAACCATCTAGGCTTCTTGGGCGTGTATGGGAAGAGAAAAGATACGCCGGTGGCACGGGAGGACTAGCAACGTATGCACGGTAAACAAGGCATGGATCCAAAGCATTTTCAGGGTCATGCCATCTACGCTCTTACCAAAGAAGAGAAGGAAATCTTCTTCGAATGCCTGCCCAGTATGAAGGTCCCGTTTGTCTTCTCATCGAATATAAAGGGAATAATAAATATGGTAGAGAAAAAGTTCCAGAACCTAAAGTCTCATGACTGCCACGTGATTATGACGCAACTACTTTCGGTTGCATTGAGGGGGCTTCTACCAGAAAACGCTCAATTAGCCATTGTAAAGCTATGTGCATTCCTGAATGCAATCTCTCACAAGGTAATCGATCCAGAAATCCTACCAAGGTTAGAGACTGATTTGGTGCAATATCTTGTCAGTTTCGAGTTGGTGTTCCCACCATCCTTCTTCAATATCATGTCGCATGTCCTAGTTCACCTAGTCGAGGAGATTGCCATTCTCGGTCATATATTTCTACACAATATGTTCCCCTTTGAAAGGTTCATGGGAGTCTTGAAGAAATATGTTCATAATCGTGCTAGGACAGAAGGAAGAATCTCCAAAGGCCATGAAATAGAGGAGGTCATTGAGTTTTGTGTTGACTTTATTCTTGACATTAAGCTGATAGGTGTTCCTGAATCGCGGCATGAGGGCAGACTGGGTGGAAAAGGCACGCTAGGAAAGAATTCACTAATATGCCGGGACGAGCATTCTTTGGTGCAAGCACACTACACAGTTCTACAAAGTTCCGCCTTGGTGGCTCCATATATCGAGCAACACAAGAGTATTCTATACTCCAAACACCCACAGAAGTCTGACGACTGGATTACACATGAACAAACGGTGACTTTCGCCAGTTGGTTGCAGAAATGTCTGATGCATGACGACACTATTGAAGATGAGTTGTACTTGTTTTCCAATACCATCTTCGACTATATTGACTTTCAAAGGGTACGAGATAAATGGGAATACATTTTACACGATCGCCCAAGATAAAAAGAGCGCCAACCAAAACAATGGTGTCCGCTTTGATGCAGCAAACAACAATGGGCCAGAGGACACATACTATGGTTACATAGAGGAGATATGGGAACTTTACTATGGACTATATTTGAAGGTCTCTTTATTTAGGTGCAAATGGGTCAATCTGATAGGAGGCGGGGTAAAGGAAGACCCGCAGTACGGAATGACAAGAGTGGATCTCAACAATCTTGGGTACGTAGACGAACCATTCGTCCTAGCCAATGATATGGCGTAGGGCTTTTATGTGAAGGACATGTCTACTATGCCGATAAAAAAGAAAAGATAACGAAGCAAATACATCATGCGATGAGCCAAAGCGCCACATAGTTCTTTCAGGGAAAAGAAACATCGTGGGAGTGGAGGACTAGACAGACATGTCAGAAGATTATGAAAAGTTTCATGAAATTTCTCCCTTCATAGTGAATGTTGACCCGAGCATCAAGTTAAACGATGAATATTGCCCATGGTTACGACACAAAGGGACACACGCGAAGAAAAGGTTTTACAACCAAAGATCCCACCATGGGATGTGACCGGATTCTCTAGTTAGTTTCCAGACTCACTAGTAGAAAAACTCCCATTTGTCCCGGTTCGTAAGGCCCATTTTGTTGGGGAACGTTGCGTGGCAAACAAAAAATTTCCTACTCACATGAAGATCTATCCATGGTGATGAGCATCTACGAGAGGGAGAGTGGATCTACTTACCCTTGTAGATCGCTAAGCGGGAAGCGTTAAGAAACGCGGTTGGTGTAGTCGAACGTCTTCGCGATCCAAATCGCCATGCGTTCCGTGATGCAATCACGATCCGTCCCGCGATCCAATCACGATCCGTCCCACGAACTTGATCACGATACGTCTCACGAACTTGATCACGATCCTTCCGATCTAGCGCCAAACGGACAGCACCTCCGCGTTCAGCACACGTACAGCTTGATGACGATCTCCACCATCTTGATCCAGCAAGAAGGAGTGGACATGAAGAAGAGTTCTCCGGCAGCCTGACGGTGCTCCGGCAATGGTGGTGGAGCAATTCCGGCAGGGCTTCGCCTAAGCACTGCAGAAAACCGATCTAGAGGAGAAACTATGCGCTGGAGGAACGGGTAGCACATGGCTGAAAATCTAGTGCAAAAACTCTCAATACAACCAGTATATATAGGAGGAGAGGAGGAGAGGAGGCATCTTGGCCTCCAAGCCTTCTAGGCTTCGGCCGAACTAGGAGAGGAGGAGTCCACCTCCTCCACTCCTAGTAGGATTAGGATTCATCCTCTTTTTTTCCTTTTTGCCTTTTTCCACCTTTTTCCTTTTGTGTTTTCTTCTCCTGCTACATGGGCCTTGTGTGGCAGTTTCCACCAGCCCACTAAGGGCTGATATTCACTCTCCCACAGCCCATGAAGCCTCTTGGGTCGAAATACCCCTCCCGGAGGTCTCCCGGTACACTACCGGCACTCCCTATACACTACCGATAAGCCCGGAACTTTTCCGGCGACCAAAATAGGACTTCCTATATATGAATCTTTACCTCCGGACTATTCCGGAGCTCCTCATGATGTCCAGGATCTCATCCGGGAATCTGAACAAACTTCGGTCACCACCATACACAAGTCTATACTACCGAAACGTCACCAAACCTTAAGTGTGCAGACCCTACGGGTTCGAGAACTATGTAGACATGACCGAGACACCTCTACGGTCAATAACCAATGGCGGGACCGAGATGTCCACATTGGTTCCTACATATTCTATGAAGATCTTTATCGGTCGAACCTCTATGTCGAGGATTCAATTAATCCCGTATGATGTTCCCTTTGTTCTTCGGTATATTACTTGCACGAGATTCGATCGTCGGTATCTCCATACCTAGTTCAACCTCGTTACTGGCAAGTCTCTTTAGTCGTTCTCTAATACAAGATCTCGTGACCAATAGTCACATTGCTTGCAAGACTTATTGTGATGTTGTATTACCAAGTGGGCCCTGAGATACCTCTCCGTCACACGGAGTAACAAATCCCAGTCTTGATCCATGCCAACTCAACAGACACCCTCGGAGACACCTGTAGAGCACCTTTATAGTCACCCACTTACGTTGCGATATTTGATACACACAAGGTACTCCTCCGATATCTGTGAGTTGCATGATCTCATGGTCATAGGAACATATACTTGACATGCAGAAAACAGTAGCAATAAACTGACACGATCATAAGCTATGTTTGTAGTTTGGGTCTTGTCCATCACATCATTCTCCTAATGACGTGATCCCGTTATCAAATGACATCTCATGTAAATGGCTAGGAAACCTTAACCATCATCCAATCAACGAGCTAGTTCACTAGACGCATACTAGGGACATTGTGTTTGTGTATGTATCCACACATGTATCCATGTTTCCAATTAATACAATTATAGCATGGATAATAAACAATTATCATGAACAAGGAAATACAATAATAAACACTTTATTTATTACCTCTAGGGCATATTTCCAATAGTCTCCCACTTGCACTAGAGTCAATAATCTAGTTCACATCACTATGTGATTTACATTGTAATGAATCGAACACCCATGCAGTTCTGGTGTTGATCATGTTTAGCCCTTGGAAGAGGTTTAGTCAACGGGTCTGCAACATTCAGATATGTGTGCACTTTGCAAATATTTATGTCTTTCTCCAAGTTGTAATCACGGATGGAGTTGAAGCGTCACTTTATGTGTCTGGTCCTCTTGTGAAACCTTGGTTCCCTGGCCAGAGCAATGGCACTAGTGTTGTCACAGAACAGGTTCATTGGATTCAGTGCACTGGGCACTACTCCAAGATCTGTCATGAACTGCTTCATCCAGACACCTTCCTTCGCCGCCTCCGAGGTTGCGATGTATTCCGCTTCGCACGTAGAATCAGCTACCATGCTTTTCTTGGAACTGCACTAGCTTACCGCTCCCCCGTTAAGAATAAATACGTATCCGGTTTGCGACTTAGAGTCATCCGGATCAGTGTCAAAGCTTGCATTGACGTAACCTTTTGTGACGAGCTCTTCATCACCTCCATTAACGAGAAACATTTCCTTAGTCCTTTTCAGGTACTTAAGGATATTCTTGACCGCTTGCCAGTGCTCCATTCTAGGATCACTTTGAAACCTTCCGGCCATATTTATGGCAAGGCTGACATTGGGTCTTGTGCACAGCATTGCATACATGATAGAACCTATGGCTGAAGCATAGGGGATGACACTCATCTTTTCTCTATCTTCTGCAGTTACAGGGCATTGAGTCTTACTCAACTTCACACCTTGTAATAAAGGCAAGAACACCTTCTTGGACTGTTCTATTTTGAACTTCTTCAAAACTTTATCAAGGTATGTGCTCTGTGAAAGTGCTATTAAGCGTCTCGATCTATCTCTATAGATCTTAATGCCTAATATGAAAGCAGCTTCTCCTAGGTCCTTCATTGAAAAACTCTTGTTCAAATATTCCTTCACGCTTTCTAGCATTACTATATTATTTCCAATCAGCAATATGTCATCCACATATAATACTAGAAACGCTATAGAGCTCCCACTCACTTTCCTGTAAATTCAAGCTTCTTCGTAAACTTGTATAAACTCAAACGCTTTAATCACCTCATCAAAGTGCTTATTCCAACTCCGAGAAGCTTGCACCAGTCCATAAATGGATCGCTGGAGTTTGCAAACTTTGTCAGCATTCTTTGGATCGACAAAACCTTCGGGTTGCATCATATACAACTGTTCCTCAAGGAACCCGTTGAGGAACGCTGTTTTTACATCCATCTGCCAAATTTCATAGTCGACATAGTCAGCTATTGCTAACATGATTCTGACAGACTTAAGCATCGCTACAGGTGAGAAAGTCTCATCATAGTCAACTCCTTGAACTTGTGAAAAACCCTTTGCCACAAGTCGAGCTTTATAGACGCTGACATTACCGTCCGCGTCTGTTTTCTTCTTAAAGATCCATTTGTTCTGAATGGCCTTTCACCCTTCAAGTAATCCTTCCAAAGTCCATACTTTTTTTTCATACATGGATCCCATCTCGGATTTCATGGCCTCTAACCATTTCTCGGAATCCAGGCCCATCACTGCTCCTCCATAGCTCGTAGGTTCATTGTTGTCCACCAACATGACCTCCAAGACAGGGTTGTCGTACCACTCAGGGGTAGTACGCGGCCTTGTCGACCTACGAGGTTCAATAGCTGCTTGATCCTAAGCTTCATGATCATCATCATCAACTTCCTCTTCTACCGTCATAGGTTCCACAGAAACATCTTTCTGCGCTGCGCTACTTTCTGGTTGAAGTAAAGGTTCAATAACCTCATCAAACTCTATTTTCCTCCCACTCAATTCTTTCGAGAGAGACTCTTTCTCCAGAAATGTTCCGTTTTTAGCGACAAACACTTTGCCTTCGGATCTGAGATAGAAGGTATACCCGTCTGTCTCTTTTGGGTATCCTATGAAGATGCATTTCTCCGCTTTTGGTTCCAGCTTTTCAGGCTGAAGCTTTTTGACATAAGCATCACATCCCCAAACTTTAAGAAACGACAACTTTGGCTTCTTGCCAAACCACAGTTCATATGGCGTCGTCTCAACGGATTTTGATGGTGCCCTATTTAAAGTGAATGCAGCTGTTTCTAATGCATAACCCCAAAACGATAGTGGCAAATCAGCAAGAGACATCATAGAACGCACAATATCTAATAAGGTTCGATTACGACGTTCAGACACACCATTACGCTGTGGTGTTCTGGGTGGTGTCAACTGTGAAACAATTCCACACTGTCTTAAGTGACTGCCAAACTCGTCACTCAGATATTCACCTCCTCGATCAGATCGCAGGAACTTAATCTTCTTGTTACGATGATTCTCATCTTCACTCTGAAATTGGTTGAACTTTTCAAACGTTTCAGACTTGTGTTTCATTAAGTAAATATACCCATATCTACTTAAGTCATCAGTGAAGGTGAGAAAATAAGGATATCCACCACGCGCTGTAACATTCATTGGACCGCACACATCAGTGTGTATGATTTCCAATAAGTCACTCGCCTGTTCCATTGTTCCAGAGAACGGCGTTTTAGTCATCTTGCCCATGAGGCATGGTTCACATGTGTCAAGTGATTAAAAATCAAGTGACTCCAAAAGTCCATCATTATGGAACTTCCTCATGCGTTGTACACCAATATGACCTAAACGCAAGTGCCACAAGAAAGTGGTACTATCATTATCAATTCTACATCTTTTGGCATCAATGTTATGAACATGTGTGTCATCACTATGAAGATTCAATATGAATAAACCCCTAACATTGGGTGCATGACCATAAAAGATATTACTCATATAAATAGAACAACCTTCATTCTCTGATCTACATGAGTAATCGTCTCGCAATAAACAAGATCCAGATATAATGTTCATGCTTAACGCAGACACTAAATAACCATTATTCAGGTTCCTCACTAATCCCGATGGTAATCGAAGAGAGAGCGTGCCAACGGCGATCACATCAACCTTGGAACCATTTCCCACGCGCATCGTCACTTCGTCCTTTGCTAGCCTTCGTTTATTCCGTAGTTCCTGCTTTGAGTTGCAAATGTGAGCAACTGAACCGGTATCAAATACCCAGGCACTACTACGAGATCTAGTAAGGTACATATCAATAACATGTATATCATATATACCTTGTTTGGTGTTGGCTGCCTTCTTGTCAGCCAGGTACTTGGGGCAGTTCCGCTTCCAGTGACCAGTTCCTTTGCAATGAAAGCACTCAGTTTCTAGCTTGGGTCCATGCTTGGGCTTCTTTGCAGGAGTTGCAACTGCTTTGCCATCCTTCTTGGTTTTACCCTTCTTGCCCTTGCCCTTGACTTTGCCATTTTTCTTGAAACTAGTGGTTTTATTGACCATCAACACTTCATGTTCTTTCTGGATTTCAGACTCAGCGACTTTTAGCGTCGCAAACAGCTCGGCGACTGACTTGTTCATCCCGTGCATGTTATAGTTCATCACAAAGCTCTTGTAACTAGGTGTGAGTGATTGAAGAACTCTGTCAGTGATCGCCCCTGGCGGAAGGGCAATTCCCAACTCCGCTAGACGAGTTGAATACCCAGACATTCTGAGTATATGTTCACTGATAGACCCGTTCTCCTACATCTTGCAAGCATAGAACTTATCGGAGGTTTCATACCTCTCGATCCGGGCGTTCTTCTAAAAGATAAACTTCAACTCCTGGAACATCTCATATGCTCCATGACGTTCAAAACTTCTTTGAAGTCCCGGTTCTAAGCCATACAAGATTGCACACTGAACTATTGAGTAATCTCTAGTACGTGCGTCCCAAGCGTTCTTAACGTCTTCGGAGGTCATGTCTTCTGGTTGGTCACCAAGCGGTGCATCAAGGACATATGATTTCTGGGAAGCTGTGAGGGTAATCCTCAGATTACGGGCCCAGTCAACAAAGTTACTTCCATCATCTTTCAGTTTAGCTTTCTCTGGAATGCATTAAAATTCAGGGGTGCTACTGCGCGAGCCATTCATCTACAACATAAATATGAAAAGTTCACTTAGACTATTGTTCAAGATAATGAGTTTAGTTAATCAAATTACTAAACCTCCCACTCAAATTGACATCCCTCAGGTCATCTCAGTGTCACATGATCCAAATCCACCAACTCAAGTCCGATCATCACGTGAGTTGAGGTGGCTTCAATGGTGAACATCATTATGTTGACCATATCTACTATATGACTCATGGTCAACCTTTCGGTCTCTTGTGTTCCGAGGCCATGTCTGTACATGCTAGGCTCGTCAAGTTTAACCCGAGTGTTCTGCGCGTGCAACACTGGCTTGCACCCGTTGTATGTGAACGTAGAGTCTATCACACCCGATCATCACGTGGTGTCTCAACATGACGAACTTTCGCAATGGTGCACACTCGGGGAGAACACAATTTTATCTTGAAATTTAAGTGAGGGATCACGTTATAATTCTACCGTCGTACTAAGCATAACAAGGTGCATAAAAGGATTAACATCACATGCAATTCATAAGTGACATGATATGGCCATGAACTTGTGCTTTAGATCTCCATCTTGAAAGCAGCGGCATGATCTACATCGTCACCGGTACGACACCATGATCTCCATCATCTTGATCTCCATCAACGTGTCGCCATCGAGGTTGTCACGCCCTGCATGCTTCTACTACTATTGCTTCCGTTTAGCGATAAAATAAAGCATTACATAGCGCTTAATTATTGACACGCAGGTCATACAATAATTAAAGACAACCCTATGGCTCCTGCCAGTTGCCGTACTCACCGACATGCAAGTCATTAAATTCTATACATCACATGATCATCTCATACATCACATATATCACATCATGTAATTGGCCTTATCACATAACCACATACCCTGCAAAAACAAGTTAGATGTCCTGTAATTGTTGTTGCATGTTTTACGTGGCTGCTACAGGTTTCTAGCAAGAACGATGCTAACCTATGCATAAACCACAACGGTGATACATAATTTGCTTTTCCACCTTCTCAAGGACCGCCTTTGTCGAATCCGATCCAACTAAAGTGAGAGAAACTGCCACACGCAAGCCATCTAGTCAACAAGTTGCGTCGAGGGAACTGGTCTCTCGTAAGCGTACGAGTATTGTTGGTCCGGGCCGCTTCATCTCACAATACCGCTGAACCAAAATCCTACCAAGGGATCAAGCAATCTAAGCATCAACACCCACAAACCTTTTGTGTTCTACTCTAGATCTCATCTACACATAGACCTAGCTCATGATGCCACTGTCTGGGAACGTTGCATGGGAAACAAAAAATTTCCTACACACACGAAGATCTATCCATGGTGATGAGCATCTACGAGAGGGAGAGTGGATCTACATACCCTTGTAGATCGCTAAGCGGGAAGCGTTAAGAAACGCGGTTGGTGTAGTCGAACGTCTTCGTGACCCAAATCGTCGTGCGTCTCGCGACCCAATCACGATCCGTCACGTGATCCAATCACGATCCGTCCCGCGATCCGATCACAATCCGTCCCACGAACTTGATCACGATCCGTCTCACGAACTTGATCACGATCCTTCCGAACTAGCACCGAACGGACGGCACCTCCGTGTTCAGCACACGTACAGCTTGATGACGATCTCCACCGCCTTGATCTAGCAAGAAGGAGTGGAGAGGAAGATGAGTTCTCCGGCAGCCTGACGGCGCTCCGGCAATGGTGGTGGAGCAATTCTGGCAGGGCTTCGCCTAAGCACTACAGAAAACTGATCTAGAGGAGAAACTATGCGCTCGAGGAACGGGTAGCACGTGGCTGAAAATCTAGTGCAAAAACCCTCAATACCACTAGTATATATAGGAGGAGAGGAGAAGAGGAGGCAGCTTGGCCTCCAAGCCTCCTAGGCTTCGGCCGAACTAGGAGAGGAGGAGTCCACCTCCTCCACTCCTAGTAGGATTAGGATTCATCCTTTTTTTTCCTTTTTGCCTTTTTCCACCTTTTTCCTTTTGGGTTTTCTTCTCCTGCTACGGGGGCCTTGTGTGGGAGTTTCCACCAGCCCACTAAGGGCTGATATTCACTCATTCTCCTAATGATGTGATCCCGTTATCAAATGACATCTCATGTCCATGGCTAGGAAACCTTAACCATCATCCAATCAACGAGCTAGTTCACTAGACGCATACTAGGGACATTGTGTTTGTCTATGTATCCACACATGTATCCATGTTTCCAATTAATACAATTATAGCATGGATAATAAACGATTATCATGAGCAAGGAAATACAATAATAAACACTTTATTTATTGCCTCTAGGGCATATTTCCAACACATTTATCCCGGTTCAGGAACCGGGACTAAATCCCATGACCTTTAGTCTCGGTTCGGTTACAAACCAGGACAGATGGGGCTACACGTGGCCGCTTCGTCGAGCCCAGGCAGGAGGGCCTTTGGTCCCGGTTGGTAACACCAACCAGGACCAAAGAGCATCCACGCGTCACTAGCTGAGGGGCTATTTTCTTTTAAAGAGAGGGGGTTTCGAGGGTTTTGGAGGGTTAATTTAGGGGTTTCATATATTTTGTTAGATAGCTTATAGAGAGAAGTGATCTCTCTTATCTTCGTGCTTGGTCATGACGCTATGTACTATACTTATAGATAGAACATATGCCACAATTTAATCATCATTTTCGTCAATGAGACATCATATCACAAGTTGGTCACTGGTCATAATCACAACTCCTCCTCATCATCAGCAGCATCAACTCTAACACATTGTAGCACATAATAACACATTGTACCTAGGACCTACATACTCCTATCTCGTAGGATCTATTCTACCCTCTCTTAGGTACAATATCATAAAAGAAGATAGGCCCTGACTCTCCATTGTGGAGAACGGAGATCATCCTGTCTCCCAGTCCTAGCCTACGTACAATGTTGCTTCCAAGTAGCTCTGTATGATTGAGCATACATTTTTTCCAATCTTTGATTGTCATGACTCCATCGGTTTTAGAAATCCGGTATGGACAGGAGTGATGCGTAGGCTGACCTGGCCGTGGTGGCCCTAATCTCGTAACAACAACACGACATCTCCGAAACATCAGATGAGGCACATAATCCTCCGGGATTTTTTGTCAAAAAACATCATAATAATTTTGTAGTTAGCAATGAAGTTTAGCTTTAGAAGAATTTATACAAAAGATGCACGGATGTCGTAATAGTAGAATTAAAATCTTACCATGCAATCTCCATGAATGTTACCGTAGTTCACCACGTGCACTAGTGGCAGGTATTGACCATAATGTGCAGGAGTTTGATAATAGCTATTGTAATTCTCAAGATGACTAAGAAATGCAGTAAGATGATCTTTCTCCTTATAAGTTAATTCTGCTTCATCATTGTAGTAGTAGGTTCTGTCTACCATCTCCCGTACATTTTTTGAAGAATGAAAATAAGCTTTCAGTGCAAATAAGTTGTCAAATATTTTTAAATAAACAATATAAATTACTTAATAAATATGGTTGAGAAACTCACATAATGGTAGAACTGGAGGCGTCTGCACATCGACCCAGATGTCGATATTACTTTCTATTTCATCTTCCGGACGAATATCAAAGGTGAGAAGCATATTAGGATCAAATGCATAATCCTTGCATAGTGCTTGCTAGTTTTTGCATTCAAAATAGCAATAGGTGTCTGCATGGTACAATTTTACCGCAAAAGTAAAACCATGCTCGGTCCTCAAGTGAACAATCTATACCTCCATATCTTTTCTAGTATTGAAACCAATCTTATCCAAGACAGCAATTCTTGCATGGCAGGGGATACGCTACTAGAACAGTAAAAAATTAAAATTAATTATAAGTTGAAGCAAAAGAGGCAGAAGTCATGCTTAATCACGAAAAAAACTTGTCATTGTGACTTACTGTAACCACTTCGAAGTTCTCAACCAGCATGATGCTGAAGCGCCTACCATCAACTAGGAAAGTCTTGTCACACAGGTCGTGCTCGTCTTCCCAGTATTCGCACATACCGAATTCACTTTCGTCCTAAGACACCTATGTTCATAGTGGAAACATTTAAAATCGATCGAAGGAAACTACGAGAAAACTGATCAACACACAGATCACTATTACTCAATATGCAACAGGTTGACTTTAGGTCTGTCGAGTCTTTCCTTCCTAAACTCTCATCTCACGTATATGGTGGGGACTCCTTCTGATATTGCGATAGTCGGTGATGGTGGCTCCTCCATTCATCCCGGGTGCATTACACCAAAATGTCTAGCACACGGGAACGAAGGACAAGTGACCCTTACGACAACAGTCGGGATTCTTCCTCTCTCATATTTATATATGGTGGACACTCTCCCTCAGTGAAAGACACACAAGTAGCCAAAACAGATCGAAAGTCAACCCATTCCATATATCGAGCAATGACATAGAAAAAATTCCCTATGTTTTGCCGGAATGACTTGCAAATCACAAATACATTTATAATGAACTCAAATATAATATCACTAATACATCATCCCGAATAATCCAGTTCAAGAATTACGGCACACTTTGGATCTTAATTAATGCGTGTGTGTGACTTTCGGTTTGTCGAGGCATTCCTTAAATAACTCTCATATCTCATGGCGTGTTGGTGCGCACTCTCTCATATTGGTACGGTGGTGTATATATGTTGGTGGACACTCTCTCACAGTAATAGTTCAACCGCCGGTGATGGATGCCCCTCCTCTTCTCTTCTTGCGCATTATACCAACGAATATATAGCTAAGAAGAGAAGAAATAAGAGGTGCCCCCACGACAATAGTCGGGATTCCTTCATCAAGAACACACATGAAAGTTATTTAAGGAAAGCCTCGACGGACCGAAAGTCACACAGGCATTATACCGATAAAATATCACTAATACATTAATATTTTTAATGACCTCGAATATAATATCACTAATACATCATCCTGAATAATCCAGTTAATGCATCATCAAATATTAACTAATACAGATCGAATATCCTAAAATCCAAAATGGAGGACGGTGAACTCGGTTCACTAGCAGTCTCTGAGTCGCCGGCGGTGGACACCCAAAGATAAGGAACCATCACAGGATCATAACTCAAGTGAGATCCCTGCAGGATCGGCCAGGTATTGTCAAACCGGGCGTCCAACGCCACCATGTAGCGACGGACGTGCTCGTCCTCCTCCCTGACACGGCAATGTACCACCTCCGCGGGTGCCCGCTCCCTCCGCATCGAAAGTGGCCCGCGTGAACGCCACCACAGAAGGTCGGGGTCGACGACGATACCTGCATTCCTCACCAACCTCCGAGCCCGGGAAGGTAGCACCAATCGTCGACTAATTTTTCATAAAACCCAAAATCAACATACACATACTAATCTAACATAAACATACTAATCTACTTTCAAAAAAAGCATAAACATACTAATCTAACATACACATACTAATCTAGCTAACATAAACATACTAAAAAAAGCATAAACATACTAATATAACATACACATACTAATCTAGCTAACATAAACATACTAATCTAACATGCATCGACATACTAAAAAAGCATAAAAATCAACATATATTTAAAAAAATTGCAACTAGACGGGCGGCGGCGGCTCATAGCGGGGGCGGCGATGGGGCGGCGACGGGGCGGGGTGGCGACGGCGACGGGACGGTGATGGGGCGAGGCGGCGACAGGGGCGGCGGGGGAGGCGACGGAGGAGGGGCGGCAACGGGAGCGGGGTGGCGACGGGCGAGACGATGGGGGCAGCGGGGGAGGCGATAGGGGCGGCGACGGGGACGGCGGGGGAGGCGACATGGTGGCGAGGGAGGCGACGGGGGCGGCGGGGGAGGCGACGGGGCGGCAATGGGGGCGGCGGGGACGGGAACGGCGACGGCGGGCTCGGGACGGCGACGAGGGCGAAGTGGGATGAAAACTGCGAATTTTGCTAAGTGCTTGTCATATAGAAGGAGCATTGCTACCGGTTGGTGGCCCCAACCGGGACCAATGCCCCCCTTTAGTCCCGGTTTGTCGCACCAACCATGATCAAAGCCCTGTTTTCAGTAGCCCAAAGGGCGGGAAACAGACCCTTTGGTCCAAGTTGGTGGCACAAACTGGGACGAAAGGGGGGCATTGTCCCGTTTGGGGCCACCAACCGGGACCAATGGCCTTGCACAGCGGTGTGGTGGGAGTTTAGTCCCACCTCGCCAAGCGAAGGTTACCCGAACCTAGTTATAAGCCCCGTCGCGGCTGTTACGTTGAGCTCCTCTGATAGTTATAATGGATGCATTTATACTGAAATTCAGCCTAAATTCAAAATGGTAGTTAGGCTCCTAACTAGCACTTTGAATGTAGGTTGAATTTCAGTGTAAGCGCATCTATTTTCATTTTTGCTATTGTTTATGTTATTTCTTTGCATATTAAAAGTTGTTAACAAAAAATACTGTACGAATATTTTTTTGCTATTAAATTTTTTAACAAAAATAACTTTGATAATTTTAGTTGCATGAATTGTATATAATATCAAATTTCTTTCGACGTATCGTGTACAAAACGGACAGTCTCTTTCGAAGTATCGGGGTTTTGGACGAAAATTCATCGGTTACAAAAGGCATTTCATTTTCTTGAACTTATTTGAACTCCAAGCTTTTCATGTGTTCAAAATGTACCATTCTAAGCCACATCATCAATTTTCAATCCTTTCTCACTTCATTTGGTATTTTTCATGCATTTAATGATTTTTTTTGAGCTAAATGACCCTGAAATTGAAATGCACTACAAATGAACTCTGAAAAGGTTGAAAGTTGGCATGGTACCAACATTTCACCCACATAGCATGTGCTAAAAAGTTGAGAGGGTTACGGCAAAAGCAAGATGCACTTCGCGTACAAAACGGACAGTCTCTTTCGAAGTATCTGGGTTTCGGACGGAAACTCATCGGTTACAAAAGGCATTTCATTTTCTTGAACATATTTGAACTCCGGGGATTTTTGTGCGTTCCAAATGCACCATTCAAAGCCACATCATGAATTTTCAACCCTTTCTGACTTCATTTGATATTTTTCATAAATTTACTGTTTTTTTTACCTAAATGACCCTGAAATTGAAAAGCACTTCAAATGAAGTCTGAAAAGGTTGAAAGTTGGCATGATATCATCATTTCACCCACATAGCATGTGCTAAAACATTGATAGGGTTACGGCAAAAGCAGCATGCACTTCGCATACAAAACGGACACTCTCTTTCGAAGTATCGGGGTTTCGGACGGAAACTCATCGATTACAAAAGGCATTTCATTTTCTTGAACTTATTTGAACTCTAGGCTTTTTGTTTATTCCAAATGCACCATTCAAAGCCGCATCATTAATTTTCAACCCTTTCTAACTTCATTTGATATTTTTCATGCATTTACTGATTTTTTTGACCTAAATGACCCTGAAATTGAAAAGCACTTCAAATGAAGTCTGAAAATGTTGAAAGTTGACATGGTATCATCATTTCACCCATATAGCATGTGCTAAAAAGTTGAGAGGGTTATGGCAAAAGCAGGATGCACTTCACGTACAAAACTGACAGTCTCTTTCGAAGTATCGGGGTTTCGGACAGAAACTCATCGATTACAAAAGGCATTTCATTTTCTTGAACTTATTTGAACTCCAGGCTTTTCGTGTGTTCAAAATGCACCATTCAAAGCCACATCATCATTTTTTAACGCTTTCTGACTTCATTTGATATTTTCATGCATTTTACTCATTTTGTTGATCTAAATGACCCTGAAATTGAAAAGCAGTTCAAATGAAGTCTCAAAAGGTTGAAAGTTGGCATGGTATCATCATTTCACCCACATAGCATGTGCTAAAAAGTAGAGAAGGTTACGACAAAAGCAGGATGCACTTCGTGTACAAAACGGACAGTCTCTTTCGAAGTATCGGGGTTTTGGACGGAAACTCATCGGTTACAAAAGGCATTTCATTTTCTTGAACTTATTTGAACTCTAGGATTTTTATGTGTTCAAAATGCACCATTCAAAGCCACATCATCAATTTTCAACCATTTCTGACTTCATTTGATATTTTCATGCATTTACTATTTTTTGAGCTAAATGACCCTGAAATTGAAAAGCACATCAAATGAAGTCTGAAAAGGTTGAAAGTTGACATGGTATCATTATTTCACCCACAGAGCATGTGCTGAAAAGTTGAGAGGGTTACGAAAAAAGCAGGATGCACTTCGCGTACAAAATGGACAGACTCTTTCGAAGTATCGGGGTTTCGGACGGAAACTCATCGGTTACAAAAGGCATTTCATTTTCTTGAACTTATTTGAACTGCAGGCTTTTCGTGTGTTAAAAATGCACCATTCAAAGCCACATCATCAATTTTCAACCCTTTCTGACTTCATTTGATATTTTTCATGCATTTACTGATTTTTTGACCTAAATGACCCTCAAATTGAAAAGCACTTCAAATGAAGTCTGAAAAGGTTGAAAGTTGGCATGGTATCATCATTTCACCCACATAGCATGTGCTAAAAAGTTGGGAGGGTTACGGAAAAATTAGGATACACTTCGTGTACAAAACGAATAGTCTCTTTCGAAGAATCTGGGTTTTGGACGGAAACTCGTCGGTTACAAACGGCATTTCATTTTCTTGAACTTATTTGAACTCCAGGATTTTTGTGTGTTCAAAATGCACCATTCAAAGACACATCATCAATTTTCAACCCTATCTGACTTCATTTGATATTTTTCATGCATTTACTGATTTTTTTGACCTAAATGACCCTGAAACTGAAAAGCACTTCAAATGAAGTCTGAAAAGGTTGAAAGTTGGCATGGTGTGTGCGTGCTTGTTGCCGACGATGACAACCCACTTTTTTGTTTCATATTGTTCTCGGCCACAATCGGAATTTAAGAAAAACCTGAATTGAAAAGCACTACAAATATATAATAGCTAGAGAGATATGTAATATATAATAGTTCAGATATCCATTACAGAAAGTACTCGTCCAAGCGAACACTACTAGCTAGTCTGAATCAGAAGAATATCTGCCCCATTGTGGTGGTGGTGCGAGGTGACGCTGCCCATAGTTCACGGTTTGAATCTTGCGGTACAACTCATATGCAACGTATCCATCTTTTGCTGCATACTCAATGTTGATAGGCTGAAGTGGGGTCCTCTCCCACTCTTTGTGCTGCGCCGGGGGGAATTTTGTCTTCGTATCTCCGTAATAGTCGTCGATCAAGGCAACTGCCATAGAAGCCATCGAAGTCCTCTCATACTGAAGCCTGAATATGTCTTGGATATCAATAAGGCAGTACCGAAGCTACGCCTTATCTTCAGCTTGTCATTACTTACATCAACGCTAGCAAAATGTATGCCGCTTCATAGGAAGTCCATGAGTGTTGGGCAATGCTTGTCACTACTGCAACATCAACAAATTAAAATGGAACAAATGTTAAATACTGCTGCAACAAGTATATTATGGCAGAATTATAATATGCAACTATATAAAGGAAAATTATTTCGCTGCAACAAAAGAGGAAGACGCGGAGTTTTTGCTCCCGGGCTCATTTGAGCCCGGTGAATAGTAATATCTTAAAAAAATCGAAAATTATTTCACTACAACTTAAGAGAAATTGATCTTTGCCATAGGATTCAAAATAGAACATATATATTGCTATATCACATATATATGTATGTATGCAATTTTCATATCCTATGAATTGATGAAGAAACCTTAAATTAACTATATGACATATATGTTCTCCCATGTTTTGAAACAAGGAAAATTGTTATTCACTACAAACTTACAAGAAATATTGATCTTTCCCATAGGATTCAAAATGGAACATATTTCTATCCTATGCAATTTTCATAATAATCTATAAATTATTAATTGATCAAAGAAAACCCTCAAAACTCACCTTGCCCATTGGAAGATCATGACATGTTTCTTGAAACATAGCTGGATGACGGCAACATCTTCTTGCTTGGCCGTGTACTCGAGATCGAGCCCTATGAACTTGTCTTTCTCATCCGCCACTTGAAGCCATTTCTGCAAAAGGGAAAGAAAACACGGCACCATGGCACTGTCATTCGTGTAGACGACATCGAGATTGATCGTGCCATGTGCGAACACCTCCCTATAGCGAGTGATTGGATTCATGGTAGAAGATATGGGGAAGAAGAGAGGAGAATGGAGGAGAAGGAGAGAGGAGAATGGAGAGAAGAAGAGAAATGTGTGAAGTTACTGTAGCCCTCGCCGAGGAACAGTTATCCTCCTGTTTCTCTAAGCGCCAAATGTCGTGGGATGCGAACCATTCGAACCTTTAGTCCCGGTTTGAGCCAGCAACCGGGACTAAAGGGGCTCGCACCAGGCGAACGGTTGCCCCCTTTGGTCCCGGTTCCAGCCACGAACCGGGACCAATGGTTGTGGGCCAGGAGCGAGGCACATTGGTCCCGATTCATGACTGGAACCGGGACCAAAGGGGCCAGACGAACCGAGACCAATGCCCCACGTGGGCCGCCCGGCCCCCGGCCTCACGAACCGGGACTGTTGCACCCATTGGTCTTGGTTCGTGACTGAACCGGGACTAATGGGCTAGCCCGGCCCGAACCGAAGCCCTGTTTTCTACTAGTGACTTATATATCTAGAAAGTCCCACTTCAAACAAACCGAAGGGAATCTTTGTAATAGTAGTGTACTTATGTGTTTTGTGCTTTCAGTATGCACCATTCGAAGGGAGACCATCAATTTTCAACCCTTTCCGACTTCATTTGCTGTTTTCATGCATTTACTGATTTTTTGAGCTAAATGACCTTGAAATTGATAAGCACTACGAAAAGAACTTTGAAAAGGTAGAAAGACGGCATGGTGTCATCATTTCACCCACATATCATGTGCTGAAAAGTTGAGAGGGTTACGGCAAATACTGGATGCACTTCGTGTACAAAATGCACAATCTCTTTCGAAGTATCATGGTTTCAAACGAAAACTCGCGTGTTACAAAGACATTTCATTTTTTAACTTATTTCAAATCCAGACTTTTTGTGCATTCAGTATGCACCATTCGAAGGGAGACCATCAACTTTCAACCCTTTCCGACTTCATTTGCTATTTTTCATGCATTTATCGATGTTTTTGAGCTAAATGATCTTGAAATTGATAAGCACTTCAAATGAACTCTTAAAAGCTTGAAAGTTGGCATGGTATCATCATTTCACCCACATAGCATGTGCTAAAAAGTTGAGAGGGTTACGGCAAAAACTGGATGCACTTCGTGTACAAAATGGACAATCTATTTCGAGGTATCAGGGTTTCAGACAAAAACTCACCTGTTACAAAGGCATTTCATTTTTTAAATAATGATAAAACACGATAATATTAAACCGTAGAAAAAAGGATCACTGGGAAATCTATTTTTAAAGTAAAGTTATTCACAAACTAGTGATTCACACAAATCATTGGAAAACTGTTGCCACTAACAAAAAGTTGATAATTTTTATGACCTAACGCAAAAAGATTCACTAATTAACTCTCAATAAAGCACAAAAAAACTCAGAAACAAAAGAAAATAAATAAAGCAAAAAATGAAAAACATGAAGAAAAAAATGCAACGCCTAGTGGACCGCCACGGCCTCCATACGACTAGAAACCCAACTTGGGCCAAGATGCAGGCCCGCAAGGCGCAGTAGGCCCAGCAAGGCCGCACAGGTTCAATAGGCCCACATAGGCCTGCTTGAGAGGAGCTCGAGGGAGCAGCCACAGTGGGGCTTATAAACGAGTGCAGCTCCCCCTCGATTGGTGAGGTGGGACTAAACTTCCACCGTAGTGCGCCGTGCCAGGAACAGGTCTTTAGTCACGGTTGGTGGCTCCAACCGCGACTAAAGACACCCCTTTAGTCGCGGTTGGAGCCACCAACCGCGACTAAAGGGTTTCGCTTCCCGCCGTTTTGGCTGGTGAAATTCACCTTTAGTCACGGTTGGTGGTTCCAACTGCGACTAAAGGGGTCTTTAGTCGCGGTTGGAGCCACCAACCGCAACTAAAGGTCCTCCTATATAAGCAGGAGTTGAATTTTTTTTTCATTTTCCCTTTGCTTCTTCATCTCTTCGACCACTTAATAGAGATCGCCGCCGGCGCCCCCGACGCACCACCTGCCCCGACGTCGTCGCCGCCCCCAACATGCTGCCCTCGTACGTCGCCGCCCCCGTCGCACGCCGCCCCCTCCTCGAGCTCTCGCTCCGTCGTCGTCGACGTCGCAGTCGCCGTCGCCGACGATTCGCCTCGCCTTGCCGCCCATCGCCCCACTGTGAGCACCTGCCGCCATGGCCGCCCTCCCATCGATCGAGCCCGCACACACATACATATGCATGAACACACACATGCACACACACAACCACATTTTCTTATTTTCTGTTTTCTTGTTTTTTTGTTTTTTATACTTTTAGTTATAGAAATGTTAGATGAATTAGATATATCAATTTTACATGAATGTTTTATTTTTATTTTTTTGTACTTTTAGTTATAGAAATGTTAGATGGATTTTAGATATATAAATGTTAATTAGATGAATTTTGAATTTTTTTATATAATGTTGTTTTTCTGTAATTAGTGTTTAATCAATATATATGTTTAATAAGTATATATGCTTACTTAGAGTTTTCTGCTTAATTGGAAGTATATAATATCCCTAACCTATTAAAATGATGCTTAGAAGTATATATTGTTGCTTAATTAGATTTTTATTGAGAATGGAATATTATTAGGGTATTTATAACCTAGGAATTTTTACATTTTGATCCAATATATGTATATAAAAAAGTTGATGAATTTTGACATTTGATCCAATGTATAGCAATTAGTATTTGCGAAAGTTGCATATTTTAATGTTGCATTTTTTCTATGTCATTGCTCGATACATGGAACATGTTGACTTTACGTCTGTTTCGACTACTTGTGTGTCTTTCAGTGAGGGAGAGTGTCCACCATATATATATATATATATATATATATATATATATATATATATATATATATATATATATATATATATATATATATATATATATATATATATATAGAATCCTGACTGTTGTCGTGGGGGTCGCTTCTCCTTCATTCCCGTGTGCTAGACATTTTGGTGTAATGCACTCTGAGACGAATGGAGGAGCCACCATCACCGATGGTCGCAATATCAGAAGGAGTTCCCATCATATACGTGAGATGAGAGTTTAAAAAGGAAAGACTCGACAGAGCGACAGTCAACCTGTTGCATATTGAGTAATAGTAATCTGTGTGTTGATCAGTTTTCTCGTAGTTTCCTTCGATTGATTTTAAATGTTTCAACTATGAACATAAGAAATGTCTGACGACAAAAGGGAATTCGCTATGTGCGAATACTGCGAAGACGAGCACGACCTGTGTGACAAGCCTTTCCTAGTTGATGGTAGGCACTTCAGCATCATGCTGGATGAGACCTTCGAAGTGGATACAATAAGTCACAATGACAACTCTTTTTCGTAATTAAGCATGACTTCTGCTTCTTTTCCTTCAACTTAGAATTTTAATTTTTTACTATTCTACTAGCGTATCCCCTGCCATGCAAGAATTTATGTCTTGGATAACATTGGTTTCAATACTAAAAAAAGTATGGACGTAAAGATAGTTCACTTGAGGACCGAGCATGGTTATACTTTTGTCGTAAAATTGTACAATGCAGACATCTACTACTATTCTGAATGCAAAAGTTGGAGAGCACTACGCAAGGCTTATGCATTTGAGCATAATATGCTTATCACCTTTGATATTCGTCCGGAAGATGAAATTGAAGGTAATATCGACATCTGGGTCAATGTGCAGACGCCTCCAGTTCTACCATTATGTGAGTTTGTCAACCATATTTATTAAGTAATTTATATTGTTTATTTAAAAATAGTTGACAACTTATTTCCATTGACAGATTATTTTCATTCTTCAAAAAATGTACGGAAGATGGTAGATAGAACCTACTACTACAATGATGAAGCGAAATTAACTTATAAGGAGAAAGATCATCTTACCGCATTACTAAATCATCTTGAGAATTGCAATAGCTATTATCAAGCTCCTCCACATTATGGTCAATACGTGCCACTAGTGCATGTGGTGAACTACGGTCACATCCATGGAGATTGCATGGTAAGATTTTCTACTATTACGACACCCGTGCATCTTTTGCATAAATTCTTCTAAAACTAAATACATTGCTAACTACAAAGTTATTACTATATTTTTCAACAGTAAATCCCGAAGGATTGTGTGCCTCATCTGATGTTTCTGAGAGGTCGCGTTGTTGTTATGAGCTTAGTGCCACCACGGCTAGGTCAGCCTACGCATCACTCCTGTCCATACCGGATTTCTAAAACCATTGAAGACATGACAATCAAAGATTGGAAAAAATGTATGGTCAATCGTAGAGAGCTACTTGGAAGCAACATTGTGCGTAGGCCAAGAATTGGAGACAGGATGATCTTCATTCTCCATAATGGAGAGTCAGGGCCTATCTTGTTTTATGATATTGTACCTAAGAGAGGGTAGAGTAGGTCCTATGAGAGAGGACTAGGTCCTATGTACAATGTGTTATTATGTGCTACAATGTGGTAGAGTTGATGATGATGAGGAGGAGCAGTTGTGATTATGACTAGTGACCAACTTGTTATATGATGTCTCATTGACGAATATGATGATTAAATAGTGTTGGTGGTATTGACTATGATGATTATTGGCTATAGTGTTGTTGGTGATGATATGATGCAAGAGTTTTTATATTAATATAATGATGATGTTGATCATGATTATCATGATGATTTTTTATATAATTGCGGAATTAAAGAGGATTAGATTCATGTGGATGGATCAAAAGTGACCAAAAGTTTAATTAGTAGGATCGTTGTCCTACTAATTCAACTTTTGATCAGTTTTTATTCATTTTGATTAATAAAATTCATCATGAACATAATGATATAACAACCTCTTAATTGGTATTGTATCAAAATTTGTATAATGACGTATAACCATAATTAATTCATAAACCCCTAAAGAATTAAAAGGAAAAATAAAACAGAACTAAAAAACTCAATACTCTTAGTCCCGGTTGGTGTTACCAACTAGGACTAAAGGTCCCCCAGCCCACGGCGTCGTCGGATGCCACGTGGAGGGCCTTTGGTGCCGGGCCGTGTTGAACCGGCACTAAAGGGGGGTAGGCTTTAGTCCCCACCCTTTAGTGCTGGTTCTAGAACCGGCACTAAAGGCCCTTACGAAGCGCGACTATAGGCCGGTTCTGCACTAGTGTTTGTATGAGGTTGGATAAATAGATCGCACAAGAATACATAATAAAATAAGCAAATAAAAGTGCAGCAAGGTACTTTTGGATTTTTGGAATAATAGATGTGAAAACAAATGCGGAAAAAGATGGATCGGAAAGCAATATATTAAAAGGATGGACCCGGGGCCGTAGATTTCACTAGTGGCTTCTCTCAAGAAAATAGCACGTAGTGGGTAAACAAATTACTATTGTGCAATTGATAGAAGATTAAATAATCATGACAATATATAGGCATCACGTCCAAGATTATTATAGGCATCATGTCCAAGATTATTAGATCGAACGATTCTCCATCTACTACTATTAATACACACATCGACAGCTATCCAGCATCCATCTAGTGTATCAAGTTCCTGGAGAAATGGAGTAATGCAATAAGAACGATGAAATGATGTAGACAATATCTATTCATTTAGGAATAAACCCCATCTTGTTATCCTTAATAGCAATGATACATGCGTGCCTCGCTGCCACTTTTGTCATTTGAGAGGAGACCGCAAGATCGAACCCATCACAAAGCACCTCTCGTCCCATGGCAATCAAAATCTATCTAGTTGTCCTAACTAAATCAAACAAGAAAGAGATCTAATGAAGAAGAAATACGAGGCTATAAATAATCATGCATATAAGAGATCTAAAGAAGACTCAAATAATATTCATGGATAGAAACTGGTGATGAACTCAAACTTCATCGGATCCCAACAAACACACCGTAAAAAGTCATTCATCAAATAGATCTCCAAGAGACCATTCTATTGAGAATCAAAAGAGAGAAAGGAAGTCATCTATCTACTGCCTACGGACCCATAGCTCTATGGTGGGCTACTAGCACATCACCAGAGGGGCACCCATGAGGATGATGAACCCCTCGTGATGGTGTTAGATTGGATCTCATGGTTCTGGAACTTGCGACCGCTAGAATTGTGTTTCGACGACTCCCCTAGGGTTTCTAGAATTTTTGAGGATTTATAGAGCTGAGAGGCGGTGGAGGAGACCTCTGTGGGTCCCACAACTCATCAGGGCACGCCTGGAGCCTCTAGCGTGCCCTGGTGTCTTGTGGGCCCCATGGGCGTCCCCGCAGATGCTTCCTTGGCTTCCAAGTTGTCTTCTGGTCCAAAAAATTCTCCAAAACGTTTCGTGGCATTTGGGCTTCGTTTGGTACTAATATTCTGCAAACTAAAAAAGAAGCAAAAAAACAGCAACTAGCACTAGGCACTATGTCAATAGGTTAGTCCCACAAAATGATATAAAGTTGCTAAAAAATGATTTAGTCAAAAATTATGGATACGTTGGAGACGTATCAGCCTCCCCAAGCTTAATTCATGCTCATCCTCGAATAAGTAAATGATAAAAACAGAATTTCTGATGTGGAATATTGCCTAACATGTTTATCACATATTCTTTTCTTTTGTAGCATGTACATTTGGACTTTTAGATCGTTCAAAGCAATAGTCTAGTTTTGACATGAGGACTTTAATACTCAAGCATACCAACAAGCAAACATGTCTTTCAGAATATCAACACTAAAGAAAGTGATCCCTAGCCCATCATGCTCAATCATTGATCCATTCATGAAACACACTCAAATATTAGCTACACCCAATGCACAAGTATGATCATAGTGTTGGGGAACGTTGCATGGGAAACAAAAAAAATTCCTATGCACACGCAAGATCTATCCATGGTGATGAGCATCTAAGGGAGGGAGAGTGGATCTACATACCCTTGTAGATCGCTATGAGGGAACCGCTAAGAAATGTGGTTGATGTAGTCGAACGTCTTCGCGATCCAAATCGCCGAGCGTCCCACGATCCAATCACGATCCGTTCCGATCTAGCACCGAACGGACGGCACCTCCGTGTTCAACACACTTACGGCTTGATGATGATCTCCGACTTCTTGATCTAGCAAGAGGGAGCGGAGAGGTAGACGAGTTCTCCAGTAGCTTGACGGTGCTGCGGTTATGGTGGTGGACTAATCTCAACAGGGCTTCGCCTAAGCACAGCTGAAACCAATCTAGAGGAGAAACTATGGACTAGAGGGTAGGGTTGCACGTGGCTGAAAATCTAGTGCAAAAACCCTAAAACCTATATTATATATAGGAGGATAGGAGGAGGAGGCTTGGCCCAAGGGGCATCCCCTCTTTGGTTCGGCCGAAGTGGAGAGGAGGAGTCCTCCTCCACCACTCCTAGTAGGATTATGACTCCTTCCTTATTTCCACCTTTTTGCCTTTTTCCACCTTTTCCACTTTGGAATTTCTTCCCATTCGCATGGACCTTGAGTGGGACTTTGGCCAGCCCACTAAGGGCTGGTATTTATCCTCCCGCAGGCCATGTAGCCTCTTGGGTCGAAATACACCTCCCGATGGTCACCCGGTACCCTCTCGGCACTCCCGATACACTACCGATGAGCCCGGAACTTTTCCGACGACCAAAACATGACTTCCTATATATCAATCTTTACCTCCGGACCATTCCGGAGCTCCTCGTGACATCTAGGATCTCATCCGGGACACCGAACAATCTTCGTTCACCACCATACATAATTCTATACTATCGAAACGTCACCGAACCTTAAGTGTGCAGACCCTGCGGGTTCGAGAACTATGTAGACATGACCGAGACACCTCTACGGTCAATAACCAATAGCGGGACCTGGATGCCCATATTGGTTCCTACATATTCTACCATGATCTTTATCGGTCAAACCTCTTTGTCAAGATTTTAGTATGTTACTTTCCCGAGATTCGATCGTCGGTATCTCCATACCTAGTTCAACCTCGTTACTGGCAAGTCTGTTTACTTGTTCCGTAATACAAGACCCCATGACTAACACTTAGTCACAATTCTTGCAAGGCTTATTGTGATCTTGTATTACTGAGTGGGCCCTGGGATACCTATCCGTCACACGGAGTAACAAATCCCAATCCTGACCCATGCCAACCCAACAGACACCCTCAGAGATACCTATAGAGCACCTTTATTACGTTGCAACGTTTGATACACACAAGGCACTCCTCCGATGTCCGTGAGTTCCATGATCTCATGGTCATAGGAACAGATAATTGACATGCAGAAAACAGTAGCAATAAACTGACACGATCACGTGCTACGTTTGTAGTTTGGGTCTTGTCCATCCCATCATTCTCCTAATGATGTGATCCCGTTATCAAATGACATCTCATGTCAACGGCTAGGAAACCTTGACCATCTTTGATCTACGAGCTAGTTTACTAGAGGCATACTAGGGACAAAGTGTTTTCTATCTATCAACACATGCAATGTGTTTCCACTCAATACAATTATAGCATGGATAATAAACGTTTATATGAACAAGGAAATATAATAATAAACACTTTATTTATTGCCTCTAGGGCATATTTCCAACAGTCTCCCACTTGCACTAGAGTCAATAATCTAGTTCACATCACTATGTGATTCACATTTTAATGAATCGAACACCCATGCAGTTCTGGTGTTGATCATGTTTACTCCTTGGAAGAGGTTTAGTCAACGGGTCTGCAACATTCAGATCTGTTTGCACTTTGCAAATATTTATGTCCTTCTCCTCGATGTAATCGCGGATGGAATTGAAGCATCGCTTTATGTGTCTGGTCCTGTTGTGAAACCTTGGCTCCTTGGCCAGAGCAATGGCACCAGTGTTGTGAGAGAAAAGAGCCATTGGATTTAGTGCACTGGGAACTACTCCAAGATCTGTCATGAATTGCTTCATCCAAACACCTTCCTTCCTCGCCTCCGAGGCTGCGATGTACTCCGCTTCGCATGTAGAATCGGCTACCACGCTTTGCTTGGAACTGCACCAGCTTACCGCTCCCCTGTTAAGAATAAATACGTATCCGGTTTGCGACTTAGAGTCATCCGGATCAGTGTCAAAGCTTGCATCAACGTAACCCTTTATGACGAGCTCTTCATCACCTCCATAAACAAGAAACATTTCCTTAGACCTTTTCAGGTACTTAAGGATATTATTGACTGTCGTCCAGTGCTCCATTCCAGGATCACTTTGAAACCTTCCGGCCATACTTATGGAAGGCTGACATCTGGTCTTGTGCACAGCATTGCATACATGATAGAGCCTATGGCTGAAGCATAGGGGATGACACTCATCTTCTCTCTATCTTCTACAGTCACTTGGCATTGAGTCTTACTCAACTTCACACCTTGTAACACAGGCAAGAACCCCTTCTTGGACTGATCCATTTTGAACTTCTTCAAAACTTTATCAAGGTATGTGCTTTGTGAAAGTGCTATCAATCGTCTTGATCTATCTCTATATATCTTCATGCCTGATATGAAAGGAGCTTCTCCTAGGTCCTTCATTGAAAAACTCTTGTTCAAATATTCCTTCATGCTTTCCAGCATTTCTATATTGTTTCCAATCAGCAATATGTCATCCACATATAATATTAGAAACGCTATAGAGCTCCCACTCACTTTCTTGTAAATACAAGCTTCTCCATAAATTTGTATAAACGCTTTCATCACCTCATCAAAACGCTTATTCCAACTCCGAGTTGCTTGCACCAGTTCATAAATGGATCGCTAGAGTTTGCAAACTTTCTCAGCATTCTCTCGATCGACAAAACCTTCTGGTTGCATCATATACAACTCTTCCTCGAGGAAACTGTTGAGGAACGCTGTTTTGACATCCATCTGCCAAATTCCATAGTCGAAATAAGCAGCTATTGCTAACATGATTCGGATGGACTTAAGTATCACTATGGGTGAGAAGGTCTCATCGTAGTCAACTCCTTGAACATGTGGAAAACCCTTTGCCACAAGTCGATCTTTATAGACGGTGACATTACCGTTCGCGTCCGTCTTCTTCTTAAAGATCCATTTGTTCTGAATGGCCTTTCGCCCTTCAGGTAATACTTCCATTGTCCATACTTTGTATTCATACATGGATCCCATCTCGGATTTCATGGCCTCTAACCATTTCTTGGAATCCGGGCCCATCACTTGCTCCTCCATAGCTCGTAGGTTCATTGTTGTCCAACAACATGACCTCCAAGACAGAGTTTTTCGTACCACTCAGGAGTAGTACGCACCCTTGTCGACCTATGAGGTTCAATAGCAGCTTGATCCGAAGCTTCATG
Organism: Hordeum marinum; assembly: GCA_022496015.1. NCBI lineage: Eukaryota > Viridiplantae > Streptophyta > Magnoliopsida > Poales > Poaceae > Hordeum > Hordeum marinum. The sequence goes on along the minus strand of CM039677.1, from coordinate 1,413,356 downwards.
ATCATCATCATTAACTTCCTCCACCACCGTCGTAGGTTCCACAGAAACATCTTTCTGCACTGCGCTACTTTCTGGTTGAAATAAAGGTTCAATCACCTCATCAAGCTCTATTTTCCTCCCACTCAATTCTTTCTAGAGAAACTATTTCTCAAGAAATGTTCCGTTCTTAGCGACAAACACTTTGCCTTCGGATCTGAGATAGAAGCTATACCCGACTGTCTCTTTCGGGTATCCTATGAAGACGCATTTCTCCGCTTTGGGTTCCAGCTTTTCAGGCTAAAGCTTTTTGACATAAGCATCACATCCCCAAACTTTAAGAAATGACAACTTTGGCCTCTTGCCAAACCATAGTTCATATGGCATCGTCTCAACGGATTTCGATGGTGCCCTATTTAAAGTGAATGCAGTTGTCTCTAATGCATAACCCCAAAACGATAGTGGCAAATCAGCAAGAGACATCATAGAACGCACCATAGCTGATAAGGTTCGATTATGACGTTCGAACACACCATTACGTTGTGGTGTTCCGGGCGGTGTCAACTGTGAAACAATTCCACACTGTCTTAAGTGACTGCCAAACTCATAACTCAGATATTTACCTCCTCGATCAGATCGCAGGAATTTAATCTTCTTGTTATGATGATTCTCAACTTCACTCTGAAATTGCTTGAACTTTTCAAACCTTTCAGACCTTGTGTTTCATTAAGTAAATATACCCATATCTACTTAAGTCATCAGTGAAGGTGAGGAAATAACGATATCCACCACGCGCTGTAACATTCATTGGACCGCACACATCAGTATGTATGATTTCCTATAAGGCACTTGCCCGTTCCATTGTTCAAGAGAACGACATTTTAGTCATCTTTCCCATGAGGCATGGTTCACATGTGTCAAGTGATTCAAAATCAAGGGACTCCAAAAGTCCATCAGCATGGAGCTTCCTCATGCATTTTACACCAATATGACCTAAACGGTAGTGCCACAAGAAAGCGGTACTATCATTATCAACTCTACATCGTTTGGCATCAATGTTATGAACATGTGTATCATCACTATCAAGATTCAATATGAATAAACCCCTCACATTGGGTGCATGACCATAAAAGCTATTACTCATATAAATAGAACAATCTTTATTCTCTGATTTAAATGAGTAACCTTCTCGCAATAAACAACATCCAGATAAAATGTTCATGCTTAACGCAGGCACCAAATAACAATTATTTAGGTTCATCACTAATCCCGATGGTAATTGAAGAGAGAGCGTGCCGACAGTGATCACATCAACCTTGGAACCATTTCCCACACGCATCGTCACTTCATCCTTTGCTAGCCTTCGTCTATTCCGTACTTCCTGTTTTGAGTTGCAAATGTGAGCAACCGAAACGGTATCAAATACCCAGGCACTACAACGAGAGCTAGTAAGGTACACATCAATAACATGTATATCATATATACCTTGTTTGTCGTTGGCCGCCTTCTTGTCAGCTAGGTACTTGGGGCAGTTCCGCTTGCAGTGACCAGTTCCCTTGCAATGAAAGCACTCAGTTTCTGGCTTGGGTCCATGCTTGGGCTTCTTTACAAGAGTAGCAACTGCTTTGTCATCCTTCATGGTTTTACACTTCTTGCCCTTGCCCTTGCCATTCTCTTGAATCTAGTGGTTTTATTGACCATCAACACTTGATGTTCTTTCTGGATTTTAGACTTAGCGACTTTTAGCATCGCAAACAGCTCGGCGACTGACTTGTTCATCCCGTGCATGTTATAGTTCATCACAAAGCTCTTGTAACTAGGTGGCAGTGATTGAAGAACTCTCTCAGTGATTGCCTTTGGCGGAAGGGCAATTCCCAACTCCGCTAGATGAGTCGAATACCCAGACATTCTGATTATATGTTCACTGATAGACCCGTTCTCCTCCATCTTGCAAGCATAGAACTTATCAGAGGTCTCATACCTCTCAATCCGGGCATTCTTCTGAAAGATAAACTTCAACTCCTGGAACATCTCATATGCTCCATGACGTTCAAAACATCTTTGAAGTCCCGGTTCTAAGCCATACAATATTGCACACTGAACTATTGAGTAATCTCCAGAACGTGCCTCCCTAGCATTCTTAACGTCTTTGGATGACATGTCTTCTGGTTGGTCACCAAGCAGTGCATCAAGGACATATGATCTCTGGGAAACCGTGAGGATAATCCTCAGATTACGGGCCCAGTCAACAAAGTTAATTCCATCATCTTTCAACTTAGCTTCTCTAGGAAAGCATTAAAATTCAAGGGTGATACTACGCGAGCCATTGATCTACAACATAAATATGCAAAGGTTACTTAGACTATTGTTCAAGATAATGAGTTTAGTTAATCAAATTACTAAAGCTCCCACTCAAATTCACATCCCTCGGGTCATCTGAGTGTCACATGATCCAAATTCACCAACTCAAGTCCGATCATCACGTGAGTTGAGGTGGTTTCAATGGTGAACATCATCATGTTGATCATATCTCATATATGACTCATGTTCGACCTTTTGGTCTCTTGTGTTCCGAGGCCATGTCTGTACATGCTAGGCTCGTCAAGTTTAACCCGACTGTTCTGTATGTGCAACACTGGCTTGCACCCGTTGTACGTGAACGTAGAGTCTATCACACCCGATCATCACGTGCACACTCGGGGACAACACAATTCATCTTGAAATTTAAGTGAGGGATTGCCTTATAATGCTACCGTCGTCCTAAGAAAAACAAGGTGCATAAAAGGATTAACATCACATGCAAATCATAAGTGACATGATATGGCCATGAACTTGTGCTTTGGATCTCCATCTTGAAAGCACCGGCATGATCTCCATCGTCACCGGCACAACACCATGATCTCCATTAACGTGTCGCCATCGGGGTTGTCGCGCCCATCATGCTTGTACTACTATTCCTACCGTTTAGCGATAAAGTAAAGCATTACATAGCGCTTATTGATTGACACGTAGGTCATACAATAATTAAAGACAACCCTATGGCTCCTACCGGTTGCCGAACTCATCGATATGCAAGTCGCGATATTCTATACAATACATGATCATCTCAGACATCACATATATCACATCATGCAATTGGCCATATCACATCGAACATACCCTGCAAAAAAAAGTTAGACGTCCTCTAATTGTTGTTGCATGTTTTACGTGGCTGCTACGGGTATCTAGCAAGAACAATTCTCACCTACGCATAAACCACAACGATGATACAGAAGTTGCTTTTCAACCTTCTCAAGGACCGACTTTGTCGAATCCGATCCAACTAAAGTAGGAGAAACTACCACCCGCGAGCCATATTTTGCAACAAGTTGCAGTTGAGGGAACCGGTCTTTCATAAGTGTACGAGTAATGTTGGTCCGGGCCGCTTCATCCCACAATACCGCTGAACCAAAACACGACCAAGGGAGGAAGCAATCTAAGCATCAACGCCCACAAACTCTTTGTGTCCTACTCGAGATCTCATCTACACATAGACCTAGCTCTGATACCACTGTTGGGGAACGTCGCATGGGAAACAAAAAAATTCCTATGCTCACACAAGACCTATCCTTGGTGATGAGCATCTACGATAGGGAGAGTAGATCTACATACCCTTGTAGATCGCTAAGAGGGAAGTGTTAAGAAATGCGATTGGTGTAGTCGAACGTCTTCGCGATCCAAATCGCCGAGCGTCGCACGATCCAATCACGATCCGTCCCGATCAAGCACCGAACGGATGACACCTCCGCGTTTAGCACACGTATAGCTTGATGACGATCTCCGCATTCTTCATCCAGCAAGAGGGAGCGGAGAGGTAGACGAGTTCTCCAGCAGCGTGACGGCGCCGCGGTGATGGTGGTCGAGCAATTCCAGCAGGGCTTCGCCTAAGCACTGCACAAAACCGATCTAGAGAAGAAACTGTGCACTGGACGAACGGGTAGCACGTGGCTAAAAATCTGGTGCCAAAAACCCTTAAACCTCCAGTATATATTGGTTTGGCCGAATCAAGGAGGAGAGGAGGACTCCTCCTCCAATCCTAGTAGGACTAGGATTCCTCCCTATTTTGCCTTTTTTTCACCTTTTCTCTTTGGGTTTTCTCTCCCAGCTGCATGGGCCTTGTGTGGAACTTCCACCAGCCCACTAAGGGCTGGTATTCACTCTCCCACAGCCCATGTAGCCTCTAGGGTCGGAATACCCCCTCCCGATGGTCTCCCGATACACTACCGGCACTCCCAGTACACTATCGATGAGCCCGAAACTTTTCCGGCGACCAAAATAGGACTTCCTATATATCAATATTTACCTCCGGACCATTCCAGAGCTCCTAGTGACATCCAGGATCTCATCCGGGACTCCAAACAACCTTCGGTCACCACCATACATAACTCTATACTACCGAAACGTCACCAAACCTTAAGTGTGCAGACCGTGCGGGTTCGAGAACTATGTAGACATGACCGAGAAACCTCTACGGTCAATAACCAATAGCGGGACCTGGATGCCCATATTGGTTCCTACACATTCTACGAAGATATTTATTGATCGAACCTCTATGTCTAGGATTCAGTTAATCCCGTATGATGTTCCCTTTGTTCTTCGATATGTTACTTGCCCGAGATTCGATCGTCGGTATGTCCATACCTAGTTCAACCACGTTACCGGCAAGTCTCTTTACTCGTTCCGTAATACAAGATCCCATGACTAACACTTAGTCACATTGCTTGCAAGGCTTATTGTGATGTTGTATTACCGAGTGGGCCCTGAGATACCTCTCCGTCACACGGAGTAACAAATCCCAGTCTTGATCCATGCCAACCCAACAGACACCCTTGGAGATACCTGTAGAGCACATTTATAGTCACCCAGTTACGTTGCGATGTTTGATACACACAAGGCACTCTTTCGGTGTTCGTGAGTTGCATGATCTCATGGTCATAGAAACATATACTTGACATTCAGAAAACAGTAGCAATAAACTGACACAATCATATGCTACATTTGTAGTTTGGGTCTTGTCCATCACATCATTCTCCTAATGACGTGATCTCACTATAAAATGACATCTCATGTCCATGACTAGGAAACCATAGCCATCTTTGATCAACGAGGTAGTCTATTAGAGGCATACTAGGGACATGGTGTTGTCTATGTATCCATAGATGTATCTGAGTTTCCGATCAACACAATTATAGCATGGATAATAAACGATTATCATGAACAAGGAAATATGATAATAAACAATTTATTATTGCCTCTAGGGCATATTTCCAACAGGACCTGGATGCCCATATTGGTTCCTATATATTCTACGAAGATATTTATCGGTCGAACCTCTATGTCAAGGATTGAGTTAATCCCGTATGATGTTCCCTTTGTTCTTCTATATGTTACTTGCCCGAGATTCGATCGTCGGTATCTCCATACCTAGTTCAACCTCGTTACCGGTAAGTCTCTTTACTCGTTCCCTAATACAAGATCCCATGACTAACACTTAGTCACATTGCTTGCAAGGCTTATTGTGATGTTGAATTACCAAGTGGGCCCTGAGATACCTCTCCGTCACACGGAGTAAAAAATCCCAATCTTGATCCATGCCAACCCAACAGACACCCTCGAAGATACCTGTAGAGCACCTTTATAGTCACCTAGTTACGTTTGCAACATTTGATACACACAAGGCACTCCTCCGGTGTCCGTGAGTTGCACGATCTCATGGTCACAGGAACATATACTTGACATGCAGAAAACTGTAGCAATAAACTGACACGATCATATGCTACGTTTATAGTTTGGGTCTTCCATCCCATCATCTCTTAATGATGTGATCCCGTATCAAATGACATCTCATGTCAATAGCTAGGAAACCTTGACCATCTTTGATCTACGAGCTAGTTTACTAGAGGCATTCTAGGGACAAAGTGTTGTCCATTTATCCACACATGCAATGTGTTTCCAATCAATACAATTATAGCATGGATAATAAACACTTATCATGAACAAGTAAATATAATAATAAACACTTTATTTATTGCCTCTAGGGCATATTTCTAACACATAGTGCCCCCTAGTTGGTGCTTTATAAGAGAAGATGGAGACTCAAATAAAAGTAAAAATTGCATAATGTAAATAGATAGGCCCTTCGCAGAGGTAAGTAGGGATTTGTAGAGGTGCAAGAGCTCAAAGCTTAAATTGAGAGAGAAAATTATTTTGGGTGGATGATACGTCTCCAAGGTATCTATAATTTTTGCTTGTTCCGTGTTGTTATATTATCAATATTGGATGGTTTACAATCATTTTATAGCAACTTTATATCATTTTTGGCACTAACCTATTGACATGGTGCCAAAGTAGCAGTTGCTGTTTTCTGCTTGTTATTTACTTCGCAGAAAATCAGTACCAAATGGAGACCAAACGATACGGGAATTTTGGAGATTTTTTATGAACCAAAAGAGCCAGGATGGGCCAAACAACAACCAGAGAGTGCGCCCAGGGTGGCCACCCTCCACCAAGGCACGTTAGAGGGCCATGGTGTGGCCTGGTGGAGCGTGCCCACCTCGGGCACCCCCTCAACCGACTATTCGCTCTATAAATTCCCAAATATTCAAAAAAAACTAGGGGAGTCAACGAAACACAATTCCATCCGCCACAAGTTCCAGAACCTCAAGATCCAATCTAACACCATCAGGGAGGGGTTCATCTTCATCATAGGTGTCTCTCTGATGATGCATGAGTAGTGCACCATAGACCTATGGGTCCATAGGCAGTAGATAGATGGCTTCCTCTCTCTCTATGATTCTCAATACAATGGTCTCTTGGAGATCTATTTGATGTAATGACTTTTGCGGTGTGTTTGTTGGGATCCGATGAATTTTTAGTTCATGATCAGTTTCTAACCATGAATATGATTCCAGTCTTCTTTGATCTCTTATTTGCATGATTACTTATAGCCTCGTATTTCCAAAATATCCTCTTCATGATCCACATGCATAAAAGTCTTACAATCTTCCAAGGTAGTGGGATTAACATTAACTGAAGTCATGACCTATCCAAACCTGAATACTATTGCCAACATTATTATCAATATCATATTCATCATGTGGATTAAATAAATTTTCAAGATCATCAGAAGCATCACTTCAATCATGGTCATTACAATGAGTAGTGGACATGACAGAATTTTCATCCCCAAACTTGTAGTTTTGCATATTATTAGCACAAATGAATTTAATAGAATTTATAATAACATCATTGCAATCATGCTTTTCGTTCAAGGAGATATCATGAATCACTTTATAAATTTCTTCTTTTAACACTTCATCACAATATTCATACTCACGATTTTCAAGAAAAACTTCACAAAAATAATCAAGAGCACTCAACTCACTAGCAATTGGTTCAAGATAATTAGGTCTTTTATAAAGATTAGTAAGTGGATGAGGATCCATATGTCTTTACTTTTCCTCTTTATTTTTCTGTTTTCGAGTGTTGACATGAAGGCAATAGAAGCAAGCAAGCAAGAAAAAGTAAAAAGTAAAATATTTTTGTAATTTTTCTAAAAAAAATTAGAAGTGAGGGAGATGAAAACCAGAGGAAAATGACAAATAATGGCGAAAAGATGAGATTTGTGATTAGGAACTTGATAGATGTTGATGATGTCTCTCTGACAACTGCGCCCGAAATTCCTTTAACGTGGCTTGAGACTACCTCGGTATTTCCCCAAAGAGGAAGGGATGATGCAACACAGCTACGGTATGTATTCCCCTTAGTTATGAAAACAAGATTATCAACCAGTAGGAGAACCAAGCAACACTATGTAAACGGTACATGTACACAAAGAACAACAAGGCTGATCTAGAGACCCTTCGTGATTGATCCCCCTTCGACAAGGTACCAGAAAAGGGCTCCAGATGGACACACAACGAAACAGAGACTTGTGGCGGCAGAAAAATTGTTTTGGGGGCCTCTCTAGGGCTTTTGGTATTTATTGGAATTTATAGGCCAGAGAGGGGGAGACACCCAAGGGGGCCACCACAAAAGTGGGCGCGGCCACCTGCCCTCCCCCCCCCCCCCGGACACTGCCTGTTGTGTGCTCGCTCCATTGTGTGGCCTCCGGTCTCCTCCCGAAGCTTCCAGGTCTTCTTGTAGTCCCGAAAAAATCATAAAATAGTTTTGGGGCAACTGAAATTTGTTTGATACTGTAAACCTGAAAGATAAAAACATGCAGAAAACAGCAACTGTTGTTGGGCACGGGGTTAATAGTTTAGTGCTAAAAATATTATGAATTGGTAAATAAACACATAAAAAGTATCCTAAAATGGTAATATTATAGCATGGAACAATCAAAATTATAGATATGTGGAGGCGTATCACTAGTAGAAAAAGGCCCATTTGTCCCGGTTATGGAACCGGGACTAAAGGGTCAGGACTAAAGCCCAAAACCTTTAGTCCTGGTTCGCTTACCAACCAAGACAGAAGGGGCTCCACGTGGCCGGTGTTGGGAGCCCAGGCAGGTGGACCTTTAGTCACAGTTGGTAACACCAACCGGGACCAAAAGGCATCCACACGTCAGCATCTAGCAGTTGCTAGGTTTTTTTTGAAAGGGAGGGGGGTTAGGGGGTTTTGGACGGTTAATTTAGGGGTTTTATATTGTTTTAGCTAGCTAATTGATAGAGAGAAGTGTCCTCTCTTTCTCCGTGCTTGGTCGACGCTAGCTACTATAGAGAGAACTCGACACGCTAGCTAGTAAGAAAATGAAGGAACCATTAAGTACAAAAGATCGTCATGAACATATAGAGATAGAAGTGATTAACCTCTCTTTCTCCGAGAGATTGGTTGTATAACAAGTTTTCGTATATATATATGACACTACTAGCTACATATATACAATATAAGATCTCTTACAATCCCTAACATCTAATGTCAATTTTCATATGGTATTCTCCGGCTTTATTTATGATGTGGTCAAGAAAAAGTCCTGCCAATTCTTCTTGAATTGCTCGTATGTGATCATGTGGTAGGAGTTCATCCCGCACCTGCCACATCTAATTTGAAGAAGGGGGTCAATACATATATATGGTAATAAAATAAAATTGTGAATATTATTGCTTACGCACTTGAATATTATTACTCATCAATTACATTACTATAAACCTCGAGTAATAAGGGAAACCGAATATGCACAAGACAGTAACACTCACTTGAAGTTGTAAGGAAAGAGTATTGTCCCTTTGTTTTGATTTTTAAGCAACGATTGTAGCAAGTTGTCCTCGGTTTGTGTGGCATTCTTTTGAAGCCTATACTCATGTATGATATTTGGGTTAATGAACCCAATGTCATAGATTTGTGCTTTTCTGCATTCGATGATCTTCAATCTGCATAATATAGTGAGGATAATTATATATACATGCAATGAAAGAGCTGAGCTATATACATAGAGAGACTTAATTACAGAAGTAGTACTTATAGATAGTAGCAAGTCACGATTGTTTTGTCGAGGGCCTTTTGATTGTATAACTGGAATATCTCCTCAAATTCAACGTTCAACAGTTCCATTCCAACGAGGTCGTGCTCCTCTTTAACTGACAGTATCAAAGAATCCTTCCCAGACTCGCGGCAGGTTTTCATGTACCATTCATGGAATTTTTGCATCATCGTTGTTAGAGGAGGATGATCAGGTTTGACGAGAGGCCGCCCATGTCGGTAACAAAATTCGTCCACCTCCAGCGGCTTAAACTATACATCATCACTCAGGTAATCACCAGGTTTGCTATCGGGCACCATCCCCGGATGATTAGCAACGATATCGCTAGACACCTTGAGCGGGGGGCACGATTGGTTCGCCTGTTCACCGAGCTGGGCAATTTTTTTCCCACTTCTTCGTTTTGATAATCTTGCATCACTAGAAGTACTTCCCGACCGCCGCGCATCTTGATATGTCTTTTTAATACAGCGGTCAAAGTTGGAATCCGGCGGAGGCGGTGGTGGTCGCTTCAGGGCATCGATAGTGCGCATCGCTTTCACCGGATCTATCTTCTCCTTAGGAGGTGGAGTTTTATTTGCCAAATGGGCCCTCAATTCCTCCTGACATATCTCCTTGTTTTCAGACTCTGTCCTCTCATATGGTAACTTTTCCAGAGGCTTGAGAGATGGACTGTATCTGTATCCCCTCCTGCCTATGCTTTTATTGCTAGCCGCCGGAGCGGTGACGGCTCCCTTCCGTCATTGCTTACTAGGCACCGGAGGAGCCAGAGCGGTGGCGGTTGTCTTCCACCATTGCCGACAAGGCTGGGGAGGAGGCGTACTGCTCCGACGTACCGGAATAGGCGAAGGAGGAGGCGGAGTGCCCCCGCGTCGGAGGAGCCGGAGAAGGAGACGGTGTGCCCTAATCACTCGCCAGAGGAGGAGGAGGAGGAGGAGCCGGAGTGCCCTGATTCGCCTGAGGAGAAGGAGGAGGCGGAGGCGTCCAGTTTGGAAGCTTGATGTACTCCTTCTACCATAGACATGTACTCCTCAGGGCACGAACCAGCTTATTTTCTCCTTCACCTGTATAGTGGTCAATCTTGAGCTCCTCAAATTCCTTCATTACTTCATCCACCATCACAACAGCATAGCCGTGGAATCGGACAGCAGTGAAAAGTTCCGTTGGGTTGAGTAGGTGCAACAGAGCCGACAACCGCCTTGAAAGTGAGGTTCCGGCATTTCGTCATAAGCTCGCAATGTTGAGCCTCCGTGATAGTATCCACGAGGTAGCTAGGAGACGTGAAGTCAGGCTGAACGGGCTCCATGGAAGCGATGCTGCTTCTCCGCTGAGATGGCGGTGTAGTAGCTTCTGGGGTAGCTTCGTGCCGCTGAGATGGTTGGCCGGCAGCTCGCTGGCTCTCAGCTTCCTCTAGCTTTTGTAATCTTGCATTGAGCTTCTGAATTTCGCTCAGCTCCGCTTTCCTCTTTCTCTCCAGGCTTCTATAACTGCCAGCGTTGGGAAACCCAACCTTCCACGGAACGGAGCCTCATGTGCCTCGTGTTTGTCCAGGGTGCTCAGCATTCCCTAGGGCCTCAGTCAACTCGTCCTTCTCTCTATCGGGAATGAACGTCCCTTGCTGCGCTGCGGTGATTTACTTCGGAAGCTTGTTCATGGGTATTGCAAGTTGCTCGTCCGTCCAACGGCACTTCCTTGTTTCAGGGTACAAAGTTCCCCCAACCCCGAAGAACCAACTCCTTGAACGGTCTGTCCAGTTCGATATCTGTGGTATGATGTTTTTAGCAATCAGGTCATTCTCAGCTTTGTCCCACAACGGCCAAGCTTTGAGGTAGCCACCTGACCCCGCGTGATGGTGATACTGCTTCTTTGCAGCATTGACCTTGTTTGTCTCTGACATTTTCTTACTCTTGTCCGATGTCTTGTAGTCCACAAATGCGGGCCAGTAATCTCTTATCTTCTCAAATCGGCCGGTGAATTCTGGAGTCTTCCGTTTGTCGACAAACTTTGATTTCAACTCATTCTTCTACCTCTTGAATAGATCTGCCATCTTCTTAAGAGCACACGCCTTGACCAGTGGCTCTATAACTAGCTTATTTGGATCCTCCTCTAGCGGTAGGGTGAAATTTGCCTTCGGCGCGGTCCAAAGATCATCTTTCTGTCTATCGGTGACATAATCACCTTCACGGGCGTCGTCCTTAGCCTTATTCCATTGCTTGATGCTGATCGGGATGTTGTCCCTAACAATAGCTCCACACTGAGAAGAAAATGTGTTATTGGTCCGCTTGGGTTCAATCGGATGGCCATCGTTCGCGAGTGATGTGATCGTGAACTTTTCATCCTTGCGCAACCTCTTCTTCGGGCCTCGTCTCGTTATCGAAGTTTGGCTCGATCCGGAGGGCTATAAAAGAAGAAAGAAGAGTTAATTAATATATGTACATACCAAAATAATTAATGCATCAATTAGCTAGTCAGCACAAGCTTAATTAATATATATACCTCGCCGGACTTTGCAACAGCTCCCTCCTCCGATCGGTCACCGGAGCCGTCATCATGGTCTCCTTCTTCCTCCGGCATTCGGTCACCAGAGCCATCATGATCATGTCCTTCCTCCTCCATTGTTTGATCATCGGAGCCATCATAATCCTCTCCTTCCACACCATCTGTGTCGTTGAGAAACGACAAGATATCACGTCCGCCATGGATTATGTCCCCCAACAACTATTCTTGTTCTTCGTCTCTTGGATCCATAGTTTCTACAAATATTACAACATGGCAATTAATATACAAACATGAATGTCCGATGTCCGGACCGCCTCTCTCATGAATGTCCGACGTCGGGACCGCCTCTCTCATGAATGTCAAACAAGGGATTATGTTAAACTTTAAGGGATTTAATTAACAAAATGGTGCCATTCTGAATGTGTAGAAAATGATCCATATTTTTCCTGATCTCATCTACCCTTCTATATGTCACGTTATCTAGTGTCAAAGGATTCAAGAAAACCAAGGCTTCATCATTAGCCGGAAGTAACAAGCGCATAATGGTACGAAGCTCTCCAAAATTGTTTTGTAACGGAGTCCCGGATAGGATAATTAATTAGATTTTTGGTACAAAGTTCAGCAAGAGCCTTCCGAATATCGCTATTTGGAAGGCCTTTGCTGAAATTCGTACCATAAAGTGAATTATTCTATCCGGGACTCCGTTTCAAAACAACTTTGAAGAGCTTCGTTGCATCATACGCATGTTACTTCCGGCTAATGATGAAGCCATGGATTTCTTCAATACTTTGATAGACAACGTGACATATAAAAAAAATATAGATGAGATCAGAAAAAAATTGGATCAACTTGTGCACATCCATAATGGGGGCATTCTTGATAAATCTATGTTACTGGAGTTTTCTTCATTTAACTTGGTAAATTTGGGTGGCCTCGACAACGCTCTAGGGTTTAGGGTGGCCTCGACAACACTTCTAGGGTTTGGGGTGGCCTCGACAATGCTTTTTCAGTCCCGGTTTGGGTGGCCTCGAGAGTTTATCGGGTAGGGACGGGGTAGATCGACAACGACGCTCTTTCTTCTAGGGTTTGGGTGGCCTCGATAGTTGGTCGGGTGAGCGGCCCGCCTCTCTCTCATGCATGTCCGGCATCCCCTCTCATGTCGAAGTTATCGGGGAGGGGGTAGATCGACAGCGACGCTCTTTATTCTAGGGTTTGGATGGCCTCGATAGTTGGTCGGGAGAGCGGACCGCCTCTCTCACTCATGCATGTCCGACGTCCCCCCTCATGTTGAAGTTATCGGGAGGGGGTAGATCGATAATGACGCTCTTTCTTCTAGGGTTTGGGTGGCCTCGATAGTTGGTCGGGTGAGCGGACTGCCTCTCTCTCATGCATGTTCGACGTGCCCTTTCATGTCGAAGTTATCAGGGAGGGGGTATATCAACAACGACATATATTCCGGATCTGTTGGAAAGCTCTTGGGGAGACGAGGCCAACGTGATGACAGGGGGGTGGGATGCTCCCGTGGCCTTGTTGATAGATAGAGCCGATGCCAGCGCGATGATAGAGCCGATGCCAACATTTTCATTTAACAAAAAAACTACCTTCAAAAAAAGACTTGCTTCGCCGCGGGTGCTCGGTGCGACGTGGACTCGGTGGAAAAACTTTATGAAAATGCGGTGATAGCCGTGCCGGGCGGTTTTCTTTTCCTTCTTCATTTTTTACTTTGTTTTTTCTTATATGTTTGTTTTTGTTTTCACTCTACATTTTCGTACATATGAAAAACAATGAAGACTTTTTACATGAACATATACACACATATACATGAACATATATACATATACATGAAAAAAACATATACATGAACATATATATACATGAACAAATACACACATGACACATATACATGAACATATATACATATGCATGAAAAAACATATACATGAACATATACAAACATATACAAGAAAAAAACATATACATGAAAAAAAAACATATACATGCGGCTCACTGGGGGGTGCGGCGACGGGGACGGGGGCGACGGGGAGGCGACGGGGACGGTGGCGACAGGGAGGCGATGGGGAGGGAGCGACGGGGAGGCGATGGGGAGGCGACAAGGACGGTGGCGATGGGGAGACGACGGGGACGAGGACGGCGGCGACGGGGAGGCGACGAGGACGGCGGCGACGGGGCCGGCGGCTCGGGGACGGGACGGGGCCGATGACGGGGAGGCGATGAGGGCGGCGGCTCGGGGAGGCGACGGGGCCGGCGACGAGGACGGCGGCTCGGGGAGGCGACGGGGACGACGATGGCGGCTCGGGGCAACTGGTAGATGAAAACTGAAATTTTCCAAGGGTTTTCTTATATACAAGAAGCATTGGTCCTCGTTGGTGGCACCAACCGGGACCAATGCCCATCTTTAGTCCCGGTTGTTGCCACCAACCGGGATCAAAGGTCTCTTTTCGGCAGCCCAAAGACTAAAGATGGGCATTGGTCCCGGTTGGTGCCACCAACCGGGACTAAAGGTTGGTATTGGTCCCGGTTGGTTCCACCAACGGGGACCAATGGCCTTGCACAGCGGTGGTGGGAGTTTTGTTTTGTTTTGTTTCGAGTATTTTTTTTGCTTTATTTATTTTTTAAATTTTTTTCCAAGATTTTTCTTCTGTTATTTTAGTTCATTCTTTTTAACAAATAAATACTCTGATAATTTTAGTTGCATAATTTCCATTATGTTGTTTTGTTTGTTGCTTTATTATTTTTAGCTTTATTTATTTCCAGTGTGTTTTATCATTATATCCTTTTTGCTATTAATGTTTTGAACAAAAAATACTTTGATAATTTTAGTTGCATGATTTTTATATAATTATTGTTTCAAAAATACTAGAGGTTTATAAAAGCTTTTTAGCTGATTCTTTTTTGAACTCCACTCCCACGATGTTTTGAAAGAAATTAAAAAGCACTTCAAACGAACTTTGAAAAGGTTGAAAGTTGGCATGGTATCATCATTTCACCCACATAGCATGTGATAAAAAGTTGAGTGGGTTACGGCAAAAACTGGATGCACTTCGTCTACAAAATGGACAATCTCTTTCGAAGTATCACTTTTTCGGACGAAAACTCATCTGTTAGAAAAGGATTTCATTTTTTGAACTTATTTGAACTCCAGACTTTTTGTGTGTTCAAAATGCACCATTCAAAGCCACATCATCAATTTTCAACCCTTTCTGACTTCAATTCGTATTTTTCATGCACTTACTGATTTTTTTGAGCTAAATGACCCTGAAATTGTAAAGCACTTAAAATGAGCTCTGAAAAGGTTGAAAGTTGGCATGGTATCATCATTTCACCCACATAGCATGTCATAAAAAGTTGAGAGGGTTACGGCAAAAATTGGATGCACTTCGTGTACAAAACGGAAAATCTCTTTCGAAGTATTAGGGTTTCGGACGAAAACTCATGTCTTACAAAAGGCATTTCATTTCTTCACATGTCACTGCAGTGATATAGTTGTGGAGAGAAAGTCTTCACTTTTTCTTTGCTTGTGTCCTTTGCTTATTGCGCCGTAACCATGGATAATCTTAATCGTTTAACAGGGTGCTTGGGTCAGCCATGAATTTGAAGGGAGGAATTTCATGAAACTTTTCATAATCTTCAGACATGTCTGACTTGCCCTCCAATATCACGATGTCTCTTTTTCCTGAAAGAACTATGTGGTGCTTTGGCTCATCGTATGATGTATTCGCTTCCTTATCTTTTCTTTTTCTCGGTATGGTAGACATGTCCTTCACATAGAAAATCTATGACACATCATTGTCTAGGACGAATGGTTCGTCTGTGTACCTAGGATTGTTCAGATCCACTGTTGTCATTCCGTACTATGGGTCTTCCTGTACCCCGCATCTTGACAGATTGACTCATTTGCACTGAAACAAAGGGACCTTGAAATCATGTCCATAGTCAAGTTCCCATATGTCCACTATGTAACCATAATATGTGTCCTTTCCCGTCTTTGTTGCTGCATCAAAGCGGACACCGCTGTTTTGGTTGGTGTCCTTTTCATCTTGGGCGATCGTGTAAAATGTATTCCCATTTATCTCGTACCCTTTGTAAGTCAATAAAGTCGAAGATGGTCCCCTGGCCAATGAGTACAGCTCATCAGAAATAGTGTTGTCACCCATGAGACGTGTTTGCAACCAACTGCCGAAAGTCCTGATGTGTTCATATGTAATCCAGTCGTCACACTGCTCCGGGTGTTTGGAGTGTAGAATATTCTTGTGTTCATCGACATACGGGGTCACCAAGGTGGAATTCTGTAGAACTGTGTAGTGCGCTTGAGACCAAGAATGCCCGTCCCTACATATTATTAAGTCCGCTCCTAGCGTGGCTTTTCCAGTCAGTCTCCCCTTATACCAGGATTGAGGGAGACCAATCTTCTTAAGGTCAGGAATGAAGTCAACACAAAACCCAATGACATCCTATGTTTAATGGCCCATGGAGATGCTTGCTTCTGGCCTAGCGCGGTTACGAACATATTTCTTGAAGACTCCCATGAACCTCTCAAAGGGGAACATATTGGGTAGAAATACATGGCCCAGAATGACAATCTCGTCGACTAGATGAACTAGGATGTGCGTCATGATATTTAAGAAGGACAGTGGGAACACCAGCTCGAAACTAACAAGACATTGCACCAAATCACTCCTTAATTAACCTTGGCAGGATTTCTAGATCGATCACTTGGTGAGAGATTGCATTGAGGAATGCACAAAGCTTCACAATGCCTAATTGAACGTTTTCCGATAGAAGACCCTCAATGCAACCGGCAGCAGTTGCGTCATAATCACGTGGCAGTCATGAGACTTTAGGTTCTGGAACTTTTTCTCTGCCATATTTATTATTCCCTTTATATTCGATGAGAAGCCAAACGAGACCTTCATACTAAGCAGGCATTCAAAGAAGATTTCCTTCTCTTCTTTGCTAAGAGCATAGCTGGCAGAACCTTCATACTTTTTCCTTCCGTGCCTCTGGTGTATCTTTTGCCTTCCCGTACACTCCCAAGAATCCTAGCAGGTTCACACAAAGATTCTTCGTCACGTGCATCACGTCGATTGCAGAGCGGACCTCTAGGTCTTTCCAATAGGATAGGTCCCAAAATATAGATTTCTTCTTCCACATGGGTGCGCGTTTTTCAACGTCATTCAGAACAGATAGTCCGCCAGGACCCTTTCCAAATATTACTTGAAAGTCATTGACCATATCAAGTATGTGATCACCAGTACGGAGGGCGGGCTTCTTCCGGTGATCTGCCTCACCTTTGAAATGATTTCCTTTCTTTCGACATTGATGGTTGGTCGGAAGAAATCGATGATGCCCCAGGTACACATTCTTCCAACATTTGTCCAAATACATACTGTCGGTGTCATCTAAACAGTGTGTGCATGCATGGTATCCCTTGTTTGTCTGTCCTGAAAGGTTACTGAGAGCAGGCCAATTGTTGATGGTTACAAACAGCAACGCATGTAGGTCAAATTCCTCCTGTTCATTCTCATCCCACACACGTACACCTCTTCCATTCCATAGCTGTAAAAGTTCATCAACTAATGGCCTTAGGTACACTTCAATGTCATTTCCGGGTTGCTTAGGGCCTTGGATGAGCACTGGCATCATAATGAACTTCCGCTTCATGCACAACCAAGGAGGAAGGTTATACATACATAGAGTCAAAGGCCATGTGCTATGTTGGCTGCTCTGCTCCCCAAAAGGATTAACGCCATCTGCACTTAAACCAAACCATACGTTCCTCGGGTCACCTGTAAAGTCGCTCCACTTTCTCTCGATCTTTCTCCACTATGACCCGTCAGCGGGTGCTTTCAACTTCCCGTCTTTCTTACGGTCTTTTTGTGCCATTGCATCAACTCGGCATGCTTTTTGTTTCTGAACAGACGTTTCAACCATGGTATTATAGGAGCATACCACATCACCTTGGCAGGAACCCTCTTCCCGGTGCGCTAGCCCTCAACATCACCAGGGTCATCTCTTCTGATCTTATACCGCAATGCACCGCATACCGGGCATGCGTTCCATTCCTCGTACTCACCGCGGTAGAGGATGCAATCATTAGGGCATGCATGTATCTTCTGCACCTCCAATCCTAGAGGGCATACAACCTTCTTTGATGCGTAGGTACCGTCGGGCAATTTGTTATCCTTTGGAAGTTTCTTTTTCATTATTTTCAGTAGCGAACTAAATCCCTTGTCAGATACACCATTGTCTGCCTTCCATTGCAACAATTCCAGTGTGGTACCGAGATTTTTGTTGTCATCTTCGCAATTTGGGTACAACCCTTTTTTGTGATCCTCTAACATGCGATCGAACTTCAACTTCTCCCTTTCACTTTTGCATTCTCTCTATGCATCAACAATGACCCGGCGAAGATCATCGTCGGGCACATCGTCTGGTTCCTCTTGATCTTCAGCTTCCCCCATTGCAGCATCACCGTATTCAGGGGGAGGGTAGTTGTTGTCATCCTCTTCTTCTTCCTTGTCTTCCATCATAACACCTCTTTCTCCGTGCTTGGTCCAAACATTATAGTGTGGCATAAAACCCTTCTGAAGCAGGTGGAAGTGAAGGGTTTTAGAGTTGGAGAAAGACTTCGTATTCTCACAGACAGTACATGTACAAGGCATAAAACCATTCTTCTTGTTTGCCTCAGCCGCTTCGAGAAAATTATGCAGGCCCTTAATATACTCGGAGGTGCGTCGGTCACCGTACATTCATTGCAGGTTCATCTGGGTGCGTTATATAATAAAGTGTATTAAAACCATTACAACATATCAAGAATAGAGAAGTGAACAATAATAAAAGTAAGAAAATCATACGAGTAAGTATATTTTCTTTTAGAAAGAAGATAAAATCAAGAGGCTCACCACGCGCAGGCAATCGACGGCGGTTTCAGGACGGGGACGGGACAGGATGGACCGCCAAACCTAGAAAAATCTTGACGAAAATGGAGTTTGGACAAGGAGCTTCGAGAGGAGAAAGCTTAAGTTTGGCTTAGGCATTTCATCAAACACCTCATGTGCATAGGAGGTGAGCTAGAGCACCACAAAGCTCTTCCCTCGCCGGCCAAAAAAACAGAGCAGTGTGGAGTGCTCTGCTCGCTGGCGAGGGGGTATATATAGGCATTTCATTGGTCCCGGTTCGTGGCTGGAACCGGGACTAAAGGACCCCCTTTGGTCTCGGATCCAGCCACGAACCAGGACCAATGGTTGTGGGTCAGGAGCGAGGCACGTTGGTCCCGGTTCGTGTCTGGAACCGGGACCAAAGGTTCCAGACGAACCGGGACCAATGCCCCACGTGGCCCACCCGACCTCCTGGCCTCACAAACCGGGACCGTTGCCCCCATTGGTCCCGGTTCGTGACTGAACCAGGACTAATGTGCTGGCCCGGCCCGAACCAATGCCCTGTTTTCTACTAGTGTATGAAGTAGCATGTCACATCAAAAAAATTAATTTTATCATGTACCCACCTCCAATTTCAATAAAAAGAAACCATTTGGTGCAAAGCCTATTACAAACTACTATTGCATTTCCAAATAGTGCATAAGGCAACATAAACTTTTGTTTGAACCAAATCTGTTTCCTTCTTTGGGAGGCCTTTTTATCTAGTTCCCAAAGCAAATTCTTGTACACTTCCTTTGCTACCTGCTCGAGTAGATTTGCAGCTTAATAAAGATCATCCAACCATTACTAAATAAATTTATTTGCAATTCCGAATGGTCCAGAACACAGCTAAAACTCCACTAGAACTAATTTATTTTCCTTATTTGAGAAGCTTTCTATCCACGTCCAAAATAAAATTTTGATAAGGTATAAGGACTCAGAGCGAGGATCAGAAAGCGAAACGCTCATGTCCTTAAAAAAAGGGTATGCGAAAAAAGAAAGAAAAGAGAAAAGTAGGGTCCATCCCTCCTCCTTGTATCCATGGTGCGGACGTTGAGGTCAGCTTACGCATGTCCTTCCCATCACACGCGTGCATGGCCGTCTTTAAATAGCGGATTTCAATGAGGCAAGGCGTCCGGATGCGTTGATGCATAGCGTAGGAGTGGGTTTCTCGACCGGCGAGCCTGCTTAATTGCGACATACGGACGAACAGGGCATTGAACAGGAGTAGTATATATCTGCCCCGTCCTGTTCAGTCATGTGTCGTCAATAGGCGCTGACACCTGAGATGTGCCACTTCAATGGCGAAGTGATGTCTACCATGCAATTTTATTTTTTGGACTATATTGGACTTCTAAGCACATAGTTTAATAGGACGGTAGCAAATTTTTCTCAAGTGGATGACTTAAAATTTATCAATCCGCGAGAGATGTAGAATGACGATGTTCTCTCTCAAACAACCTTGCAAAGAAATGCAAACAATTCGTGAGAGGTGTCCCCAATGCATCCAATACAATTGCAAACTGCATAATTACACTAGTTCGATGTAGATATAGTAATATAAGTGTATAGTATATGAATAGTAGATATAGATTAAGTTTCTAATCAGCTAACGAAAAAGAAACTCGTAACTACGATATGATTAAGTTTTTTTATGAGCAGCAAGAATCCTCAAGGGAAAAGTAACGCTGACGAACAAGTGATGCACACCGTCTTCGCGGGAAAAACAAAGAAGAAACAAACATGTTGCACGTATCAAACTTGAACGACCTGTTCTCGGCACGTGCACCCCATGTCTCCAGCATGCGAGTACGCGACGGTTTGCACACATGTTTGCTACCCGGTCAAGTAGTTTTTGCCCCCATCCAATGATCCAATAGCAAGTTTTGCTTAATAAGTACTCTTTCTATCTCAAAAGATCTTGTCATAAATTTGTCTAAGTATAGATGTATTTAGTCACATTTTAATTTTAATGTTAGATACATATGTATCTAGAAAAATCTTAGACAAGAATTTTAGAACGGAGGTAGTACGTATCATCGGACCATCAATGAATTGTTGTGATCCCAAAAACTACTTGAACGGAGGTAGAACACAGGTGAGGGTGTCAACGAGGCCATCATTGTTGTGATCCCAAAAACTGATGAGCCCAAGAGGGTAACAGATTTTCGGCATATTAGTCTGTGTAATGTAATATACAAGATAGTGGCCAAATGTTTTCTCAATCGTCTACGCTCGATACTAAATGAGATCATTTCATCGTTTCAGAGTGCATTTGTACCAGGACAATTAATTACGGACAACACACTGTTGACGTTTGAATGTGTTCATGCAATACATAGGAGAAGAAGCCGGACGCTAGCTTTTGTGCATACAAGCTGGACCTATCTAAGTCATACTATAGGGTTGACTGGAGATTCTTGGAGCGAGTGATGGTCGGGTTGGGTTTTGCTCATCGGTGGGTGCAATGGACCATGACGTGTGTCATCACGGTGAGGTATACTGTAAAATTTAATGGAACCCTTCTTGAATCGTTCGCACCGGAGCGGGCCTCCGGCAAGGTGATCCCTTATCGCCATTTCTATTCTTATTTGTGGCTGATGGGTTATCCGAGTTGCTCAAACAGGGTGTGAGAACAAATGTCATAGAGCCGCTAAATATATGTCGTGGAGCACCGGGGGTCTCGCACTTGCTATTTGCGGATGACACACTTCTCTTCTTCAGGGCAAACCAAAATCAGGCATGGGCAGTCCAGGACATTATTCATGCGTATGAGAGCACCACTGGACAACTAATCAATCTGGCAAAATGTTCAATACTGTTTGGACATTCGTGTCCATCTAATGTTCAGGAAAGTCTGAAACAACAACTAAACGTCATGAAGGATCTGTTTGAGGAGAAATATTTGGGACTCCCGACTCAGGAAGGCCGCATGCATAAAGGGAAGTTCCAAAATTTGCAAGTAAAATTGATGAAGCGTATATGTATTTGGGGCGATGGATATATGGCTTAAGCTGGTAAAGAAGTGTTGATCAAGGCAGTGGCGCAATCAATCCCTACGTATGTCATGGGCATCTTCAAGCTCCCATTATTTGTGTGCGATGATCTTACACGGATGGTTAGGAACTACTGGTGGGACTCAGAGAAAGGGAAACGAAAAACCCATTGGATGGCGTGGAATCGAATTATCAAACCCAAAGCAATGGGCGGCCTTGGGTTTCGGGATTATAGAATCTTCAATCGGCTCCTCGCACGACAGGCGTGGCGATTGTTGATCAACCCAGAGAGTTTGTGTGCTCGGGTCTTGAAAGCGAAATATTATCTTAACGGCCGACTAGAGGATATTGTTTGCATAGGTAACGCATCGTCCACATGGCAGGCCATTATGTATGGACTGGAGCTCCTCAAAAAAGGCCTCATATGGAGGATCGGTGATGGCCAATCTGTCAGTATATGGCGTGATCCCTGGCTGGAGCGGCCAGTGTCGTACTGGCCGATATCACATGTCAGAAAGTGTAGGCTTCGACGTGTAGCTGAGCTAATGGATGATCATAGCATATGGAGGAGGGAGCTATTGCAGCACTACTTCATACAGCCAGACGTCGACGAGATTATCAAGCTGTGGCCCTCACCCAGGATGCACGATGTGCTCGCTTGGGGGCCTGATTCGAGAGGCATCTTCTCCGTCAAATCAGCCCATAAAGTGGGATTGGAGGAAAAACTGCGCGAATCTTCATGCGCGACGAGCATGGCACTGGACGGCAATCGTGTCGTCTGGAAGACATTGTGGAGGTCTCCTGCTCCACCTAAGGTACGGGTCTTTGGTGCGCGGATAGCAACTAATTCTTTGGCAACTATGAAAAATAAGCATAAGAGAACTCTGGAACAATCTAATGTTTGTGTTATGTGTGGCGTCGAGCGGGAGGATACCTTTCACGCCATGTGTAGGTGTCCTATGACGTGCGCCCTATGGGAGGCTATGAAGGAGTCATGGCCTCTTCCGGACCTGCGGGCGGTGTCCAACACAGGCAAAGAATGGCTGCTACATCTCCTGAATAACAACATAGAGTTGCAACGGTTGGTCATTCTGATGACCTTTTGGCAAGCTTGGCACTGTCAGAATGAAGTAATACATCACAAACTGGCGCCACCAATTGAGAGCTCGAGGAGATTTCTGAACGGCTACGTCGAGTCCCTATTATGCATCAAGCAGCAACCACAAGGAGACATGGTGAAAGGGAAGATGATCGTTCAGAGGGAGCCACAAGTGGTGAGGCGATCGGAGGTTCAGTATAGTATGCCTCAATCTACATGGGTAAAACCACCTCCTGGCTGGGTGAAACTGAATATTGATGAGTCGCATATCCCTGGCGAGTGTACTGGAGGCGCGGGCATGGTCTTGAGGGACGACACAGGAGCCATCATATTCTCATCGTGTCGGTTTCTTCGATCATGCCGCACACCAATGAAGACGGAAATAGCAGCGTGTCTCGAGGGTATGTCCATGGCGCTGCAGTGGACAGAGAAACCCATCATTGTTGAACTAGATTGTAAAGCTGGAGTGAAAGCTTTGACGGACAGCGGATTTAACAGGTCTTTGTTGGTCGGGTTGATTGAGGAGACGAAGCGCCTCTTGCTTGGTGTACGGCGGCATGATTTTGCTCATGTCCGACGCACGACCAATATGGCTGCACATTGCATGGCTCAGAGAGGACGTAATAGTCAGCGTACAATGGTTTGCTGCAATCTGGGCCTGATGATTTATGTTCTATTTGTGATAACGAGTGTACAAGCATTACTTAATTAGTGAATGCTCGTTTCATCCGGAAAAAAAAACCTCGCTAGGACCAATTCTTTTTCCTTCTCTCGGAAGCTCTCTGTCTAGGTCCAAAAGCAAAAAATTTAACAAGTAATAACGGGCCGGACCAAGGACCGGGAGGCGAAACGGCCCTGTCCTTGGAAAAAAAGGAAAGGACATGCAAAGGGATAAAGAAAAGAGGAAAGAAAGGCTGAAAGGGTCCCTCCCTAGCTGGCTGCATCCACGGTGCAGACGTTGACGTCACCTTACGCATGTCGTGGCAGGCCAGACTCACCACCACACACGTGCATGGCACGTGTGGACCGTGGCACCGTTTTCCTTGGGCCTCTGCCTCTGCCTGCCTCGGGAACGGAAGGCGAAATTTCTTCCATTTTTCTGCTGCTCATGCTTTGATTTGTACGCCCGTTCCAAGCACAAGTCCGAATGGTTTTTGTGCTGTTTGGAGCGTTTTTCTCTCATCCGTAGAGGGGTGTGTGTGTGTTTTGTCTTGCGGATAGGCTCCCGCGATGCTGATGCATGGTGATGGTGACATGCATGCATGGATGTAGATGCAGGGTGAGGCAGGTGCCACTTGGCTGGGAGAGGGCTCCATTTCATTGAAATGTGTCCATCCTTGCCTGCCTCTGACCCTACGTCGTCAGAATACATTACTTCTACAAGGGACATGAGTCTGCTTCGTCGGAATACTTCGTCATCAAAGTTTTGATGGACTGAAGCAAGCATCTCGGAGTTGGAATATACGCTTTGATGAGGTGATCAAAGTTTTGATGTTTATACAAAGTTTATGAGAAACTTGTATTTGCAATAAAGTGAGTGGGAGCACTATAGAATTTCTGATAAGTATATGTGGATGACATATTGTTGTTCAGAAATAATGTAGAGTTTCTGGAAAGCATAAAACGGTTATTTGGAAAGTGATTTTCAAAGGAAGACCTGGATAAAGCTACCTAATTGTTGAGCATCAAAATCTATAGAGATAGATCAAGATGCTTGATGAGACTTTCAATGAGTGCATACCTTCACAAGATTTTGAAAGAGTTCAAAATGGATCAGCCAGAGAAATAGTTCTCGTCTGATTTGTAAGGTATGAAGTTGAGTGAGACTCAAAGCTCGACAATGGCAGAAGAAAGAGAAAGGATGAACGTCGTCCCCTATGCCTTAGCCATAGGCTCTATATTATGCCATGCTGTGTACCGCACCTATGTGTGCCTTGCCATGAGTCTGTCAAGGGGTACAAGAGTGGTCCAGGACTGGATGACTGGACAGCGGTCGGAATTATCCTTAGTAACCAGAGGACTAAGGAAATGTTTCTTGATTATGGAGGTGATAAAGAGTTCGTCGTAAAGAGATACGTAGATGCAAGCTTTAACACCTATCCGGATGACTAGCAGTAGCAATCTGGATACGTATAGTGGAGCAGCCATTTGGAAATAGTACCAAGTGGAGTGTGGTAGCAGTGTTTACGGTTTGACATAGAGATATGCAAAGTACACACGGATCTGAATATCGCAGACCCGTTGACTATAAGACCTCTCTCACATGCAAAGCATGATCGAGCCCAGAACTCATTGGGTGTTAGATTCATAACAATGCGAATCACATGGTGATGTGAACTAGATTATTGACTCTAGTGCAAGTGGGAGACTGTTGGAAATATGCCCTAGAGGCAATAATAAATTAGTTATTATTATATTTCCTTGTTCATGATAATCGTTTATTATCCATGCTATAATTGTATTGATCGGAGACTTAAATGCATGTGTGGATACATAGACAAAACCATGTCCCTAGTATGCCTCTAATGGACTAGCTCGTTGATCAAAGGATGGTTAAGGTTTCCTAGCCATGGACATGAGATGTCATTTGATAACGGGATCACATCATTAGGAGAATGATGTGATGGATAAGACCCAAACTACAAACATAGCATATGATCGTGTCAGTTTATTGCTACTGTTTTCTGCATGTCAAGTATATGTTCCTATGACCATGAGATCATGCAGCTCACGGATATCGGAGGAGTGCCTTGTGTGTATCAAACGTCGCAACGTAACTGGGTGACTATAAAGGTGCTCTACAGGTATCTCCGATGGTGTCTGTTGAGTTGGCAATGGATCGAGACTGGGATTTGTTACTCCGTGTAACGGAGAGGTATCTCGGGGCCCACTCGGTAATGCAACATCACAATAAGCCTTGCAAGCAATGTGACTAATTGTTAGTTGCGGGATCTTGTATTACGGAACGAGTAAAGAGACTTGCCGGTAACGAGGTTGAACTAGGTATGGAGATACCGACGATCGAATCTCGGGCAAGTAACATACCGAAGAACAA
This sequence comes from Hordeum marinum, assembly GCA_022496015.1. Taxonomy (NCBI): domain Eukaryota; kingdom Viridiplantae; phylum Streptophyta; class Magnoliopsida; order Poales; family Poaceae; genus Hordeum; species Hordeum marinum. Next base: position 1,387,276 of record CM039677.1, on the reverse strand, counting down.
AGGGAACGATATACGGGATTAACTGAATCCTTGACATAGAGGTTCGACCGATAAAGATCTTCGTAGAATATGTAGGAACCAATGTGGACGTCCAGGTCCCGCCATTGGTTATTGACCATAGAGGTGTCTCGGTCATGTCTACATAGTTCTCGAACCTGCAGGGTCTGCACACTTAAGGTTCGATGACGTTTCGGTAGTGTAGAGTTATGTATGGTGGTGACCGAAGGTTGTTCGGAGTCCCGGATGAGATCCAGGACGTCACGAGGAGCTCCGGAATGGTCCGGAGGTAAAGATTCATATATAGGAAGTCCCAGTTTGGTTTCCGGAAAAGTTTCGGGCTCATCGGTAGTGTACCGGGAGTATCGGTATTGTACCGGGAGTGCCGGTAGTGTACCGGAGGACCTCCGGGAGGGGTATTTCGACCCCAAGAGGTCCATGGGCTGTGGGAGAATAATAACCAGCCCTTAGTGGGCTGGGAAAACAGCCACAAAGGCCCATGGCGCAGGAGAGAAAGTCCTAAAGCAAAAAGTGGAAAATCAGCCAATAGGAGGCAAGCCTACTCCAACTAGGATTGGAGGTGAAGTAGGATTGCTCCCACCTCCTATTTCGGCCGACCCAAAGGCCTTGGCTGCCTCTCCTCTCCTCTCCTCCTATATATACTAGTGGATTGGGTGGTTTTTGGACAGAATTTCCGGCCACGTGCTACCCGTTTCACCGGTGCATAGTTTCTCCTCTAGATCGGTTTTCCGCAGCGCTTAGGCGAAGCCCTGCCGGAATCACTCCACCACCATCACCGGAGCGCCGTCACGCTGCCGGTGAACTCTCTATCCTATCCACCTCCTCTCGCTGGATCGAGACGGTGGAGATCGTCATCAAGGTGCACGTGTGCTGAACGCGGAGGTGCCGTCCGTTCGGCGCTAGATCGGAAGGACCGTGATCGAGATCGCGAGACAGTTCGTGATGAGATCGCGGAACGGATCGTGATGAGTTCGCGGGATAGATCGTGATCAAGATCGTGAGACGGATCGTGATGAGATCGCGGGACGGATCATGATGAGTTCACGGGATGGATCGTGATTGGATCGCGGGACGGATCGTGATGAGATCGCGGGACGCTCGGCGATTTGGATTGCGAAGATGTTCGACTACACCAACCGCGTTTCTTAACGCTTCCCGCTTAGCGATCTACAAGGGTATGTAGATCCACTCTCCCTCTCGTAGATGCTCATCACCATGGATAGGTTTGCGTGTGCGTAGGAAATTTTTGTTTCCCATGCGACGTTCCCCAACAGTGGCATCATGAGCTAGGTTGATGGTTCGATGAGATCTCGAGTAGAACACAAAAGGTTTGTGGGTGTTGATGCTTAGATTGCTTCCTCCCTTGGTCGTATTTTGGTTCAGCGGGATTGTGAGATGAAGCGGCCCGGACCAACATTACTCGTACGCTTACGAGAGACCGGTTCCCTCGACGCAACTTGTTGCCTAGATGGCTTGCGGGTGACAGTTTCTCTCACTTTAGTTGGATCGGATTCGACAAAGGCGGTCCTTGAGAAGGTTGAAAAGCAAACTAGTGTATCACCGTTGTGGTTTATGCGTAGGTGAGAATCGTTCTTGCTAGATACCCATAGCAGCCACGTAAAAAATGCAACAACAATTAGAGGACGTCTAACTTGTTTTTGCAGGGTATGTTGTGATGTGATATGGCCAATTACATGATGAGATATATGTGATGTATGAGATGATCATGGGATGTATAGATTATCACGACTTGCATGTCGATGAGTATGGCAACCGGCAGGAGCCATAGGGTTTTCTTTAATTATTGTATGACCTGCGTGTCAATCATTAAGCGCTATGTAATGCTTTACTTTATCGCTATGGTAGCAATAGTAGTAGAAGCATGCAGGGCGTGACAACCCCAATGGCAACACATTGATGGAGATCAAGATGATGGAGATCATGGTGTTGTGCCGGTGACGATGGAGATCATGCCGGTGTTTCGAAGATGGAGATCTTAAACACAAGTTCATGGCCATATCATGTCACTTATGAATTGCATGAGATGTTAATCCTTTTATGCACCTTGTTTTGCTTAGTACGGCGGTAGCATTATAAGGTGATCCCTCACTTGAATTGCAAGATGAACTGTGTTCTCCCCAAGTGTGCACCGTTGCGAAAGTTCGTCGTGTTGAGACACCACGTGATGATCGGGTGTGATAGACTCTACGTTCACATACAACGGGTGCAAGCCAGATTTGCATGCGCAGAACACTCGGGTTAAACTTGACGAGCCTAGCATGTACAGACATGGCCTCGGAACACGAGAGACCGAAAGGTCGAACATGAGTCATATAGTAGATATGATCAACATAATGATGTTCACCATTGCAGCCACCTCAACTCACGTGATGATCGGACTTGAGTTGGTGAATTTGGATCATGTATCACTCGAATGATCGGAGGGATGTCAATTTGAGTGGGAGTTCTTAAGTAATATGATTAATTGAACTCATTATCATGAACATAGTCAAAGTGTCTTTGCAAATTATGTTGTAGATTACTAGCTCGCGCTGTAGCTCCCTTGTATTTTTATATGTTCCTAGAGAAATAGAATTGAAAGATGTTGGTAGCAAAATTGCGGACTGGGTCCATGATCTGATGATTGTCCTCATTGCTGCACAGAAGGCTTATGTCCTTAATGCACCGCTCGGTGCGCCACCCCCTCTAGCGTCGTCTATAGATGTTGTGAACATCTAACAGGCACGTTTCGATGACTACTTGATAGTTTAGTGCGTCATGCATTATGGCTTAGAATTGAGGCTCCAAAACGTTTTGAACGTCACGGAACATATGAGATGTTCTAGGAGCAGAGATTGTGATCTCAGGCTCGTGCCTTTGTTGCGAGATATGAGATCTCCAACAAGATTCTTTGCTTGTAAGATGAAGGAGAATAGCTCAACCGTTGAGCATGTACTCAGATTGTCTGGGTACTACAATCGCTTGAATCAAGTGGGAGTTGATCTTCCAGATAAGATAGTGATTGATATAGTTCTCCAAGTCACTGTCACTAAAGCTACTAGAACTTAGTGATGAACTATAATACACCAGGGATAGAAGTATTGATCCCTGAGCTGTTCGCGATGTTTGACACCGCGAAGGTAGAAATCAAGAAGGAGCGTCAAGTGTTGATGGTTAATCAAACCAATAGTTTCGAAAAGGGCAAGAGCAAGGAGGGAAACTTCATGGATAGCAAGTCAGTTGCTGCTCCAGTGAAGCAACCCAAAGTTGAACTCAAACCCGAGACTAAGTGCTTCTATTATGAGGTGAGAGGTCGCTGAAGCGGAACAACCCTAGATACTTGGTAGATAAGAAGGCTGGCAACATCGACAGAAGTATATTTGATATACGAGTTATTGATGTGTACCTTGCTAGTACTCCTAGTAGCACCTGGGTATTGGATACCGGTTCGGTTGCTAAATGTTAGTAACTCGAAATAAAAGCTACGGAATAAACGAAGAACTAGCTAAGGGTGAGGTGACGATGTGTGTTGGAAATGTTTCCAAGGTTGATGTGATCAACATCGCACGCTCTCTCTACCTTCAGGATTAGTGACGAACCTAAATAAATGTTATTTGGTGTTTTGCGTTGAGCATGAACATGATTAGATCATGTTTGTTGCAATACGGTTATTCATTTAAGTCAGAGAATAATAGTTATTCTGGTTACATGAATAATACCTTCAATGGTCATGCACCCAGTGAGAATGGTTTGTTGAAATTTTGATCGTAGTAGTACACATGTTCATAACATTGATGTCAAAAAATACAAAGTTAATAATGATAGTACCACATACTTGTGGCACTGCCGCTAAATGTCATATTGGTATAAAGCGCATGTAGAAACTCCATGCTGATGGATATTTGGACTCATCGATTTCGAATCGGTTGAGACATGCGAACCATGCCTCTTGGGCAAGATGACTAAAGGACCCCGTTGGATGGAGCGGGCAAGTGATTCATTGGAAATGATACATGTTGATGTATGCAATCTAGTGAGTCTTGTAGCGTGCAGTGGATATCGTTATTTTCTTACCTTCACTGATGATTTGAGTAGATATAGTGTATATTTACTTAATGAAACACAAGTCTGAATCGTTTGAAAGGTTCAAGCAAATTCAGAGTGAAGTTTAAAGATCATCGTGACAAGAAGATAAAAATGACCGCTATATGATCGTGGAGATGAATATCTGAGTTACGAGTTTGGCATACAACTTAAGACAACATGAAATTTGTTTCACAACTAACGCCACCTGGAACACCATGGTGTGATGGTGTGTCCGAACATCATAGTCATGCTCTATTGATATAGTGCATACTGTGATGTCTCTTATCGTTTTACTACTATAATTTTTGGGGTTATGCATTAGAGACAACTACATTCACTTTAAATAGGGCATCATCTAAATCCGTTGAGATGACACCGTGTGAATTATGGTTTGATAGAAACCTAAGCTGTCATTTCTTAATGTTTGGGGCTACGATGCTTGTGTGGAAAAAGTTTTCACATAATAAGCTAGAACCCAAAGCGGACAAATGTATCTTCATAGAATACCCTAAGAACAGATGGGTATGCCTTCTATCTCAGATCCGAGTGCAAAGTGTTTGTTTCTAGAACTGGGTCCTTTCTCGAGAAAAAGTTTCTCTCGAAAGAATTGAGTGGGAGGAAGATAGAACTCGATGAGGTTGTTAAACCTTTGTTCAACCAGAGAGTAGCGCAGCGCAGAAAGATGTTACTGTGAAGCCTACGTTAGTTGAAGAGGAAGTTAATGATGATGATCATGAAGCTTCAGGATCAAGTTACAATCAAACTTCGTAGGTCGACAAGGATGTGTACTGCTCCTAAGTGGTACGACAACTCTGTCTTGGAGGTCATGTTGTTGGACAACGATGAACCTACGAGCTATGGAGAAGCGATGATGGGCCCGGATTCTGACAAATGGTTGGAGGCCATGAAATCCGAGATAGGATCCATGTATTAAAACCAAGTGTAGACTTTGGTAGACTTGCTCGTTGGACGGCAGGTCGTTGAGTACAAATGGATCTTTAAAATGAAGACAGACATTGATGGTGAATGTCACTATTTGTAAAGCTCGACTTGTTGCAAAGATGTTTGTGACAAGTTCAAGGAGTTGACTACGATGAGACTTTCTCACTCGTAGCGATGCTAAAAGTCTGTTGGAATTATGTTAGCAGTTGCTGTGTTTTCAATTATGAAATCTGGCAGAGGGATGTCAAAACATCGTTTCCTTAATGGTTTACTTAAGGAAAGGTTGTATGTGATACAACCAGAAGGTTTTGTCAGGCCTAAGGATGCTAAAAGGTGTGCAAGCTTCGGTGATCCTTCCATGGACTGAAGCAAGCATCTCGGAGTTGGAATATACGCTTTGATGAGGTGATCAAAGTTTTGATGTTTATACAAAGTTTATGAGAAACTTGTATTTGCAATAAAGTGAGTGGGAGCACTATAGAATTTCTGATAAGTATATGTGGATGACATATTGTTGTTCAGAAATAATGTAGAGTTTCTGGAAAGCATAAAACGGTTATTTGGAAAGTGATTTTCAAAGGAAGACCTGGATAAAGCTACCTAATTGTTGAGCATCAAAATCTATAGAGATAGATCAAGATGCTTGATGAGACTTTCAATGAGTGCATACCTTCACAAGATTTTGAAAGAGTTCAAAATGGATCAGCCAGAGAAATAGTTCTCGTCTGATTTGTAAGGTGTGAAGTTGAGTGAGACTCAAATCTCGACAACGGCAGAAGAAAGAGAAAGGATGAACGTCGTCCCCTATGCCTTAGCCATAGGCTCTATATTATGCCATGCTGTGTACCGCACCTATGTGTGCCTTGCCATGAGTCTGTCAAGGGGTACAAGAGTGGTCCAGGACTGGATCACTGGACAGCGGTCGGAATTATCCTTAGTAACCAGAGGACTAAGGAAATGTTTCTTGATTATGGAGGTGATAAAGAGTTCGTCGTAAAGAGTTACGTCGATGCAAGCTTTAACACCTATCCGGATGACTAGCAGTAGCAATCTGGATACGTATAGTGGAGCAGCCATTTGGAAATAGTACCAAGTGGAGTGTGGTAGCAGTGTTTACGGTTTGACATAGAGATATGCAAAGTACACACGGATCTGAATATCGCAGACCCGTTGACTATAAGACCTCTCTCACATGCAAAGCATGATCGAGCCCAGAACTCATTGGGTGTTAGATTCATAACAATGCGAATCACATGGTGATGTGAACTAGATTATTGACTCTAGTGCAAGTGGGAGACTGTTGGAAATATGCCCTAGAGGCAATAATAAATTAGTTATTATCATATTTCCTTGTTCATGATAATCGTTTATTATCCATGCTATAATTGTATTGATCGGAGACTTAAATGCATGTGTGGATACATAGACAAAACCATGTCCCTAGTATGCCTCTAATGGACTAGCTCGTTGATCAAAGGATGGTTAAGGTTTCCTAGCCATGGACATGAGATGTCATTTGATAACGGGATCACATCATTAGGAGAATGATGTGATGGATAAGACCCAAACTACAAACATAGCATATGATCATGTCAGTTTATTGCTACTGTTTTCTGCATGTCAAGTATATGTTCCTATGACCATGAGATCATGCAGCTCACGGATATCGGAGGAGTGCCTTGTGTGTATCAAACGTCGCAACGTAACTGGGTGACTATAAAGGTGCTCTACAGGTATCTCCGATGGTGTCTGTTGAGTTGGCAATGGATCGAGACTGGGATTTGTTACTCCGTGTAACGGAGAGGTATCTCGGGGCCCACTCGGTAATGCAACATCACAATAAGCCTTGCAAGCAATGTGACTAATTGTTAGTTGCGGGATCTTGTATTACGGAACGAGTAAAGAGACTTGCCGGTAACGAGGTTGAACTAGGTATGGAGATACCGACGATCGAATCTCGGGCAAGTAACATACCGAAGAACAAAGGGAACGATATATGGGATTAACTGAATCCTTGACATAGAGGTTCGACCGATAAAGATCTTCGTAGAATATGTAGGAACCAATGTGGACGTCCAGGTCCCGCCATTGGTTATTGACCGTAGAGGTGTCTCGGTCATGTCTACATAGTTCTCGAACCCGCAGGGTCTGCACACTTAAGGTTCGGTGACGTTTCGGTAGTGTAGAGTTATGTATGGTGGTGACCGAAGGTTGTTCGGAGTCCCGGATGAGATCCAGGACGTCACGAGGAGCTTCGGAATGGTCCGGAGGTAAAGATTCATATATAGGAAGTCCCAGTTTGGTTTCCGGAAAAGTTTCGGGCTCATCGGTAGTGTACCGGGAGTATCGGTATTGTACCGGGAGTGCCGGTAGTGTACCGGAGGACCTCCGGGAGGGGTATTTCGACCCCAAGAGGTCCATGGGCTGTGGGAGAATAATAACCAGACCTTAGTGGGCTGGGAAAACAGCCACAAAGGCCCATGGCGCAGGAGAGAAAGTCCTAAAGCAAAAAGTGGAAAATCAGCCAATAGGAGGCAATCCTACTCCAACTAGGATTGGAGGTGAAGTAGGATTGCTCCCACCTCCTATTTCGGCCGACCCAAAGGCCTTGGCTGCCTCTCCTCTCCTCTCCTCCTATATATACTAGTGGATTGGGTGGTTTTTGGACAGAATTTCCGGCCACGTGCTACCCGTTTCACCGGTGCACAGTTTCTCCTCTAGATCGGTTTTCCGCAGCGCTTAGGCGAAGCCCTGCCGGAATCACTCCACCACCATCACCGGAGCGCCGTCACGCTGCCTGTGAACTCTCTATCTTATCCACCTCCTCTCGCTGGATCGAGACGGTGGAGATCGTCATCAAGCTGCACGTGTGCTGAACGCGGAGGTGCCGTCCGTTCGGCGCTAGATCGGAAGGACCGTGATCGAGATCGCGAGACAGTTCGTGATGAGATCGCAGAACGGATCATGATGAGTTCGCGGGATAGATCGTGATCAAGATCGTGAGACGGATCGTGATGAGATCGCGGGACGGATCATGATGAGTTCACGGGATGGATCGTGATTGGATCGTGGGACGGATCGTGATGAGATCGCGGGACGCTCGGCGATTTGGATCGCGAAGATGTTCGACTACACCAACCGCGTTTCTTAACGCTTCCCGCTTAGCGATCTACAAGGGTATGTAGATCCACTCTCCCTCTCGTAGATGCTCATCACCATGGATAGGTTTGCGTGTGCGTAGGAAAATTTTTGTTTCCCATGCGACGTTCCCCAACAGTTCAAACACCTCTTCACGGTCAGGTCCCAGACCGTGAAGAAAGCCCTCCCTGCTAACGGGAAGACCCATGTACTCCAGCTGTGCGGAGGGTTAGGAGTTCAGAAAAGATCTCGTAGCTCCTTCCCTGCCATGACCTTCCCAGAATCTGTAAGGGGTTGGCAGTCGACCTGGTTTTACTGCAAGGATGCAGCCTCAGCAAATATGTCGACTGGCCTTCCCCTCTATACACCCGACTGCCCAGCTGTCCCCAAGTCCCTGAAGGTGACTGAAGCGGAGCACGTCCAAGTGGGCATCTTGGTAGAAGCGGTGGTGCAACTGATCCGGGGCGGGGTGACCGGCATGGATCTATTGGAGACGTTTCTAGGTCAACGCATCCAGCCACTCCAAGCCAGGGACCATACCATGTGGCATTACGCGGGCCTTGAGGACTCGACAAGGGCACATCCTGAGGAAGTTCCTCAGAGAACTGTCGAGCAGTGGCTCCGTAGCATCACCGGGGCCTGCGACAACCCCTTGGGAGCCAAGAGGATCTTGCCGTTCTCGGCCAAAAACCCGCTGAAGAACTTGGTGAGTTGTGTGATATCGACTAATGTATTGTACTGTCGAGTGATATATTGAACTGACTTCTTTGCTTGAATCATGTAGGAATGGACGCACATGCACTCGCCCGTTCCTAACGGGAACCATGTTGAAGACGGCGTGGCGAGCGAGGGCGGTAGCATGGACGGCGACGGTTCTTCCGACTGAGGAAGAATACGAGGACTCCAATGAGGAGGAAGAATTTGAGTCACCTCCCCGCCGCAAAAACTGCACCAAGTCCCGCCAAGACCCGGCGGCTATTGAGGACAGGGCTCCAGGCCTCGGCGAGAGGAATCTGAAGCACAACTGTCCCTCGACCGCCGAGCCGAGCGAGAAACTGGCCAAACAGCCCAAGCCAACCGTCACCAAGCCTCGCAAGGCACTGCCTCGCATGAGGGTGGCCGTGCCTGTCGTCTCCACGTAAGTATTAATTTTCATACTTGTTCTGTCGACTGAAGTACGGAATTGTATTTGACCGAACGCCACTCAACTCGTCAGAGCTGCTACATCTGTGTCTTCGCCTCATCGAGATGGAGGGGATGCAATGGATGTCGACACTGCTGACGCGGTCACTTCTCATAGAGGTTAGATAGTTGTTGGTTCGTCCGAATGGGACTCGACATATGCGGATGTCAACACCGTCGGTTGTCGTTGCAGAGGTCATTCAGGTGGAGGACGACGAGGAGTGACTGGCCACTTTGCGCCTTCGCATTGTAGGAGCATCATCGGTGCAAGCACTTCAGCAGTCGACTGCAGAGTCTTCCCAGGGGGTAGGTGGCTCGACACAACCCCGGGCTGAACTTGTAGTACCTCTGTCACATGCCCCTCCAACCATCTCGACCGTTGTGGTGTCGACTCCGACTGGGCCCCCTCAGACTGCCTCAGCTGCTCCTGCGACCACGCCGACCCCACCTGTGACGGCCTTCTCTCTGCATCGCACCTCGGAAGATCAAACTGGAGCTGCAAAGGAAGCCATGATCCAGGCGAAGCAGCTCATGCTGAGGGCCAAGGAGGCGTACGAGGCCAGCAAACTGGCTTCTGACGTTAGCGGAGCCCTCCGTACCAATGTCCGAGTAAGTTTGATTGTAAGTCCATTGTTGATTGAGTTCTTGTCTTTTCTTGGCTGCCGTACACCCACTGGGTGATTGCCGTAGAATGTTTTTACTTTCTCCACTCGAATAGATCGGATCGTAATTGAGTAGGATTGGGATTGGTAGTACGCATGGTACTGGTGTCACTCGACATGTCGAGTGTAGTTTCTGACGAGTTACTCGACGAATCGAGAGTTAACCGTCTCCGTGGGGGCTCTCTTAGCGCACCCACTGGGTGTAGTCCTCGAGACCGCTGTTGAATGGTTGCATCGGCAGGGGTCTTTCGAGTTTATTGTCGTACGTGTGGTACTACTATCACTCGACATGTCGAGTGTATCTTCTGATGAGTTACTCGACGGATCGAGAGTCAACCGTCTCAGTGGGGGCCCTCTTAGCGCACCCACTGGGTGTAGTCACCAAGACCACTGTCGAGTGCTTGTATCGGCAGGGGTCTTAGAATCTGTTGCCGTACACGTGGTACTAGTGTCACTTGACATGTCGAGTGTATCTTCTGACGAGTTACTCGACGGATCGAGAGTTAACCGTCTCAGTGGGGGCGCTCTTAGCGCACCCTCTGGGTGTTGTCCCCGAGACCGCTGTCGAGTGCTTGCATCGAAGGGGGTCTTTATAGAGAGCTTTTAATTTGTTTACGGCGCGCGGAGCGCTAGGGCCAGTCGACATGTCGAGTGGATTTTTTGCTGGAATTCTTTCAAGATGGTCATTCGCCGGTTTTAATAACCCAGTCGACTGTCCAGGAACCACTTGACGATTGAACTCCTGTCTTTTGTTGATTCCAGACGGCTTGCCAACTTGGTACGCAGTACAAGAAGGTGGAAGAGGAGAGGAACCAGTTGCAGGTGGACCTGGCGGTTGCCGATAATGCCCTGGAGCGAGCACGTGTTGAGCTGAAGCCTCTAGGAGGTAATTACTGTTGACTGTCAGTATTCCCATCTTCACTCTTCACGTTTTGAATCGAGTGCTCTCACTCGAACAGACGTGCGCAATGAAGACCGTCGACTCCAAGCGCGACTCAACAATGTTGTTTCTTTAGATTCCATGAAGAAGGCACTGGAGGAGAAGGACAAAGCACTCGTCGACGCCCAACGGGTGGCTAGGGACAAAACTGAAGCTGCAGATCAGAAGCCGGCGGCCGCCCAGAAGCTGGAAGAGGAGAACACCAAACTCAAGCAGGAGCGCGCGGACCTTGTCAAGAGGGCCGAGCAGCTGAACAAGAGGAGCAATGGCTTGGAGAAGCATTTGGGCGAGTTCTCGAGGAAGATGTATATTCTGCTCGACGGTAAGTATTTTTGTCGACTGAGCTTTGTAAAATCTTTGAGGGTTGCAGTTCACCGATTCTCCTCCCGTTCCCCATTATTCAACAGAATTCTGCCAAGACTTTGAGAAGGAGACAGAGGAGGTTGAGCCCAATCTGGATCCCACCAAGTCTCCTGTCGCAGACGCGGTGGCCATGAACATGCTCCGACTCAATTTCCAGCTCCAGGGCGTCCAGGCATATCTTGTCCGACTGAAGTCTACAATGGAGAGGATCAACAAAGAGCTATGGCTTGAGGACACCCTATAGCTTGACCTCAACACTATGATGGCTCGCCTGAACGAACTTCCAAATCGAGTGCAGGCCTAGAAGAAATCCGCCGCTCGTTGTGGGGCTGACGTGGCGTTGTCACTCGTCAGGGTCCATTGCAGGGACGTGAAGGAGGAGAGGCTGAAGGAGCTTCAGGTGGTCAACACAAAGAAACTCCAGTTTGAAGATTTCATGGAGACCTTCATCGAAGCGGCCACCAGAATCGTCAATGGCATTGACCTAGACACCTTCGTCGAGCCTACCAGACCATCACCTGCTTGAAAAAACTTGTCTTTGAAAGAAACAATTAAATTTGCCTCGGTATGCTGAGTGGATATGTATCCTTAAAAACTCCGTTCAGGCCTTGGGCCTGATCACATTTTCTTCCATACGAAACATTTATCCGAGGTTTACCCTTTGGATTTTATTCGTATTTGGCTTTCAATCGTCTTTTCGATTGAGTTTGTTTTTAACTTAGGCGAAGCAAGTTCGCGGCTAAGCCCCCGAGTGTGAGGATTGCTCATCACTTGGAGTATTTTCTAACTTAGGCGAATGTCGATTCGCAGCTAACTTAGGCGAAACGTGTTTCGTAGTTAAGCCTCCGAGTGTGAGCATCGCTCATCGCTCGGAGTATTTTTGAACTTAGGCAAATTTCAATTCGCATCTAAGTTATCGAGTGAATGGATTATTATACACTCGACGAGGTTTTTAACTTAAGCGAAAGGTGTTTCGCAGCTAAGCCCCCCGAGTGTGAGGATCGCTCATCACCCGGAGTATTTTTGAACTTAGGCAAATGTCGATTCGCATCTAAGTTGTCGAGTGAATGGATTACCATATACTCGACGGGGCTTTTAACTTAAGCGAAACGTGTTTCGCAGCTAAGCCCCCGAGTGTGAGGATCGCTCATCACTCGGATTATTTTTGAACTTAGGCAAATGTCGATTCGCATCTAAGTTGTCGAGTGAATGGATTACCATCTACTCGACGGGGCTTTTAACTTAGGCGAAACCTGTTTAGCAGCTAAGCCCCCGAGTGTGAGGATCGCTCACCACTCAGAGTATATTTGAACTTAGGCGAATGTCGATTTGCATCTAAGTTGTTGAGTTAATGGATTACCATCGCCTCGACGAGTTTTTTTTAACCCAAGCGAAGACGGATTCACAAATAGGCCGTCGAGTGGATGGACTGCTATCCACCCGACAGGGTTTTTAAACTTAGGCGAAACATGTTTCGCAGCTAAGCCCCCTAGTGTGAGGATTGCTCTTCACTCGGAGTATTTTCGAACTTAAGCGAATGAATGGATTACTGTCCACTCGACAAGGTTTTTGAGCCAAGCGAAGACGGATTCGCATCTAGGCCGTCGAGTGAATGGACTGCTATCCAGCCGATAGGGTTTTTAACTTAGGCAAAGCATGTTTCGTAGCTAAGCCCCTGGTGTGAGGATTGCTCGTCACTCGGAGTATTCCCAAGAATGTAACTGCACGGATGGAATCGACGTGCTAATCGTAGAAACACGAACTGTATTGATGAAGTACTCTTATTACATCAAAAAACTCTTGTCTAAGTGTAAAATTGTCGAAGCAGGTCTGCATTCCAGGCTCGTGGCTCATCCATCTGCTTCATGAGATTATATAAGTGATAGGCTCCATTGTTTAGCACCTTAGTGACGACAAAAGGGCCTTCCCATGCAGGAGCAAGCTTGTGAGGTCGATGCTGATACACTCGAAGCACCAAATCTCGCTCGTGGAACGCTCGACTTCTGACATTCCTTGCATGGAAAAGCCTTAGGTCTTGCTGATAGGTTGTAGTCCGGATCCGAGCCATCTCATGCTCTTCCTCCAGAAGATCTACCCCATCCTATCTGGCATGTTCGGCTTCAGCCTCAGAATATAGCTCCACTCGAGGAGAATTGTGGGACAAGTCACTCGGCAGTATAGCTTCAACACCATAGACAAGGAACAAAGGAGTTCGTCCAGTCGACCGATTAGGCGTTGTCCTCAACCTCCACAAAACAGACGGCAATTCAGTTACCCACGTACCAGCAGCATGATCAAAATCGCGCATGAGACAAGGCTTCAGACCTTGTAGAATGAGACCATTAGCCCGCTCAACTTGCCCGTTGGTTTGAGGATATACAACGGAAGCGTAATCCACTCGGGTGCCTTGGGAGTTACAGAATCTCCTGAATTCTTCCGAGTCAAAATTAATGCCATTGTCCGTGATGATGCTGTGCGGGATGCCATATCGGATAATGATCTCCCTCATGAACGTGGCCGCTTTGCGGGAATTCAGCTTCTTGATGGGTTTGGCTTCAATCCACTTGGTGAATTTGTCGACTGCTACCAACAGGTGGGTGAATCCTCCTTTTCTGGGTCGGAAGGGACCAACCATGTCGAGTCCCCAAACTATGAACGGCCAGGTGAGTGGAATTGTCTTCAGAGCAGACGCTGGCTTGTGTGATAGATTTGCATAGAACTGGCAGCCCTCGTAGTGATCAACAATGTCCTTAACCATCTCATTAGCTCGTGGCCAGTGAAAACCAGCTCGATATGCTTTAGCGATGATCGCCCTTGAAGACACATGGTGTCTGCAAGTTCCCGAGTGGATTTCGTCTAGAATCATTCGACCTTCTTCGGGGGAATGCAGCGCTGGGTGACACCAGTCACACTCTCTCTGAATAGCTGATCTCCCATCACAGTGAAAGCCTTGGACCTACGCATAATCTGTCGAGCCTCTGCTTCATCTCCAGGGAGCTCTTGTCTAAGGATATAGGCAATGTATGGCATAGTCCAGTCGGGAATGATAACTAGCACCTCCATGACCAGGTCAATCACGACAGGAACATCAACTTCAGTCGAATCAGAGGAGCTTAAAGCTTGTGGGGGCTCTTTAGTAAAGGGATCCTCCTGAATCGAAGGAGTATGCAAATTCTCCAGAAACACTCCGCCGGGGACAGGCCATTGAGTGAACCAATCTTGGACAGCTCATCAGCTGCTTGATTTTTCAGTCGAGGAACACGGTGAAGTTCCAAACCTTCAAATTTCTTCTCCAGCTTCCGGACTGCATTACAGTATCCAATCATATCAGGGTTTCTAACATCCCACTCTTTCATCAATTGATTCACCACCAAATCTGAGTCGCCATAAATCATCAGGCACTTGACGCCGAGTGAGATAGCCATGCGCAACCCATACAAAAGTGCTTCATACTCTGCCTCATTGTTGGAGGAATCAAAGTGAATTTGTAAGACATAGTTGAGCTTGTCACTTCTAGGGGATATCAAAACAACACTAGCACCGGACCCATTCAACATTTTGGAGCCGTCGAAGAACATTTTCCAATGCACCGAGTGAACTTGGATGGGCTGTTGCTGTTCGATCCACTCGGCCATGAAATCTGCCAATGCTTGGGACTTGATTGCCTTCTTGGCCTCGAATCTGATGTCAAAGTGTCCAAGCTCAATTGCCCATTTAGCCACTCGACCTGATGCGTTGCGATTATTGAAAATCTCGGATAAAGGAGCATCACTAACGACTGTGATCGAATGGCCTTGGAAATAGTGTGCCACCTGCTTCACTGACAGGTAAATACCATACACCAGCTTCTGATAGTGTGGATATCTTTGCTTTGAGGGGGACAACACTTTCGAGACATAATAAACTGGCCGCTGGACTTTATAAGATTTTCCATCCTCTTCTCGTTCGACAGTCAACACTGTACTGACGACCTGATTTGTGGCCGCGATGTACAGGAGCAAGGGCTCTTTGCTGGCAGGAGCGGCAAGCACCGGCTGGATGGACAACAGGGCTTTGAGCTCAACAAACGCTGCTTCGGCTTCAGGAGTCCAGTCGAATGTGTCGGACTTCTTCATCAACTGGTACAAGGGCAGAGCCTTCTCACCGAGACGACAAATGAATCGACTCAATGTTGCCAAGCAACTTGTGAGCTTCTGAACGTCGTGCACCCGCACGGGAGTCTTCATACAGGTAATGGTGCTGATCTTCTCGGGATTGACATCAATTCCTCGCTCGGAAATGAGAAAACCAAGCAACTTGCCACCAAGGACACCGAAGGTACATTTAGCCGGATTCAGCTTTATGTCGAATCACCTCAGATTGGCAAATGTCTTGGCCAAGTCAGCCAGCAGGTCGGAACCTTTGAGGGACTTGACCACTATATCATCCATGTATGCCTCGACATTCCGAGGGATCTGGTCGAGTAAACATTTCTGAATCATGCGCATAAAAGTAGCGCCGGCCTTCTTAAGGACAAAAGGCATGGTGATGTAGCAAAAGCACCCAAACGGGGTGATGAAGGCTGTTTTTATTTCATCCGGGCCAAACAGACGGATCTGATGGTACCTAGAATAAGCATCCAAAAACGATAAACGCTCACACCCCGTTGTCGAGTCAACAATTTGATCTATGTGGGGTAGCGGAAAATGGTCTTTCAGACACACCTTATTGAGATGTTTGAAGTCAACGCACATGCGCAACGACTTATCTTTCTCCCTAATGAACTTGGCTTGCAAGAGACGGGACACTTCTTCTCCGATTGCCTTGCACTTCTCCGCCGCGGATCGACACAAATGCTCTCTAACGGGCTTCGCTTTCGGATCCACTCGCAGACGGTGCTCAGCAACTCCCTAGGAATCCCTGGCATGTCAGCAGACTTCCATGCAAAGATATCCCAGTTCTCACGGAGGAACTGGATGAGCTTGACTTCCTATTTACTGTCGAGTGTTGTTGAGATATTCGTCGGGGCAGCAGTTGGATCTGTCGGGTGGATGTGCACCTTCTTCACTTCCCCTGCCGACTAAAATGCCGACTCGGAAGCAGGCTTTTTTGCGCAGAGCAAATCAGCAGGGTCAGCGGTTTTCTTGTACTCCTCCAGCTTGATCATGGCCATTTGTTGATCTTAGAACTCTTCGGCCCACTATCGATTGCCAGTGATCGTGATCACGCCCTTAGAGTCGGGCATTTTCAACTTGAGATACACGTAACATGGTCGGGCCATGAAACGTGCATAAGTGGGTCGACCCAAGATGGCGTTGTAAGCACTCTTGAAATCCACGACTTCAAACGTCAATTTTTCTTTTCAGAAATTTTTGTTATCTCCGAACGCCACGTCCAATGCTATCTGGTCGAGTGACTTGGCCTTCTTTCCTGGGATGACCCCATGAAAATGCATGCTGCTCTCGCTCAGACGGGACATCGGAATGCCCATCCCTTTCAGGGTATCCGCATACAGAATGTTCAGGCCGCTGCCGCTGTCCATGAGGACCTTTCTGAGTCGAGTCCCCTGCACCACCAGATCAACTACCAGAGTCTGTCAACCGGGAATGGCCACACGAGCAGGATGGTCTGTCTGGTCAAATGTGACAGCATATTGAGACCTCTTGAGGTAGGTGGGGGTGTCTCGCACAGCCATGTTGATTTCTCTGTTGATGACTTTAAGACGACTCTTGCTCTCGACATCAGCAAAGATCACCAGTGTAGTGGTGACATCTAGGAATGTTTCCTTCTCTTCATCTTCATCTTCTTTTTCAGGAGATTTCCCACTCGACTGGTCTCCTTGAACTGTTGAATGAGGGTTCGACATTGTCGAGTGGTGTGCTTGGGCAGAATCAGGTTGCCTTCTGCATCTTTCTTCGTGTGAATTACACACGGCTGATCCAAAATGTCAGTTCCTGACTGACCTTCCCCTTCTTGGGGGCATACTGAGCCTTGGCCTTGCCCTTGTACCTCGACTGAGTCACCAGTGCTGCTGCTTCTGCTGGAGCTGGGTCTTCAGCCTTCCGCTTCTGTTTCCGATTGTTGCCACCGCCAGACTCGTTAGCGACTGCTTTTCCTTTGCCGCTACGGAGGCGGTCTTCTTCCTCACCATTGGCGTAGCGTGTGGCAATTTCCATCATCTTACCGAGTGAAATGTCACCAATGTGCCCGAACTTCAGGTATAGCTCCCTATATCTCACACCGGCCTTGAAGGCACAAACAGCCTGGTGTTCCGATACATTCTCCACCGTATGATGCAGGATGGACCATCGCTGAATATAGTCTCTCAAGGTTTCATTGGGCTTCTGGACGCAGCGCTACAAGTCGACCAGACCTGCCGGGCGCTTGCAAGTGCCCTCAAAGGTCCGGACAAACACTCGGGCAAGATCCTCCCAACAATGTATGCTGGTAGGAGCCAAATGATTCAACCAAGCTCGAGCTGAACCATCCAACTTGAGGGACAGGTGCTTCATTGCGACATTGTCATTTCCGTTGCCAATCTGCACAGCCACTCGGTAATCATCTAACCAAGTCTCTGGTTTTGTTTCACCAGAAAACTTTCCAATCCGCGCCGCCATTCTGAAGTTGGGGGGAATCTCTGCGGAACGTATAGCTCTGCTGAAACACTCTAGACCAAACACCACAGCTGAGCTTTCACTCGGAACATCTCTGTCGAGTCCCTCTCTGTAGGCTCTGTTCTTGTTGATCCGCTTCTGAACAAGATAAGTGCGGGCGTCGAAGTCCGCGTCCTGCTCATCACCGATGGAGTGTTTGTCGCCCTCGCGCCAGGGCACATACGAGCCACTCCACGAAGGAGTGGGCACTCGATGGTGGTCTTCGCGGTGATGCTGATCTCTGTCTTGCCCTTCACGAAAACCGCCGCCTCGACGACGCAAGGGCGATCCAGGGCTGTGTGCCGACTGAACGGTCTCTGCCTTGGGTGAATTGTTGTATATTTTGTGACGGGACTGAGAAACTGCTGAATTCTGACGTTGTGCTGCATCCCACAACGCTCTGATCTGCAACAGCTGACCAGGACGGCTGAATGGAATCCGCTATCCTAGCAGCAGCAAAAACATTAAGCACAGGAGTTCGGTATACCTCAACGCCATCGTGAGACCTAGTCGGAAGCAGCTGTCGATGATGTCGATTGGGGGGCGGCGGGCGCTGGCGGGCGTGCTCGTCGATCTCTGCCTGGAGCTCTTCCAGACGAACGCGCGCGGCCTCCAAAGCTTGGGCCTCGGCAGTCGCACTAACGATGGGGGTATGAAGGACCTCCTCATCGCGACGCATCTGCACATTCGATGGGCCTCCAGCCTCGCGCTTGCCATGACCGAAGCCAGGCGGTGAACTCTGATGAGAGCCCGCCATCAAGACCTCCACTACGGGGTCGCAGCTTTGGCACTCGAAAGGCACGTCGGACGGATCGGAATCAGACTCGAACACGCCATGAAGCGACTCGGCAGGCTCGAGCGCTGCAACCTGCGAAGAAGCTTGACGCATCGCTACATGTTCGACCCACCCCTGGAGTCGTGAGCGGACGGACCGCTTGCGGCCGCGAATGACGAGAGGAGCCGACGCGTAGCGAGCCGATGACTGATGCAGCAACACGCCGCAGGGACTCACGCGGAAGTGCGTGGCCCCGCGGACCGGGAGCGCCTCGACATCAAGAGGCGCTTCCTGGAGCCATGCCGAATCATCGGCGATGAAGGTGAGTGCTCCGAAACGGATCTCGTGGCCCAGAGCAAAAACACCGCCGAAAGACATGTCGAAGGATGAAAATCGCAATTTCGCCGGAAGTCGCTTAGACGCCTGCCCCACGGTGGGCGCCAACTGTTGTGTGAACGAGCCTGACGATAGATGGTAGGGGTACGAATGGAGAGCGCAGAGTCCTAGCTACGGCGAGGGTGTACACACAGATGTATGAGTTCAGGCCCCTCTCGTGGAGGTAACAATCCTACGTCTCAGTGCTCGGGAGCTTTATGTCGTGTGGAATGCTGAGATTACAATAGTTGCTAACCCTTGTGCAGGAGGGGAGGGGCGACTTATATAGAGTTCGCTGCCCCTCATAATGGCCCCGTATCAAAGGGTCTGGTCGTGGGGTTTTAAGTCTGCCGTTACAGGTAATCGTACGTAGTAAAAGCTATTAATGACCATTGAACCAGCGTCTGCCCGTTAGGCTCTTGATGATGGTCCCTGGTCTTCTGGCGTCGAGTGAAAGCGAGGTCTTCCGAGTGACACGCGACTGCCGAGTGAGAGCGGGAGTCTCCGAGTGGATGACTGTCGAGTGACTTTGAATGTCTCCAGGGATCCACTCGTAAGTTCATGCTTGATCTTCAAGTCCTCCCATATAGTGTCCTTAGATAGGGTATGTGGCCCATGCCTAGGACCCTACCCTAGGTACATATTCTCATCACTTATCATTTAGATTAAAAGGCCCAATATGGTCGGTTGGCCATTTCACTACTCACAATGCTAATTAAAGTAAGTAACACTGAAAGGTATTCCTTTTTAGACTCCAAAATCTTCATAAAAAAGAATATCGAAAGTGTGACCGCCATGTCATTTAAAGAAAGCAATGTTTGCTTTTACAACAAACTAAGAGCATCTACAACGGAACCTGCCAAATCCGCCCCTCCAAACGAAAAAAAGGTATTAGATGCTCAGTGTATTTTGATCTCTAGAGGTATTGATTGTTTGTAAACTCAAAAACATGCAAAAAAACAACTTACACAAGGCACTGAGCATTGATTTAATAGATTAGTCTGGAAAAATTGTAAAAATTACTATAAAAGTATATAAAGTGGTATGATAATAACTTGAAATAAAAAGGTTATAAATACGACTGAGATGTATCATGTACACGGGTTGGGATCACCGGTGGCAGCGGGGTGGTTGGGGAAGACGGCATAGGTAGAGTGGAGGCGGAGCTACGGTGGCGGTAGTGCGGAGAGAGAGAGAGAGAGGGAGGGAGGGAGGGAGAGGGAGAGAGGGTAGGTCAGGCTAGGTTGTGGATGATTTGGAAAGATTTAGGATGTGTCTGGTCTATCGAATCCGGCACCACGGAAGCGTCCGGGCATGTGAGGGCGTCCCCATATCCGCAACACACATGGGTCATTTTTTTAGAGGGGGGTCAAACATCTGGGAAATTTGGGCTGGCCTAAGGGGAGTCAAGTTGGGTGGCATTTTTCTGTCCGGGCGGTGACCGTGTTGTCCACCCGGACGTTCGGAGGGGGGTTTAGGGGTCTAGTTATAGATGCTCTAAGGGAAATTCCCATACGGATAACACAATCGCGCCTAAATGTTTGGCCGGACAATCCAGAGATTTTATGCCATCGAATGGTAGTCACCAAAAATGTCCGGACCGCCCCAGACGGCTAGTATCTCACCAACTGAAACCAAACCTAAGGGTATTTGGGGGAGTCCGGACTTCTGCGATGTTGGACTCCGACATCTCAGGGCCAACCAAATACCCCACCTGGAATCCCTTTTCCCTAGCTGCATCGCTTCCATGTGCTTTATATATGCACCCCTGAATATTTCAGTCACCATAGTACCACCCCGACCGCCGCCCATGCCTTGCGGGGCCCTGCCGCTTTCCCTCGTTGGCCTACATCGATGTTCCACCCCAAATCTAGTCGGCGGCACCATCATAGTGTTTGGCGAAATGCCATAGAATATTTTTATGTCGATGTTATTGACTTTGAATAAAACATGATTGATGCGTACTCGGGAAAGAAATATGAATTGTTGTGTGATACGGAGTTGGTCACAAGTGTGGAACTTTAAGGCATGAAGCATAATGTGGCAGCCAAAGTGTGTATGTTTGGTTTATGGAACGCGAGCACTATGGACCCTATGGCATGAAATTAAACCATCATCACAGTGTGAGGTCACTACTGCATTGATGGTATATCATTCGAAATGTCATCGACAAGTATTGAAGTGTATATCCACAAGTGCGAACAAGGGAGCAAGATTGTCAAGGGGTGCGACACTCGAAGAGCTTGTAAGTTTTGCTTATTATTCCTCTACACGTTGGTCATTTCATTGATTTGCTCAATGTTATAACTTGTTGATGACGTCACTGTCTAGCCTGAACATGTGCGTGCGTCGTTACCATATGACAGAGTGCAAGTCCTTCACAATGATGAATGTTAGATGAAGCTCAATGATCATATAGCAGCTGGATCAACCAACACCCATGAAGAAGTTAAAGCTCGAGTGAGGAAGCATGAGACTAGATTTTCTTTCTGGGATTTTTGAAATTTAAAAACTTGTTCGTCATCTTTCGGTTTGTTGAACATCTTTCGAAAAGTGCTTTCGAATTTAAATGTAGATGCATTTGTTAAAGTGACCAGATATTGTCATTTGGTTTAGTTTTATATTTTTTTTGTAGGAAAGAGGTGGACATTTAGTGACGACGATTTTATGGCCTTCAGTATTCGCAGACATTTGGTGAACTGCCTTGGAATTGCACTAATGGCCTGTGTTGCTAATGGCGAATGCATGCGAATAATTTTGTGGTATCTACTTTCACAAAGTATCGCGCTGGAGCTAACTAGGAAGGTATGCATTAGTCTCAGAACGTAGCCTCAAATGGCTATATGACACCGAAGACCATCCAACTCAGATTTGACTTTCTATTGGTGAAGTTGAGGCAAAAGGCACCATATAGTATTACTACATTCTTCCAACTAGGATTAGCATACAGCAGACGTACGTAGTCGTGGTGCGGTACCGATCTTTTAGCTGGAAATAGCTAGAGACAAGGGGCCAAACGCATAAGTCAAGCTGCAAAGAATCTAGTATTTGGTGACAAGAGAGCGTGCATTCTATGACCCCGTTTTCTTCACGGCCGGCTTCACACCACCCAGCCAGCGTGCGTCGCTGCGGTACATGCTTCCATGCCGCGCCGTGCAGCCACTGTGTGGTCGCTTTCGGCCTCCGGTACGTTCAGGCTTCAGACCCAGAGGAATTAATCAGCACGATGTCATCCAGCATATGTGTTAAGGCACTGACGTCGGCGGTCAATTTTTCTGCCGTACATTACGTAAATTTCGAGTTAAAATTCTGTAGTCGATCGACCGGAGTGCGCACGGTCGATATGCCAGTTGATCACTTGATCGATGGACAGTTTGACCGGGAGGATCGGCACTGAGTAGCAATCAAGGAGCTGTGTTCCGTACAAGACGAGAGACGCCTGGAGACATGGTCCACTCACGATAATTAAGCACCACGACGATTGATTGTGATTGATAGGACACGAGGGAGGCAGAGGACACATGTCTATCTTTCTCTCCCTTTTTTTTCGTAGAGAGGAACATGAGGCACGAGAGGGGAATGGGGCCCAGTGAGCCTGCGTCCAGGCCCGAGCCGTTGCCGTCAGCCCCTAGCCACCTACGGCCCATTTCCGCGACCCCACGGCACGCCCGCGAATGGAATCGATCTGTCTCTCTGTCAGTCCTGTGGCCCCACGACCCAGTGTCAATTCATCGTTTGTATGTTCCTCTGGCAAACGAGTCGCCATCCATCGTTTGTATGCAACGTCACCTTTTGTGTACTACTAGTGCTATAGCAATCTCATACCGGTGCTATGTCGTCGGTCAAACTATGCCAGGCCAGTTCGTTAGCTATGTCTTCCGAAATGTTTTTAGTTTAGCTAGCATTGCACCTCATCCGTCGATCGCGTAGTCTTCGTCGGAGAGATTTTGGGAATAAATAGTTGATGCATGGATCATGATTTTGTTTTTGATGGTATGCATGCATGGATGATGATTGGTGGTGGTGGTTCAGGTGATGAATTATGGGTGCGTGGATTGATCAACCGGGTTACTCAACAAGAGTATCTTCAAGCCGGACACTGCAAATCCGGTACCTCAAACGTCCGTGGACGCGTCTGGACAGTACCACGGATACTGACAGGTTAAACTTTCAATTTGTCTTCTCACAATTGGATACCACAAATCTCATATCTCAAATTCATACAAACTCATACAACTACGTCGATGCATTACACACACTGTTCGGCTACTCCATCACTACAAACATGGCATCGGATTACCAAAAAATGGCATGTTTGGCTATGATGGATATCATCCCAAACTGCGCTTGCACTTTCCGGAGCCCTTGCCGTTCTTCTCGTGGAAGTATGGTCGAAAATACAGTTGGGATCGAGCCGGATCTGCTCGTCGCCGGAGCTGTCCTCGCCGTTGCCGACCTACTTCTCATACTTCGGTGGCAGTCCGGCCATTTCATGGACCGCCCGATTATACTTTGGTACGAGGGCGTGCGTGTTACTTCGATGCCGTTTCTTCAAAATGCGAGCATGGATGGCTTCCTCCTCTGCGTTCACCGCCGCATCAACTGCCTCCACCACTGACATTTTCGTACCGATACGGGCCTCGACGACCCTTATCCTCTCCTTCCCACGACAGGCCGCCCGTTCATGGTGGGACTCATAGTCTGCCCGACCAGTGATGGGAATGGAGAGATTTTTCGGCTGTCATAACCACGATAATTCAGCCCCAGAGGACCCGAGCGCATGTTGAGCCCACGTTATGGAGTCGCGTCAGACATATCATACCGTTGGCAGGGCACTGTCCTCGTGGGACCGGCGGAATGCAATGCGGACCGCCATCGCGTCCTCCACCCTTCACGGGATGAAACCCTAGTCGGAGTCAGATCGGTTGTCCGCCATGCCGGAGACGGGCAGAAATCAACGGAGCGGACCTGCGGCGCGCATATCTATCCGCCGGAGGGGACGGGGATCGTCCACATCTCCGACGAAGAGTAGATAGTTTTTCACGTAGTATGTTGCTTCTATTTAATTGCATGCTTTTGTATGAATTTGAGAAAGAAATATGAGATGTCCAGATGCAACGAGCTTTATTTGAGGCATGATCAATCAATGTCCGTGGACGCGCCCGGACACATCCGTGGGCATTTGAAGGAACGGATTTGCACGGTCCAACTGTAGATGCTCTGACAATTCTATCGCGCGCGGTCAGTAGGTAAGGTAGCTCGATGGGTCGCGTCGGCAGCACCGGCCATCTTGGCACGTCCCACCCTACCTATGGGCTATGGCAGCAACCGCATGGACGGCTAGGACGGAGTACGGTGCATGGCATGTCATGCCATCCAAGTTATGTACTCCACTGGATTCGATATTTCAGGGTGCAGCTAGCGCAGTGCACCGTGCACGCAGCCAGGGGTACATGCACGCACGCATGCATCATGCATGGACCCGACTGGCCAGACATGTATGTGCGTCCTGTGCGCGTCCGTCCCAACAGAGCAGAGCGGATCAGAGCCGGACGGCGGCACAAACAAAACCCGACGCCGCCGGTCCCTCGCCGATCCAAGATCCAACACAAAAGAAACAGCAGCTCCATGGCTCTACGCTAGAGCACATACACACAGGTGGACACGCATTATTGTTCGTTGCCTTGCCACCACGCATCAACTTGATGATCTGGTCCAGCCAATGGTCCACGCATGGTGGACATGCATACATTGCCATCGCGTGGCGCTGCCCGTGCAACCCATTATTGAACGAGTACGCCCACGCAAGGTTACAAAACATTTGGTGACCGCCGCTTCAATGGCATGTATCCCCTTGCCTCGCTCGCCATACGTCCATCGTCCCCTTCCTGCCGCTGAGCCCCATCGCCTCGTCCTGGCCCCTACCGTCGGTATATTCATCACTAGTATATGTGCACCCAGAGTACCATGGCTCTACGCTAGAGTACCTCGGTTCCTGCCACTAGTATTCTAAGATGAAAAATACACCCAGAAGACGACGTTGACATCAAAATGGATGGTACCAATGTGAGTGATCATGAGCCCATATTTAATTCATCTCCGGTAGAATCTACTAGTATTGATGAGGAACCGATTATTACTGTGGATATTTATGATCCAAGCAATTGGGATAGTATTGGTAACAAAGCTTGGGACATATTGATACACTGAAGAAAAAATTGCTTGATGAAATTGTTATTGATACTATCATTAGCGATTTTGCATCTTGGAATATCAGGAGAAATTTTTGAAAGGTAGTATGTCATACATTATGTGATATACATATTGATTTTGGGTGCACTTAATTATATTCTTTGATAAAAAATATCTATATATGATGATTACTAGTTAGAGATTTACACTAAAGGCAAGGGGCTCAAATTGCAGTTTCGCCCCGGGCCCCTGAAACCTCAGTACCGGCCTTGCACACTACCATACTTTGGAACCGTGTTTTGACCGGCAAAGTGTCCCTAAAAAAAAAGTGCCCCGTGACGAGTTGGCGACGGCACGGGCGAAACGGCCGTTAACGGGTATCTCGACAGCCGCTCGATCGGAACGGTTTGACCTAGACCAACCGCTCACGTCATACTTTTTGACATATTTCAATTAAACAAAAACAGACCACACCTTTCTAACCTAGTCTAAATCTTTATAGGCCGTGGATCGTCTGAGTTTCATGTCTTGTCTTTCCTATGTACGACAAGCTCAATCGTCGTGAGCCCTGGGAAGTGAAGCTTCGGTAGGGGAAGAATAGAACACTAGTAGAAAACAGACCTTTCGTCCCAAGCATTAGTCCCGGTCTGGTTATGAGCCGGTTCTAAAGAGGCTATTAGTCCCGGTTCATGACGGCTCCAACGGCTAGGAGCAGGACGACCTTTAGTACCGGCTCGTAAGGGATCTTTAGTACCGGTTCGTGTCACGAAGCGGTACTAAAGGGGGCGTGACAGGCTTTTGGTCAGACTTGGGCCCCGCGTGCCTCTTTAGTACCGGTTGGTGGCACGAACCGGTACTAAAGGTTGCCCTTTAGTACCGGTTGGTGACACCAACCGGCACTAAAGACTTCCTATATATATGCTTCATCCGCAGCCGATCGAAGGGGCTCTCATTTCTCTGTTTTCTCCCCTGTTCTTCTTCTTGCTCGAAGCTCATCCTCCATTTTGCCAAGGATTTGTCAAGATTTGAAGGCACCCCATCTATCCAAGTGTTCACAAAGGTTAGCAACTTTGCCCCTTCATCTCTCATTGCTAGATTAGCTTGTGGTATGCTCAGAGATATGTGATTTGTTGGTTTTAGCTAGGTTTTGGGGGAGTGATCATTATGTGGGAGTTTATTTGATTTATATGCAATCTAAGCTCAAATTAACTTGTTAGGTTGCATATGTGTAGGTGCGGTTTATTTGGTGCCTTCCCATCCCCGTCCTAACTACTGTCGTTCGTCCGCACCGTCTCGTCGCGGCACTGGCCACCTTGGTGAGCCTCTTGTTCTTCTTAAAACCATTTTGTTAACAAAAACTTACTTGTATGATTTAGATAGCTGCGTGTACGATTCACTTACTTGTAGTATTATTAGTTATTCTATAGTGTCATGGTTATGGTATCCGCCCACGTCGGTCCTCATCCAGTCTATGATTCAGATGTGGTATGTTGTTATCTTTTATAAGTATTTCACACATCATCTAATGTCTATGACAATTAATTATGCCACGAAATTGACGTAGATGTTTTTATCTATAGAAGTAGTTGAACCAGAAATTCCAACCGACTATGCAATTTTGCTCGAGAAGTTAACACAAGCTGAAAAAGAAATTGATCATTTGAAAGAAAAATTGAAAAGAATTGAAGATGAGAAGATGGGATTGGAGTTGCATGTTGCCGATATCGTCAATGATCACAAGAACAAGATGGCTTGAATGCGCTTGAAGCTTAGAAAGATTAGAAAATATGCCATTGATAAAGAGGCTTGGTATCATTATGCCGTTGGCTCAATTGTTACCTTAGTTACGATTATGATCGCATTTGTTGTTGCATTTAGGGGTTTTAGATAGTTGTATGTTGTTTTATGAGTTGTATGTATGAACTATACGTCGGGAGACGTAGTAGTAAATCAAAAAAATTCATATGTGTTCACCAAGATCTATCTATGGAGAAACCAGAAACGAGTGGGAAGAGATTGCATCTTCGTACCTTTGAAGATCGCTCAGCGGAAGCGTTACAAGAACGCGGTTGGAGGAGTCGTACTCGTAGCGATTCAGATCGTGGTGGACTCCGATCTTAGCGCCGAACAACGGTGCCTCCGCGTTCAACACACGTGCAGCCCGGTGACGTCTCCTACGCCTTGATCCATCAAGGAGGAAGGAAAGGTTGAGGGAGAGCTCTGGCAGCACGACGGCGTGGTGACGGTGGAGCTGTGTGGTACTCCGGCAGAGCTTCGCTAAGCACTACGGAGCACGAGGAGAGGGAGGAGTAGGGTTGCACCGTGGGAGAGTGAACTCGTGTGTCTGGCAGCCCCAAAAACCCTCCACTATATATAGGAGGAGGAGGAGGGAGGGCGCAGCCCTAGGGTTCCCACCCTAGGAGCTGCGGCCGGCCCTAGATGCCATCTGGCCGGCGGCCAGAGAGAGGGAGCGGGGGGAGGGCGCAGCCCTAGTGGGCCTTAGGCCCATCTGGGTCTAGGGTTTCCCCTCCCTCCCACCTTCCTGCGCCTTGGGCTAGGGTGGAGGGCGCACCAGCCCACTCTCGGGCTGGTCCCTTCCACTCTCGGCCCACGCAGCCCTCTGGGGCCGGTGGCCCCACTTGGTGGACCCCCAGAACCCTTTCGATGGTCCCGGTACGTTACGGGTAATTCTCAAAACACTTCCGATGGCCAAATCCTCACTTCCTATATATCATTCTTTACCTCCGGACCATTCCGAAACTCCTCGTGACGTCCGGCATCTCATCCGAGACTCCAAACTACCTTCGGTAACCACGTACACTATTTCCCTATAATCCCGGCATCATCGAACCTTAAGTGTGTAGATCCTACGGGTTCGGGAGACACGTAGACATGACCGAGACACCT
Organism: Hordeum marinum; assembly: GCA_022496015.1. Taxonomy (NCBI): domain Eukaryota; kingdom Viridiplantae; phylum Streptophyta; class Magnoliopsida; order Poales; family Poaceae; genus Hordeum; species Hordeum marinum. The sequence goes on along the minus strand of CM039677.1, from coordinate 1,359,064 downwards.
CTCCGGTCAATAACCAACAGTGGGATCTGGATACCCATGTTGGCTCCCACATGCTCCACGATGATCTCATCGAATGAACCACGATGTCGGGGATTCAATCAATCCCGTATACAATTCCTTTTATCTATTGGTATGATACTTGCCCGAGATTCGATCGTCGGTATCCCTATACCTTGTTCAATCTCGTTGCCGGCAAGTCTCTTTACTCGTTCCGTAACACATCATCCCATGGCTAACTCCTTTGTCACATTGAGCTCATTATGATGATGTCTTACCGAGTGGGCCCAGAGATACCTCTCCGGCACACGGAGTGACAAATCCCAGTCTCGATTCGTGCCAACCCAACAGACACTTTCGGAGATACCCATAGTGCACCTTTATAGCCACCCTGTAACGTTGTGACGTTTGGCACACCCAAAGCATTCCTACGGTATCCGGGAGTTGCACAATCTCATGGTCTAAGGAAATGATACTTGACATTAGAAAAGCTTTAGCAGACGAACTACACGATGTTGTGCTATGCTTAGGATTGGGTCTTGTCCATCACATCATTCTCCTAATGATGTGATTCCGTTATCAGTCACATCCAATGTCCATGGTCATGAAACCGTGACCATCTATTGATCAATGAGCTAGCCAACTAGAGGCTCACTAGGGACATGTTGTGGTCTATGTATTCACACATGCATTACGGTTTCGGTTAACACAATTATAGCATGAACAATAGACAATTATCATGAACAAGGAAATACAATAATAACCATTTTATTATTGCCTCTAGGGCATATTTCCAACAGTCTCCCACTTGCACTAGAGTCAATAATCTAGCTCACATCACCTTGTGATTAACACTTACATCACCATGTGATCATATCATCATGTGATTAACACCCAATTAGTTTTGGGGTTTGATCATGTTTTGCTCGTGCAAGAGGTTTTAGTCAACGGGTCTGCAACATTCAGATTCGTGTATACCTTGCAAACTTCTATGTCCTACTGTAGATACTGCTCCCACGCTCCACTTGGAGCTATTCCAAATGCCAACTCCACTATACGTATCCAGATTTCTACTAAGAGTCATCCGGATTGGTGTTAAAGCTTGGACCGACGTAACCCTTTACGACGGACTCTTTATTACCTCCATAATCGAGAAATATTTCCTTAGTCCTCTAGTTGCTAAGGGTAATTTCGACCGCTGTCTAGTGATCCACTCCTGGATCTCTCTTGTAGCCCTTGACAAACTCATGGCAAGGCACACACACAGGTGCTGTACACAGCGTGGCATACTATATAGAGCCTATGGCTGAAGCATATGGGATGACACTCATCTTTTCTCTATTTTCTGCCGTGGTCGGGCATTGAGTTGTGCTCAATATCACACCTTCTAATGCAGGCAAGAACCCTTTCTTGGACTGATCCATATTGAACTTCTTCAATATCTTGTCAAGGTATGTACTCATTGAAATTATTATCAAGCATTTTGATCTATCTCCATAAATCTTGATGCCCAACAATTAGGTAGCTTTATCCAGGTCTTCCTTTGAAAAACTTTTTCCAAACAACCATTTATGCTTTCCAAAAATTATACATCATTTCTGATCAATAATATGTCACCTACATATTCTTCTCAGAAATTCTATAGTGCTCCCACTCACTTTTTTGTAAATACAAGTTTATCATAAACTTTGTGTAAACTCAAAAACTTTGATCACTTCATCAAAGCTCATATTCCAACTCCGAGAGGCTTGCTCCAGTCCATAGAAGGATCGCTAGAGTTTGCATACCTTTTAGCATCCTTAGGATTGACAAAACCTTCTGCTTGTATCACATACAACTCTTCCTCACGGAAACCATTAAGAAAGCCTTGTTTTGACATCCATCTGCCACATTTCATAATCGAAAAATGCAGCAACTACTAACATAATTTTAACAGACTTTTAGCGTCGCTATGGATGAGAAAATCTCATCGCAGTCAACTCCTTGAACTTGGCGGAAACTTCTTTGCGACAACTTGAGCTTTATAAATGGTGACATTTCACCATTAGTGTCTGTGTTCATATCAAAGGTCCATTTGTACTCAACGACCTGCCGTTCAACGGGCAAGTCTACCAAAATCCATACTTGGTTTCCATACATGGATCCTTTCTCGGATTTCATGGCTCCTAGCCATTTGCTGGAATCCGATCCCACCATCGCTTCTCCATAGTTCGTAGGTTCATCGTTGTCCAACAACATGACTTCCAAGACAGGGTTGACGTACTACTCAGGAGCAGTATGCGTCCTTGTCGACCTACAAGGTTTGATAGTAACTTGATCTGAACATTCATGATCATCATAATTAAGTTCCTCTTCAACTACCGTAGGCTCCACAGAAACATCTTTTTGTGCTGCGCTACTCTATGGTTGAAACAAAGGTTCAACAACCTCATCAAGTTCTATCTTCCTCCCACTCATTTCTTTCGAGAGAAACTCTTTCTCGAGAAAGGACCCGTTCTTAGCCACAAACACTTTTACACTTGGATCTGAGATAGAAGGTATACCCAATGTCTCCTTAGGGTATTCTATGAAGATGCATTCGTCTGCTTTGGGTTCGAGCTCACTAGGTGAAAGCCCTTTTCACATAAGCGTCGCAGCCCCAAACATTAAGAAGTGACAGCTTAGGCTTCTGTCAAACCATAATTCACACGGTGTCATCTCAACAGACTTAGATGGTGTCCTATTAAAGTGAATGAATTTGTATTTAATGCATAACCCCATAACGATAGTGGCAAAACGATAAGAGACATCAAAGTACTTACTATATCCAATAGAGAACGACTACGACGTTCGGACACACCATCACACTATGGTGTTCCAGGAGGCGTGAGCTGTGAAACAATTTCCACATTGTCTAAAATTTCATACCAAACTCGTAACTCAGATATTCACCTCCACGATCATATCGTAGCCATTTTATCTTCTTGTCACGATGATCTTTAACTTCACTCTGAAACTCCTTGAACCTTTTAAACATTTCAGACTCGTGTTTCATTAAGTAAATATCCTCATATTCACTCAAATCATCAGTGAAGGTAAAGAAAATAACGATATCCACTGCGTGTTTCAACACTCATTGGACCACATAAATCAACATGTATCAACTCCAATAAGCCACCAACCCGCTCCAATCATACCGGAAGACGGGGAATTAGTCATCTTGCCCAAGAGGCATGGTCCGCATGTCTCAACCGATTCAAAATCGAATGAGTCCAAAGATCCATCAGCATGGAGTTTCTTCATGTGCTTTACACCAATATGACGTTTGTGGCAGTGCCACAAGAATGTGGTACTATCATTATTAACTTTGTATCTTTGGTACCAACATTATGAGCATATGTATTACTACGATCAAGATTCAATAAACCATTCTCATTGGGTGCACGACCATTGAAGGCATTATACATGTAAATAGAATAACCATTATTCTCTAACTTAAATGAATAATCATATTGCACTAAAGACGATCCAATCATGTTTATGATCAACGCAAACACCAAATAACATTTATTTAGGTTCATTACTAATCCCCAAGGTAGAGAAAGCGTGCGATGGTGATCGCATCAACCTTGGAAACACTTCCAACACACATCATCACCTTTCACTTAGCTAGCCTCCATTCATTCCGTAGCTTTTATTTCGAGTTGCTAACATTTAGCATCTGAACCGGTATCTTATACCCAAGCGCTACTAGGAGTACTAGCAAGGTACACATCAATAACACGTATATCAAATATACTTCTGTCGACATTGCCAGCCTTCTTATCTACTAAGTATCTAGGTTTGTTCCGCTTTAGCGACCGTTCTCCTCATAATAGAAGCACATAGTCTCGGGTTTGGGCTCAACCTTGGGTTTCTTCACCAGAGCAGCAACTGGCTTGTCATTCCTGAAGTTTTTCCCTTCTTGCCCTTGCCCTTCTTGAAACTAGTGGTTTTCACTTAACCATCAACAGTTGATGCTCCTTCTTGATTTCTACCTTTGCGTCGTCAAACAACGCGAATAGCTCAGGGATCATTATCTCCATCCCTGGCATTTTATAGTTCATCACGAAGCTCTAGTAGCTTGGTGGCAGTGACTTGGAGAACTGTATTAATCACTATCTTATCTAGAAGATTAACTCCCACTCGATTCAAGTGATTGTAGCAGCCAGACAATATGAGCACATGCTCACCAATTGAGCTATTCTCTTTTATCCTGCCGGCAAAGAATCTTGTTGGGGGTCTCATACCTCTCAACATAGGCATGAACCTGAGATTCCAATCTCAGCTCTTAGAACATCTCATATGTTCCGTGACGTTCAAAATGTTTTGAAGCCTCAATTCTAAGTCGTAATACATGACCACTGAACTATCAAGTAGACATCATAAAGTGCATATCAAATGTTCACAACATCAACAGACAACGCTTGAGGGAGTGGTGCATTGAGCGGTGCATCAAGGACACAAGCTTTCTGTGCAGCAATGAGGACAATCCTCAGATCACGGACCCAATCCGCATTATTGCTACTATCATCTTTCAACTTACTTTTTCTAGGAACGTATCAATAAGTCAATGGAGCTATAGCGTGAGCTATCTACAACATAATTTGCAAAGACACTTTTAGACTAAGTTCATGATAATTAAGTTCACATAATCAAATTATTTAATGAAATCGCACTTAGATAGACATCCCTCTTGTCATCTAAGTGACACATGATCCATGTCAACTAGCCCATGTCCGATCATCACGTGAGACGGACTAGTCATCCATGGTGAACATCTCCATGTTGATCGTATCTTCTATACGACTCATGTTCGACCTTTCGGTCTTCCGTGTTCCGAGGCCATGTCTGTACATGCTAGGCTCGTCAAGTCAACCTAAGTGTATCACGTGTGTAAATCTGGCTTACACCCGTTGTATGCGAACGTTAGAACCTATCACACCCGATCATCACATGGTGCTTGGGAACAACGATCCTTAGCAACGGTGCACAATTAGGGTGAACACATTTCTTGAAATTTTTTTGAGCGATCATCTTATTTACTACTGTCGTTCTAAGCAAATAAGATGTAAACATGATAAACATCACATGCAATCAATATAGTGACATGATATGGCCAATATCATCTTCCTCCTTTGATCTCCATCTTTGGGGCACCATGATCATCATTCTCACCGGCACGACACCATGATCTCCATCATCATGTCTTCATGAAGTTGTCTCGCCAACTATTACTTCTACTACTATGGCTAACGTTTAGCAATAAAGTAAAGTAATTACATGGCGTTTATGATTGACACGCAGGTCATACAATAAAATAAGACAACTCCTATGGCTCCTGCCGGTTGTCATACTCATGGACATGCAAGTCGTGAATCCTATTACAAGAACATGATCAATATCATACATCACAATGCATCACATCACATCCTTTGGCCATATCACATCACAAGGCATATGCTACAAAAAAAGTTAGACGTCCTCTAATTTGTAGTTGCAAGTTTTTTATGTGGCTGCTATAGGTTTCTAGCAAGAACATTTCTTACCTACGCCAAAACCACAATGTGATATGCCAATTGATATTTACCCTTTATAAGGACCCTTTTCATTGAATCCAATCCGACTAAGGTGGGAGAGACAGACACCCGCTAGCCACCTTACGCAACAAGTGCATGTGAGGCGGTGAAACAGGTCTCACATAAGCGTACGTGTAAAGTTGGTCTGGGCCGCTTCATCCCACAATACTGTCGAATCAAGATAAGACTAGTAACGGCAAGCAGATTAACAAGATCGACGCCCACAACAACTTGTGTTCTACTCTTGCATAGATTCTATGCATAGACCTAGCTCATGATGCCACTGTTGGGAGACGTAGTAGTAAATCAAAAAAATTCCTACGTATTCACCAAGATCTATCTATGGAGAAACCAACAACGAGTGGGAAGAGATTGCATCTTCGTACCTTTGAAGATCGCTAAGTGGAAGCGTTACAAGAACGCGGTTGGTGGAGTCGTACTCGTAGCGATTTAGATCGCGGTGGACTCCGATCTCAGTGCCGAACAACGGCGCCTACGTGTTCAACACACGTGCAGCCCGGTGACGTCTCCTACGCCTTGATCTAGCAAGGAGGAAGGAGAGGTTGAGGGAGAGCTCCGGAAGCATGACGGCATGGTGACGGTAGAGCTGCATGGTATTCCGGCAGAGCTTCGCTAAGCACTACGGAGGATGAGGAGAGGGAGGAGTAGGGCTGCGCCGTGTAAGAGAGAACTCGTGTGTCTGGCAGCCCCCAAAACCCTCCACTATATATAGGAGGAGGAGGAGGGAGGGCGCAGCCCTAGGGTTCCCACCCTAGGAGCTGCGGCCATCCCTAGATGCCATCTGGCCAGCGGCCAGAGAGAGGGAGAAGGGGAGGGCGCAGCCCTAGTGGGCCTTAGGCCCATCTGGGTCTAGGGTTTTCCCTCCCTCCCACCTTCCTGCGCTTTGGGCCAGGGTGGAGGGCGCACCAGCCCACTCTGGGGCTGGTCCCTTCCACTCTCGGCCCTCTGGGGCCGGTGGCCCCACTTGGTGGACCCTCGGAACCCTTCCGGTGGTCCCGGTACGTTACCAGTAATTCCCGAAACACTTCTTGTGGCCAAATCCTCACTTCCTATATATCATTCTTTACCTTCAGACCATTCCGGAACTCCTCGTGATGTCCGGGATCTCATTTGGGACTCCGAACTACCTTCGGTAACCACGTACACTATTTCCCTATAACCCTAGCGTCATCGAACCTTAAGTGTGTAGACCCTACGGGTTCAGGAGACACGTAGACATGACCGAGACACCTCTCCGGTCAATAACCAACAGCTGGATCTGGATACCCATGTTGGCTCCCACATGCTCCACGATGATCTCATTGGATGAACCACGATGCCGGGGATTCAATCAATCCCGTATACAATTCCCTTTGTCTATCGGTATTATACTTGCCCGAGATTCGATCGTCGGTATCCCTATACCTTTTTCAATCTCGTTACCGGCAAGTCTCTTTACTCGTTCCGTAACACATCATCCCATGGCTAACTCTTTAGTCACATTGAGCTCATTATGATGATGTCTTACCGAGTGGATCCAGAGATACCTCTCCATCACACGGAGTGACAAATCCTAGTCTCGATTCGTGCCAACCCAAAAACACTTTCGAAGATACCTGTAGTGCACCTTTATAGCCACCCAATAACGTTGTGACGTTTGGCACACCCAAAGCATTCCTACGGTATCCGGGAGTTGCACAATCTCATGGTCTATGGAAATGATACTTGACATTAGAAAAGCTTTAGCAGACGAACTACATGATCTTGTGCTATGCTTAGGATTGGGTCTTGTCCATCACATCATTCTACTAATGATGTGATCCCGTTATCAATGACATCCAATGTCCATGGTCATGAAACCGTGACCATCTATTGATCAATGAGCTAGCCAACTAGAGGCTCACTAGGGATATGTTCTGGTCTATGTATTCACACATGCATTATGGTTTCCGGTTAACACAATTATAGCATGAATAATAGAAAATTATCTTGAACAAGGAAATACAATAATAACCATTTTATTATTGCCTCTAGGGCATATTTCCAACACTATAAGTATCTATTATTTGCAGTAATAACATTTGGTCACTCCTAGCTCTACTTTGGTTGTAATGTGATGATGAAGTTGTATTAATTTGGTCACTTCGATGTTGTGTAGTGAACATGAGCCGACAATGGATGTACGATGACCGACTAAGTCCAGGGTTCCTTAATGGCCTGCATGATTTTATTCGTGTGGCTGAGGCAAACAAGCAGAATGGTTTCATGTGTTGTCCATGTCGCGACTGTAAGAATGATAGGAATTACTCTACCTCAAAAACCCTTCACTACCACCTGCTGAAGTCTGGTTTCCTGTCCGGCTATAGTTGTTGGACCAAGCATGGAGAAAGAAGGGTTATAATGGAACACAATGAAGAATAAGAGGATGATGACAACTATCCTTTCGCCGATACAACAATGGTGAAAGCTGAAGAAGAGGCATCAATGGGGGAAGCTGAAGAAGAGGCATCAGATGAGCCCACTGATGATTTTGGTCGGGTCATTGCTGATGCAAATGGAAACTGCAAAAGTGACAAGGAGAGGTTGAAGTTGAAGCGCATGTTAGAGGATCACAAGAAATTCTTGTATACAAATTGTGAAGATGACTAGAAAAAGCTGGGTACCACACTGGAATTGCTGCAATGGAAGGCGAAGAATGGTGTAACTCACAAGGGATTTCAAGAATTGCTGATAATGATAAAGAAGATGCTTCCAAAGGATAACGAATTGCCTAAAACTACGTACGAAGCAAAGAAGGTTGTCTGCCCTCTAGGATTAGAGGTGCAGAAGATACATGCATGCCCTAATGACTGCATCCTCTATCGTTGTGAGGAGTACGAGAATTTGGATGCATGTCCGGTATGCGGTGCACTGCGCTATAAGATCCCTCGCGATGACCCTGGTGATGTGGAGGGGGAACGCCACAGGAAGAGGGTTCCTGCCAAGGTGATGTGGTATGGTCCTATAATACCATGTTTGAAATGGTTGTTCCAAAACAAAGAGCATGCCAAGTTGTTGCGATGGCACAAATAAGAACGTAAGAAAGATGGGATCTTGAGAGCACCCGCTGATGGGCCGCAGTGGAGAAAAATCGAGAGGGAGTTCCAGGACTTTCTAGCTGACGCAACGAACTTATGGTTTGGTCTTAGTACAGACAGCATGAATCCTTTTGGGGAGCAGAGCTCCAGTCACAACACCTGGCCCGTGACTCTATGTATCTACAACCTTCCTCCTTGGTTGTGCATGAAGCGGAAGTTCATTATGATGCCAGTGCTCATCCAAGGCCCTAAACAACCCGGCAGCGACATTGATGTATACCTAAGGCCACTAGTTGATGAACTTCTATAGTGGTGGAAAAAACTAGGTGTACGTGTGTGGGATGCGCACACATAGAAGGAAATTGACCTATGAGCGTTTCTTTTTGTAACCATCAATGATTGGCCTGCTCTTACTAACCTTTTAGGACATACAAACAAGGATACAATGCATGCACGCACTGTTTAGATGATACTGAAAGTATATATTTGGATAAATATAAGAAGAATGTGTACCTGGGACATCGTTGATTTCTACCGATCAAGCATATCTTAAGAAAGGCAGGCAACCATTTCAAAGGTGAGCCAGATAACCGGAAGAAGCCTGGCCTCCATACTGGTGAATATATATTTGATATGGTCAAGGATTTACATGTAATCTTTGGAAAGGGTCCTGGCGGACAATCTGTTTCGAATGACACCAACGGACACGCACCCATGTGGCAGAAGAAATCTATATTTTGGGAACTTGAATATTGGAAAGCCCTAGAGGTCCACAATGCAATCGACGTGATGCACGTGACGAAGAATCTTTGTGTGAACCTGCTAGGCTTCTTGGGTGTGTATGGAAAGACAAAAGATACACCGGAGGCACGGGAGGACAAGCAAAGAATTAACGAAAAAGACAGCATGCCTCCAAAGCAGTATCAAGGTCCTGCCAGCTACGCTCTTACGAAAGAAGAGAAGGAAATCTTTTTTGAATGCCTGCTCAGTATCAACGTCCCATCTGGCTTCTCGTCGAATATAAAGGGAATAATAAATATGTCAGAGAAAAAAATTCAAAATCTAAAGTCTCATGACTGCCACGTGATTATGATGTGATTACTTTCGGTTGCACTTAGGAGGCTTCTACCGGAAAATGTTCGATTAGCCATTATGAAGCTATGCGCATTCCTCAATGCAATTTCTCGGAAAATATTCGATCCAGAAATCCTACCAAGGTTACAGAATGATCTGGTCCAATGTCTTGTCAGTTTCGAGTTGGTGTTCCCTCCATCCTTCTTCAATATTATGACGCACGTCCTAGTTCACCAGCTAGTCGAAGAGATTAACATTCTGTGTCTCGTATTTCTACAAAATATGTTCCCCTTTGAGAGGTTCATGGGAGTCTTAAAGAAATATGTTCATAACCGTGCTAGGCCGGAAGGAAGCATCGCCAAGGGATATGGAACAGAGGAGGTTATTGAGTTTTGTGTTGACTTTGTTCCTGACATTAAGCCGATTGGTCTTCCTGAATCGCGGCATGAGGGGAGACTGGGTGGAAAAGGCACACTAGGAAAGAAAGAAGCAATAAATATGGACGGGCATTCTTTCACTCAAGTACACTATACGGTTCTACAAAATTCGACCTTGGTGACTCCATATATCGAGGAACACAAGGATATTGTATGGTCCAGGAACCCGGAGTAGTCTGACCCGTGGATTGAACATAAACACATGGAGACTTTCGCCAGTTGGTTGCAAACAAAGCTCATCAATGACAACGATGTTCCAGATGAATTGTACTGGTTGGCCAAGACACCAAGTTCGACTGCAACGACTTTCAAAGGGTACGAGATAAATGGGAATACATTTTACACGATCGCCCAAGATAAAAAGAGCACCAACCAAAACAGTGGTGTCCGCTATGATGCAACCAACTTTCAAGACACATATTATGGTTACATAGAGGAGATATGGGAACTTGACTATGGACCTGATCTTAAAGTCCCTTTGTTTCGGTGCAAATGGGTCAAATATACTGGAGGCGGGGTACACGTAGACCCGCAGTACGGAATGACAACAGTGGATCTCAACAATCTCGGGTACACAGACCACTCATTCGTCCTAGCCAATGATGTGGCTCAGGTTTTCTATGTGAACACTAGTAGAAAACAGGGCATTGGTTTGGGCCGGGCCAGCACATTAGTCCTGGTTCAGTCCCGAACCGGGACCAATAGTGGCAACAGTCCCGGTTCGTGAGGCCAGGGGGCCAGGCAAGCCAAGTGGGGAATTGGTCCCGGTTCCAGACACGAACCAGGACCAATGTGCCTCGCTCCTGGCCCACAACCATGGGTCCTAGTTCGTGGCTGGATCCGGGACCAAAGGAGGTCCTTTAGTCCCGGTTCCAGCCACGAACCAGGACCAATGAGATGCCTATATATACCCCTCTCGCTAGCGAGCAGAGCACTCCACATTGCTCTGTTTTTCAGGCCGGCGAGGGGAGAGCTTTGTGGTGCTCTAGCTCACCTCCTATGCACATGAGGTGTTTGATGAAATGCACAAGCCAAACTTAAGCTTTCTCCTCTCGAAGCTCCTTGTCCAAACTACATTTTCGTCAAGATTTGTCTAGGTTTGGAGGTCCGTCCTGTCCCGTCCCCGTCCTGAAACCGCCGTCGATCACCCACGCGTGGTGAGCCTCTTGATCTTATCTTCTTGCTAAAAGAATATATAATTACTTGTATGACTTTCTTACTTTTATTAGTGTTTGTTATTATATAGTGCCATGGTTATGTATCCGCCCGCGTCGGCCCTCGTCCAGTCTATGATTCAGATGTGGTATATTATCTTTTATATAACTATTTCACACATCTAATGTCTATGACAATTAATTATGCCACCAACTTACAATAGATGTTTTTATCTATAGGAAGTAGTTGAACCAGAAATTCCAACCGACTATGCAATTCTGCTCGAAAAGTTAACAGAAGCTGGAAAAAAATTGATCATTTGAAAGAAAATATGAAAAGAACTGAAGATGACAAGATGGGATTGGAGTTGCATGTTGTCGATATCGTCGACGATCACAAGACCAAGATGGATGCAATGCGCTTGAAGCTTAGAAATAATAGAAAATATGCCATTCATACTGAGGCTTGGTATCATTATGCCGTTGGATCAATTGGTACCTTAGTAGCGGTTATGATTGCATTTGTTGTTGCAATTGAATTTTTTACGTAGTTTCACTGTATGTGTTAATTAGATGCTCTAGAGAGCTATATGTTGTTCAATAATGACAACTATGTATGAACTGTACGTATTTCTTTTGGTCATTATTGTACTTTGGCTTTAATGTGATGATGAATTTGTATTAATTTGGTCACTTCTCTATTCCTGGTATGTTGTAATGGTTTTTAATACACTTTATTATATAACGCACACAGATGAAGCGGCAATGGATGTACGGTGACCGACGCACCTCCGAGTGTATTAAGGGCCTGCATAATTCTGAACACACAAAAAATCTGGAGTTCAAATAAGTTCATGAAAATGAAATGCCTTTTGTAACCGATGAGTTTCCGTCCAGAACCCTGATACTTCAAAAGAGACTGTCTAGTTTGTACACGAAGTGCATCCATCTTTTGCCGTAACACTCTCAAATTTTTAGCACATGTTATGTAGGTGAAATGATGATACCATGCCAACTTTCAACCTTTTCAGAGTTCATTTGTAGTGCTTTTCAATTTCAAGGTCATTTAGCTCAAAAAAATCAATAACGGCAAGAAAATTAACAAATGGTGCCGGGAAGGGTTGAAAATTGATGATGCGGCTTTGAATGGTGCATTTTGAACACACAAAAATCCTGGAGTTCAAATAAGTTCAAGAAAATGAAATGCCTTTTATAACATGAGTTTCCGTCTGAAACCCTGATACTTCAAAACAGACTGTCCATTTTTTGTATCCATCTTTTGTCGTAACCCTCTCAACTTTTAGCACATGCTATGTGCGTGAAATGATGATACCATGCCAACTTTCAACCTTTTTAGAATTCATTTGTAGTACTTTTTAATTTCAGGGTCATTTAGCTCAAAAAAATCAATAACTGCATGAAAAATACCAAATGTTGTCGGGAAGGGTTGAAAATTGATGATGTGGCTTTGAATGGTGCATTTTGAACACACAAAAAGCCTGGAGTTCAAATAAGTTCAAGAAAATGAAATGCCTTTGGTAACACATGAGTTTCCCTCCGGAACCCTGATACTTCGAAAGAGACTGTCCGTTTTGTACACGAAGTGCATCCAGCTTTTGCCATAACCCTCTCAAATTTTGAGAACATTCTATTTGGGTGAAATGATGATACCATGCCAACTTTCAACCTTTTCAGAGTTCATTTGTAGTGCTTTTCGATTTCAGGGTCATTTAGCTCAAAAAAATCAATAACTGCATGAAAAATACCAAATATTGTCGGGAAGAGTTGAAAATTGATGATGTGGCTTTGAATGGTGCATTTTGAACACACAAAAATCCTGGACTTCAAATAAGTTCAAGAAAATGAAATGCCTTTTGTAACACATGAGATTCCGTCTGGAACCCTGATACTTCGAAAGATACTATCCGTTTTGTACTGCATCCAACTTTTGTCGTAACCTCTCAACTTTTTAGCACATGCTATTTGGGTGAAATGATGATACCATGCCAACTTTCACCCTTTTTAGAGTTCATTTGTACTGCTTTTCAATTTCAGGGTCATTTAGCTCAAAAAAAATCAATAACTACATGACAAATAACAAATGATGTCGTGAAGGGTTGAAAATTCATTATGTGGCTTTGAATGGTTCATTTTGAACACACAAAAAGCCTGGAGTTCAATTAAGTTCAAGAAAATGAAATGCTTTTTGTAACACATGAGTTTCTGTCCGAAACCCTGATACTTCGAAAGAGATTGTCCGTTTTGTACACGAAGGGCATCCAGCTTTTGCCGTAACCCTGTAAACTTTTAAGCACATGCTCTTTGGGTGAAATGATGACACCATGCCAACTTTAATCCTTTCTAGAGTTCATTTGTAGTGCTTTCCACTTTCAGGGTCATTTAGCACAAAAAAAATCAATAACTGCATGAAAAATACCAAATGATGTCGGGAAGGGTTGAAAATTGATGATGTGGCTTTGAATGGTGCATTTTGAACACACAAAAGGCCTAGAGTTCAAATAAGTTCAAGAAAATGAAATGCCTTTTGTAACACATGAGTTTTCGTCCGGAACCTTGATACTTCGAAATAGATTGTCCGTTTTGTACACGAAGTGCATCCAGCTTTTGCCATGGCCCTCTCAACTTTTTAGCACATGCTATTTGGGTGAAATGATGATACCATGCCAACTTTCAACCTTTTCAGAGTTCATTTGTAGTGCTTTTCAATTTCAGGGTCATTTAGCTCAAAAAAATCAATAACTACATGACAAATAACAAATGATGTCGGGAAGGGTTGAAAATTGATTGTGTGGCTTTGAATGGTGCATTTTGAAGACACAAAAATCCTGCAGTTCAAATAAGTTCAAGAAAATGAAATGCCTTTTGTAACACATGAGTTTCCCTCCGAAACCCTGATACTTCGAAAGAGACTGTCCGTTTTGTACACGAAGTGCATCTAGCTTTTGCCGTAACCCTCTCAACTTTTTAGCACATGCTATGTGGGTGAAATGATGATACCATACCAAGTTTCAACCTTTTCAGAGTTCATTTGTAGTGCTTTTCAATTTCAGCGTCATTTAGCTCAAAAAAATCAATAACTGCATGAAAAATACCAAATGAAGTCAGAAAGGGTTGAAAAGTGATGATGTGGCTTTGAATGGTGCATTTTGAACACACAAAAAGCTTGGAGTTCAAATAAGTTTAATAAAATGAAATGTCTTTTGTAACCAATGAGTTTCCGTCTGAAACCCTCATACTTCGAAAGAGACTGTCGCGTTTTGTGCACGAAGGGCATCCAGCTTTTGTCGTAACCCTCTCAACTTTTTAGCACTTACTATGTGGGTGAAATGATGATACCATGCCAACTTTCAACCTTTTCAGAATTCATTTGTAGTGTTTTTCAATTTCAGGGTCATTTAGCTCAAAAAAATCAATAACTGCATGAAAAATACCAAATGATGTCGGGAAGGGTTGAAAATTGATGATGGGGCTTTGAATGGTTCATTTTGAACACAGAAAAAGCCTGGAGTTCAAATAAGTTCAAGAAATGGAAATTCCTTTGGTAACACATGAGTTTCCGTTCGGAACCGTGATACTTCGAAAGAGACTATCCGTTTTGTACACGAAGTGCATCCATCTTTTTTCGTAACCCTTTCAACTTTTTAGCACATGCTATGTGGGTCAAATGATTATACCATGCCAACTTTGAACCTTTTCAGAGTTCATTTGTAGTGCTTTTCAATTTCAGGGTCATTTAGCTCAAAAAGATCAATAACTAAAATGATAAACGTCTAGTAATTTTGAAACTAAAATTATATAAAACCTAAAAATTACCAAATTAAATATAATGTTAAACAAAGTAATATTAAATAGCAGGAAAAATAGCAAAGAAATAACATAAAAAATAGCAAAAGTTAAAATAGATGCGCTTACTCTGAAATTCAACCTAAATTCAAAGTACGAGTTAGGCACCTAAGTAGCATTTTGAATTTAGGTCAAATTTCGTGTATAAAGGCATCTATTTTCACTATGAGAGGAGCTTGACAGGTCAAGTGCATCGGGGCTTATAAACAAGTGTTGTCTCCCCTCGACTAGCGAGGTGGGACTAAACATCTGCGGCTTCCCCGCCGACCGACCAAAAGGGACCAGTGGTCCCATTTGGTGGCACCAACCGGGACCAATGCCCCCCTTTCGTCCTGGTTGGTGCCACGAACCGGGACCAAAGGTCCATGTTTCCCGTCCTTTGGGCGGCTGAAAACGGGGCTTTGGTCCCGGTTGGTGGCACCAACCGGGACTAAAGGTGGGCATTGGTCCCGGTTGGTGCCACCAACCGAGACCAAAGGTCCCTGTTTCCTGCCCTTTGGGCTGCTGAAAACAGGGCTTTGGTCCCGGTTGGTGGCACCAACCGGGACTAAAGGTGGGCATTAGTCCCGGTTGGTGCCACCAACCGAGACCAATGCTTCTTCTATATAAGAAGCACTTAGGAAATTTCGCAGTTTTCATTGCCACTTTGCCGAGCGCGCCATCCTCGTCCCCGTCGTTGCTTGCCGCCCCGCTCCCGTCGCCGCCCCTCCCCCGTCGCCTCCCCCGCCGCCCCCGTCGCCGCCCCGTCCCTGTCGCCGCCCCGCCCCGTTGCCACCCCTGCTGTGAGCCGCCGCCGCCCTGGCTCTGTCCAATTTTTTTAAAATATATGTTGATTTTTTTATATGATGAATGTTTATGTTAGATTAGTATGTGTATGTTAGATTACATAAAAATTTAATGATGAATGTTTATGTTAGATTACATAAAAATTTAATGATGAATGTTTATGTTAGATTAGTATGTTTATGATGAATGTTTATGTTAGATTAATATGTTTATGATGAATGTTTATGTTAGATTAGTATGTTGCTTTATGTTTTATTTAATTATTAGGAGTCCTAGGAAAAATTAGTATGTGTATGTTAGATTACAGAATTTTTTTGGGTTTTATGAAAAATTAGTGATTAAACGATAAGAAAACGTTCTCATAGGAATTTGTCGACGATGCCCGGCCCGCATCCTCGTTGTCGAGTAGTCTACGAGAGCCTACTTGATAGGCTCCATGTCCAGGACTGGGCTCCGCCGGGCTGGCACTGGGAGGTGCTACCTTCCCGGGCTCGGAGGTTGGTGAGGAATGCAGGTATCGTCGTCGACCCGGACCTTCTGTGGTGGCGGTCACGCGGGCCACTTTCAGTGCGGAGGGAGCGGGCACCCGTGGAGGTGGTACGTTGCCGTGTCAGGGAGGAGGACGAGCACGTCCGTCGCTACATGGTGGCGTTGGATGCCCGGTTCGACAGTACCTGGCAGATCCTTCAGGGATCTCACTTGAGTTATGATCCCGTGATGGTTCCTTATCTTTGGGTGTCCACCGCTGGTGACTCAGAGACCGCTAGTGAACCGATTTCACCATCCTCCACTTTGGATTCTAGGATATTCGATCTGTATTAGTGATCTTATATGATAATATTCGAGATGTATTAGATAATATTTCATGATGCATTAACTGGATTATTCGGGATGATGTATTAGTGATAATATTCGAGGTCATTATAAATATTAATGTATTTGTGATATTTTATCGGTATAATGCGTATGTGACTTTTGGTCTGTCGTTGCTCCTTGTGTGACTTTCATGTGTGTTCTTGATGGAGGAATCCCGACTGTTGTCGTGGGGGGCGCCTCCTCTTTTTTTCTCTTCTTTCCGATATACTCGTCGATATATTGCGCAAGAAGAGAAGAGGGGAGGCGTCCATCACCGGCGATCGAACTATTACTGTGAGAGAGTGCCCACCAACATATATACACCACCATATCAGTGTGAGAGAGAGCGCACCAACACACCATGAGATATGAGAGTTACTTAAGGAAAGCCTCGACGGATCGAAAGTCACACATGCATTAGGATCCAAAGCGTGCCGTAATTCTTGAACTGGCTTATTCGGGATGATGTATTAGTGATATTATATTTGAGTTCATTATAAATGTATTCGTGATTTGCAAGTCATTCCGATAAAACATAGGGAATTTTTTCTATTTCATTGCTCAATATATGAAACGGGTTGACTTTAGGTCTGTTTCGGCTCCTTGTGTCTTTTAGTGAGGGAGAGTGTCCACCATACATATATATATATGAGAGAGAGAGAGAGGAAGAAACCCGACTGTTGTCGTGGGGGTCGCTTCTCCTTCGTTCCAGTGTGCTAGACATTTTGGTGTAATGCACTCTGGGACGAATGGAGGAGCCACCATCATCAACGGTCGCAATATCACAGGGAGTGCCCACCATATACGTGAGACGAGAGTTTAGGAAGGAAAGACTCAACAGACCTAAAGTCAACCCATTGCATATTGAGTAATAGTGATCTGTGTCTTGATCAGTTTTCTCATACTTTTCGTCGATCGATTTTAAATATTTTAACTATGAACATAGGAAATGTCTGACGACGAAAGTGAATTCGGTATGTGCGAATACTGCGAAGACGAGCGAGGCCTGTGTGACAACACTTTCCGAGTTGATGGTAGGCGCTTCAGCATTATGCTGGATGACACCTTCGAAGTGGATACAGTAAGTCAGAATGACAAGTCTTTTTTCGTAATTAAGCATGACTTCTGCCTCTTTTGCTTCAACTTATAATTAATTTTAATTTTTTATCGTTCTACTAGCGTATCCGCTGCCATGCAAGAATTGCTGTCTTTGATAAGATTGGTTTCAATACTAAAAAAGATATGGAGGTAAAGATAGTTCACTTGAGGACCGAGCATGGTTTTACTTTTGCGGTAAAATTATACCATGCAGACACCTATTGCTATTTTGAATGCAAAAGTTGGCAAGCACTATGCAAGGCTTATGCATTTGAGACTAATATGCTTATCAGCTTTGATATTCGTCCGGAAGATGAAATTGAAGGTAATATCGACATCTGGGTCGATGTGCAAACGCCTCCAGTTCTACTATTATGTGAGTTTCTCAACCATATTTATTAAGTAATTTATATTGTTTATTTAAAAATAGTTGACAACTTATTTTCATTGACAGCTTATTTTCATTATTCAAAAAATGTACGAAAGATGGTAGACAGAACCTACTACTACAGTGATGAAGCAGAATTAACTTACAAGGAGAAAGATCATCTTACCGCATTTCTTAGTCATTTTCAGAATTACAATAGCTATTATCAAACTCCTGCACATTATGGTCAATACGTGCCACTAGTGCACGTGGTGAACTACGGTAACATCTATGGAGATTGCATGGTAAGATTTTAATTCTACTATTATGATAGTTGTGCATCTTTTGCATAAATTCTTCTAAAACTAAACTACATTTCTAACTACAAAGTTATTACTATGTTTTTCAAAAGAAAATCCCAGAGGATTGTGTGCCTCATCTGATGTTTCCGAGAGGTCACGTTGTTGTTACGAGCTTAGGGCCACCACGGCCAGGTCAGCCTATGCATCACTCCTCTCTATACCGGATTTCTAAAACCGATGGAGTCATGACAATCAAAGATTGGAAAAAATGTATGCTCAATCGTAGAGAGCTACTTGGAAGCAACATTATGCGTAGGCCAAGAATGAGAGACAGGATGGTCTCCGTTCTCCATAATGGAGAGTCAGGGCCTATCTTGTTTTATGATATTGTACCTAAGAGAGGGTAGAGTAGGTCCTACGAGATAGGAGTACGTAGGTCCTAGGTACAATATGTTATTATGTGCTACAATGTGTTAGAGTTGATGATGATGAGGAGGAGGAGGAGTTGTGATTATGACTAGTGACCAACTTGTTATATGATGTCTCATTGACGAAAATGATGATTAAATTGTGTTATATGTTCTATGTATAAGTATAGTACGTAGCGTCGTGACCAAGCACGCAGATAAGAGAGATCACTTCTCTCGTTAGCTATCTAACAAAATATATGAAACCCCTAAATTAACCCTCCAAAACCCTCAACCCCCCCCCCTGCTCTTTAAAAAAACAGCTCCTCAACTGCTGACGCGTGGACGCTCTTTGGTCCCGGTTGGTGTTACCAACCGGAACCAAAGGCCCTCCTGCCTAGGCTCGGCGGAGCGACCACGTGTAGCCCCCATCTGTCCCGGTTTGTAAGCGAACCGGGACTAAAGGTCATGGGCTTTAGTCCCGACACATTAGTCCCGATTCCAGAACTCGGACAAATGGGCCTTACGAACCGGGACAAATGGGCATTTTTCCACTAGTGGAAGGACATGTCTAGCAAACCAAGGAGAAAAAAAGATAAGGAAGAGAATACATCATACGATGAGCCAAAGTGCCACATAGTTCTTTCAGGGAAAAGAAACATTATGGGAGTGGAGGACAAGAGAAACATGTCAGAAGATTATGAAAAGTTTCATGAAATCCCTCCCTTCAAAGTGAAGACTGACCCAAGTATCCTGTTAAATGATGAAGATTCTCCATGGTTACGGCGCAATCATAAGCAAGGGACAAACATGCAGAAAAAGTCTTACACCACGAGATCCCACTCTGGGATGTGACCGGCTTCACCGTCATCACTTTCTATGTTAAGGACATGCATGCATTTTCTAGCATGGTATCTTTGTAACAGTTTGTACACGAAGTGCATCCAATTTTTGCCGTAACCCTCTCAACTCTTTACAGGTTGCTATGTGGGTGAAATTATTATGTCATGCCAAGTTTCAACCTTTTCAAAGTTCATTTGTACTGTTTTTCAATTTCGGGGTCATTTAGCTCAAAATAAATCATTAAATGCATGAAAAATTTCAAATAAAGTCAGAAATGGTTAAAAATTGATGATGTGCCTTTGAATGGTCAATATTGAACATATAAAAAGTATGGAGTTAAAAAAAGTTATTAAAAATGAAATCCCTTTGTAATATATGCGTTCTCGTCCGAAACCCTCATACTTCGAAAGAGATTGTCCAGTTTGTACACGAAATGCATCCAGGTTTTGCCGTAATCCTCTCAACTCTTTAGAAGTTGCTATGTGGGTAAAATTATGATGTCATGCCAAGTTACAACCTTTTCAGAGTTCATTTGTACCGCTTTTCAATTTCAGGGTCATTTAGCTCAAAATAAATCATTAAATGCATGAAAAATATCAAATGAAGTTAGAAATGATTGAAAATTGATGATGTGCCTTTGAACGGTGCATATTGAACACACAAAAAGTATGGAGTTAAAATAAGTTATTAAAAATGAAATCCCTTTGTAATAGATGCGTTTTCGTCCGAAACCCTCATACTTCGAAAGAGATTGTCCAGTTTATATACGAAGTGCATCCAGTTTTTGTCGTAACCCTCTCAACTCTTTAGAAGTTAATATGTGGATGAAATTATGATGGCATGCCAAGCTACACCCTTTTCAGAGTTCATTTGTACTGCTTTTCAAACTCCAGATATGACATTTCAAATGACATTTAATCGAATTGTCTTATACAACAGTTTATGTCGTTCAAACATGCATGGAAATGCCATAAATAGATTCTTTATATTTTTCTGATATTTTTTATATATTATTTATTTCCATTGGAGTCATAGATTTTTTTCCTATGATTTTCTAAAGTTTAGGGTTTTTTCTGAAAATAATATAGAAATAATGAATTAAAAAACTTTTAGTACCGGTGCGAGCCACGCACCGGTACTAAAGGTCCACCGCTCCGTGCATTTTTTGGGGAGGACCCTTAGTACCGGTGCATGGCTTGCACCGGTACTAAAGGGTCTTTAGTACCGGTGCGAGCCACGCACCGGTACTAAAGGTCCTCCAGGTATAAATAGTATCTCCCTCGTCCCGATGCGAGCCACGCACCGGGAGAAGCCTGATTTGCGCCGCCAGGCTGCCGAAATCCGCCGTTGCCGCCACCTGCCTTCCCAACGCCGCGCGCCGCCCCGAGCCCGCCGCCCCGACGCCGCCCGCCGCCCGCCACCCCGACGCCGCCTGTCGCCCAGACGCCACCCGCCCCTCACCACCCCGCCGCCCCGAGCCCGCCACCCCGACGCCCACCACCCCAACTCCCCGACGCCGCCCACCGCCCCGACCCCGCCGCCCTGACGCCACCCGCCGCCCCTCGGTGAGTCTCTCCCCTCCCCCTTGCCTACCGTCCCGACTCCCGCACGCTCGCCGGAGCTCACCGACCCCCATCGCGCGCCGCCCTGGCGTGGCCTACTAACGTGGCCGGCCAGCCCCACCCCTAGGGTTTGCAGCTCGCCGGAGCAACTCCGGCACGGCCTACTGACGTGGCCGGCCAGCCCCACCCCTAGGGTTTGCGGCTCGCCGGATCAACTCCGGCGCGGCCTACTAACGTGGCCGGCCAGCCCTACCCCGAGGGTTTGCAGCTCACCGGAGCAACTCCGATGCGGCCTACTGGCGTGGCCTGCCAGCCCCACCCCCAGGGTAGCTGGCCAGTGTGCCCGCGGGCCCTAGTTGACCAGTTGACCCAGTCAACTATGCTGACTGGGCAGGCCCCAGTCAATGACAAATGAGGCCACCCCCCCTAATCCACTAATTAATTAAAATGATTAAGTGTTTTGTTAGATGTTAAGTGCTATTTTGCTAAGTGTTTTGTTAGATGTCAATGACAAGTGGGGCCGCCCCCATAATCCACTAACAAGTCGGGCCGCCCCCTAATCTACTAATTTTGCTAAGTGTTATTTAATTTCTTAGATGCTAAGTGTTAATTATGCTAAGTGTTGTTTAATTTGTTTTCATAAATAAGTGTTTCTTCTCGACGTCGATGATGCCGATCCCGCATCCTCGTCGTCGAGTCGGCGTAGGAGGTCTGTTGCTTGAGCCGAGGGGCCCTGTCCAGGACTGGGCTCCACCGGACTGGTACTGGGAGGTGCTGCCTTTCGGGCGGCGCAGCTTGGTGAGGAGCGAGCCCGTCGTCGACCCGGAGGTTCTGTGGTGGTGGCCGCATGGGCCACGGACGATTCGGAGGCTTGAGTCCCCCGCGGAGGTGGTACAATACCATGTCAGGAAGGAGAACAAGCACGTTCGTCGCTACATGGCACCTTTGGAGGCCAGGTCCGTCAATACATGGCGGATTTTTCGGGGATCTCACTGGACCTATGCTCCTATGATGGTTCCTTCTCTTTGGGTGTCCACCGCCCGTCCCAATATCCGTCGGGCGCTAGGCTTCTAGCTAGATCGATATAATAGCTACTATATATGTATTATTATGATGTATTAGCTAGATCGATGGATTAGTCGATGTATTAACAATTATCCGAGATTATGATGAGATCTTTTCTAAGAACTACTATATATGTATTCGATGAAGCATTATTAATTAACTATCAGTTATTTTGCTTCCTGAATGCATGCTAATTTGAATATTAATTTCTTTTATCTATATTATTATGGATTAGTTATTAAGTTATGGTCAATACCGGTAGAGCTCATGAAGAGGACATCTTCAACAGGATACGCTCCTCCGAAAATCCAACGGACCTTCTGGGTGAATCACATGATGATGACGGCTCACAATATCTGAACGATTACGGTGATGGATGTGACGCCGAGGAAGAACAACTTATGTTCCAAAATCCGGAACAACTAACAATGTCCGCCGAGGTATATACATATTAGCCTCTGGTGATCATTACATGTGTATTAATTGATTTGTATATATATATATATACATATATTAACAAATCTTTCTTCTTTTAATTATCAACCCTCCCGATCGAGCCAATCTAGTAGAAAGGTATGAGGCGGTGCCAAAATATTGGACGACAACGTAAAGCTCAATCTTGATGCTTTCAAACATGATGGCAAACCGACTCACCCTGAAGCCAATGCCAAGACATTTGTGCGTCAATGCGGAGTGGTTGCTAGGGACGGAGTCCCGATCACAATGCAAGAATGGATTCAGCCAAACCAACCAAAACCAGGAGTGAATTATGTCGATAAAAGAATTAAAGATACCCTTTGGCGAGAGCTCATGGAGCATTACATCATACCAGATTCTCTCTCAGAGACCACTATATCCTCCTAAATATTATCCTCGCAGATGGACTTGTCCAAGTGTACGACTCACTAGATAGAATAGAACAATCATACGTGGACTTGTATTTTTTGATAGAACGGTAATTTCAATCTTTATCAACCTTGCTTTCTTTCATTATTCCCTGATATCAAAAGTAATTATAATAACTCTTTCGTTCTTTTTCTTTGCCGCGTAGTATTTGGAAAAAGATCATAGAAAAAAACCATCACGTTCGTCAATAAAAACCGAAGCTGAAGTGGAAAAAGATGCATATAATTAAGTAGTACGAGTAGGTCCGCGCATCTCTTTAATTCTAGTTTCAATACCATTATCATGCTTGATTATTAATTATCTTATTGAATTCTATTCTTTTGCAAAGTGCGCGAAGCAGCCACAGGGGACAAATTTATGTGGATACTACCTCTGCGAGAACATTCGCATCCAGACCGAATGCCGTATACGTCGCAGAAGAGCACGTGAAAGACAACTCGAGGTTTGGCAGATGATGTCCGCCACCATGACCACGATGGCATTGTTGTTGGCCTATTCGTCGATGATTTGTCCCTCCGCGAGCTGCTGCTCGTCGAGGAGCCAAAGGTTGTAGTGATGATCCTCCTACGGCTACCGAAAGAGTGACACTGGCGGCAACGACAACTCTTCCACCATTACGGCGATGATGTGCGCCCACGCCTGCTCCAAGGTGTAGTTGACATGGACCAACGCAGGCGATGTTGCCGGCTCATCGTCGAGTTCCTCGTCCATCGTCGGTTCGGCTCACACGTCGGTACTTCCATCTCGTGGGCAAGCCATCCTCTGTTCGGCTCACACGTCGGTACTTCCATCTCGTGGGCAAGCCATCCTCTGTTCGGCTCACACGTCGGTACTTCCATCTCGTGGGCAAGCCATCCTCTGTTCGGCTCACACGTCGGTACTTCCATCTCGTGGGCAAGCCATCCTCTGTTCGGCTCACACGTCGGTACTTCCATCTCGTGGGCAAGCCATCCTCTGTTAAGCTCACACGTCGGTACTTCCAGTTGGCCGCAATGCAACCATCTTCTGCTTGTGCTTTGTCGAGGGGCTCTCCCACGTCGACCTATAGTTTACGATCATGGAGGAGGTGGTGCACAGAGGAGTATACGGAGCGGAGATGGTGCAATGCGGATCGTATCGGGGCTGACCATAGATAAATAGTGGGACCGGCAGGCCAAGCGGCGACCTGTTTCAATGCCGGCATTGAAGTGGGCTTCTCTGTCACGATGTTTGTTTAATGCGGTAGAGGCAACCCCCGTCAAAAAAAATGCGGTAGAGGCAACCAGTTGGAATGCATAGAGTGACGTGTCGTTCCGTCTGGTCAAGTCTCTCCAACGTTGAACATGCGTGGAGACCGGGACGATACGCGGTTGGCACGCCATTGTTGACTTAGGGGCAAATTTTTTTTTGCTATTACAGGTTACTATTCACACTATTTTGGTTGAAAATTTAGTTCTTCGAAACGAAGTCAACGGGGTGTTTTCCTTTTGTGGAATTTTTTTTATAAATACAAAGGAAGGTCAAGTTTATTTTAAAAACATTTTCAATTTTTTTACTTTTAATTTAAGTACTATTTTTTCTTCATATAGAATGTATAGAGAACCATAGACCAAAGATTCCTGTCCGGTGTGCTGGTACTGATTTGTAGGCTGGCCAGCTAGGTAGGTAGGTAGGTAGCCATATTCGTGAATCGCCATATAGCCAGGAGCTAGTATCGATACGTGTTCTTGCTGGAAAAAGTCACAATACGATGGCAGTCTGCTAGACCGTCCAATACTCCAAGAAGATGGCTGTGAGCAAGAGAATTGGTTGTACACGGCAGGAGTTAATGCACGTATCACCAATGGGTACGTACGGCGCCGCATGCAAGAGACGGATAGATGGACAGAGCAACGTATACATGGGTGTTCTTGCAGCCCCAGCCTACGACAGACCGATGGATGGACAGAGCAACGTTCGTGAATCATCGTGTACGTTGAGCAGTCAAAAGGACTGCATACAAGCCCATCCTACTGTCCATGCCTCTAACTGGTAGCACTGTACACACCGATGAGTGTAGAGTACCAGAACTCTACTCTCTAGCCCGGCCATCCTCGTGAATGTGAATCATACACGAATACGAAGGAAGCTATCCATTCCTGTATGTGCTGAAGGCGAGCTAGCTGCAGGAGCAGGAGCTAGTATAGAGAGCTACTGCCTACTACTCGTAGTACAGAGTCCACGATGGCGTGCTGTGTTGAAGCAAGTCCAACACCAACATCGGATGGCGAGAGAGAGAGAGAGAGAGAAATACTCCCTCATGACGGATATGGCATTGTTGTCTCACTGCATCGTTGCATCCGGACGTGCTGCCTACTGTGCTGTGTCCGGGTGGTCTGCTTGGCCAGTCTCCAGTTTACATGCAGATGCAGATGGTTTCATGTATGCAGCACATATGTACTCCTAGTACAAGCGCGGTGCCAAGTGACGTGCAAATCTCGCTGTCACATGCAGAGCAGAGAAAATCACACATCCATCTCAGTGCTTGTACACATGACCAAATATTAGTTGCACTTCGCGCGCGCCTACGTGCGTGCATGGTCATGGAGACATCGATGGTTCATGGTGCCCACTCCCTTCATGCATGGCGCTGGGCCCTGGTGGACCTTGGATCGTGCATGCATTTCGATGGTGGCGTTGCCTGCTTGCCCGTGCACCCAACAATGGCGGGCCTTGTAGAAGTAGTATACTTCCATTGTGGGTCAAAACTTTATTTTCTTGCTCGTTGTTCTTCATAAAACTGACGGGATGTTCAGTCTGTTACGCATAGAAAATTTATTAGAAAAAACGAGAGACAGGATTGGAAAAGATCCCAGTTGCTTACCTTAGAATCATCATGAGAAGAAGGGGAAATTTGATAAGACCATGCGTACTCAGCAAACAAACATAGGAGAATCCATGGGGAAGGAGGGATGCGCTATATACAAGTGGTTCACTGTAGGCACGTCGGCTTTGGGCCCCTGATTGTTTTTGGACGGCCGCCGACACGTCTAGTTGATGCATCGTGCCGTACTTGTTGGTTGGTGAAGCGGCTGGGTGCAAAGGAGGACCGAAGAAAAGGAAAATAGTTTCATCGATCAGGCACGTGTCTCAAGACTCTTTTCGAAATGCATGCACTAGCAGAAAATCGAGCCTTTTGTCCCGGTCCGGTTAACCGGGACTAAAGGCCTCCATTTTTAATCCCGCTTGGACTATGAACCGGGACTAAAGCGGCTTCGTGTGGCAGCTTTTTACAGCGGGACCTTTAGTCCCGGTTGGTGTTATCAACCAGTACTAAACATATTTTTAAAAATATTTTTTTATTTTTTTATTTTCAAATCTTTGAATTATTTGACAATTTAATCTCTAATCACCCCTCCTTACTGCTCTGAATTTATTTGACAATTTAATCTCAAACCACTCCTCATTCCAAATCGTCTAACTTCCCGAGCATGCTTAACTTTCGAGTTCTATCACCCCTAGTTTTCAAGTCTACACTTGTTGTTTTCTTGACAATAGTAAGCTATCAATCCTATTAACCCTTGGGTCTTGATGTAACATGATTTAATTTTTTGAATTCCAAACAATTATTAAAATAAACAACAATAAATGATTAATAATAATATTGAATTTCAATGAAAATAAAATAAGTAATAATATTATTTTATTCATTTTTTGCAATTTATTCATTTAATATGGCATAATAAATATCTTTAAATCTGTAAATTGAAATTCAACAAATAATATATCCATTATTATCAGAAAAACGTGAGGAATCCAAATATGACATCATTTATTTTTTTTTTAAGCTAAATGACCTTGAAATTGAAAAGCACTACAAATGAACTCTGAAAAGGTTGAAACTTGGCATGGTATCATTATTTCACAAATAATAAATGCATGTGCTACAAAATTGAGAGGCTTACGGTAAAACCTAGATGCACTTCGTGTACAAACTGGACAATCTCTTTCGAAGTATCAGGGTTTTGGACGAAAACTCATCTGTTACAAAGGCATTTCGTTTTTTAAAGCTTATTTAAACTCCAGAGTTTTTGTGCGTTCAACATGCACCATTCAAAGCCACATCATTAATTTTCAGCCATTTTCCACTTCATTCGCTATTTTTCATGCATTTATTAATTTTTTTAAGCTAAATGACCCTGAAATTGAAAAGCACTACAAATGAACTCTGAAAAGGTTGAAACTTGGCATGATATCATTATTTCACTCACATAGCATGTGCTAAAAAGTTGAGAGGGTTACGGAAAAAACTAGATGCACTTCGTGTACAAACTGGACAATCCCTTTTGAAGTATCACGGTTTTGGACGAAAAATCATCTGTTACAAAGGCATTTCATTTTTAAACTTATTTCAACTCTATACATTTTGTGCGTTCAACATGCACCATCTAACATGTGCCTAGGAGCAAAAAGAATTAAATTTAAAACTATTTTTAAACTCAAGTTATTCACAATCTAGGGTTTGAAGCAAATTCGAACAAATTAAAATTTAAACCATTCAAATTTGAAAACTAATTGCACAAACACAAACTAGACAAAATTTTGAATCTAATGCAAAAAGAATCACTCAAAAACATCAAATATCCTAAAAGATATAAGCAATTTAAAACAGAAACTAAAAACAGAAAACAAATAGAAAAATAAAAAAACTTTTAAAACCCTTTAGTACCGGTTGGTATCTCTA
The DNA here is from genome assembly GCA_022496015.1 of Hordeum marinum. Classification (NCBI taxonomy): domain Eukaryota; kingdom Viridiplantae; phylum Streptophyta; class Magnoliopsida; order Poales; family Poaceae; genus Hordeum; species Hordeum marinum. The sequence goes on along the minus strand of CM039677.1, from coordinate 1,330,971 downwards.
ACTGGCACTAAAGGTCTAGCCTTTCGTCCCGGTTGGAGATACGAACCGAGAATACTGCCCCAACCCCTTTAGTCCCGGTTCGTATCTCCAACCAGGACTAAAGGCTTCACCTTTAGTCCCGGTTGGAGACACGAACCGTTACTAAAGGGTATCGACCCCTTTAGTCCCGGTTGGTGTCTCCAACCGGGACTAAAGGTCCCACTCGAACCGGGACTAATGCCCGACCGGCGCCCTAACCGCTCGAACCGGGACTAATGCTCACATTAGTCCCGGTTCGTAAGGCAACCGGGACTAATGTGTAGATCGAGCCGTGACGAAAGCCCTCTAACCGGATCGCGGGACGGATTATGATTGGATCGCGGGATGCTCGGCGATTTGGATCGCGAAGACATTCGACTATACCAACCGCATTTCTTAACGCTTTCCGCTTAGCGATCTACAAGGGTATGTAGATCCACTCTCCCTCTCGTAGATACTCATCACCATGGATAGGTCTTGCGTGAACGTAGGAAATTTTTTGTTTCCCATGCAACGTTCCCCAACAGGGGGAGACGGGGGAGGAGGGGGGCAACGCAAAATGACCACCACGCCACGCACTACCGGGTGGGCTCCGCGCTGACTACTGGGCCCGGAGCTAACGGGCGGGCCCCTAGATGACGTGGCACGGGGCCTGATATGTTGTACGTAAGCCAGATGTAGAGCCAAACCTGGCTCCCCAAGTTCCAGGACCGTAGTGTGGACGTATTTCCAAGTATCAGGACCCTAGTGGATCAATACTCAAGTTCGAGGACCATCGTGGACCTCGCCGGCAAGTTTAGGGATGATACGTGCAATTATCTCCTTGTCGTTGGCCCCTGTTGCCTAAAGGAAATGCCGTTGGTCTTGGTCCCTGAGAGAGGAAGCAACTTGGCGAATGGCAAAGGCACACGAGGACGAGGGCATTGAAATCCTACTGGTAGTACATCCAGCTGACAAGTGGCATATTTCTCAGGCCCACCACATTCTGCGCAACTTCATTTGTCTCCTCTCCACCGCAAACAAAAATGATGGAGCATGAGTTTTTCAAAAAACAATGATGGAGTATGATTCTACATTTATTTTAAAAAATAAAATTGATGGAGTATGATACCACAAAGAGTGTGTCTGTGTCGGTCTGTTTACGTCAAGTGTAATCGGGCATCGTGACATGTTAATCAGCTGTTGCACAGAGCAATGCAACCTGTTGGGTCCGAATTTGTTTTGCACAAAGTTAAGTTAACAATCAACCAAGAATGGAATCGCTAGAGCACATGTGACTAATTTTAGCCACCTCGGTTCATTTCTTCTTCATTTTACGCAAGTCACCTATATGTTCTTACTGACTTCTCATTTGGGCAACACGATGCCTGTACATATGGAAGCGACCGACCTCCAACACACGGGTAGGTAGACGCAAGACGATGCATGTACATATGCTCGTCACTGTTTTTTGGAGCATTGCTGCTCACGTCGTCCTGCTTAACTTTTGCCACAGTGTGTACAAATGACTTGTGAACACCTACAGTGACAGCGCCGATGATCGTTGCGACACTATTTGGCTTCACTTGGAAAAGGTGTCTGGCCTACAAATAATGCAGCTGCAATCACAAAAGCAAATAGATATATGACCTGTAGTATTGCACCGGCAAATGAACCTACAGTGCATGGATTAATAAATAACTATATAAAAGTGTCTGTAGCGTCCACACGCCAGTTTCCTTTCTGATTTAGGAGTACTGGGACGCTTTTCGTGCTACGTGATGAATGTCATTCTCGTGTTCTTAGAGGTCTAATGACATTGTTCTCAGAGGTCTAATCGCTCATCAAAACAATATCTTGGCACTCGTTGATTTTGTACGGGACATTGTACATACTCATAATAAAATGATTGTGTGCGTTCCTAGTCGACGTAGAAACCAGGAAGTGAAATTCTCTCCCCATTTTTTAGACACAACCAGCCGGACATAGTTCAGGTTCCGTGGTTTGCAGGCCAGAGACCATGTCGGGACCCGACAGACACACGTATGTCGATCGTGTGCAGCATAGCAGTGCAGGACGCCGGCGACGGCACAAACAAATCCCAACGCCGCGCGTAGGCTCTCACCCATGCAATGCAACACTACCCTACACATGCGGACATACATGCATACACATGCACAGTGATATGCATTATTGTTACTGTGCACCGTTCAACTGATTAATCGGCTGGTCCAGGCAATGCACGCCATGGCGACATGGTAGCGGCAAGGCACATGACACGCCCGTGCACCCCATGATTGATTACGCCCAGGCCCATGCAACGTTACAAAACATTTGTGGCGTGACCTCCTGCCGCGCTTTAATGCACCATGCCCCCTCCACATGCTTCTCTAGCTTTGTACCTGACCGACCCCTTGTGTTACTTTTTCTTTTCTTAGATGGCTCTTTGGTCAGCTAAGATTACGTGCACGGTTCGCTAATATTTTTTTTGCCTGGCAGCTTGGTGGGTCATGCAAGATCGAGCAGTAAATCGGATAGAATGGTAACTAGGTAAGGTTATCTGTGCGTACTCATCAATGACTAGTAGATGCCGGAGCTAGTACCTGCTACGTCCGTAAAAGTGAGAATGAGTAAAGCTGGCCGCATGGCCCTATAAGTCTACAAATTATAAACCTCGCTTACAAGCCCAGTCAGTGAGCAAGGCTAAAACCACGATTCATCAACAGGGGTGCACACTCTTCCAGCGATTTTCAGCGTCGGCTCCATGGGCTCCCTGGCTTCATCTCCAAGCGATCCATAGCAGTTCCCCACGTCACCTGTCCAACAGTACTAGGGTGCCTCCGAGGCCATGCATATCGGGTAGGGTGCACCGTATCCATGCCCAGGGATATGGACCCGACAGACGTAGTGCGTCTACGTCGTGTGCAGCTGCAGCGGAGCAGAGCGGGTCGCCGACCAAACAAACAAATCCCAACCCCAAACCATGCAACACATGCGGATATACATGCATGCATGCATGCACAAAGATGCGCATTATATTGTTACTATGCACCGTTCAACGAACTAATCAGCCGGTCCAGGCAATGAACGGCATGGCGCTATGGTAAGGGCAAGACACATGGCATGCCCGTGCACCCCATGCATGATTGATTATGCCCAACCAACGTTGCACTACGTGACCGCCTGCTGCACTTAAATGCACCGTGCTCCCTCCACAGGGAATTTTATTTTTTGTGTGTGAATTTGTGGATTTTCCAAAAATTTAACCTGATGTCTAGTTTTTGCCGACTTTTTATTTTGTAGAAGAAAACTTTCGAGCTATTCAATAACCGCCAAGACAGTATAAAAAACATAGGTTATATCAGCCATTATCATCACTTCCTTGAAGTTTACCAATTTCAAGACTGCCTCCAAATGATTCCGAGGACATGCCTATGGAGGGGGTAGGGGGTGGTCAGAAACGAAAATGTGAATAATCTGCTAGATTTTCACATATTTTGTTTATAAATTATTCTCCTTCAAAAAGGAAACAGATTATCTTTTTAGAACATGTACAGCCGGACGTCTCAAATGACCCTTCATACGCCCACAGACGCGTCCGGTCAGTGGATCTGCGTTGGGTCCATAGACGTGGTAACGCGTGAGCCGTTGCTGTCAGCCCCTCGCTACACCACGCGCGGCCTGGATCCGTCTGCCATCAGTACGTGTTCATTGTTTGTTTCTCCAGACTCCAGGACCAGCAGAGACGAGTTGAGGTCGCTATATCTAAGAGACGACGCAATCGTCATGCCCATTGCACACGTCCTTCAACTACTATATGCGATCATACCTGTGTAGTAGGTGGGTTGGTGACATATTGAAGGTACCACCGTCCGGGTACGATCATACCTGTGTCGCGCGCACGTACGGTGCATTGCCTCCGCCCTCGGGCAACTAGGAACTAGCTTTGACGCATGCACGCGCCCACGGGCAACATGAAGGAAGGACGGCTATGCTGAATGGCAGGGAAGTCATGTTCGATGCGATATTCAACGTACGGTGCAGCTAGCTCTTGGGACGCATGGACCCGAGATCACACCACGATGGCGGACATTTCCTGCAGGGCCAGCGGAGCAAGAGCAGGAGATACAGCGGCGCAAAACGAAACCCGACTCCGGCCGCCGGGCTGCACCCCCATGTTTTTGTTTGCGTGGCCTGCATCTGCATGGGACGTCCATCGGCTACCTCTCACTCACCAAATATATATTTAGGCACAGTCATCAGATATACTCCATAATGAATACTGTTCCCTAATGATAATACCATACCGCCTACCGGCCGGGCGTGGTGGCGCGCTCCTGTTAGAGCATCTATAACCGGACCTTTCAAACCCGTTTTAAACGTCCGGTCACTGACCTATCTTTTTTTTAATCCAGACGGACTCTTCAAACGGCCCTCAAACGATCGGGCTGACCGACACGCCACATATCCAGTCCAAATATGAGGCGGGTATGGGGTGTCCGGGCACGCTCGCCACGTAGGACCCGGCAGTTTGCTATCTTCTTTCTTCTTCCTCCTTCTCGCCGTCCGTCTAGCGCTCCATCGTCGCGCCATCCGTCTCAAGCTCAGCCTCTTCGGCGCCAGCTACGGAAGAGCGCGCCCATCCTCGCCGCGCGGGACATCATCGCCGGCCCGGACGCCATCGTGGTACGTCCGTCAAAACTCAGCCTCCGCCTTGCGCTTGATGTGTTCGACACATTGACCGACCGGAATTATTGTGATTTTGTTAGGTAAACCATGGATTCAGATGCTTCATCGGACGAGGAATATGGACTGACTGAGCTTGACCAAACGATTGAATATAAGTTCTTTCATTCCTCGGATTCGGAAGAAGAAGTGGACATGCGAGGAAATGGAACGGCAAGTGCAGCATATTCTCAACTTCAAGGGCTCAATCAAAGGGAGAAGAGTGATCAACCGGGATAGGGTGTCAGGAGCAAAGCTACTGCACAAGGACTACTTTGCTCCCACACCTAATTTCCCGGATGATCCATGGTTTCCTCACCGTTTTCGCATGAGAAAACCATTGTTTTTGCGCATTGTTGATAGAGTGGAGCCACACAACGACTACTTCAAGCTGAAGAGGGATTACCGCGGGCAACTCTCTTTCTCGGTCAAGCAGAAGTGCATGGCTGCTATGAGGATGCTTGCACTTGGTACTGCTGCATGCGTCGTTGGTGAGATGGTCAGGATGGAAGAGAGCATGTGCCTGAAGACTACTGTCAAATTTGCCCATACGTGGTTGAGGTTACACCTAGGCATGGGCAACCCGGCCCGAGCCCGGCCCAAAAAACCCGGGCTGGGCCTGGCCGGGCTTTAGGTTCAGGCCTGGTTTTCAAGCCCGGGCAGAAGTTCGGGTTGGGCTCGAGCTTACTAAAATTGGCATTTTACATGGAGGCCCGGCCCGGCCCGGCCCAAAAATAGCCTTTTTAGTCCGTTCGGGCCGGGCTCGGGCCTGTATATTGCAGTTTTTGGCCGGGTCGGGCTGGGCTCAGGCCTGAGATATTTGGTTCGGGCTTTATAAAGCCCGGCCCGGCCCGGTGGATGCCCAGGTTTAGTTGAGGTGTTTGGAATGAAATATCTTAGAGAACCAAATACGCAGGACACAGAGAAGTTGTTGGCTATTGGAGAGGCAAGGGGGTTTCTAGGAATGCTCGGATCAATTGATTGCATGTTGGCAATAGAAAAACTGCCCCAAAAGTCCGCGGGGAATGTATCAAGGGCACACCAAAGAGGCCACCATCATACTAGAAGCAGTGGCATCACATGACTTATGGATTTGGCATGCTTTCTTTGGAATGTTCGGTTCTCACAGCGACATCAACGTGCTCCAACGATCTCCGGTGTTCTGCCGGCTTTGCAATGGGGAATCACCGCCATGCAACTACACCGTCAACATGGAGACTAGAACATGGGTAGTGCGTCCGTCCAACCAGGAGATTCTTGCCAGCAAGGAAGTTGCTCCACCCAGCCACACTGAAGATAGTGCGCCCGTCCGTTTCCACTGCGTAAGCACAAGTGGTGATGGAGCCCCTTGTGGTAAGGCGTAGTCTAGCAATGTCTTCTTCATCCAACTCGATGTCACAGCTCACACATAGCCTCTTAGGTAATTTTTGAAAAAAAAACATGATGATCATATCATCACAGTACTACACTATAATCAATATATCACATTACTAAGCACATCACATGACTATACACTAAGCATATCATCACATTAATATACTAAGCATATCATCGCATTACTATACTATAAGCATAGATCACATTACTATATATACTAAGCATATCACATTACTAAGCATATCGCATTACTAAGCAGATGTCATTACTATACACACTAAGCATATCATCACATTACATTAGTAGAAAAAGGCCCATTTATCCCGGTTCGTAAAGCCCATTTGTCCCGGTTCTGGAACCGGGACTAAAGGATCGGGACTAAAGCCCAAAACCTTTAGTCCCGGTTCTCTTACAAACCGGGACAGAAGGGGCTCCACGTGGCCTCTGCGGGGAGCCCAGGCAGGAGGACCTTTAGTCCCGGTTGATAACACCAACCGGGACCAAAAGGCATCCACGCGTCAGCATCTAGCAGTTGCTGGGGTTTTTTTTGAAAGGGAGGGGGGTTAGGGGTTTTTGGAGGGTTAATTTAGGGGTTTCATATTGTTTTAGCTAGCTAATTAATAGAGAGAAGTGTCATCTCTTTCTCCGTGCTTGGTCGACACTAGCTACTATAGAGAAAACTTGACACGCTAGCTAGTAAGCAAATGAAGGAACCATTAAGTACAGAAGATCGTCATGGACATAAAGAGATAGAAGTGATCGACCTCTCTTTCTCCAAGAGATTGGTCGTATAACAAGTTTTCGTATATATATCCGACGCTACTAGCTACATATATACAATATAAGATCTCTTACAATCCCTAACATCTAATGTCCAATTGCAGATGGTATTCTCCGGTTTTATTTATGACGTGGTCAATAAAGAATCCCGCCAATTCTTCTTGAATTGCTCGTATGCGATCATGTGGTAGGAGTTCATCCTGCATCTGCCACATCTAATTTGAAGAAGGAGGTCAATACATATATATGGTAAGAAAATAAAATTGTGAATATTATTGCTTACGCACTTAAAATTGTTTTTCAGAGTAGCCCCGCTTAGGGTCATCGCGTTGTAGATGAACTCGCAAATGTAGTATCCACAAAAATTATTTCCGATTTCCTGCCACAAGCACTTTACGAGAAATAGAGTTCAATCAAACTGGTAATCAAGCATGATAAATGATATTGATGAAACTAGAATCAATGGGAGATGCGAAACTAGATAGTAGTACTTACTTTCGGGTGTGTAAATCGCAGCTTTCCCGACAGTGCCATAACAATTGCTGTGAACTCTTTCCAAACCCTACCAGATGATCGCTAGATGTTAAAAAAGAGTACACTTAACAAAAATACATCATAAGAGTTTCGGTCATATAGCAGAGCAAGACAAAAGGTCTATATTAACATGAAGGTAACAGTCCTTCTCCATAAAAAGCTAAACTATATACACGTTTCTTTTTCATTCTACTCATATCTGTAAGTGCTGCAAGATAAATAAAAAAAATCTATGATTTTGTTTCTCCTCCTAGCCTCCAACAATAAGTCGGAGAAGAGTAAAAATTGATTGATATTAGTCTAGCTAGCATTGGACCATCCACAGAAAGACTCCACCTTCCGTTGAGATTCTTTTAAGCTTGGCCAAAACAACATAAACCAAACAACATGATTTATGTCGTCGTTGCCAGTAACCTTCAGTTCATCTTCCTTGTGCACAGATTGAACATCATCTGGGATGCAAATATGAAGGTCATGTCAGTTTGTTAGCCCTTGAAGTGAAAAAGACACTTGTTGATTATTCGATATTCCAACCAGAGTAAACTACCTAGGGGATTAAGAGTTGCGCACTTGAGGCCTGTCCGCCTGTGCCATCGGTGTAGTTGCTAAGATAGAAGAAATTATGGACACTTCGACATGGCAGACAACAAATAATTTGGCATGTACATGTAACTGTAGCAATTGTGGCAGTGTCGCAGCTTTGAACTAAGGTTGCCTTAGTTCAAAGTTGTGACACTTATTTTGGATTAGAGGGAGTATTAAATTTTAGTTTCATGCGGCCAAACAAGCCCAATCATTCATTCCCACTTTGAGCTGATCTACAAATATTCACTCATCATAATTTTTTTCCATAAAATGTGAATTCAGAACTCATCCAAGGTATGATTATAAAGACTAATTAGAGAGGCGATGTCCTAGTTTTACATAAGGCTCCTATCAATGAACCATCAACTCCTTTCAGAATGTTAGTCACTGTCTTTGGTTGCTCAGATTGTTCTGTGTTATCTAAATTTAACAGCAGCTGCAAGCACGCAGCAAAGGCAACAGTCATATGCAGCCACATGTTTTGATACACAAGCAAGCCATCAAACCTCTCACTCTGAACAATGTTATAGAAGAGAATGATATGAGTCCTTTCTAGATTTACAACAACAACAACAACAACAACAACAACAACAACAACAACAACAACAAAGCCTGTAGTCCCAAACAAGTTAGGATAGCGTAGAGGTGAAACCCATCACATGTCGCGACCAACTCATGGTTCTGGCACATGGATAGCAAGCTTCCATGCACCTCTGTCTATGGCTACTTCTAGATTAACAAGTCCGACAAAAAAAAGATTTAAAAAGAGAAAACTTGCAGCAATACCTATATATATATATTGCTTTCTTGACACTTTAAACTTGCATCTGTTAGGAATGAGCAACTGTATTCTCAGGAGGGCCAAGGGCCAGTACATATACATGTGTCCAATGGGGATAAACCAAAAAGAGAGACTATACACACATATAATACATCTAACACCCCCCTCAAACTCATGGTGGGTCAACAACACTGAGTTTGGAGAGAAAGAACTCATGTTGCGCTCGAGTCTGTGCCTTCATGAAGAAGTCCGCCAGCTGTAACTCAGAGGGCACATAGTGAAGAGCGAGAACCTCATCCTGCACAGCAGCACATACAAAGTGGGCATCCACACCGATGTGCTTGGTGAGCTCATGCTTCACTGGGTCACGCGCAATACTGATAGCACCGGTGTTGTCTGACAGTAAGGGAGTCGGGTGGTAGCAAACACACCAAAATCCTCAAGTAACCACCGTAACCAGATCACCTCAGCCGTCAACATAGCCATGGCGCGTAACTCAGCCTCTGTACTCGAGCGGGAAACAACAGTTTGCTTCCTTGTCTTCCAGGCAATAAGAGAGCCACCAATAAAGACACAGTAAGCAGACAACGAGCGTCGATCAGAGGGATCACTAGCCCAGGTAGCATCCGAGTAGGCCTGGAGATCAAGAGAACTGGAGCTGGGAAAGAAAAGGCGCTAAGAGATCGTGCCACGAAGATATCGTAGAACACGGAGGAGATGACTATAGTGGACAGAGGTGGGGGCTGAAACAAACTGACTTAGGATGTGGACAGGATAGGAGATGTCAGGACGCGTAACAGCAAGATAGACAAGACTGCCAACAAGGTGACGATAGCGAGTGGGATTAGGAAGAGGATCACCATCAGAGGCACGAAGCTGAACGTTGAGCTCTATAGGAGACACAACTGTGCGCTCATCACCGAGAGCAGCGCGAGAAAGAAGATCCTGAATATATTTTTCTTGGGAGATGTAGAAACCATCAGAGGTCGAGGAGATCTCAATCCCAAGAAAATACCGAAGAGGACCAAGATCAGTCATGAGGAACTGGTCGCGAAGGCGAGCCTTAACAAAGGCATTGTAGTCAGAGTCGTCACCAGTGATGATCATGTCATCAACATAGAGAAGGAGAAGAGTCCGACCACGAGGAGACGTGTGAACGAACAAAGCGGGATCATGATCACTGGGCGAGAAACCCGCGGCATTCACGACAGAGGCGAACCGCTCGAACCAAGCACGAGGGGCCTGTTTAAGACCATAGAGAGAGCGACGAAGATGGCAGACCATACCATCAGGAACAGAGTACCCTGGGGGTGGCTGCATATAAACCTCCTCACGCAACTCACCATTGAGAAAGGTGTTCTGAACGTCAAGCTGAGATACAGACCAATAACGAACAGAAGCAACAGCAAGGAGAGTGCGGACAGTGGTCATGTGGGCCACAGGAGCGAATGTCTCATCATAATCGCGTCCCTGCTCCTGCTGAAAACCACGAGCCACAAGACGGGCTTTGTAGCGCTCAAGAGAACCATCAGAGCGAGTCTTAATCTTATAGACCCACTTGCATGTGATGGGACGAATACCAGAAGGAAGGGAAACCAGATCCCACGTGCCAGAACACTCAAGGGAAGCAAGCTCCTGGGCCATCGCAAGCTGCCATTCAGGCTGAGTCAGGGCAGCCTGATAGGAAGTTGGCTCAGCAACAACAAAGAGGCTGTACTGGGCAGGGGAGTAGCGAGCAAGAGGGGGTCGAGGTCGAGCACGAAGATTATGAGCTGGAGGAGGTGTGGAAGGAGGAACATCGGAAGTGGAAGGTGTGTCAGGAAAATCATCCTCAACACGAGGGCGACGAGTGTAGTGGAGAGGAAAAGGAGAGAGAGGCCGACGGATCGTAGAGGATGGGGGAGATGAGGAGGGAGGAGATTGGGGTGTCGGTGGTATGTGAGGAAGAGTGAGACGGGTCAGAGGAAGGGGAGAGACCTGAGGCACAGAGGAGGATGTATCGGGAAGGAGAAGGAAAGAAATATCGTCCACAGAGAAACTCGAGGAGGAAGGGTGGGGGTAGTAAGAGCGAGACTCATCAAAGGTCACATCACACGAGATGCGCAAGCGACGACCAACAGGGTCCCAACAACGATATCCCTTGTGCTCATCATTGTAGCCAAGGAAGACACACTCAACCGACTGAGCAGTCAGTTTGGTGCGTTCTCGCGGGGCAAGCAGGACATAGCACACACATCCAAACATACGAAGAGTAGAGTAGTCAGGAGATCGACCAGTGAGACACTCCATAGGAATACCACCCTGCAGAGCAGTCGAGGGCTGAATGTTGATGTGATAGGTGGATGCAGAAATAGCCTCAGCCCAAAAGTGGGGTGGAAGAGAAGCGACAATCATCAGCGCACGAGCCGTCTCAAGCAGATGACGATGCTTACGTTCAGCAATGCCATTCTGAGCATGAGCACCAGGACATGAGAACTGGGTAAGAGTACCCTGTTCCGCGAGAAAACCACGCAACAGCTGGGATATATACTCTCCAGCGGAGTCAGCACGAAAAATACGAATAGGCATGGAAAACTGGGTGTGAACCATGGCAGAAAATCGTTTGTATATAGAGAGAACCTCGCTACGAGATTTCATGAAGTAGAGCCAAGTGTAGCGAGAGAAATCATCAATAAAAAAGACATAGTAGCGATGACCACCTTTCGAATCAAAGGGAGCAGGACCCCAGACATCAGAATGAACTAAGTCAAACGGATGCTGAGATACAGACTCACTGGTAGGATAAGGTAACTGGGTCTGTTTGCCAAGTCTGCAACCATTACAATGTAAGGAGACATCTCCAGATACAGACCCTAAGAGGCTCTGACGAACTAAAGAAGACAAGCGAGAGCCACAGATTTGACCAAGGCGATGATGCCACTACTGGAAGGACGTGGACGAAGAGGCAGCAAGAGCATGAGAGCTGGCAGAAGTGGTGGCAGCGGAAGGAACACAAAGCCAGTCAACCTCCCAAAGGCCCTCTGACTCACGGCGCTGGGGGCCAGCACCAACCAAAGCCTTGGTGCAACGATCCTGAATGGAGCAAGAGTTGGTATCAAGAATCACACGACAACCAGAATCAGTAAGTTGGGCAGCGGAAAAAAGATTCATGGTAAGACGAGGAACATGAGAAACACTAGGAACAGAAAAAGATGGAGTAGAAAGAATGCCACGACTAGCAACAGGAAGAGGTGTGCCATCGGCAGTGAGAACATTAAGAGGAAAATCAAGAGGTCAAAGAGAAGATAAAGCAGAAGAATCAGAGGACATATGAAAGGAAGCTCCAGAATCCAGAACGCACGAGGATGTACCTGACTGAGTAGGCTCCGGCGGGGGCGGAATGGTGGTGGTAGTCACAGCAGCAACAGAACCCGTCAAGGTAGAACCAGAGGAAGCCAGCATGCGCTTGAGTCGCATAATATTCTGGTCAGTGGGTGACGGAGTCGAGGGAGGCGCATGAGTTCCACTGGAAGAAGAGCGTCTCTGGTCTCGCTGTTTCTGGCGGCAATCAGACTCTGGGTGACCTTGCCTGGAGCAGTAGCCACAGAAAGTGTCACGGCGCGACCGGCCCTTCTCAGCATGAGGGGGGCGACCCACCCCCCTGAAGGTGTGGGCAGAAGCGGTGGAGCGGTGAGACGAGCAGACGACACAGGAGCTCGAGCAGCCAACACAGAGGGAACTACAAGCAAACCAGCAGAGCGGAGGCGGGTCTCCTCGGCATGAAGCTCAGCAAGCACCTCCGAGATAGGAACACGACCACGAGCAAGCAAGTGAGCGCGCTGAGGCTCAAACTCGGAACGAAGGCGAGATAAGAACTCATGGACACGCTGAAACTCCAAATCTGACCTCATAGTCTGGCGGCAACGGCAAGTTCCACAAACAACTGTCCGAAGAGAGTCAAGTTGGCGCCAGATGGCAGAACTCTGTGTGTAGAACTCATCAACGGAAGAGTCACCCTGCTGAAGAGCGTGCTCCTGACACACCACAGATAAGTAGAGCACATCACCAGAGGGCTGATAGCGCTGACAGAGGTAAGACCACATCGCTGCAACAATACCGAGGCTCATGAACTCCGAAGCAAACTGAGGTAGGACACTAGCAGTGAGAACAGCAGCAGCCCGAGCATCATCATTACACCACTGAGTGTAAGCAGACAGATCATCCCGGTAGAGAGAAAGAGCATCCGAATAGGCTGATACCTGTTGATCATAAGCATCCACCGCAGCATCATCGAGAGCCTTTGCTGCACCCCGATCAGCCTAAGAAGCACCAGCAGCAAGGACAGGCGGCACCGGTGGGGTAGGAGCCACAGGAGCGACAGGGCAAGGCGGACAGGGGACCTCGCCAGAAAGAACGCCCCACAGGAGAAGGCCGCGCATGTGGATCCGCATGAAGCCCGCAAACTCGGCATAGTTGGTGCCATCGAAGATCACCGAGCACCGAGGAACAGCAACGTAGCCTGAAGCGGACATGAGGAGCTCTGTGTTTTTTTTGTCAACTGCTACAGTACACTGCTACAGGAGCCCCGACCAGGATCAGGATCGGGCGCGGCCGGGGCAGAGCAGCACGGGCCGACGGAGGCAGGCAGCGGCCTCAGGCGGGTGCAGGCGACAACGGTGGAGGCAGGAGGAGGCGGGGACGAGGCCGGGGAGGGTGGACGGGCGTGGAGGGTGCTGAGGAAGGGAGAAAGAGGAGACGGCAAGCAGGGAGTGAGTCAAGGCTGGCGCGCGGCCAGCGGCCGGAGGCAGGGGCTCGGGCAGAAGCGGCCGGGGAGCGGCGGGCGCGCGGCAGCAGAGTAGCTAGGGAGGAGGCGGGGCGCGGCCGGGGCGGGCACAGGTCGGGCAGGGCAGGCAAGGCGCGGACGGCCGGCGGCTGCCGCGGTGGAGATGGCCGGCGACGAGGGAGAGGGTGGCCGGCGACGGGGGAGCAAGCACGGAGCTGCGAGCGTGCGGGAGCGGGAGAGCAAACCTAAGCATCTGATACCATGTTAGGAATGAGCAACTGTATTCTCAGAAGGACCAAGGGCCAGAACATATACATGTGTCCAACGAGGATAAACCGAAAAAAGAGACTATACACATACATCTAATACATCTAACAGCATCCATGTTGGTTACGTACCACTTCTCAAAATCTGGGGCAACTTTTCATGTAACTTCATACCATGCCTTCAAATGCTGCAAAGGCGTCAAATCATATTATGTGTTTGGTAGCAAAGTAATGTCAAAAACAGAGTATTGAAAAGCTGCAATATTTTAACCGGTTGGTGTAAGATACCACAGTTTTGGCATATCAAACTATTTTCGATAATGTAGTGACATGTTTGGCTAGTGCCATATGCAACGATGTAAAACTGGTTTTAGCTAGCTTTGACGTTTGTTTCCATGCTCAGTTTAAAAGAAAAAAGGTTTGGGGCTCATTTTATTAAACAGAGAAAATACTACAGTTTTGGAAATACCGTAGTACTTTGATAATACTTTGCTATCAAAGGGGGCCAAAATAAATATAAGGTTGAGTCTGTAGCAGATAGGCCACCAAAAATATGACAAAACTACTAAAAATCATGCACATGGATGCAAGCATGAACTGAACCCCAAGAAGAAGGAAAGGGAGGAGCGATGGGACATGGCTTGGAAAGCAACCTGAAGCATGCACGGGGTCTCGCCCCGTTGTGACATCCCCGGTGTAGGCATGACCTGAGCTCCATGTCCTCTTCATCTTCCTCATCCCTGCTGAACACATTAGAAACCCAAACAAAATATTTCTTAGGCATTGATATTAATGGCATACTTGTTTCGCAGACGTATACTGAAATCTAAAGAGCACAAAAGGTAATATGTTATAGCATATATCTGTAAGTAACAAGATAGTAGTTTCATTGCTTGTTTCTGAAAAAAAAATTATGTTGAAGTACTACCTCGTCAAGCCGAGCAGCAATATCATCCAGATCCAAGACTCCCCCAAGCGATGCCGGCTGGCTCTGCTCTAGGATGATTGCCACCCCTCAGCCCTAAGGTCGATGACACCCCTGCCGGACACCTCCACGGATACAGATAAAGAATAAAAAGGGTTAGGGAACAAGGCGAGAGAGGAACGGCTGTGAGCGAAGGGGAGAAGAGCCCCTGCAGCGAACCCTCCCTTGACGGGCCACGACGACTGTCTGACAGCGCTTCTGCCCCTTTTGCGACGCCACTGCTTTTTCCTTACCGGGGCTGCTGCACTATGGCTGATACCATTGGTACCGATCTCTGCAGCAGCAGCGGGACGACGATGGCTAAGATATAGGGGCACTAATCACGAATTGCATGCATCATGGTAGTCTATATAGTCACGTAACTAATACCCCAAGGCGGAATTGAACTAAATGCATACCCTTGCTGTACATTCTCATATTATTATTTTGTTTTGGTGCACATAAGAAATACTTGTGTATTTGACCTATCCTGAATATTTGACAGTTACGATTATGTTCAACATTTATTGTTGCATGCATAGGGAAATCACCAACCAAGGCCTTCACAAAATCAATTCTCACTGCTTTTCAAAACAGGGAATAGGCGAAGTCCATTTTGAATTTTGATATTCCATGCCAAAATCGAGTATGCTACCATGTAATCCTTGAACGTGGATCAGAATGCGATTTCAGAGCTTGTCAGCCTTACCATTATTCAATACTAAATCCACTAGTCTGCTTAACTTTTTCTTGTAGGTAGCATTTCTTTCACTTGGTATCGCATTGTTAAATTTGGAAGAAACCTGCAAACCTTCACACAATCATCCATATCCTGAAAAAACAGTATACATCTCCGGTGACTCAGAATATATCATCGAATACTGCTCTGGCTTACTTACAAGATTTTTGGTTAAAGATCAGTCAATTTTACGGCCTTCCACTCTGAAGTAGAAGTGAAAACTGAAATCTAAACACACATTAAGATTACCTACTGTATTTAAAATTCTCTAGAGAGCAAGTGAGCACAGACAAAAATATAACATCAAACTAACATGTTTATGAGGTTACGAAACCTCTTGTTAACCAGCTCTAAAGGAAATTGATCAAATTCATCAAAAACCCTATTTGCCGTTGCGAAGTGGTGTTGAGGCTTCGCACAGGCATGCCTAGCGATCGTTCGGAAGTGGGCTGGCCCGTTTAACTGTTGCAATGCCCCCAGTTTTAGAAACCTTCTAGAGGTTCCCAGTTGGGTTTTTTAGGTCTTGGAAACATGCTAGAAGGTTCTCTGAACCGTTTTTTCTTTATTTTTTCGTTTTCTTTTTTCCTTTATTTTTTTCTGTTTCTTTTTTTTCTGTTTCTGTTTCAGAAAATGTTCGGCATTTTGAAAAAATGTTCTTCAAATTAGAAAAATATTTTTATTTCTTAGAAAAATGTTCTGGATTTTCAAAAAAAACGTTCAAATTCGGCAAATGCTTCTGTTTTTTTACACAAAAAAATGTTTTGAATTTTCAAAAAATATTCTGGATTTTCAACTATTGTTCTTCAAATTTGAAAAATATTTTTCCTTTTAGACAATTGTTCTGGATTTTGAGAAAATGTTCTGGATTTTTTAAAATGTTTTCCAAAACATGTTCCTGTTTTTCGAAATTTGTTCTCACAAGCCAAAACAATTTCGTATTTTCAAAAATTGTTCACGTTTATGGATTTGTTCAGGATTTTTCAAAATTGTTCTCATTTTCAAAATTTATTATTAAGATTTAAAAAATGTTCGTGCTTTTAAAAAATTGTTCATGCTTCCAAATTTGTTCGGGGTTTCCATAATTCCAAAAATGTTTTGGCTGTTAGAAAAATATTCTGGATTGTTTTAAATGGTTTACAAAAAAAGTTCTTGTTTTTCGAATTTTTTTCTCAAGATTTGAAAATATGTTCGTGTTTTCAAAAATTGTTCAGGATTTGTCAAAATTGTTGCGATTTTCGAAATTTGTTCTCAAGATTCAAAAAATGTTCGTACTTTTAAAAAATTGTTCATGCTTCCAAATTTGTTTGGGGTTTTCAAAATTGTTTTCCGTTTCAAAATTTTGTTCTCAAAATTTAAAAAATGTTCATTCTTTAAAAAATTGTTCCAGGTCCCAAATTTGTTCAGCATTTTTAAAAATTGTTACGATTTGAAAATTTGTTCTTAAGATTTAAAAAATGTTCGTCCTTTAATTTTTTTTCGTATTTTCAGATTTGTTCTCTGTTTTAAAAAACGTTCATGTTTGTTCGTTTTGATAAAAAGAAAAAGAAAAAATAAAAACGGGAAGAAAAACGACCCCAAAAATAGAAGGAAATAAATAAGCAGAAAAGGAAAAAAGGAACAGAAAAAAAATCCGGCAGCGTCGTTCAGTCGTCCGATGATGTCACGGGCGACGTCCTGCGCCAGGCCCATCCAGCGCGTCCGCTCCATGGCGGCTGCTGGATCTGGATGGAGATGGGAAAAAGATGGAAGTCATATTCTTTTGCGCTTGACGTGGACAATAACAAGGGGGCGATCACGACTTGTCCTCGTCCCGGTCCCGGAGAGCAGATGCAAGGACGCGGGGAGCTCATGTGCTAGCAATTTGTCGATAGCACGACGAAGCGCCTGCGTAGATGTCGTCGCTGATGCTTGGTGTTAGGGAGTAGGGGGGCTGGGGGCTGGCCAGGTTTGGGTTCAGGTGCATCTTTTCTGGTTCCAGCTACCGCTCATGGCGTCCATCGCCACCGTTGGCAACGCTAAGGAACTTGGTGTGCAACGCGGAAGGCACCGCCGTCCGGTACCTCGCCGTGGAACAACACAGCCCCAACCTCCGGGACTTACCATTAGTAGAAAACAGGGCATCGTTTCGGGCTGGGCCATGCCATTAGTCCCGGTTCAGTCACTAACCGGGACCAATGGGTGCAACAGTCCTGGTTCGTGAGGTCAGGGGGTCGGGCGGGCCACGTGAAGCATTGGTCCCGGTTCGTAGGACACCTTTGGTCCCGATTCCAGACACGAACCGGGACCAATGTGCCTCGCTCCTGGCACACAACCATTGGTCCCGGTTCGTGGCTGGAACCGGGACCAAAGGGGGTAACCGTTCGCCTGGTGCGAGCCCTTTTAGTCCCGGTTGGTGTCCCAAACCGGAACTAAAGGTTCGAACGGTTCGCATCCCACGACGTTTCGTTCTCTGAGAAAGAGGCAACTGTTCCTCGACGAGGGCTACAGTAACTTTGCCCATTTCTCTTCTTCTCCCCTCTTCTTCTCTTTCATTCTCCTCTCTTCTTCTCCTCCATTCTCCTCTCTTCTTCCCCATCACTCGCTATGGCGAGGTGCTCGCACATGGCACGACCAATCTCGATGTCGTCTACACGAACGACAGCGTCATGGTGCCGCGTTTTCTTTCCCTTTTACAGAAATGGCTTGAAGTGGCGGATGAGAAAGACAAGTTCATAGGGCTTGATCTCGAGTACATGGCCAAGCAAGAAGATGTTGCCATCATACAGCTATGTTTCAAGAAACATGTCATGATCTTCCAATGGGCAAGGTGAGTTTTGAGGGTTATCTTTGATCAATTAATAATTTATAGATTATTATGAAAATTGCATAGGATAGAAATATGTTCCATTTTGAATCTTATTGGAAAGATCAATATTTCTTTAAGTTTGTAGTGAATAACAATTTTCCTTGTTGCAAAACGTGGGAGAACATATATGTCATATAGTTAATTTAGGGTTTCTTTATCAATTCATAGGATATGAAAATTGCATATATATATATATATATATATATATATATATATATATATATATATATATATATATAGGATATAGCAATATATATGTTCTATTTTGAATCCTATGGCAAAGATCAATTTCTCTTAAGTTGTAGTGAAATATTTTTTTATTTTTTATGATATTACTGTTCACCGGGCTCAAATGAGCCTGGAAGCAAAAACTCTATGTCTTCCTCTTTTGTTGCAGCAAAATAATTTTCCTCTATATAGTTGCATATTATAATTCTGCTGAAATATACTTATTGCAATAGTATTTAACATTTGTCCTATTTTAATTTATTGATGTTGCAGTAGTGACAAGCACTGCCCAACACTCATGGACTTCCTACGCAGCGGCATACATTTTGCTAGCGTTGATGTAAGTAATGACAAGCTGAAGATGAGGCGCGGCTTCGATATTGAGATACCAGTTGGCTGCCTTATTGATATCCAAGACATATTCAGGCTTCAATATGAGAGGACGTCGATGGCTTCTATGGCCGTCGTCTTGATCGATGACTATTACGAAGATATGAAGACCAAATTCCCCTGGACACAGCACAAAGAGTGGGAGAGGACCCCACTTTAGCCTATCAACATTGAGTATGCAACAAAAGATGCATACGTTGCATATAAGTTGTACCGCAAGATTCGAACCGTGAACTATTGGTAGCGTCACCTCGCACCACCACCACCATGGGGCGGATATTCTTCTGATTCAGACTAGCTAGTAGTGTTCGCCTGTACAAGTACGTTCTGTAATGGATATCTGAAATATTATATATTACATATCTTTCTAGCTATTATATATTTGTAGTGCTTTTCAATTCAGGTTTTTTCTTAAATTCCGATTGTGGCCGAGAACAATATTCAACAAAAAAGTGGGATGCCATCATTGGCAACAAGCACACACACCATGCCAACTTTCAACCTTTTCAGACTTCATTTGAAGTGCTTTTCAATTTCAGGGTCATTTAGGTCAAAAAAATCAGTAAATGCATAAAAAATATCAAATGAAGTCAGGTAGGGTTTAAAATTGATGATGTGGCTTTGAATGGTGCATTTTGAACACACAAAAAGCCTGGAGATCAAATAAGTTCAAGAAAATAAAATGCCTTTTCTAACCGATGAGTTTCCGTTCAAACCCCGATACTTCGAAAGAGATTGCTCGTTTTGTATACGAAGTGTATCCTGCTTTTGCCGTAACCCTCTCAACTTTTTAGCACATGCTATGTGGGTGAAATGATGATACCATGCCAACTTTCAACCTTTTCAGACTTCATTTGAAGTGCTTTTCAATTTCAGTGTCATTTAGGTCAAAAAAATCATTAAATTCATGAAAAATAACAAATGAAGTTAGAAAGGGTTGAAAATTGATGATGTGGCTTTGAATGGTGCATTTTGAACACACGAAAAGCCTGGAGTTCAAATAAGTTCAAGAAAATGAAATGCCTTTTCTAACTGATGAGTTTCCGTCCGAAACCCCGATACTTCGAAAGAGTCTGTCCGTTTTGTACGCGAAGTGCATCCTGCTTTTGTCGTAACCCTCTTAACTTTTTGGCACATGCTATGTGGGTGAAATGATAATACCATGCCAACTTTCAACCTTTTCAGACTTCATTTGAAGTGCTTTCCAATTTCAGGGTCATTTAGCTCAAAAAAACCCAGTAAATGCATGAAAAATATCAAATGATGTCACAAAGGGTTGAAAATTGATGATGTGGCTTTGAATGGTGCATTTTGAACACAAAAAAAGCCTGGAGTTCAAATAAGTTCAAGAAAATGAAATACCTTTTCTAACCGATGAGTTTCCGTCCGAAACCCCGATACTTCGAAAGAGACTGTCCGTTTTGTACGCGAAGTGCATCCTGCTTTTGCCGTAACCTTCTCAACTTTTTAGCACATGCTATGTGGGTGAAATGATGATATCATGCCAACTTTCAACCTTTTCAGACTTCATTTGAAGTGCTTTTCAATTTCAGGGCCATTTAGATCAAAAAAATTAGTAAATGCATGAAAAATATCAACGTAACAGCCATGGCGGGGCTTATAAGCAGGTTCGGGCAACCTTCGCTTGGTGAGGTGGGACTAAACTTCCACCACACCGTTGTGCAAGGCCATTGGTCCCGGTTGGTGGCCCCAACCGGGACCAATTCCACCCTTTCATCCCGATTTGTGCCACCGACCAGGTGTTGGGAGACGTAGTAGTAAATCAAAAAAATTTCCTACGTGTCACCAAGATCTATCTATGGAGAAACCAGCAACGAGTGAAGAGAGATTGCATCTTCATACCTTTGAGGATCGCTAAGCGGAACCGTTATAAGAACGCGGTTGATGGAGTCGTACTCGCAGCGATTCAGATCGCGGTGGATTCCGATCTAAGTGCCGAACAACGGCGCCTCCGCGTTCAACACACGTGCAGCCCGGTGACGTCTCCTATGCCTTGATCCAGCAAGGAGGAAGGAGAGGTTAGGGAAGGGCTCCAATAGCAGCACGATGGCGTGGTGGTGGTGGAGTAGCAAGGTATTCCGGCAGGGCTTCGCCTAAGCACTGCGAAGGAGGAAGAAGAGAGGTAGGGCTTTGCCGTGAGAGAGAGAGTTCAGAACTGTTCTCAAAAGGTCAAAACCTCAAGTATATATAGGAGGAGGGAGAGCGTGGGCTGGTTTGGACTCTCCTCCAAGGAGGAGAGCTTCGGCCGAATCAAAGGGAGAGTCCACCTCCCACAAGGGAGGTGGATCTCCTCCTTTTCGAACTCCTTTGCCCTTATCTCTACTCCTCCAGCCACACGACCCTTTCTAGAAGGTCTTGGCCAGCCCAATAAGGGATGGAACACCTCCTCTAAGGGCCCACAAAGTCCTATGGTCGTCACACCCCTCCCGGGGGTCCTCCGGCACCCTCCCGGCACTCCCGGTACAATACCGATGAGCCCGAAAACTTTCCGGTGACCAAAACTAGACTTCCTATATATTAATCTTTACCTCCGAACCATTCCGGAGCTTCTCGTGACATTCGGGATCTCATCCGGGACTCTGAACAACTTTCGGTAATCACGTATACCATTTCCCTATAACCCTAGCGTCATCGAACCTTAAGTGTGTAGACCCTACGGGTTCGGGAGACACATGGACATGACCGAGACACTTCTCCGGACAATAACCAATAGCGGGATCTGGATACCCATGTTGGCTCCCACATGCTCCACGATGATCTTATCGGATGAACCACGATGTCGGGGATTCAATCAATCCCGTATACAATTCCCTTTGTCTATCGGTATGATACTTGCCCGAGATTCGATCGCCGGTATCTCTATACCTTGTTCAATCTCGTTACCGGCAAGTCTCTTTACTCGTTCCGTAATACATCATCCCGTGGCTAACTCCTTAGTTACATTGAGCTCATTATGATGATGTCTTATCGAGTGGGCCCAGAGATACCTCTCCGTCACACGGAGTGACAAATCCTAGTCTCGATTCGTGCCAACCTAACAGACACTTTCGGAGATACCCGTAGTGCACCTTTATAGCCACCCAGTTACGTTGTGACGTTTGGCACACCCAAAGCATTCCTACACTATCCGGGAGTTGCACAATCTCATGGTCTAAGGAAACGATACTTGACATTGAAAAGCTTTAGCAAACGAACTACACGATCGTGTGCCATGCTTAGGATTGGGTCTTGTCCATCACATCATTCTCCTAATGACGTGATCCCGTTATCAACGACATCCATTGTCCATGGTCATGAAACCGTGACCATCTATTGATCAACGAGCTAGTCAACTAGAGGCTCACTAGGGACATGTTGTGGTCTATGTATTCACACATGTATTACGGTTTCCGGTTAACACAATTATAGCATGAACAATAGACAATTATCATGAACAAGGAAATACAATAATAACCATTTTATTATTGCCTCTAGGGCATATTTCCAATAGTCTCCCACTTGCACTAGAGTCAATAATCTAGTTACATTGTGATGAATCGTACATCCATGACATGCTGGTGTTGATCATGTTTTGCTCATGAGAGAGGTTTAGTCAATGGATTTGCGACATTCAGATCCGTATGCACTTTAAAAATATCTATATCTCCCTCCTGAATGTAATCACGAATGGAGTTGAAGCGGCGCTTGATGCGTTTTGTCTTCTTGTGAAACCTGGGCTCCTTCGCAAGGGCAATAGCTCCAGTGTTGTCACAGAATAGAGTCATCGGGCCCGACGCACTTGGAATTACTCCTAGGTCGATGATGAACTCCTTCCTCTAGAATCCTTCCTTTGCTGCTTCCGAAGCAGCTATGTACTCCGCTTCACGTATAGATGCCGCCACGACGCTTTGCTTGCTGCTGCACCAGCTGACTGCCCCTCCGTTCAAAATATACACGTATCCAGTTTGCGACTTGGAGTCGTCCGGATCTGTGTCGAAGCTAGCATCGACGTAACCCTTTACGACGAGCTCTCCGGCACCTCCATATACGAGAAACATGTCCTTTGTCCTTTTCAGGTACTTCAGGATGTTCTTGACTGCTGTCCAGTGTTCCGCTCCGAGATCACTTTGGTACCTGCCTACCAAACTTATGGCAAGGTTCACATCAGGTCTGGTACACAACATGACATACATAATAGAGCCTATGGTATATATTTGTGATTTGCAAGTCATTCTGGCAAAACATAGGGAATTTTTTCTATGTCATTGCTCGATATATGAAATGGGTTGACTTTAGATCTGTTTCGGCTACTTGTGTGTCTTTCACTGAGGGAGAGTGTCCACCATATATAAATATGAGAGAGGAAGAATCCCGACTTTTGTCGTGGGGGTCGCTTATCCTTCGTTCCCGTGTGCTAGTCATTTTGGTGTAATGCACTCGGGGACGAATGGAGGAGCCACCATCACCGACTGTCGCAATATCAGATGGAGTGCCCACCATATACGTGAGATGAGAGTTTAGGAAGGAAAGACTCGGCAGACCTAAAGTCAACCTGTTGCATATTGAGTAATAGTGATCTGTGTGTTGATCAGTTTTCTCGTAGTTTTCTTCGATCGATTTTAAATGTTTCAACTATGAACATAGGAAATGTCTAACGACGAAAGTGAATTCGGTATGTGCGAATACTGCGAAGACGAGCGCGGCCTGTGTGACAAGACTTTCCTAGTTGATGGTAGGCGCTTCAGCATCATGCTAGATGAGAACTTCGAAATGGATACAGTAAGTCATAATGACAAGTCTTTTTTCGTGATTAAGCATGACTTCTGCCTCTTTTGCTTCAACTTATAATTAATTTTATCTTTTTACTGTTCTACCAGCGTATCCCCTATCATACATTGACATTCCGTCTTCCCTCACATTTGTTGTCATAAGTGAAAGATAGCCCTGAGAATCCCAAATCCACGAGGCCACATACCTCTAGAGTATCTCTGAATGCAAGCATTTGTTGTTCACCTCGGGGCTTCATTGAAATCACCCAAAACACACCAGGGTAAGTCGGATTGCAGCTTCAAGTTTTGCAGCAATGACCACATACGTTGTCTGTTTTCAACACGAGGCTCCCCATAGACACATGTGAGCCTCCATTCAGTTTCTGCCGGGGACACACGGATATACGCATCAATATGTCTTTCATTAACTTCTTTAACATCCACACATAATTGCTCACACCAGAATAATGCTAAACCACCACTAAGACCAATACTATCCGACCCAGCAAAACCACTTAAACCTAAGCGACCACGCAGATGACAAACATTATTAGCTTTTTGTCTAGTTTCGCACAAGAAGACCAAACGAGCCTTGACCTTTTGCACAAGGCCCACCAAGTCACGAACTGTCGGCTTGTTGGCCGCTCCCCAACAGTTCCGAGATAGGCGATTCATTGCTCCTGACGGGGCGCGACATATGGCCCCGTCAGTTCACCGGCGGCCCCATGGCCGGTTGCCTCCTTTTCCACCTCACACGCCGTGGTATTCCCTGCCTTTGTCTGTTGCCGCTTCTCCGTTGAGTCTTGTTGTACCTGCACTTGCTGGCTATCCAACTTGCCTTTCTTCTGCACTCCCCCTGTTGGCGCATCCACAAAGGGCACTAGGGCATTGGTTGCATCTGCCACAATGTCAAAACCAAGCATACCAGCCACCTCTCGCTTGTCGAGGATAGTGTCATTATACTCCATGGATTCGGATGCACTCCCAAACAAACCATCAAGGGAGCTCAGCTCACGGATGGCCGGGATCATTTCTTCCGACCCGAGCGGTTGGTCCTGAATTACTAGACTGCCGGTTCTCCTCGCAACCGGCACCTTCTTTGGCAGACCACTTTTCTTCTTCCTTGGTTTGCCCCACCTCCGTTCTCAGTAGCAGGAGATTGTGCTTCAAATTGGCCTGCCATCTGCTGCATCTTACTACATTCAGGTTTTTCCTTTTCCAGACGTAATTTCATGTTTTCCACCTCCTTTGCCAGAGTTTGGTCAGCTACAGCCGAGCCAGACAGTTCTGCATGTTCAAAGTTATCATGGGCATCAACCCTCTGTGGTATCTCTACTTCACGATTTGGCCTGCTACTTACACTTGACCTTGTATGCTCCCTGTGGGTAGCCGAACTTGCACTTCACAGTGAGAGGCTCATACTACGTCTTGCTTTAGGCTGCCCCGGAGAGGGTGTATACGCCGACCTATGATCAAATTTTTTGAAGGGAGAGCAGCGAAGAGTAAAGTCATATGCTTTAGCAGGGATGCCCAAAAGCTTTTTCTCACAGGCCAGTTTGTCATGCCCCATGAACCCACAGTGGAAGCAAAAGTGTGGAACTCGTTCATACTTCAGCTGAAATTTGCTTTGCTTCACAACCCCTTGAACCTTATACTCAAGTGTTACCTCCTTATGGAGCCTTCTATTATAAGGGAGCTTGACTCTTATGCGCAGGAATTCATTCATCACATGGCCTGTTTTAGGAGCATCCACCTCAAGCACTTCACGTAGTGTACCCCCAATGGCTCTGCCATATGCTCGGGTTTGTCTCTTCCATGGAATGTCGAACACCCGCACCCATACTGGAACCGAATCGAGGACTGATTCTGAAGGTCTCGTATTGCCATCAAACGGAGCCACAAGCAAGGCGTTTCCATCATATATCCATGATCCTCCTCTAGCTACGAACTTGAAGTCACCTTCTGAGAAGATCTTGATTCCAAAGTGATTATTCTCCATAGGTTTGAATTCCACACCTGTACGCAGCTGCCAGATCTTTTCAAAGTGGTTGGAGAGTATCTTTGCACTCGAACACTTTTGTACTCGGTACAGACCAAGCAACTTCCACCTCTCCGTCCCCTCCACTGCTTACTCCTCCTCATCAAAGTCCACCGCCACAAACGCCACATCATCCATGTCAACGTCACCTCCTAGCTGTGATTCAGCGGTCTCCGGTAATCCGCCCTCATACCTCGGCGCCTCCCAGTTGCTGTCTTCCACCTCCTGATGGTCCACCTGATCATGCTCCATGACAGCCCTAGCCTGCACCATGACACCACCGCGCGCTGGCTTCGGGTGGTTAGGGACCTCATCGGTCCCCCCTTGATCACCCCCACCACCGGCAGTCGGCAACGACGCATACATCATCGGCTCAAGGCGTACCGGCCCAGGGTCTGGTGGAACGGCAGCGACTCGCAAGGATTTATTACGAAAGACCTCACGGCTTCCCCTATAAATAGGTTCCGCCGATGCCCTTCCGTCGTGCAAGTGACGGACTCCCAGGGGTTGTGCGGGACTAGGACACAGAGACGACAGGGACTTCGGATCCGTGCACCAGGAGGAGACCTCCCATTGCTCCGATAAGCTGCCATCCATAGGTGGCGGCGGCGGCGACAAGGGATCACCCATGTCACAGGAGCCAGAACTAACCCTAGATGAGGCAAACTTGTTTTACACACCATCTAATATTTGACCTCTCAGAGCTTGATTAAGTGAGCATGAAGCACACATCGCCTGACCCAAGAAGGGATGCTCCAGTCCGTCCAAAGGCACCTCCCTCTGGATACGCAAAGATGCAAGTCGATGCGGGCGTGGCAAGATCAGGCAGGGGAGGCGCTACGGTAGCGGTGTGCCGTAACAAAAACCGCAACTTTCTAGGAAGCTGGACAATAGTTATAACTTTGATGCGTCTACTGGAAGCTATGGCATGCCAGGAGGCTCTATCGCTCGCTGACAATCTTCTTCTACACGATTCATAATCGCTTCAGACTCAAAGCAGGTAGTGAACGACATTATCAAAGGCAATCAAGGACGACATGGCTCAATCAAAAACATGATTAAGATGATGGCTGGTAAACAAAAGTCTACATAGCAGTTCCAATGCTACGCCTTGAACCGCTCGACCATCTTTCCCACATAACTTATTATGGAAAATAAACTAAGTGAAGAATGACTTTTCTTATTCCTGCAGTACAGATACACCGCAACCACTCGGGGGTAATAACTGGATAATTAGAGAATAATAACTGTATTGATTGGGGCCTCAAAGGGCTGTTTATATAAATACAAAGTCTTGGAGTCCAAGTATACAAGAAATAGATTACAATTAAAAACTACCAAAACTAAACCGGCAAAATATACTCTAATATCCCCCCGCAGTGTCAACGTCGGATGTGACGATGTTAAGACTAGATCGTATGTCGGTGAAGGATACATTGGAAAGCCCTTTGGTGAAGATATCAGCAAATTACGCACTCATTGGAACATGTAGAACCCCAACCTCTTCAAGAGCCACCTTCTCACGAACAAAGTGGATGTCGATCTCAATGTGCTTCGTGTGACGGTGCTGAACTGGATTAGATGCCATATAGACTGCTGAAATGTTGTCGCAGTAAACAATTGTAGCACGCTCGAGTGGTCGATGAAGCTCCACGAGGAGTTGCCGAAGCCAAATGGCCTCGGCTACAGCATGTGCAACATCCCGATACTCAGATTCAGTGAAGGACCTGGAAACTGTATCCTGCCTTTCTGAAGACTAAGAAACAACATTATCACCCAAATAAACACAATATCCGGATGTGGATCGTCGAGTGTCGGGACAACCTGCCTAGTTTGCATCAGAATATACTGTCAAGCTTGTTGGAGAGGAAGAATTAATAAGGAGGCCGTGGTCTAGAGTACCTTTGAGATAGTGAAGTATGCGTCTAACATGAGCAAGATGAGGAGCACGAGGGTCATGCATAAAAAGACGGGCTTGTTGAACAGAGTAGGAAATATCAGGACGAGTGAGAGTAGCGTATTGAAGGGAATCGATAATGCTGTGATACAAAGTGGGATCAGGAACGGTGAAAGTACCACGATGTCACCTAGAGGGGGGTGAATAGGTGTTTGAAAATCTTTTACAGATTTGGCTATATCCTAATGCGGAAATAAACTAAGCGGATACTTTTCAAGCACAAATCCTAAATATACTAGGCTAACTAAGTGCACCAACAACATAGGATAAACAAGATGAGAACAACGAGGATATGAGTAAGCACAAGTAAGTTACACAAACTTACTCAATGTATATCACAAGATATGGAAATGAATGTTACAAGCTAGCAATTCACACTAAGCACAAGATATATCAATACTAGCAAGTATGAATTGCGGACAATAAAGTGTTGGCCTAAATAATCTCTACGATATGGTAACCAACACAATATAATGAGGACAACAATATATATAGTGAATGCAAGGTCAAGTGGCCAAAGTAAACCACAAGTAGTGGCTAGGGTTAGAAATAACCGAAGACACGGAGACAAGGATGTATCCGGATGTTCACTTCCTTGGAGGGAAGCTAGTCACCGTTAGAGAGGTGGATGTTACCACGAAGGTACACCAACGCCACAAAGGCTAACCCTAGTCTCCGCTTGAGATATCACCACGAAGGCGATTCTCAACCACTAGTGGTAGACCTTGAGGCGGCCTCCAAACCTTCACAAACTTTACGGGGGACAAATCACAAGTTGATTCCTCACCGGAGCACTCCTACTGCCTAGGAGTCCCCAACCTCCAAGAGTAACAGGATGAAGGGGGAAATGCTGAAGACTTGCTCAAATCACGGATTCCTTTGGTCAAGAGAGGGAGAGGGAGGGGGTTCTTTTGGATTGAGTGGTCAACCCCTCCACAAAGTGGTGAAGGGGTATATATAGCATGGGTGAAAATATGGCCGTTGTAGTATAAGTGGCTGTGTCGGGCTGGACATCCGGGCCAAGGGCCGGACATCTGGTGGCTCTGAAGTGTGCACACGAACACAGAAAAACAGAGTCAAGGTACAGGGCCCGGACATCTGGCCAAAGTTGAGGCCCCGGACATCCGGACAAGGCCCCGGACATCCGGGGGACACAAACAACATTTCGTTATAGTTTCTGGACATCGACGGCCCGGATTTCTGGGGAAGACCCCGGATATCCGGGGGACACAAAAACTGCACGCACACCAAAAGTAAAACATGCATAACTTTCTCATACGGACTCCGGTTTTGATGATCTTGGGCTCGTTTTGAAGCTAGTGAAAAACTCCAGGTCCTCACATAGAGAACCACCCAAGATAAGACAAAATGGAAGGTGCAAAGTATGCACATATTAGATCATATACTTTGGGGAACCTAGTTGGCTATGTATTGCTTCGGTAAATAGGATAGGAGTGGAATTGTGTATAGAAGATGTTGACTTGAGCAAGTCCATCATGAACCCCTTTGATACCCTCTTAATAGTGCGGGATCCCTATAACTCAAAAATCATAAAAGAGCCACACTACGTAGCTATCGAGAATCCATACTTGAGTGTATATGTTTCTTCGGTGATCATCACCCCACAACACTAACGCCAAAGGAACTAATACCTTTGACTCGAGACTTTCACTTGAGCTTGATGTTGATGTTTCTTTTTGGCTCAAGTTCAAGGCAAGACATTGGTGAAGTCTTCAAGTAGCTCTTCCATACACAATGTGGGAAGCTTTGCTTTGTATTCATCTTCACTTTGTCCATCATGTGATCATCCACAAGCTTCAAGCATGTGATCCTTCGGGATGGTTATCTTGAACTTGCCCTTGTCAACCATGATCATGAACACTTGATGTCATCCTCTCATGGACACTTGGAATCTCTCTCTTGATGCAAGCCCATGAGAATAACCTAACCCTCATAAACATAGACAATACATACCATGGGTTAGTACACAAAGTGCAATTGACAATTTCTTATCATACCACAAGATCCTATGTGATGCATCATTTGCACTTGTGTGTTGACCATTTAAAGTTTGATTCTTTGATCTTTGTCTTGGTCAACCTTTATCTTTACTCCATGCTTCATCTTGATGCCTTGAAGGCCATATTGAATTCTTCACTCTGCTTCATTTATTCAAGACATGATTACCCATATCTCAATTATCATATGACCATATAGAGTTTATCCATGAATACCATATTGGTCATCATTTGCTCCATCACAATCTCTTGAGAGGCACAATGAATTCTTCACATGGATTACTTGCTTCAAGACATAATCATTCATGACTCAAACATATGAGCACATCATGATCCTATCTTCAAGCCATATGTAGAATTCTTATATTTAATCATTCTCTCAAGATCACGATCCATCATGGCTCAACCTTGATGCACAACTATATGTATATGTCATTCATTCCGAATCCATTCAATCTCCTTCTTGCATAAACCATGGAACAAACATCTTTCAATTCATCCAATATTCTTCATGCATTGCAAATGGAACCTTCCTTCAAATCCATAACTTAATGCAAACATTAGTCCATTAGGATTGTCATCAATTACCAAAACCACACATGGGGACTACATGCACTTTCAATCTCCCCCATTTTGGTAGTTGATGACAATCTCAATAAGAGGGTTTATATATTGAATTTTAGAACAAGTATGCAATTCATCCGAGGATAAATTGTATACTTGAGGTGGTTTTGACAGCATCAAGTGCCACAAGATACTTTAAATTATCAAAACCGGTTGTACTAGCTTCAAACACTACACGAGCATTTGATGATAGCACACCCACAATATATAGAGCAAACTCCCCCACAATATATAGAGCAAACTCCCCCACAATATATGCATGTGTGAATGAACTTTGAATGTCATTGCATATATTGGTTGACACAAACTAGGTGAAGTTTTCTCTATATAGTATATACAATACTCATCCATGCAACACACGTATATAAAAAGGGTAGGTAAGCATGAGTGACAACAAGCAAACTAAGAACACTTATCTTTAAACCCTCTAAACTTCTCCCCCATTGGCAACAAATGCCAAAAATGGGGAAAATCTAGAAGCCAATATAGTATGAGTTCCTCCTTAATCTGTGCATGTTACAAAATGTGAGTGAAAATCAAATGCACATATTCAATGATGAAAATTTGAGGAGCTTAGGATCTACAGAATGCAACAAGATACTATGCTATGAGAATAAGCATTCTACATCAAAAGATCGGAAAAAAACATATTTGGACAAGATATAATATCAATACCCAATTTGAACATCATGACAAGTATGGGTCCAACATATATTCAAAACACATGAGTGCACAAGATTATATGCAAAACATACAAGCACTCAGTTCTCACCCTCTTACAAGACCACCACCGAATCAAAGAAAGGAAACAAACGAGGTGACCGGCAAGGAGTAAATGATATCAAGGTAAGATCTGAACTTTCTTATGTATACAGTTTTTAAGTGGACAATAGTAGTCTATGTATCCACAAAGAAACTTGCATACACAAAAGAGTCGCAATTGGTAAGAACATGATATGCACAAGTGAATCCATTATTATACAACTATGATCCTAGCATAAGAGCAAGGCACATGGCACAAAGCACATGGCACAAATTGATCTCATTTGCATAACAATGAATTACTAAGTAAGATAACAAATACCACAAGCAAAGTGTTTTTGCAATTTCATCAAAATTACACATGAGAGAACATTTTAGGAATAGATATGCAATGAATTGCTTAATTGGCATATTTTGGGATAACTGAATAATGAATATGATTTTATGGATCCTCATTATATGCTTCTTCTCAAATGACTCACAATTGCAATAAAGTGATTTTTTTAAGAACATGCAAGAAGCACAACTTTTATCAAGTAGTAATCATGCCATGATGCAACCTACACAAGGTTGACTCTATTTATGTATATGCATGAAATAAATACTTGTTACCGAGAAAGCATTGGTATGAATTAGTAGATCAATGAGTCATCCAAGCTTGGCGCTAAATTTCTTGTGGTGACACCACCTTATTCATCAATAAGCCAAGCACACAACGTTTCTCCAATGTACCTAAATCACTTTTAAGTTCATTCTGGTCCCCAAACCTATTTGGCCCGAAGTAGTTAGCATAACTACAAAATATAGGGCAAACACCACTCAAGTATGTGCATATAGATACGAATTTGAATTTCATGCACATCGTAGCTATTAAGGATTTGAATTTCATTGCATGCCACACAGATATACGATAATCTCAAATATAAATTCTAAGTGGCATCCCTCAGCTATTTACATTAACAAGGATTGTGATATGCACAAAGCATATCACTCCCCCATAATGTGTTAATCCATGTATTATCCCCAAGAGGCAAATGAAATCCAACAAAAATAATCAATGGAAGGGAATTTGAATTTCAAATGAACTTGACATACCACATAGTAACTAAATAGTCTTGCACAATAAATACTAGGTGATATCCCATATATACATTTAAGCTCCTGGACATCCGGGGTCAGACCCAGACGATTCGAGGCTCTCTGCTAAGCAGGAGGGTCAGAAATCCGGCGGTATTAGCCAGATATCCGGGGCCTGAGAAAAAGCAGAACCCTAACCCACCGGATGTTCGGCGGAGGTGCCGGATGTCCGGCGCCTAGAGACAGGATTTTTTGCATTCCGGAACCAAGCCATCCCGGAAATCCGGCGATGGGGCCGGATGTCCGGAGGCTGAGACCACTTTTCAGAGCAATATATATATATATATATATATATAGAGAGAGAGAGAGAGAGAGAGGCCATATCTAAGACTCCGCCAAGGAGATTTATACGTGAGATATAGATGAAGTTGTTTCACACATATATAGGAATGCACATGACTTATCACTCCCCCATAATGTGATGATCCATTAATATCTCAAAAGAGCCAAATAAGATTCAACTAATGAAGCAAAAAAAAGCTCGAAACCACACACACAAATATATGAAGTGCATTGCAACCTATACATGCTAGATAACTCAAATCAAGCATACTAGAAGGGACAACATATACAAACACATGCTAGGTAAAACCTAAACATGCAAGGGGCTAGTAACTTTCAATGTAAACAATATAAGTACAAGTTACCGCAAAGAGGAGCATTGGATTGAGAAATGTGATGATAATCCACTTGACTTGGTTTTCTCAAATGAATGGTGGTTAACTTTTCTTTATGAACTAGCCAAGTCTCCAATGCCCTCCACACACCTATTGATCAAGTTTGAGCTTGATGGTCCCCAACCAAGTTTGGTCCTAAGAAGTTAGTCACAATAGGCTTGGAAACCCAAATGGTCTTTTCTTTACCCAAAACACTTTGGGTGCCCACAAACTTGGCAAACAAATTGCCAACATTATCCTTTCTAAGTGAATAATGATCATTGACAATCGGAGGCTTAGAGACATTACCATTGGGACATGATGAAGATATGTGTCCCTTCTCACGGCAAATATAGCAACATGTGCTCCCCTTTATCTTCTTCTTTACCTTCTCAACTTGGAGAACATTATCTTGTTTAAGCATGGAAAGAGGCCTTTCATTATCTTGAGATTGAACTTGAGGCCACTGCCCTTGATGCTTCACACTTGAAGCCTTCTTCTTCAATGGACAAGATCTCACATGGTGTCCAACATTCTTGCACTTGAAGCAAATAATGTTGGCCGAATTCTTGACTTGATCTTGTCCCTTCTTCCTATTCTTGGACTTCTTCTTGTTGGAGATGAAATCAAGTCCTATTTTGTCTTGAGGGTCCTTTTGCACACTCAAGTTATTATCGCAACATTTTTCCAAGTCTTTCTTCAAACTAGTGACTTGGGCCTTGAGCTCTTTATTTTCCTCTACAAGGTTAGTATTAACAAAAGAACTAGATGAAGTAGAAGCTTCATTGTTAGAGCAACAAGGCATGGTGATCAATTCATCACAAGATGTATCAATATCATGTAGAGAGGAATTGCTAGGACTAGCACATGGCAATAAGGCATTTCAAGTAGAAGATGTGCTAATGTCCACATGAGACTCACAAAATTTTACTTTGGTGACCATAGCCTCATGAGCTAACTTTAGCTCATCATGAGAGATTAAAAGATCCTCATGAGTGGCCGAAAGCTTTTCATGACTTTCTTCCAATTTCCCATACTTCCTAGTTAGCAAATCAAGTTGAGTCCTCAACTCAACATTTTATTTCGATATCGATGCTTCACACAAGATAGATTTAGTAGCACAAGCATCATTATCAATATGAGAGGAGCATGTAGAAACTAGAGACTCCACATGAGTAGCTTGAAGTTCCTCATGAGAATTAGAGAGTTTGGTGAGCTCTCCTTTGACATTCTTGTAGCCAAGCTCAAGGTGCTCAAAATCCTCTTTAAGTTTACAATTAAGTTTACAACCGGGGGGACACAAACAACATTTCATTATAGTTTCCGGACATCGGCGGCCCGGATTTCCGGGGAAGATCCCGGATATCCGGGGAACACAAAAACTACAGGCACCCCAAAAGTAAAACATGCATAACTTTCTCATACGGACTCCGATTTTGATAATCTTGGGATCGTTTTGAAGCTAGTGAAAAACTCCAGTTCCTCACATAGAGAACCACCCAAGATAAGACAAAATGGAAGTTTTTAAGGGTCATAGTCTTATTTTGGTGGAGTTAGAGAAGCTGGGAAAACGATGCTCCATGAAATCCTCTAAAATGCGGAGTGCATCGAAATTACAAGGTTGGCCACCGCCAAGTGAAGAAAAACGTTTCGTTTAACCTCTCTCTTCCCTTCTTTCTTCGTGAAAACAGGCTCGTGCTTGTTCCTCGTACAGAATAAGGTATCTCCCATCGTTTTGGGCCGCCAGCCTGCCTCCAAGTAGGCCCAATATAGCGCAAGACAGCCCAACAACCACTGCTAGCCCAATGTTATGAGAGATAAGCTGATTTGGATACCGAACAAACTAGGATCGCTAGATGGAGTGAGAAGTGAGGCTGAGAAGCTGAATCTTCGGAGTTGAGGGAGTTGGGAGAGATTCGGAACAGGCCCTAAGAGATGGGCAGTATGATTAGAGGAATGAAAAACAAAGAGAGAGGAGTCGAATTTAGAAGGGACAAAGCCAATGTTTTGAACAAAGTTAGCAAAATGTTGGAACCAGGCTCGAGGAGCCTGTTTGAGACCATACAACGATTTGTTAAGACGGCAAACAAGATTTGGTGAGGAGGGATTTTCAAAACCAGAGGGTTGCTGACAGTACATAGTTTCATTTACTGTTCCACGGAGGAAACATTTTTGACATCTAGTTGGTGAATGGGCCATGAAGAGGAGACCGCAAGACTAAGAACAACGCGAATGGTGCTAGGTTTTACCACAGGAGAGAAGGTCTCATCAAAATCAATGTCGTGCTTCTAGGAAAAACCACGACAAACCCAGCGAACTTTATAGCGGGCAAGAGAACCATCGGCATCAAACTTGTGGCGAAAAACCCATTTTCCAAAGACAATATTAAAACTAGGAAGCTTGGGAACCAAAGTCCAAGTGTTGTTTTGCTATAGAGCATCGAATTCGTCCCGCATAGCAGAAAACCAAACGGGATCAAGAACAACCCGTTTGTATGAAGTGGGTAGAGGGGAGATAGTCGGTGTGGCTGTGAGATTAAGACGGCTAGTAGGGAGATGAAAACCGCGTTTGCCACGAGTACACATGACATGATCATTAGTGGGTGGTTGAATGGGTACGGCATTGGGTGGGAGTGGTGATTGGGCCGGTGTCGGGCTTGTCGGTCTCGCCTGTATCGGGCCTGCTGGTGTCGGGCTTGTTGGGATAGCCGAGCTTGCTCGTGCCGGGCTTGCCGGGCTTGCCTGGCTTG
Organism: Hordeum marinum; assembly: GCA_022496015.1. Classification (NCBI taxonomy): domain Eukaryota; kingdom Viridiplantae; phylum Streptophyta; class Magnoliopsida; order Poales; family Poaceae; genus Hordeum; species Hordeum marinum. The sequence continues at coordinate 1,295,288 of CM039677.1, read as the reverse complement.
CCGGTTGAGGGAGTCCTGGATTAGGGGGTCCTCGGATAGTCGACCGTTCGTTTATGGGCCAGACTGTATGGGCCGCAAGTTGAGCATCAAATGATCAAAGACCACCTACGCCACATGGAAGCTTCGAGGAGCCATGGCGTACTCTCCAAGTTATTAGTCATAGTTAGGCATGTTTATCTCTTCAGCATGTAATCGATCTTGTGTAAACCCTAGGCATCCTCGGCTTCTATATAAGCCGGAGGATTTTAGGGTATAGGGACAGAATAACTCATCTAAGGTTAGCTATTCGATCTCGAGGTAGATCAACTCTGTAACCCCCCATATCATCAATACAACCAAGCAGGACGTAGGTTATTACCTCCATAGGAGGGACCGAATCTGGGTAAATTTGTGTCCCCTTTGTCTCTTGTTACTGTCGATTCTAGTCTCACAGTTGGGGACCTCCTACCCGAGATCCACCAGTTTTGACCCCGACATTGCTTCTTCCATTGATAGTTCCTCTGTAAGCACCAAAGGAATCGATGGCTCATCTCAGCGCGAGCAACGAGATCTGCATCCAGGGGACTCTCGCCCCTGATCAGTCTCACCGGCGACGACATCTTGTTGCATGCCAACCCTATCAGCCGTCACGGCCAGACCGGAAGCTTTTCCCCCAATCAGAGTATCGAGTTCGAAACCTTAGAGTTCATGGTTGATTCACAAGGAATACTAGTTCTAATGGAACCTTTGACCCTCGAAGAGAAACCTGTAAGTTCGGACGCCTTGATGCCGAAGACATCACGTCTCATGGTTGGACAAAACACAGATCCGCTTCTGGGTGGCTCTAGAACCGTCACGTCGCTCGATGAATCCACTCGTCTCAGCGACACGCATCCTACCATCGCCTCATTCTTAAACGATTTATTCGATCGGATCAAAGCTATGCATATATCGGATGACCAGGTTCCGATCTATGATCAGCTCAGTATCAGACCTGATGACAGGGAGATTCATGTCCCTCCGATCACCCACCTTGTCGCTACTATCGAGTGTCCGGATGTGGATTCGTCTCGAAAACCGGAATTGAAAATAGTCTATACCCCAGTCCTCGATCACCGAGACTCTGTTGGCGAGCCAAAGGCAGGGAATCAGTCTAAAGCCGGACCATCACTGGTCCAGGATCCATCACACGATTCAGAAACTGTAATTCCGAACACTCAATGCGCCATGGAATCCAATTTTTTCCCACCCACCATCCAAGACGATCATCCCAGTATCGCACCAAAGCCCGTGTCTTCGGACTTTCAGGATATTAAGCAACTACAAGGAGAATCAGTCCATCACTTTTGGGCCAGACTCCTACTCGCTAGAAGCAGAGTAAAAGGTCTTAGTGAACAAGAGATGACAACAACTTTCATTCGCAATTGCCATGATGAAGGGATTATTAATGTCCTGGTCTGCCGACACATTTGCGACTTTTCAGAGTTATCCGATTTTGTACAAAAGTACTGTGCCATGGAGAGCGTCTGGCAATCCGTACAATTATTCTCGGAACCAATTTCCCCCCAAAACCTTAGAGGAGATCGGAAGAAGAGGATACCTCCAAAGCGGCCAGCTAGGTACAAACACGTCGAAAAAAGAAACAAGCCCCTTTCAGGGACCGGCACTGTCCTCGATGGACAATTGGACAAACCTTGCCCTATACATTCTGTGTTGTTAAACACAAACCCGACTCACAGCCTTAGAGCTTGTTGGGTCGTCACGCAAGTCACAAAAAGCATCGAGGCCATCCTTGAAACACCTGCGTCGAGTAGGCGCTCCTCTTCGCCGCCCGGATACAATGCCGAAGTCCTGACGGTCTACGAGACCTTCCCCTCAAGGAACAGGCGTAAAAGGGCTCTTAGGGAGCTCGAACAGATCTACCATGGGGCAGCCACTAGCCCATGGGCAGACATACCGATTACTTTCGGGGACACTGACCAGCCGGCCATTCTTCCCGGTCACTCACCGGCCGCACTAGTCTTGAACCCCATCATTGATATGGATACAGGCTACATAACGTGCTAATGGACGACGGCATTGGTCTAAACCTTATATACGAAGCCACCCCGGAAAAAATGCAATTCGACCGATCTCGCCTCGAACACAATACAACCTTCTGGGGAATTATCCCAGGAAAAGAGGCACGTTGTTCCGGATGTATCGTCCTGGATGTGTTGTTCGGCACGCCCGAAAACTACCGATCCGAAGAACTTCTCTTCCACATCGTCCCCTTCCTGAGTGGCTATCACGCCCTACTGGGACGTGACGCCTTTACAAAGTTCCAGGCTATACCCCATTACAGGTACATAAAACTCAAAATGCCAGGACCAAATGGAGTGATCATGATCACCAGTGATCCGATTATAGCCCTTCGGGCCGAAAATAAAAAGGCAGCACTCGCTCTCGAGACATTAGAGGAGACTTTCGTTGCCGAAGAATTGACCGCATTATGGTCGACAGTTAATAAACATGACGCAATCCTTAGCAAAAGGCCCAAGTCCACATCCTTCAAACCCGCAGAGGAAATCGTCAAATTTCAGGTACATCCGACGGACCCCAATAAGACAATGTCCATCAGAGACCAGCTTGATCCCCTCATGGACGAAGCACTGCGGAATTTCCTTCGCGAAAATTGGGTCATTTTTGCCTGGCATCCTTCTGATATGCCCGGAGTCCCACGACGGCTTGCCGAACACAGTCTAAATATTATTCCAGGCTTTAATCCCGTGAAACAGACACTGCGCCGCTTCTTTAAGCCCAAACGGCAAGCTATGGGTGAAGAATTAGCTAAACTGCTCGAGGCTGGATTTATTCGGGATATTAAACATCCCGAGTGGCTGGCAAACCTGGTGATGGTACCCAAGAAAGACAAGTCCTGGCGGCTATGTGTCGATTTCAAAGACCTTAACAAAGCCTACCCCAAGGACCTTTTCCCCTTACCATGCATACAGCAAATCGTTGTATTTCCTCGATGCTTACTCCGGATACCATCAAATTAAAATGAAGGAATCCGATCAAGCGGCTACCGCGTTCATCACCCCTATAGGCCATTCTCCTTCAACATGACGCCTTTCGGGCTTAAAAACATTGGGGCCACATACTAGCGCATGATCCAGACCTATCTCGCAACACACGTCGGTAAGACTGTCGCGACATACGAGGATTATGTGGTAATCAAAACCTAACACGTCGGCCAGTTGATCGACAACCTTTGCCAGTCTATGCGAATGTAATATATGACTCAATCCGAAAAATTTCTATTCAGAGTTCCCTCTGGTAAGCTGCTTGGATTCATCGTCTCCCATAGAGGAATAGAGGCAAATCCAGCTAAAATATGTGCTCTATCGGAACATGCAATTTCCACAAAGCTGACGCACGTCCAAAGGCTCGCTGGGTGCGTAGCGGCGTTCAGCCGCTTTATCTCCTACCTCGGAGAGAAGGCTTTGCCGTTCTATAAGCTGCTAAAGCGGACCAACAAGTTCGAATGGACCAATGAGGTAGTGGCTGCGTTAGAAGAAATCAAAACACTACTGGCAACCAATCCCATACTCGCGGCACCAGCGCCGGTGAGCCCATGTTATTATACATATCGGCCACCAACAAAGTTGTCAGCGCGGTGCTCATTGTTGAACAAGATGAGGAGGGACACAAATTTCAAACCCAGAAACTGGTATATTATGTGTCAGAGGTGCTAACGCAGTGCAAGTCCAGATACCCGCATTACCAAAAGATAGCCTATAAAGTATTTATGGCATCAAGCAAACTCATACACTACTTCCAGGAGTGTGCGGTGATAGTGCCATCTGAGGTCCCCCTGAATGATATAATCAACAACAGGGACACCACCGGCCGCATAGCCAAGTGGGCCATTGAGCTCCTTCCCTTTGAAATAACCTACAAGCCATGCCGTGCCATTAAATCTCAGGTATTGGCAGACTTCCTGGCTGAATGGATAGAGGCCAAGCTCCCCAAGGAATATAGTGCATACTCCCATTGGACAATGTACTTTGATGGATTCAAGACCTTGGCCGGACTGGGGGTTGGAGTTATCCTCACATCCCCCACAGGCGACAATGTGTGATACGTGTTGCAAATCATGTATGGCGACTCCAACAATGCAACCGAATACGAAGCTCTCCTTCATGGTCTTCGGATGGCGGTATCAATGGGCATACGATGGCTAGAGGTACGGGGAAACTCAAACTTGGCCATATCCCAAATTAATGGTGAATTCGACGCCAAAAACCCGAAGGTGGCGGCATATAGAAATTTCGTCCTTAAGATATCTGCTCGGTTCGAGGGGTTGGAATTTCACCATGTCGCTCGTGACAACAACCAAGCCGCCGACATACTGGCCCGTATGGGAGCCAAGCGCGATCCTGTCTCGAGAAACACCTTCCTAGAGTAGATCTTCAAGCCATCCGTCGTGTGACAGGACGATGACAATGGCGGCAGTCCGAATACAGCGGATGAGGTTGTTCCCCCCATAAACGAACCAGGTGGTGGCATTATCGATGGCTCCGTAATGAATGAAACGCCTTCATCTCATGAGGTAATGGCAGTAATAGCGCCATGGAGAGAACCTTTCCTCGCTTACCTTCTTCGGAAGGAACTCCCTGACAATCAAACTGAGGCACGATGCATAGTTCGGCGATCCACGGCCTGCAAAGTACACGAGGGTGAGTTATACAAGAAAAGCACAACCGGAATATTACAGCAGTGTATATCCAAGGAAGAAGAAAGGGATCTCCTCGCCGAAATCCACGCATGCATGGGCGGTCATCATGCCGCGGCAAGAGCCCTTGTTAGCAAGGCCTTCCGAGCTGGTTTCTTTTGGCCTACAGCTTGGATGGACGCCCAGTTAGTTGTCCAACACTGCATAGGGTGTCAACTCTTCGCAAATCAAAGTCACATACCCACAACAGCTCTTCGGACTATTGCGATCACTTGGCCTTTCGCGGTCTGTGGGCTGGACATGGTCGGACCCCTTAAAGGGGGGACCAAGAAAAATAAATACCCACTGGTCATGGCTGACAAGTTTACCAAATGGATAGAAGCAAAGCCCGTCAAGTCGGCTAAATCCGGACCAGTGATCGACTTCATATCCAGCGTGGTACACCGTTACAGTGTCCCACATATTATAATAATGGATAATGGATCCAACTTCACGGCCCAAGAGGTCAAGGACTGGTGCGCAAAAATGGGCATAAAGCTCGATTACGCGTCAGTATATCATCCGCAGACCAATGGACAGGTCGAATGAGCAAACAGTCTCATTATGAGCGGCATTACGCCACATTTGGTCCTATCACTTCACGAGTCCAACTATCCTTGGGTGGAGGAACTCGACTCCGTTTTATGGAGCCTGCGCACCACCCCGTATAGATCAACGGGTTACACACCATTCTTTATAGTCTATAGGGCAGAGGCATTCCTCCTTTGCGATATTATTCATGACGCATCAAGGGTGCACATGTACGAGGAAAAGGAGGCCGAGTTGGATCGGCAGGACGACTTAGACGCCTTGGAGGGAGAGCACGACATAGCTCGGGCTCGCTCCACTTTTTCCCAAGAGCAAACTCGACGTTACCAAAGTTGGGAGGTCAGGTCAGAAGCATACAACGTAGGAGAACTCGTCCTACTACTCCTAGAGAAACAGAAGTATAAACTCAACCCCAAATGGGAGGGTCCTATAATCATCAACGAAGTACTCGTGGGAGGTGCCTATCATCTTCGGAGTCCTTCCGACAACCGCCTTGAACCAAACCCATGGAACGCAAGTCGTCTTCGCCGCTTCTACGGATAAACCGGTGTCGTCTAACTCCCCCGTATTTTTTCTTTTTTCCTCTTGTTCTTTTTGCCTTTTTCTTCTTCCCTTCCCATTTTGCTGTTTGATAGGGTCAATTTCTTTTTTTTACTGTGTTCGGTTGAACCGATCCTATACTAAAGATTATCGCCATACACCATAAAGTGTTAAATCCGAACACAACATGTGGGGGCTTCTTCTAGAAGCCAACGTTTTTATATTACAAGTTTTTCTCACACTTATCGTGCACACACGTTTCTTTTGTCACGTTCAAGCCATCATATGCATTAATTCGAACTAAGACTTTGCCAAGTGGGTTGCCTCGCTCCTGTGATTACCCTCTACGTTCCCGATTGTTTGGCTAGAGGGTAAAGGGAGCACCTCTACGATTGTTACGACCGGGTCATCCGGACACGTACCTCAGACGGTGAAGCCGAAAGCTAGCTATCTTACGTAGACAATTGTTCGGCTGTGACAGAAACACCTTATACGGCTCCAGACGTTATCACCGTTTTTTGGGTCTTTTCTTCCCAAAGAACAATTAGCCGCATACTAAAGGTATGCGGACTTCTATCTACAACCTTCGTAGAGCCCCGATTAAAAGTATCAATAGAAGTACTATTTTCCTCGGAAGATGTTTCTTACGCTAAGCAGTAATATAACATATCTTTCTGTGTGCTTTCTATTTGTTCGCACCGCATGGCCGGATTGCCTGGTTCCCCGAATACAGTTGCCCTTTTGGAGTGGCAAATAAGGAGGAACACTTCCGAGCTTTTTGCACGGGAGGGAGAAGCCGATGGCTGGTTAAGACAAAGTTTACAACACATATTGTTTCTACAACAAGTACATATAAATTCCATGTTCGACTGCTGATCGAGATTATCGATTATGGTGTCAAGGGGGCAGTCCTCTTGTGAAAGATGGGCGACAGGCATCACCTGGTCATACACCAGGTGGAGTGGCACTTCTTTTCCATCCGATCCCACGGGACCAACCCGCGCCATATGCACAGGATTAAGTCCGGTGTAACGGGTCTTGATCATTGTCCATGCTTCCCATGCTCCCTCACTGCAAGCCGAAGTCTTCCACAGGTCGAACCTATTCCGAGCCCCCTTGAATCGATCCACCAGTTCGGCTAGCCCTTCAGGCGACTGTTTGGTAGGCCATAGTGCCTTTGTCATGCCTTTCATTGCTTTCCGCACACGCCCATGGACAGTGGTTAGCTCTTTCAGCAGGCTCCTCTGGTATGATCCATTCTCCTCTTTAGGATGCCCGGACAGGAGACCTGTACATGAGGCAACAATGTACTTACTTTTACTTCCTACATAGGAATATTTGTTGATAATAGAATCACACTTACCAAACATGCCCCTCTGAAGGTTTTGGTTTTCTTCTTGAGCTTGGGCCAACTTAATCTTCAAATTCTTAATTTTTTCGGCCTTCTTCTACACAACAAGGCAGCCAGCCTCGTGCTGGGACTCGGCGTACCATTGAGAGTCTCGGGCTTTCTCCAACTGCCCTATTGATTTGGCTGCTACATGGAATCCATGTGTCAGGCGTGATAATACATTAATATTAGTGGTAAAGGTACACTCACCATGGGCCTCCCGGGTGAAGCTCTTCACTTGCGCTAGTTCGGCCTTCACTGATTGCACTTCTGTGCAGCTATCCTCTAGCTCCTTGGCCAATTGCTCGGCATGTTGCTTTGAAGCCTGCGTTAGCAGTCACACATTGTAGAGATCCTTAATTCATTTGTTCCAAATCAAATTACGGCTCGGGGGCTACTGGTTTTACATGAGTATTCAGACTCTATAAAAGCCGACCACTTACCTGCATGCTGGCTGATATCAACTTCATAGCTTCGCCGAACCCGGCTCGGGCAGCTCCAATGTGCGCATCCGCTGAATGTAGGGAACCGAACTCTTCTTCGGAGAATATTGGATGCTACATGGCATCCCACCGTTGCATGTGATTCATGGCGCTTCCCACATCCGAGTTGGTAACGGATACACCATCACCAGAATCGGCAGGTGTTGGATTGGGCATGGGGGCTTCTGCAGCAGGAGCTGCATCAGCTGTAGCTTGGGAATTTTGGACGTCTCCGGACACCCTGGTAACCTATTCGACAGGAGAGGACTGGGCATTTCGCCTAAATATTTCAATAAAACAAAAATGGCATAAGACTCTATTTATTGATAATGAGTGGATAGTCGAACGATGTACCTCCGGGATGAGCGGGCAGGTGGATTCGTCCCCATGGCTGGCTCTTTCGCAGGATCCTTGTTGGCCTCCGACTCGCCCACGGCTTCGGCTGCCGGTGTATGGCACACGGATCGACGGCGTTTGGGAGTTGGGGCCGGCGCGTCCGGGGCACTGTGGGTAGCTGGCCTCTTGCGGGACGAGCTTTTCTTCTTGCTCGTTGCAGGGATGAAGAATGACCCGGGGTAATCAACTATGATATCCACCGGGGATTGGTCGACGCTATCCTGGAGATAGACTCCGTCTTCGAAGTCAAGTAGAAGATCCGGGTCATCATTGAAACCCGGATCGTTGTCGCGTGAATGATTCTCGAGCTGAGGAGCTGGACAGTTGACTGTCTTGATGAAACTCCTCCATTCCTGTTCACGCAAGACTTTGGTTAAATAAAGTGAGGAACAAAAACCCCGAACTATGTTCATCTTAGAGAGAGAAAGGCTTACCCATTTGATAGGAGTGTGGGACGAATATCCTTCCTTGGTTGCCTGCCGAACAAAGTCCTCTTGTTGTCCTTTGTACAGGTCGGCAAGTGCGACGGCCAACGCCGTCGGCTTGGCAGGCCCTAGCTTTCGGGAGCGCGTGGTGTCGCTTGTCCCGTTGTATTGCCACAAGGGGTGTACCCTCTGTTGAAGGAGCTGCACACACCGAAACCGAGCGACGGCCATGACATCGATCATGGTCAGTTGGTGGTGGGTGAGCATCCACACCTAAGCTGCTAGGTGCCGCACTTCAACGCTTTCCTCCTGGGACGAACTCCTCGGCCGCCGGTTGTATCTCTTCTTCGGGAGGGCGTCGGAGTATTCAGGAAGACCTGTCCGAGTTGGCTCGAACAGGGGGACGTCTTCAATATAAAACCATTCCGAAGTCCACTCTTCGGATTTCTTCGGTGTGCCCACCGGATATCCCCGTCCCCGCTATGCGGCACACTTCGGCTCCGCCGACCTCTAAAATTGTCTTGTCCCGAGTTCGGGGGACAAGAAAAAAGTGTTTTCTCCACAAATCAAAGTGCGCCTCGCACCCCAGGAACATCTCGCAGAGAGAGACGAATCCCGAGATTTTCAAGATGGACCATGGAGTAAGGTGGTGGAGTTGGATCCCGTAGAACTCCAGCAACCCCCTCAGGAACGGATGGATTGGAAACCCAAGGCCCCAAAGGAGAAAGGGGACGAAGCATACACGTTCCCCCGGTTGGAAATAAGCCCTAGTGGCAATAAATAAAGTGTTTATTATTATATTTCCTTGTTCATGATAATCGTTTATTGTCCATGCTATAATTGTGTTGATTGGAAACTAAATGCATGTGTGGGCATATAGACAAACATTGTGTTGCTAGTATGCCTCTAACAGGCTAGCTCGTTGATCAAAGATGGTTAAGGTTTCCTGGCCATGGACATGAGATGTCATTTGATATCCGGATCACATCATTAGGAGAATGATGTCATGGACAAGACCAAAACTATGAACGTAGAATATGATCGGGTCAGTTTATTGCTACTGTTTTCTGCATGTCAAGTATATGTTCCTATGACCATGAGTACTGATACACATGTTCATAGCATTGATGCCAAAAGATGTAGAGTTGATAATGATAGTACTACTTTCTTGTGGCACTGCCGTTTGTGTCATATTGGTGTAAAACGCATGAGGAAGCTCCATGCTGATGGACTTTTGGAGTCACTTGATTTTGAATCACTTGACACATGTGAACCATGCCTCATGGGCAAGATGACTAAAACGCCGTTCTCTAGAACAATGGAACGGGCGAGTGATTTGTTGGAAATCATACATATTGATGTGTGCGGTACGATAAACATTGAGGCGTGCAGTGGATATCGTTATTTTCTCACCTTCACTGATGACTTAAGTAGATATGGATATATTTACTTAATGAATCACAAGTCTGAAACGTTTGAAAAGTTCAAGCAAATTAGAAGTGAAGTTGAGAATCATCATAACAAGAAGATTAAATTCCTACGATCTGTTCGAGGAGGAGAATATCTGAGTTATGAGCTTGGCAGTCACTTAAGACAGTGCGGAACTGTTTCACAATTGACACCGCCTGGAACACCACAGCGTAATGGTGTGTCTGAACGTCGTAATCGAACCTTATTAGATATGGTGCGTTCTATGATGTCCCTTGCCGATTTGCCACTATCGTTTTGGGGTTATGTGTTAGAGACAGCTGCATTCACTTTAAATAGGGCACCATCGAAATCCGTTGAGACGACACCATACGAATTGTGGTTTGGTAAGAAGCCAAAGTTGTCGTTTTTTAAAGTTTGGGCATGTGATGCTTATGTCAAAAAGCTTCAGCCTGAAGAGCTGGAACCCAAAGCGGAGAAATGCGTCTTCATAGGATACCCAAAAGAGACAGTTGGGTATACCTTGTATCTCAGATCCGAAGGCAAAGTATTTGTCGCTAAGAACGGAACATTTCTTGAGAAAGAGTTTCTCTCGAAAGAATTGAATGGGAGGAAAGTAGAACTTGATGAGGTTATTGAACCTTCACTTCAACCAGAGAGTAGCCCAGCACAGAAAGATGTTTCTGTGGAGCCAACGACGGTTGAAGAGGAAGTTAATGATGATGATCATGAAACTTTGAATCAAGTTGCTATTGAACCTTGTAGGTTGACAAGGGCACGTGTTGCTCCTGAGTGGCACGGCACCCCTGTCTTGGAGGTCATGTTGTTAGACAACAATGAACTTACGAGCTATGGAGGAGCGATGATGGACTCGGATTCTGAGAAATGGTTAGAGGCCATGAAATCCGAGATGGGATCCATGTATGAAAACAAAGTATGGACTTTGGAAGTATTACTTGAAGGGCGAAAGGCCATTCAGAATAAATGGATCTTTAAGAAAAAGACGGACGCGGACGGTAATGTCACCGTCTATAAAGCTCGACTTGTGGCAAAGGGTTTTTCACAAGTTCAATGAGTTGACTACGATGAGACCTTCTCACCCGTAGCGATGCTTAAGTCTGTCAGAATCATGTTAGCAATAGCTGCATATTTCGACTATGAAATTTGGCAGATGGATGTCAAAACAGCGTTCCTTAACGGTTTCCTTGAGGAAGAGTTGTATATGATGCAGCCGGAAGGTTTTGTCGATCCAGAGAATGCTGACAAAGTTTGCAAACTCCAACGATCCATTTATGGACTGGTGCAAGCATCTTGGAGTTGGAATAAGCGCTTTGATGAGGTGATCAAGGCGTTTGGGTTTATACAAGTTTATGGAGAAGCTTGTATTTACAAGAAAGTGAATGGGACCTCTGTAGCGTTTCTAATATTATATATGGGTGACATATTGCTGATTGGAAACAATATAGAAATGCTGGAAAGCGTGAAGGAATATTTGAACAAGAGTTTTTCAATGAAGGACCTGGGAGAAGTTGCTTTCATATTAGGCATTAAGATCTATAGAGACGCTTGATAGAACTTTCACAAAGCACATACCTTGATAGATCTATAGAGACGCTTGATAGAACTTTCACAAGGCATTAAGATCTATAGAGAAGCTACTTTCACAAAGCACAAAAGTTTTGAAGAAGTTTTGAAGAAGTTCAAAGCACATATCGGGATCAGTCCAAGAAGGGGTTCTTGCATGTGTTACAAGGTGTGAAGTTGAGTAAGACTCAATGCACAGTGACTGCAGAAGATAGAGAGAAGATGAGTGTCATCCCCTATGCTTCAGCCATAGGCTCTATCATGTATGTGATACTGTGCACAAGACTTGATGTTAGCCTTGCCATAAGTATGGCTGGAAGAATTCAAAGTGAACCTGGAATGGAGCACTGGACGGCGGTCAAGAATATACTTAAGTACCTGAAAAGACTAAGGAAATGTTTCTCATTTATGGAGGTGATCAAGAGCTTGTCGTAAAGGGTTACGTCGATGCAAGCTTTGACACTGATCCGGATGACTCTAAGTCGCAAACCGGATATGTGTTTATTCTCAATGGGGGAGCGATAAGCTGGTGCAATTCCAAGCAAAGCGTGGTAGCCGATTCTACATGCGAAGTGGAGTACATCGTAGCCTCGGAGGCATCAAAGGAAGGTGTCTGGATGAAGCAGTTCATGACGGATCTTCGAGTAGTGCCCAGTGCACTGAATCCAATGGCTCTGTTCTGTGACAACACTGGTGCCATTGCTCTGGCCAAGGAACCAAGGTTTCACAAGAGGACCAGACACATAAAGTGACACTTCAGTTCCATCCACGATTACATCGAGGAGAAGGACATAAATATTTGCAAAGTGCACACGGATCTGAATGTTGCAGACCCGTTGACTAAACCTCTTCCAAGGGCTAAACATGATCAACACCAGAACTGCATGGGTGTTCGATTCATTACAATGTAAATCACATAGTGATGTGAACTAGGTTATTGACTCTAGTGCAAGTGGGAGACTGTTGGAAATATGCCCTAGAGGCAATAAATAAAGTGTTTATTATTATATTTCCTTGTTCATGATAATCGTTTATTGTCCATGCTATAATTGTATTGATTGGAAACTAAATACATGTGTGGGAATATAGACAAACATTGTGTCCCTAGTATGGATCTAACAGGCTAGCTCGTTGATCAAAGATGGTTAAGGTTTCCTAGCCATGGACATGAGATGTCATTTGATATCAGGATCACATCATTAGGAGAATGATGTGATGGACAAGACCCAAACTATGAACATAGAATATGATCGTGTCAGTTTATTGCTATTGTTTTCTGCATGTCAATTATCTGTTCCTATGACCATGAGATCATGCAACTCACTGACACCGGAGGAGTGCCTTGTGTGTATTAAACGTCGCAACGTAACTGGGTGACTATAAAGGTGCTCTACAGGTATCTCCAAGGGTGTCTGTTGAGTTGGCATGGATCAATACTGGGATTTGTTACTCCCTGTGACGGAGAGGTATCTCAGGGCCCACTCGGTAATACAACATCACAAAAAGCCTTGCAAGCAATGTGACTAAGTGTTGGTCGCGGGATCTTGTGTTACGGAACGAGTAAAGACACTTGCTGGTAACGAGATTGAACTAGGTATAGAGATACCGACGATTGAATCTCGGGCAAGTAACATACCGAAGAACAAAGGGAACGACATAGGGGATTGTCTGAATCCTTGACATAGAGGTTCAACCGATAAATATCTTCGTAGAACATGTAGGAACCAACATGGGCATCCAGGTCCCGTTATTGGTTATTGACCGTAGAGGTGTCTCGGTCATGTCTACATAGTTCATGAACCCGCAGGGTCTGCACACTTAAGGTTCGGTGACGTTTCGGTATAGATGAGTTATGTGTGTTGGTGACCGAAGGTTGTTTGGAGTCCTGAATGAGATCCCGGACATGACAAGGAGCTCGGGAATAGTCCGGAGGTGAAGATTCATATATAGGATGTTCCATGTTGGTTACCAGGAAAAGTTTGGGCGTCACTGGTAACGTACTGGGGGTGCCGGGAGGGTCCCGGGGGTCCACCAGAAGGGGCCACCAGCCCCAAAGGGCTACATGGGCTGTGAGAGAGGGAACACCAGCCCTTGGTGGGCTGGCCGCCCCTCCCACAAAGGCCCATGTGGCTGGGGGATTGGTGGAAGGGCCAACCCTAGGGTTGGTGCCACCTTGCTTGGGTGGCAAGCCACCCTAGGGCGCCTCCACCCTTGGCCGCCGCCCCAAGGGGGAAACCCTACACTACTAGGAGAAAACCTGTAGACAGGATTTTAGCAGTAGCGCTAGATATGGGGAAGCGCTATTGTTAGGTAGTAGCAGCGCTGGGTACAAACCAGCGCTACAAGTAGAACCCTATCAGCAGCGCTGGCTAGCTAACCAGCGCTACTGATAAGTGGTCCCGGCGTCACCACCAGTGGCTACCTGTAGTTGTAGCGGCTCTCCAAAACCAGCGCTACTACTACAGCCGTAGCAGTAGCGCTTGTCACTATACCACCGCAACTGCTATGGCTGTATGTTGCCAGCAGGTGGGCCCTGATTAGCAGCAGCGCCTGCGCTCGGGCAGTGCTACTACTATGATACTTAGCAGTAGCGCTTTTCTGTTCCAGCGCTACTGCTACTCGACCCCCACCGTTGACTACCACTCCCCATTCGATCCCACGTCTCCCTCTCCCCATTCGTTCCCCTCTCCCTCTCATCACTCCTCTCCCCCGACCGTCGTCGTCGCCATCGCCATCACCTCGATGCCTCCACCGTCGCGCCACGGTCCTCCCTCACCATCGCCCCCTCCCTTGCCATAGCGGCCTCCCTCGCCATCACCCCCTCCCTCACCGTTGCACCCTCCCTCACCGTTGCCCGCTTCCTCACTGTTGTGGCCTCCCTCGTCGTCGCCCCCTCCCTCAATGTCGCGCCCCTCCCTCCGCAGGTAGCCCCTACTCCCTCCTTCCTCCCTCTTCCCTCTCCCCTCACTCCCTTCACCCCCTCTTGCATCCGGCCATTTTGTAATGTTAGGGGGGCTAGGTTGATTCTAGGGTTAGGTTTGTTAGGTTCATTCTAGGGTTAGGTTGATCCTAGGCTTAGGTTAATTCTAGGGTTAGGTTGATTAGGGGGTTAGGATGATTCTAGGGTTAGGTTGATTCTATGGTTAGGTTTGTTAGCTAAATTAGTTTAGAGCCAAATATGAATGTGCCACATATGAAAAACCTTATTGCATTTTTTTCAAGTTATATATTTTTCTCATAGGAATTTGTCTCGACGTCGACGATGCCCGGCCTGCATCCTCGTCGTCGAGTGGTCCGCGAGAGCCTGCTTGATAGGCGCCATGTCCGGGACTGGGCTCCGCCGGGCTGGCACTGGGAGGTGCTACCTTCCTGGGCTCGGAGCTTGGTGAGGAATCTAGGTATCATCATCGACCCAGAGCTTCTGCGATGGCGGTCACGTGGGCCACTTTTGGTGCGGAGGGAGCGGGCCCCCACGAAGGTGGTACGTCGCCGTGTCAGGGAGGAGGATGAGCACGTCCGTTGCTACATGGCGGCGTTGGACGCCAGGTTCAACAATACCTGGCAGATTCTTCAGGGATCTCACCCGAGTTATGATCCCGTAATGGTTCCTTATCTTTGGGTGTCCACCGCCAGCAACTCAGTGACTGCTAGTGAACCGAGTTCACCGTCCTCCACTTTGGATTCTAGGATATTCGATCTGTATTAGTGATCTTATATGATAATATTCAAGATGTATTAGTTAATATTCAATGATGCATTAACTGGATTATTCGGGATGATATATTAGTGTTATTATATTCGAATTCATTATAAATGTATAAGTGATATTTTATCGGTATAATGCGTGGGGCGCATATTATCATGAACACGGCTTTACTCATTTGCTAGAATGAACATGTCATATTCTGAATATAAAGGATGTCTTGGTGTTCTTGTTTGCAATGTACCTCCGAGTGGCCTATGTTTTGCCGGAATGTTGATTCGTTTCCGTTCCAGCAAATTTCAGGCGCTCGATATGTCCTGTTTTTAGTAAAGGTCATGCCGATTTTTTTCATGAATTTTAGCATGACTTGTGCTACAATGTAGGACATATCGAGTGTTTGTGATTTGCCAGTCATTCCAGCAAAACATAGGGCATTTTTTCTATGTCATTGCTCGATATATGGAACGGGTTGACTTTAGGTCTGTTTCGACTCCTTGTGTGTCTTTCAGTGAGGGAGAGTGTCCACCATATATATATATATATATATATATATATATATTTATATGAGAGAGAGAGAGGAAGAATCCCGACTGTTGTCGTGGGGGTCACTTCTCCTTCTTTTCCTTGTGCTAGATATTTGTAATGCACTAGGGAAAGGAGGAGTAGCGACCATCACCGACGATCGAAATATGAGAGAGGAAGAATCCCGACTGTTGTCGTGGGGGTCGCTTCTCCTTCATTCCCATGTGCTAGACATTTTGGTGCAATGCACTCGGGGACGAATGGAGCAGCCACCATCACCGACGGTCGCAATATCAGAGGGAGTGCCCACCATATACGTGAGATGAGAGTTTAGGAAGGAAAGACTCAACAGACCTAAAGTCAACCCTTTGCATATTGATTAATAGTGATATGTGTGTTGATCAGTTTCCTGGTAGTTTCCTTCGATCGATTTTAAATGTTTCAACTATGAACATAGGAAATGTCGGACGATGAAAGGGAATTCGTTATGTGTGAATACTGCGAAGACGAGCGCGGCCTGTGCAACAAGCCTTACCTAGTTGGTGGTAGGCGCTTCAGCATCATGCTGGATGAGACCTTCGAAGTGGATACAGTAAGTCACAACGACAAGTCTTTTTTCGTAATTAAGCACGACTTCTGCTTCTTTTGCTTCAACTTATAATTTTATTTTTTTACTATTCTACTAACTTATCCCCTGCCATGATACAAATTATGTCTTGGATAAGATTGGTTTCAATACTAAAAAAGTATGGAGGTAAAGAGAGTTCACTTGAGGACCGAGCATGGTTATAGTTTTGCCGTAAAATTGTACAATGTAGACACCTACTCCTATTTTGAATGTAAAAGTTGGAGAGCACTATGCAAGGCTTATGCATTTGAGCCTAATATGCTTATCACCTTTGATATTCGTCCGAAAGATAAAATTGAAAGTAATATCGACATCTGGGTCGATGTGCAGACGCCTCCAGTTCTACCATTATGTGAGTTTCTCAACCATATTTATTAAGTAATTTATAATGTTTATTTAAAAATATTTGACAACTAATTTCTATTGACAGCTTATTTCCATTCAAGCAAACATGTCCAGCGCTTGGTAGACAGCACCTACTACTGTCCCGGGGATGAACTAAACTGCGAGGAGATAGGTCATTGTGTTTCATGGCTTGCGGATCTTGATGTTGTCAAGACAGGTGATTTTCCTGGACTTCGAGATATTAATACTCAAAACATGCGACCACTAGTGTGTGTATTGAACTACGGTCACATCTATCTAGGAAAGATGGTAAGATTTTTACTATTTGTCCTCAGTGCATCTTTTGCATACATTATTTTTTACGCTAAACTTCATTGCTAAGTATGTTACTACGATGTTCTTCAATAGGGACTCCCGATGCGTGTTGTGCCTCCTTGGATCGAGTCTAAAGGTCGCATGGCAATTGTTAGCTTACGGCCAAGATATCATGTATTGCACATGAGTGCATTCATCATTTCTCAAAGCGAGCAAGTCTTAATAGTCAAAGACTGGAGCAAAATTGTGAAGGATCGTAGAGAAGTACTAGGGGCAGCAATCAGAAGCGTAGCCCAAAATTAGGAGACAGGTTCATATGCATTCTCCAATATGATGAAGAAGGAGAGGTACACATGTTTTATGCTATTTTACCTGAGAGAGAGCAAGAGGAGTAGGTCCTAGGTATTAAGAACAATTAGTTAGTGCTGATTATATATGACTAGTGACCTAGTGACCAAGTCGATGCCCAAGTTGATGATGATGATGAGTTGTTATATGATGATGATGATGAGTTGTTGTTATTATAACTAGTGACCAAGTTGTTATATGATGTATCATGGATGAAAATGATGAGGAGGAGGAGCTCTTATATGACAATGATGTATTATGATGATCTGATGAAACTACTGTATAGAGCATGTATAAATACATCACAAATACGTAGAGGGGGTATGAATCTGTGAAAGCAGTAATACTAGCAGCTGCGCTGGAAGCCATCTAGCAGCAGCGATGGATTATCAGCAACGCTTGCCTCTCTGCAGCGCTACAGCTAAGTTATAGCAGTAGCGCTGGTCAGTGCAACGCTATTGCTAACCAGACTTAGCAGTAGCGTTGCACCCACCAGCGCTACTGCTATAACTTAGCTGTAGCGCCTTAGCAGTAGCGCTGGACCCAGCGCTACTAGTAAGGGTATTTCCAGCGCTACTACTAGGCTTTCTCCTGGTAGTGCTAGGGGTTGGGCGCACCACCCCTCCCCCTATATATGTGTGTGTGTGTGTGTGTGTGTGTGTGTGTGTGTGTGTGTGTGTGTGAGAGAGAGAGAGAGAGAGAGGGAGGAGGGCAGCCGCACCCTAAGCCACGGCGCAGACCTTCCTCCCTCTCCGATAGCCTCTCCTCTAGATTGACTCGGCGACGTGCGAAGCTCTGTCGGATCAGCTCCACCACCGCCGCCGCCATGCCGTCGTGCTGCCAGCGAACCCATCTACCTCTCCGCTCCCTCTTGCTGAATCAAGAAGGCGGAGATCTTCATCGAGCTGCACGTGTGCTGAACGGGAGGTGTTGTCCATTCGGCACTTCATCGGGAGTTCGTGGGATGGCTTGCGATTCGGATCGCGGAGGCGTATGACTACATCAACTGCGTTCTTTAACGCTTCCGCTTAGCGATCTACAAGGGTATGTGGATACAATCTCCCCTCTCATAGATTGTTCTTGGTGAAGCGTAGGAAATTTTTTGTTTCCCATGCAACGTTCCCCAACACCCTCTTGTTAGGATTGGGGAAATGCTCAACAAAAACTTCGTCGTTGTAAGAAAGCAGACCTGCGTGGGTCACCGCCAGATCTTAAGAAGGGAGATACCCCTGGGTCTCTAGATTGCGGAGCCGTAGGAGTGTAATGGAGCAGCTGGTCCAGTCCCTTGGGCGTGAGCCGTAGGGGCGTGCGGAGCAGCTAGGGGCGTTAGCCATGTTTTTCATGGAGCTTCCGCTAGGGGTTTCTTTCGATGAGGAAGAAGAGGACGTGGTCTGAGCCACAATTTTGTTTAATTAAATGGGTGGTGCTTCCGCTATGGAGGGGTAAGATGGTAAAAACCACTGACCACTCGCCTCCCCACGACACGCGAGAATCGAGGAACACGCGTGGTTATTATAATGGACCTGCATTCGTGACGCTTGGGATCTTACCAAAGACTGGTCGGTTGCGAACAAAGAGGGATGAGGGACTCGCCTCGCAAGCCGAAGATGACGACATGAGGAGATTGACCAGATATATATCGGTGTTGAAGGCTAGTCCTAGGGCTACTGAGGGAGTCCTTGGATTAGGGGGTCCTCGGATAGTCGACCGTTCATTTATGGGCCGGACTGTATGGGCCACAAGGTGAGCATTGGATGATCAAAGACCACCTACGCCAGATGGAAGCTTCGAGGAGCCATGGCGTACTCTCCAAGTTATTAGTCGTGGTTAGGCATGTTTATCTCTTCAGCATGTAACTGACCATGTGTAAACCCTAGGCATCCTCGGCGTCTATATAAGCCGGAGGGTTTTAGGGTATAGGGAAAAAATAACTCATCTAGGGTTAGCTATTTGATCTCGAGGTAGACCAACTCTGTAACCCCCCATATCATTAATACAACCAAGCAGGACGTAGGATATTACCTCCATAGGAGGGCCCAGACTTGGGTAAATCTGTGTCCCCTTTGTCTCATGTTACCGTCGATTCTAGTCTCACAGTTCGGGACCCCCTTCCCGAGATCCGCCGGTTTTGACACCGACACCGGTGTCAGGCTTGCCGGTGCCAGGCTTGTCGGGATTGCCGGGCTTGCCGGTGTCGGGCTTGTCGGGCTTGCCGGGCCTGTCGGGCTAGCCGGGATCGGGATTGCCGGTTGCCGCAGGATTGTCAGCCTCGCCGCGGAAGAGGGAGAGGTCGTGGCAGAGGTGGTGGTGGTTTGCTGGTGATTGGGTGATGTGGTGTTAGTGACAGAATAAGGAAAAGTGTTTTTATCGAATGTGACATGGCGAGAGACAAGCACGCGACCAAAAGATGGATCGAAACAACGATATTCTTTGTGGTCATCGGAGAGGCCAAGATAAATGCAGGGTAGAGATTGTGGGGCTAGTTTGTGAGCTGTGGTGGATGTGATGTTAGGAAAGCATTGGCAACCGAAAACCCCAAGAGAAAGGTAGTCGGGATCAGATAGAAGAAGAGATTGAAAGGGTGTATAGCGAGGACATGTTTTGGTGGGGCGGATGTTAAGGAGAAGGGTGGCAGTGCGCAGAGCTTTGACCCAAAAACGGGGAGGAAGAGATGCTTGGATGAGTAGAGTACGTAGGATATCATTGATGGAACGAAGAGAGTGCTCGGCCTGCCCGTTTTGAGAGGAGGTATAGGGGCAAGAAAACCGGAGAAGAATGCCATGGGAGAGGAAAAATGTACGATTGGTGATGTTGTTGAACTCACGCCCGTTGTCACATTGGATAAAGAGAGTAGGTAGGACTGTTTGGACGTAGGTGCGAAAGTTTAGAAAAAGGTGATGCACATCAGATTTGGCACGTAGAGGGAACGTGCATATGTAGTGAGAATAATCATCTAAGATCACAAGATAATACTTGTAGCCAGATACACTAGGAATAGAGGAGGTCCAGAGACCACAATGTAAAAGCTCAAAAGGAAAAGTGCTAACAGTAGATGATGTTCCAAAAGGTAGTCGAACATGTATGCCGCATTGGCATGCCGTACAAAGAGAAGAGTCATGTGACACACTAGTGCTAGGAATAGAAAATTCTTGTAGGAGAGATGACAACGTTGAACTATGGGGGTGACCAAGCCAACGATGCCACAGATCAACTGAAGCAAGCATGGCGCAAGGAGAGGATGTAGGCGTGCCATGAAGTGGATAGAGATCGTATGTGCTATTGTAGCGAGCGAGAAGTGTCCCCGTTCTCAGATCCATCACAGATAAACCAAAAGGATCAAATGCTAGAATGACAAGATTATCGATGGTAAATTGTCGAACAGAAATAAGGTTTTTGATTAAAGAGGGAACAACAAGAATATTGCGTAGTTGAAAGTTGGCATGATCTGTTTGTATGGAGGAGTACCCGGTGCAAGAAACGGGAACAAGGGAGCCGTCGCCTATGGTGATGGAAGAATAAGCGGAAGGAAAACAAGCTGACAGAATATCCATATTTGAAGACATATGCGAAGATGCACCGGAGTCGAAGATCCAATCCGTACCTTGGTTATTGAGTGTAAAGTTATTCATGGCGGCGATGAAGGCGGCGTGATCCCAGGTTGGTTGTTGATGAGTAGCTGGCGGTGCGGCCGTAGGCGCGTGCGCATACGACATGGGTGAAGCAGGGCCGTAGGCGTAGGGCGCATAGGGTACCGGCAGGTAGCCGTGGTGTGATCCTTGGACTGCCGGCGATGGAAAGGTCGTGGAAGTGTAGACATGAGGCGGTGGCCACGAACCAATGAGGCCGGGAGCACCGGTAGCAGGGCGAAGGCCCGGGCTCCAGGTGCCAGTGTATGCGGGAGGAGCGCTGTAGAGATACCGCGCAGTCCAGGGCATGGGACACGCCTGAACTAGACCAGTCCAAGGGTCTTGCTGAGCTGCCAAGACGCGGAGGAGGCACCGGTGGTGGTGGAGCAGCAGGGCGGGGCTGCGGCGGCCGGTAGACGGGTGCAAGAACAAAGGGCTGAGGTGGTTGGGGTGGAGTAGGGTTTTGGTTAAGGGTTGAAGATGGTAGAGTAGCCGTGCCGGCGGCGCGGAACTCGGTGGTGGTGGAGAGTCGCTGTGGCAACAGTGAGGGAGGAGTTGGCGGCGAAGCCATGCCGAGGGCGGAAACCTAGGTGTCAGATACCATGATAACTGGATAATTCGAGAATAATAACTGTATTGATTGGGGCCTCAAAGGGCTGTTTATATAAGTACAATGTTTTGGAGTCCAAGTATAGAAGAGATAGATTATAATTCAAACTACCAAAACTAAACCGGCCAAATATACTCTAATAGGGTGTTTCCTAGTTCTATTGGAAAAAATCGTTTTGATCTAAGTGGAAGGATACAGGATTTTTTACTAGAAATTGCGTAGAAGTTTTAATATAGGTTTCCCTGCAACTAAAGGAAGCGATATTTTGTAAATTCAACTTTGGTGGTCGTGCCGCTAATGTTAAAGCTTATAGTCCGGCCAACTTCCCTCATTCTCTAGATTAAGAGCTCCATATGTGTGTTAGCTCAGCCTCATGATCCAACTTGTATCCCATGCGTGTAGTTTTATTTTTCCTCCTCGCCCAACTGTGCAACAATCTTCGCACAATTGCATGATAAGGAACCCACGCACAACCATGAGATGTGGGTTTTCACCTAGGGATTGATTATGAAAATTTAGTATGCTATGCATGACAAGCAGACACAATGCTAACTGCATAACATGATATTTATATGTTAAGTAGAAAACGAAACATAGCTAAGACGAAACTATATTTGTGAACGGCTCATATTTTCAATATGTGGTCGCATTTGGTTCCAGTTTTTGTTTAGACAAATCAAATTATATGTTCTCGTTATTAAAGTTTATAAAATCCTAGCCCGAGCATCGAGCGGGCCACTATGCTGATTATATCGACACCTGTTAAATCTATTCCCAAAAAAACAGCTATTAATAAATGAAGTAAAGAAAATTTACAAATATTTTGCATCCTAATTTCTAGATAAATAAAAGATTTTAAAAAAAGCAATGTGGTCCGCGTGTGACCGGGGACCAAAAAAGGTCCCTGCCAGCCCTCGCTGCATCCACATCCGGTTTACCCTCAGAGAAGTAACGTATATATGGAGTATGGAAGTATATAAAAGCAAGCCTGCTAGTCGCCAGTTACTGAACTCCCTCCACTCATTACAGACTAGCAATAGTGAGGCTTTGGTTACCGGGTGTGAGCGTGACGAGCTATCGGTAATATGTTCTCGTTACAGTGAGGCTTTGGTTACCGGCTTTGGTTACATCAATATGTTCTCGTTACAGAGGCCAAGATGAATAACCGCCGCAACGCCTTCGTCGAGTGTGTTTTGCACATGCTATCGGTAAATGCTTGTGTTTGCCGAGAAGCATCTGTTGCCGAGTCTTCATCTCGACTTACTATGCTTTACCAAGTGCTTGTGCTTCAGTTCTCGGTGAAGAGCCAGCACTTGGCGTATGAAAGCCACCATTTTAAAGACTAGGTTTACAGAAAACACTACGTTACATTTTCTTTGCAGAACATATCAAGTCTTGTGTAATTGTTTTGCAAAAACTATTGGCGGATTTGACTCTGCTAAGTGAGATTATGACAGAGGAGGGCCGCTAGTCAGCTAATGTGGCACCAATCTCTCACACCGTTACATCGCATCGTTTTGCTGTACGTAGGACCCGCTTGTCAGCGAAACACTCAATGCAGACCACGGCGGAGCTCCAGCCGAAGGGGGTGCGGACCACGGCGGGATGTAGCCCTTGTGGTAGCAGTCGCTCAAGCCGAGGAGCGAGGCATCAGCATCGGTGGAGGACTGCCAAAAGATGGCAAGGCAACGGCGACGGCGGACCTGGGCGAGGCAACGGCGATGGCGGACCTAGGCAAGGCAACATCGACGATGGATCTGGTGAGGAAACAATGAAGTCCCGCATGAAGATACGATGAACCAGTTTTTTTTCTTTTTCCTTTGAATGACAGGTGGACCCGCATGGTAGGGATGATAACATTACCAAACGCGGTCGTTACATGTGAGATGTTAAGAGGTGCCACGCATGACTGGCGGGCCTCCTTTGTCATAATCTCAGTTAACAGATCCAGATCCGTCCGATCAGTGGATTTTGCAAAACGATTACACAAGACGGGGTGTTTTTTTCAAAGCAAATATAAAATGGTGTTTTCTGCAAACTTAATTAGCCTTTAAAATTGCTTCGTGCAGTTTACTCGAAAATTCCAGTAGTGTCTGCAACCCTATATGATCACATGCAATACAACGGCAGCACCTAATAAGGTGCACTGCCCAATCCTACTCCCAATCTACAATACCGGCTAGCTATCAGACCAAGTAAAAGATAATTTATAAATATTTGCCTCTCCTAATAATAATTTCTAAATAAGAGATTTTAAAGAAAACAATCTGGTGAGCGTGTGTGACCGGGGACCACAAAGCGTCCCTCGTGCCCCAGCTGCATCCACCCGGTTTACCCTCATCAGAGAAGTAACGTATTGGAGTATAGTATATAAAAACAAGAGCCTGCTGCTAATCACCAGTTACTGAACGCTCGCCACTCATTACGGACAAGCAACACCGAGGCTTTGGTATTACCGGGTGTGAGCGTGACACCGGCCGGCAGCGGAGAAGAGATGGGGAACGGCCGCGACGCCATGGCCTCCGGCGCCGGTGAGGGGATCAGGGTCCTCGTTGTGGACGAAGACCCCGTCCACCTCGAGACCATGGCCCAAACGCTCAGCCGCTGCGGGTTCCAAGGTACGTCGTCCGCTCTTGCAATTCCATCGTTCTGTACCGGCGAGGCGACCCCACATTGTTGGTGGGTGCAGTGGCAACGAAAGCCTCGCCGGCAGAAGCACTGCGAGAGGTGCAGGAGAACCCGGACGGGACTGACCTCGTCATGACGGTGGCGCACATCCGGGGGGACGGCATCGATGGCTTCACCCTCCTCCAGCAGGCCAGGGATCATTGCCCTGTCATATGTAAGCCCTCTACACGTATTCACCTGATGATGTATCTGCACGTAGCTAGTGATGGCACTCAAGATAGATCCAGCACTCAATCCATGGACAGAGCTAGTGATGATGGTTTAGAGTTGAGAATCAACGAGGCATGGCGTGATACGTACGGGTCGATCGGATCGGACGTAGTTCCAGCAGTAACGGCTCTAGTTTTTTTTTCTGTTTTTTTGCCAGCAGTACAATGGCTAGCTGCAGTTACCAGCTTGGCGAGCCTCCGGGTCAGAGTTAGACTTGACCTAAGGCGAGGTCCTCTCATGTAGCCGGCCACCGACCAGACTCGTGATCGCCCGGCAGGCTTTTTCTGCATGACCTACGTGACTAACCTAGATGCTATGTCCCATGTAGGCGAAAAATCTGATATGTCGAGGTAATAAAAAGGAGAGAGGTGAATTTGGTGATCCAGAAAGAACTAATGTCAAGCGCATGAATCAAGACAATAACAATTAGATAAAAGAAATCCACCAATGCATAGAAGAGTTTGGTTGCCAAATCATTAAATCAATGGAGCTTAGCACCAACAGTTAAACAGCTATGCATTGTGAGGACATTAGTTGCTAAATTTTTTTAATACGCTTAGCACCTTATCTAAGTATATGCAAGTGGCCTAATTCTCGTTCTAATTTCAGCGGATCCCCTCCTCTCTACTGATGTATAATTAATAGTACTTGACACAGCCTGTAAAATTAATTCTGCAAAAGTAATCCGTAGATATAGGATTGCTCCCAGCAGTTACTACTTATTTTCAGTGAGGGCGAAGTTACTATTCCCTTAGTTCCTAAATACAAGTCTTTGTATAGATGGCTACAGCCTGGAATGATCATTACCCTATCATCTGTATTCACCTGATGATACATCTGTACGTAGCTGGTGATCGTTCTGCACGTAACATACTAGATAGATCAATCAATCCATGGACAGAGGGAGTGTTCAGTGCCAGTGATGTTCTCGAAGGCTCCGACGTAGCTCCAGGCTGTGGTTATTTTGTTTTTTTGCCAGCAGCAATGGCCTCCGAGCTGTGAGTGCTGTGGTAATTTTCACTTTTCCTCTTTGACAGCAGATGAGTGCTGTGCTTGCCATCCATGCAAGCTCGCGAGTCAAACTTGCTGCACAACGCTAAACTAGATGTCCCAAAAGACAAAGACGCAGGAAAGATGATAGCTGAAATGTTGGTATTATTGGTATTGTAATGTTGGTATTGCCTCGATCGTGTTGGGCGCGAAAATCCTAAATCTAAGGAAGCTTTTGCCAGGGGACTAATAAGCTCCCCCTAATTTCAGGGGGGTCCCCTCCCTCTCTGCTGATACATGATTAAAACTTGACACAGCCTGTAAAATCAATTCTGTAAAAGTCATCCGTAGATGTAGGATTGCTCCTAGCAGTTACTCCCTCCATTCCTTTATGTAAGGTGTATTATTTTTGGCACGGTGATCAAAGCACGCAATTATATACATGTAAGGACGAAATTAACCTTGGCAAAATCATTCATTAGCGGCAACTAAATCATTTAGGCTAGGAAAGTAAGAGATACACACAATCAGGAGAGAGATACTTTTCTTTTTGTCTTTACAAAAAGAGATGCACGCAAACAAGGGAAAGATACTTTCCTTTTTTTAAGGGCTAACGACGAAATTACGAGAAATTATAAGACATACACCTTACATTATGAAATTTTATCAAAAAACAGATACACCTTATATAAAAGAACGGAGGAAGTACTACTTATTTTTGGGGACGGAGAAGTTACTGGAGTACACTTATTTCACGGGTACTATCAAAGCGATTGAGACACATATATTCATCGATAAAAATGCTGTACCTACGAACCTTTACGTAAATCTTTTATGAAAAGTAATCTTCTTTCCTAATCACAAGTAATCGCCCCCCTGAATTTTAAGGATGGGGCCAATGCTAACCAATCAAACAACCCCACATCCCTGTGTACGCATATTTCGTAGCTAGTTTTATGTATGTGTGATGATAAAGCTTTCTTGTTTGCAGTTATTCACCCGAAAAATAAAACTTGCTCGTAGATACGTACTAATAGATTTGCATGTGTTGTACAGTGTTCTCCGACAGCGCAACCACGGAGGCGGTGAGGAGGGGGTTCATTGGAGGTGCGTGTGACTTCCTGACCAAGCCTCTACATGACGATGTTATGCGCAACATCGGGCATCACGTCAAGCATGGGAGGCTTGAGCCAGCCCCTAGCATTGCCCCCGATTCTCGGAGCAACCACATTGCCCGCCAGGATCTCCTATCAGGGAAAAGGCCAATAGAAGTGGACGACTCCAACGAGGGGCACTTTGACATCAGGACCACCAAAGGGGTCAAGTTCCAGTGGACTGCACATAAGCATGCTTTTTTCCAGAGAGCAACCAACCGACTCAGTGAAACAAAAGGTGCGTGACATTAATTGAAATGATTTATTAAAAGGTACTGCTCAGATATCTCCATGTTTGGCGTATGGTAATTGTGTACTACTTGTTTTGTCTTCCTAGACATTTACTACTTCTTTCATCCCAAAATAAGTGTCTCAAGCTTAGTACAAGTTTGTACTAGAGCTGGTACAAAATTGGGACACTTATTTTAGGACAGAGGGAGAACATGCGAGCATGCATATGGATGTTTGTGGGTTTAATGCAGTACATATATTTTGTGTTTGTATGGGGCTAGAAGTATGGCTGGCACGCTTATTTTTGCTTTCCGCCAGAAAAGGCTGGAATTCTAGCAGTAGAGTGTATGGAATTCTAGTAACTTGTTTGTATGGTTGGTGCTTATAGTTTGTCTACTGTTCTCTCTTGGGTAGGGGGCATGTGCCTGCATCACCGTAAGCATGTTAACTAATAGGACATCTATAGTGATATATATATATATATATATATATATATATATATATATATATATATATAAGCTATCACTTTGTGCATGCCCCATATTTAAGGAAAGTCCAAGTCATCTCAACCTACCAACTCGTTTAGGATTCAACCCTCAACTCAAATGCCCGCGCCTAGCGCATGGTGATGGAGTACCTGCTCTCTATCGTTGTCCTTTTGCTCCACTTCCGCAAAGACCTCCACCCCGTTATATACAAGAAAAGTCCAAGTTATGACTCTCAACCTACCACTTGGATTGGGATTGATCCCTCAAGTACAATGCCCGCGCCTAGCACGTGGTGATGAAGTGCCTGCTCTCTCTCTCTCTCTCTCCCTCTCCCTCTCCCTCTCTCTCTCTCTCTGTACTTCTACTCCACTTCTCCGAAGACCTCCACCCCGCTATATAAAAGAAAAAGTCCAAGTTATGACTCTCAACCTACCACTTGGTTTAGGACTGATCCCTCAAGTCCAATGCCTCGCCTAACGCGTGATGATGGGGTGCCTATCTCTCTCACTATCCTTCTGCTCCTGTTTCCCGCAGACCTCCGCCCCGTTCTCCGCTCTGTCGGCATGCTCGTCCTCTCCTTCCTCCCCATATCTGGTCGATATCCATCTCCATTAATACTTCTCCGGTTGGATATTTAGTTTCATTCAACGATGGAATCAAGTGTCCCTTCTTTCCCAATTTGATCGACCCACTATGGCTGCCCACGCAAACCAAAGGGAGAGTCAACGGTGAACCCGCCCAGGTTGCCGCCAACATAAGAAATCGGTCCTGGTGATCATGGTGGTAATATCCATTTTATTTGTGATATGCAGAGAAGGCACGCACATGATGACCTTGCTAAGCATACATGGCTAGAAGTATGGCTGGCACGCTTATTCTTGATTTCCGCTAGAAAAGCTTGGAATTCTAGCGGTAGAGTGTACGAAGTGCCCAATTCTTAACCATTCTAGCTTGTTTGTATGGTTGGTGCTTATAGTCTGTCTACTGTTCTCTCTTGGGTAGTGGGGCATGTGCCTGCATCACCGTAAGCATGTTAATTAATAGAACATCTATACCGATCTATGCATTTAAGTTATCTCTTTGTGCATCCCTATATATTTAAGAAAGGTCCAAGTCATGACTCTCAACCTACCAACTCGTTTAGGATTCAACCCTCAACTCAAATGCCCATGCCTAGCACGTGCTGATGGAGTACCTGCTCTCTCGTTGTCCTTCTGCTCAACTTCTGTGAAGACCTCCACCCTGTTATATACAAGAAAGGTCCAAGTTATGACTCTCAACCTACCACTCGATTTAGGATTGATCCCTCAAGTCCAATGCTCTCGCCTACTGCGTGGTGATGGGGTACCTCCTCTCTCTCGCTATCCTTCTGCTCCTCTTCCCCGCACACCTTCACGTCGTTATGTGCCCTGTCGGCATGCTCCTCCTCTCCTTCATCCTCAGATCTGGTCAATAGCCATGTCCATTGATACTTCCCCGGTTGGATATTTAGTTTCATTCAGCGATGTAATCAAGTGTCCCCTTTTCCCCAATTTGATCGACCCACTCCGGATGCCCACGCAAACCAAAGGAGTCGACGATGGACCCACACGGTTGCCGCCAATATAAGCGATAGGTCCTGGTGATCGTGGTGGTAATATCCTTGTTATTTGCGATATGCAAGGCATGCAAGCACATAGTGACCCTGCTAGGAATACAGGGCGTCAATGTCCTTTGCATCAAAGTGATTGTGGTCTCTTTGGTGGCACATGTGTTCCTCCCCTTGGTGGTGGAGAACGAGAGCATTTGTGGCATCGTTTGACATGGTGTCCAACGACATCTTCGCATTCGCGTTGGTGTAGATCATCATGCACCTGCTGGTGATCTTGGGAGCCTAGAGGTTGATGATGCTCAAGGATACGCTACTGCTTGGTGGGTTCCACATGTAAGCAGAAGCCAAAATCAAAGTCAGTGGTCAACCCACTCAAAACAAGTGAACACAATGGTCAACCTAGTCAAAACAAGTGAACACCAAACGTGGAGATGATTCATGGAACAACTGGCAAGCAAAGGGTGTGCAGGAACCGGTTTTGGAGTTGAGTGTTGAATCCTAAATTGGCTGGCATGTAGAGGGTTGCGATATGGAGTTTTCTCATATGTATAAGATGATACATACAATGGAGAGCCTGAATAGATCGACACATTAGGTAAACAGCTAGTAGTTGATATTTGAAATATCCTATGAAGTGAGTATTTATTTTGCTACATCTATCATTTAGTTTATGTATATACTTGATATAGCATAAATAGGTCACATGTCTTGCTCTGTGAGTCCTCTTTATGGAAGCAATGCGAGATGACAGCTGTCATGGAAGACATGGAGGAAGTGAAGACATCCAATGCACGAGTTGTGTATAATTACTTTCAGGTGTTAGGTTTGAATATATGTTCCAAACTTGGTTGGATTGCCACATTTAAATTTTTACTAGTTTGTATAGTGTGGTCTCTTAGACTTTTATGTTTTTCATTAGTCAATGGCTTATTTATTTATATGAATTGCTTGCCCTCTTTTGAAAACATTCCAACGTGAATAAAAGATGGGGGCATATACCCAAGGCGTAGAAGGCAGGTTCATCATTAATATCACATTGAGGGAATCACCCTATGTGTTGGATATGGTGTTTTCCCTTATTCAACATTTTTGGAAAACCTTCGACTATAGTCGTAATCCATGCGATTGGAAGATGAGTTGTTGACATGAGTGTTTGACTCCTTAAGTCGCCAATGAGCATGAGCAGCTTCCATGAACTGTGCACCAGCTAACGACCTTGCATGCAATAGGTCCTTCTATGGCGCATTTCCATCCGCGGTCCTTGCGCAAATGCATCGGTTGTTTTCAGAACTGAAGATGCATGGGCTAAAGGATAGATGTAAGATTTTTTCTAATCAATACTGGATGTTGGAAAATACTCACCACTCCATCAACTAGTAATATGACAATAGAAATATTATGAAGGAGAGGCATGCCATTGTTGGCTATGTGAAAGACCAAAGGAGGGTGTGTCATACTATCCCCCGACTTTGCCATGGCCCCCTCTGCAACATGATCGAGATGTCTTGATCGACCATTGATGGTTCATACACCAATGCCGATGTTGTGCATGAATTATCACCGTCAATAGGAACTGTGATGGATGGGTGGTAGTTTTTGCGTGGTGCTACCTCTAGCAGTGTTAAGATGTTTTAGATGCTTAAGCTATTGTTGCAATGGAAGGGTTGAACCCGGTGATGCTCCATACAGATTGACAACTAATGTTGATGTTTAACCTTTTATGTTTCTCGACGCCATTAAAGCGTAGGGTTGGAATGTAGATGAAGGGAATGGTTGAAGGAGATAGAGACATGTTACTAAAAATATTATTTGAGTGAAAAATAGGGTTGCGGATCGGTGAGCAAGTCTTACTTACATCACTAGGTGTACAAACTCTTTCTTACGCCGGTCACCTAGTGGTATCTTAGATGTTATTGTTGGTTGCCAATAGTCCATACCTTCTCACTTAAACTACATACATCTTCAAGATAAAATGTTGATTCTAATGGAGGCATAAGTGGTATGAAATTTTTTCTTAAATTTCGTTTCATCGATGCTCCCGTTCTTAGACCATGTCTAAACACATGAGTAGCTTCATATATTCAATGGATTTCCTTCACCAAGGCCCCAACAGATCTTGCGTGAATGGCAGTGTGCAGTAATGGCTAAATAAACATAAAAAGCACGGGAGATACCTATCGATTTCAAGAAGCCACATATATTTGGATGCATATAGAAGTTGGTTACTTCTATAAGCGTCCACCACCTTCCTTCCCCAAGGCTGACAATAATAGTGACAACCCTTTGGGAGCCTAGACAACGGCCCCTCCACTCGTGCTTTCTCGGTTTCCATATGTGCTCAGGCTCTATTCATCTCCTCCTTATTCCCCATGGAGAGTGCTCAGAGATGAGTGGACTTCTCTACCACATTATAGATGCTATAATAGGTGACCAATGGTTGGTTATCTTCTCACCTAACACAGATGCATCTTCAAAATCTATTGTTTGTTGGTGTATGGGCGTAATTGGCCTGAACTTTTCCCTTTGATTCCATTGCGCATATGTTCACATGCTAAGACGTATCCTTGAAACACTAGTAGTTTCAACATGTTGTCTACACCACGCTTCTAATATTAATGCATATATAATATCATAAATGTGGTGATTCACATATGTCAAGAAACTACTCGCGTTTTGATAGTTACACTATTTCAAGAACTTCTAAAAGTTGTTGACCTCTTACTAGCTTCATTCGACATTGTCGATGATATCCCAGGCCCAAGCCTACATAACTACCCACACTTGTCCTGCTTTTCTTGTTGACATGTAAGACGATGATCCAATCGTGTATTCTGACTTTGCTACTTTGATCATTAAGTGTAGAATGCCATAACTAAAATATACGCCCATTCCATATATGCCACTGATTAGAATAGAGGAAGATTTGGTACAAAATTATCATGTATATCACATCTTCCCTGTGTTAACATGTTCAAACCATGTCTAAACACACAAATTATCTTCAGCAAAAATGATTTTGCGCATTTTTGTCGAGTGGGAGACTTGCACTTTGCCATTTCATTGAATCAACGAATAAAATGATTGAGATTGTGCGATCGTTGACAAAATTGAGAAGATGATAATGGTACCATGGTTATTCTAGTATGAGATGAGGCGATGTAAAAGCATCCACAACTTATTCTCAACCTAGGCCAACAAATGATAGTGACACCATTGGATGGTACAATGAGGTACCGGTAATCTAGCTAGTGCTTTATCATTTAAAAGAAACTCTATATGATGCATTGTTTTGTTGAACAGAGACATAATTGCTATTAACTTTGCCCATCTATCTCATTTCTATATGTTCCTATGGTGAAACCACATCTAAACACATAAGTATCTTCAAGTATAAATATTAAACAGATTGGCCCCAACAGAGATGGATCACACATGAGAGTAGTGAGCATCGCTATGTCGAAGAAAGACCCAAAAGAATTGATATTGTGTGGTGATTGTGGGTATCAAAGCCTCTCATCTTACCAAGGCTATGCCAGTTCAACAACTCACAAAAATGTCAACAACTTTTTCCTCATCTATCTCAACAATAATGGAGGCGATACCCCTAGGGTCAACTAGGGACACTTCCTTACTATGCGACTTTCTACGTTAATTAGAAAATGAACCTCCATTTTTTCCTCCAATTAAGCGAGTGTGGAGAACCATGTGCACAAGTTTCAAAAAAAATTTATGTGATACCTTGAGGTATCAATATGTTAACAATGAAACAACAAATGATTGATATGAACATCTCCCCTCTCTTAGATTGCCACTATGTTTCGACATTCAGACCACATCTAGTCACAGAAGGAGGTTCATCTCAAAAGACTCATCAACAAAATGTCTTTAGCTTGGCCCAATGGTTAGTGGATGAGTGGTGGCATGTAACATCAAAGAACGGCTAAGAGAACAAGAGCTTATATGGTGGATCATTATTAAGTTTCCCGCCGTGTTTTGAATTTTGAACTATCAAATTAATTTCAGTAAGTATTGACATTTGTTCCTCACCTATGTCGACAATTGTTGTAATAACATCGGCCATCACGGGTAATCCTACTTTCTTCATTACCATGGGAGTCAAGCCTACAGTAAAATCCTCTGTGTTTTCATGAATAGTGTTGAGTGGTGAACCATAATATTCTACCATGTTTGGGTCATACATTTATGTACCAATAGTCCATTCAAACCATGTCTAAACACGCAAGCAACTTCATGGGATTTGATAGGTCCTAGTGGTTTGCACATGAGGAACTTAAAACGTTACATGTTAATTCATAGAGAGGCATAGAACATGGGGGCCCTTTCAATGGTCTATAAACTTCATGAGTGTGTTTGTGTTCTCACTGCTATGCTACTTCAATAAATCACAAAATATTCTACACTGCCTTCCTTTCCTATGTCAACAAGGCAGTCATAATCTTGGGCATGAACCAAGGTAGGGTGAGATATTTGTTCCACGATTTCAACAAAATAGAAGTGCAACTATAATTATGGGGGCCTTATCAAGGAGTGAGCGGTGAACACAAAAATGTCTATAGTACCATCATGATACAGTAGTTAAATACCCTCTCAAACAGAATAGATACCTTTTTAGAATCAATTTTCATTTTAATGGAAGTGGAACTATAATCAACTATTCCGCTCGTTATCCTTTCCCCTACACCCTCCATCTAGACCATGGAAGTGGAACTATAATCAACTATTCCGCTCGTTATCCTTTCCCCTACACCCTCCATCTAGACCATGATCTAAACATGCGCATAACTTCACCTTAAAAGATTCAATACATTGTCTTTGGCATGCAACTATATTTGTGGGCGATAGGTGGTGAGCACTGCATATCATGCATCATTTCATAAATCTCGATGAAAATATCAAATTCTTATGTGGTGTCAGCTCTCCAACTTCCCCGTGGACCAATAAAGATGCAACGGGGCATCAACAATTTCATGCTTGAGTATGAGTGCTAGAGGTATAGCGTGGTTTGCTTCACCTTAGGTCTTGGCTGAATGCTAAAATTTGCACACAAGAGGTGAGCTTGGGAGCTTTTAACGGTTAATTCAGTAAGTCTAGAGATAGTCGAAATACATTACCTCTATAAAGAACAAGTAAGACACATAACTAGGCAAGACCAGCTAATTGATAGAGGAAATATGTCTAGATCTTAGTAGCACTACGAGTGTCCCGATCTTTCAGTGAGAAACACTAGGCAATTTCCATGGAGACAATTTTGGATTTGACTAACGTGCAACTGCGAGGCGCATATGCAAAGTTTAAACCGGTTCTTGAGATGTTATTGACGACACCGAGACAAGATTAACTATACTGCAAAGGTCTAATCCTTGCAAGAGATTAAAGAATAAGAAATAACTATGATAAATATGGACACTGCAATTTTGAATCCAAATTGACGCCCTAGCGGTAGTATTTACGGAGGTACGCATGGGAAATTTGTCTAGCCTTTGGAGGGGGTGCGAATGCAACCTGGTTCAGTTTCCTCCACAAATATGGAATCTAAAATCTGAATATTGTTCTATATTACAAAATTATGTGGGCCTCGACCAAAAGTGAGGAGGCGGATCACCTATCGAAGGCTATAGAGAGAGAAATTAAGTGTTGTCTTTTATATTTCTTATTTGTAGTTTTCCGTGATTATGATGGCTTCAAAGTCATGATGTCTCCACTTGAAGCTCGGTTGTCACTCCTTGCACGCTCGTCCATGTCTCCATGTTTTGTCATGCACCAATGCTTGCCCCTTTTATCCATGTTAAGCCATTCATTCCCGAGCAATACATACTTCTCTAATATACTCCATATAATACTATGATGAACATAGGAATAGTTCCTAGACACAAAACTATCCGATAATTTAATTGGCACGCGCGAACTCTAGTGATTTCTCCTTGTTTTCTGGAACTTGAACATGTGTAGATCTGGGGGCTATGCGTGTAACAGTCATAGGGATGTCCTGATCTGGTCATGTATAAAAGTTAGGCACCTGAATGCATCTTTTATTTCACAAGGGTATTCTATTATGTTGGTTTCCCCATGTACAACTTATGCATTTTCATTTTTATTAGTTGCATGATAAATTCATTGCTTCTGTATTTTGGTCACTTGAGAACACTATCCTTACATGTTTGTCCCATTCATGAATATAATGCGGTGAGCAGTATTCGGAGACAAAAGTAATGGTAATATGTTACATACATATTTGTCTTTAAATCATGTAATCACAGTACAGTCGAAATGATATTCTGACACTATGAACACTAACGTTTTCCTATGATTTTAATATTCCAATTTTGGTAGAACAAAGTTACATGCATGGCTTTAACATAATTTATACCCATTGCCTTTGCATGTTTTCTCCTTATTTTAATGGATGTGCAGTCAAGGCGCATGTTTAGGACTAATCAAGAATGTTAGTATCGAAATAAATAAATCACATGTATTGGTGCATATTGATCTGTCAAATTTTCTAAGCTCAGCCCTCTTGGCATATTTTGGATTTGATAATGCAGACTACACTCCAAGAAATATCAGAGAACTTACTACGGAGGATGACAGTGCAAATTCAACTACAGATAAAGACAGCAGCCATCTGCAGGTACAGTTTTTCAAGTTGTTGTTCCTTCCATCTGTGATCATGACATTATCATAAATAATACCCCCCACCACCCCCACTACCGTACACATTCTTATTGATGTTTTTACTATATATGAAATTTCAGAAAAACAAAGGGGACTGCCCAACTGATGATTGGCTTTCAACCATGCTCACGAGCCCACCACACTATAACAATCCTTTGAATGACTATCCGAAATCTCAAGATGACGAGGGAAGTTCCGAGTTCAATATGAGATCTGAGGGAGCTATAAATCCTAACCAAACAAGTCAGCTAAGTAATATTGCATCACCGGTTGGTTTTGGTTTTCATGGAAATGGGTGCAGCCCGACTAGTCTTGGTGCAAGTGCTCTTAGGGAACCAGTACCTTATACTGGTAATGGAGATGACATTGGCAATGGTAATGGAGCTCTAGCAAATGGGAGCATGGTCAGTGCATCGCTGCCATCCAATCAAGCACCACCATTACAGCAGCCAATGCCCACTTTGAACTTATTTCCAAGTGATATGATGCTTCCCATGGATAATCCAAACCATATAACGCAGCAGGAGCTTCCACCACGCTTGTATCGACTCAGCTATGACGGTAGCATTGGAGGGATAAAGATGTCTCCTTGGCCTGTGGATGATGATGGTGATGACCTGCTTAGAAGCTACCTTTGTGAGAACAAGGTCACGCAAAATACCGCAACCACAGACATGGCCCATGGAATGCAGAATGCAGCAACCATGGACATCACAACTGTGGAGATGACCCAAGAAATTCCTGGAGATGGTGCTGCTGGTCAGACAAGTGCAGTGCAGCTTCAAGGCCTCGGCAGTGAGTTTTTCAGCTTGGAGAGCACTACTGTCGACACAGCCGGCACATCAGGTGCAGGTGGAGTAGTAACAGATGAGATTATGCATGGGATAAATATGGAAGAATTTGTAGACTTTATGAACCAGGAGGTATATACTATTCTCAGTATTATCATGCCTGCATTTTTCTTTTGCATTGTCCTTGCTGACATATATATACACTTTTAAATACCTGTATTTTTTCACGTCGTTCCACCACAAACAGAGAAGCATTTTGTATATTCGCAAAATATACTTTTTTTTTTAGGAATCTGTACTGCTTGACTTCATTCTCTTCAAAAACTAAAATTTGTAAAATGATGATGCAGAAAGTTTTAAAGTCTATATATATACCTCCTGGTTCTGAAATATGGCTGCAGCTTACAATTCTAGTCACAGAAGTACTAAAATAACTTTTGCAAGATGCATTTCCATACATTTTATCTTTTGTACGTAATTTGCATTGAATCAGATTTAGTTGCAGCTCATGTTTTTTTGAAGATCATGAAGTCAAAAACATGAGCTTCAACTAGATATTTTTGGCTACTCCTGTCAGTAAGTTTTGCTTGTGCATTTCTTCTCTAACATTGTCTCTTTTTCATAAAGATGCTAGAATTAGTGTGCAACTGTAGAACACACCAGAATTAATGGCACGTACGTGCACATGTCAGATTTTACATTAGGACCTTAGCATGGTCCTCCAGTGACAGCTCATTATGTCCTTATCCTTATTGCACTTTGACGATTTTTTTGATAATAATTGTAGGTCTGAAGGGATGGAGGAGCTCGTGGGAGCAAAGAGATATTAGAGGAAAGCACACATAGAACCATGAATAAAAAGATATGTCTATTTTGCTCCTGTATAAATGTTGAAGAAGCTTCGGTACTATAATAGGATTGTTTTGCCTTGGATGTGATTTTTAATGTGAACTGAGATAAACTGGTAATCGTTGGACCAATCAATCGTCATTATTCCTTTTTATTGACTTGTGACGTACATTGGCGATTCCATGTGTAAGTTGTGGGATCAACTGACCCCACAGCTTTTTCTATTGCAAACCTATTTCAATTCAGATTTGTGCAAAAAATTAGGGCATTTTAGAGAGATTAGTGTATCTGAACCCACAACTTTTCGGTGCTCAAACTGCCGTTGGTGACGTAGAGTAGTAATTTATCCCACAAATTTACTCCATCGAATTTCAGCAACCTCCACCAGCAATATAGGCGACGGTGCCAGTTCTGAGGGAACAGAACATGTCGACCTGGAGCTCGACTATGCTGCACCGCTAGACATCTCGACGTGTGACGTAGGGTGTTGGCATGGACTACCCCTGCTCCATCACTGGAGACCTAAGGTGGCTTCGCCTGCTCGCCCCTATGGGAAGATATAGGGCACATGATTGTGCACAAAAACTGTATGAGACATTTGATAACCACCTCATCAGTTCAATGTCCCCGGACCATACATACCTCCCTCCATCGTCTTCTACCTAATGTCAAAAAAATCATGAATACTGTTGGAAATATGCCCTAGAGGCAATAATAAATTAGTTATTATCATATTTCCTTGTTCATGATAATCATTTATTATCCATGTTATATTGTGTTGGTCGGAAACTCAGATACATGTCCCTAGTATGCCTCTAATAGACTAGCTCGTTGATCAAAGATGACTATGGTTTCCTAGTCATGGACATGAGATGTCATTTGGTAACGGGATCACATCATTAGGAGAATGATGTGATGGACAAGACCCAAACTACAAACGTAGCATATGATCGTGTCAGTTTATTGTTACTGTTTTCTGCATGTCAAGTATATGTTCCTATGACCATGAGTGCAACTCACTGACACCGGAGGAGTACCTTGTGTGTATCAAACGTCGCAACGTAACTAGGTGACTATAAAGGTGCTCTACAGGTATCTCTGAGGGTGTCTATTGGGTTGGCATGGATCAAGACTGAGATTTGTTATTCCGTGTGATGGAGAGGTATCTCAGGGCCCACTCGGTAATACAACATCACAATAAGCCTTGCAAGCAATGTGACTAAGTGTTAGTCACGGGATCTTGTATTACAGAACGAGTAAAGAGACTTGCCAGTAACGAGGTTGAACTAGGTATGGAGATACCGACGATCGAATCTCGGGCAAGTAACATACCGAAGAACAAAGGGAACATCATACGGGATTAACTGAATCCTTGACATAAAGGTTCGACCGATAAAGATCTTCGTAGAATATGTAGGAACCAATATGGGCATCCAGGTCCCTCTATTGGTTATTGACCGTAGAGATGTCTCGGTCATGTCTACATAGTTCTCGAACCCGCAGGGTCTGCACACTTAAGGTTCGGTGACGTTTTGGTAGTATAGAGTTATGTATGGTGGTGACCGAAGGTTGTTCGGAGTCCCGGATGAGATACCGGACATCACGAGGAGCTCCGTAATGGTCCGTAGGTAAAGATTGATATATAGGAAGTCCTATTTTGCTCGCCGGAAAGGTTTCGGGCTCATCGGTAGTGTACCGGGAGTGTCGGTAGTATACCGGGAGACCATCGGGAGGGGTATTTCGATCCAAGAGGCTACATGGACTGTGGGAGAGTAAATACCAGCCCTTTGTGGGCTGATGGAAGTCCCACACAAGGCCCCTGCGGCTGGGAAGAAAAGCCCAAAGAGAAAAAGGTGGAAAAAGGCAAAAAAGGCAAAAATAAGGAGGAGTCCTAGTCCTACTAGGATTGGAGGAGGAATCCTCCAATCCTCCTTGGTTCGGCCGACCCAAGGGATGGATCCTTGAGAGCCAAGCCTCCTCCTCTCTTCCTCCTATATATCTAGAGGTTTTTGGGTTTTTGGCACTAGATTTTCAGCCACGTGCTACCTGTTCCTCCAGTGCATAGTTTCTTCTCTAGATCGGATTTCTGCAGTACTTAGGCGAAGCGCTGCCGGAATAGCTCCACCACCATCGCCGGAGCGCCTTCATGCTACCAGAGAACTCTTCTACCTCTCGGCTCCCTCTTGCTGGATCAACAAGGCGGAGATCGTCATTAAGCTGTACGTGTGCTGAACACGGAGGTGTCGTCCGTTCGGCGCTAGATCGAAAGCACCATGATCAAGATCGCGCGACAGATCATGATGAGATCACAGGACGGATCGTGATGAGTTCGTGGGACGGATCATGATGAGATCGCGGGACAGATCGTGATGAGTTCGCGAGACGGATCATGATTGGATCGCGGGACGGATCGTGATGAGATCGCGGGATGCTCGGCGATTTGGATCGCGAAGACGTTCGACTACACCAACCGCGTTTCTTAACGCATCCCGCTTAGCGATCTACAAGGGTATGTAGATCCACTCTCCCTCTCGTAGATGCTCATCACCAAGGATAGATCTTGCGTGTGCATAGGAAATTTTTTGTTTCCCATGCAACGTTCCCCAACAGTGGCATCATGAGCTAGGTCTATGTGTAGATAAGATCTCGAGTGGAACACAAAGAGTTTGTGGGCGTTGATGCTTAAATTGCTTCCTTCCTTGGTCGTGTTTTGGTTTAGCAGTATTGTGAGATGAAGTGGCCCAGACCAACATTACTCGTACGCTTACGAGAGACCGGTTCCCTCAACCACAACTTATTGCAGAGATGGCTTGCAGGTGTCAGTTTCTCTCATTTTAGTTGGATCGGATTCGACAAAGGCGGTCCTTGAGAAGGTTTTAAAAACAACTAGTGTATCACCATTGTGGCTTTTGCGTAGATGAGAATTGTTCTTGCTAGATACCTATAGCAGCCACGTAAAACATGCAACAACAATTAGAGGACGTCTAACTTGTTTTTGCAGGGTATGTTGTGATGTGATATGGCCAATTACATGATGTGATATATGTGATGTATGAGATGATCATGTGTTGTATAGAATATCACGACTTGCATGTCGATGAGTACGACAACCGGCAGGAGCCATAGGGTTGTCTTTAATTATTGTATGACCTGCGTGTCAATCATTAAGCGTTATGTAATGCTTTACTTTATCGCTAAATGGTAGCAATAGTAGTACAAGCATGATGGGCGCGATAACCCCGATGGCGACACGTTGATGGAGATCATGGTGTCTTGCCGGTGACGATGGAGATCATGCCGGTGCTTTCAAGATGGAGATCAAAAGCACAAGTCCATGGCCATATCATGTCACTTATGATTTGCATGTGATGTTAATCGTTTTATGCACCTTGTTTTGCTTAGGACAACGGTAGCATTATAAGGTGATCCCTCACTTAAATTTCAAGATGAATTGTGTTCTTCCTGAGTGTGCACCGTTGCGAAAGTTCGTCGTGTTGAGACACCACGTGATGATCGGGTGTGATAGACTCTACGTTCACATACAATGGGTGCAAGCCAGTGCTGCACATGCAGAACACTCGGGTTAAACTTGACAAGCCTAGCATGTACAGACATGGCCTCGGAACACAAGAGACCGAAATGTCGAACATGAGTCATATAGCAGATATGATCAACATGATGATGTTCACCATTGAAACAACCTCAACTCACGTGATGATCGGACTTGAGTTGGTGAATTTGGATCATGTATCACTCGAATGACCGGAGGGATGTCAATTTGAGTGGGAATTCTTAAGTAATATGATTAATTGAACTCGTTATCGTGAATATAGTCAGTAGTGTCTTTGCAAACTGTGTTGTAGATTACTAGCTCATGCTGTAGCTCCCTTGAATTTTTATATGTTCCTAGAGAAATAGAGTTGAAAGATGATGGTAGCAATATTCCGGA
The DNA here is from genome assembly GCA_022496015.1 of Hordeum marinum. NCBI lineage: Eukaryota > Viridiplantae > Streptophyta > Magnoliopsida > Poales > Poaceae > Hordeum > Hordeum marinum. Next base: position 1,254,028 of record CM039677.1, on the reverse strand, counting down.
CTGGCTCCGTGATCTGAGGATTGTCCTCGTTGCTACACAGAAGGCTTATGTCCTTAATGCACCGCTCAGTGCGCCAACCCCTCTAGCGTCGTCTATAGATGTTGTGAACATCTGACAGGCACGTTCTGATGACTACTTGATAGTTTAGTGCGTCATGCATTACGGCTTAGAATTGAGGCTCCGAAACATTTTGAACGTCACGGAACATGTTCTAAGAGATGAAATTAGGATCTCAGGCTCGTGCCCGTGTTGCGAGATATGAGATCTCCAACAAGATTCTTTGCCTGCAAGATCAAAGAGAATAGCTCAATCGTTGAGCATGTGCTGAGATTATCTGGGTGCTACAATCGCTTGAATCAAGTGGGAGTTGATCTTCCAGATAAGATAGTGATTGATATAATTCTCCAAGTCACTGTTACTAAAGCTACTAGAACTTGGTGATGAACTATAAAATGCCAGGGATAGAAATAATGATCCCTGAGCTATTCGCGATGTTTGACACTGCGAAGGTAGAAATCAAGAAGGAGCGTCAAGTGTTGATGGTTAGTCAAACCACTAGTTTCGAGAAGGGCAAGAGCAAGGAGGGAAACTTGATGGATAGCAAGTCAGTTGCTGCTCCAGTGAAGCAACCCAAAGTTGATCCCAAACCCAAGACTAAGTGCTTCGATTATGAGGAGAGCGGTCGCTGAAGCGGAACAACCCTAGATACTTGGTAGATAAGAAGGCTGGCAACGTCGACAAAAGTATATTTGATATACGTGTTAATGATGTGTACCTTGCGAGTACTCCTAGTAGCACCTGGGTATTGGATACCGGTCCAGTTGCTAAATGTTAGTAACTCGAAATAAAAGCTACGGAATAAACGGAGAACTAGCTAAGGGTGAGGTGACGATGTGTGTTGAAAATGTTTCCAAGGTTGATGTGATCAACATCGCACGCTCTCTCTACCTTCGGGATTAGTGACAAACCTAAATAAATGTTATTTGGTGTTTTGCGTTGAGCATGAACGTGATTAGATCGTGTTTATGGCAACACGGTTATTCATTTAAGTTAGAGAATAATGGTTATTCTGTTTACATGAATAATACCTTCAATGGTCATGCACCCAGTGAGAATGGTTTGTTGAATCTTGATCGTAGTAATACACATGTTCATAACATTGATGCCAAAAGATACAAAGTTAATAATGATAGTACCACATACTTGTGGCGCTGCCGCTAAATGTCATATTGGTATAAAGCACATGAAGAAACTCCATGCTGATGGATCTTTGGACTCATTCGATTTCGAATCGGTTGAGACATGCGAACCATGCCTCTTGGGCAAGATGACTAAGGACCCCGTTTCCAGATGGATGGAGCAGGCAAGTGATTTATTGGAAATGATACATGTTGATGTATGCAATCCAATGAGTCTTGTAGCGTGCGGTGGATATCGTTATTTCCTTACCTTCACTGATGATTTGAGTAGATATAATGTATATTTACTTAATGAAACACAAGTCTGAATCGTTTGAAAGGTTCAAGCAAATTCAGAGTGATGGAGGTAAATATCTAAGTTACGAGTTTGGCAGACAACTTTAGACAATATGAAAGTTGTTTCACAACTCACGCCACCTGGAACACCATAGTGTGATGGTGTCTTCAAACGTCATAGTCGTGCTCTATTGAAAATGGTGCTTGCTATGGTGTCTCTTATCGTTTTTCTACTATAATTTTGGGGTTATGAATTAGAGACAACTACATTCACTTTAGATAGGGCACCATCTAAATCCGTTGAGATGACACCGTGTGAATTATGGTTTGATAGAAACCCAAGTTGTCATTTCTTAATGTTTGGGGCTGCAACACTTATGTGAAAAAGGTTTTCACCTAATGAGCTCAAACCCAAAGTGGACAAATGCATCTTCATAGAATACCCTAAAGACAGTTGGGTAAACCTTCTATCTCAGATCCAAGCATAAAGTGTTTGTTGCTAAAACTGGGTCCTTTCTCGAAAAAGAGTTTCTCTCGAAAGAATTGAGTGGGAGGAAGATAGAACTTGATGAGGTTGTTGAACCTTTGTTTCAACCAGAGAGTAGCGCATCGCAGAAAGATGTTTCTGTGGAACCCACGTCAGTTGAAGAGGAAGTAAATGATGATGATCATGAAGCTTCGGATCAAGTTACTATCAAACCTCGTAGGTCAACAAGGATGTGTACTGCTCAGGAGCGGTACGACAGCCCTGTCTTGAAGGTCATGTTGTTGGACAACATTGAACCTACGAGCTATGGAGAAGCGATAATGGGCCCGGATTCTGATAAATGGTTAGAGGCCATGAAATCTGAGAAAGGATCCATGTATGAAAACCAAGTATAGACTTTGGTAGACTTGCTTGTTGGATGGCAGGTCGTTGAGTACAAATGGACCTTTAAGATGAAGACAGACACTGATGGTGAATGTCACCATTTATAAAGCTCGACTTGTCACAAAGAAGTTTCCACCAAGTTCAAGGAGTTGACTGCGACGAGACTTTCTCACTCGTAGTGCTGCTAAAGTCTGTTGGAATTATGTTAGCAGTTGCTGCATTTTTCAATTATGAAATCTGGCAGATGGATGCCAAAACATCGTTTCCTTCCTTAAGGAAAGGTTGTATGAGATACAACCAGAAGGTTTTGTCAGTCCTAAGGATGCTAAAAGGTGTGCAAGCTTCAGTGATTCTTCTATGAACTGAAGCAAGCATCTCGGAGTTGGAATATACACTTTGATGAGGTGATCAAAGTTTTTGAGTCTATACAAACTTTACGAGAAACTTGTATTTACAATAAAGTGAGTGGGAGCACTATAGAATTTCTGATAAGTATATGTGGATGACATATTGTTGATCAGAAATGATGTAGAATTTCTGGAAAGCATAAACGGTTGTTTGAAAAGAGTTTTTCAAAGGAAGACCTGGATAAAGCTACCTAATTGTTGAGCATCAAGATCTATAGAGATAGATCAAGATGCTTGATGAGACTTTCAATGAGTACATACCTTGACAAGATTTTGAAAGAGTTCAAAATGGATCAGTCAGAGAAAGAGTTCTCGCCTGATTTGCGAGGTGTGAAGTTGAGTGAGACTCAAAGCTCGACAACGGTAGAAAAAAGACAAAGGACGAATGTCGTCCCCTATGCCTTAGCCATAGGCTCTATATAGTATGTCATGTTGTGTATCGCACCTGTGTGTGCCTTGCCATGAGTCCGTCAAGGGGTATAAGAGTGATCCAGAAGTGAATTACTGGACAGCGGTCAATATTATCCTTAGTGACTAAAAGACTAAGGAAACGTTTCTCGATTATGGAGGTGATAAAGGGTTCGTCGTAAAGAATTACATCGATGCAAGCTTTAACACTAATCTGGATGACTCTTAGTAGAAATCCGGATATGTATAGTGGAGCAGCCATTTGGAATAGTACCAAGTGGAGTGTGGTAGCAGTGTTTACAGTTTGACATAGAGATTTGCAAAGTACATACGGATCTGAATGTTGCAGACCCGTTGACTATAAGACCTCTCTCACATGCAAAGCATGATCGAGCCCCAGAAGTCAGTGGGTGTTAGATTCATAACAATGCGAATCACATGGTGATGTGAACTAGATTATTGACTCTAGTGCAAGTGGGAGACTGTTGGAAATATGCCCTAGAGGCAATAATAAATTAGTTATTATCATATTTCCTTGTTCATGATAATCGTTTATTATCCATGCTATCATTGTGTTGATCGGAAACTCAGATACATGTGTGGATACATAGACAACACCATGTCCCTAGTATGCCTCTAATAGACTAGCTCATTGATCAAAGATGGCTATGGTTTCCTAGTCATGGACATGAGATGTCATTTGGTAACGGGATCACATCATTAGGAGAATGATGTGATGGACAAGACCCAAACTACAAACATAGCATATGATCGTGTCAGTTTATTGCTACTGTTTTCTGCTTGTCAAGTATATGTTCCTATGACCATGAGATCATGCAACTCACTGACACCGGAGGAGTACCTTGTGTGTATCAAACGTCGCAACATAACTGGGTGACTATAAAGGTGCTCTACAGGTATCTCCGAGGGTGTCTATTGGGTTGGCATGCATCAAGACTGGGATTTGTTACTCCGTGTGACGGAGAGGTATCTCAGGGCCCACTCGGTAATACAACATCACAATAAGCCTTGCAAGCAATGTGACTAAGTGTTAGTCACGGGATCTTGTATTACAGAACAAGTAAAGAGACTTGCCAGTAACGAGGTTGAACTAGGTATGGACATATCGACGATCGAATCTCGGGCAAGTAACATACCGAAGAACAAAGGGAACATCATATGGGATTAACTGAATCCTTGACATAAAGGTTTGACCGATAAAGATCTTCGCAGAATATGTAGGAACCAATATGGGCATCCAGGTCCCGCTATTGGTTATTGACCGTAGAGATGTCTCGGTCATGTCTACATAGTTCTCGAACCCGCAGGGTCTGCACACTTAAGGTTCGGTGACATTTTGGTAGTATAGAGTTATGTATGGTGGTGACCGAAGGTTATTCAGAGTCTCGGATGAGATCCCGGACGTCACGAGGAGCTTTGTAATGGTCCGGAGGTAAAGATTGATATATAGGAAGTCTTGTTTTGCTCGCCGGAAAGGTTTTGGACTCATCGGTAGTGTACCGGAAGTGCCGGTAGTGTACCGGGAGACCATCGGGAGGGGTATTTCGACCCAAGAGGCTACATGGACTGTGGAAGAGTACATACCATCCCTTTGTGGGCTGGTGGAAGTCCCACACAAGGCCCATGCGGCTGGGAAGAAAAGCCCGAAGAGAAAAAGGCAAAAAAAGGCAAAAATAAGGAGGAGTCCTAGTCCTACTAGGATTGGAGGAGGAATCCTCCAATCCTCCTTGGTTCGGCCGACCCAAGGGCTGGCTCCTTGGGAGCCAAGCCTCCTCCTCTCTTCCTCCTATATATACTAGAGGTTTTAGGGTTTTTGGCACTAGATTTTCAGCCACATGCTACCCGTTCCTTCAGTGCATAGTTTCTCCTCTAGATCGGATTTCTGGAGTGCTTAGGTGAAGCCCTGCCGGAATAGCTCCACCACCATCGCCGGAGCGCCTTCATGCTGCCGGAGAACTCTTCTACCTCTCCACTCCCTCTTGCTTGATCAACCAGGCGGAGATCGTCATCAAGCTGTACGTGTGCTGAACGCGGAGGTGCCGTCCGTTCGGCGCTAGATCGGAAGGACCGTGATCAAGATCGCGGGACGGATCGTGATTGGATCGCGGGACGGATCGTGATGAGTTCGTGGGACGGATCGTGATGAGATCGCGGGACGGATCGTGATGAGTTCGCGGGACGGATCGTGATTGGATCGCGGGACGGATCGTGATGAGTTCGTGGGACGGATCGTGATGAGATCGCGGGACGGATCGTGATGAGTTCGCGGGACGGATCGTGATTGGATCGCGGGACGGATCGTGATGAGTTCGTGGGACGGATCGTGATGAGATCGCGGGACGGATCGTGATGAGTTCGCGGGACGGATCGTGATTGGATCGCGGGACGGATCGTGATGAGTTCGTGGGACGGATCGTGATGAGATCGCGGGACGGATCGTGATGAGTTCGCGGGACGGATCGTGATTGGATCGCGGGACGGATCGTGATGAGTTCGTGGGACGGATCGTGATGAGATCGCGGGACGGATCGTGATGAGTTCGCGGGACGGATCGTGATGAGATCGTGGGATGCTCAGCGATTTGGATCGCGAAGACGTTCGACTACACCAACCGCGTTTCTTAACGCTTCCCGCTTAGCGATCTACAAGGGTATGTAGATCAACTCTCCCTCTCGTAGATGCTCATCACCATGGATAGATCTTGCGTGTGCGTAGGAAAATTTTTGTTTCCCATGTAACGTTTCCCAACAAATACTGATGTAAATTTTTCCATCCTATTTTTTTGCATGCGTGTAGAGAGGAAATCCAATTCGGCTCCCGAGAGCACGTGCTCCTGCGCGTGAAAAATAATTTTTCAAATGTCAAAAAAAATCTGTGTATTTTTAGTCATATTCAAATGTCACCTGCAAAGTTTTGGGCAGAAAGGTTAAACATTGTGGCATATGCAAAATAATAATTTTGAACACCAAATGTTATCTTAAAGTGTCATCTAAATTTGTTTTTTCACCGACAAAATACTACTGCTCGGTTTCTTATGAAAATTATCAAGCATGTTTGCTACACTGACACGAACATCCATAAAAAAATTAGAATTTTTCGAAAACATTTTGTGACATTTTTCGCGCTAGGAGCAAATGCTCCTGGGAGCCAAAACGCCCCTCCCGTAGAGGGGAAATACTATTGTCTTGATAGACTGGTATTTGTCATGTCAGATACATACGTTGTCACGCTTGTACCATACTTCGTTTATGCTCCTGGAAGGCAATGCACATCAATATTATACGGCTAATGGTGACGGTGTCCCGGCCCAAGGAACCCTCACCATGTCAGTTTCTAACCTGGTGGGTAGGTCTAAGAACCCCTAGGTCGGGCCATGTTGGGCGGCACATGGCGTTTATATGGAGGACTATGGAGGACTTGCGGTACATGCCGAAGATACCGGGGACGTATAGGGCTCTACCTCCGCCGACTAGGATGTGTAACTCTAGGAATCCTGATATGTTACATCAACTTCGTTTCTGCTCCTGGAAGGCATTGCACATCCATATTATACGGATGACGGTCTCAGTGTCCTGGCCCCAGGAACCCTCACCACGTCGGTTTTTGACCTGGTGGGCAGGTCAGGACAGAGAACTCCTAGGTCAGTTTCATCGTGGGCCAACTTGGGCAGCACGTGACGCTTATATGGAAAATTATGGAGGACCTGCACCACAAGCTGAAGATACTAGGATGTAGAGGGCTCTACCTCCACCGACGTTGCTGACTAGGATCTATAACCCCAGGACCCCCGGTATGTTATATAAGCCTAAGGGGGGCGGGCTTGTCGATAGATCATCAACAATCCCTTGGTTTGTGTTGTCATAACCTTTACTCTTTACATATGACAGTATTTTTCTTCAGTTTCTATACTCTTGCAGGCTAGCTCCTTATGTAGGTTGTTTACTACCAGTAGCTAAGCCTAAACCTGCCAAGAACTTTGTCATCGGAATGATAGTGCTGCTGCATCGCCGATGTGCATGTGCGTGTGCCAGTATTGTTTCCTTACACTTTTTGTGAATTATGGTGATGGACTATGAGAAAATCAATTAAAAAACTACTCCCTCAATCACACAATAAGACATTTTTAACGCTATAGCCGTTTCCAAATCTGGCAGACAAGTCATGGTTTTTCAGTCGAAGATAATACTCGGTCCTCTAGTACCTCGTGTAGGTAAGCTGGAACCGAGTAAAAGGACTCGTTCAAATTTATAAGGGCATATAAAAATTCAGAAATACTCCATGAGTTAAGGCGTGTCGTAGGCAGAAATGACGCCCTTCGAGGTTTTTCATCCTGAAAAGTCCAAAAAATCATAGCGAAAATTTGCAAGGCAACATAGCCCGAACTTTCAGGACAGGCGGCCATTAGGCAGCGTCAATGACAGACACCTAGCAAAGAATTCAAACTACCACTATGCTGTCAAATATCCGTTACCCACATCCGTAAGGTTAAATAAACTCTCTACAGGCACCATGCACGTTCAGTCGCTTTCCTGAGAGTAGAACATCTGCTTCAGAGCGCGTGGAAGCTCCAGGACAATCTCTGCGTATGCTGAAACATAGAAAAAACATATTGGGGAGCAAAAGTAGATATAGATCAGAACAAGCTCGGCAGTGCTCGATAGTATGGTTTAACTACGAAGAGGAGAGGCAACGGTTAAGATAGGAGCAACCTTCTGGCAAACTCAAGGTCTTCAACGCGTTCTCGGCATAGGAGAGGCGAGATGGTACAGGTTGAGCACGGCGGTCAGCTGCGGAAATTCTCTTTGCAGAGCGAAGCGGCCAGGCCAAGACCCTCGCCTGACTAGGCAGGGTCAAGATTAGATCTGAATATCGGATACTCACTGTAACCTTGCTGCTCAAGTCACACAGGAGGAGAAACTTCAGTCTCTAGAGTGTACAATATGCAGTTTCAGTATACAAATGCTACAGATGCTATAAAGGAGAGCACTGTGTGGATTAGTATATTTTAGTATGAGTGTGGTCGTATTACAGCAAAGTCTAACAATAGAGTTTGACCTTACCATTCGAAATCTTCCAGTGTAAACTCTATCAAGGTATATGGAAGACTGTAGAACAATTCCCCGATTTGGTTGCCATAGAGCTCCTTGATAAGACGAACCTTGAACATGAATTCAATGGAAAGCATTACAATTATAAACTTCACTGTGAGTCTGTGATCAATGCAAAGGTAGGCTACAAATATATAGCTGTTTCAAATTAGTAAAATCATGGATAATAAATAGTACATTTTATTCACCTAAGTTTGAATTCGAAGTTGATGATTACAGGTTATCAGCTAGAACCTTTGGTTTCAACCCGGATGTTCTCTCGTCTCTAGTCTAGCAGTGAAGCAGAAGTTGTATGCCCGAAACACTTAACAAGAAGATGGAAGGTACTTAAGAATTACGTGATTACGTCATGTCTAGGTAAATCACAATAGGTAAAATTAGCTCGAGGAGGTGTAAGTATATGGAAATAATACTACCAAAGCAATAGGGGAGGTTAGTTGCGCTGTCGTGGGCCCCCGGCCCAAAATAATCTTAGACAATATATATCGTCCTATAAACACTAGATGGCCATGCCTGCAATCTTTTCCCCTGGCACAATTGGTTTCCCTTCAGTTCTTCGCCAACCCCAGGTAAAAGGCAATATTGGGCCTTTTTGCTTTGGCTAGATCCCTTACTCAGCCCAACTGCCACATCCCACACGACGGCAAGCCAAGCAACAAGGCTCACTCATCAACCGGACGAATTCACGCTATCCTCTCGCACCTCTAGCCCGATGACCCGGGGGGAGGGGGGAGGCGGGCTGTCTCAGGGAGGGTTCACCTTAGCCAAAGTGCAGAGATACCATGCTCCTTTTGGATTTTGGAAAAACAGCAATGAATTAGAGCTATTCTCAACCAAAGAAAAAAATAGCGCGCTATACAAAATAGCGTGGCCCCTGAAAATATGCTATTAGCATGCTAGCTATAGCGTGCTATTAGCGAGACATTGTACACTGATAAATTTAGCAAGCCAATTCTCTATATGCCATAGCGTGCTATTAGCGGCGATATAGCGTGCTATTTTTTTCAGTGTTCTCAACACAGAAAGTTTAACAGGTCATATAGCAGTGGTTATCTTTAAAGCACATGAAAACTTCCAACACTAATAGAAGGAATCTAGATAAGACATAAGTTTCTTAAACAACATGAGTACATAACTACAGCCCTATAATTCAAGCATATGCATACAAGGTTTTGTTACCTCATTTCTTCCATTTCATAAAAGGGGGATAGTGTGTACAGGCAATTTACATATGAGAGCAACTCCTAAATCTGATACTGACCTGTTCTCTCCTGTCAATATACGACTGCAAAATTTCTTCAAGATGATCAATAAATTTCTGCAAGGAAAAAAGGAGCCATGTAAGTAGATAGAACTATTTTAATAATTGTACAGTAAATGCAAGTGCCCCATGAGGAAACTTTACGATGGCATTAGATGACAGGTGGTCAGTTTCTACTTCTCGAATCGGCAGAAAGAAAGGTAAGGTGTGTTCAGTCACAGTCATCTTTTCAAGGAATGACTTGCTCTCCAAAACACAATGATATATTTCACAAGGCTCTCCTGCAAAATATAATGTGCATGTTAGTTAGTGCAGCAAACCATGCGTCTACAGGTTCTATGTTCTTATCTTCTTTCTTTTCAATGACTTACTTATCATGCTTATGTTGTACTAGCATTATTCTTCAGAATGTCAGGGTTTGCACAATGAAATAAGTATGTTTTGATCTGAGACACAATTATACGAAATAAGATTTTGGTGTTTACATAAATGTCTGATTTGCAAAACATCACCTCTGCATATCTTACACAAAGCTTTGCATGGTACAATTCAGACATTTCATGGAAAATATAATATTTAAAATGCTAAGCGTAATCACCAGCGAAGAATGTCTCATACTGTATGCCAATTCTGGCACCATCCAAACAATAGATAACCTAGGAAATAGAAAAAAAATAGTCAGATTAACTGAAAAAATAATAAAAATAATGGAATAGGTGCATTAATTCAATATAACATTCCAAGTCGTGAACATAATGCCATGTTACAAGGTAGACGAAACATGGTCTGAAGGCTAAATTTGGTTTTGGTGGTCACTTGTATGCTTGTAGCAATCCTAAGAAGAGACCAAGAGTGAGAAACTGTAACACAGTGCACCCTGGCCCACTCCATTACTATTGGTCCGCCATTCATTGTTGTAGCCAAAAGGGTTAGGTGAACTGGAATGAACTGATCACAGAACACTATAATATATCAACTACATCTCAGGTCCCAATTAACTAACCATTTAGGAATAACATCAACCCTGCTCTCCCCACCCACACACAAACCGTTGGCAGCAAATGAAAAATATCAACCACCCAATGATAAACTACAGTATATAGAGTAGTCTTTATGGTAGCCAAAGCTGGAATCTAGAGAATAAGGTTACCTTATTTCTGATTCTATAAGTCGTCCTTGATTGAAATTGAGAGTCTGTTGGAACATTTGCCAGGTTGACCATTGCCTTCCTTTCAGCCTCTATATGGACCTGGTCTATGAGATAAAGCAAACTTGTTATAAACTCAAAATGCACAGAGTGAACGGTACATTTCATGTGGAATCAATATGAGAACAATATGGTGCTTCAGATTAAGTACCTTCTCACGGATAGTTGCCAGCAAACCATCATTCCACTCCTCATCATCTATTGAAATCTCTACAAAAATGCAAAAGCTTAAGTGTAAGAAATGAAGCTGTAGATAAAAACTGATTAAAATTATACTACTATGAGACAGTATGAGAAGACTAAATATGTGCCATACTGGCTGTAACGACACAATACAAGAATATGACAATACTTCCAAGAAATACAAGAAAAATAGTAGATCTGCCATTTTATCCTCAAGAAAAGAGGCAGAAATGTGCAAAGCAGCATACCACACATACGGAAGTGTGAAATAATCAGTCAGATAAATATTTCCAACCAATTACAGATGAGTACTTTATATACTAGGACAATAAGCTCATGGCCATAACCATTGATCTACCACTTGGAATGAAAGTTTTTGCTTCATGCTAACCCAAATATGGTTTTAGATTTCTCCAGTGAAGTAGATTCCTACATAATGAACTCTAGTTCTGGTCAAATGGAACTGGAAATATTCATCAATGATCTCTGAGTGTCTTTGCAAAACGGTGGAGACTCTGTGCGGGTTGGCAGGTAAGTTATCAATTTGAAGCTAAAGCCGCATTTTTTTTAAATGACAACTAGTTCGTCTAAGCATGGAAAGGAAACAAAGGCTCCTGAGTTCCCAAAAAATTGCAGAAGGAGATAGTATAACAAATAAGTTCCACATACTATTTGGTACTGGAAGTTGCTGACAATCTTATTTTTCTAGAAGGTAAACAACAAAGGTGCTGAAGCAAACTGTACCTTCGGTTTGTGCAACTCGCGCAGCCTCAAATTCTTTCTGTAGACGCTCAAAAATCAGCTTATCAGAATCCCTAAAATAATAGTGAACATGTAAAAAAAATGTTTTACTAGTCATGCGTCCACAAATTTAAATATAACACATGCATATAACAGTATGAGACAACCAGCAATAGGGGGGGGGGGGGGGGGGGGGATGCAGATGTCTAACAGAAATGCCACTATACTTCAGGAAAAATCATCTCAGATATGACCCGAATATGTTAGGGATAAGATAATAGAATAGATGTGTTTTTAAACATGTAGACTAACATATTTGAAAACACATTTCATTGCTTATATAGAATATATATGTGTTCTTAACAATCTGGTAGAATCGTTATTCTTCAATTTTGCAGCAGATGTACATGAACATTGCATTAGAAAACAGGCTCATTATGGAACTCAGCATTCAGCAGTAGCATCTTCCTTAACCTTTTGGTACTTTTAGATCGTAACTTCGTTTTAACGTCTTTGAAACATAATCTCTTCAGTATCACGATAATGGTACTATAGTTCAGAAAAAATTATGTACTTGCATATGTTTAATTTAGATAAACTTGAGCTCCTCCCCCCTTTCTTTTGCATGTATCATTTTTTCAACTAGTATTATCTGCTTCAATTTGAGCACGTCCATAGGAAGTTAAACAGTAAGGAACAATCAGAGAATTCAATGCAGTTGCAAAGATATTGGCAGCATATAATTTTGCCAACGAAAAGGGCCAAGAAAATTGTAACTGTTTAAGCATCTAGTTTAAATGAACGCTACACAAGGATAACCTCACAGTTTCCCACATTGGAAACTGCTGAGAGGCTGAATGCCCTGATCAAGTGTCATAACAAAAGAAACCACAAGTGTGCAAGCAAGCAGCTAACAGTCTGAACAGAGTTGTTGAAATTTTGCTTATGCGAATGCCACATGCTAAGGTATCTGTACAATATTTACCCTAAACCGATAAACACTCAGTTGGCCAGCTGAGTCTACATCCGACAAGTCATTATAGAATCCAAAAGCTTGGACAGAAGAAAGAAAAGAGCAGAGAAAGGAGTACCGCGAGAGGCGCTCTTTCAGATCGTCATGCCTTTTGAGAACACCCAACACTGCAAAATAAAAGGGCAAATATGGGTAAGATAGTAAGTAGGGCAATCGATAACATGTGGGTAAGGGGTACAAGATTCCTTGATAGCACAGATAATAATAGTTACAACTACAGAAAGGAAAGGTTATTACGCCGTGAACGTGTGGTCTCGAGTTTCGCGTCGTCATCTCTTGCATAAGTCTGCAAAGTTAATGGAAGGGGAGGGGAAAGGCAATTAACACCAGCCAAAACACATACACCGGACCGGAGACTTGTACAATGCCAATCCATATGTAGATGATGGTATATTACCAGTTCTGATAACGAGTGCTGGCGCCGCCTCAGCTGCTCCCCGTGCTGCAAAATACAAGGGGATTAAACTGAAAGAACTGTGAAATTTGAGTTCCTGATGCCTTAATTCAGCTAGATCAGACACGGTAAATGCAGCAAGAAGCAGCGTTGAATAGCGGGAGGTAGGTGGGTTTCCGGCCGGCCGTACGAACCTCCGTTGGGGAGCTCAGGGCCAGCGTGACGGAGAGGTCCATCCAGTCCGAGGCCAGCCAGGGGCGGCGGATCTAGATGGCCGCACCGACGGCCGGGGCAGCGGACGGCGCAGAGACAGCAGGGGGGCGGCGGGGTGGAACGGGGGCGGCGGTGGAGGCCACGCGCGCGAGGTGCGGAGGGGATGAGCTGCCGGCGGTGACGCTGAGCTGCGGCGCGGCGGCAGCGCTAGGGCACAGGGGTGGTAGACCTGCAGGAGGGATTTTAGGACGGCAATTTGGAGGATTATTAGGGCTTGGAGGCCGCGTTGTGGTCCACATACCCGTCGGAAGAGATGGATGGCCGCCGGGGTGAGGTGGGGAATCGGCCGTCGGGGCGTCGCCGGTAGTCGCCGGTTAGGGGTGAGCGCCGCCGGGATGAGGGCGAGGGGAGGGGGGCACGCAGATTCTGCGAGTTAACCCACCGCATCTACCGTCCAATCTCCATCGAACGGCCCACCCTGAATCCAAGCAAGATCACCCATGCCCATGCTTGCCATTTTCAGTGTCCAGTGAAAAATATGGCGGCGTTAAGTTTTTCTTTTTAATATCTGCCATTTTCAGACGCTTATACATAAACATAAACTGCAGCGTTTAAGTGCTGGTGAAATTAAGTGTTATGGCGATTTATTTATGTTTGAGAAAACCTTGCCTACTTTATTGATTCAAAGTAATGTTTATAGGTACACCGATTCAGTGCTATGATATAATGGGCTAAGACGAGATCTCATGTATACAGCACCGAAATATGGTTTGGCCCAGTTATCTCGCTCGCTCGGCCATGTTGGCCTGCTGGTTTCTTTGCTTTTCTTTTGCTGTCGTTGGCATAGCTTTTTCTATTAAATTTGGTAAAACTTGGTGAAATCAAAAAATACATAGATTTTAATTTTTTTTGTCAATTTAAAAGTATCCAGGAATGCAGAAAATGTTTGCAAACTTGAAAAATGTTCGTGAATTCAAAAAAATCACAATTTTGGAAAAATGTTCAAAATTTTAGTTTATCAGAAGCTTGGTCTAAAATTCCCCACAAATTAAAAATTAAGAATTTAAACAATCATGACTTTGATAAAAAATGGTTAGGGTGAGTTACAAGGCCACGACACGCGAGAATGGCATAACGAGATTGTTGATAGATGATGACCCTCGTGTGAGAGTCGCATGGGTCACAAACAAAATGATCGTGGCAGCAAAACCGTGAAACTAAAGTTGTGCTCATAATTCATTTGGCAAGTCTTACACCAAAAGAGATGGATGGTCTTCTTTGGAATATCCTAACTACAAGCAAACAGAAAAAGGAGTTTTTTTAACATAAAGAGGGGCACGAAGGCCCCAGATGCTTCATTAACAGTCAACCGATGAAACATAACATCTTACAACGGGACCCAAAAGAAAGTTGAAAATACAAATAGGTCCATGACAATAGCAAGGAGGACCACTGAGATGATAGAAAAAAAAACGTAATCGGGTCCATAGCAACTCCTCTGCAGATCGAAGATCGCCGGCGCCGGGGGCATGACCATTTGGTCCGACGAGCTCTCCATGGCTACGCACCATGGACTCTACAAGGCAAATACACTGCCTCCATTTCGGCATCATGGCCAGGAGGAATGGAAAAGGACGCCTTTCGGCCATAGGATGCAGTAGATCGCAAGAGAAGATCGACCGGCAATCTGCCATCGGCGTCGTAGCCTCCCCAAGTCCACTGCTGGTTGTGCACATCGTCCTTGTCTGCTTCTTCACATGCACCTCTCTCCAATTGGAACTTCAAACACAAAAGAGAGATGTCAGAGTGCCTCCTTCATAGCAGGGATAGACACCGACCTCGCCGGAAGCTAGGATCCGGCGAGACAAGGCACCGAAGGAGAGGACCGAACTAGGCTAACCCAGATCTATCCCAGCCACCACCGCGACAGCAGGGAGAGAAGGGGGAAAGCACCCAATCGTCATGTCGGCACGAACTCGAGCTTACTGAGAGGGGGTCAACCAGATCCTCCCTCTTCTCCAATCCTCCACCATGGAGACGCTGAAGAAGAAAATGACTAGAGCCACCAGACGCCACTAGCGAACTCCGAAAACCACCACCCAATAGCATGACGCCAGACCACGGCATAGCGCCAACGACCATCACAAGGGCGAGAACTACTACAGACAATAGCCTAATCCTACCACTACTACTAATACTATCTAGTCCATCTACAGAAGGGAGCCATGTTGGAAATATGCCCTAGAGGCAATAATAAATGGTTATTATTATATTTCCTTGTTCATGATAATCATTTATTGTTCATGCTATAATTGTAGTGATTCGAAACACATTGCATGTCACTAGTAGAAAACGGGTCTTTAGTCCCGGTTCTAGAACAGGGACTAAAGGGTCAGGACTAAAGGCCTCCACTTTTAGTCACAGTTGGATTACGAACCGGGACTAAAGGGGCTCCGCATGGCAGCTTTTTGGAGCGGGACTAAAGCGGGACCTTTAGTCTCGGTTGGTGTTACCAACCGGTACTAAAGGTATTTTTTTAATAATTTTTTATTTTATTTTTTCAAAATTTTTTGTTTCTTTATTTTTTCTGATTTTCAAATCATTGAATTATTTGACAATTTAATCTCTAACCACGCCTCCTCACTGCTCTTGAATTATTTGACAATTTAATCTTTAATCACCCATCATTCCAAATCGTCTAACTTTCTAGCCGTTCACCCATCCTATCACTGCTCCAACCCCAGCACGTTTAACTTTCGAGTTGTATCACCCCTAGTTTTCAAGTTTACACTTATTGTTTTCTGGACAATAGTAAGTTATCAATTCGATTAACCCTTAGGTCTTGATGTAACATGATTTAATTTTTTGAATTCCAAACAATTATTAAAATAAAAAACAATGATTAATTCAAAAGGAAAAAAATCTCTAAAATTCTAAAAAAGTGGAAAAACCAAAATAATAAAAAGTTCAAAATAAAATAAGAAATAATAATATTGAATTTCAATCAAATTAAAATAAGTAATAGTATTATTTTATTCATTTAATATGGCATGATTAATATCTTTAGATCTGTAAATCGAAATTCGATAAATAATATATCCATTATTATAAGAAAAACGTGAGGAATCCAAATATGACATCATTTATTTAAAAAAAATCTATAACACTTTTTTTGACATCATATGCAAAGTTATAGCTGTTTTATTTTTTCATAACACTTTTTTAATCTTGTTTCAACTCCAGACTTTTTGTGCATTCAACATGCACCATCCAAAGCCACATCATCAATTTTCAACCCTTCCCACTTCATTCGCTATTTTTCATGTATTTATTAAAAAAACAGCTAAATGACCCTAAAATTGAAAAGCACTACAAATGTACTCTGAAAAGATTCAAACTTGGCATGATATCATCATTTCACCCACATAGTAGGTGCTAAAAAGTTGAGAGGGTTACAGTAAAAACTAGATGCACTTCGTGTATAAGCTGGACAATCCCTTTCGAAGTATCACAGTTTTGGACGAAAACTCATCTGTTACAAAGGCATTTCGTTTTTTAAAACTTATTTAAACTCCAGAGTTTTTGTGCGTTCAACATGCATCATTCAAAGCCACATCATCAATTTTCAACCATTTCCCACTTCATTCGCTATTTTTCATGCATTTATTAAAAAATTTGAGCTAAATGACCGTGAAATTGAAAAGCACTACAAATGAACTCTGAAAAGGTTGAAACTTGGTATGGTATCATTATTTCACCCACATAGCATGTGCTAAAAGGTTTAGAGGGTTACGGTAAAAATTAGATGCACTTCGTGTACAAACTGAACAATTCCTTTCGAAGTATCTGGATTTTAGACGAAAAATCATCTGTTACAAAGACATTTCATTTTTTTTAAACTTATTTCAACTCCAGATTTTTTGTGCGTTCAACATGCACCATCTAACATGTGCCTAGGAGAAAAAGAATTAAATTAAAAACTATTTTTAAACTCAAGTTATTCACAATTTAGGGTTTGAAGCAAATTTGAAAAAAAATCAAATTTAAATCATTCAAATTTGAATAATAATTGCAAAAACACAAACTAGACAAAATTTTGAATCTAATGCAAAAAGAATCACTCAAAAACATCAAATATCCTAAAAGATATAAGCAATTTAAAACAGAAACTAAAAACAAAAAACAAATAGAAAAAACAAAAAAAACTTTCAAAACCCTTTAGCCTCGGTTTGTATCTCCAACCGGGACTAAAGCCCCAACCCCTTTAGTCCCAGTTCGTGTCTCCAACCGGGACTAAAGCCCCAACCCCTTTAGTCCCGGTTCGTGTCTCCAACTGGGACTAAAGGCTTCACCTTTATTCCCGGTTGGAGACACGAACTGCGACTAAAGGGTATCGGCCCCTTTAGTCCCGGTTGGTGTCTCCAACCGGGACTAAAGGTCCCATCTGAACCGGGACTGATGCCTGACCGGTTCCCTGGTCGCTCGAACCGGGACTAATGCTCATAACATTAGTCCCGGTTGGTAATGCAACCGGGACTAATGTGTAGATCGAGCTGTGATGAAAGCCCTGTTTTCTACTAGTGTGTGTGGATACATAGACAACACCGTGTCCCTAGTATGCCTCTAGTAGACTAGCTCGTTGATCGAATATGGTCAAGGTTTCCTAGCCATAGACATAAGATGTCATTTGATAACGGGATCACATCATTCGGAGAATGATGTGATGGACAAGACCCAAACTATAAACATAGCATATGATCGTGTCAGTTTATTGCTATAGTTTTTATGCATGCCAAGTATCTGTTCCTATGACCATGAGATCATGCAAATCACTGACACCGGATGAGTACTTTCTATGTATCAAACATCACAACGTAACTGGGTGACTATAAAGATGCTCTACAGGTATCTCCGAGGGTGTCTGTTGAGTGGGCATGAATCAAGACTGGGATTTGTTACACCATGTGATGGAGAGGTATCTCAGGGCCCACTCGGTAATACAACAACACAACAAGCCTTGCAAGCAATGTGACTAAAGTGTTAGCCAAGGGATCTTGTATTACGAAACAAGTAAAGAGACTTGTAGGTAATGAGATTGAACTAGGTATAGAGATACCGACGATCGAATCTCGGACAAGTAACATACCGAAGAACAAAGGGAACAACATATGGGATTAACTGAATCCTTAACATAGAGCTTCAACTGAAAAGATCTTCGTAGAATATGTAGGAACCAATATGGGCATCCAGGTCCCGCTATTGGTTATTGACCATAGAAGTGTCTCGGTCATGTCATAGTTCTCGAACCCGTAGGGTCTGCACACTTAGCATTCAGTGAAGTTTCGATAGTATAGAGTGATGTATGGTGGTGACTGAAGGTTTTTCGAAGTCCCGGATGAGATCCCGAACATCACGAGGAGCTCCGGAATGGTCCGAGGGTAAAGATTGATATATAGAAAGTCCCATTTTGGTCACCGGAAAAGTTTCAGGTACTTCGATAGTGTACCGGGAGTGTCGGAAGGGTACCGGGGGACCATCGGAAGGGGCCTCTCGCCCCCAAAGGGCCTCATGAGCTGTGGGAGGAGGCAAACGACCCCCTGGTGGGTTGGTCGAGCCCCCCACTAAGTCCCATGCGGCTAGGGGTGGGAAAACCCAAGAGGTGGAAAGGGTTTCCAAGTGGGGGAGGAATCCTACTCCTAGTAGGATTGGAGTAGGACTCCTCCACCTCCCCACTTCGACCGCACCCTAGGAGGAACCCTAGGGTCCCCGTCCTCCCTCCCCTTCCTCCTATGTATACTGGAGGGGAGAGAGGGCAGCCGCACCAGAAAACCCTAAGCCACGGTGCAGCCCTCTCTCCCCGATAGATCGTTCCCTCTAGTTTTCGGCGGTGCTTAGGCGAAGCCCTGCCGGAATAGTTCCACCACCACCGCCGCCGCGCTGCCGGAGAACTCATCTACCACTCCGCTCCCTCTTGCTGGATCAAGAAGGCGGAGATCGTCATCAAGTTGTATGTGTGTTGAACGCGGAGTTATCGTCCGTTCGACGCTAGATCGTGATTGGATTGCGGGACACTCGGCGATTTGGATCGCGAGGACGTTCGACTACATCAACCGCGTTTCTTAAAGCTTCCCACTTAAAGATCTACAAGGGTATGTAGATCCACTCTCCCTCTCGTAGATGCTCACCATCATGGATAGATCTTGCGTGTGCGCGGGAATTTTTTGTTTCCCATGCAACGTTCCCCAACAAGCCAGCCACCTAACCCATCTTCACGTTGGACGGCTGAGCCACCATAGAGAAGGAGGGAAAGGGGCGGAGACGGGGAGACCGAGGCGACCCTCAAGGTGGTCGAGAGAAGGAGAGAATGTCCCTTGAGTTGCTGACAAAAGGAGATGGATGATCATTTTGTTGTACGTGTTGGGTCTTATTCAGTACAAGTGTACAACCAATTACATGCATTATTAGATAGAGGATAAAGAGACACTACTAGTACAATATGCTAAGAAAATACATGGTCAACATCATTCTTTCGTCCCTTTCAGAAAACATCGTTTATTCATAGAGCACACTACTGTGGAAACACCAGTTGATTATCATCCACAATGCTCAACTTGTAGTTTCCTTGCCATTTAGCATCCCCCAAGTAACAACCACAAACACATATGCATTGTCATATAACTTGTCGAAGAGGCGAAAATAGGCAACTCTCAATGCTTTTTTGAACAGTAGAGTGCAAAACACAAACCAGAAGCCAACCGTAAACCCAAACCCAAGTCCAAAATAAAAGAATAACACCGACTCGTAAACCTTCTCGTTTTTTTGTTGACTGACATACTCAAGGGCATTGTTTCCTGAGCAATTACTTTCAAGAGGAGGGCCGCATAGGGCAATGTTACCGATGTATATGGATGGGTTCTCACTGTAGATTGTGTCAAGTTGATTTCCTAGGGGAAATCTTTCAGGTTGTTCTATGACAAGTCCAATGAGCTTAAATATGTCAAATCTGACAAGCTTACAAGAATCTCATCATAAAAGTTGTTCCTTGAGAGGTCTAGTGACTCAATTGACTTCATAGCCCCAATATTTGCATGACTTTGTCCACTCAAGTGGTTCCATGATAACTTCAAATTCAACAATCCATTTAGAGAAGTTGTCTCGTATGAAATTCCACCAGCTAATATGTTGAGTGATAAGTCCATACTGCGCACATCAAAAAATCTAGAACCATACTTATGTTCTTGGCGCTTGATTACAACAAGACAAACTTCTTTATTCATACCTTAGTAGTTGTTGGACCCGTAAAACTTGTCAGACCCATGTTTCTTTGAGTTTGCTTGGGTCATTGCAGTTATTTTTGACAAAGAACTTGGTATAACTCTAGATATACTATTTCTATCTAAATTCAAATGACGAAGGCAAGACATATTTGTGACATTCGATGGAATATCTCCATGTAACAAGTTGTGGCTTAGTTGCAAATATCTCAAATTTACCAACTCTCCAATCCACGTTGACAATGTTCCATAGAAGTTATTCCTTGAAAGATCCACGAAAGCCAATCGCGAGTAGTTTCGGACTGATGATGGAAATTTGCCGGAAAAGTTGTTGTTACTCAAGAGGAGGAAAACCAAGTTAGGATGATGAGAACAATGAGGAATTTTCCCCTCTAGAAAGTTGTATGATAATTCCAAGACAACTAGGACCTTTAAGTGGCAAATATATTTAGGAATATGGCCATTGAAGTAATTGAAGGACAAAAGTCAGTGCAATTTGCGGAACTTATGAACTTGTTGTTTGTATGTGAACTTGTGAAGTTGTTGTTGGTATGTAACTAGGTTAGTATGGATATCAAATTTGTGAAATTGTTGGTATGTGGCTTCGTTCCTGTGTGCTTGTTGGTATGTGACTTGTTGGTATGGAGTTGTGAACTTGTCGATATATTTTCTTCATTTGCAGTCTTAATTAAGAGAAATTAAATCATTAAAAGCACTTTTGGTAAAACCTTTGTCGAGTATTTTCTCTCGGCAGACGCGAAACCTGACTTTCACTATCAACATTCAACACGAGTGTTCATTGGCTGAACTTGGTAAAGCTCTTTCATAGTTTAAAAAATAATATAATTGTTCGCCGAGAGTCATGCTGCTCGGCAAAATAGATCACGTGGCGGCACCAAGAACACCATTACAACTATACCAGGTTCCTTATCATAGGACTTGGCAAATCTTTTCTGCATGAAGAAAAAATAAAAATTCAAAAATCTTTGACAAGTAACAAGTGCGGGGTACTCGGCAACAGCGTCCCCGACGTTACGGAGCCGTCAAACCCGGACGGCCATGCCACGTGGTACCTCGCTGCTAAGTTTCGTGCGTCGAGCTCTCGGCCAATTGCATATTGGCCGAGTATTTTTATTACGCCGAGTTCGGTTTAGACGACTCTCGGCAAACTTTAGTCTCTATCGAGATTGCATGTTTACCGGCTTTTGTTGGAACTGAACTCGACAAAGACCGTGTAACTTGACAATGACCGATTTTCCACTAGAGGACACTCGATGTTGTTGGTCTTCGTCGAGTTTCCGCTAAAATGAACTGCGCGTCCTTTGCAAACTTTTGTCTATTTATTTATCCTCTGCGGGATGAGTATATTCCGAGTGAAGAAAAATCACCCAAGGCAATGGCATCTTGCTCACTGACCTCAGCCGTGATGCCCTAATTGACCGCTCCCACATCTCATGGTCTCTCTTGGTTCATCTGGAGAACACCACACAGGACAGGAGGACACACGTCAAAATCTTGCACCAACCAACGAGATGGTGCCCTGTCGTACGTGTAACAAGAGGTAAGGGGTCGGCGTCATGCTGCACACGACTAGGACACCGATACACCAAACACACCCGATCGATCTCTCACCCTCTCGTCTGCATCAGGCCAAGGAAAATGGCGCCGGTGAAGGTGTTCGGGCCAGCCAAGTCGAGGAACATCGCCCGGGTGCTGGTGTGCTTGGAGGAGGTCGGCGCCGAGTACGAGGTCGTCGGCATGGATTTGATGGCCCGGGAGCACAAGAGCCCCGACCATCTCGCCAGAAACGTCCGACCACCCCCCAGATTCTCTGCTCCCTTTTCGTTGATTTCTTGGGCCATTTTTCAACTGTCTGATGTTTCGATTTCCTGCAGCCGTTCGGGCAAACCCCTGCTTTCCAGGATGGGGATCTGCTTCTCTTCGGTATGATTAACTTTCCTTTTCTCAGTAATTTTGCCGTTGTGAAAATAGATGTGACTTGAGCTGCCGCGCGGGAGCGGGGGCGGCATGAGAGCTTCCGTGTCGTCCTCGCACAACGGCTGTGTGCGCGACAGAAGAGAGAGGGGAAAGAAAACCGAAATGGTAAATCTCGAATGTTCGGGAATTAAGCATTCATCCGAATCGACAACTTTAGTTGATATGAGTTGACAAGTTTAGTTGACAGAAGATGATAACTTTAGTTGAGGCAATTTTTCGAACTGAGACAAAGTTGTCATGTTGTACAAACTAAATATGTCACCTCGCATCATCTAAAGTTGCCATAGGAAAACGTTTAGGATGAAATGATGAAATCCAAATGTTCAGGATTTATTGGATTCCAAAGAAAAAGTCTAGCCGATGTGTGGGTCTGTGTTATCTGAGACATGTCCGGATTGTCGGACACCCCTTAAATCCAGCTCAAGCAGGACAAATCGAACATACAGGGAAAGTTAGGAGTTTAGTTGGGTGTTTTTTTTTTCTCTCTTTCCTTTTTTTTTGAACACAGTACAGACACAAGCGCTTATATACATGCGCATACACTCTCATCCCTATGAATGCAAACACACATATTCTATCCCTATGAACACCTCCGAGAGACTGAGCCGACATATTATCTTGAGATTTACGAAGTCACCGTAGGCGCCTCGTCGTCGACGAGAATGGCTGCTCCTACTGAATGCGCATCGTCGGAAATCCCGAAATAAATTCAAGAATAATGCAAGCATCAGGACTTGAACCTTGGTGGGCTGGAGATACCACTGTCCCTCTAACCATCCAACCACATGTTGGTTTGCTTTTTTTTCCTCTCTCTCCTGTTCGGGCTTTGTTCGGACTGTCCACACTCAAACATACAGAGAAGAAAAGTAAGTTCGGTCGGGGAGGGACGTTTTGGCTCCCGATAGCATTTGCTCCCGGGTGAACAGAGTCACGACAAATGTCATAAAATGTTTTTGAAAAAAATTGAATTTTTTTGTGGATGTTTGTGTCAGTGTAGCAAAGATGCTTGGCAATTTTCATATGAAACCACACAGTAGTATTTCGTCGGTGGAAAAAACAAATTTGGTTGACATTTTGGGGTAACATTTGATGTTCAAATTTGTTATTTTTGCATAGGCCACAATGTTTAACCTTTTTGCCTAAAACTTTACACGTGACATTTGAATGTGACTATAAATACACAAAAAAATTGTTGAGATTTTTTTGAAATTTGAAAAATTATTTTTCATGAGCACGAGTACGTGCTCCCGGGAGTCGAATTGGATTTCCTGTTCGGTTGTAGATATTGTAAGGACTGATAGTAAAGTGAATGCTCTCTTTTTTGTACATGTTAACTATATGCCATCAGCTCAAAGGTATCTTTTTAGGAAAACACGTTGTGACATGTTCAATTCCCCTGTACAAATCTTAAATCTAGACATGTCACCAAAGGGTTCGCTCAGGATGACCAACTGAGCGAACACATATGGGATGGCAAATTCTATTTTTAGAGCATTGTAATTTTCACCAGTTCCCTGTCATGTAGCATGGCAATCATTTCTGTCGGGATGGCAAATCCTGAACAGGTAGGACATTTTCTTTTTAGGTTGTCGATTTTCTGCTGCATCATAGCAAATTTCTAACAATCTTTCTACTAGCATGGCAATTTTTTTCCTTTACAGCGTGCCAAATATATATGTTTCCGCATGACAATTCTTGAGCTTTTGCTGGGAGTGAATTTTTAAGGGGACACTCCCAGATCGCGGCATTCGCTCGGGTGACCTTCACGAGGAAACCTCAGCAATATTGGAGTGTTTTTTTAGGAAGTAGTAAAGTGAATGTTAGCCTTCAATTTTTTCCCTTCTATGCTTTCTGATAGTTATTTGCAGATCAGCAGAGCCTAGGACATCTACAATGCTATGCACTAAAATGGACACACTATCCGCCCACGGACTGCGCCTGGAAGCGTGCGCGGGTACGATACGGAAGCTGACCATCCAATCCTATATCTTAAATATCCACCTTAAATAACTCAAAAAATTATCGCATGAAAAACTATTGCCGTCTACAAAATATTACAAATTTGGAGCATGGATTTGTTAAGTTTGAGGTATCAGTACTGTTTGAGGGAGTATAGTACTTAGGAGTTAAGGACAGCTTTTTCAAACAGTAATTAGTGTATTCATGTTCCTGTTATCAACCAGATGGGTCGGAGGGAGGGCCGAGGGAGGTTAGGTAGAGCAGAGGTCCGGTCTGATATAATTAGACTACCAGTAACTATTTCAAACAAATATTAAGGCTATACCATACACATTTGCTCAGTGACCTGAATATCCGTTTAATTTCTCAAACTTTGTTTTTTGTGTGTATTCACTATTCAGTCACGCGCAATTTCAAAGTACGTTCTTCACAAATACAAGACAAACGAAGTTGACCTGCTGAGGGAAGGTAACCTGAAGGAAGCCGCGGTGGTGGATATATGGACCGAGGTCGATGCCCATACCTACAACCCAGTCATCTCGCCTGTCGTGTACGAATGCCTCATAAACCCAATCATGCTCGGCATACCCACCAACCAAAAGGTGGTGGACGAAAGCCTGAAGAAGCTGAAGAAGGTGTTGGAGGTCTACGGGGTGCATTTGTCCAAGCACAAATACTTGGCGGGGGATTTCATCAGCTTTGCGGACCTCAACCATTTCCCCTACACTTGCTCCTTCATGGCAACGCCTCACGCGGTCCTCTTCGATTTGTATCCTCATGTGAAGGCATGGTGGGAGAGCCTGATGGCGAGGCCATCGATCAAGAAGCTTAGCCCAAGTTTGGCTCCACCAAAGGCATGATTTGTAGGGGAGATTTTGTATTCTGGGATTACATCACTGATCTGTATGGTGTTCTCTTGCTGGTATATCTAATAGGGCAATAAGCTTGTATCGTCCCTAGAATTGCACGAGTGGGCATTTTTGTGCTTGCATATACATTGTTGTGAAATTCTGTAATAAATGGAACCATGTATCTTATAATGCTTTCAGATTTGTTGCTTGTGAAGTCATAAGTGACATGTTAGTATGTCTATCCTCGAGCAAATGTAAGCATGGTTTCTAATCTTGGTTTCAAAAATATTTTAGGCACCACTGTTTTTTTTTCTGAAATAATTTATTTCGGTTTGTATTTTGGCAAAGCACCAAATGGAATATTTACTTGATGTTTATTGAAAATTTTCCAACGTTGTGGATTTTTGACCAAAAAAAATATCCAGTCGTAATTTTCCAACTGTGGAGATTGAAACATACCTCTTAGAAGGAGTAATTTGGTCTAACCAATGCAATGAAAATATCCAGCCGTAAAACTGTGTGACATGGGCCTTAGTAGCTCTCTCTGATCCTGATACCGCTCCAAGCTTACTTGGTTTCTTGGAGGGCCGGCTCACCCCTTGAGTTTATTCAAGCGAGAGTAATTGGAGTTCATGCCCATGTGGAGCTTGTATAGGCTAAGGGGTATATATAAACACGTTTTTTAGAATATATAAACACGTTTTCATGGACAACTTTTCAGAATGCGTTAACACCTTTTGATTGCAATAGTATATTTTCATAATGTGTGAACAACTCTTTTATCTACATGAATATTTTTTAAACACATGATGAGCAATTTTTCTAATACACAGGGACATTTTTAAATTCACAATCGATATGTTTGAGTGCGTGATAAATATTTTTTGAATATGCAACGAACATTTTTCAAATACACACATACATTTTTTAATACAGCATAAACATTTTTTAAATAGAAAAATGGATGTTTTAAAATACACTTCATTTTATATGTGTGATATTAGTTTTGATATGCACGAACATTTAATTTCATTTGCATGAATATTTTACTAGTAATACTTTGTGTGATCTAGAGAATATTTTTATTAAGTTGTGGAAACATTTTCCTTATCTAGGTGCACGACTTTGTATGCGGCATTGTACATATTTATAGTTTTATTTTTGTAGAAATAAAATTATGTGTCATGATGATAATTTCTCAAGACAGATGAATACTTGATTTTACATCAGGATAATGTGTCATTATTATGTATTCATCGGCAAGTTTTAGACTCATACCACGCAAAAAACCCTCTCGTTATGAAACCGGATTCTACAGACACACTTGTGATACCACTTGCTACACCCGGTTGCCTACATGGGTAAACGATATACTCAACTAACTAAACTATATTTCATCAACGAAGATGATAGTACATACAATAAAGTGACCTGAGAGGTTAGGGTGCCGGCGCGCGTATTGAAATGCTTTGAGCTTGTGAATATCTCTTTGGTTAACTTTTTTATTTTTCAACCATGTCCGCATTGACCATGTTGCTTACTCCCTTTGTCTCAAAATTCTTGTTTTAGGTTTGTCTAGAGATAGATGTATCTAAATACTAAAATATGACTAGTTACATTCATATCTTTCTCGCAAAAAAAAGATATATTCATATCTAGAAAAAATTTAAAATTTTTTTGAGACGAAGGGAGTATTTGTTAAGCGAGTGGATGTTCAGACAAAGCGGAACGACAAGGCGGCACGGCAGAGATGCTGCCCCGCGTGTGGCACGGGGCGAGCGGTTAGGCTGGTGGCGACGAACAGATGGGTGGTGGAGATATCTGCCATCGTATGGACCAAGGAAAAATCGACTGATCCAAACAAACAAAAACCAGGTAACTGATCGGTAGCCAGTCGCTTCACTGTCGTTCGCGAGAAGCAGCAAGGAAACACACTTCCCTGGAAACAATCCTTATCAGTGCAGAAACTTATTTCATCTGAACTCTAGAGTACGTGGCCAGGAGCCAGCCGCATCAAAACGACTTGTCGGTCTATGTGGACAAGTCAGGAACAGCAGGACAAGGAGCTTATACTTTCCGAGGTACTACAGTCCAGCAGAAGTTGGAAAAAAGCTTGAGCACATTTTTCTAAAGGCGAATTAATGTCTCGATCGAGCCTGACCCCGAGCTGGACTAGTCCTGCTTACTTGTCGCCAATTTTGCTGTGCAACCAGTCTAGGTCTCCCTGTCGTTGTCTATCAGGAAGCTCGATGATGGGAGAGAATCGCTCCAACTGAGTGTTGGATACGGCGAGCGGTGGACAAGTCGTCCCGGTGGCTTGGCGTTGGAAGTCCGGCACATAACTTCTCCCTTCTACATCAGATTAGGAGTATTTGACAGAAAAACTACCACAATGGGGGGTTGCCGTCCTACTGAACTACCACATTAAAAAAAGGTGACTGATAACCACCAAAAATTTCTAATTTTCTGACTAAAAATTACCACTTTTGAAAAATGACCTGTTTAGACAATTTAAACACGTTTATGACATGCGGAACCCACCCTTCATAGCTGATGTGGCAGCAAAGTCAACTCTGTCTATTTTGACCATTATTACGAGTGGGCCCCACCTGTCAGCAGCAATCTTCTTCTTCCTCCTCCTCCTCTCTCTTTTTGGCATTTCCTTGAACACCTCCTGTGCACCCGGGCATGAGCTCCGAACTCCTCCATGGCGACGCCCCGGCGCAGCACCTCCCTCGTGTTGGTTGGGGACTGGAACAGCGGCGCAACCACGACGGCTGGAACTGTGGAAGCGGGCGCCGAAGCTGACGGAATTTCCTCCAAGGCCGTCGGCGCCACCCTTCCTCCCTCGCCGCCGCTCTGCCCTCCCACAGATTAGGATGCCATCCCCCGACGGCTACGACCTTCGGCCGTCGGCGCCACCCTCCCTCCCTCCACCCTCGTTGTCACTCTGCCCTCCCGAAGATTAGGATGCCAGCCCCCGACGGCTATGACCTCCGCAACGGCGAGCTCCAGGGCCCCACCTTCCTCACCGTCCCCGTCCAGCTCCACGCCCCGACGCCGCCGTGCGCCGCCTCCCCGCCCAGCCCCAGCCCCGTCCCACGACTCTCCTTCCGCCACCTCTCGCCCTGCGCACGTTAGCACGACTGGGCCGGGTCATCCCTCGCCGACCCCAGCTTCGCGCCCATCCTCCACGGACACCGTCACCCCCTCGACCGCCACGCCCCGTCCAGGTTGCTCTCGCTCTGGCACCCGGCCTCCCATGCCTTCCGCCTTCCCGCCAGTCCCGTCACCTTCTCCCTCGAGGACGCGCTGCTCCTTGCTGGCCTGACCCCCTCCAGCGCCCCGCTCAGCCGGCCCCTCACCCCGACCGAGGAGGACATCCGTGCCCGCCTCGTCGTGGAGAAGGAGAAGATCAGAGCGCTCCACCCGTGCACCCGCAAGGCCCGTCGCATGTTCACGGAGGTCTGGCTCGGGTGATTCGAGAGCAGAATCCGCCCTGGGGAGGACGACGAGCTGTGTCGGCTCGGCTTCCTCGCCTAATGGCTCGCCTTCTTCGTCATCCCGCAGCTGCGGTCCAAAGGCGGCGAGCTACCGGAGCGCGTGTTCGCGCTCGCCGCGTGGATATAGCCTCGGGGAGCGCGTCACGCTCGGGCCGGCGCTGGTGGCTAATATCTATGCCGAGATGGACAGGATTGTGCTACCGGGGTGGAAGAGGGGGCCCCACTCATAATAACAGTCAACGTAACGGTCAAAATAAACGGAGTTGACTT
This sequence comes from Hordeum marinum, assembly GCA_022496015.1. Lineage (NCBI taxonomy): Eukaryota > Viridiplantae > Streptophyta > Magnoliopsida > Poales > Poaceae > Hordeum > Hordeum marinum. Next base: position 1,224,851 of record CM039677.1, on the reverse strand, counting down.
TGCCGCAACATCAGCTCTGACGGGTGGGTCCTACATGTCATAAACGTGTTTAAATCGTCTAAACTGGTCATTTTTCAAAAGTGGTAGCTTTTAGTCACAAAATTAGAGTTTTTTGGTAGTTATGGTCACTTTATTGAATGTGGTAGTTCAGTGGGACGGGAACCCCTAATGTGGTAGTTTTTCGTCAAATACTCTGAAATTAGAGCAGCTGGCATGCATTCTTTTTTTCCTTTTTCATTGCCGGGAAATACAGAGTTTTATTTCATAGCTGATAGGTTACAATCGTCATTGCAAATCAACCTATGGTTAGCTGATGAGGAAGACAGTGGTATCCTCTGTCTACCAGAGTTCAAGTTCCAAACTTGACATTGGTGCTCACATTTTTTCCGAATTTATTTCAGACCTTCTGACGATGTGCGTTCTGTGAAAAGAGACGTTCCTGTCGACTATGAAGGGTCTGTGACAACTTTGTCAATCTTAAGATGTTGTGTCTACTCAGTCTTTTAAAGATGCTCATAGGGATAGGGTGTGCGTGTGTGCGTTCATAGAAATGAATGTATGTGCGTATATATCATGTTGAAGAAAGATTACAATCGTCGTTTACAAGCTCAATCATCATTTACAACCCTCCACATGACCAAAGTTCACCGAACAATGTGCAATCCTATTTTGTTTATTACCGATTTTGACGGGAACAAACTCCCTACATATCAGAAGCTTCCTAATTTTTGCAAAATGTTCATAAGCCGAGCGATCTAAATAACCCTCCCACACTAAAAGTTATAATCAGTGTGGTAACGATTTTTTCTTAGAGCAGCCTACTTTTGACCGGAAAGAGAATATAGTTAGCTTACAATCAATCATGGCCTCAGTGATTTGTGTGTCTGCCGGGAAGGGGGTGGCGTAGCTTGGTCGTTTCTTAACTCATCATGTTACCATTGTCGCTCAATTTAAACCCACCTCTTTTCCAGAATATGTTCACTAAAAATGCATACTCTTGTGACATAGATTTTAGCATCTTGGTGTTCACAAGCTCACTAGCTTTCGTGTAGTCTGTCTCGAGCTCAAGCAGCAATGAGGTACAGGGAAATGCCAAGGCTAGGCTCTTATCCATACATGTGAGTTCTTTCTCGACCATAATCTGAACAATAGTGTAGCTGACGGCATGCCACGAAGATTGCTTCACTTGTAAATTCATAGATCGTCATGCCAATGTCTGTTTGACTAATGAAATATTCACAGAGATGGTATCAGAACGTACTCAAGTGTAGGATCGACCATTAGTTAGCATGGTCATTTAGTTAGAAAGCCCAAACTATTTTTTAATAAACTTATCTCCCCTCATTTATGTTGTCTACTGCTCCCTCAATTCCAATGAACAATGTAGGATTTAAGTTTGACCATCATTTAGACCAATATTAAATACGTTATGTGATTTCAAAATTATGCCATCAAAATACCTTTTCGAATACAAAGTCAATGGTATATTTTTTTTGTCGCACATAACCCACATAGTTTGATTAAATTGATGGTCAAAGTTAAATCACAAATTATGATCTCATTATTCATTGAAATGGAGGTAATACATGCGACTTACAGTGCAATGTAACTTTGGCCATGCGATCTGACATTTTTTTATCAATTTTGCACATGTGACCTTGACGAACAAGCAAGAAAGATCAAACGTATGTGATATATTTTAGCGTTGTTATGATGATCTAATGGTTGTGGTATATTTTGGTATTGTTGCGAAGATCTAGCAATTGTTATTTACTAAAAAAGATACCCCCCATCTCCACATTTTTTCTGACCGTCCTTGCTTTCCCACACGTAAAGGCCGGTAACGTGGCCAAATCACCGAGAAGCCGACCAAGCCCCGCGCCACCGTGAGTGGCAGGGGCTCTGCGTTATAGCATCGAGGGCAGGGAGAGTGGAGGATGCGGGTGTCTATTAATGAACTTCTAGATACGGAGTAATGAATGATAAGAAACATTTATAGGATTTATGAAGAATGACAATGAGATATTTTGAACTGACTTATTCGTAGATCCTGACTAGTCCAAGGAGAAAACCATTGCATCCATGATGAGGATAGCTCAGTTGTCTGCGTTCGCTGGTTTTTTTCTGGCGGACATGGACGATAGTGGCTGATGCTCCTTACACCACCACATATCAGTTTTTTATTATCTCATTGGACGACAGGCCCCGAATGTACTTTCAACAATATTTAGGCACCAGAATGGTAATGTGCTCTAGGCCTATAAATAATGTATAACCTGTGTTGATTCATTACAACAGTATGAAAACAATATTTGTGTTGATTCCATGAATGGTACATGCAAAGCTGACACGAATCTGTGATGGATTCTTTGATATTGTCAGTTAAAGAGGAGCACAACCGGGACAAATGAGCCTTTTTCTACTAGCTTTTTATTATCTCATTGGACGACAGGCCCCGAATGTACTTTCAACAATATTTAGGCACCAGACTGGGAATGTGCTCTGGGCCTATAAGTAATGTAATTTGTGTTGATTCGTTACAACAGTATGAAAATAATATTTGTGTTGATTCTATGAATGGTACATGCAAAGCTGTCACGAATCTGTGATGGATTCTTGATATTGTCAGTTAAAGAGGAGCACAACAGGAACAAATGAGCCTTTTTCTACTAGTGCAGTTTTTTATTATCTCATTGGACGACAGTCCCGAATGTACTTTCAACAATATTTAGGCACCAGAATGGTAATGTGCTCTAGGCCTATAAATAATGTATAACCTGTGTTGATTCATTACAACAATATGAAAACAGATAGAGCAGAAGGAGAGATGAGAATGGAGTGTGGCTTCCTGTTGCTTCTGCTTGCCTTGCTAGGGACGCAGACGGCCCAAGCATCCAGCGCCGTAGCAACAAATGGCCGGCCGTATGAGGAGGGCAATCTTCTCGTTCCGTCGCCGGGCATGCTCCGAAGGTGCCCGACAAACTGCGGTAATCTGAGCTTCGCCTACCCATTCGGCATCGGCTCCGGCTGCTTCCGCGACCCCGACTTCAACCTGACCTGCGTCGTCGACGGCAGCACGGGCACCCACAAACTCTTGTTGCGCGACGGCGTCACCGAGGTCATCAACGGCGGCATCGAGGTCGGCTGGTCGCAGTACATAAGCGTGGCCTATGCCAACACCGTCTCCATCGTCACCGGCAAGGACGTTTACAACATGTTCACTTGGTCGCCTCCCGGGAGATCTTATGTTCGATTTGTGGGCATAATAAACGTCACCGGCTGCGGCTTCGACGTGTACTTCCTCAACCACGACTCGAACAGGACCATCAAGGTCTGCTCGACCACCTGCCCCGGCAGCGAGATCACGGAGACGACGGCCAGGGAGAACTGCAACGGCACCTGGTGCTGCACCGTACAAATTTTTAGCTTCAACGGGTTTCAGTTGAGCTTTGTCCGGCTGCGCGGCGAGGACAGCAGCAGGGTGAACCGCACAAGTCCGCTGTGGAACAAGATCAGCGTAACAACGGACTATGCACGCCTCGGCTGGTGGGTCGTGGACCCGCCAAGTTGTGCCGACGCTGAGGGAGACGCAGCGAGCTACGCCTGCCGCAGCAACAACAGCAGCTGCACTGATAGCCTATATAGCGGCTACCAATGCTCGTGTAACGGCGGGTATGCGGGCAATCCGTATGTTCCCGGCGGCTGCTCGCGCGACAAAGGTAACATCTCTCTAGCTAATTTAAGTTAACTCATGTCTTCCAATTAATTTTAGGACCCCGATAAATCCCCAACGTTCAGAATTTAATCTGGCAAATCGAATGTTATGAAATTGGCCAAAGTATAATTTTTTTGACTTTTCAAACACTCAACATTTTGAAATTGAGGGAATATTTGGTTTGGTGAGTGGACGAGATGGTGAAGTGTGTTTTTTTTTTGTTTAATGCGGTGTTTTCGTTCGTCTTGCGTGGTCATGTGATTCTGTGTTATCTACTAATCAATTCATATTTATGTGTGGAAATTTTCTGCATCATTAATTACATGTATTATATTGGTGCTACAGTATTACATGTTGGCACTAGTTTTCTCTAGGTGGTGAGAGGGTGCAGTGGGTTGATATGTTTTTATTGGACGGTTGCTACTAATTGATTTGAGTAATCGTCGATCCTTCAAAATGTGAAGCAAATTGAAAATTGTATACGTCAATAAAATGTGAGAGCTCCAAAATTAAAAAGCATCTGAACTAAAAGAATTGAATGAGAATGCTCATTGAGAGATTGTTGACCCTATCAAAATTGGGTGACTCAATTCTAAAGTTAAATTAATCATGATGATTTAAAAATTGGGTGTGTCTAGGGCTCATCTAGATGAGACTTAACCAAGTCACATTTAACTCATATGCCACTTGATTTTTATGAAGATTCACGCATGTTTTTTATTTTTTATACTTTGTTTGATTACTTAAATGATGTGTGGGAGTTAGATGAGACTTTGCTAATTCGTTAAAAATTAGGCAGCATAGTGTATTGTATTAAAGAATTGAATAAGAGAGTTTTCAGAAATTGTTGACCCGATCAAAATTGGATGACAAAATTCCAACTGGAGAACTCAATTGATTATGAGGCCTCTAATCCTAGGAAGATTAGTGATATAGTATATTACAAGATGAACACATCCAAAAGTCAAAGAGAAAATGAAAAAAAAATAGTACCAACATTTTTTTGAAATAGCCACTCGTGCCCGGAAGAGAGGGTGTTTTTTTAACATAATACGGATGCATACGCTCATACGTATGCACATAAACTCACCCCTGTAAATGCACGCACACATACTTAATTCCTATGAGCACCTCTAAGTGACTGAGCCGGTACATGATCTTGAGATTGACGAATTTGCCACAAACGTCTTTCTAGTCAATAGGAATGTCTCCTTTCACTGAACGCACATCACCGAAAAGACTGAAAAAAAACTCTAGCAAAATGCGAGCATCACTAAGTCTAGGGCTTGAACCCTGAGTTGAAGATACAACGGTCCTCTTAACCATCCAACCACATATTAGTTCGTGGAGGAGGGGATGGTAGGGAAGGGGGTTCTAGAGGCTTCCCACCTAAGGACCTGTTCTGAATCTCTCCCACTCCAAACTTCACAATTTCTCTGAGAATTTTTTCCCTCAGAAAACTTCACAGTTTCTCAGAGAGGAGTCAGCCCGAACGCTTTACCTCTAAGAAGCTAAATTCACGAAGCCATCTCGGGCCGTAGTGCAATTTGATGAAGCTCGGGAAACCCAGCTTAACGTTTTCAGGAATCTGGAGTTTCTCTTATTTACGACTTGAATACTGCCTCAAAACAAAACGGTTTGACCCTAAAAAATTGTTCGAGCCCTGCTATTCCTCGTCGAACAGGTACACCACGACTACTTTCTCCAGCCCGAGCGGTAGGGTTACACGCCGCCGCCACCCCGCGTCAGCACGTAGCTATGACGTCGGCATCACCGCAACTTGCCCCTCCGCCTCCTCTCCTTCGACTTCCACCCCAGCAGCATGCCCCAAGTCACTGATGCTCCAGCGTATAGAAAAATGCTCTAGTCCAGCCATGGCGTATGCAATTTCGATCTCCTTTGTCAATGAAAAATAGGTTGTGCACTTTGATGGAATGGATTAGCGGCGAATAGGGCGACAAATTTGATGTGATTGGAGGTCTAAATCACCTGATTTGATGTGTAATTGGTACTAGTTATGTGCCCACTTTGTTCATGTGCGTGACTGAAGGTTGAAGAGGACATGTAGCGAAGGTGGGCTAGGTGGGAGGCTCCCATACAACAGACTAGCCGGCCCAATATGGCGTTAGAGAGGCCAGCAGCGCTGTAAGCCTAAGGTAGGGATGGAGAAGCTGATTTTGCTGCCGAACGGATGAAAGTCGTTGCGTGAAGCTAGAAGCCATGATGAAAAGCTGGAATTGTGGAGTTTTGAGAAGCTAGAGAGTTTCAGAATATGACCTAAATGTACTTCAAATTTTAGGGGTTTACAGAATTCGCGTAGAGCATAAAGAGACGCAGTCATGCCACAAGCCAACATGCTCCTTTAGTTCATGTGATTTCAATCGGCGTGACCACTTGGTCAAATCCGATACAATATCGCGTAGTCTGTCTGCAGTAGTCAGTGATCTTTACGGACAAGAAGACCACCATTTGATTACTCGCATCCCAGGTTTTCCAAAGTATGATGAGCAGGATGAAGCCGTTTATAAGAGTAGTATAGACCGTTTCACTGGACATTGTGTAGGTGATATGTTGTTAGGGTGTATCTAAAACTCAGTCAACTAATATTTAAGGAAGTCTCAGTCAAGTGACATCAACGTAATTATGGTGCTATGATCCACACAACTGGATGCTACAAATGGCGGTGAAAAATGTTGCGACGGTAATGTAAGCAACGACAACATACACGCCTACCACTATTCTAACTAAAATGCTACAACCGTCAACGAAGAATATTGCGGCCAGTGAGATTTGTTTTCCGACCGGATACATTCAGTGCATTTATGAACACACACAACATGATAAAAGGTGTCGGGAAAGAGAACAGCCAGTTGAAGCATTAGCAGGAAACCCATGTGGATGCTCGTACTCGAGGTATCTAGCACGGGGTGAAAACCTGCTACCACTATGTATCTCGGAAGCATCGACACCAGAAGTAGCAAAATCCACTAGGTGTTACAAAGCACCTCTCAGCAGGCATCAAACCTCAGTGAGCAACAAAAAATGAGCTAGTGACGGCCAGAAACAACCATAGTAGGGTGTGAGAGGACAACATCGACATCCATGATCAGGAGCCTGCATCGGGTAGAAGATCGATTTGCCAGCGATGAAATAACCCGTATCACCCTCTGCACACCAGCCTGGAAAGTTTCCTTGTCCTCCATCTCCAGTAATCTTGTCCAACAGAGCATAAAGGAGCAAGCAGTGAAGATGTTGTGACCGGTGAGATGACGTGCTACAATCAATGATGGACGACATGCTACAACCAGGAAAATGGATGTTGCAACCGATAGGAAGAAATGTTGCAAATGATGCGACAAAATGCTGCAAGTTTGACTAAGACTTGGTGAAATCTCATTTGACTGAGTTTTAGCAAGCCCGATATTCTTATTGTTTTTCATTTTTGTGGGTCAGGTGGGATGCATTTGGTTACTCACATGTATCTTTGTCAATTTGCATCTGTGGCCGAGTAGGGACAGGATGAGCTATTGCAGGGTAAAACCCATGTTCTGTACATCGTTTGGTACCCTGCATTGCAATACTAAGCACTTTCATGCTTGGCATTGGTTGTCATGGAGTTTGGGTTTAAGGTCGTAAACATGCAAAACATGGCGGTTGGTTGAGCACGGCATGTGATGTGCTCACCTCTCCTCACTTCACACTGCATATGTGGTGACCTTACCACACAATACACATTGCATTATTAGAACAACACACCACAAAAGTAGTATGAATTAAACATTTTGGCAATGAAATAGTAGTTCATCCTAGCTCCTAACAAATAGCACTACAAGTTAACAACCATGTGGCTCAATAGGGGATAGTTCACCAATGACAAAATACCGAGGGGGGGGGTGCATCCTCTGATGCTGCTACTTCTTCATGTCATCTTCTTCTTCTTCTTCTTCTTCTTCTTCTTCTTCTTCATGTCATCTTCTTCTTCTTCTTCTTCTTCTTCTTCTTCTTCTTCT